>CM042841.1:5017254-6432833 GCA_023653725.1 Bungarus multicinctus
TCATTCTTCCTTCATTCCTTTATAGCCTCACTGCTTTAATTGCCTTACGTACTTCCGTCCTTCTTCATACATAATTGCATTCCGTCCTTCTCCTTCCTTCTTCCGAAATCACTGCCGTCCTTAATGACTTCATTCCTCCTATCCCTGCCCTTCCTTCTTCCTTTCTTCCTTACTTCCTTCTTCCGTCATTCCTTCCTTCCTTCCTTCCTTCCTTCCTTCTCCCTCCCTCCCTGCCCTTCCTTCCTTCATTCCTTCCTTCCTTCCTTCCCTTCCTTCCTTCCTTCCCTTCCCTCCTTCCCTTCCTTTCCTCCTTTTTTTTTCCTTCCTTCCTTCCTTCCTTCCCTTCCTTCCTTCCCTCCTTCCTTCTTCCTTCCTCCTTCCTTCCTTCCTTCCTTCCTTCTGGTGTTGTCATTCCTGTTGCTTGTTTGCTTCTTTATTTTATTTTATTTATTTATTTATTTTGTCAATTGCTTACAAGATAATAGGTATAAGTAAAAACATAGTTATGAATACATGGATACATATAAGAAAAATAATAAGAATCAATAGGACAGGGACGGTAGGCACGTTGGTGCGCTTATGCACTCCCCCTCCAGACCTCTTAGGAAAGGGGTGAGGTCAATAGTAGACAGTCTAAGGTTAAAGTTTTTGGGGTTTGGGGAAGAAACCAGAGTCGGGTACAGTATTCCAGATATTGATCACTCTGTTGCTGAAGTTGTAATTCCTGCAATCAAGTATGGTGTGGTTAACCTTGAGTTTGTATCTATTGTGTGCTCTTGTATTGTTATGTTTGAAGCTGAAGTATTCATTGACAGATAGGGCATTGCAAAGTATGATTTTATATACTATACTTAGATCAAACTGAAGGCGGCGTAGTTCTAGGTTTTCTAAGTCTACAATTTCAAGTCTGGTGGCATAAGGTATTCTGTAATGAGTAGAGGAGTGGAGAACTCTTGTGAAATATTTTTGGACTTTCTCATCTGTGTTAATATCAGATACGTAACGTGGGTTCCAGACTGATGAGCTGTATTCGAGTATAGGTCTAGCAAATGTTTTGTAAACCAAACTGAAGCCATTTTGTGTTCGCAGTTTGAACTTTTAAAAGTTTTAAAGTTATGAAATGTGTTTTTGTGAGACAAATATGTTAGATTGCAACATTGTGTACTTGGCTTACATTGGACATTTGTACTGGGGCACTCTGACATTATAAATGTCACACTAAGGAATATTAATGTTTCCTTATAATTTTCTGGAATTTGATAAACAGGAAATATGAAAATGTTGGAAGTTTTCCATGGAAGGTTGTATAACGTCCATATATGGAAAAAGGAAGAGTTATGTAACCATGTGATTTGATAAATCTATAGAAGCTGTATTCACTAAATGGAAGGCGTCTCCTTCCTCTTTGAAAATGTTTTTTTTTTCCCTGGGGAGGAGTCCATACTGCAGTATTTTCCCTAATAAAGCATCCTATGGCTCTGATTATCAAAAGTCTGTTGTTTCATTTTATTATGCTTATAACAGTTAACAACTCTTAATGCCTTTTTGGCTATGTAGTTACAGTGGATTCTAGCACTTAGATCATTACTCCATGGTCCTTGACAGAGTTTGGATCATCAACAAGGTCTTGACTATTCAGCTTGTATTTTATTTTCTGATTTTTTTGCCAATATATAAGACAGAGCATTTATTTGTTGAGATTTGAAGTTGCCATTTGTTTGACCATTCTGATACATAGTTGAGGTCCTTTTGAAGGGTAGCAGTATTGTCAGTGATGTTGAATAGCTTTACATCATCAGCGAAAAGAATGCAGTTGCTCTTAATATGATCACAGAAGTCATTTATGTAGAGTATGAAGAGAGTTGGTCCTAGAACACTACCTTGATAGGCAGTGAGAGTGTCTTGATAGGACACTCTCAATTTTGACCATTTGTTATCTGTTTGACAGGAATGCTTCTATCCAGTTATGCAGGTGTCCAGAGATACCACAAGATTTTAGTTTTAGGAGTAATTTGTCATGTACCACTGAATCAAAGGCTTTACAGAAGTCTATGTAGATTGCGTCTATTGCTTTACTCTGATTGAGTTGTGTAGTCCATATGTTTTTGCAGTGTAAGAGTTGCAGATTACAGGATAATTTTTTCTGAAACCAAATTGTTTATTAGAGAGTTAGGTTGTTTGTTTCTAAGTGGAGGATAATGGATTGGTTAATAATTGATTCCATGACTTTACAGGTGATGCAACATAAAGAAATTGGTCTGTAATTTTCAACTAGGCTGGGGTCTCCCCTTTTAAAGATGGGAATGATCGTGGCTTGTGACCATAGTTTTGGCAAGGAGCTGGTCCTGAAAGATTTTTCAAAGATTATGCTTGGAGGTTCAGCTATGGCAGTGGATAGCTTTTTTAAGAAGTAGGCACATATTCCGTCCGGTCCAATAGATAGAGATGGTTTTAGATTGCGTAGTGCTTTTTCAACATTGTCTTCTGTAAAATCGATATGTATAAGAATTGGATATTAAACCTTAAGAAAAAGCTGAGCCTACAGATATTATATAAATAAGAACTGTCATTTCTTTGTACAAGGAGGAGGCAGACAATGCTCATTCAAGCTCATCTTATAAATTGCTCATAAACTTATGTGCCTCACTGGAATCAATCTGGTATAACATCATGCCAGCCTTACTTACTGGACAACTCTCCAGTTTGTGCTGAGTGCACAGATTGTGTTATGCCTCACAGATGCATGAATATTTCTCCTTAATTGTACTCAAGTGGCATCATTTGCAATATTTGAGCTTTGGGTCAGCTGTAAATTCTACCCCAGAGAGTGGCCTTGGATGCAATCCTCAAAAGGACCCCAAAAAGGGTTCCAACAATGACAATTGTATTTATACATACAATCACTTGGTCTGGATAATTTTAAAATTAGTTGAGTTGAAATTAATATGTAAATGGAATAAAATATTTATTTTTTTGTTCTTCTCTCTTCCTTTATTCTAGGATCTCCTACTCTAAGACAGAAGCCTTCTGTTATAGCCTCAAGTTAAAGCAAGGACTTGAATATACCTCAAAGTTTACTGATCTCATGGTCTCTCCACCTGAAGGTACATCCTCTCACTTCCATTTTTTTTTGCTTTGGCTTAATCCTAGGATGTCATTTCCCCATTAACTAATACAGGCTGTCCTCAACTTACGACCACAATTGAGCCCAAAATTTCTGTTGCTAAGTGAAACATTTGTTAAGTGAGTTTTCCCCATTTTTCGACCATTCTTGGTTGTAAAGTTGTTAAGTGAATCACTGTAAATTGTTAAATTTGTCAAATTGTTGTTCAGTGAATCTGGCTTCCCCATTGGTTTTGCTTGTCAGAAGGTCACAACAGGGGATGATGTGACCACGGGACATTGCAATAGTCATAAATATGAGACAATTGCCAAGTATCTGGATTTTGGTCACATGACCATGGGGTTGTTGCAACAGTCGTAAGTATGGAAATTGATCTTAACACACTTTTTTCAGTACCATTGTAACTTAGAATGGTCACTAAACAGACTGTTGTAAGTCAAGGACTCCCTGTACTTCCGATTTATAAGATAACTCTTCCATAGCTTCTGGGATTTCTCAGAAACCTGCAGATATCTGAGGCTTGAACGCACACACCTGCACAAAGACACACATTGACACCTCTTGAAAGTTATACTTTTTAGCAGTACCTAGATGGTGTTAAACAATCAGTTGATCCTCCCAGCTTTTGTGGGACTCAACTGAGCACTGAGAATGCTGGAACCAAAGGTCTGTTTAAAGTCAACTTGGCTTGTGAAAATAGCTCCAGAGAACTCAAAAGTGCTTTTTCAAAAGTCAAGTAGACTGTTTTCTTTCTTGAGGAAGGAAAAGGAAGAAGAAAGGAGAAAGAAGGAAGGAAGGAAGGAAGGAAGGAAGGAAGGAAGGAAGGAAGGAAGGAAGGAAGGAAGGAAGGAAGGAAGGAAGGAAGGAAGGAAGGAAGGAAGGAGATGAAGCCAATCAAGTTACCTTTTGAAAAAGCACTATTGAGATAACTATGAACTGGATGACTGAGACTCTCTATAGCAGTAAGTGGCACGCAGAGCCATCTTTCCGGGCAAGCCAACTATTGTCCATTGCTCTTCCAGGTTCCAGCGCATCAGCCAGCTGGACTTCATGTACACATGCACACCAAAAAACAGAAAAGCAGCTGCCCTGGGAAGATGACCTCTGGTTCCCAGAGTGTGCATGCACACCAGCCACCTGATCTTTCAGTTTCTGGAGTGATGTGTGCACAAAGACTTGCTGGCTGGTGCGTATGCATGCCAGAAACCAGAAGATCACCTTCTCAGCAGAGCTGGTGGCCAGGTACTCCAGACCACGGACGCATGTCGGTGCCATGGGCTGGAGGGCTGGGGCTGTTCAAGAAGCCCGCTCAGGTGGGAGGAAGGGTAGCCCTGGCCCTCCCATCCTGGCCAGCAGCTCTGCTCCCCTTGCTCTTCCAGGTTCTGGCACGCCAGCCAGCTCATGCATGGGGCAGTTGACCACCCAGCTAGGAAATGCTGCCCCGCCTGCTGCTCCTGCCACCACCGGGGCCGAGAGGGCGGCAGTGGTTCACATGCACAGCTCTGCTGCCCCAGAAGAGCAGCAGCAGCCACAACAGGATGAAAGGCAGGAGCGAGAACCACTGCTGAGGGGGCAGCGATGGCTCATACGTGCATCCCCACTGCCCCAGAAGATCAGCAGCAGTGGCAGGCAGAGGGCAAAAGGCAGGAGCTGTTCTGACCTGGCTTCCTTAGAAAGCATAAAACACAACTTTAGTTCCAGCAAAACCTCTTTTATTTCAACCACTATGAATTACATTCACTCACAGTCTGCAAGGCTTCACAAACAGTCTTTCAGGGGGATGTTTATAAACACCCATCTTATCACAATTGGAATGCTGCCAGAGAACTAATTGCCAGGCCCAGGGCAAGGCCAAACTGGACACAGACTCAGACAGAACTTTTCAAAGCTTGAATTGACCAGATGAACTAATTGCTTCCTGCAAAAGCTCACGTCCCATTCTCTCCTCTTTTATGTCCTATGGGAGGGGCCAATCACCTCCCAAGTGTGGCCTTACTCCTGAGTCAACCCTGCTTTCTCAATTGTTCTTGTCTTCTGGTAGCCCTGCGTATGCACAGGCTGGGAACTGGTACCAGAAACTCCCCAGCCTCACTGCTGTCTGAGTCTGAAGGCAGCTGATGAGTGCCAGCCTGCCCTGGCCCCATCTCTGCCTCTAATGCAGAGCCCTTGTCCGAGCCTTCCTCAACCTCCAAGACTGGCCCAGGTTCTTCCCCAACTTTCTCACTACTGTCTGACTCTGCTACCAGCTCCGTCAGCCACTGGCGGGCCACAATAGGAGCGAGAATCGCTGCCAGGGCTGAGGGGGCAGCAGCAGTTCTCGCTCCTGTTTCTCGCCCTGTTGTGACTGCTGCTGCTGCAAGACTGTCCAGGGCTGCACAGGAGTTGACTCCATGAGGAGGACTGTCCAGCACCAGGGTAAGAGGCATGCTGGCTGGGAAGCAGTGGTGGGGGTTTCCGCTGGCTTGTTCTCGGTGGTGGGCTGGAGAGGGGCGCTTCATCCCAGCCAGAGTTGGGGCGAAGCTCTCCCACCTGCTACCACTCTAACCCAAGCCACGGGAATGCTGATGCCCCTTTCCTTTGAATCTGGGAAGGGGCTCCGGCTTTCCAGAGAAGGGAGGCGGCATTCCCCACCCAACTTTCTCTCCCTGTCCAAGGTGTGGAACTGGGTTCTCTGTGGGGATGTCCTACCATCCCGACAGGGACCAGGGGGGCAGGCAAGGAGGTGCGAGGACCCCCGAAAGGCCTGGTGGAGCTGGCACATGTGCACTGGCCAGTTGTCTTCACTCGTGCATGTGCACCAGAAACTGGAAGACCAGGTGCACTGGAAACAGAACCACTCCTCCCACACCCGACACCTGTTGCTGTGCTACCTGACTTCTTCTGTGGCCACAAGTGCCAGATCCGCATAGCTTATTGTGCTAGTACTGCCACTTGCAGCAGGAGGAGGTGTGGTGCATTATGCCATTGCATGTCCAAGTGGCGGCATTGGCGTGATGAGTCTTGTGGTGACCACAGAAGAAGTTGGGCAACAGCATGAGAGGTGTTGGAGCATGGGAGGCCTTGCTATGGCGGTCCTAAGGTGCAGGTCATGTGGGGCAGCCTAGCCTCACCCTAGCTTGATTTTTATGGCTGTGGCTTGCCCCACCTGATACAACCAGATGGTGGGTGGGTGAGGCTTAACTAGGTTTTATTTTTTGGCTAGGGCTTATATTAGGCACAGGTATGGAAAATCAGGCTAGGGCTTGTTTTCAGGGTAGATTATATTTTTGGGGGAAACACGGTATGTTCTCAACCAGGAACCAACCAAATCTAGCACAAACTCATCCCCATACTCTAAAAGTTTGGTGGTTGAAGACTTCTTACAGTCATCCTTAAATCAGAACCCCAATATTCTCAATGCTCTGTTTGAATAGCCCTTCCCCCCTCTGTGCGTCTGTCTGTCTGTGTGTGTATGTGAGTGTGTGGGATATCTGCCACACACATGGAGCACATCAATGTTATGTTCATATTTAAAGGCAAGAAATGAGTTCCCAAGGGGTCTATTATAAAGCTGTGATTTAGCAGCATCATTTGTGAGAAGCCTGCGAGCAGACAGTTTAGTCAAGCTTCAGCTTGATGGTGATTTCACGGATGATCTGTATGGAGATTTATTCCAGAACTGACGCAGCTCAAAGTTCACTCGTTGTGTCTCCTGCTCTCTGGCATTGGACCCATCACCTCATGGTTAATTTGTGAAACAGTGCGTTCTCTCTGGCTTTGAGTAGTAAGGGCTCTGCTATGTATCACCTGCACCACTGCATCCAGCGGCTTTTGCAGACCTTACAACCTCTTGATTCTGCCCATAATATTCAGACTGAATCACCATGGAGATCAGAGTAAAGTGGTAAATAAATATACCTGGGGGGAAGGGCGGGTTCACATGGCAGAATTAGGAAATATGCAGTAAAATAAAGAGAAGTCAGGAGGAGGGCAGGATAAATTCCTAACATCAGCTAGTTAGGGTGGAGATCAGTAACAATTCATTTTATTTGCCAATGTTGCACAGAAAAAATATCATGTATTTTCCCCATCTCACGCTAACTCAGTTTAAGAATGTAGTCTAAATATATATTCAGGTTAAGAATTGCCCATGTAGCCTACTATTTTGTGGGTGTATCTACATCTACATACTATTAAAACACTTGTTGGTCTTTAAATTGAGTCAACAATTGAGTTAACACAGGGCAACAGTTTTTGAACCAAGATACCTCAAATGGCTTGATTTACAGAATGCATCCAAAATCTCGGACATACGAGTTCTGAGGGAATGAAATTTGGAAAAAGTGTGACTATTTCAGTGCTACTGACTCTTGCTGCTAAGGTCACACATTCATTGTCAATGTTCCATGGCTGTTTCCCAGTCAGTCTCACAATCCCTCATTCTCTCCCCCACCCAGAGGCAGCCATCTGCTGGGAAGGGAGGGAGGGAGGAAGGAAGGATGGATGGATGGATTTCTCATGCTCCTTGCCCAATTTGCATGAGGAAAATCAATGGGAAAACTGGCAGGAAATCTGAAGTCTTCTGCTCCCACTGATTTTGCCTGCCTGTGCTCTTTCAGTAAGGAAATGTCTTTGGAAATGATGACCCAACAGCCCATGCATTATCTAATGCCCTTCTAAATTAAGCTTGATAATGACCAACTACTTGTTCCTGGAATATACCATTGCATCCAGACTTCTTCTCATCCCCATGCTATAGCTTAAGGCAGTGGTTCTCAACATTTTCTTTACCACAGATCCTCTTTAAATACCTTTTATGGCCATGGACTATGGCTATGGACTACCAAGACTTAACTCAAGATTTAAAGCACTAGACTGCATCAAATATTCACAGACCCCCTGTGTCAACATCATGACTCCCCCAGAAGTCTGCCGACCACAGGCTGAGAACCACTGGCTTAAGGGTAGATGGTTTTCAATTTTCCTGAAGTGTTTCTTCTACCGTCTCTCAGCAAGAGCCTTGATATATGCATGATGTCTATCATTTTGGAGGACACAGGGCTGAGGATGCAACATTGGAAGGTGTTTAGCCATTGCTGCTTTTGTGGGTACATTCTTTCCCTCTGCACTGCACAATATTTCATTCATTCATTCATTCATTCATTCATTCATTCATTCATTCATTCATTCATTCATTCATTCTTTCATTCATAAAATCTATCATATTTCTGGATGGCTAGCAAACCAATTCACAGCATTAAAAAAAATCAGGTATAAAAACACCAAAGCATCACAATACAATCACATTGGGTTCTTCTAAAATCCCTTCCATTCGTCACCATTTAGTCAGAACTGAAGAAGCTTCTTGGATGACAAATGAAACATCTTCAAGGAAAAAGAAGGGGGCGGGAATGAAAGGTCCTGGAAAAGGAGAAAGAAAGTAGGCAACTTTTTTTAACTTTGTAAAACACTTGGCTTTAGTAAATGTATTCCTTTCACCACAAATGCAGTCAAAGGCTTGTCTTTTCTAAATGACAAAAATTGAGAAAAGTCCAACAGACAGTGTCTTTTTAATAATTTGATTCACCAATCTTGGAGCTCTTGGTCCTCCAATGTTGTGGCTCTTCCATAGTTCACAAGTATCAAAACAAATTTTATGATCCCTAACCCAGGCATATCGTCTAGGGAGACAGCTTGGATCTGATAAAAATGACTGCTCAGAAATTCCTTGGCTTCAGCCTGTCATTAAAGATGAACAATCATAAATTCTTTCAGAAGTAAGAGAGTCAGAATCCATTTCTTCTCTGGAAGTGAGGGACGTTGTTGTGGCACAGTTCCCAAACATGTGAGGATCAAGATTGCTGGAAAGTAACGAAATATTTATGCCGATGTAAAGAAGAAATTGGAGCTTATGGTCCAAGTTCTTGGCAGGTTCGCACCCAAAAGCCAACTTGCCAAATTTAGTGTGCCTGAAAATATGATAGAGATTAATAGAGGAGAAGGCAGATTAACAGAGCCAAGAAAAGCAGCAACTCTAGATAGCCCTCGATTTATAACCTCAAAGGAGCCCAACATTTCTGTTGCTAATTGTAACATTTGTTAAGTGAGTTTTGCCTCATTTTACAACCTCTCTTGCCACAATTTTTAAATGAATCACTGCAGTTGTTCAGTTAATAACACAGTTGTTAAATCAATCCGGCTTCCTCACTGACTTTGTTTATTAGAAAGCCGCAAACAGTGATCACATGACCTGGGATGTTGCAACAGTCAAAATATGAGTAGTTGCCAAGCATCTAAATTTTGAACACATGTTCATTAGGATGCTGCAATGGTTATAAGGGTGAAAAAATGGTTATAAGTCACTTTTTGCAGTGTCATTGTAACTTTGAATGGTCATACTGGTTTCGGGGTAATGCTGGTTTGGAGTCCAGGGCAGGGGTGGGATTCAAATTTTTTAACAACTGGTTCTGTGGGCGTGGCTTAGGTGGTGGGCATGGCTTGGTGGTCATGTTATTGGCTGGCCGTGGCCAAATCAATATCACTCACATCGAGGCATGCATCTCCTCGCCTGGCCTCTCATGACTGTGGGGATGCTGCAACAGTCGTAAGTGTGAAAAATGGTCATAAGTCACTTCTTTCAGTGCCATTTAACTTTGAGTGGTCCCTCCACACAAGCAAAGTACCAGCAAAGGATGAAAAAAACTCCAGAGAAGTTTCAGAGATAGGAAGTCTAGTCCTGCCAAGAATGTAATAAGGGTTGATGGAGAGACAGTTTCTGTAAGCAACACCAGAATGTTTCCTTCCTGCCTTCCTTACAGGATTAGGCCAGTAATTTCTTCTAACAACCGGTTCTCCGAACTGCTTAGAATGTTAACAACCGGTTCTGGCGAATAGGTCTGAACTGGTAGAATCCCACCCCTGGTCCAAGGGCAAAAAGCAAAACAGAAGAAACAAACACAGACTATTTTGATCTTTAACATTGAAATATATCAGCCTCAAAAGCTTCCATGTTATTCTCACAAGTCCATTCCACAGCTACCTAGAGGCCATTTCCCAGGGCCACCCATCCTTCAAGTACATTAATGTTTTCTACAATAATGCAGACAATAATGTCTATAATAATAATAACACCTCCAATCTATCCATGCTTCCTCCTATGAGGTGAGGACAAGAATCTGAAAGAACGTAGATGGTGGAGATTTTGACCCCATTAGTGTCACAGTGTACTGACTTCTGGTATGGAGATATAGCAGATTAAGTGTATTATGACCGAGGGCCAGAGGGATACCATGGTTAGCATAGCAATCAAAATTCAAGAATATTTGAATTCAAACCACTACATGGTGCATGAAATGTCAAGGCAATTTAATGTTCAATGTGTGTTGATTACAAGAATTTCATGGTGTAAAATATGGATATAATATGTAATTAGCTCACAGCTAAGTTTTTAATCTCCCTTTCATCAATGTGATTAATTACTTTAAGGACAACAATGTGACACAGATATCCAGTTCTCCAAAAATGAGGACATTAACCAGGACTAGTCTATGCCCCTAAATTTCTCTGTAGAGGTTGATATTTTTATTCTGTAAGCAAGTGGGATGTTCCCTTCAGAAAGAAATCTAAAAGCAGAATCCTTTCCCACAAGGTCATTCAAAGACCAGGTGGCAAAGAAATCAAGATGGCAGCTCCAACTGTGATTGAAGCCTCACCTCCTTTAAACATGCATCATGCATGCAATGCAGGTGGGAAAAGGATGGCATGGCCATGCTTGCCTTCTTGACTATTTGACCCCTCCTCCTGTTCTACCATGTACCTCAGTCCCCTTGCAAGATAACTGTAAAGAAAAAAAAATCGTAATGAGGATATCATGCAGGTCTTAGTAAGTGGAATACAACTCTAATACACTCATTTTTAGTCCAAATATTTATGTCTCTTTTTCCTCAGGATGGCATACAATATATAGTGTTCCCAATATAGATGAAGCAAATTTAACACATTAAAATATCTAACATAAATAAGGAAATGAATAAATAGAATAAAATAAAAATAAAAGAGAGAGAGAAAAGAAAATTAATAATAATTACCTTGATATGGTTGTGGGCAGGGGTGAGATTCAATTTTTTTAACAACCAGTTCTGTGGGTGTGGCTTAGTTGGTGGGCGTGGCTAGGTGGTAATGTGACTGGCTGGGCGTGGCCAACTCAACATCACTCACATTGAGGCACGCATCTCCTCGCCTGGCCTCTCATGACTGTGGGGATGCTGCAACAGTTGTAAGTGTGAAAAACGGTCATAAGTCACTTCTTTCAGTGCCATTGTAACTTTGAATGGTCACTCCACAGAAGCAAAGTACCAGGAAAGGAGGGAAAAAAACTCCAGAGATGCTCCTGAGACAGGAAGTCTAGTCCTGCCAAGAACATAATAAGGGTTAACGGAGAGGCAGTTTCTGTAAGCAACACCAGAATGTTTCCTTCCTGCCTTCCTTACAGGATTAGGCCAGTAATTTTTTCTAACAACTGGTTCTCCGAACTGCTTAGAATGTTAACAACTGGTTCTAGTGAATTGGTGCAAACCTGTAGAATCCCACCCCTGATTGTGGGGCTTGTGTGCTCTGAAAAAGATGAGAGCTATGCCAGAAGTTCAGCCATACTGGACAGGTTTCATCAGAGGAACCAGATAAAGAGTTGTCCCATGCACAACATGAGATGTAATTTGTAGAAATCCATATTGGGTTGGTCATCTTTTCAATCAGCAAAGACTCTGCTAGATGTTGGAGTTCCTGGACATCTGGTGACAAATGGGCTACAGGATTCAAGGCCTGTTGGCTGAGCAATCAGGGCCAGCAACTGAAGGATTAATGGAAGAAATATTTTTACTGGTTACAAATATACAATAGCTAAAAACAAAGTAATAATGTAACAAAGATATTACGAGAAGTAATAAGTGCCTTGGATGCAATCCCCAAACATCTGGCACTGACAAAGTCACCACCAGTCAATTGCAAAAGGCAGCTTTGCTTGGAACAGCTTAAATCCTTCACCTGTTGTGAAGCAAGTCTCCACATCGGTCCGCATAAGAAGCGGGAGATAGTGTGGCCGCTGATTGGCTGTTGCGTCTGACAGCGCGCTATAAAAGGAGCGCTGTCAGACAGAATCAGTGTTACCTGTCAGCCGCTCTGTGAGCTTGCAGTTTGACTTTTAAACCCTCATTAGCATTTTAATAAAAGGGTTATCCTATTTACTTGGTTGTCTCTGTTAATTCCACACACCTATTTAACAGTACCTTTAATATTATT
This sequence comes from Bungarus multicinctus, assembly GCA_023653725.1. Lineage (NCBI taxonomy): Eukaryota > Metazoa > Chordata > Lepidosauria > Squamata > Elapidae > Bungarus > Bungarus multicinctus. The sequence goes on from CM042841.1 coordinate 5,029,655, forward strand.
AAACAACAACACCTGCCTATTCCAGATCCTTGGGAAGGACTCAAAAGGTGGACAATTTTTCCAAACCCAGTCTAAACATTTGGCGACTGTGTGATGAAGCCATAAAATTGGCTTCTAACTCTCCTGCTTTTTTTTTTTTAAACATTTGCTGATTTGCAATATTTGTAGGCATCCAGGTCAAGTGACAGATTCCATCCCTGCTCATATGCAAATATTTTATTCTTGCTGATTGAATCAGCAAGAGAATGGGAGATATATCTCCTTTTGCTGTCACTGGCCTGTAGGGATGGCCATAATTGAATTTAGTGGGTGTAGGAGAGAGTGTTATTTCCATGCCAGTCTCTATTGCCTGTTACATTTTAACTGCGAAAATGCCATAGGGGCAAGGGGGTTTTGGCTAGGAAAAGAAATCTTGGAAATAGGCAGAACAGTGCCATTCTTATTAATAAAATAGAATAGAATAATTATGTTGTCACTTTAAATGTACATTCAGCATACATTAAAATGACATTTAATTGCATACAGCTCTCAAAGGGTAACCACTTCCAATATACACTCCATAAACATGAGAAAAAAATTATGCATGGATGGCATACAGGTACTCTCGATTTACAACAGTTGATTTAGTGACAATTCAAAGTTACAAAGGTACTGAAAGAAGTGACTTACGACCATTTTTCACATTTATGACTGTTGCAGCATCCCCATAGTCACATGATCAGTATTTGGGCACTTGTCAACCGGCTCGTATTTATGACCGTTGCAGTGTCCTGGGATCATGTGATCCCCTTTTATGACCTTCTGACAAGCCAAGTCAATGGAGGAAGCCATGTGATTAACAACTGCAGAGATTCACTTAACAACTCTGGCAAGAAAGAAATGGGGCAAAACCCTTTTAACAACTGTCTTTCTAAGTAGCAGAAATTTTTGGGCTCAATTGTGGTCATAAGTCAAGGACTAACCTGCATTGGTTGATCGTTTTTCCTAGAGTTTAATTCAGTCCTTCTATGCACCTTTTAATCTAAGAAGAAATGAAAAGCAGCAAAGTCGTAGAAAAACTTGGAAAGGGGAAGCAATCCTTCTTCTATTATTTACTTGCAAACTATGTTCAAGGTCTCTCCCTTCCCGCAATCTAACAGCCAGCTTTTGGCTTGAATGTGGTTACTTCTGACAGAATAACAATAACAGGTTGCCAGCAACAAAAGAGAAGGTGTGAGCACTGGCATGAATTGCTGTGATTCTGAAGCTTCCCCAGGTAGGTTTCCTTGTGAGTTAATTGTAAGTGAAAATGAGGGGGCCTGGGAGAACAATGGAACACCAAGGTGCAGAAACAACACGTGGATCCAGAATACACTGAAACCAAACTGTTTATATGGGATTTTGAACAGGTGACTAAATAATGTAATTTAGTATCTCCAGGACCTAATTCCAAGGAAAAACCCCTAGAAAACAAGTCAAATAATGAAGTAAAGAGATTTGGGAAGGAAGACAAACACAAACACCAAAAAGGAGGCATAGGAAGCATACCCAGTGTCAGACATAAAGATCTCAAGGGCCTATATACAAATACACAACATCTGGAGGAAAAACAGGGTAAACTTGAACTACTAATAGATGAAGGTAGATATGATAGTTGGAATAACAGAAACTTGCTGGGATGAAAGGATTCAAATAATTTAACAACCAGTTCTCCGCCCTAATGATTTCTTCCATCAACCAGTTCGCCAAACTGCTCAGAAAGTTAACAACTGGTTCTCCCAAAGTGGTGCGAACTCACTGAATCCCACCACTGAATGAAACCCATGACTGGAACATACTGATAGAAGGATACAAACTGTTCAAAAAAACCAGACCCCAGTGGAGTTGCACTGTATGTAAAGGACCACTGTATTGCTTACAGAAATGCATGAAACCAAAGATGAAAACCTCCTAGAATGTACATGGGTCAATATAAAAGAAAAAAAGAATGACATGGCAAGAGGTGTATACAACAGCTCCCCCCAACCAAGCAGAAAACATAGATGCACTTTTTGCCAACCAACTAACAAATATATGAAGGAAACACAGTACAATAGTAATGGAGGACTTCAATTATCCTGATATCAATTAGAAGACTAATTCTGCACCGTGAGAAATCAAATAGGTTCCTAACCAACCTAGCTGACAACTTTGTGGTCCAAAAGTTAGGGGAGGGAACTAGAAGGACAGCCCTATGGACTTAATTCTTTCAAACAGAGAAGTAATAGAGGGAGTTGAAACTGCAGGAACTGTGGGTGACAGTGACCATGTCATACTAGAAATGCAGGAACCTTGGGGGAAAGTGATACTAGAATTCAACATAACACAAACATAAGCAATAGAACATAATCACACCAGAGTCTAAGATTTTAAAAGAGCTGATTTTAATAAACTCAGAAAGAACTTGGGAAATATTCCTCGGATGAAAATCCTACAGAGGAAAACAACTCAAGAATCTTGGGAAATTCTGAAAAGTACGATCATAGAAGGAAAGAAGGAAGGAAGGAAGGAAGGAAGGAAGGAAGGAAGGAAGGAAAACAGGGAGGGAGGAGAGTGGGAAGGAAGGAGGGAAGGAAGGAAGGAAGGAAAGTTCAGAAGACACTGCCTACATACAACTCTGATACAGTCATATTAACATTGCAGCACCAACCCTGCCCTTCTCATGGCTGGCCATAACCACTGAAAAACTGTCCTCCTCCCACCCCACAATCATGGATTGGTGCCAGTGCCTCAGCCCTGCCTGATGTGTATGTGACTGATTCCAGAAATCAAACAAAATCATTCAATCAACAAATGGAAGGAACCTTGGAGCTCTTATAATCCAAACTTCTGCTTAGTGAGGGAATCCACCACATCAAGTCATGATTTTCCACACTGCATTAACCCTGTCACTGTGAGTTAGTGGTGCTACGCAACAGAAGCAGAGGAATCAACAGAAGCACACCAATCACCGGACTGTAATTGCCAGTATAAAATAGCTGCAACCGTTGCTTGATGCTGCTTCAGTGGGACTTCACAGCTGGTGGACCCTCCACTGATGATATTTTCAGTTGAGAAAGACTTTCTATAAACTGTCCCTCCCCAGATATCTCCTCATTTGCCCTCCTGTGCTCTCATCCCTGAATGTCAGGCGAGTGTAAGGCTCTCTGTTGCAGCCCCATTTTGCATTTCCAAAGTAATTGGATTGTCAGCCCTATCTTTGTCTTCATTAAATTACAAGACAAGCACGAATGGGCAGGAGATTTAAGTTTGCCAGACTGACCAGTCTCGCAAGAGGAATTAACTAATTCATTGCAGCTTCACATATTATTGTGCGGTTTCTTCTCAGCTGCTCTACAATGGAAAAGGAGAACAGTAAATCACGGGTTGCTGAGCAAAGAAATTCTCTGATAGTTTTTGTATCAGCTCTCCTTCAATGTCATGAATGAGAGGTTGCACTCAAAATTTCTTTCTAAGGACTGCAGAATCTGAACGAGGCATGTGAGTGAAGTGCGATGCTCAGGCACACTTAAAAGGTGGCCTAGGAGGGTGTGTGAAGGGATTGTTTCTCTGTGCACAATCCCTTCTCAGAGTATCTGCAGCTTTATTGGTGTTCCTCAATTCTACTCAATTCCAACAACAAAGTCAATATTCTTTTCCTTTCCTTCTTTCCGTTCCTTCTCTCATTTCATTTCCCTCCTCTCCCCTCCCCTCCTCTTCTTCAAACACAGACTTCAGAGGATAATTAGGACTGCAGAAAAAACAGTTACTACCCACCTGCCTTCAATCGAGGACCTGTATACTGCACGAGTCAAAAAGAGGGCTGTGAAAATATTTACAGACCCCTCACATCCCGGACATAAACTGTTTCAACTCCTTCCCTCAAAACGACGCTATAGAGCACTGCACACCAGAACAACTAGACAAAAGAACAGTTTTTTCCTGAACACCATCACTCTGCTAAACAAATAATTCCCTCAACACTGTTCAACTATTACAAAGTCTGCACTACTATTACTGCTAATCTTCTCATCACTCTTTATCACCCATCCCCTCCCAATTGTGATTGTAGGACTGTAACTTCGTCGCTTGTATCCTTACGATTTATATTGACTGTTTCCTACTATGATTTGATGTTGATTGTACCCTATGACTATCATTAAGTGTTATACGTTATGATTCTTGATTCTTAAACGAATGTTCCTTCTTTATGTATACTGAGAGTATTTACATCAAGACAAATTCCTTATGTGTCAAATCACACTTGGCCAATAAAGAATTCTGTTCTATTCTATTCTATTCTATTCTATTCTTCCTCCCTCCCTTCCCTTTCCACCCCTTTCTTTTCTTTCTCTTCCCACCCATTCCCTCCTTACTTTCCCTTCCCTTCCCTTCCCACCCCTTCTCTTCCCTCAGTACTATTGTCAAAGAAATTCTGCTTATGAACATTTATTTATTTAGTTTATGACAAATTTATGGACTTATAGTGGTTCAAATGTTAACGTCCAGTCCATCCAGCCATTCAAGGTCAAAAGGGCCTAGCCTTGCTACCCAAGGCTTCTCAGGAAACAACAACTGAATGAAAAACTGCTGGTGACCTTCAACCGCTGCACTACAGAGAGTATTTTAACTTACTATACCTGTGTATGGTTTGCCAATTGCACAGGGGCAGATAGGACAGTGCTCCAGAGGGTTATCATCATTGCCCAGAGGATCATGGGTTGCCCTCTCCCCTCCTTGGAAGAGCTTTATAGCTCCCGCTGCCTTAAGAGAATTCAAAACATTCTTAAAGATCCATCTCATCCTGGGCACCCTTTTTTTGAACTATTACCAGTACAGGATAATAAAAACAAGGACAAATAGGCTGAAAAAGAGCCAGGGTAGTAACTCCTAGAGTAGTAACTATATTGAATTCTACTGCATAGTGCAATATTAATGCAATATCGGGTTTTCAATTCAATTGTATAGAATGTGAAGGATGTTTGTTATGTTTTATTTTTATAGTTATAAAGTACACTGAAGATGGCGTTTTATTTCATTGTATGAGATGCAATGACAATAAAGTAAACTAAACTAATGAATTCTTAATGAACATTTGGAGAGAAGACCAAAAATATTCAGAGATTATGGAATTGGTTAAATATGATCAGCTAATTGATGCTTGGAGGTTAATTATACCATAACTTGAAGATTATGCATGTTACTCAGTTAATCTGACACAGAATAAAAGACTCACATAATTCAGCTGGATTCATAGATCAATAAGCCTCTCAAAGCCAAATCTGACCACTTAATGTTTTAAATATAGGTTAAATCCCTTAATTGCTGCCAATTTTGATTAAAGATACAGTAGATTTTTCAAAGAATTAAAAAAATATGTTCAGGTTAATAATTGGCTTGGAACTGAACTCAGAATTATATTTATATAGGGTGCCATGGAAACTGCTCAGAGGGCATTTTATGATAAATTATCTTTTTAAAAAATTAATACTCAAAAATAAATATATCTTCAAAGATGAGAAAATATGAACATTGAGAATGTTATCATTTTTTCCAACATTAAATATAAATCATAAAAATGTATAAGCCCTTTTCAAAATGAATATATTAAAATGAATTTGTGGGAATGTGTGTATACAATTTTGGAACTTCCTCATTAAAAGTATTTTTAAAGCGAATTTAATTTAGAATGATTTTTAATCAGAAATAAACTAATATTATTTATTTATTTATTTGATTTCTCAATTGCTTACAAGATAATAGGTATAAGAATAAACATGAGTATGAATACAGGAAATAGGTACGAATGAATGGAGACAATAGGCCAGGGACGGTAGGCATGATGGTGCACTTATGCACGTCCCTTACTAACAAGGTCAACTAAATGCAAAATGCTTTTTATTGGCCATGATTATAAAGAAATTATAAAGAAATAATACATGCTAATTAGTAAAATTTAATTTACTTTTGATTTAAATATGAAACATAAAACAACCCACCTCAAAGGAAGCTGTTATGGGTAAAATAGGAGGAGGAAGAAGAATTATGTTGGTTGAGTTAGTTATAAATTAATGAAGTCAGTATAAAGAATCCAATTATCACTGAACTACTGTTCTCCCAATCCATGAGACTTATATTTGATATTCAGCTATTATAGCAATATTTTTCATATTAGCTTTTCTACTTCTCAGAGGTTCTTAAGATGATATGAGACAATAAGATAAGGTATAAGATAAGATAATCTTTATTATCATTTTTTACTTGAGCATACCAGCCCATATTAAAAATGAAATTCTGTTGCCTGGTTTCAAAGAAAGTATATATCTGCTCACACCCATAACACACATATACATATGCTATATACATACATACATACATACATGTGTGTGTGCATGTGTGTATTCCCTACACCCACACACACACACATGAACACATTATTGTGGCTCTACTAATTGCTTCCATCCAACCTGCTATGGAGAAACCTGATCTATTTCAATTTTATTTAATAGTATGATAATATAATCAATGTTTTATAAAACTCCTGTTAAGCACAAAAGGTTCCTACTGCTATATATCAGCAGTCTTTGATGGCAATACATAATTTTAATATGTTTTGGTTAAATATTTTTGAAGAAATTGGGAAAAATCACCCAACAAGTTTTCATCATATGTTTAACTTTGATTCATTTTCCATTTTTTTGTAAGGCCTTGTTTCTTAATGGAAATGACTCGTTTTGGATCATTAGCCTTTTCATTTCTTTTATATAAAAACATGTATCTTTCATTTGATCAGCAGGGTTTCTTTAGATGTAAAATTGCTTTAGGGATAAAATTATCACAAGAGAGACCTTCAAAGTATTCGGTAATGAAGGAGAAATTCTGTCTAATCTGATCACCTATTATTTCTAATAAATTTCTTTCATGCAAATGTTGGACAAGGATGTTAAATATGGATGTTTAAATTGTGTGTGTCTCCTTAAATCATGTAAGAGTAAAAGTGTGCACACACTCACACACAGCTACAGGAACATGTAGGAGTGCAAATGTAGCATGTCTGCAACTCTTTAAAGCACAAATAGGACAACTAGCTACATAAACGTCTATGACTTTTTTCAAAGATGGCCATCAAAATTGGTGTTTGACCAAATGAAAGGTTTTCACAAAGCCAAAATGTCCAACAACTTTCGAATCATGGGCTTGCATTAAGATGGGCCCTCTTAGGCTAGCTGGGACATATAATTTGGTCCCTACTCATGCTAAACCATTTCAAATGGTACAGTCATTTGAGTGGTTTAAGAACCAATCATCCAGTTTTAAAGCTTCTTTTAACTGCACAGTTATATCACTTGACAGGTTAACATCCTCTTTTCCCTGGACTCTGGTGACCATTTGGGCAGCCAATTGCTTTGTAGGAACAATAGGATGGATTATTTCTGGGTGGACACTGTTATATTGGGGCAATCTAGATAATACTTCAGCTTCAACCACAACAACACAAGAGCAAACAATAGATACAAACTCAAGGTTAATCGCACCAAACTTGATGGCAGGAAATACGACTTCAGCAACAGAGTGGTCAATGTCTGGAATACTCTACTTGACTCTGTGGTTTCTTCCCCAAACCCCAAAAACTTTAACCTTAGACTGTCTACTATTGACCTCACCCCTTTCCTAAGAGGTCTGTAGGGGGAGTGCATAAGCGCACCAACGTGCCTACCATCCCTGTCCTATTGTTTCTTTTATTTTTTATTTTTCTCATATGTATCCATGTATTCATAACTATGTTTTTACTTATACCTATTATCTTGTAAGCAATTGACAAATAAAAATAAAAAAAATAAAAAACAAAATTATTTTCCCCCCAGAGGTACTTCAATGAAAAATTAAACCGCTTAAAGTATTGTGCCCAACGAATTTGCTTAGGAGACAATTTTCAAGGAGTTTTTAGGGCCTCTAGGCCCTAAATGATCTGTCCATACCTCAAAGAGGTATTTTGCCCCTTCAAGAAAATGCCTCCAAGTTAATAATGCCCATCAGACAGCAAACACTTCTTTTCCCCAAGTAGCCCATTTTCTTTCAGTCTCACTTTTTGGGAGGTGTAAGCACAGAGTTGTAAAGTTCCACTCTCATTTGATTGAAGTAGTACCGCTCCCACTACCATGTCACTTGCATCGGCCTGGATCACAAAAAGGGCATCCATCTTTGGAAGCTTTAACACTGGTTCAGCTGCAAAGAGTCATTTTAGCTTCTCAAAAGCCGCCTGGCATTCCATGGATCATTCCAACAGTTGACTGGGCTTTGGGTTCAATTCCCCCTTAGTCTTTAGGAGATTTGTAATAGGTAACACAATCTTTGCAAACTCTGGGATAAATTGACGGTAAAAATTAGTGAATCCTATAAAATTCTGCAATTGTTTTCTGGCGCGAGGGGGAAGCCCATTTCAAAATTGCCTGGACTTTTTCCAGCTCATGATTTAATTGGAGTAACTGCCGGAACCCTGACAATTATCTTCTATCTATAAACACTTTTTGATTAGAGGGACTCAGACCCAGCCTCATATGAGATGACTCCCAGTGGATTTCATTCTAAATTTTGGTATGATTTCTGTAAACAAGGAATGTACAATTATAATGGCTGAGCATTTGATCCTTCATACATCAAAAAAAAAAAAAAATACAAAGCTAAGGGATATACAAATAAAAACCAGATTTGAAAAAAGAAAAGGCTCAGGAAAGAAAAAGAATGAAAGTGTAAGAAAGAAAGAGGAAAAGAAGGAAAACAAAAAAAGAATGACTTCCAAGTTTCTTTGGTACAGATATAAGCAATATATATATATCAATCTCTTACTCTAAAATTAACATTTGTCTAATCAACAAAGCCTTCATCAACTTTTTATTTCAGTTTCTCACAAAAAGTCCAGTAATGGTTCTTATAGCTTTAATTGCTATTTGTGAAGGAAACCACAACTGATTTATTTAATTGCACCAAACTCTACATAAAACAGGAATGGAAAATCTTAAGCTCTAGTGTAGAGCCATGCTTCTCAACTTTGGCAATTTTAAGGTGCATGGACTTCAATTCCCAGAATTTTCAAGGCAGCATGAAGTTCTCCAATCTTAAACTTGCCAAGACTGAAAAATGCTGATCTACAGACAGGGACTTTTCCATCCTCTTTTACTGGTTCTTACTTATTATGAGCAATCATAATGCAATATCTTCACTTCCACCCCATCCCACAGCAATGATAATGCAAAAGCCTTACTTCCACCTCCATCCAGAACAAAACTGAAGTTGGGAAGATCTGACTGAACATTTTTTTAAACTGGTAGTCACATTGTCTTCTTTTGTTGCCCTGCATGCAGGAGAATAGAGCTGGAAAGCAGGCTAGTGAGGGAATGGGGATTGCTCTGGAATGGGGTGGAAGTGAAGCTTTTGCATTATCATTGCTCTGGGATGGGATGGATCAATATAAAAGGAAAAAAGAATGATTTTGCCATAGGCCACCCAATCAAGCAGAAAAAATAGGTGTCCTTTTTGCTAACCAACTAACAAATATATGTAGGAAATACACTACAATAGCAATGAGGGACTTCAATTACCCTGATATCAATTGAAAAACCAATTCTGCACCAAGTGAGAAATCAAATAGGTTCCTAATCAACCTAGCTGACAACTTTGTTGTCCAAAAGGTAGAGGAGGGAACTAGAGGGACAGCCATACTGGACTTAATACTTACAAACAGAGAAGAAGTGATAAGAGGGAGTTGAAATTGTGGGAACTATGGGTGACAATGATCATGTCATACTAGAATTCAACATAACACAAACATAAGCAATAGAACATAATGACACCAGAGTCTTAGATTTTAATAAACTTGGAGATAACTTGGGAAAGATTCCGTAGATGAAAATCCTACAGGGGAAAACAACTCAAGAATCTTGGGAAACTCTGAAAAGTATAATCATAAAAGCCTAGACCACCACAATACCACTAAGAAAGAAAAACAAGAACTCCAAGAAGAAATCAGCATGGCTGCACAAAGATCTCTCTGGAAAATAGAAAGACAAAAAAGGAAAGTACAAAAAATGGACAGAGGGACACACAACTAAGGCACAATATCAGCAGATAGCTAGAATCTGCAAAGATGAAGTCAGGAAAGCAAAGTCTCAGAATAAACAAAGAATTGCAACAAAAGTCAAAGATAAAAAAAAAGTTTCTTCCGACATATAAATAACAAGAAAAAAATCAAGGAAACAGCTGGTCCATTAAAAAGAGAAGACAGCAAGAAAGTAACAGGCAGCAGAGAGAGCTGCTTAATTCATTCTTTGCATCAGTCTTCATGCAAAATGAAACTACAGCCGAGTCTACCAAAAATATAACTGTAAAAGACAGACTAGAAATAAAAGTTAGAATAAGCAAAAAAAAAGTAAGAGAACACCTGTCTGATCTTGATGAACACAAATCACCAGGATCTGATGGATTACATCCCAGAGTTCTAAAGGAGCTGGCAGAGGTCAGCTCAGAACCACTGCACCATATCTTTCAAAAATCAGGTAGCACCGGGGAACTACCAGAGGACTGGAAAAGAGCTGATGTGGTTCCCACCTTCAAAAAAGGAAGGGGAAAAAAAACAGACACAGGAAACTACATACCATTCAGTCTAACATCAATACCTGGGAAGATACTGAAAAAGATAATAAAAAAACCTGATCTGCCAACATCTAGAAACAAGTAAAGTAATAACTAGCAGTCAGCATGGGTTTGTTAAAAACAGATCATGCCAAACCAATCTTATTTCATTCTTCAACAAAGTGACTAAATTAGTAGAACAGCGAAATACTCTGGACATAATATATACAGACTTCAGCAAGGCATTCAACAAAGTAGACCACAACCTACTTCGTAAACTAGAAAAAAGTGGGATAGATAGCATCCCCACCAGATGATTCGTAACTGGCTAACAAACCATACTCAATGAGTAGTCCTTAATGGATCTATGTCTACATGGAGGGAAGTAAGCAGTTGGGTGCCACAAGGTTCTGTCTTAGGCCCAATACTCTTCAATATCTTCATAAACAATTTAGATGAAGGAATAGAAAACGAACTTACCAAATTTGCAGATGATACTAAGTTGGCAGGAATAGCTAACACCCAAGAAGATAGGCTCAAGATCCAGATGGACAGACTTGAACACTGGGCCCTATCTAACAAAATGAAATTAAATGTAGAGAAAAGTAAAGTCCTACACTTAGGCAAGAAAAACCAAAAGTACACATACAATCTGGGTGAAACTAGGCTTAATAGCAGTAATTGTGAGAGGGACCTTGGAGTCTTAGTGGACAACCAACTAAATATGAGCCAGCAGTCTGTGACAGCAGCTAAAAAAGCTAATGCAATCCTAAATTGCATTAACAGAAGGATACAATCAAGATCAAGGGAGGTACTACTACCATTCTATAAAACCTTAGTAACACCACACCTAGAATACTGCATCCATTTTTGGTCATCACACCAGGGGTGGAATTCAATTTTTTTTATTACTGGTTCCTTGGGCATGGCTTGGTGGGCATGGCAGGGGAAGGAGACTGTAATACCAGTCAGAGGTGGCATTTGCTGGTTCTCCAAACTACTCAAAATCTCCGCTACCAGTTCTCCAGAACTGGTCAGAACCTGTTGAATACCACCTCTGCACCACACTATAAAAATGATGTTGAGATTCTAGAAAAAGTACAGAGAAGAACAACCAGGATGATTAGGGGACTGGAAGCTAAAACATACAATGAACGGTTGCAGGAACTGGGCTTGGCTAGTCTAGTAAAGAGAAGGACCAGGGGAGACATGATAGCAGTCTTCCAATATTTGAGGGGCTGCCACAGGGAGGAAGGGGTCAAGCTATTTTCTAAAGTGCCTGTAGGCCAGATAAGGAATAATGGATGGAAACTGAACAAAGAGAGATTTAACCTGGAAATATGGAGAAATTTTCTGACAGTGAGAACAATCAACCAATGGAACAGCTTGCCTTTGGAAGTTGTAAGAGCTTCATCACTTTAGACTTTCAAGAAGAGATTGGACTGCCATTTGTCAGAAATTGTCTAGGGTCTCCTACTTGGGCAGGGGCTTAGACTAAATGACCTACAAGGTCCCTTCCAACACTGTTAATCTGTTAAAGAATTGAATAGGCCAGCTAGCTCAGCTAAGTTCATCAAGGTGATGCCACTGTTTCCCAGGCCAATAGAACTTTATCAAACCTCTGTTATTCTCACATGTCATGTGCACCATTTTTTAATTTAACAAATCCAATCCCTTGTGTTTGGACCAATTGCTTCCTTGCTGTTTTTCTGTCTTGCAAGAGAGTTTGGTAAGGAAAGAGCAAATGGAGATAGAACCTCTTGGATAAGGTTTACAAGAAAAGTCAGGAAAAAGACAATGATGTCACCTAAGTTCTCATCTGAAAAACTTTTGAACAAATCCTCCTTTTCCTAAATCAAGATGGGTAGCTATTTTGTATCCTCCACTGACTACAGTGACAGATTTCAGCACAGATTTTCTGATTATTTTTCCCCTCTGTCATTTCAGTTATATCTCTGGCATTTAGAGCAGGCCACCTGTATCTCTCTGTGATGCAGGATGTTAGTTTCTCCAAGCTGCCTTCATCTCATTCTCATTATCTGCTGGGGTGCTAAGGTTTCTGCTCCTTCTATTCTCTTGGCCTCTCTGCTGCTCACCATTAAAATAAGAGTGAGAAGAGAAGGAAGAAGAGACAATGGTCATTGGTATTGTCTTCCTTATCATAAAATGCCCCCCGATCAGCCCCTTCCTTCAAACTAGTTTAGACTTTAGAAGGTTTCTGAGACTATTTGAGACTTCTTGTTTCCTTGTACTGATGGCTACATAAACATGATAAATTCAAGAAAAATCTTTTATTTTGGGGTGACTTCAGGACTCAGCCAACCAGAATTCCCATCAGAGCTGATTTCAGTTCAGCAAAACCTGTCAGCATTCCATCCTGCAAAATCCACCTGTGCACTCCAGATAGAATTGTGGATGAAGAGAGAGCAGATGCTTTTAAGGAGCTAATGGGATACAGAAGACCCCTCCTCCCCCAGATCTCTCTCCAAATAGGTTAATTAGCCAACTGCTTAGCTCAGGCCAATTTCTAAAGGCTTTGAGTTTTCAAAAGAATGAAATGAAGGAAGAAAGTGTTAGGTAAGGACACCTTTCATCTCAGCAGTGGCTTTCATAATGCACCGTGTGAGTCATACAAAAAAAAAAAAATGGAATGAGCATGGAGCAGAAGTATTGTATGAGATGGTGTCAGGAATTACCAGTAGTCCTCAGCTTATAGCCGTTCATTTAGTAACTGTTCAAATTTATGACATTGCTGAAAAAAGTTACAATTAGTCCTCTCACTTATTATTGTTAGCAATAGCACTTAGATTTATAAACCACTTCACGGTGCTTTACCATCCTCTTTGAGTGGTTTACAATATTTTGCATCTTGCCCCCAACAATCTGGGTCCTCATTTTACCAATCTCAGAAGGATGGAAGAGCCGAGTCAACCTTAAGCTGGTCAAGATCGAACTGCTGGCAGTCGGCAGAGTTAGCCTGCAATGCTGAGTTCTAACCACTGTGCCACCAAAGGCTCCTGGCTATTGCAGTTTTTGTGGTGACATGGTCAAAATTTGGGCCCTTGGCAACCTGCATGGATTTATGATAGTTTTAGCATCCTCCATTCACTTGATCATTATTTGTAACCCAGTCGGCTTCCAACAAGCAGAATCAGTGAGAGAAACCTGATTTGCTTAACAGTCACATGTTACAGTCACATGCCACTTGACAACAATGGCAAAAGGTCATAATATTGGGTGTGGCTTACTTAACAACTGTTTTGCTTAGTAATGGAAGTTCTTGTCCCAACTGTGGTTGTAAATCAAGGACTATCTGTATTACAATGCCATAGTATGAGGCATGGATTTTTCTGAACTAGATTAATATGTGCATTTTCAGATAGTAATGAGAAGGATCAAATGCCCTTGTCCTTGAGAAGATCTTTTTCCTAAAAAAAAGGCACCTAATTTTTTACCCTTCAATACAGTCCCAAAACATTCTTGTTCCATCATGTATTTGGGCCTTTGGACTGCCTACGTAATTAACGTAGGGTACATTATGGCTTTGACTTATTTTAAAATACCTTGAGTTTTAGTGGAGGGGACTGCCTGTAAATCTTGGTTAATTGCAAAAAATGTGTATTCAGAAAGGATTTGATTCATAGGGAATCAAATCAAATGAAATCAAAACATTGTATGATATATAATGATATGATAAATAAAACTAATAGAGTGTATTGTATCTTGTGTGTGTAAACAAAACCACATCTGAAGACACTCATTCCATCCCTTGACTGTGATTTTCTCAGAATATATCTGTGTTGCTAAGCAGCAAAATTTTGCCATCGAATAAGTAACATTAAGATTTTGGTCAGCTGTAAAGATAGTTTCCATAAAATTTTCTAGTACAACTAGGAAAGTGATTTTGAAATGGTTGAAGCAGTCACAACCCTGAAATTGGAACAGAAAATACAATTTAGTAAAAAATATGCTCCCTGAAATCAATCATATTTGATCCATCTGAGCATTGCTGCTATGATCCTGAATGTTCTTTTTTAGGAAACTTTTCTCTAGGATGGATGGATTATTTATTTATTTATTATTTACATTTATATGCCGCCCTTCTCCGGAGACTCAGGGCGGCTTACAGTCTTTAGAGCACCATGCTAAATACTCGGCAATAGCCTTCATTCCATTGTATATGCCTGCTTATTACTAGGGCTTTTTGGCCCCCCAAGTGGCATTCTTTACAAAGTCAGCTTATTGCCCCCAACAATCTTGGGTCCTCAATTTACCTACCCCGAGAGGATGGAAAGCTGAGTCAACCTTGAACCTGGTGGGATTTGAACCAGCACTAATTGCAGGCAATTGAGCTAAGTGCTAGATGTTTAACAGCCTGCACCACCAAGGCTATTAAGCCTGAAACATCCCCAGGAAAATAATTCATTGATTTTTCAAACAAGGGTCTGTGCTCATTGATCAGGACAGGTGAAGAATTGCCTTTGGAAATATTCAAGTTGGAGAAATAGCAGGTGATAGAGAACTTACATTTCTCTGCATAGATTCCTTTGGATGTTCCTGAACTCATCCACAAGAAATGTGGTTCCCTCTGCCCCTGCCCATGGGTTAACATAGTTAGTAATAAATTAGTATGCCAGCATTGACCTTATTGTCAGAGTACAAAATGTGTATGAGATTGACTAACAACTTTGTTGATTGGACACAGTACCCACCAAAGTCTTTCAAAAGTCTACAAGGATCTGATCAGATCCCCTAAATCAGGGGTGTCCAGGCTTGGCAACTTTAAGACCTGTGGACTTCAATTCCCAGGATTCCCCAGACAGCATGACTGGCTAGGGAATTCTGGGAATGGAAAAGTCCCCAAGTCTTAAAGTTGCAATGCTTGGGCACCTCTGCCACAAAGAAAAGAGGGTCAATCTATTCTCCAAAGCATCTGAAGGCAAAACAAGAAACAATGGATGGGCATTTATCAAGGACAGAACTAGGCTAGAAATGAGCAGAAACTTCCTGGCAATGAGAACAATTAACTAATGGAACAGCTTGGCTACAGAAGTTGTGGGTGCTCCATCAATGGAGGTTTTTAAGTAGAGAATGGACAACCATTTGTCTGAAATGGTATAAGATCTCCTGTTTGAGCAAAGGGTTGGACTAGAAGATCTCCAAAGTCCCTTCCAATTCTGCTATTCCGTTAAAATGTCACCTCAAAATGTCTTAGCCAATCAGACACTTGTAATATTGTGATCCCTTGACCCAGATTTTTTTTTTGTGTGTGTGTGAGAAGCAATTCAGTCCAACAATCCACGCAATTTCCTCAGATCTGTTACTTAATTCAGCAAGATTTACTTCTTAGAAAATATGTATATATTTACAGTATAAAATAAGTTCAGGGATAAGATGGGTGACAAAATTTAAAATTTACTTAAAAATGGATAGAGGGTAAAGAAAGGATGGGAGTTGGGGAAGGTTGTTCATTATTGAATGCCCTGTTAGAGTGATGATGAAAAAGAAAATAAATGAAATTGCTTTCTCCCCCATCCAATGCTCCTTTAAAAATGGCTGTTTTGCATTTAATATATTCACTGGCAAGCTAATGATCACAATCCAGTGACACTTTGAACTCCTGCCATTAATATAATCAGAATCCCTGCACCTAACCAGAATACAATCTAAATCAACTTTGAGAACGAAGTAAAGGAGGAAGATATGTAAAGGAGGAAGATGGGATTAGAATTTTAATCATACAGTTAAGATTTAGCTATAGAAACAAGGCTGTCCCAAAGGTGCTTTTTCAAAAGACAACTGGATTTTCTTTTTTTTTTTTCAGTGGACAACATAATTTATTTATTTATTTTGTCAAACGATTATTAGATAACAGGTATAAGTATAAACATGGTTATAAATACATGAAATGGATACGAATAAGAAAAACAAAAGAAACAATAGGACAGGGACGGTAGGCATGCTTTATTGCGCTTATGCACGCCCCCTACAGACCTCTTAGGAAAGGGGTGAGGTCAATAGTAGATAAATTTTTCCTTAAAGACAGTTCAATTCTCCTCCAAGAAGCTTCTTCAGTTCTGACTCTTCAGTCAGAACAGTCAGAACTGAAGAAGCTTCTTAGATGAGAAGCAAAATGCCTTCAAGGAAAAACAAAGTCCAATTGTCTTTTGAAAAAGCACCTTTGGGACAACCATGACTTGGATGACTGAGAATCTCCACAGACTTATAGAAAAAAGAGTTATAAATAAAAGCATCTTAAAAGCTTGGAGGAAAAAGCTGCGATAGAGCTTCTCCCTTACCCAACAGAGTGTGAGTTGGAAAGTATGTAGATGGCGGCATCTGCTTCAATTG
Source organism: Bungarus multicinctus (assembly GCA_023653725.1). Taxonomy (NCBI): domain Eukaryota; kingdom Metazoa; phylum Chordata; class Lepidosauria; order Squamata; family Elapidae; genus Bungarus; species Bungarus multicinctus. The sequence continues at coordinate 5,046,632 of CM042841.1, forward strand.
CTCTTGTATCTTCTTGCTCCTGTCTCCAACCTCAGAAGAAAATAACGGAGAAGCAAATGAGAGCAAATGAGAAGAGTGAAAAGGGCCACTTCCATGAGGAAATACATGGGCGGTGTGCAAAAGGTCCCAGATATGACCCCTGAGTCATTACATATCCCTACAGTATGGAATACTGTATATATAGCTCAAGTTCAAATGGTGGGGTTCCTGATGTTCTCTGAGCTTGGTTGTTTTCATGCAGACATTTTGTTACCATGCAAGGTATCAACATCAGTGATACCTGATGGATAATTGTTGCTAGCGGGTATCCTGCCATCTTGGCATACGATTTCTTTCTTAATGGTCCTTGATTGAGGTATGGTTTCTTCCTTGATGAATTATCTGGTAGTTTTTCTATTTTATCTGGTTGCTAGGGCGGATGTGATTTGGGCTCTTTGTTTCCTTCCTTTTAGCTGCATTTCTTATTACTAGATAATCTGTGAGCTGTTGGGTCATCCTTTCCTAACTGAAAAAGATAACTGTTGCGAGCAGAATGGACATTATGTTTTCCTCAATCATATTTGCTTTCACCCCCTCTTTTCAGCATAATTATATGGACAATTTTTCTTATCCCAATGCTGGGTGGTCCTGTCATCATCTCAGCTGAGTATAGATACAGTTGATTGTGGGGACACTGCAACAGCCAGAACATTGTAAAAAAAAAAAAAAAACTTCACAGGAGTAATGGTTCCATGATTTTTAAAGTATTAATGTCAACTCATAAAACATTTTCAATGCCTGTTTTATAGTTGCCAACAGAAAGGAGGGGAGAAAGAATTTGAAAGAGCAATGCAGCAGTTTGAAATTGAAAGTGCATTCCATTCATACCTTGCAAAGATTATAACTAACCAACTGGAGTTTCCGCCATGCAAATCTCTAATTGGAGAACATGATTGATGACTTTTGGCTATGGACATGTTTCATTGGAGAATATGAATTATGATACACCCAGAGGGGTGGGGGAAAACTAGGGTTAAGGGTGACAGTGAATTACATGTCTGAGAATCGGCTACATACAGGTCATACCGTCATGTTAACTCCTAATAAATCTCTTGTAAGTTTTAAAGCTTGGCTTGAAGCTCATGATTTAATTAGGGCCACTGCTGGAATCCTGACAATTATTTAATTTAGCAGATTTGAGGTAGCTTGATTCAAACATTGTTGTAATATAATGCATTAGGAGTGGGGTGACTTCCATTTTCCTGCTGGCTTCCCCAGTGACTTTCCTTGTGGGAAGCTGCAAGGAGGTTTGTAAATCACTATCACATGATCACAGCTGACCCTAGTGATGCTGCAATGATAATAGTTGCAACTGGTCTGAAGATCCTTAAAATTTCACTTTGAAAGGAGTAATGCGTCCCAGATTTTGAACTGATTCTTTAAGTTAACTGTCCTATATGCTACATAGCATGGAAAGATCTGCTACATACCATGGAAAGATCTAATACTAATGCCTTAAATTAGCAGACTAGAGGTACCTTGATTCAGAAATTATTACACTATGATTTGGGCTAAGTGAAGATTATAAATTAATGTTAAAGATGGTGCTGCTAATGGCAGACTGAATGAGATGCTGTCTATTATATGTACAGTGTGAGCTAATGCACTGGAGACAAATTTCTTGTGTATCTGATCACACCTGGCCAATAAAAAATTCTGTTCTGTTCCATTTCATTTTATTCTATTTTAATCTGATAGAAAACAGAACTTTAGTAGTTTACAGTGGATATAAAAAGTCTACACATTTCCTATAAAAGTATCATTTTTAGATGTTAAAAATTCAGACCAAGGTAAATCACTTCAGAATTATTTTCACCTTTAATGTATGTTAAATAAATATAAGCTGTACAATTCAAATGAAAAAACAAACTGAAAAATCTTAGGGGAGGAAATAACAATAAAATATACAATAATGTAGACTTTTATATCTACTGTACATATGCTGATGACCATTATCTCTCTGTGCCTACTGATGGCTGATTAGTCAGAATACCAAACTTCCAGAAACTCCCTAGTATTTTTAGATTTGGTTTGATTTAAAATGTCAATAATATTCCAATAGAAATAGTGATTGGATTTGTTTATGTATTGAGAGACTAAAGAATTGGCATCACATTTTTGACTGCTTCATTCTTGTGGCTTCATTCTTGTGGCTGTGTTCTGCCAATCTTTGACCTCTCTGCCATACCTAGTGGCTGTCACAATCCATAATTGTTCACTCCTTTGATTATTTGTTCTTTAGGTTTGCTTAGAATGTTCTGGAGCAATTTTGTTGCTTTGTGTGCTACTGTGATACTAAAAGGAATTTTACTAGTCTCAGATACCTTTTGATTATTGGAAGAGTGATTCTTTTCAAGGGCTGTGATGTTTGTGTTGTGATAAGTTATGTATCTATGCACTTTTTACATGAAGTTGTGTAAGATTTGTTGCATTGGACAAAATTGTATATGTAGTCTGTTTCCTCTTTTTGGACTTCTGGTTTATTATAATGTGTTTATGTGATTAATGTGCTCATAAACATCATTTTGTGGGAAGTTTGGGTTGCTGATTTACCAGAAATACCACTTAATGTGAATTGTTTCTCAATAAACCTAGGTTTGTAGTCTGCCATTGTTTTCTCTGCAGATCACAATATCCAGGTAGGGTAGATTATTGTTGTTTTCTTCTTTGTGTATTTATTTCGTTAAAGGTATTGTTGATTGCCCCATGTATCCTCTCTATTCTCTACTACAAAGGATGAAACTATAATATCTTCTTATAAATATTTTAAGTATCATAGATATTTAAGGCAAGAATAGATGAATATAGTAGGAAACAGAACAAGTTAAACTAAAGTCAAGGCTCAAAAAAATTGAAGGAAGTCTTTGATTTTTTTCTGGTTAAGTAGAGCCTCCTAACATCCAAATGATCCTATGAGATGAGATAGTAGAAGATGGAAATAAAGTTAAACCATGGAGCCCTTAGTACATGATCCTGGATATCTACTATATAGAGTCAATGAATTCAGGACTAGATTCAATAACCAAGGACAGAAACCCTAATTTATTATAAAACCACCAAGTGTCTTTTATCGTAAGCTGCCTTGCAACACAAAAAGAAAGATGTGTGGCTATATGAATTGAGCAAACACATAAATAAATAAATCTTCTATTCAGTACCTTCATATTTGGATTTATAACTATACCTTTTTCCCTACCATTATTTTTTTAAAATCATTATAAAGAGGGTTTGGACAACTAGCACAGTGGGTTAAAGGTGAAGACTCTCGCCTCCCACTCAGAAGGTTGAGAATTCAATTCTAGGTAGTGACAGATATTTATCTATCAGGGCACAAAGAGAAAATATCTGCTGTGAGCTCTGCATGATCAATAGGAAGGGCATCTGGCCAGTAAATGCTCAGCTCCACTTAGTTTCCCTCACCCTACCCTAAAGCAAGGAATTTCAGAATCAGAAAAAGAAAAAAAAGAGGGTTTGAATAACGATCAAGAGAATCCTTTATCACTATGATCTTCCTCAGGTACTGTGTCTAAACTAGCTAAGCGGTCCGGGTTATACTTTCTGGTAAACTTGATAGGTCGTGTTTTTCATAAAGTTTGATTCATTAACTGATGTCCATCCACTGGGATTTGGGAATTTCTTTTGGGGAATTTTAAAAGGAGCTGTGGATTTTGAGCCTCTTTTGAGATGTGGAAAAAAAGAATTTGATCTTTTCAAAGCTATTGAAACAGGCCAAGAAGGTTCAGTTTTCTCTTTGCTCTTTACAGCTTACCAAGCTGTACTGCTTCTCCTCAATTAACTCTGGTTTTCAAGTAGAAATATCAGATTTATCTCCTTCACTGAGCTGGCCCTAGCTTTGACTGAATACTATTATTTTCCTTCTGTAATGATGAGCAACAAATTTACAGCTAATCTGAGAGCTGCACTTGATAAACTACACTACTAAAAGCCAAGCCAACATCTCCTGAAGCTTGACCTTAGAATGGAAATATGTTGTTGAAGTTGATATGGTATAAACTAGCACAATAATCTATTTACAACAACTCCTTAAATACTGAGATGCTTCTATTTGTAGCTGACTGGAAAGAGAAAAATGAACCAAACTGAGGAAAAATTAGTATTTATTCACCCACTTTAACAATTAATATTTGTCCTTTAAATATTTACCCTCTCTTATTTTTAGTAATGTTTTGTTATTGATTCCACTGAGCATGGAAAATAATATATAAAATAATGTGATATAATTGATAGCTTCAACAAGCTGCTCTTTTAAAATATTTTTGGAATACATACTGATTTCAGAGTGGTTCTCAAAGCAAGGAGTCATATACAGAATAACAGAGTTGGAAGGGAGCTTGGAGGTTTTCTAGTCCAATCCTTCGATCAAGTTGTAGACACCATACCATTTCAGACAAATGGCTGCCCAATTTCTTCTTGAAAACATCCAGTTTTCAAGCACATCCACAACTGTGGAAACAAGCTGTTCCACTGATTAATTGCCCTCACTATTAGAAAAAATTTCCTTCTTTCTAGGTTGCTTCTCTCCTTGACTACTTTTCTCCCCTTGCTTCTGGTTCTGCCTTCAGGTACTTTGGATATAGTTCAGATGTCCTGGGCTACAGTTCCAAAATTTTCACATTAGAACATAGAATCATAGGGCTGGAAACAACCTTGGAATTCTATCAAAGCACAAATTTGGAGTACTGAATCTGAATTCTATGCACAAGGGATCATGGATAGCAATTTAACTTAAATACCAAGCACCAAAGATATTCCGGCAGAGCACCAGAATTTGAGCAACTGACATGTTGCATAAGCACTTAGTATCAAGGGGAGCAAAATGCAACAGCAACAGCTGATATACATCTGTGCAGGCACTATCTAATCTCTAAATCTGCATGTTTTATGTACCAGAAATCAATGCTTAACAAAGCACATCAAGGCTCAAAGCAGAAAACATCATCATAAGTGGGTTAGGCAATCAGTCCCAAAGAAAATGCTTATCCAGTAGCATTAACATCCAAGCTTAATGAGTTTTTGTATTGAGTCAGGCGAAGGGGGGTGGAGGCATCATTGTTGCTAGATGAAGCTCTGAAAGGGATGCAAAGAGGCAAATTATTTTCATTTCTGAATTGCTTCCAACTGATTCCATGCAAAGCATTATCTACCCTTGTGGCCTTTAATAACGATAGAGTATTCAAACTGTTTTGTTTCTCTTTGAAAATGGAACAAGGAAGGGAGGGAGCAATCTTGACTCCTGTAGAGGCAAAAGCAGATCTGAGAGATGTGTCGACTGTCTTCTCTTCAGAATAACAGAGTTGGAGGGACCTTGGCGGTCTTCTAGTCCAATCCCTGCTCAAGCAGGAGACCTTATACCATTCCATACAAATGGCTCTCCAATCTCTTCTTAAAATCTTCCAGTGATGGAGCACCCACAACTTCTAAAGACAAATTGTTCCACTGCTTAACTGTTCTCATTATCAGGAAGTTTCTCCTCATTTCTAGGTTGATAAGTTTTCATCCATTGCTTCTTATTCTGTCCTCAAGTGCTTTGGAGAATAGGTTGACCATCCCCTCTTCTTTGTGGCAACCCCTCAAATTGTTAGAGCCTTCAAGGTGCTCAAACAAGCCCCTTTAAAGAAGAGATTAGACAACCACTTGCTTGAAATGGTATAGAGTCATGATGGCGAACCTATGGCACATGTGCCACAAGTGGCATGCAGAGCCATTGGTGCCAGCATGTGAGCTGCAGGCAAACTTACCTCACTGCACATGCGTGCCCCTCACAACTGATTTTCAGCCGGTTTGAGGCTGTTTTCGGCCTCCCAGAGGCTTGAGGAAGGCTTTTGCAGGCCAAAAACTAGGCCTGTTTCGTCACTTCGTTTTTCCGAAAATACCAGAAGTAACAAAACAGGCCTAGTTTTCGGCCTGCAAAGCCTGCAGAAGCCTTCCTCAAGCCTCTGGGAGGCCGAAAAAGGCCTCAAACCGGCCAAAAATCAGCTGTGAGGCACAGTACAGGTAAGGGGGCGGCGGGGGGTGGGTGGGTGGGGATTGTGCTCATTGCCTTCTGGGTGCTGGCATGCGAATGCAAGCATGTAAGCGCACACACAATTTTTGGCACAGGAGCCCAGAAAGGTTAGCTACCACTGGTATAAGGGCTCTTGCAGTGGTAGTATTCAGCCGGTTCGCAACAGATCAGGCGAACTGGTAGCAAGAATTTGGCGTGGGTCGCCAAACCAATAATAAGTTCTGGCTGGCCACGCCCACCACTCGGTCGCCCTCCCACCCGATGCTCACTCATCCCACCCGCCTGCCTGACATTCGCCTAAGGTATTTCTTTCTTTTTTTTCCCTCCCAACAACCAGCTGTAGATCAGATCAGCTGTGCCAAGATTCCCCTTGCTGAGGCCAAAAATGGAGGGAGGAGCTCACCCCCCTCCATTTTTTGCCTTCCAGAGCCCCAGAGGAGCCTTAGAGGAGCAAACCCCCCCCCCCAGAGTCTCCTCTGAGGCTAGGAAGCTCCCAAAACGGAGCTTGGAGGGGTGCTGCATGCCCCTCCCATGCTCTGTTCCTTTTCTTCCAGAGCCCCAGAGGAGCCCTGGGGGAGCAAAAACGCCCCCCCCCCCACAGGCTCCTCTGAGGCTAGGAAGCTCCCAAAAATGGGTGGTGGATGCAAAAAAGCCACGCCCACCCAGTCACGTGGCCATGCCCACCAAGCCACGCCCTCAGAACCAGTAGTAAAAGTTTTTGAATACCACCACTGGTCTCTTGCTTGAGCAGGGGTTGGTCTAGAAGATCTCCAAGGTCCCTTCCAACTCTGTTATTTTGAAATTCTGTAAAGGTAAAGGTTTTCCCTGTCCAATCATGTCTGAGTCTAAGGGATGGTGTTCATCTCTGTTTACTAGCTGAGGGAGTACATTGACATTATCTGAGGATGCTTCTGGGGTCATGTAGCCAGCATGGCTATAAGCCACATGGAACACTGTTACTTTCCCACCAAAGTGCTACCTATTTATCTACTCAAATTGGATGCTTTTGAACTGCTCCATGGCAGGAACTGGGGCAAGGAATCCTGTCACACAGCACTCAGGTCTCGAACCTGGGCTGTCAGCGTTCCAGCTGACAAGCTCAGCATCTTTGACTACTGAGCCATCAACTCTCCCCACTCCCAGTAACACCATATTAACCTGATAATATAATGTAAAGAAATTAATTTGGGCTATATGAGTTGTCTCCTCTGGGGAATTTAGATTGCAAATCAGAGCATGGGTGGTATCATCATCCTTCGAGCTATAATCAGTGACGGCTGTTGCCTGCGTAGAAAAAGTGGAGGAAAGTCTTAGGCCCAGCAGAGAAGGGCCTGGTTTGACAAGGGCATCTTCACCCATTCTGCCCATCTTCACCCTCTCTGCCCAAACATCTGGCTATATCTCGAATCTGCCTCCTGTAATTTAGTAGCCTGCAAGAAATGCTGAAGGTTATCTCTCTCTCTTCAACTGCTTCTGACTGGACACATTTGCCTTTTCCATGACAGCCCATTGAACATTGAAGCCCTTCCTGATGGAAGAAGAGGTGGCTTTGACAACTACCATATTGGAGAAGCAACTCGATCAGTCACGATATCCTTATCTTCTAGACTTCAGTATGGATGAGCATGAAAGAAGGAAGGAAGGAAGGAAAGAAACAAGCAACAATCTCAATGTTTTATTATACAATTCTTAACCACAGTCTGGTTTTGAAAGATGAATAATTCCAAGAGATGGTCCAACTTTTTCCAATTCACTGTCTAGCTTGACTTCAGTTAAACCATCGTAATTTGGAAGCTGGTTTGTTTGCTTGCTTCTCAAGCTGAAAAAGTAAGGAAGGGATTGAGTAAAAATGCAAACCAATCTCTAGCAAATAAATAAAAAGCTGCTGGCTTTGTATTTATTATTTATTTCATTTTTCATTTACATATTATCATGCAGGTGTCTGCTCCTTCTTCAAGCTCGATCAAATATTTCCCCCTAATACTAATAAGCCCATTTATATATTTGTCCATTTTTCTAAGGCTGTGTACCTCCATAACAACTCTGAGTAGCATGCAGTTGGAAACAATATAAACAATATAAGCAAACATACCATCTGGTAAGAACAATAAGAGAAAAAGAGAAAGAGAAAACATTCTGATAAGAGGCCTGGGAGGGTCCCAGATCTTTAGAGTTCATTGAAAGAAGATCAAAGAAGGAACCATACAAACTTCTGAGGATGCTGCTCCTGAGGCCTTCTTTGTGCAATTATTCAGATAAGTGACTGATGGAGCAGGCATAGAGCTAATGGTTTAATCCAGAGGTGCAAAACATCCGGCCTAGAAGGAAAGGTGGTTGCAAATATTTCTTTGTAGTCTCAGATTCCCCTTGAATAGATATAGACTGTGCCCAAATTTTGGAGTTGGAATTTTCTAAAGAGTGGATGATTTAAGCCTTGCAGAATAACAGAATAACAGAGTTGGAAGGAAACTTGGAAATCTTCTAGTCCAGTGTTTTTCAACCTTGGTACTTTGAAGATGTGTGGACTTCAACTCCCAGAATTCCCCAGCCAGCTCTGCTGGCTGAGGAATTCTGGGAGTTGAAGTCCACACATCTTCAAACCACCAAGGTTGAAAAAATAGTCCAACTCCCTGCTGAAGCAGGAGACAATTTACCATTCCAAACAAATGGCTCTTCAATCTCTTCTTTAAAATCTCCAGTGACGGAGCACCCACAATTCCAGGAGTTAAGGTTGAAGTCCATCCATACTGACCAGGAAATAATTTTGGTTTCTTAAGCTGCAGAAGAAATGTACTGTATGTGAACTGAAAACAGACAATATGGGGAGGATTTAATGCTCTGTCAAGTGGCTTAATCATATCAACTTTATTTATTTATTTACTTACTTACTTACTTACTTATTTGATTTGTCAATCGCTTACAAGGTAACAGGTATAAGTATAAACATAGTTATGAATACATGAGATGGATACGTATAACAAAAATAAAAGAAACAATAGGACAGAGAGGGTAGGCACATTGGTGTGCTTATGCACGCCCCCTACAGGCCTCTTAGGAAGGGGGTGAGGTCAATAGTAGACAGTCTAAGGTTAAAGTTTTGGGGGTTTGGGGAAGAAACCACAGAAAAACATCCCACAGTTGCTTCTGAAATCCCACTTTAAAAAGCAGGATGCAAAATCTTATGCTGATGTTTTGTGAGGTTGTAGGAAATAAAAACTAGAGATAGTGTCCATTGCTTTCCTCACTCTACCCCACAACCCCAAAAGTGGTGAAAGCTTCTTCTAGATACAATTTGTCTCCCTTGGAAGGAAGACCATATTACCTACTTTCAAGTACAAGTAGTCTTTGACTTATAACCACAATTGAGTCCAAAATTTATGTTGCTAAGTGAAATGTTCGTTAAGTGAGTTTTGCTCTATTTTACTTCCTTTCTTGTCACAGTTGTTAAAGTGAACCATTGCAGTTGTTAAGTTAGTAACATGGCCGTTAAGTGAATCTGGCTTCCTCAATAGCTTTGCTTGTCAGAAGGTTGCAAAAATTGATCACATGTTCCTGGGACACAAATATGAACTAGTTGCCAAGCATCCGAATTTTGATCACATGAGCAAGGGAGTGCTGCAATGGTCATAAGTGTGAAAAATGACTTACGGTAAGTTCTGTTGTAATTTTGGATGCTCACTAAATGAACTGTTATAAGTCAAAGACTACCTGTATTGTCTTGTATTTTCTCTGGGCGTCATTCTGTCTCTACCAAAATTTAATCCTTAAAGCCACTTGATTGTCAGAAGTTTAGTTCCAACTGCAAAAAATCTTTTGTGAAGCATCTAATGAGCCTCTCACTGTGATCCTCATTTGAGCCCCAGCATTCTTTCCAACGCTTGGACAGAGGAGATGGGAGATCAAAGAACATCCTTGATGACAGGAGAACTGAGGAAGGAAGGAAGGAAGGAAGGAAGGAAGGGAGGGAGGGAGGGAGGGAGAATGACATGTCCCCCTCTTTGCCAGCAGTCTTGAGTTCCCTAACCATTTTTTTTCTTCCTTCCCTCCTTTCATCTCTACAAACTGTTCTAGATGGGTTTGGCTTGCTCTTGATCATTTCTGGATAATATTCCGGTTTCTTTTGCTCTTTGACACAGGCTTTCCAGAAGCTTTCTTTGCTCCTGGCAAGTTCTGCTTTACAAGCCATTTCCTTTTGCTGCTTCAAGGAAACACAAAGAATTTTGTGTTACAATGAATGCTGCAGGAAATTATAAAAAGAAAGAATCAGCTTGCATTGTCAAAAACATGTCAAAAAAAACAATAATCATCTCCCATTGGCAGGTCGGGACAATGGATTCTGTCCCGAAAAGAAAATCCATCACTGATATTAATTACATGATCACTGCAGTAACAGTTTTATGGACATTGTTAAAAAGTTATTTGTACCATTCTATCAACACTGGACACACTGGTATTAACACCGCAGAGCCAGCCATGACCTCCAGCACTCCATTTGCAATCTCCAGAAGTTTAATCCTCATGGAGGCATTTCTATAATACTTTGGAACTACAAAATATAAAATGGTTTTAAATGTTTTTAAATTAATAATAAGTTGTACTCTGTCCAGAGATTTTGGTGAGGTATGAAAGAAAGAAAGGGAGAAAGGGAAAAAGAAAGAAAGAAAGAAAGAAAGAAAGAAAGAAAGAAAGAAAGAAAGAAAGAAAGAAAGAAAGAAAGAAAGAAAGAAAGAAAGAAAGAAAGACAGACTGAGATGAAACACAGATAAATGATAGATTGATAGACAAAGTCATAGATGATAGATAATAGAGAGCAATAACTGTAGATGTATAACAGGTAGATAGATGATAGAAAGATAGATAGATAGATAGATAGATAGATAGATAGATAGATAGATAGATAGATAGATAGATAGATAGATAGAGATAGATAGATAGATTACAGATAGATAGATAGATAGATAATAGATAGATAGATAGATAGATAGATAGATAGATAGATAGATAGATAGATAGATAGAGATAGATAGATAGATAGATAGATAGATAGATAGATGATAGAATAGATAGCAATAGCAATACCACTTCGTAGTGCTTTACAGCATTCAATAAGGAGTTTACAGAGTCATCATATTGCCCCCAACAATCTGATGATAGATAATAGATATTTATAGATGACAGACAGACAGACTGTCAGCCTCCAAGATTCCTTCTTCTGCTTGACTCTTTCCGGCTGCCATAGAAATGGGTGTGTGTGGAATAATTGGGCCTCATGGGTGGAAGAATGCTGGAGGCTGAAGTTGTGTGAATTGTAAAAGTTGAAATGCTTTCTTGATTACTGTGCAAATGCAGCCACTTATCATTTCTAGGCCAAGGTCAACTGTCTTCGCATACCAGATGTGTGAGACGCCACCTGAAGATGTACCCACATGACGTTATACACACCTCAGATTGGATGTCCAGTTTGAATTGTTGAGGGCGGGGACATGGGATAACTTTCTATATGTAATTTCTGTGCCTTTTGCTTCAGATCTTGTATTTCTTCTGTTGCTACCACTTCAATTTTCAGTAAAAGTCCTTTTCTCTATAAAAATGGAGTCTAAGATTTTCTTTCTTGGGTTTTGAATGGAGCCACACCAGATACAGACAGACAGATGAGAGAAGAGGGAGAAGGAGAGTGGGGGAGAGGAGGGGGAGAGAGAGATAGGTGATAGGAAGAAGAAAGATTGATGTTAGACAATCGATAGATGATAGGCAGACAGATATAGATAGATCATCGTTTTGTCCTCTAAGATAACAGAATATCCCTGAGGAAATAAATTTCCTATTTGGATTCTGGGGGAAAGAAAAAAAAACAAATAGAAAATTTATTGACCACACTCCAGAAGTGATAACTTATTTCCTTCGTGACAGAAAATGCCAAAGAAACATTTCTCCAGTTCTTGGTTATTAGTTATTTTTTTAGTCTTTGAAACACCGTCAGCAGTATGAAGTAATCTTAAATCATTATTTGTCAGCAAAATTGTAATTTTACTGGCACTGGCGTTGAAGCAAAAATTACAACGCTGCCATCAATGTCACTCCTTTATGGGTCTTCGCTGCTCAGCTTTCCGACACAATGACATTTTTTAAAAAAACGAGTTGCCTATTTCGTTTGTTATAGCATAAGTGCCACATATATGGCTCAGGAAATTGAATTGGCAGTATTTTATTCAGAAGGTAGGAAAACAACTTTTGTTTTTTAAAAAAATATTTTTTACACAGACATTAACCTTACACAAACATAGAACATAAAACGTAAGACCATCTTTCAGTTACATACAGTGAGTCGGTTGGCACAAGTCTTTTGTGCATAATCTCTATAGTCTTTCCCCTATGGTTTATATTAATCCTCATATTATCAATCAATTATATATATGCATATTATTATCATTGTTAATCATTTATTAGACTATTATTAACATGCCTTCATTTTATGCGAGCTGATCACCATTAACTTAACTTACATTATAACATTCATTTCATCATCATTAATCAATACAACAATAGTATATCCTTAAATTATTTCATCTCTACAATTCTATTGTACTTATGTTATATAATCTTATAAAATAGTAGTAAAACAACTTTTGAAGAGTTGGGAAACATTACCGGATTTGTGTAAACTATGATCTAGTAATGAATCAGACCCGCAGTTCTCTTCATAAGCATTTTCAGAGATTTTAGATAAGTCAAATTTCCATTTGTTTTAAAAATTAAAGGTAGCAACCCCTGTTCCTTTATTTCTCTGCAATAAATAGCAAAAAAAATATAGTCAAATACAGTCCACAGCTCAATTTCCTATTTCTATTCTTTTTTTGCCCCATTTTCCTACAAGATTCCAGGGAAAATGTGTATTCTCTTTTTCTTGCTGAAATAGGGTACATTGCAGGAGAGCTCCCTTTTGCTTTTTCATCCACCAATTTCATTTGTCAATCCGTTTTGTTTTTCCATATCCCTCTTTTGTTCCATTTTCAGAAGCTGGATGCATTCCCCAAGTCAGAATCAGACAATTTTCATCAGCTTGGGGACCATATCAGACTTTGCGCTGCAGATTAAACATTGAAATCTAAAAGTGGGTAGGTCTGTCCCATTTCCAGAGCATTTCAATAGTTTGAACAAAGTTTAAAGGTATTAATTTTTGTTCCTGCTCACACCCCTTTGCAAGAAAGGATCAGAAGTTTTGGTCCTGCCTGCTCAGGGACTATGAAGGGCCCTTGATGCCTTGATGTTTTGTATTCCTTTGGATCTTCTGATATCATCTACAAGAGATGTTTATGCTTCTCTCTGCCTGCTGGACTTCAGTTGATGTCATTCTTTTTTCATTAGCCTCCAGCTTATCCAAAACCTTTTAAAAAGAAGACTGATTCCAATCTTGATGGCGTGAACAAATTAAAAATAAAAGGTCACTCTGCCAGTAAACCTAAGGATTTAAGATCATGTTAGAAACATCCAGCTGGATTGCCAACTAATTCAGGTTACGGCTTTGTTGTACAGTATTTTCTTCTCTGGAGGAGAATATAATAATATTGAAAATAATATTTGAAAGCTAGAAAGAGCTATCTCCTGGTGCACAAGCGCTCTCCTGCTAAGATAATGCTAACAATAAACTGTTCATTGTGTCCGCAATCTCTTGCCCTAATTACAATGTTCTACATCTGCAGCAGAATAATAACAATATTCTGCCTGTGGTGGAGAATATTTTTATGTGCAAAGAAGAAACATACCAAGGTGGGACAAAAGCGGTGGCAACATCGCTCTGGAAATCTCACAGCTTACATTCACAAATATCCAGAGATAAATGTAGAAGTGGCTGTAGAAGATGATCAGGCTGAGTCTGAGGGAGGGATCAAGTATGTCATCAGTCTCCACCTGCAAGAAACCCAGCAAGCTCAGAGGATTCCACAATTTAACCCTAAGCTAGAATACTCTCTTCCGTTACATTATTTTCAGCACTGATTTTTCACAACGTTGACCTCAGATAAAGGTAAAAATAGGTGCATTGACCTTATAATTTGAGTTCATCAAATTCAGACTTCTGTTAAACAGGTACCTCCAAAATCAAGGACTGCTTGGATTTTGAATCCTATAATTCAATGTGTTTCAAACTTGACAACGTGAAGATTGTTATGTATTAAATATATGGAGATGTGTTAAGCCCTGCTAAAATGAAACTAACCTTTAGATGACCCTAATTGTTAACTCCAACTATAGAACATTAGAACATTCATATGGGGTGGGTGGGTTGTAAGCATTAAGACTTTGTGGGCCCAGAGTATATATCACAGGTAAATGCCTGTAGTTCCACAATTCCAGTTAAGCCAATAAATGCTGGTGTAACTATGCTGGCCTGTTGCTTGCCTAATCCAGTCCACTATACAATAGTGGCAATGAAGGTGGGATCCTGCAGAGGAGAGAGCTGCTACTAACCAAGAAGCTGAATCATTGGGAGTCAGACTGGGTAAGTAACTCTGGTGGGACCACACTTCCTGTCCTGTCTGCCAGTAGGACACACTGGAGGCACAGACATACCTGAGGGATCCGTCCCCAGGGCTTCCAAATGCAGCCAAGCTCCAACCACAATAGACAGGCATCTCAGCCTTCCATCCTTCTGAGGTGGGTAAAATGAGGACCCAAATTGTTGGGGGCAATATGCTGACTCTGTAAACCGCTTAGAGAGGGCTGTGAAGCACTATAAAGCGGTATATAAGTCTAAGTGCTATTGCTATTAACCAGCACCACAGGGGCCTTCTCAAAATGGCTAAACTGGGAAGGTACTCAACGAGTTCAATATTACTCACTCAGAACAATGGAGCTCATACCTCTCCCGAGCAGACAACTATCTCTGGGATAACCAAGTCACGGATGACAGCCTGAAGTTTGATATTGCTGAAAACTTGATAGCACCAGCAAGTGTAGAGACAGTGGCCCACGCAGACCTCAAGAAAAAATTAAGGGAACATTTTGAGCCTAAACTCTTGATCATTGCCTGGCGCCATGCATTCAAGCAATGAGAACAGAGAGCTGGGTAATCTGCAGCAGAGTTTGTGCCAGCCCTTTGTCAAGCTTCGTGCCAGTGCAAGTTTAGATTAGTTATGGTCCATTGATGTTGTTTATATTTTAATCAATAAGAGTTTAAATCTAGCCCAGCCCAGTTTGTGAGTCAAGTGGATTTTAATTCAAGGGACCCCACTTAAAAGTATTGTGAATCCCAGCTTTTATCAATATACATTTTCTACCAAATACGCATTTTCTGTTGATGTTTTATTTCACTTTCAGGGGAATGTAAAAGCAGCTACAGATAACTGCGAAGAGCTGTTGAGGTATCAAAATCTCAGCATTGTATAGAAATACAATGTCTTCTGAACTGAATCAGTTTTCAGATGAGAGAGAGAGAGAGAGAGAGAGAGAGAGAGAGAGCCCATATATGTAAAATGCATAGTCCTCGAACCCCACCTAGTGTTGACAAATATGAACTACACCCTATGTAACAGTTTCTTAAATCAGTAGGATTATCTATCTAACTCTATCTTCATCATCATCTCTATCAACTATCTATCATCTATCTATCATCATCTATCAATCTATCATCATCCCTATCATCTATCTATTCAATTTCTATAGCTGCCCAACTCAACCAAGTGACTCTCAGCAGCTGGATGTCATTTATTGTACCACAGAATCTTAGTGATTTATAGTGTGTTGACTATGGCTTTTGATATTCATGTTTAACTTAGAGCTTAAAAGCAATTGTACAGCTTAACAGCAATTTTTAATTTTTTAAAAAGGTGTAATATATACTGTATCTTAATATATATTGGCCATTGAGGTTTGGAGACAGAACAAGGGACACTGAAATTGTGCAAGGAATGAATCAACCACTATTGAGCATACCTGAAAAAATATTCTTCTATTCTCTTATTTGCATAATGCTAACTAGGAACAGAGAGGGATGGCTCAGTGGCTAAGAGGCTGAATTTGTCAATCAGAAAGGTCGGCGGTTCGGCGGTTCGAATTCCTAACGCCGTGTAACTGAGTGAGCTCCCATGATTTGTCCCAGCTTCTGCCAACCTAGCAGTTCAAAAGCATGTAAAAATGCAAGTAGGAAAATAGGGAACTTTGGTGGGAAGGTAACAGCGTTCCAAGCGCCTTCGGTGTTTAGTCATGCTGGCCACGTGACCATGGAGACGTCTTCGGACAGCGCTGGCTCTTCGGATTTGTAACAGAGATGAGCAGTGCCCCCTAGAGCCAGAAACGACTAGCATATATGTGTGAGGAGAATCTTTACCTTTTACCTTTAACTAGGAACAGACTTTTATGTGCAGGAAAGGTGAGTATTTTAATTTATTGCAAAAAGATCCAATTAGATTGGTAGCTTTTTGCCCCTGGCTGTTTTTGACCTCTAATCATAAATGTTTGAAAAAAATAAATCAAAACAATGGAAAGCAATGATAATGTTGGTAAATATTTTATTCATGTATTTATTGTATTGAGTTTGATATGGCTGCCCACTCCGGTAGAAAATACAGCATATTTGTTTTCATACCAAAAAAAAAAAAAAATCCAACATCTTAAATGGAGTTTTTAAAGCTGAATTTATTCTAAAGTGAGTATATTGTCGGGGTCCATTTTCAGTGAGTAGAAATGCAAATGCTTATCTTGCTATGGCTTTTGGTGCCAAAGGCACAATTTCTTTTTCTTTTTGTTTTAATCTAAAATATAGCATCAAAATAGACTCAATGATTTTGCTTGAATTTAGCTGGAATTTGTGGAGTATAGCGTATGATAGGTGCTAAAAGCCTAACTTGAATGTACCCTGAAAACTGTCTTAATTCACATTTTTAGAAAGAGCAGATGATAGATTATAGGCTGACAGGTTACATAGATTACAATTTATTTTATTTATTTATTTTATTTGTCAATTGCTTACAAGATAATAGTTATAAGTAAAAACATGGATACATATAAGAAAAATTTTATAGATATAGATATACAGACCTCTTAGGAAAGGGGTGAGGTCAATAGTAGACAGTCTAAGGTTAAAGTTTTTGGGGTTTGGGGAAGAAACCACAGAGTCAGGTAGAGTATTCCAGATATTGACCACTCTGTTGCTGAAGTCGTATTTCCTGCAATCAAGTTTGGTGCAATTAACCTTGAGTTTGTATCTATTGTTTGCTCTTGTGTTGTTATGGTTGAAGCTGAAGTATTCATTGACAGGTAGGACATTGCAATGTATGATTTTATATACTATACTTAGTTCGGATAGGCTAATAGGTTACAGGATAATAGATTAAAGGCTGATAGATTACAAACGTTAAATCTCCCTAAAACAGGAGCATCTAGTTTTGGATACTATCTGCATCTATAATATACTCTGGGAACTATTGGGGAGGAAATGGCTTCTTCCTCTTTCTCTCACACATGATATCTAGACTGTGTTGCCTCTTAATACACCTCCTGGGGATCCACCTCCTCACTACATCCCATCACAGTGCCCTCTGCCATGTAGGGCTTTTTAGGTAATAGTCTTGACTCACACCCAGAAGCACACTGACAACCAGTGGAGTTGACAGAACAGAGGTATTACATGGGCATGCCAAGGAAGCCATCACTGCTTGTGCCAACTGCATTCTGGCCCAACCAAAGCTTCTGAATGGTCTTCAAGAGCAGTCCCAGATATAACACATCGCAACAGTCGACTCATGAGGTCACAAGGGTATGAGTGGCTATCTGGGATGATTGACCAGGAAGGGGTGCAACTAGTGAACAACTAGTGTCCAAAGGCTGTCTTGGTATCAGGTTCCAAACCAAGAATGACACATGGTGATTCTTCCCAGGCTGAGTTCAGACTGAGGACTCTACTATCTGCATGTATAATATACTGTGTGAACCTATTGGGGAGTGGCTGTCTTCACCCTCTTTCTCTCACACAGAGAGCTGGGCTGAGTGCCTCTTATTCCTGTGCACTCTTCCCTCCAGGGAATCCACCGCCTCATTAGATCCCATCACAGGATGATCAAAAAAGTTAAATTGATGGCCATGGTGATGGAAATGAAACTCCACCTGTCTTTTTCAATCTACATTGTACGGGTGTCAAGCTTGAATTTGGTTAGAGGGTGGATTGGGTTATATCTGGGTTATTCATAGGAATTCAGTTTGACACACTTGGGAGCTGAAAGGGGGTAGAGCTGAGGTGGATAGAGTTCCAGCTAAAGCAACATAGCTGGACGATGAGTCAGTTGCGTTCCCATGGCTGCCTGGCCAGAGGAAGGAGGAGCGAAGTTGCCAAGCAACCGTTCCACATCCCGGTTGGACAATGTGACATATTGTTTTGGGAAAGTCAGAAAATTCTAGTTATAGTGATGTGGAAACTTTCAGTACTGGCTTTCCACTAGTTAGTGCCAAGATGGTGTATATCAATAAACATTCTGGCATTTCCTCCGCCATACACACCCAAGTGAAATACAAATGACATCTATACTGTTTATACATTGCTAATCTTATACAGTTATTTCTGACCAACATATTCATTCTAATACATATGTAATATCTCATTCTGGGTCTACTTAACCTAGTTATTTTGTGTTCCAACTCCCACCTCTTGATTCCAGCCATTGGTAATACCTATTCCATGTATCGTAGTATTCTGTCTTCGACTTGCTTTTTAATTCTAATGTTAATCTGTCCAAATCTGTGCAAACTAATATCTTCTTTATTATCTCTTTTTCTGAGGGGGTGTTTTCACTTTTCTATTGCTGGGCGCATACTATTCTGGCAATCAGGATGTATAATATTAGATATCCAAACCCTTTTCTATAACCATCTGTTATAATTCCTAATAGAAACAGTTCTGGTTTGAATTCTATATGTTATCCAACCGTTTTTTCTAACCACATCTGGATTTGTCACCAAAATTTCCTTGCTTTTTTACATGTCCACCTGCATGTGGTAGTACGTATCCAAGGGTGGGATTCAAATTTTGTAACAACCGGTTCTGTAGGTGTGGCCTAATTTGTAGGTGTGGCTTGGTGGTCATGTAATTGGGTGGGTGTGGCTTGCTGGGTAGGCACTGCGTGGTGGTCACATGACTGGGTGGGTGTGGCCAACTCTAAGTCATTTGCGTGGGTATTGCCGTATGGGCTAGGAGGAAAGAAAGATCCAACCTCTGTGCATGTGTGTATGTGAGGGGGGGGGGGGAGGGAGGGAGGGAAGTTAGTTTTTTAAAAAGCTCAGAGGAGGGAAAAAGATAAAGTTGTGCCAAAGAAATCCCAGGGCAAGGAAAGAAAAGGCATCCCTGCTCTGAAAAGGGAGTGCCCACCCAAAAAAACAAAGGAGTCAAAATCTTATTTACTCATACTTTTTTAAAAAATTAATTTAACTTAATTTAACTTAACCCTAATCATTAAAAAGCAATTTCAGTTTCACTTTCCCAGGTTCAAGTCTCTTTGCTTAACATATGTGATATGTTAACATATTTATACCCCCCTTTGTTTTTAAGCACTAGGAATTCTCTATTTAACTAGATTTAAGAAAAGCACTTACGTTAAGTTAGTGGCAATTTTCTATATCTCACAGGCAATGAATTAGTGTGGAACTACTTTATAACCATCAGACATAAGCTTTTGATCTTTTTTTATTCCATCTGACAATTCTCATTCTTAGATTCCAAAATGGTTTTCCTTTTCAGAAATTCTCCTGTGAGTCTCACCCTCTTTGTGGACTTCATCTACTCAGACACAGATGAGCCTTTAATAGTACAAAAACTACCTAAATCATTTTAGTCTATCTAATCACTCTTTTCTGGATTATATTCAATAGCCATCAGAACCAAATCTATTCTAACCAATGTACTGTAGTATCTTTAGTACTGCCATCATCTCTATAACCATACATCTGCTTTCCAGAATTTTGTCATATTTCATCTTGTATTGATAAAGACTTGTCTTCTTATTACCAAAGCAGAAAATATCTAGTACATAAAGTGTTTAAATTATTCAGGGATGCAGGGATACACAAAAGCTAATGAAACAGCAAGGTTTTCCCAAAACCTGATTTCTTTTTTGAACAAGTGAATCCCATAAAGAGAAGGTATCTGACTGGCTTCATATTGAAATAGTTCTTCAAAAAGCTTTGAAATCATTTAAAATTTAACATCTTAAATTGTCACTGTAAATTTTATAACACATCTAGCAATTTAACTGCCGTATTTTAGTTAAATTTCTGGAGATTCAAATGCAGCACTGCATATAACACATTGCATAGTCAGTCAATATGTAGTTAAGGAATAGGTGACTCCTGCTAAATCTTCTAGCTTAGAAGTAGTTGCTACTAAGTGTAATTGTGCAGTTGCATTCTTTTCCAGCACTGTCACTTGAGAATCCAAACATTATTGAAAAGTAAGAAATATTTCCAGATCATTCAAAGGGATTAATATATTATATATTCACCTAAAATAAAGAATATCCCAATCCCTGATCATCATACTTATTGATCAGTTCACTTCTGCTTCAGCATATTCTTCATTAAAATTTTTAGTTTAGTTTACTTTATCATTGCACCTCATACAATGAAATCAAACACTATCTTCAGTGCACATCATGACCATGAAAATAAACACTAACCATGTGCACAAAAAATGGTGACATACCTAAAAAATAGGCAGAGCTTTGTTTTAATCTAAAATAAACCATCTGTTTCAAATAGCTCCAACTCCAGTCCTGGGGGAAGGGGACAGGGGGGGAGGAATCTGTGCAAGATTGGCAAGAAACTGTTAACAATTTTGTAGGGAGTAGACAAAAAAGAAAAAGCCAAATATTTTACAAGGCTTAAAAGACAGAGGCAGTTTTGCTCTTCCAAATTTCAAACTGTATTACAGAGCAAGCTGTTTATCCCAGATAACAGGGTGGATTAAATCCTCAAACACTACAAAGTAATTCCTTGAAGAAGGTGACCCAGCTAGTGTGCTCCAGAAAAATAGTACAATGAACAGCTAAGGGAACTACATATGTGTAGCCTAATATAGAGGATTAGGAGTAACGTGATAGCAATCTTCCAATACTTGAATGGCTGTCCCAGAGAAGAGGGACCTTATTCCCCAAAGCGCCCGAGACCAGGACAAAAAGATCCAAATTCCTGAGAGTGCGAACAATTAATCAGTGGAAGAGCTTGCCTCCCTGGAATTGTGGGTGCTCCACACTGGAGGTTTTCAAAAATAGTCTGCACAACCATTTGACTAGGATGATATAAGGATTCCTGCCTTGGCCAGGGGATTGGGGTAGAAGACTTCTGAAGTCCCTTCCAACACTGTTAAATAGGAAGGGAAGGGAAAGGAAGGGAAGGGAAGGAAGGAAGGAAGGAAGGAAGGAAGGAAGGAAGGAAGGAAGGAAGGAAGGCTGTTGGGTAATTAGCTGTGTCAGCCTCCACATTGCTTTCTTGAGACCTCATGTTGCTTGCTTCTTATCAGCTGTCATAGAAACGGAAGGGGAGAGGAAGTTTGGTATTTGGGAGGGGAAGTTTGCTGGGAGAGTGAAGATGATTTCTGTGTGAACTAAAGAGGAGGGGATGCTTTCCTGCTTACTGCACAGCTGCATGGACCTATCTCTGCTAAGCCAAGGTCAACCGTCTTGGCATACCAGAGGAGAGAATATCCACCTGAAGATGTACCCCACATGACACTATAAGCACAGATTGGATGTCCAGTCTGGACTCTTGGGGGAGGGAACTTGGGATAACTTTCAATATGTAATTTTCACACCTATTTGCCTCAGATCTTGCTTTCTTTCGTTGCTATCACTTCAAACTCAATAAAAGTACCTTTTCCTACAAATATGGAGTTGGGGGATTCCTTTCTTGGATTTTGAATGGAGTCACGAGTGACAAGCTGGGCAATAGAAAGAGCGGGCCATTTCCAAAGCAGTTGAAATCAAATATGGCTGCATATTGTATCAAAGACTTGTTTGGAAACTGACAAGGACTGGCTGTGGTGACAGATTGGCAAGAAAGAAGACTAGATTTGCTTGGGAAACAAGACTACATTTGCTTGGGTGAGACTTGATTCAGGGGACGGGGAGTAATAGAATAATGGGGTTGGAAGGAATTTTGTGGATCATCTAGTCCAATTCCCACCCAAGCATAAAACCCTACACCATTTTTGACTAGATGGCAGTCCAATCTCGTCTTGAAAGCTTCCAGTGATGAAGCTCCCACAACTTCTGAAGGCAACTTCTGTTCCATTAGTTGATTATTCTCATGGTCAGAAAATTTCTCCTTATTTCTAGATTGAATCTCTCCTTTATCATTTTCCATCCATTATTCCTTGTTTGGCCTTCTGGTGCTTTGGAAAATAGCTTGATCCCTTCCTCTCTGTGGCAGCCCCTCAAATATTGGAAGACTGCTATCATGTCTCCCCTGGTCCTTCTCTTCACTAGACTAACCAGTTCCTGCAACCGTTCTTCATGTTTTAGTCTCCAGTCCCCTAATCATCTTGGTTGCTCTTCTCTGCACTCTTTCTAGGGTCTCAACATCTTTTTTATAATGTGGTGACCAAAATTGGATATAGTATTCTAGGTGTGGTCTCACTAAGGCTTTATAGAATGATATTAGTGGACCACCGAGACTTAACTCAAGATTTAAAGCATTAGACTGCACCAAATATTTATTTCAATTTTTTCACAAAGGACTTTCAAATTTGGAGAGAAGGGGGGCAAAGGGCCTCTGATCACGACAACCGAATTATTTTATTATACTATACTATATTATTGTAGTTTTCTTGCTTTTTTATGTCTTAGAGCAGTGGTCACTAACTGGTGGTTCATGGACCACTGGTGGTCTGCGAGAAAATTTTGGTGGTCCCCAGAAAAATTATTTGCATTTTTTATATTGCACTAAATCAGGGGTACTCAAACTATGGCCCTTGGGTCGGATACGTGCAATGAATGCTGGTTTTGTTACAGAGAGTCTCCCACTTCAGGGTTTTTTTGTGTGGGTTGGAGGTGGACAGAAATTCCAACTTGGGGTCTGCTTCAGCTTCCCAGTGCAGGACTTTGGGTGAAGGCTGGAGGGAAGTGCCACTCATGGCAAAGAACCGGGGGGCCTTGTTCCAGTGGGATTGCATCATGGCCTGGAACTGGCTGACCATCTCAGCCCACTGAGTCTCCAGGCACCAGCACCTGGCCTTGCACTCCCACAGGTCTTCCCTCTGCTTGGAAAGCCTATGTTCCTAGTCCTCAGTGAGGTGCTTCTGCTGAGCCTCCTTCTCAGTAAGATCCGATTTGAACTGAGCCAGCTGTTTTGCCAACTTTTTCTCCTGGTGGCTACTTAACTCCAACAACTGCTTCCTGTTGGGGCCCTAAGGAGCCCGGGCAGGCAGGCGAGGAGTGGCTGGGAAGGGAGAGGCAAGTAGAGGCCAGTGAAGTGCCCCTCAATGCGAGCGACATTGACTTGGCCATGCCCATCTAGTCACATGACCACCTAGCCATGCCTAGCCAACTGGTCATTAGGCAGATCATATCAGTGGTCCGCGGGATTTAAAATTATGAATTTACTGGTCCCTGAGGTCCAAAATGTTGGTGACCCCTGTCTTAGAGAAATGACTAAAAAGCACAATGAAAAGAACAAAGAACAAACCATACAATATTCAGAATATCCTTAAAAAAATCCTGGTTTGTGACCCATAATACCGTAGTTATGAAGAAGAAAGCAATTCTGATTTGTTTCTTTGATCTTCTGTTGGATCATCAGCTAATACCAAACAATGGCCATCGGAGACTCATTTTGCTGTCCCTGTGGGCTGAAGCCTTAACCACTTTCAAAACCAAGCCATTGATCGCAGAAAGGGCTGCTTTCTTACTTTGAATGAAGAAGGTAGTTCTGATCAAGCACCATCCATTCAAAGGACCACATTGTCAGAAGCAAATTTCTGTTTCCTTTATCTTCAAGGTGAAGGATCAGAGGGAGTATAGAAAATTCAAATGAAATCTTTCTTCCCCCTTGAAGTATCTGAGCATCACCAACCCCTCCAAACTCAATAACCGACAAAGGACATATCTCTCTTTTGGATGAGCTTTGATGGCTATACCTGTTCTTCTTTTTATAGAATTTTCCATGCTTTCCAACCTTGTCATCTGACTAAAAAAATGTATGCTTACCTGAGGAAATATATATATGTGTTTGTATGTATGTATGTATATGTATATATATTTTCTTTTCTATTGTTTTCTTGTTTTCATTGTGTGTGTGTGTGTGTGTGTGTGTGTGTGTGTGTAGGTTAAATTTTAAACAACGATTTCAGGAAAGAATGACCATATTTTCTTACAATCATCCATACGTAATCTATTTCTTAGAAGAATATATTTCCAGTAATACCAGGTCTTCAGTCTGCTGAGTAATAATTGGGGTCATCATTTTATCTTTCCAATCTTGAAGGATTATCTCTTAGCAATAAGAACAGCAGAGAGAGTCCTTGTTGTATAACTAGCAATTACCAAGACACAAGCATGCAATCCAAAACAAAATAAGTGTGTCTGGAAATCATAAAGATTGTCTCATAAACTTGCAGAGCTACTCAGTGAATGAGTCTCTGTCATGAAGGACCTGAGATTTCTTTGGGGTATCTCTTGATATCTGCTACCCTTGAAGTGTCATCAAAAGAGAGTTTTGAAGAACTGGTGTTACTTGTATCTTACTAATTAGTTATCTAATCAGTACATAATGAAATAGCATGCAGATAGTCCTTGATTTACAAGCAGAACAGAGTCCAAAATTTATATTGCTAAGCAAGACAGTTCTTAAGTGAGCTTTGTTCCATTTTTATGACCTTTCTTGCCACAGTTGTTAAGTGCATCAGTACAGTTGTTAAGTTAGTAAGACAGTTATTAAGTGAATCTGGCCTCCCCATTGATTTTGCTCGTCAGAAGGTCTCAAAAGGTGATCATATGACCCCAGGACACTGCAACCGTCATAAATGTGAGTCAGTTGTCAAATGTTTGAGTTTTGATCATGTTACCATTGGGA
The DNA here is from genome assembly GCA_023653725.1 of Bungarus multicinctus. Taxonomy (NCBI): domain Eukaryota; kingdom Metazoa; phylum Chordata; class Lepidosauria; order Squamata; family Elapidae; genus Bungarus; species Bungarus multicinctus. The sequence continues at coordinate 5,071,743 of CM042841.1, forward strand.
TGCTGCAACGATTGTAAGTTTGAAAAGCAGTTATAAGTCATCTTTTTCAGTGCTATTGTAACTTCAATACTAAACAAATGGTTTAGTATTCACTAAACAAATGGTTGTAAGTTGAGGACTACCTGTATTGAAATACGATGAAATTTTAATGGATGTGTAGTGCAACAAAATCTTTTTATGAGTTTTTTTTTTCTTTTGTTTCCTCTCTGCTCTGCTTTAATAATTTAATAAGGTAACACAGCATCTCTCTTCAATGAAATAAAATGAAATAAATCAGTGGAAATAAGAAACTGGCCATTTGCCTATATTCATCTGCCAAGACCTCTTCGAATATAAATTCAATGGCAGACAAGGCTGCTTTATTATGTAATATAAATACAGTGGATACTATATACTTTCTGATTCTGAGGTTAAAAAAAAGGACCAATTTCTTATAGAACTGGACTGATCAGAAATGCTTTCAAAGGACAAGAAATAGAATAAAATAGAATAGAATTCTTTATTGGCCAAGTGTGATTGGACACACAAGGAATTTGTTTTGATGCAAATGCTCTCAGTGTTCATAAAAAGAAAAAAAACACATTCGTCAAGAATCATAGGTATAACACTTAATAGTAAATCAAAGAGTACAAATAAAGCTGAGCATTTCTGAGGGACTTGAGGGGGGAGGGGAAGAGTAGCACAATGTGGGCATAGCATATTTGATGCTTTACTGGATGAGATGGTGATGGAAACACAACAAAGGTGTTATGCAATTCCTTGCATAACACCTTTGCTGCACAAAGGTGAATGAAAATGTTGGAAATACAATTATTTCCAACAACTAATTCAGAGGGAAGTTGTTTTATGGGTTCATCTACAATTCCCCATCAATTATCTATGGAGATTCTCCATCATCCAGGTCATGGCTGTCCCAAAGATGCTTTTTTAAAAAGCCAACTGAACTTTCTTGGTTTTGCCTTTGAAAACGTTTCGCTTCTCATCCAAGGAGCTTCTTTACTTCTTAGATAAGCAGTAAAATATTTTCAAAGAAAAAAAGACAAGAGAGTTGCCTTTTGAAAAAAGGACTTTTGTATACCCCATCAACTGCGTTGCCCAAATGTCTGTGGAAATTCTCCATCATCCGGGTCATTGTTGTCTGAAAGGTGCTTTTTAAAAAGGCAATTAGATTGGTTTTTTCTGGATTTTTTCTTGTTTTTTGCTGCCCAAAGTTTTACTAGGTGAATAATTATTCCTTTTTGCTTCTAGCACAGAACTGAAAATCTAGAAAGGTTTCATGACAATTGCTAAGAGATAGAATGGAGGTTTTTTTCTTGGCTTATTGCATTATGTGAGACCATAATTTAATTCAAAGCCATTTTAATTCAAAGCCAAGATTGATCACCTAATTATCTTGTGGCAGTTCGGATAAATAGCTTAGATCGGTCCTAGGACAGTGTACAATCCAGTGTACTGTGCCATTATAGTTTTTAGCAGATATTACTTTGATTTATTGATACTTGTTCTGATTTTTCTTTTGATGGCTGCCTATAAATACTGTCAAACTAGCTAGATTGGCACAACACTTGCAGCAGGCTACAATAAGGATGGCTTGTTTGCCAAGTAGCATCCAGTGGAAACCTAGACACTGCCTTAAACAGTTTGCACCACCCAAACCATCATATTAAGTCTTCCAGGAACTGAGCTTGACCTATGGAGATCTACATTTTGTGTGTTTGTATTTGTGTAGAGAGAATTTATTTGGCAACAGCACAAAAGGCAGTGCAGAAGTCTTCCCCTCACCCCCACCAGTTTCTATCTACTTACATTTCTTGATCTCCCAGCCAAGTATCAAACCAAATTTCATCCTGCGTAGCTTTTTTCAGCTGAGCCAATGTTGACTTTAATGCTGCTCTCTGTTCTAGATTGTCTCCTTTAAAAGTGCAACCTTAGGGAACTACCTATTTCTGAGTCTGATAGTGAAAATCTGTATTGACCACAATGGTCCTCCCTCCTTGGCAGCCCTGTTGTTGGGGGTTATAGAGGAGATATAAAGCCCAAGTAATCTGGAAGAGGAGTCTGATTTATTTTCAGCACAGAGGAAGTAACTGGTGGAAACTTTTCAAAGAGTGATCCAACCTGGAAGTAAGGAACAATTTTTTGACAGTGAGAACAATCAAGCAATGGAACAACCTGACTCCTGGAATTGTAAGTATTCTGTCACTGGAAGTTTTAAGAAGAGATTGGACAACCATTTGTCCAAGATGGTATAAGGCTCTTGCCTTGAGCAAGGAGTTGGAGTAGAAGATGCCCAAAGTCCCTTTTAGCCCTATGATTCTATGTCCTATGTAAAACACAAGAATTAGACCGTGAGTAATCTCCATCTGTATTTTAAAGTGCTTTCCTTGATATGAATGATTAGAAATCTACAATGAATTATTCCTAGAGTTGGAGGTTTGCAATAGAGAGGTTGTTATGCCCAATAGTCTTTTATTTTTTAACTACTGTGTTTATAAATAAAAATTTGCAGCAGACTGAAGGCAATTGTGCTTCACTGAATTAAAGCAGTATAAAATTGCCATAAAATTGGTGTTTCTGCATTAATTACATTAAGTACAATTGAGTTCAAGAAGGGAGGAATTCATTTAAGATCAATTTTCTGCTGATCTGTAGCTGAAAACAAGACATCTTGGTTTGACAGCTGGTATTAATTCTGTTCCCTTTTTTGTCATGTTCTTACTGATGTCAAGCCCTACAAAGCCAACACAGTCTAGGCTGCATTAATAGAGGGGGAAACCAAGTTCATGCTAAGTGTTAGTACTACTTTATAATGCCCTGATACAACTACACTTGGAATATTGCATCCAGTTGTGAATGCCACCGTATGAAAAAGATGTCGAGACTCTAGAAAGAATGCAGAGAAGAGCAACAAAGGGACTAAGGGACTGGAGACTAAAACATACAAAGAATGGTTGCAGCGATTGAATATGTTTAGTTTAATGAAAAAAAAAAGGTCCTGCCTTGCTCAATAAAGCAGAACTCTTGAAACAAAAGCCATTTCAAAAGGAAACTTTTATTGGAAGATTGTGATGGTAAGAGATGTAAGCAGGAACTAAGCTTTCCCACTCAAAACATTAGATTAAAGCATTGCAGCGAGAGCCCCTCCCAAAGTTCAGTACATCATCGAGCTATCCCAAGGTGTAAAGATGTTATGAGAAACTCAACCCGAGAAGATAAGTCGGTTCCCAAGGCAATGCTGCTGCTCTTCTCCAGAGATGATAAGGCCCATTCCTTTTCCCCACTCCTCCCAAGGTCCCAAATGTTACAGCAAGGCAAAGCAAGGAATAGAAACAGAAATCCCATATAGAGATCCCCCCAAGCCTCCCCCACCCACCAGAATGACAGTCTATAGAAATCTAGGGGACCTGGCAGATTAAGGGTGACATGATAGCAGCATTTCAACAGCTGAAGGGCTACCTATTTTTTATTTATTTATTCGTTTGTTTGTTTGTTTATTTAATCAAAAGCTTACAATACAATAGAAATAAGAATAAACATAACTTTAAATGTAAGAAATAGGAACTAATAATTGGGGACAATGGGACAGGGACAGTAGCCACGATTGTGCGCTTATGCATGCCCCTTACAGACCACTCAGGAATGGGGTTAACAGAGGTTAGTTTGAGGGTAAAGGAGTTGGGGTTTGAGCAGGTGACAACAGAATCAGGTAGTGAGTTCCAGACATTGACCACTCTGTTGCTGAAATCGTACTGTCTGCAATCAAGTTTGGAGTGGTTTACATCGAGTTTGTATCTGTTGTGTGCTCTTGTATTGTTGTGGTTGAAGCTGAAGCAGTCATTGACTGATAGGACATTGTAGCAGATAATTTTGTGTACTACGCTTAAGTCTAACCATAGGCAGCGTAGTTCAAGGTTGTCCAAGCCCAAAATCTTAAGTCTGGTGATGTAGGGTATTCTGTTGCGAGCAGAGGAGTATAATACTCTTCTCGTGAAATACTTCTGGATTCATTTGATTGTATTAATGTCCGATATGCAGTGTGGATTCCAGACTGATGAGCTGTATTTGAGTATTGGTCTGGCAAAAATTTTGTATGCTTTAGTTAGCAAAAGAGCCAGTTTCAGTAAACTACTATGGAAAACCGGATATACTTTCCCCAATAAGCGAGGGAGACTCAGTGCACAGTTACAGGGTTTATAACTTTCACTAGAGGAAATCGACCTAAGAACTTGGAACCTAGTTTCTTAGTAGGCAGTCTCAGCCTAAGATATTTACTAGACAAGTAGACTCTGTTGCCCACTTTAAAAGGGACTTGTGGTGACCGGTGTTTATCTGCTTATACTTAACCAAATGCATAATACAAGCAATCCTCGACTTACAACAGTTCATTTAGTGACTGTTCAAACTTACACCACTGAAAAAGTGAGTTATGACTGTTTTTCATACTTATGACCATTGCAGCATCCCCACAGTCATATGATCATAATTCAAACGCTTGGCAACTAACTCATATTTATGACGGTTGCAGTATCCCAGGGACCTGTGATCACCTTTTGTGCCTGACAAGCAAAGTCAATGGGAAAGCCAGAATCACTCAACAACTGTGTCACTAATTTAACAACTGCAGTGATTCTCCTGAGAACTGTGGCAGGAAAGGTTGTAAAATGCAGCAAAATTCACTTAACAAATGTCTCGTTTAGCAACAAAAATGTTGGGCTCTATTGTGATTGTAAGTCAAGGATTACCTGTATTTCCTGAACTTCTAAGTGAACATTTTCATACCTAGCTGAATGATTTGTTAAAAATATAAAGAAAAATAATATGACCCTGTAGAAAAACAAAAGTTACATTTCAATTGTAATTGTAAGCTTCAGTTGTGAGCTTCAGAATTGAATTGTAATTTTTTTGGTTTTCTACAGGGTCATACTTTTTTTCCCCTTATTTTATTTTTCCTTTTTTTAAAAAAAAGTTTTTTTCAAATAATTTTTGTTTCCTGAGCAGACAACTAAAAGTGGCAACAAAACGTTCAGCCTGGGTCTTTCTGAGGAAATTACTGAGGGTAATTATTTTGACCTCCATAGCTGGAAAGAAGCATCTAAAGAATGTTCAGGTATTTGAAAGAATCCAATGACTTAACATTTTTTTTTCATTTAAGGTGCTAAAATGAATGAGATAAAATTTAAGCAATTACAGATCCATGCCTACAAACTTCCATCACAAATGAAGGTCCAAATCACAATAATACAAGTACTTTTGAAGCATCCCCATGATCGCGTGATCAAAATTTAGGTGCTTGGCAAGGGATTCATACTTATGACCACTGCTGTGTCCCAAGGTCATGTGATCATTTTTTGCAACCTCCTGATAAGGAATGAGGAAACCAGGTTCACTTAACTATCAGCTGCAACTTACTCAACTACAGTGATTCACTTAACAACTGTGGCAGGAAAGGTCGTAAAATGAAGCAAGTCAAGGATACCTTTTCAAGTTAGAAGCTCCAGTGCACAGCCAGTTCCTTGGCCAGGCCTTCATTTTGCTCCTAAGATCTCAGATTGGACATGCAGACCCTTCCTTATTCCTGTGGTGCTGGTGGTGGTGGGGATGTCTTAGTACTTGTCCCTCATAGTTGCAAGAACCACTTGCATTTGAATATCCTTGCCCAGATCATAAAAGGCTATTGAAGTGCTCTAAAAAGAACATGAGGGCACAGTGGTTAGAATGCAGCATTGCAGGCTAACTCTGCCCACTGCAAAGAGTTCAGTCCTGATGGGGCTCAAGGTTAATTCAGCCTTCCATCCTTCTGAGGTCGGTAAAATGAGGACCCAGATTGTTAGGAGCAATATGCTGACATTAGCAGTATGTAAGTCTAAGTGCTATTACTGTTGATGCATGATGCAATCAAGGGGCTGTCTCTTAAAGAGACGGACACTAACTAGCCTGGCCCAAATTCACCCTTGGGCCTCCCTCCTCCTAGCCCAGCATCCCCACCATATACTCTACAGGCTGCCTCCTTCTTTAATCCTGACCTCCAACAATTGGGGGGACCCACTTGATCGGCTTAGGCAGAGAAACTTCAAGAGAGTTCCCATTTGTTCCGGTATGGGGGAAAACCTGCCAGACTCTACCTAGCCCAGGTACTCCTGCAAAGCAATTGGCTAGTGTGTGGAGAAGGTCCCTACAGAGGTTCAGGGTGGGCAATGGCATCTCCTCCACCTTCAGACCCAAGGAGAGGCAACCATTTAATGGCAAATGTGATGTGCCATTTGCTGGGCAATACTGATGTTTTAAGCTTCCACTCAATCTTAGGAACTCTTCCAATCATACATCAAGTCAATCAAGAGAAGCAATGTCTCTGAGGGGATGACCCAGAGGACAGCTACCTTCTCTGGGTCATCCATCTGGGGTGCTTCACTTTGATGACCTGCATTGGGAGGGTGAGATCTGATGGCCTCTAGAGAACCTTCTGAATCTAGAACATGAGTCTCCAACCTTGGCAACTTTAAGACTGAAGAATTCTGGGAGTTGAAGTCTTAAAAGTTGCCAAGACTGGAGACTCCTAGAGGATCACGTCTTACTTGTTATGCGTATGGAGTTCCTTCAGTGTGAAAGAGAATACACTTCTTCAAGTTATTATTTATTTAATGTATGATGAGAACTTGACAGAAGAGGTAAACATATACATACAATGTATGTAATTATATACAAAACTTCTATGGGGTATGGCAGGGGTCTCATAACTGGATAGCCAATTCTGCCATTGCTTCATGCAGATCTTCTAGGAAACCAGAGAATGCATGTTGTGGGCAATCTTGCACAATATGTTTAATAGTTTGTGTATCAATACCATCATTGCACTCTTTCCATCCCCACTAATACAGAACAGAGGCCTTTCTTCCTGTATCACAGCCAATTTGTTCAAATCCAACCAGACAAAGTAAGGCAGGTCTATACCAGGTAGTTTAATAGAGGGATCATTAATGGCCAGGCAACAGGTAGGTACCTTGGACCCTTCCTCTCTCTAGGAATTCTTGGGGTTAAACAGGTAGATGTTAAGTGAAAAACTGTTTTCCAAGCTGGCCTACAGGATTTCAATCTTGTGGTGGGCTGTACACTATCCTGGTGAATAGGCAGGGCCTTCTTGTTCATCATCCTTGACCAAAGTCTAAAGAGAGCTTGTTATCTTCTAATGATGGGTGGTATGATATTGCTAAGTGCTGGTAACCAGTGCACAATGGCGAGATGCAACATGGCAGAGATGAAACCCATTGTCTGGCAGAGTTGGAAATTGAGCATTGGGGTGTGGATGCTGTTAAGCTACACACTGGCACAATATTCAGCTGTGGAATACACCAAAGCCAAGGCTGTTGTTTGTAGGGTGTTAGCATCAGTGCCCCACAAGATATTCCTCCCAATCTGTTCAGTAAAATGTTGCCGCTTTTCAGTTTTGTAGCTGTTTTTACCAGGTGTTGCCAGATCTGTTAGTGATCTGTCCAGTGCTATCCCTAGGTACTCCACATAGTTATTGTAAAATAAAGTTCCAGAACTTCACTGAAGGTTGCTAATTTGCGTACCTATTGCTGAGGTGGAATGTGGCTGCTTATGTTTTTGTTAGGCTTGGTTGGAAGTGCCATTTTTTAAAACAGTCCTCCAATTTCTGAAGATCTTGAGAAGGGATGTCCTCTGCATCACTGAAATGGGTTCCTTGGACTGTGAGATTGATATCATTGGGATAAATAAATTCCAAAAATGTTTCCAGCAGGACATGGATCTTCAAGTTAAAAAATGCAGGGGATAGCACTGATATAGTGGTAAGTCTATTATTCAACTTATGACATCTACTTCTACTGAAGTCTGTGAAAATTTAAAATAACCTCTTACTCAACATCTTGTCAAGGAAATGGTGTTATGACAAAGTACAGGTAGTCCTCAAGTTACAACCACAATTGACCCCAAAATTTATGTTGTTAAGTGAGACATTTGTTAAGTGAGTTTTCCCCCATTTTACAACTTTTCTTGCCACAGTTGTTAAGTGAATCACTGCAGTTGATAAATTAGTAACCTGGTTGTTAAATGAATCTGGCTTCCCCATTGACTGCTTGTCAGAAGATCAGAAAAACATGATCACATGATCCTGTGACACAGAAAAGGTCATAAATATGAACCAGTTGCCAAGTATCTGAATTTTAATCACATGATCATGGGTATGCTCCAAAGGTTGTAACTATGGAAAATCACATTTTTCAGTGCTGTTGTTAACTTTGAACGGTCATTAAAAGAACTGTTGTAAGTCGAAGTTGTACTGTTGTAAGTTTGAGGAAAAGTCCTTCTCTCCAGATAGTGTTGTAGGCCGTCAAAAGGTCAAGAAAATCAGAGACCTTTTTCATTTTCCTTTGGAATCTGTCCTCTGGATAAGGAATTAGTGTAAGGACCTGATTGATGCAACCACATTGGGACGAAATCCAGCTTGTTCTACCTGGATTTACAGATTCTGCTACGGCTATTCTGTTTAGCATAGGTCTTTCTAAAAGTTTGTAAGTGACAGAGAGAAGAGCAATGGTCTGTAACTTTGGGGAAGGTCTGGATTCTTCCCTGGTTCAAAACGACAACAATTTTGGTCTTTTTGTATATAGGAGGCAGCCATGCCGAGTATAGCATGAAACTAAAAGAGGGGGGCAGGCCAACATTTAATTGGTGATCCACAGTTCTTCAGTAGTTCCGAGTAACGATAAAGGTTCCCTCTGTTCAGTTGTGTCTGCTTCTAGGGGGCGATGCTCATCTGTTTCTTAGCCGAGGAAGCCAGCATTGTTTGCAGACACTTCCTTGGTCATGTGACCAGTATGGCTATATGTGTTGTGGTTCGCCGGAAGCAGGTACGGACGGCTGAGGTCTCGGAGAGCGAGGACTCAGATGAGGGGCTTGCATGTGATGCAGGGATGGGGCCAGGACCATCAGGGAGTGGAGTGTTGCCTTTGGAGATTGTGGAGACTGGCAGCAGTGATGAAGAGGTTCCCGAGGAGCCTGTGCCCAGTGCACAGGGCTGCTCGAAGGAAAGAGCAGCTGCAGCAGCATGGGCGACTCGGAAATAAGGTTGCAAGGTAAAGGCCCCTTCCTCAAGAGATAAAAGCCAGCTGAGAAACCAGAGTTCTTTGCAGGAAGCAAAGAAGTTTTTACACTCAAGCCTTGTGGACATTCGTAGTATCTTGGTTGGTGTTTGGAGACTCTTTGTGTTTGAAATCTTTCTTAGTAACTTTCTCTAGTGTTCTTGGCAGCCTTGCACCGCCTTGGCAAGGCTCGTTCTTATCAGAGATAATTAATCTGAAACAGCCTTTTAACTGTGAAGGAACGGAATTCGTAAAGAAACATTAAAAGGTTTTTCTGTTACCTCTAATTTCGTGTTTGTTTCCTTGGAACAAGGTTTGGGTCAGAACAATATGCCAAAGGTGCAAAAAACACTGTTACCTTCCCATCAAAGTGGAATCTATTTATGGACTTGCACTTGCATGCTTTTGAAGTTCTAGATGGGCAGGAGCTGGAGAAAGGAACAGGAGCTCACCCCATCACGAGGTGCTTGGGTCTCAAACCCAGGCTGTAAGCTTAGCTTCTTTAACCGTTCAGCTATCGCACCCTCCTTAGTTATACCTAAGCACAAAAACTAAGTAAACATTACACATCCTGACATCTGTATGAAAAGACTCTTCAGCATTGGAGACTGAATGGAAAAGTAGAGTCTCAGTACAAAAATATTGTCCTGATAAAAAAATAAACAGGTCATGGAAACAATGGGCCTTTGATTAGTTGAATAAAAAGGGGGCTTGAGGTCCAATTGCTACTTAAGCATGTGCTGTTAAAGAGGAGACAAGCCGCCCATTGTGTTCTCTGCACAAATGTCCTTTGCCATCAGGATGGCAGAGCCCCTGTGGGTGTGCAAGGTCCAAAGGCTGCAGCGTTTGCTCTTCATGCAGCCCCTTCCCAGATTTGCTGAAAACCAGCATCACCCAACCGACTGCACAAGGGTGCTGACACGTTAAACAGAACAACAGCTTAAGTCACACTCAGGTTTCACATGCCAACAAATGTAGATCATCTGGACGGGTCTACCACAAAAGGAGGAAAAGGTCTTCCGGTTTGGGGCGGGGGTGGCTGGGCGGGACGGTTCTGGGATGTTTTCATTCATCTTGCTTCCTCTTGGGTTTCTTCGGATTACGTGACCGGCTTTTGGCTTTGCAGAGAGGACAGATGGGGGCGTTCCGGTGGATCTGTTGGTGGCAGGAGAGACACGCCTAGAGAGAAGAACAAAGCTGATCTGTTAGGATTGGGAAGGTAGGAGAGACGGTGACCCTCTTTGCCTGGACTGGTCTTTCCCAACAGGACTAGAGGAACCAGAATTCCTAGACAGGACTCTCCAAACTTGGCAACTTTAAGACCTGTAGACTTCAAGTCCCAGAATTCCCTAGAGTTGGCTGAGGAATTCTAGGACAAAGTCCACAAGCCTTAAAGTTACCAAGTTTACAGACCCTGTCAGTGGGATGACTGAGGTCATACAAATCACTGGGTGATGGTTTGCTTAAGCAGAATTTACAGACTAAACCATTAATGTGGAGTCCTTGGTGCTGTCTGAGCTTGTTTGGTTGTATACATTTCATTACCCGACTAGGTAACATCATCAGTGAGAGTGGGATTTGCTTCTTTTTATACAATAGTTTGCCCTGCCCATATTGGTGGGGTGTTTTTTCCTTGATAATTCCTTGGTTAGGGTAGTACTTAATTAAAGAGCTACCTAATTAGGGAATTAGTTGATTAGGAAACTTTAGCTGTGAAGTCTGGTTGCAGAAGTTTCATTACCCAACTAGGTAACATTATCAGTGCTAATGAGGGTGAGGTTTGCTCCATGTGTAACAGCATAATTGTTTGAGTTCAGACCATATAATTCTTTACTGATGGCCTTTGAGTAAAGAGAGAATGATAGAACCTACAGGAGAAACTTCCCATCCCAGTTTATACTGCATTCATTTTAGTGGAATTTCTTTGAATGATCTAAAATATTTCTTCCCAGATTGTTCACCACCTGGACTGAATTGCTGTTTATAAGATAAGCTGGCAACTGGCTTGCCTTCTGTCTTTTGATCATATATAGCTCTCTTCGCTTCCCCTCCTCTCCTCTCCCCTCCCTTCTCTAGACTACATCGCCCCACAATCTGTCTATGAAAAATTTTCCTATATCATGGTTACTGAATTCAGAAGTATGACCATTAGGAAAAATATGAAAAATACAAGATCACAGAGAATAGAAAAGAAACACAGAACGTTTCATGATCCAAGAGGGAGAAATCCATTGCCTGTTGCTCCAGAGTTTTGAACCAAATCTTAGAATCTGAAGTTCAAGGAAAATAAAAGGTTGTTCCAGTTGAAATGGCTGGTTGCAGTCTCAGATCTGGGGGTGCATCTCACAATGTCTAGTTTTACAACTGAATCATCTATACTAGTGTTTTTTCAACTGAGGCTACTCAGTGGTGGGATTCAAATTTTTTAACAACCAGAAGGTTTCCCTGAGGCCCAGGAAGGCAAAAAATAGAGCCTGGTGCTACACCCCCACCCCCCAGCTCTGTTTTTTGGCCTCTTGGGCTTCAGGAAAGCCTCCTCGGGTGGTGGATTTGCTCCCAGGAAGGCCAAAAAATGGAGCACGGGAGTGGCACAACTCCCCCCCCCTGCACTCCCCTCTGTGCTCCTTTTTGCCTCCTGGGTGAAGCAGTAAGATAGCAAGAGGGATTCTTGCACAGCTGATCGTCGGAACAGCTGATCATCGGGAGAGGGGAAAAAAGGAATACCTTAAGGAGTGACTGGGAAGGGGAGAATGCAGTCAGCGATGTTGCACATGCACAATAAGGACTAACTGGGAGGGGAGAGACGGGCGGAGAGGGGCGGGGCCAGCCAGGGGCACGATTTGCCGGTTGTCCGAACTGCACAGAATCATAACAACTGGTTCTACAGAACTAGTCCAAACCGGGAGACTCCCACCCCTGGGGCTACTCAAAGAAGTATGGACCATGCAGGCCAGAGAATTCTGGAAGTTGAAGTCCAGAAATCCTCAAGTGGCCAAGATTGAAAAACAGTGATCTATACACAAAAAATTGTAACTATTTGAATTTGTTCCTATTTACCTTCATAGGAGGTGGCTGTTGTCTGAAAGTGGCTGTCTGTCTTGTATCCTGTTTCCGGGCCACCTGCAGCTGTTGAGCAGCTGCTGCCGCTGCAGCCAAGGATTCTGGGATTGGAGGTTCCTGTGGCTCCGTCTGCCATTCGGCTTTCTGCTTTTCAAAGTAACTAGACAGATCATAAAGCCAAAAACAAACAAAGAAACAAACAAAAAACCAATTAGGGCTTGAAAGATTCAGAAACCAACCAGTTCTTTCATTTCATTTTTATTTTTGGAGAGCAAATGGTATAAGCTATCTCCAAGATATTCTAGTTTTCTCCCTGGAGCATCCTATCTCCCTCTGTGAAATATGGAGGAATGATGGGGGTTGGGGGTATAATTACAGAATTTGTTGTGAATCATCCACAACAGCTAAATCCATTTCCTGGTCTTAATAAAGGAGAATCTTTTAGCTCAGAGTTGAAATGAGGGGCCCTTAGTGCTGTCTGAGCTTGGTTGTTTTTTTGCAGATATTTCATTACCCAAGTAGGTAACAATGTCAGTTGGAGGAGAAGGATGATGATGACTGAAGGGTCCTTGGCTGTTTTCTTGCAGATTTAGGTAATATCATCAGTGTGCTATAGTCCAGCACTGATTTTACTTAGTTTGGTAATGAAACATCTGCAAGAAAAGCACCAAGGACCCCCCCATTTCAACAATGAGCTACAAGTACTCTTCTTTATCGGTACTCCCAATATACTCTTTCATGCATCCATGGTCCTCTCCACTTTCCCCTCTGTACTTCTACCAGACCTAGAAATGGACTTTAGAATATTATGGTCAGTGTCTTCTCAACTTACTCAAGAGAAAGTTTTTCTTCCTCTTCGCACAAATCAGGCAATCTTTGCAAACCCAAAGTCATTCTCAGAGCATCCACATGTTCTTTGAGAGGCTTGTATTCCTCATGTAGACGGCGTGTTGATTCCAGGAGTTTGTTCAGGTCATTCTCGGACTGTTTGATTGTGTTCTCCATCTGGAAGAGAAGCAGGAAATCCAGTCTTTGAGCAGATCTCTTCCTCATACCTTAATGGTTAGTCCCAAACCTCCAACTTGAGGTCACTGAGAGTGATCGTGGTGGCCTCTCTCAGGGGTGGGATTCAAATTTTTTAACAATCGGTTCTGTGGGCGTGGCTTAGTTGATAGGTGTGGCTTGGTGGTCATGTGACTGGGTGGACATGGCTTGGTGGTCATGTTATTGGCTGGGTGTGGCCAACTCAATATCACTCACATCGAAGCACGCATCTCCTCATCTGACCTCTCGTGACTGTGGGGATGCTGCAACAGTCGTAAGTGTGAAAAATGGTCATAAGTTACTCTTTTCAGTGCCATTGTAACTTTAAATGGTCACTCCACACAAGCAAACTACCAGCAAAAGAGGGGGAAAAAACTCCCAAGAAGTTCCTGAGACAGGAAGTCTAGTTCTGCAAGAATGTAATAAGGGTTAACGGAGAGGCAGTTTCTGTAAGCAACACCAGAATGTTTCCTTCCTGCCTTCCTTACAGGATTAGGCCAGGAATTTCTTCTAACAACCAGTTCTCTGAACTGCTTAGAATGTTAACAACTGGTTCTAGCGAATAGGTGTGAACTGGTAGAATCCCACCCCTGGCTTCCCTCTAATGCTAGGCTTTTTTTCTCATGTAAAATGTTCCAGACAGCAGAAATATATGGAAGAGGATATCTTCTTGGGTACAGAACACAGAAAAAGAAGGATGTGGCTGAAAGACACACAGTCCCCCCACCCCCAGCTTAGTGTGCTTTAGAATTGCAACCTCCATAGTTTTCAGCCAGCTACAGTAAATTGGCAGGAAACTCTGGAAAACACAGAAGGGTCACCTTGAGAATATAGGTATCCTCAACTTTCCTCAACAGTTCATTTAGTGGCCAAAGTCACAAGGGCACGGAAAAAAGTGACTTGTGTTTCACACATACAATTGTTGCAGCATCCCCGTGGTCCCATCACCCAGAAGCTGTGGTGGTACAGTGGTTAGCATGGAGTATTGCAGGCTAACCCTGTCCTCATCCAGGAGTTCAATCCTGACCAGCTCAAGGTTGACTCAGCCTTCCATCCTTCCGAGGTCACTAAAATGAGGAATTCAGAATTCAGACACTTGGCAACTGGTTCCTATTTATGAGAGCTCAGTATCCAGAGGTCACATGATCCCTTTGCGATCTTCTGACAAGCAAAATCAATGGGGAAGCCAGAGGCATTTAAACCGTATTACTAACTTAAACCGCTGCAGTGATTCACCTAACAACCGTGGCAAGAAAGGTCATAAAATGGAGCAAAATTCACTCACTCACTTAACGCCAGAAATTTTGGGCTAAGTTGTGGTTGTAAATTGATGACTATCTGTATAAAAATTGATAGCAATCAGACAGGGCTTTTACCTCCTCAAGCCTTTTCCTCTTTGCTCACTCATGGTCCCCTGTGATTGTATCTCTTCCCATCCCTCCACTTACAACATTGATGTCAGCATGGATGAGTCTCAGTTCCTCCACATGGGCCATCTTTTCTTGCAGCAAGAGATCCATCTCCTGCTTGTACTCCTTCAGGTGTCTCTCCTCAGATTCCAGAGCCTCGAATTCTGCCTTCAAGCGAGCTTTGATCTTTTCCATCTGCAGAGTTTTATTTCTGGGGGCGGGAAGGTGGGGAGAGAAATGGAGAAGACAGAGAAACTGGGTGATATTTTCAGGGTCGCCAGAAGGTACTTGATCGTATCTCACTGCAGACAGGAGAGTCTGGCAATGAGAGAGAGAGAGAGAGAAGCTTAGCTTTACAAACCACCGGGTCTTCAGGGTGTAGTTCTGATATCAGGATGGTCATTGTGATGATGGAGTAACACTCTATATATTTGCAACCTGCCATGTTGACTGTCTATGGAGATTCTCAGTCACCCAGGTCCCAAAGGTTCTTTTTTCCAAAAGGCAACTGGACTTTGTTGTTTTTTGTCATGCCTCCAAAGGACCACGAGCAGGAGCTGAAGCTGACGGACATCAAGGGGGCGGCTTTGTTGGCTTTGCAGGAATGTTGGGCAAGGGCTGTCCGAGGCCCCTCAGGATTGGGACGGCTTGTCAGAGAAGCAGCCAGGTTGAATCCTGCTTCTCTCTGCTTCCTGGGAGCTGTTTCCTGATGGGAGGGGGACTTGCAAGCTTTTCGCTGTGCTGGGAAAGACTCTCTTGCTCTCCCAGCTGGAGCAGCAGGTGAGACAAGTAGCTGCTGACCTGGCCAGAGCCTACACGAGCCTCTCCATGTGTTCCTTGGTGGAAGGCAAGTGGTAGGGGAAAGGTGCCGGCGGCAAAAGGCAAGGTGGTGGCGGTAAAAGGCAACTGGTGGGAGGAAAGGTGACCGGCGGTGGCAGATAGGCAACTGGGCTTGTAGAGCCTCACTCACCCAAGGAGATCAGGCAGAGCTGCAGCGGAAGGCAGGCAGCAATGGCTAGCCTGGCAGGTATGCAAAAGCAGACTGCAGGCAGCGATGTTGCGCATGCTCGATAAGGACTGTGTCAGGATTCCAGCAATTACTCCAATTAAATCATGAGCCTCGAGCCATACTCTCAAAACTAAAAAAGATTAATTTGAAGTTAACATTCTACGTCCGGCATTAACCTGGGCATAGCCAACTCTGAGATACGTAATTCACTGTCACCCTTGATCCTGCTTTCCCCACCACCCCTCTGGGTGTATCATTCAATGAAACACGTCCAGAGTCATCAATTATGCTCTCCAATTAGATTTATTTGCGGCAGAAGCTTCAGTCATTTAATCAGTCTTTGAAGAAAACATGAATGGAATGTACATTCGATTCCACACTGCTGCCTTTGAAACTCCCCCCCTTCTTTCTGTTGTCAACTATAAAATGTGTATACAAAATGTTTTATGAGTTGACATTCGGCTCCCCTTTCTTGAAGGTGACCTGTACAACACACCCAAAATCAAATTGATTGCAGATATGGAAGCTTATGCTCACGAAACTCCCCCAGGCTTGGTTGGATTTTCTGCATGGAACCTTGCTACAAGGCGGATCAGCTTGGATGTTCCTACTCTTTACTCATGATGCCTCTGGTAAGGGGTAGCTCTTCTACTTGATTAAATATTGGAGTTGTCTCCTGTGCCACCTCAAATCGAGGATTCGTAGCATATCGTAATGGGTTTGGCCTCCTATGATGGGATCTGGGGGGTCTCAAGATAGGGGCCTTAGCATTGATCCAACCACGGGTTTTAATAGGCTACTATAGAATACCGTGTGTATTTTCCCTAACATTCAGGGCAACTTCAATTGCACTGTGACTGGGTTGATGATCTTTAACATGGGGAATGGTCCCATGAACTTTGGCCCCAATTTCTTGCTAGGGAGACTTAACCTCAGATATTTGGTGGAGAGAGAGACCTTCTCCCCCAACTGGAATGGCCGTTGTGGGGCTCGATGTTTGTCTGCCTGTCTGTTATAGGTCTGTGCCATTTTTGCCAATGCTTTTTTGACATTCTCCCAGCATTGACATCCAATCGGTCAGGCTGACTGAAGAGGCGGGAGTCCCTTGGATACTCAGGCATTGGGACGAAGTCCATGCCGCTCACTATCTTGAAGGGGGTTAGTCCCATGCTACTGTGAACAGCATTATTGTACGCAACCTCTGTGAAAGGCAGGAGGTCCGCCCAATTGGACTGCTGATAATTCACGCAGCGCCTCAGGTACTGCTCTACCATGGTGTTGAATTATGTATCTCAGAGTTGGCTATCTATCAGGATTCCAGCAGTTACTCCAATTAAATCAAGCCACACTCCCAAAACTAAAAAAGATTTATTTGAAGTTAACCTTCTACGTCCTGGGCAGGTAGCAGAGAAGCGGGTGGAGAGGGGCGGGGCCAGCCAGAGGCCCAATTTACTGGTTCTCCGAAATATGGAGAATCGTAACAACCGGTTCTACTGAACCGGTCCGAACCAGTAGAATTCCACCCCTGCATGTGACCCTGGGACACTGCAACTATCATAAATGTGAGTCAGTTGCCAAGTGTCCAAATTTTGATCATATGATTATGGGGCTGCTACAATGATTGTAAGTGTGAAAAATGGTCATAAATCAATGCCATTGCAATGCAATGCCGTTGTAACTTTGAACGGTCACTAAATGAGCTGTTGTAAGTCAAGGATTACCTGTAATAGGACACAGTAAATGAGTAAACCCACATTTTGTCCATCCGTGCATTGTGAGGTTTCCTCCCAGATACTGACCCAAGCAGAACACATCAAAGGTTCTCTTTCCCTCTGCAAACCGTTCACCACAAGATCCATGCCTACAAACTTCAGTCACAAATGGAGGGCCAGACCACAACAATACAGGTAGTCCTTGACCCACAGCAGTTCGTTTAGTGACTGCTTCAAGTTACAATGCCGCTGAAAAAAGTGACAATCTTTCACACTTTTGACCATTGCAGCATCTTCATGGGCACATTATCAAAATTCAGATGCTTGACAACTGGCTCATACTTATGACAGTTGCAGTGTCCCGGTGTCATGTGATCACTTTTTGTGTCCTTCTGATAAGCAAAGTCAATGGGGAAGCCAGATTCACTTCACAACTCTTGTTATTAATTTCACAACTGTGGTGATTCACTTAACAACTGTGGCAGGAAAAGTCATAAAATGGGGCAAAACTCACTTAAGAAATGTCTTTCTTAGCAACAGAAATGTTGGACTCCATTGTGGTCGTATGTTGAGGACTACCTGTACAACCTCCTTCTCCAGCTTCAATTGTCCCAAAGCTTCCTTTCACAATTCCAATGTGTTCTTCAACAACTTTGGACTGGCATCTGTTCCCTGCCTGTTTTCCCCAGCAGCTCTTTGCCAGGGGCGTTAAGCTCCACACCTTCCCTGCTCCATTCAAACAGCCCCCTTATCTATGAAGATTCTCAGTCATCCAGGTCAAAGATGCTTTTTCTAAAAGACAACTGGACTTCCTTGTTTGGCTAGAAGATGTTTCGCTTCTCATCCATGAAGCTTCTTCCATTCTGACCGAATGGTGGAGAATGGAAGGATTTATATTCTCCACCATTTAGTCGGACCTGAAGAAGCGTCTTGAATGAGAAGCAAAACGTTTCAAACAAACCAAGAAAGTCCAGTTGCCTCTTGAAAAAAACACTTGTGGGACACAGCTCCCTTGATTAGCTTGAACCATGTTAGCTCTGCATCTCTGGAAAATGTTCAAGGTTGCTTCCAACCCTTTGGTTATATGAAACCCAGCCGGGGCAGTTCGCTCAATGGGTGGTGAGTCCCTCCCCCCCTCCCCCCCAAAAAAAACAAAAAAAAAAACTGGATTCTTCTGAGAACAGAGAATTTGCAGCTGAGAGTGTTTTGTGCAAAATCAGCCGGCGTGTGAACGCTGGGGATGGGAAATCTAGGTATACTGCTGGGGAAGGAGGAAGAAGAGACCCTCGGCTGGCTGGAAGAACCCCCCTGCCCCGCCCCATGGTCTTTTTTCTTGCATAAACAGGCCCCCGTGAAAATGGGACCAACGGGAGAGGACGAAGCGATGCATCTTTATGCAACCCCCACTCTGCACCCCCTTACCTGATCTCTTTGATGCTTTCGAGTTTGCACATGATCTCCTGCTCATCAGCCATTCTGCTGCGCTCACAATGCGAGCCCCTCGCGTGGAAGATGCAAAACCCCGACGGGGAAAAGGGAGGAAGGAGGGAAGGGGGAGATGCCAAGACAATAGACCCCGATGCACCGCCCGCGCCGGGCTCTTGGGCGCGGACTGCAGTTGAGGAGAGCAAAACCTCTCGGGACTTGCAGTTCCAGCCACTGTAGCCGGCCAGGCTCCCGTGGACCGCGGGACTACATGCCCCACCATGCAAAGCGCGCAGCTCCTGCCAGCTGTCTTCCGGCAACTATTTCTTTTTTAATTGCATCTGTCCTGTTTCATTTTACGTTTGTGCAGGTGAGTGTGGCAGGTCGTTGCAGGAGGGAAAAGAGGCTTTTCCCCAAACAATGTTAGAGGCGAAGGAGAGAGAGAAAAAAAATAGCATGCCGACCTCCTCTGCTTTTGCAACTCTAATGAGCAAATATAACACAGTGTCTCTCAATCTTGGCAACATTGTAGAATTCGTGAGTGGCTGGGGACTTCTGAGAGTTGAAGTCCACGCATCTTGTCAAGATTCACTTAAAGGTTCTTTTTTCCAAATGGCAACTGGACTTTCTCGGTTTTTCTTTGGAAACACATCCAAGAAGCTCCTTCAGTTCTAACTGACTGGTGGGGAATGAAAGGATTTATATTCTTTGTAGTCATCTATTTAATTTATTTTTATTTATTTAGTTGATTTGTCAATCGCTTACAAGATAATAGGTATAAGTATAAACATAGTTATGAATACATGAAATGGGTACATATGAGAAAAATAAAAGAAACAATAGGACAGGGACGGTAGGCACGTTGGTGCGCTTATGCACGCCCCCTCCAGACCTCTTAGGAAAGGGGAGAGGTCAATAGTAGACAGTCTAAGGTTAAAGTTTTTGGGGTTTGGGGAAGAAACCACAGAGTCAGGTAGAGTATTCTAGATATTGACCACTCTGTGGCTGAAGTCATATTTCTTACAATCAAGTTTGGTGCAATTAACCTTGAGTTTGTATCTATTGTTTGCTCTTGTGTTGTTATGGTTGAAGCTGAAGTATCTCTGCCAACCTGAGTGCTAACAATCATACGACTGCAAAGAGTATAAATCCTCCCATTCCCCCCAGTTAGAACTGAAGAAGCTTCTTGGATGGGAAGGAAAACATTTTCAAAGAAAACCAAGAAAGTCCAGTTGCCTTGAACCTTTGACACAACCATGACCTGCATGATTGAAAAGCTCCATAGATATTGTCAAAATTGGGTAACGCTAATGTAACTGAAAGAATAGTCCTTTAGATCTAATGCAAAAACAATTCAAGCTATTTGTAAAATAATAAATCCATACTGAGAGCAAATCAGAAGCTAGAACTGAGTTGCCACCAAGCACAAGGAAACTATGGAATAAGTTCTAGCTGATTTGCTCTCAGTATGGATTTATACCACCCATGGAATTATTTTCTTATTAGATTTGGGAGTTCCAGTAACAGTGCTATGGTGGTTATCCTAGTAAAAGGGAGATAAAGAAGTTATTGCAGTAATTTGGATTTTTCACTTGGGGAAGCTGAACAATTTAAAATGCTCCTTGAGGAAAAAACTCTGGGATCTTTATGTAATAAAATGGGAAAAGGTTGTGATTGAATAGATGACATAAAGGAATCCTTGCAATGGTTCAGTACAGTTGAGGTTTGATTTGGTGGTAGTTCACCCCCCCTTTTCCAAGTATGGCAATAACCTACAATATTGACTGCTCAGTGTAATATAATTCTTCCCCAAAATCAGATTACAAGTTCCGTACTCCAAGCTAGCATGGTCAAACTGTGCCATTCAAGAATGGTACAATCTATCACCCAGGATACTGCAGAATCTTAAGAGTAGTCAGATCCTCTGGAAAAAAAAGACTGTTACTAAGTTGATAGACCAAGCCATTGCAGAATTTTTGACACCGATGAATGGACAGAGAAAAGCTTTCTGTGTCACCCAATGATTAACTGATGGGCAAATAACCATCTCCAGAATGACAGGGAAAGTGCCATTAATGTCAGTTAGCAAGGCTCCCTGGTTTCTGTTGTGGGTTAAGCAGAAATTGAATCAGTTTCAAGCTGTATGTTTGGAGAACTGCAAAAAGGTTGGGCAGAATATCTACAAACTGAGTGGCAGAAGGAGATGAATTATGCTTACTTTCTGCAATAGCAATAGTTTTTCATCAGTACAGGTAGTCCTCAACTTATGACCAGAGCTGAGGCCAAAATTTCTCTTTTACAGTTACAGTTGTTACAGTTGTTAAGTGAATCACCACAGTTGTTGAGTTAGTAATGTGGTTATTGATAACCATCAACTTTGCTTGTCAGAAGGCCACAAAAGGGGATCACATGACTCCGGGAGGCTGTGACTGTCATAAATACAAGGCAGTTGCTAAGCATTTGAATTTTGAACACGTGATCACAGGGATGCTGTTATGGTAGAACGAAAAATGGTAATGTCACTGTTTTCAGTGCTGATGTAACTTCAAATGGTAACTAAATGAATGGTTGTTAAGTCGAGGACTGTCTGTATTTTTGAAAAAATAAAAAACCATCATGGGGAATAAGATTTATTAGTATATATGTTGTGGTTTTAATTTCTCCTTTTTAGTGGTGAATGGATGAAGAAGAATCAGATGCTGTTGGCTTGAATGTTCTTTAAATTGATCTAGACACCAGCTGCTTTAATTCATCAATCCCAATAATATCCTAATCGGTCTGTTGTTTTTCTAAAGACCAACCATTTGCAATATAAATAATCCAAATAGTTCTTTGCTGGAATGCAGCAAAATGTAGATAAGGGATTTCTGACCACAGAGGAAGCAAGTGCTACCTCAAATCCCATCATGTTATCAATTCAATGATGCAAAACATCATGTGTGCGGTGAAGACATGATGCTTGTGAAGTCTTTGTGGTTTCTACCTCACCTATTCAAACATGCACATTAAAAAACAATGCAAAGTATTAAAGAATTGACTCTCATGAAGGCAGATCACAAAACATCGGATTCAATTTATAGGTTTCAGGGGCAATCAGTGCAAGCCAAGATACGAATACTGTAAACTGATATTACCATGATATTCCCTTAATATAGCGTTCTATAGTTGTCCCCCCACTTCCATTCAATAGGATTGATTCTTGGAGATGGCTTGAAAAAGTCCCTGCATATTTCTTATCAAGGTTTTTCAGAAGTGGCTTGCCATTGCCTCCTTCTTAGAGCTGAGAGAGAATGACTGGCAAAGGTCACAAGGCTGGCTTCGTGCCTAAGGTAAGACTAGAATTCACAGTCTCCTGGTTTCTAGCCTGGTGCCTTAAACACTATACCAAACTGATTCTCTGTAGCAGATTACATCCAATCAATAAATCTACCTCGTTTTTCTAGTAAAAGGAATCTTTTCTCTGTTCTCTTCATTATTATAATTATTTTGTTCCTTTGCCTCATCTAATGGCAGTGTAGGTATTTATTTCCCAGGGTTTTCTTTTAATTGTTCAAGAGCTGTCCCATCTGTGAAGTTTGTAAAATATAACAAGACATACATAACAAATATAAAGTAGTCAGTGATTAATTTTGAATTATTTGTGGCTGCTGATTAATCTGTTTTGAATCTGCTTCCCTGGCAATTTTCAGTCACATAAAACATTTGAATAGATAACTCTATTGCATAAAAATGTGCAGGATAATAAGTGAATCATTAATCTTGATGTGTGGCTGGTTGTTAGGTTCTGTTGTGTAGCATAGGGGCTCCCTCAGAGGTGGTAATTTAGCAGGTTCTGACCAGTTAGCGAACAGGTAGCGGAAATTTTGAGTAGTTCAGAAAACTGGCAAATACCACCTCTGACTGGAGATTTTACAGTATCCTTCCCCTGCCGCTGCTACCAAGCCATGCCGACAGAATTGGTAGTAAAAAAATTTGAATCCCACCACTGGCTCCCTTCTCTTATGAGGCTGAGATTTCAATCCCCAATGGGGTGATTCTCACATTTGTCCATATATGGACCTGCTTTACCAGATTTCCAGTGAATTTTGTATTTCAGATCATTTGTGCATAATAATAAACAAACATAAAAAAGGCAAATGTATCAAACTCCCCACGCATGCACACCCTCCCAGCCACACCACAGCCAGCCAGGGGGTCACGAGAAGAGGAGGAGGGTCGCCTGAAAAGAAGCCTCCGCCACGGCTGGTGATCATTCCTCAGCCAGCTTGGATTTCTTGCTCACACAAATACACACACAAACACGCACACAGACAGAGCCATAGAGGGGGGTGGGGAGACCACTGACAGGCTGAGTGCTTTCTCTGAGCCTGACCCCCGGGGTGGGTGGGCAAGGTTTGGTGGGGCCAGTCCCCTTCTTTTGCTGCCCTGAGCTTCTGAAAGCCGTGGCTGGGCACTGAGGGCCTGTCACAATTTCTGACATCCCCTCCTCCCAGATCCCATTCCCATCCTGCCAGCCCTTGTATTAGCGAGGCCGGTGTCGGTTGTGAGGCATGCCCAGCACCAACAAGCAGCAAGAGTGAGGTGCTGGAGAATCAGCCTCGGCCGCTTCTCCATCCCCCGCTGTCGCCATTACCTTCTAAGGCCAGCCAAGGGAGGGCAAGGGGCGGGGCCTGCCAGGGATGGGACAGGGAGCCACAGCAGAAGGTCCAGAGAGCCGCATGCGGCTCCAGTGCCACGGGTTGCCAACACCAGGGTTAGTCTCAGTAATCAATACAGAGTCTCCTTGACTTATGGCCATAATGGAAACTACCTACGATGGTCGTAAAGCAGGTCACCCAGGCGACCGACCTGATTTTACAACCTTTTTTTGCAGCGGTTGTAATGCACAAGCAGTGGTTATTAAGTGAATTCACTGTTTGCTATGTTTTGCTGAAAACTGAAAGTACAAATATCAACAAAAATATAAATCTGTCATGTGGGAAGCTGCAAAAAGCTTTAAATTCTGGCTGGATGCTGTGACTGCAAGCGGGGGGGGAGGGGTGGGGGGGCAGCAGTCAGAATTTTGGAAAGGGGTTGTTAAGTACCTTTTGGGGAAGGTTTGTTGTAACTTCGAATGGTCATAATGACAGATTCATAAGTTGAGGACTATTATAATTAAGCCTGCTTTTCTCCCTAGCTCGCTTTAATGTCTTGCCCTCAGCACTACTAGATGGGCGATTTAAGAGGCTCCCGATTAACGAGCGGCTATGCCCCTGTGACAGAGCTGAGGTTGAAAAAGGTGCTTCGGAGAATAGGTTGACCCCCTCTTCATTGAACCCCATGGTGAAGGTACACTAAGGGTAGCCAAAATATATGCAATGACCTAATAAAGGAAGAAGTGCTGAAAAGCAACGAAACCATGGAAATAGGTAAGAACAAATAGCTAAAGACAAATCTAGTTCTTATCTACTTCCATGGTTTCATTGCTTTTCAGCACTTCTTCCTTTATTAGGTCATTGCATATATTTTGTCCTTTTATATTGTCCTATGTATAACGCAGGCAGATCTAAGTTACTGTCTCTCCTTGGAACAGACCCTTCTAGACCCAATGTTAGCAATTTGTTCTTATATTGTCTAGGGGATGGCTCCTCATACATTACTTCTCAGGTTTCCAATTTTTTTTAAGAGCTGTAACCATCAGAGGAGAACGTTGTAATTCCCCTTAGTCAAGTTTTTGGTGACCAATTGTTCATGATTAATTTTCCCATGTTTTTCTTTTGTTGTACTTGTGTTTTGGTCTGTGACTGCAAATAAAGTAATAATAATAATAATTAAATGTAACAGTTAAAAAGACTTGGAGAAAACCTAAATTCATTCGCTAACCATAGAGCTCCCAGTGACTTGGAGTTGGCTCAAACCAAGAGTGTTATTTTGTTTTAATTTAATTTAATTAATTTCATCTTATTTTTATTGATTTTATATTTGTTTGTTTGTTTGAGTTCTATTATTGCCCAATTCAGCTAAGTGACTCTGGGTGGCTTTATCTTAGTTTTATCCCTGAGACAAAACACCGTGAGGTGGTTTGGGCTAAGAGAGATAGATAAAAATGCAACATACAAAAGACATTGGAAGTTTACATATTTACAGTCCAATGGTTTACAAATACAGCATATAAAATACATGTTTGTATTAAAAGTGTCAGATGGACTTGAGATGAATAACATGAAATAACATCAGGCAGTTTCTATAAGCCATAATTATTGATAAAATGTCTTGCAAAAAAGCATATGGACTTTGCAATATAAAGAAATGCACAGGCCATCACCCTTGTTTATGTCAACACTCCAAATGGCTGACAATGATATTTTAAAAAATCACAAAATGTTGGTTTATACGACTAGAGTGAGTAATGTTAAAGGACTCTATATTAATCTTTTACGGATAAATGTTTACTTTTTTCATTTCAATCACTTATTTCATCCCCATTCTGTATATTCTCTTTTGATTTTATTAGCACTTCATGGGTTACACTTTATCATATTTTATTGTGTTGGAAGAAATATCCTTCTGGATTCAGTTCCAAGTAGGGAAGAAAGACACTGGAAACATGGTGACTGCTTGGAAAGATGGTTTAATGGTGGACAGAATCACATGCCTTGGAGCATCTGGGTGAAAATGGGAGAGATGCTGAGATTCCCTTGGTTATATAACGTCTGTTGGGCCCCACCTTAGTGTTTCCTGTTCCTGCGTAAGAAATGTATCCCATTGGCTGTCAGACTCCCAGGGGCGGAGGTCTTAGCTAACTTTGTAGGCTTTGTCTGGACCACATGGCTTCACCTGAGTGCTGGCTGATACAATCTTCCCAGGCCAGGTGGTGAGATGGGTAGAGGGCTTTGTTATGTAGAACACTGGCCTAGGCCTTAATGGCCCATCAATTAACAAAGGTGGGGGGTGAGCTTCCGCTTCTGAGTTTCTACTCTTTTTAGAGGAAACCTTCTGCCTTTTTAATATTTCTTAGGATATTTCATTTTTCTAGGAGAGGGTAGGTGCTAACTTCCAACAGTTGTTATATTTCACTTAAAAAAAAAAGTTACATAGATGTTGGAAGACATATCTATCTGGTTCAGTTCCAAGTGGGGAGAAAGACACTAGAAATATGGAGGCTGTTTGGAAAGAGGGTTTATTGATGAACAGGACCACATAGGTTTGAGGTCCTGTGCAACATAACACAGGAGTATTTATACTCTCTCTTGGGCCTTGGTTCCTGTGCAATAAATTATTCTGTTGGTTGTCAGACTCCCAGGGGGCTATGCAGGGGTCATAGCTGAGGTTTTCTGCTTGAAGCTTGCTGGGTGATACGAGGGGGTTTGGTTGTGCCATGCGGTGAACTCTGCTGATAGATAATCCTAATATGTCATGGAAGGTCAGATCTTAATCCCATCACCCTGTAGATGAAGTTCCTAATTGTCTTGTAGATAGGCTGGGCCAATCCTGCTCGGTAAAAACCAAATATCTGCTGGGGGTAGGGAGCTACAGGAAACTGCTGTTTGTCTTTAAAAACATGTTTCTCCTTTTCCCATCCAGGGAAATGTAATATTCTGCCTTTTTAATATTTCCCAGTGTTGGAAGAAATTCCCATCTGTGTTCATTTCAAAGTGGGAAGAAAGGCATTGGAAACATGGAGACTGCTTGGAAGGATGGTTTAATGGTGGATAGGGCCACGTGGTTTGAGGTCCTGGGCAAAAAAAGTAACACATGGGTGAGAGAGGGAGAGAGATTTATACCTTCTCGTTGGGCTTTGAACTTGTTTCCTGTGGCAAGCAATGTATTCTGATTGGTTGTCAGACTCCCATGGGGCCATGCTAGGATAACTTTCTAGGTTGTCTTGAGTTCCAGGCTTGGTTGAATCTTGTTGGGTGATGTAATGAAGGGGCTTTGGGCAATTCCTTTTATGGCTTAATGGCTTGGGTCTGAGTGAGGGCTAATCCCATCACCCTGGAGCTTTTGTCTTGTAGATAGGATGGCTCAGTCTTTCTGGATCTATTAACAAAGGTGGGAGATGCTTTCCAAGAGCATATCTGTCTCCTTTTCTCATCCAGGGAGGTATAATATTCTGCCTTTTTAATATTTCCTAGAATATTTCATTTTTCTAGAAGGGTGGGGGTGCTAACTTTCTACATAGAGAAAAAAGATCACCGAAGATTAAAAAAAAAGTATAAATTATAAGCATTTTAATGTTTAAACTTTAAAAGAAACCTGAAAAGAAAAATGGAAACCGATCCTATGAAAGCAAATAAATAACTTCTCAACTATCAAGAGCATTTATCAGAGGCTACCTCCCCCACAACCAGGCCTACTTCTCCAGCACCACCATGACCCGTGTAGGCTCTCCTCACGTTCCCCAAACCCAACAACCACTCGCTCCAGCTGGAGGGCAGGAGCAGAAGCCGACTTCCCAGAGCGCATGCGCCAATGGGGCCAGCCTCCTCCGGACCGTCAGCCTCAGCAACTCCGTCGGGGAGGGCGGGGCCGCGCGGTTGCCTAGCGACGGCGCCCGGGCGGCCTAGTCCAGAAGCCGCCTCACACTGGAGCCCGGCGGCGGTGGTTCTTCCCGGATTCCGGAGCCGATTCGCCTTCCGGCTGCTAAGCCTCCTGCGGCCGCCCTCATGCTGTGGATGCCGCTGGGCGGGAGCGGCCACCACGAGGCCCCCCAAGCGGAGACGCCGCCGCCGCTGCTGCCGGCAGACTCAGAGCAGGCAGCTGCTTCGGCAAGGTGGACTGGTGAGGAGGACAGGGCACTCTGGTTGGAGGAAGCGGGTGTTGCTGTTCTTCTGAGCTCTCCTGGCCCAGGCCGGGAGAGCTTACCAGTGCAGGGGCACTTTACCTTGCAGAGTTCCAGGGCTTTAAAACAGCGCGGGGGGCGGGGGGGGCTTTTCGGGGTCTGGCTGGGATCGCTGGGGTCGCAGAGTCGTCTTCATGTTGGATGGGGCAGGTGATGGTTCCCGCCTTTTTTCTTCCCCTTCAGAGAATTGAGTTGATATCCTGGTTTTCCTTCCAGGGAAAAGTGACTTATGACCATTTTTCACACAACCGTTGCAGCATTATCTCCATGGCCCCAAGATCCAAATTAAGACTGTTGGCAACCCATTTATGACTCACATTTATGAAGGTTGTAGTGTTTTGGGATCATGTGATCTCCTTTTGCGACTTTTTGACAAGCAAGTCAATGGATAAATCAGATTCACTTAACAAACATGTACAGTAACTTAGTGATTCAACAACTATGGCAAGAAAGGTTGTAAAATGGTGCAAAACTCACTTAAGAAATGTCTTGCTTAGCAACTTAGCAATTTGGGGCTCAGTTGTGGTCGTAAGTCTAAGACTACCTGTATTATATATATATATATATATATATATATATATGTTTTCGGAGGTTTTTGTGGGTATTTGTATGTGGATCTTTGGTTCTTCAGGTTTTCTACGCGGGAGAAAACCCGAAGAACCAAAGATCCACATATATATATATATATATATATATATATATATAGAGAGAGAGAGAGAGAGAGAGAGAGAGAGAGAGAGTTAAAAAGTTCACAGAGTTATCATAAAAGAAACCAACTTTGGGTTTGAAGTCTGGGCCTTTTCAAGGTCCGACTAGGGACCTTTGGAAGGAGCCAGGAAGTGGTTTTGATCTCTGGTGGGGGAACTGGCAGGAGGAAACCCAGGGTCCCAAAATGAGACCTGGCCTTTGGCGGGTCTTTCTTGGGCATTGATTGATTGCATTCATTCATCCACTGATTGCATTGATGAATTAAGATTCCATTTGCTGCTGTCTGAAGCGTTTGACGCCCATAATGTGGTAACCAATAAAGGAAAATATTTGTAGCTCAGGGTTGAAAGGAGGTGTCCTCAGTGCTCTCTGAGATTGCTTGTTTTCTTGCAGACATTTCATTTCTCCAAACTAGGTAATGGCAGCAGTGCTAGTAAGGAATGCCGTTTGCTATCAGTTTGTATTCTCATTTATTGGATTGAGATCTGGCCTTTGGTATGTCTGACTTGGTCGTGTGTATTGTGTTGATTGATTGATTGCATTGACTTGATTTATATAGCCTCCTATCTCGCAAAAGTAATGCTGAGCGGCTAACAACAATTTTAAAAAAATCATTAAAAAACAAATAAAAAGCAATATATAAAACCATGCTTTATGCTTAAAAAGCATAAAGCCCCATAAGCAGGTGAACTGAAAAAGTATTCACAGCATTCAGGATAACAGCTGAGTGGGCTTTCATCTATAGATGTTGGGCAAGGTATTTTAAAGGTCATCACTGGCAAAACTGTTAATATATCATTCGTTTTGTCTGCTGATCTTTAGAAAAGAAAAGAATCACCCAACAAGGCCCTGAAGAAAGCAAACAAATCCTTACTGGAAGAGAACAGTTACTTGAAGCTGCAGCTTGAACTGGTTATGGATATGCTGACAGAGACCACAGCACGGCTACATTTAGTAGAAAAAAAGCTGGACACTCCTACTTGGCATTCAAATATGAAAAAGTCAAATAACAAGGTGCTGATGCTTTGAGCTTAATAAACAACTTAGATATAAGACCTAAAATAATTGTATTTCTGAAGTACTGACACTTAATACAATCTTGCAAAAAATAAAAAATCATGGGAATCCTTGGAGCTGAAATATTGCACTAAAGATAAAATAATAACTAAAAGAACCCTGCACTTTATTCATTATATGGCAAGAATAGTTCTGTGTTAAGAATCCTGTGTATGACTTTTGTAGTGTAGTTACCCAACTCTTTAGATATTGGTGATAGAACTGCAATATCATCTGGTTTGCAGTACAGGTAGTCCTCAACTTACAACAGTTCATTTAGTGACTATTCAAAGTTACAACAGCACTGAAAAAAATGATGTTTTTCCACACTCAGCATCTCCATGGTCACATGATCAAAATTCAGTCGCCTGGCAACTGACGTATATTTATGATGGTTGCAGTATCTTGTGGTCATATAATCCCCTTTTGCGACCTTCTCACAAGCAAAGTAAATAGGGCAGTCAGATTCGCTTCACAACTGTGTTACAACAACTGCAGTGATTCACTTAACAACTGTGGCAAGAAAGATTATAAAATGGGGCTAAACTTATAACAAGTGTCTCAGCAACAGAAATTTTGGGCTCAATTAGTAGTAGTGCTTGTAAATCGAGGACTACCAGTATTAGTTTCCAGCAAGAACGATACTTAGAATAAGAGATAAAAAGGAACAACCAGAATACAACTAGTCCTCAACTTACAAAAGTTCATTTAGTGACCATGCAAAGTTACAACGCTGAAAAAAATGACTTACGACCATTTTTCAGTTACAACTTTGAAGCATCCCCTGATCATGGGATCAAAATTCAGATGATCAGCAAGTGGTTCATACTTACAACTGTTGATGTGTTCCAAGGTGATATGATCCCCTTTTGCCACTTCTGACAAGCAAAGTCAATGGAGAAGCCAGATTCACTTACCAACTAGGTTACTAACTTATCAACTGCAGTGATTCACTTAACAAGTTGTAGAATGGGGCAAAACTCTTCACAAATGTCTCACTTAGCAACAGACATTTTGGGCTCAATTGTGGTTGTAAGTCGAGGACTACATGTATTCATTTCATTTGTGCAGAGCTTACATCCTAAGAGGGCTTGCAGCCAGGATTAAAAGCTGCTAGTGTTATGGAATGACCACAATAAGTTTGTATTGGTTCAGTGCGGAATTGGACCAAGTGACCTACAAAGTCCCTTCTAATTCTGTTGTTCTCTGTTAGAGCAGTGGTTAGAAAGTGCAGGGTAATAACAGCAGAACAAAATATCTAGGTTTGCTGGAGAGTGCCTTTTGCAAGAAAATGTTCCCTGAATATGTTGCATGACTCCTGGAAAGTTATTTCTCAGCATTGGGCATTCTTGCATAATTATTTCATGGCACCTTTGATTAGAGGCAGTGGATTCTGAAATCAGCAGCTTCTTTGACTATAAAATGGTTTGAACAGACAAAAGTGAAAATAGGTTTATCAACAAGTATTAATTATGGTGGTTACACCACAATATTCTTGATAGATTGCCTTTCAAGATAGAATCTTTGTAAAGTGGCCTAATTACCCAGAGTTGCTGGGAGTCAGGCAGCATATAAATTTAATTATTACTCTCATAAAATGTGAATTATAGTGTAAGACCACCAACTTTTCAACCAGAAAAAAGGAATACAAATAGTCCGCAACTTAAGACCACAATTGAACCCACAGTTTCTGTTGCTAAGTAAAACATTTGTTACGTGAATTTTACCGCATTTTACGATCTTTCTTACCACAGTTGTCGCGTGAATCACTGCAGTTATTAATAATATGGTTGTTAAGTGAATCTGGCTTCCCTGTTGATTTCGCTTGTCAATGTTCCCAGGACATTGCAACTGTCATAAATATGAGTCAGTTGCCAAGTATCTGAATTTTGATTGTGTGACCGTGGGGATGCTGCAACAGATAAGTGTGAAAAACAGTTGTAAGTAATTTTTTTTAGTGCTGCTGTAACTTCAAATGTCACTAAATGAACTGTTGTAAATTGAGAACTTCCTGTAATTCCTGAATCTGCTTACAATAAAAGATAAAACAGTATAACAATAGTCAAAAGTTTACTGAAGGAGCATATAATCAATAAAATTATCTCAGCTAATATTTATTTTAAGTAGACAATTCTTTAGAATTGTAATTGAAAGCAAAAATAATAAGACTTCCCCCACTCCTTGGGAAGAGCTTTACTAAGAATTCATGTGATTAGTGCCGGTCATTTTAATGGATCTTAATATTTGCCCTCAAGTTGGGCTTCTGATAAACTTTGCAGTTGGGACAAATTTTCATGGATGTGGATGATCACTTGATAGCGACTCAATTACTTTATTTCATAGGGACCACTGCTCTGAGAGGAAGGGAACCATGATTAGGCTATTCCATTTATGCCTGTAGTCTTTCCAAGACTCATGTTGCTTTGCTGTGACTTTCTGTAAGAAGTGGACATTGAATTAATGAGCGTATACCTTGGTTGTGCAGAACTGCTTTCTTCTGAAGAAATAATATTGTTTATTTGCTTGGTCAAGAAATGATGTCTAACTTAGAGAGCCAACATCTATGGTCCTGTTCATGACCATCCTTCAAATGATATGGTAGCTTTTGTGAGACTGGATCTATACAGAATTTAAATGCTGGTGAGCTGGGTAATACCTTCCATTTGTTTTCAATTCCCTCATCATATTGACCATCATACTCCTTTCCTGATTATTCATTTTTACTATCTATATATTTAGTTTGGAGTAAGCTTTCATGTACAATTCAAAGATCATAATATGCACAGTACGATCACAATATGATAGAACCAGGTTGTATTCTCAGTGGTGAAGCTCAGTCATGACATATTTATCTCAGGGTTTTCTCAATTTAAACTGCCTAACAGAATGTCTGTTAGGATAAAGTGGGACCAAGAAATCACAAATGCAGTCTTCCGCAGAAGGAAGAAAGGAATTAGTGGCTGAACAGCATTTAATATCCTAAGGCTACTCCCTTGAAGCAAATGCCACTAAAATCATAGCATTTGTTGGAGGCACTTGCTCAAATTGAAGGGAAGCTTTATTTATCAATTTTAGGCACTGCCCATTTCAAACTCATTGTGAGTGTGTTCAAGACAGTCCAACATCTGAATATCAAATAATCAAATTAAAATTATTTACTGGAAAATAAGATTCTTTGAATTCATTAGGAATTACTCTGTATTTACTACAATCTTTGCAGACTGCTAAGAAATATTTATGTTAGCGTGTAACTGTTTCACTTTACTTGAAAATGAAAGGTTTTTATGGCATCATAATCCATACCTTCAGACAGATTGTATTATGAGAGAGAGAATCATATACAGGTGAAACTCGAAAAATTAGAATATCGTTCAAAAGTTCATTTACTTCAGTACTGCAACTTAAAAGGTGAAACTAATATATGAGATAGACTCATTACATGCAAAGCAAGATAGTTCAAGCCGTGATTTGTCATAATTGTGATTATTATGGCTTACATCTCATGAAAACCCCAGCAGAAATTGTAATTCTAAACTACTGAGCCCATAGTCAACAGATTTGGAAAAGAATCCCACTTCTAATTTCTACATGTGATAAAAATTTAATTAATTTGTTCACTGTGATTGGCTTTGTTTTCTTTCCTTTGTTTAGCTTGATTACATTTTATCTCCTTGTATTACTGTATCAATTATTTCAAACATTTGGAATCATTTCTCATTAGGGCTGCAGCCTTAGGAGAAGGTGTAAACGAAGCAGTATACATATTTCTAAGTCACATTGCTTGAGGCTGAATCCTGCATTTATTAAACAACATATTACATGGTCAGTTTTTCCAAGTAGTAGATTTTACTACAAGTGTATAAAATCATACAAAATCTTTCTGCTATATTGTTTTGAATAATATAGTTTAGTTGAACGGTCCAAATACCTTGATGTACCAAAGCCCTGTAGGATTATAAAAGCCAAGGCTAAGTTCTCTTTGGCTTTCCAGTATAGCAATGATTTTTATTATATAAGGGAGACTAACGATGCAGTCTCTCTGACAAGAACATTTCTCTCTCTCTAGTTTGAACAAAGTTGCTTCCATTTAACGAGTGATCTATTTAAGACTGCACATTATCTTCTGTGTATCCCTCTTTAAACTTTAAAATATTTTATTTTAGAATGTTTGGGTGCAATTCTGTATGAAATTTTAATATACACCCAGATTGGAATGAAGAAGAATTGTGCAAAAGGATAATCATATGCTTCTTGTTTATTTGAAGAGTCCTGTACTAAAAGTCATGCTGGTGGTTTATTTCCCACGTTAAAGAACAATATGAAGGCATCCTTAGACATCAGCATCTTTTAAGGATGCTGGTCAGTTTTATATGAAATTGTGAGCAGTGTCATAGTGAAAAAAAGGATAATGAGGCAAACAGATTTGTGGAAACGTTTATTATATTCAGCATGGAATTTCTACTCCAATATTGCGGTGTTGTGATCTGATGAAACAGCAATTTAATTTTAACTGTCAGATCTACAAGAGGAATTGAGTTCAGTGAGTTCTCTAAGATGCAATGATTTGGAACAAAAAACACGAGGATGTGTGCCTGATCTCTCTGTATGTGGAAGGCTTTTTTCCTTGGTTACATTTATGCAACCAAGTTTTACAATTCAATTAATTGTCATGAGATAATGAAGTAGTAGCTTACTTAAGAAACAGGCCAGGTGCCGTGAAGGCATGAAATAAATATATTTTCCTTGCTTGCAGTGGGAAGATATCTATTTAAATGCATCTATGTGGAGATCATTCATGTGGCAAGCTTTGTATGAGGTTCTAATGACTTTAAGCTGGAGTGGGATTCAAATTTCTTAACAACCGGTTCTGTGGGTATAGCCTAATTTGTGGGTGTGGCTTGGTGGTCATGTGACTGGGTGGATGTGGCTAGCTGATTGGGCATGGCTTGGTGTTATGTGACTGGGTAGACATGGCTTGTATGTAAATATTATAAATATTTATGTAAATACTGATTTTTTTAAATAAAAAAGAGCAACTTTTATCCAAAAGCAGGCGAAGCAGGAGGCAGATTGAGTTGTATCCCAGAATCACAGATTAACTTAGAGTTCTATCTGCAATTGGCTATCTGAGTCTGTCACATAAAATTTGCTTGCAAGCAAACTCATAAAATTTGCTAGCAAGCAAGCACACAAAATTAGCTCACAACACACCATGTAAATATTGATTTTTTTATAAAAAAAGAGCAACTTTTACCCCAAAGCAGGCAGGCAGATTGAGTTGCTCACAGAATCACAGATTAATTTACAGATCTATCTATCTGCAGTCGGCTATTTCAGTCTGCACTGAAAAGCTTCAGTCCTAAGGAGGATTTGGTTCTGCTTTTAGATTAGCTAGAAAGCAAGAAATCCAAGGATTTCCTGCTTTCTAGCTAATCGAAATCATCCTGGCTAATGGTCGGGGAAAAAAAGGAAAAATAACAACTTACCAAATTAGGCAAGTTGGATGGCTCGCTTGCTAGGTAAGGAGTGAATGGGCGGGGAAGGGAAGGGCCAGCCAGTGGAGTGATTTGCCGGTTCTCCGAACTGGGGACAATCGTGTATGCAATGTTTGCAAGAAATCATCAGCTGTGCTGCCTGGACAGCTGACAAGCGCTTTGCTCAGGTATACAGCATTTAAAAATCCTCTTGTTTCCTGCTTTTTCAACCTCAGCTATGCCGTGCAAAGCAGCTGAGGAGGGAAAAGCAGGGAATAAAGGACAGCCTAGAGCCCGGGCAGGCAGATGGGCCAAACACTGAACTGGTTCGGCATCAGCTACTGTTTGCAGCTACAGGTTCTATAGAACTGGGCCAAACCAGTAGCATCCCATCCCTGCTTTAAGCCTTGTCATAGCAATTATTCTAGTAAGCACACTTTCTCTGTGAAACTGCTTCTGTGCAATTGTCTCTGCCTCTTGATGCATTTTATGTAACCCTCTAACAACACCTGAGTCATGCTAAAGTTATAGCCAGCATTAAGTTATATATTTTTATTGTTTTATTGTGGAGATGGAGGAGGTAGGAGAGTAAGCAGCAACCAAGGCAGAAATCAACTGCATGAAGCTGAATCCTACGAAAGCAAAAATGTCCCATAGTTAAATAAAACCGAACAAAGTTGAATAAAAATTGCTAGGAGGAAATATTACCTGAGGAATTACCTTTTTCACAATGGATGCACATAATATAAATGTTTTGTGTCTGTCACAGAACGTATAACAGTACTAAATCTGAGTGAATAAGATATACTTTTTTCTTTTTTTGAAGTAAATATAAGGTGTCACATTCTTCCTTTCTGACATGACAGGTTAAAGGTGAGAGGGGCTAGACATTTATGAATTGGTTTTCTATTGAAAGAAAACAATCTGGGCATAGGTTAGATTCAAAATATTTGTATAACCTTCAGAGAAACGGGAAATTATTTTGAGTTGATATAGAAATGTTATTCTTCCTTGTAAGGCTGCGACAGGTCAGGAGTGGGTTGCTCTTGTCCTAGCTGCTTGGGTTGAGTCTGTCTAAAAAGACTGATTAGCCTAGCTCCTCCCACTCTGGGTGGTCCTTCCCAGCTTTCGACTCAGTCCTCAGCCAGGACGGACTCAAGTCACTGACTCTCCTGCCTTTGTATTTTTTAAAGGCAGCCTTACTTGTTTTCAGTACAGAAAAGAAAAAGAAAAAAAAGCCTCAAAATTCAAAAACACACGGCTCCAACTCTCAGCTGTTTTTCGGAGCCGGCTAAGAGCTGCTCTGGTAGTCCGGAGCAGCCAGCAAGGGCCCTGGGGCTGTTTTCAGGCCTCCATGGTGAAGAGGAAGCCACAAAGACCGGTGGCCATTTTAGAGTGCGGGTGGCTTCAGCCCACACTATCCTGAGCCACGGGGCCATTGCCGAGCCTCCGTGGTGAAGAGGAAAGCCGCTATTCGAGCAGCCACCTAAGGAACTGCCCCTGCCCTCCAGGGAGCAGCGAAAGGCCGAGGACCCTGTTTTTGGGCTCCTCGGTGAAGCAAGGAGCCTCATGGCTGAAGGTGGCCATTTTGAATTGCCTCGTGGCCGAAGGTGGCCATTTTGAAGACTTCCTGGTCTGAGGTGGCCATTTTGAAGAGGCTCGGCCTGCTCCTCCAGACCACTCCAGTGCCTGAGCCAGCACTAGGCCATTGGCCTCTCATAGTTGCTGGGCCAGAAGACAAGAAAGGGTAGGTGCTATTTACATTGTTTATTCCTGTGACGGACCTGTCCCTAGCTCCAAAGTAGACCAGAGCCTCCAGGCTTCATGCCAGGCCTGGTCTATATTTAATTGTCCTATTAGGTCCCAATGGATGTGAGTCCCAGTAGGAAGTGTTAAAACCTCCTACTGAAGTTGCATAGAGCTGAAGAAGAGTGGTTTTGGAGATAATGGATAAGCAAGTATCCCCTGGTTTAAAAATCCCTTTGTGTGTTCTCCTTGCACAGGACTGCAAGTTCAAGAAAGGCCTTCTGCATTCAAGATAGTGGATGCCCCTAGCGGCAGCAGGCCCCCAGAGCAGTAAAATTCCACAGCGCAGCTCCATTTGCTTCAAATAGCAAACAGAAAGCAACCATTGCCAGCTAAGAAGGCCTCTAGGACGGAGGAGAAGGATACTTCCAGACGCCAGAAGGCCTTAGAGAAGCACATTGCCAAGATACAAAAGGCCTCTAGGATCAGAACTCCAGAATATGAAACTTCTCCGGCTTCTCATCATAGTGGGGTTGACCTTCAGGATCAGGAATCTGGACCTTCCTCCAGGACCATAGCCCAATCTTGGTCCCCTGACGCAGTTGGAGAGGAGGCCTCTCATCATCCCTCATTATGGTGATTCTCGAGGTTTCAATGCTGTACCTTGGCAGGAGAAAAGTGCAGTAGGCCACTTTTACGCCTACTGCTGCTGGCCTCAGACCTGCTGAGCCTTCTGAGTCAGATGTCCCGGTTAATCTGCAGGTCTTGATTGATAGGGCTATCAGAAAAGGTATCTCTGAAGGCATTCAACGGTTTTCCCAGCATTCTTCAGTGGCATCTGAGATTTCAGTGAGACTGTCCCAAGATCAGGAGGCTCTACTTTCAGAAAGGGGTTCCTTGATTCAGGAACGTGTTTATCCTTCTGCTTTGGCCTATGCCCCATCTGTTGCTGCTGAGCGTTCCTTGATAGGTGAACCAGACGAGGGAATCTGACATGTCTGAGGATGAGGGCCTTACCCCTGAAATTCCAGTGTTCATAGACTGTTTCAAGCATGCATTATTCACCCTTTTGCTATTCAAAGCTAGAAACACGGCCAACCTGAAGGATACGGATGATGAGGATGCTGCTGCTCAGCCTCCCACGGAGTTGGATGTTCTCTTTAACGAACCTCCTGTGAGAAAGGAAGTGGTCCCATCTCCCAGGCTCTTTCTGAAAGTCATTCAGAAGCAGCTGGAGTCACCTGCTACAGGGCCCAATCTGTTGTCTTCAGACCCCAGGTTTTTCAGTGTCGGTTCAGAGCTCACCAAGAGCCTCCAAGTGCCCATGGTGGATGCACCTGTAGCAGCATTGGCCTCCACCTCTTCGGCTCCTTCTGATCCGAAAATGACCTCAAGGCCAAGAAAAAACGGATTGAACAGGCTCTCCAAAGATCGCACCAGGCGGTTGCCTGTGTGGTCAAAGCATCTACAGCAGCCTCATTCTTCACCAGAACTTCCCTTAAATGGTTGAAGCAGCTACAAGAGAAAATTCCTATGGCAGACGTGCGAACCCATCAGGATCTCAATAAGATTGTAGCTGCGGCTGGATTCATAGCAGATGCCACTCTTCATGAGGCCAGGTTTGCCACCAAAGCTATCGTTTCTTCTGGTTGCAGCCAGACACATGTGTTGGTTGCATAATTGGCAGGTGAACGGAAGGAGGAAGTGGAAGTTAGCATCTACCCCTGTGCGAGGGGACAAGCTATTTGGAGAAGCTTTAGAACTGTTCCTGGTTGAAACCAAAGATAAGAGGAAGGTGCTTCCATCGCTTTACAAGAGGGCAAAGAACTGACCTGCCCCATACTTCAGGCGCCCTTCTTTCCAGGCAGAATCTAGATCTAGCTTCCATCGTTCTGCCAAGCCCCCCTATCAAAGTCCTGAACCTCCTTCAGATCATTCAGGCAAGGGCAGGCAGCAGTTCTCAGGCAAGCGGCCCTTTCGAGGAGGAGGAAGTTGCCTGTCCCATCTCCAACACTAATTGTGCTCAGTCTTTCCCCATTGGCAGAGTTTAGCTAAATTTGCTGACAAATGGGGAGAGATTACATCAGACGCCTGGGTGTTAAGTACAGTAAGATTGGGTGTTTCGCTAGAGTTCTACTCCACTCCTCCGAAGTTTTTCATCTCCTGCCCTATTTCTAGGGATACGGTGAGAAGGGGATTCATGGAATCAGCTATCCAGCACTTGCTGGAGCTCAGAGCCACCCAGAAGACCAACAGGGGAAGGGTTTTTATTCCAGATTCTTTGTCATCCCTAAGGTCTTGGGAGTGGGGGTGGAGAGCAATTCTTGATTTGAAAAGGCTCAATAAATTCATAGTTTACAGGTGTTTCAAAATGCATTTCCTCCAGACTATTCTGGAGAGCGTTAGGTAAGGTGACTTCCTCACTTCCATTGATTTGATAGAAGATTATTTACATATTCCAATCTGTAACTCCCATAGAAGTTTCTTAAGGTTTTCTTATCAGGGGCAGCATTTTCAATATAGGGCCCTTCCCTTTGGGTTATCTTCGGCCCCTAGAATTTTCACCAAAGTTTTGGCTACCCTGGCAGTACAGAACTGGAATTTTTATAGGCTGGTTTGGATAGAGGCCTTTCTCCCAAAACCCTTCATTGTCAGGTGGTGGCTATTTCTTTGGGGTTGACTTGTGGCAAGTTGGAGTCCTTAGCACAGCATCCTACAGTCCTTAGGTTCCTCAGAGGGGCGGCCAGTCTCTGCCTGGGATTTTTCTAAGGTGTTGCAGTCCCTGACTAAGGCTTTGTTTGAGCCTCTAAGATTGGCTAGTCTGCATCTTCTTACTCTGAAGGTAGCCTTCTTGGCGGTAGTCACTTCAGCCAGAACAGTATCTGAGTTGATCGCTCTCTCAGTTCGCCCAGACCTATGTATTTCATCCTCACTGGGTAGTTTTGAGGTTGGATTCAGCATTTATCCCCAAAGTCAACACATTGTTCCACAGGTCTCAAGAACTGGTTCTTCAGATTTCTGTCCCAAACCAGTCCATGACTTGGAAAAAGCTTGGTACACCCTAGATGTGCACAGGGCACTGAAGGTCTATATCAAAAGGACATCTGAAAACATCAGAAAACATCAGAAAGTAGCAAACAGAGAAAGCTCCTGTTTTTAAATTGCCGTGGCAGCCGCGTTTCCGCGTAAGCCTGCCTTTCAGTCTGCGGCGAAGTTCAGGTCCCACTGGCAAGCGCCCTGGCTGTTGCCATGCCTGCACCTGGAGATTGAAATTCTGGGGATCTCCAAATCACCGTGGCAGCTGCACTAACACATAAGCCTGCCTTTTGACTTGCTGCAAGACCAGCGTTCCATTTGCAAGCTATTGAAGTTACCAGGCTTGCCAAATAACCCCAGGACTGTCTGTGATTGCGGAGGGGCTTTTTGGAACAGTTTTCCATCTGCAAACGCTGCTGAACAGGCAGCAAAACTTTTCAAGTGTGTCTGCCCATTTACCGAAGGGAATTTGCCGGACAACTGACTGTGAGTTTGGCATTAATTTTGGTGCAAACAGGATGGAGGCTGGTGGAGCTGATTGTGAGGTGACTGCCTCTCAGTAACAGGGGTTCGTGTCACCTTTGCCTCATAGGATTAGACATATTAAGGGATCAGCTAAGCCCAGATCAGCAGCCAAGATTAGGGTCAGAGCACTTGCTCCCAAGAAGCCCACCAGGGCTGAAGAGAAGCAAGCTAGGCGAAGGCAGAAAACCTTAGATAGGGAGTTTGGAAAGGCTAGAAAGGATTTAGAATGTCAGAGGCAGTCTGAGTTCAATATGGGTGACAGCGCATTTTCCTGCCATTTTTCTGATGACAGATCACAACCAGAAGAGGCTGCAGGGCTGAATAGACTGCATTTAGAAGCTTGGTCACCAGGGGGCTCTAGCGAGCAATATATTCAACAAGGCCTTCCATTGCCTTCAAATATCCCAGTATCTATTAATTCTCTGGCAGGAATGGCTGTAGCTACTGGAGAAGGGGAGCAGCTTATTACAAGGGCTGTCCCAGAGGCTACCTTCACCTCTACAGCGGCAGGGCTTCACCCAGGAGAGCCTCAAACTCAAGAGATGCCCTCTTATATAAGGGCTTTGATCTTGCAGGCCATCAGGCAGGGGATCGCTGAAGAACTACAGCAGCACCAGCAGTTGTCCACCTCACTGGCTGAGCATGATTTACACCCAGATCATTGGCTTTCTGCGGGTGAGGGGGCACTCTGCCAGAGGCCTTATTCTCCTCAACCTTTGTTCTGAAGCCAGTCCTCTGTCTTGGAGGGAGAGCTTCAAGGAGACAAGGATTTTTCAGAGGATGAAGGAGAATCATCCCGGTCTTCAAGGGCCTATTCCATCCCAACCTATTTAAGCCTCTGTTTTTCAAGGCAAAGAGCATGGCTCTCTAAGGAAGGAGACAGTCATCCAGGAACCCCCTCAAGATGGGTCTGATCAAGAGAACTTCATCTTTACAGAAAAAACTACTGAGGCAGAGGCCATTCCCATGCCCAAAATGTTCCTTGATGTGATAAGGAGACAGTGGGTCACTGCCAGGGATATACTCCTGACCCAGCAGTTTGGAGACTACATTTTTCAACATAGACCCTGAGCTCCTAGATGCAATTCAGTTCCCAACAGCGGACACTCCAGTAGCAGCCTTGACTTCCTCATCCGTCCTGCCACCAGACGCAGAGGATGCATTGAAAACAGGAAAGAAGGAGGAGATGTATCTTTGCAGAGCACATCAAATGGACTCCTGGGTGATTAGGACTTTCATGGCGGCATCTTTTTTCGCTTGGGCCTCCTTGCGTTGGCTCAGACAGCTACAGGGAAGGATCCCAGCAGAGGATCTTTGTGTACACCAAGACCTCAATAAGATCATCGCAGCTGCCGAATTTACTGCGGACACCATGCTAAATACCAAGTTTTCTTCACAGGCCATTGCCTCTTCGGTGACGGTTTGTTGGATGTTGTGGCTCCACCATTGGCAAGAACAAGTGGAAGCTAGCTTCCACCCCCTTCAGAGTGGAGAAGCTATTTGGGGAGTCTCTGGAGCCATTCTTAGTGGAGACCAGAGACAAGCAGAAGATTCTTCTGTCCCAGGGCAGGCGAGATGACTACTGCACCTCGCCCTATTTTCGGAGGCCCTCCTTTCAACAGAGGGAGGATGGGGCTAGCTTTTCCCGACTGCAAAGGTCCTTTTTCTCTAGGCCCACCTACCGGGCTTACAGACCTGCGTTTGGAGCCAGAGGCTGACAGCAGCCATGGGGCAAGTGGCCCTTTCGTGGCAACAACGGCAGGTCCTTCAGATGCCTCAAGTGACACCAGGTTTCATCCTTCCATAGGGGATCATCTTGGTCTCTTTGCACATTGATAGGAGGAGACCACGACAAATGCCTGGATCAAGGAAACAATAGGATTGGGGCTTTCTCTCGAGTTTCACATTCTTCACCCCGAGATTTTTCATCCGCTTCTCTGTCCCAGAGACCTGGCAAAGGGGAGCCTTATGGAATCAACAATTCAACATTTGTTGGATATTCAGGCCATCCAGCCAGTTCCAGTGTATCAGATGGGGCAATAAAATGATCTCCTGTATTGCCATAGTCCCCTGGGCATGGTTCCACACCGGTCCCTGCAGTGGTTTCTGCTCCCCTGTTAAAGGGCGGGCTGGGGCAACTCAGCGGCGGGGGTTCAGGTGCTGCCAAGGGTATTTTGCTCATTCCACTGGTGGTAGTCCTGGGCCATCGCCTGGGTTTTTTTCTACAAGGAACCACAAAAACTGACAATCACAACCGGTGCCAGCCTGTTCGGTTCGGGAGGCCCACCTCGGATCCAGGTGACCCAGGGGTGGTGGACACAAGAGTAATTACGTCACAATGTAAACTTGCTAGAACTCAGGGTGGCCCATTTGGCCCTCAGAAGATTCTAGCAGGAGGTTTCAGGACAGCATGTCCTCCTTACAGACAAGGTGGTCACCAAGGTCCACACCAGTCAGCAGGGGGGCACTCAGTCCAGGTCCCTCATGCAGGAAGCGAACCAACTGGGCTTTGGGAAGAGAGACACCTCCTATCAATACGGGCAGAGCACATCTTGGGAGTCTCGAATGTGCAGGCAGACTGGCTCAGCATGGCCACAGTCAATCAGTTGGAGTGGCGCCTGCATCCCAGTCTGTTCAAGGAGCTTTCGGAGCATTCCGGCCATCTGATTCTGGATCTCTTTGCCTCTCCGTCGAACACTCAACCTCCAAGATGCTTTGCGAGGTTTCCAGCACCAGGGTGGAAGGAGTCAATGCACTACACTGCCTGTGGCCCCAGGGCCTGTTGTATGCCTTCCCCCCCCCTTCCCTTGATTCCAGGGGTAATCAGGAAGGTGCTGTTGGAGAGAGCAGAGGTCTTGCTGTTAGCTCCTCAATGGCCCAGATGACCATGGTTTTGCTGATCTGGTCAGCCTGTCAATTTCCAGGCCTTGGAGGAACCTCCCAGACAGAGTCTCCCTCAGCCAGGGTCCCATCAACCATCCAGAGCCCCAGTGGCTCCACTTGACCGTCTGGCACTTGAACGGAGACTTCTGAGACAGGAGAAATTCTTCAATAAGGTCATACAGACAATCCAGGTGGCCAGACGACCTTCCACTACTCGGATTTATGACTCAACATGAAAGATTTTCTGCAGTTGGGGTTCGAAGTGCCACATTTATCCCACCTCAGTGTCGGTGGTACACATACTGGATTGTCTACAAGAGGGTCTGGACAAGGGTGTATCCCCTAATACCTTATGATGGCAGGTGGCAGCCCTGACTTCTGTGGTGTCGTTCAAGGACCTGAGCTCTCTTGCCTAGGGTGTGGGCATTTCTTAGGGGTGCCATGAACTTGAAGCCTCCGGTGGTGCACCTGGGACCTATCGAAGGTATTGCAGGCTCTTACTTCTGCACCATTTGAGCCCCTGCGAGAGGCCAGCCTACTGACATGCAAGGTGGCTTTCCTTGTGGCCATTACATCTGCTAGATAGATTTCAGAGTTGGCGACCTTATCTGTGAGAAAGGACCTATGTGTTTTTTATCCAAACAGGGTGGTTGTGTGGTTGGACCCTGCCTTTCTGCCCAAGGTGAATTCATCGATCACAGGAGTTAATCTTGCCTGATTTTTGTCCAGGGCCTAAACATGCTCCGGAAAAGAAATGGCACACCTTGGATGTTAGGAGGGCCCTCCGCATTTACATCCAACGAACCGCTTCCATCCTTTCAGCTGTCAACTCTGGGTCACAAG
This sequence comes from Bungarus multicinctus, assembly GCA_023653725.1. Taxonomy (NCBI): domain Eukaryota; kingdom Metazoa; phylum Chordata; class Lepidosauria; order Squamata; family Elapidae; genus Bungarus; species Bungarus multicinctus. The sequence goes on from CM042841.1 coordinate 5,115,592, forward strand.
GTTACACCTTCCACCCTGGGTCATTGGCTACAGACATGGCTGTAGCCAAGGCCTACGAGCTTCAAGCTCTTCCAGTGCCCAGAAAGATTATAGTGTACTCTACCAGAAGCGTGGCCATAATGGCGGCTTGGGCAATGCAGGCTCTGTGGAGGAGATTTGTCGAGCAGTGACATGGTCATCGCTGTCATCGTTCATATGGTACTATAGACTAGACACCTTCGACTCTGCGGAGGCAGCCTTCAGCAGGCGCGTCCTGCAAGGAGTACATGTTGAGGCGGGGACTCCAGACCAGACCAACTCCTGCCTGTAGGGCAGCCAGCTTTGGTGTGTCCCAATCTGGATTCTCCTGTCAACACAGTGGAGAAGGGACATTGGTCTTCCATGAGACACCCTTTCTCAGGAAGTCGATGGGAGAATCCAGCTCTACCCTGAGGACTGTCTGGTCCAGAGTCCTGGAGGGGCTACCTTTGGAAAAGGACAACAGGATTTGCTTCAGCTTCATTTCAACTGGGGACTGTTACAGGGAGGTGTATCCTTAGAAATTAACTCAATCTGAAGAGCAACGAGACAAGAAACTACCCTAATTTGAATTCTCCCATCGACTCCCTGAGAAAGGGCGTCTCAGGTAAGACTAACATTCCATATCATGAATGGGGCTTCACTTGTTTGTGTGGCCTGTTGCTGGTATGCCACGGACTGGGAGTTGGGGATCCCTGCTCTAATAGGAATGTTAAACTGTGTGCCAAGCCTTTGCCTAAATTTGATGGAGTGGATGAAGATTGATAAACCGAACCAGAATCAGTATAAGATAGAGACTGAGCCAGTTTGATTAAGGCACCAGGCTAGAAAGTGGAAGACTGTGAATTCAAGTCCCACCTTAGTCATGAAAGCCATCTGCATGACTTTGGGCCAGTCCATCTCTCTCAGCCTAACCCACCTCACAGGGTTGTTGTGGAAAAAATAGGAGGAGGAAGGTGTGTTGGATGCCTGGAGTTATTCATAAAAATAAAGGCGACAGACAGACGGACGGACGGACGGACGGACGGACGGACGGACGGACGGACAGACAGACAGACAGACAGACAGACATACATACATACATACATACATACATACATACATTTATTTAAAGGAAGGACTTTGATCATGCTGTCTAAGGAATTCTTGGAGTTGAAGTCCACAAGTCTTAAAGTTGTTAAGTTTGCACATCCCTGCTATAAAGCAATGATGGGCATACTTAGTGCTGTAATCAGAGTGTAGCAGTTGAAGGGCTGAGTAATCCATGGAGAAATGACACACCATGCAGTAGTGTATGCAGTTGGGGTGGTGTTTCACAGGATGGGCAATATGCCCTTGTTTTTTTTCTTTAGCATGTTCCTGTTTTAACTTTTTTTGCTACATCATGCATTTTCAGGAAAAATGGGCTGCAAATGTTTAGCAGTGTGGCTAGAAGAGCTGGCCGTGGGAGCTGAAATTTCCCATGCTTATAGTAACGATTGCTTCACTTGTATCAACAGGAATCAATACATCTCTGATTAATTATGTAAATTATACCCAAGCCTTTGGGTGATTTTTCTTGTACTAAGATTTTTTTCCCTCTTGAATATTAAGTTGATGAATGTTATAAAGGAGAGTGCGCTTACACTGTACATATCAAATAGCGTATAACATTATAATGAAGTTTACAGCTAATAGTTGTAACACTGTTGTTTTGACAACGTTTAGAAATTTTAGGGATGTAAAAGAGAGCTTTAAATGTCTGTCTTGCTTTTGGAAGTTGTGTTGTAGGCAACTGGTAACACGTTTCTTTTTTTTAAATGATCCTGGAATTTAGAAATTGTTTTGTGCGCTCAAAAATGATTAGCTCAATGTTTAAATTTCCTATAATCCCATAACATTTCGAAAGGTAGAAAGGTATTTTGAACAGCAAATGTTCTTGCTGTTGCTACTATCCCCATGCCTATTGTGACCCTAAGACAGATAATGCTTTGTTGATTTCCATGCATTTGATGCTTCATGTGCCCATGCCCCACTGAAATAATATATCTACCTGTTCCAGTGGAATATTTGGTCCTGGTCTTTGATCCCTGCAGGAAATGCAATGAGATTCCTTGCTTCTGATGAATTTTAGGAATGTTCTTTTCATTGCTGTTGTTTGAGAGTCAATTCTTGGCTTTCGAACTCATCACAAGAAAATGTCCATGTCTCTGAATGAAGGACTTTCAAGCACCCTTTAATCTATACTGTTTGTTTGTAAATTAGATGGATTGGTGGGACCATATCTTGATACAATTGCCTGAATCAGAATAGAAGAGTGTGTAGAATCACAATGATCAGCTCTTTCATTTTAACATTTTTTTAAAAACGGGAGTGAAAAACATACTGTTTTTTAATTTTTGATTTTGTTATTTCGTGATGCATAATTGCTGACAGGAGAGCCAGTTTGATGTGATTAAGGCATCAGACTAGAAGCGTGGAAGACCGTTTTAGTCCTGTTTTAGGCTTAGAAGTCAGCTGGGTGACACTTTTTCAACCCTAACAGGACAGCAAGCAGTTGTAGTAGCCACACTCACTCTTAAGTTGAATAAATAAATAAATCATAGAAGTCCTTTTTAAAAGACTTGAATAGCAACTTCATTAAGCTATGTAACCAGAACTCAGGCCATTCTAAAATACATGTTTTCTCTGAAGTGCATTAGCAGCCCCACTAGTCAGTCGTGACTCTGCTGAAAAGCAATGTTTAGGTAAGGATGCCTGGTTGCTAAGCAACGGACAGCAAAGGCTTAAACACTTAAAGCTGTAGTGCAAAGTTTTCACTTCAGATGATGACATCTTTGCAGATTACAAATGGGAAGCTGGTAGTACTGGATGGTTTTCTCCTTAAATTGCTTTGTGTGTATCTGTGTCTGATTGTGTGTGTGTTGTATTTACAATAGTATTGCTGTACTATAATGAAGTTTAAAATTTGTGGGATCTTTGATTCGCTCTGAGCGTGGTGGTATTCTTGCAGATGTTTCATTACCAAACCAGGTAATATCAATTTAAAATTTTACTACACCGTATGACAAATTAGCATTATTTATAGATTTTTCTGCTGAGATAGCGTAGGAATCCAATCATAATGTCCCACTGATTCTGACCAATCAAAGAGAAAAAGGACATCATTTGTTTTAATAGTTTTGTTTGTGGGTAATGTATTTTTTCATTACTGTCTTTCTGTTCAGAACAGGAAAGATCTTTTCAGAACTTTTAGTCAGGAGAAAGTTAATGTTTTTAGCAATCACAATGTTAATCCAATTGATAATCTCTTCCTCATGTGATAGTAACAACCTTTAATTTTTGATATTTGGATGTCAGCACTATTGATTGTGTCACCAAAATATTATAATGCTGAACAAAAGTGAGACATTAGGATATATAGGATAACTATGGACAAAACAAATGCAAAAACATACAAATAACAACCTTCAAGGGAGAAAAAGTCCCTAATATGGGGAACTCCCCAGCTACTCCAGTGACTAAGGAATACTGTCCCAAAGAAGACTGACTGATTGTAATTTATCTCAAAATGTAAACCACCTTAGAATAATTAATGGCAGTAAAAATCATATAGGATTGCTTCCTCATAATGATTTTCACATGAAAGTACCCCTAGATCCTGGTGGTTTTTAAGGGAAAAATGACACAGCTGAATTTTCTTAATAGCTTTCAGAGTTGACAACTATTTAAAAAAAAAAAGGAGATAGAAACTCCTGTGAGTCATGGAAGTGGGTGTGTTTCTGCGGAGAGCAGCTTTCATAACTCATCCAGTCCCTTAGCAGAGTCCAAAGAGTAAAAAACTGCTATACACACTATTTTTTGCCGAGAACGTATCATCTGTATTAGCGGTGTGGATGACAGGTAAGCCGCCTGCTTTCTCTAAAGAGAGTTGTGAGTATCTAGGCAGAGTGCCTTAGGAGATACATTTTTAAATTTGTTTTGTTGGCTTTGAGATTTTTTGGGGGTATTTGTGACAATTCTTTTAGGTGCCTCTTCTTTATACTGTAAAGATAGGTGTGATTTCCCCGCCCATGATCTCAGGAGATTTGGGGTCCATCAGTGATAGAATTTGATTAGAGATCTGAACAAAGCAGGGAAAAAGAATTTTGGAAAAAAGTGTATATTTTAATGTTCTGAGATTGATTTTGAAGAAAGAAATATTTCTGGAAAAACGTGTATATATTTGTTTCTGCTATGCCTTTTAGAAGAGTTTAAGTTGTAGCTGTGAAAGTAGTTTGCAAAAAAAGGAAAGGTGGGAGGATAAAATATTTAACCCTTCATCTTTCAAAAATGTGCTTCTCTGATGGTGCCAGTTGCTTTTATTCCAATAAGTACATTGGGTCAGAAAACAAATACTATCAGAAAAGATATTCATGGGAAAAGAACAGGTAGCAGAATTAAGTGCCTCTTGTTAAGGTTGCTTTGCATTAAAGAAACAAGTTTTTCATTTTGTTAAGTTTTAAAGAGTTGCGTGTTATGCGTTTTAGGTTGTGCAACTCTTTATCCTTATAGTAAATAAGGTCAAATAGTTCATAAGAGTTTATAACTTTGACTATAATTGCTTATTTTAAAAAATGGCTGGGCAGATGATATGATAATACCTATTCAGTAGATTCAATGTTCTTATCTGTGATATATTTCACACTAACACTAGTTTACATAGTAATCTACACAGGTTCTCTTTCATTGCTTTTAATCTGTTTTGTTTTGTTATTTTGTGCTTTCTATATTTCCTGGAATTAGAATTGTGACTGTAAGTTTTTAGACAGAATGTTTTTATAGCCATAAATAACACAGATGCATAAAATGCTGATTGATCTGCTAGTTTTGCGTTTTTCAATTACTTCCTTTTTTAGGGTACCTTTTATTTATATGGTTATTTATTTATTTATTTTATTTATATCGCCACCTATTCGCACATGGTGACTCAAGGTGGCTTACAGAATATAAAACCTCATTTAAAACAATAAAACTAACAAAAAGAATCAAATAAATTAATACAATATAATAAAACCACCCCACACCCACTGCCACAGCGACAGCAGATCACACGAGCCATTTAATGGGCTCCATCCCACTCTGGGTTCCCCAGGCCCGCTGGCAGTGCCTTCCGGAAGAGTGCTAGAGTGGAGGCCATTCTAATCTCTGGGGGAATGATGTTCCAGAGAGAGGCAGCCACCATGGATAAAGCCCTTCTTCTGGGTCCCTCCTGGTGTATCTCCCTAGGGGATGGGACTTGCAGCATTCCTTGGCTCCCCGATCTGATGGGTCGGGTAAATGTGACCGGCAAGAGACTCTCCCTCAGATAACCTGGTCCCAAGCTGCCTTGATATTCAAATGAAGTTTAGAAATATCGCCAATAATACAGACTCTCTAATATTAGGAGACTTGTGAAGTTTCCTTCTGTTCAAAATATACTTTCAGAGGATACTGAAAGGTTAGGCTTGCACAAATAGGGTTTGGGTTTTTTTTTTAAAGGAAGAAATCCAGTAATATTTAAAAAAAGACAATAACTGGCAGAGATTTTTTGTGGTACTTCTCTAGGAAATATGAAAAGAAGAGTACCAGGCTTTTTTGCTGGAAGAGAACTCATCAAATTTGCAATTGACACCAAGCTGGCAGGAATAGGCAATACTCCAGCAGAGTCAACATACAGAAGGATCTTGACAGACTTGAACACTATATAGCAAAATGAAATTCAGTATAGAGAAAAGTAAGGTTTTACATTTAGGCAAGAAAAACCAAATGTACAGAAATAGACTAGGATACCTGGCTCAACAGGAGTAACTGTGAGAGGGATCTTGGAGTTGTAGTGGACAATTACTTAAATATGAGCCAGCAGTGTGCTGCAGCTGTCAAAAAAGCCAACACAGTCCTAGTCTGCATTAACAAAGGGATTGAATCAAGATCAAATGAAATTCTAGTACTGCCTTATCATGCCTTGGAATATTGCATCCAGTTTTGGTTGCCATGATACAAATAAGATGTTGAGGCTCTAGGAGGAATGCAGAGAAGAGCAACAGAGATGACTAGGGGACTGGTGGCTAAAACATGACAAACATATGACTAATGGTTGCAGACATATGACAAAAGAAGGACTAGTAGAAGGATATAATACTGTGCTGCCCCTCTTGGTCAACCTATTTTTCAAAGCACTTGAAGGCAGGACAAGAAACAATGGATAGAAAGTAGTCAAACAGAGAAGCAACCGAGAACTGAAGAAATTTCCTGATAGAACAATCTACCAGTTGGAACAGCTTGCCCTCGGAAGTTGTGGGCACTGGAGGTTTTTAAGAAGAAATTGGACAACCATTTATTTGAAATGGTATAGGGTTTTCTGCCTGAGCAGCGGACTGGATAGAAGACCTCCAAGGTCCCTTCCAACTCTGTTATTCTGAGTTGTGAAAACTTTTGCACACTCCAATCTGTGTGTACATGCAGTAATATTATAGTTTGCATCTGAAAATGTCATAATCTATTTAACAATGTTAGTTGTTAGGTGGCACGCAGAGCCATTTGTGCCAGCACGCGAGCTGCAGGCAAACTTACCTCACTGCATGTGCGCGCCTCACAGCTGACTTTTGGCTGGTTTGAGGCCTTTTTCGGTCTCCCAAAAACTTGAGGAAGGCCTCTGCAGGCTTCTACAAGCTTTGTAGGCCAAAATCTAGCCCCGTTTAGTCACTTCCGGTATTTTCAGAAAAACAGGAAGTGATGGAACGGGGCTAGATTTTGGCCTACAAAGCTTGTAGAAGCCTGCAGAAGCCTTCCTCAAGCCTTTTGGCAGGCCGAAAAAGGCCTCAAATTGGCTGAAAATCAGCTGTGAGGCGCAGTACAGGTAAGGGGCCGGTGGGTGGGTGGATTGTGCGTGTATGTGTAGGGGAAATGGGGGGGCATGCATTGCCTTCTGGGTGCTGGCACGCGAGCGTGCAAGTGCACACACAATTTTAGGCACAGGAGCCCAAAAAGCCACCAGTGTCTATATATTTGTATATATGTTCTTGGAAACCTTCATTGCTTGTTCAGTTATATTTTTTACTCTGCTAGAGAGATTTGTAAGTGATTTTGAACTGCACAAGCACAACTCCTCTCTGCTATTCATTAAAAGAGACACAACATTTTTCAACTCTTAGAAAAAATGTGAACTTTTCAACCAATTGCAGAGCTGTCAAATTCAGAGCTGTTTCAAATTCTGAATAATTTTTGAAATATATATATATAACACTTCTGTCCAGACCTAACATCCAAGGTGCTTTTTCCTTTTTTCTTTTTTGAATTTTTTTAAAAAATTTTAAACATAAATCAGTATCATTTCATGGGCAGTGTAGGATCTGAGTATCATTCCTTTTAGTACAAAAATAGTATTGATACAGATAAAAATTACCACATTTATCAAACTTACATAATCTAGTGTTATTATACATATCTGCATTAACACATAATCCTCCATTTTTCAATTTTTCAATATTTGCTACATCCTTCTAATAGTAGTAATAGCATAATTATTGAGCAAAGATCCTCTTTCAAAATCTGATCTTATCCTCTAACATTCAGTTTAGACATCTTAAGTAAAAATATAACATTATTCCCCCTATTTCTAATTTTTTCATCTGTTCTAATTTTTAATACAGCCAATTGTTTTTTTAATAAAAATTCTTCCTATCCATCATCTCTCATTCTCTTGGAAATTCCACTTCTCTTTTTGACTTGCCTTCCATACTTCTCCCTTGGGTCCTTATCTACATCTTTACTATTCAACCCAACCTTCATTTCCAACCCCACTATTTTTTGCTACCCATCCACCCTTAGGTCTGCCAAATCCTCTGTCTTTTTTCCAAAAGTATCTTTCAATTTTTCCATTTCCATTTTTCTATTTCCTAATATATAGTCTCCCAATTTTATTTCACCCAACTTTGTAGTCTTCTCTTTCTTTTCTCCTTGTTCTATTTGTTATGTCATCTGCTCTATCTCATATTCCAAGCTTACAGTTATCTCCCTTGTTTCCTGGGTTTTATTATCTTATTTCATTGTTGCTCGTTTTCAGTCTTTCCAGTTATATCATGCAATAAGTCCTTTATCTCCCTGGAATTCCTCATCATCGTGTTGTAAATATTACGGAGTAACATAATTTCGCTTTGTGTCTTCAATTCTTCCTGATGGGCCATCTTGCCTTGTTTTAAAAAGTCCAAGTAGTATTCAATGTTCTGTCAGCAATCTGTCATGGCTCCAGAATCTATTCTTTTTGACTTCCCAATCCAGCAGATTACTTTATCTTAGTATTGTCCATCAGGGAATGCAATAGTTATAGTTCTTTATATCACACAGTTAGTCAATAAATTCCATTTATACAATCCAGGGAATTTCCCCAATAATTCTTAGATCCACCTTTTAATTTGCTAGTTAGTTTCAATATACAAAAGTCATTCCATTAATTATCCTCCAGGTTTTAAAGGTTGATTCTCTGGTCACCATAGATAAATATATAGCAGTAAATAATATAGCAGATCTCTTTTCTTATCAGAGTTCTCAGGCTGCTATCATACTTGGGGTATAACAGAATATATCCATTCACCAGTAGATGGTGCCTTCAAGTTGAAAATCAGTGTTAAAAATCCACTTTAAAAGTATTATTTCAAATGATTTCAAACAAAATATCCAAAAGCCAGTCAAATGTCCACCATTTTAAACTGCCTATTCTAGGACTTGCCAGTAAGGTTTAAACATTCAGTCTTTCTATATTAAGCTTTTAGTGATTTCCTGTCATGGTGCAATGTTTCTGTGCCTCTTGTCAATTCATAATACCGGTGATCTCCAACAGACCTGTGCGTTCCCACAGGAAGGGCCTTCTCCGGGTGCCGTCGGCCTCTATGTGTCGTCTGGCGGCCCCCAGGAATAGGGCCTTCTCTGTGGGGGCCCCTGCCCTCTGGAATAGTCTGCCCCCAGAGATACGTACCAGCACGGACCTGAGAGCCTTCAGGCGTGTGTTAAAAACCTGGCTCTTCGAGCAGGCTGGCCTGGGCTGATACAAGATTTTAACCGTCTCCCATTTTAAAGTGGATTCTAATTTGGGGTTTTTAAATATTTATGGGGGAGGGTGGACTTTTAATTATAATCAGCCCAAAATTATTTAATTCATTTTAATTTTTGTATTATGTATCGGGGTAGAATTGGCTGTGCACCACCCTGAGTCCTTCGGGAGAAGGGCGGTATATAAGTGTTTGAATAAATAAATAAATAAATACATTCCTATGGAGAACCAGCAACCCAGAGTGCATGTGGTTATACCCCCATCCTCAAAATCAAATCTTGTTCTTTAGTCTTGTCAAGATTTCTCTTCTTTGAACAAAATGCTAGCTTGGCTTCCCACATTATAGGAAACTCAGGTAGAGGAACCACAATGAGCCAAAGTCATCACCTACTTGGCAGAATATATCTTGATGATCAGCAAAATATCAGTGGGCCGGCTCAACCTGAAAGGCCTGGTCTAGTGAATGTGATTAAGTTTTCTGCAAAGAGAAGGAACCATACCTTCAACCTCAGTGTCAGACCTTCAACCTCAGTGTCAGACTTACCAATGGCCTTAACAAAGGACTACAACCAAGCAGACAACTTTGAGTCTTCTCCTTGGTCTCTTATTGGGAAGCAATAATCATTCTCTCTGCTCATCCTTATACCAAGAATTCTTCAGAGGGTCCGCATACTAAGACCAATTAGTATCCACTAGTACCTATCATGGGATGATGCCCTAACTCAACTCCATGCACAAAACCTTGCATGAGTCAATCTCTGCCAGGCAGGTACCCCAGATAAGGGTGCTCTCTGCCAAGATTTTTCTATATATATATATTCTATAAGGTTTCTTATGGTAGAAATTATCACAAAACAAATCCTTGCATCTAAATCGAATTTGGCTCCCAGCATAGTCAGGAAATGATCCTCATCTATCATAATTCTAAAACCGAGTTAGAATATTTGAAATATTGAATGATACTCCCAGTTTCCTAGATTCCTTCCAGCAGTCCTGCCATAGAGGTGTAAGGCCTCATTGTTCATGATCTCCAAGTGAGTCAAGGCTTGTCTGAAACTACGGTAGCCTGTGAGGCCCAAACCAAGCCTGCTTCACAATGAAATGTAGCACATTCCATTAGAAAGGTACACCTTCCACACCCCCAGGAGACTGGCAACCAATAGAAATCTTTTCAGAACACTATGCTTTCCGGACTTCTGAAAAGGGTTTCTGAAAAGGATGTGTTGAATCAGAAGAATGAAGACACATATAGCATCTTTTGGCTGTGTTGTTGGAGAATTCTAGGCATTTCTGAATTTTGGAGGATGAGCAAGATTGCTATGTAGAATGCAGAAATATATCAATCAAAATTCAGGCTTTCTGTCTTGAATAAAAAAAAAAAGTGTAATTGTAGTTGGAGCTGCTAATGCAATCATGGACAATCTAAAATTGTAAGTTTGGTCACATGTTGACTGAGCAAGCTTTGTTTTTAGAAGTTCAAAAACAAATACTAGTATTTTTTGAAATATCTTTAGCAGACTCTTCATTGTTTATCAAAAGTAAAGAATTGTTTTCATTGATTTCATAACAAATTAGGCAGGAGTTCCATGTTTATAAAATACAATTTGATGCGTCTTTAGTCTTAGGTCATATTTAAGTGGTCTTTTTTGGACTCAGTCCAAATTCATGCTATTTCCAGACCACTGGCAACTCAGGTTGTTTATGAGGACATGTTCTGGAAATATCTGGGAATGTGGAAGGTTTTTCCTCACCTTATTTTTAACTTTCCCCCTTAAGTGTTTGTTCCATTTTTTTTAAATCCTCGAAGTGTTCCTCTGTTTTCCGCTGCTAAAGATCAGAGCTCCAGATTCCTCCAATTCTTGGCAATGACTTCTATAGCTAGGCATTGATGTTAATGTACAGCAAAAATTAGCCTTAATAATTGGGAAAAACAAAAGAACCCAACTTTCTCAGTTTTGGGGGAAAAGTTGATTTATGCTTTGAACTGGTTTGTGTTTACATGTCAGTAAGTCAGTTTTGATCTTTAATTGCTAGTAAAATATCTTTAGTTTACTATTATTTACACACACACACACACACACACTAAATTTCAGTGCTTGAAATGTTAAGTTTCTAATTGAATTAGAAAGTTAGAATGAGGATGTAGAACGCTGGTATCTTTCCTCTGCCCTTAAAGTTTAAAAAAAAAAAATGGGCCGGAAGAGAGACCATTCCTTTCTGTAACTCATATGGAAATTCTAAGCTGAGAATTCCCCTTGATTTGCATAGCTGGGCTAGAGTGCAAGACAAAGGGCTAAACTTTACTTGTAGTTTTCGGTTTCAGAGAGCACGTGGGCTATCATAACTTTAAAGCAAGCAGACTTTACATTGCAAAATATTTCCCAGGTTGCAAAATAGATGTCAGTGAACATACTAGTTTCCCTATTTTTCTTGAGTGTGTGGGGGATACCTAAATAATTTGTAACAGCAGTTATTTTCTGATGAAGTTTCCCAAGAGTCCAGTTTCAGGTAGTACTATATATGGAAATTTTTGGTGAAGCCTTCTTAGTTTCTACTTAACATTTCAACCTTCCAGGATGCTGTTTAGCAGACCTCAAAGTGGACAGATTGGGAAAAGTGGATTTTTAAAAACTCTGCTATGGGGTAAGAGGTTGCTGAACTTACATACATCAAAAGGTTTCAGGCTATCATACAAGCTCTTGGAAAATACTATTAGCTTTTACACATTACAGTTCTTAATTGAGGAGGGACATCATTAATTAATGATGGACATCTTATGTATAACCTGTGTTTGCATAACAAAATATCGTTCTGCCTCATTCCAGTTTAAATTCTTCATAAGTTTAGCCCTCTATACATTTGATGAAGCAAATTGCAGTTCACAAGAGCGGATGCCTTTCATTAACATTTGTGCTACCAGACTCCTTCTAAACAATATCTCTTATTTCTTGGAGACATAGGAGAGATACATAATTTATATTATTTATAAATAATTACTGGAGAAGGATGTTTCCTTTATTGGAGAAGGAAGGAAAAAAAGGCATGAAGCAGAAACAAAAATAATAGGCGGATTCTAGTGATATTGTATACTAAGTCCTAACTTTTGACACAATCCTATATTTGTTCTAGGAATACCTATCATTGAATTCAGTGGAATTTACCTCTGAGTTTGTGTGTAATATATGTTTGAGATAGGTTTGTGGGTTTCATATACGGTTTCCTGATCTTGGGTCTATTGACCAGTCATCTGATTCATAGGCTGCCTGTCAGATGCAAGAAACCAGGAACCAAGGTTTTTCAAATGAGTTCAAGTTTATTCCATACTAGCTCTCTACAAGAATCTGAACTACTAACAGTCAAAGCAAATTGACAGTAGATAAGAGTCAATGGAATTTAAGAAGGGCTGATCTTAGATCTCTTGTGGGCACGATGGGACTACAGACTGATGACATGCTTGCCCTCTCCCTCAAGAGTCAGCCTGATCATCTCCTACAAGTTGTAGGCTAGGGAAGGTATAACACCAAGATTAACATTAGAACAATCAAGAAGTAAATAATATCCCAATCAAGGAACTGCCAAACAAGTTAACAGTAAACAACCCAAATAAAGAACCTCCAAAACCATCCAACACCAACACTGACAGGGTGAGCCACTAGAATATAAATTGAGAGCAAACCCCACTCCTCACTAGCACTGATGATGTTATCTAGCTTGGGAAAGGAAACGATCAAGCTCATAGAGCACCAAGGACCCCTCATTTCAACCCTGAGCTACAAATAATCTCCTTTTTCAGATGGTGTGCTCTCAGAGCAATGGAGTATACCACTGGCAATTGATGGGTGAATTGTTGGTCAGCGTGTGAAAGTTGCTTCCAGCTATGACAGTACATCTCAAAGAAAAGAGGGATATGTGCTTAGATGCATAGCCCCAAACCCATCTGCTGCCCACCAAATGTTCACCTTTCATATGAGCAATTTGATGCCCTTGATGTATTTTGAGCTACAGCTTCCAGAATCAGTCACCAGCATTTGCACTAGCCTAAGTGGTTGAGAATTGTTTTTTAACACATTGGGAGGACATGATATTACTTACTTCTTTGAGAACAGTGGTATGTATTAAGTCTTTCAAATGACAGGTGAATTTCAAAAGAAGCTATATGTCAGTTAATGTGACATGCTGGAGATTTAGTAGAGATGGAGTGGATTTAGTAGAGTGGAGATTTTCCATTTTTACTGAATGCTTTGTGAAACTGTCAATGACGGTTTAATCAGTCTGTGGCCAGCTTTCTGAAGACCACAATTGAGCATCACGTTTTTGCTCATGTTTTTCTGGAGGTGGTGATTTAAAACATACTGAAATTTTAATCATAGATTCATAGGGCTGGAAGGGACCTTGGAGGTCTTTTAGTTCAACTCCCTACTCAAGGCAGGAATCCTTATACCATCCTGGACAAACGGTTGTCCAATCTTTTCTTTAAAATCTCCAATGCTGAAACAACCACAATTTTGGGATGTAAGCTGTTCCATTCATTAATTACTCTCACTGTCCAAAAGTTCCTCATTTCCAGGTCAAATCTCCCTCTGATGAGCTTTTACCTATTGCTTCTTATCCTGTCCTCAGGTGCTATGGAGAATAAATCGATCCCCTTTTCTCAGTTACAAGCCTTTAATTATTAGAAGACTATTATTGGGTCTCCCTGAGCCTTCTCAGCCTTCATTAGGCTAAATATCACCTATTTCCCTTAGACATTCATTGTATGATATTGTTTCCCATATCTCCATGATGATCTACCTTATTAATGTATTTTCTGAAATAAAAATCCTATGTTTCTTTGAAAGAGTTTCTCCTTTAATACTGGCTAAAGCTTTCTTGCTCTACAATTTGCTTGAGTTACTGCAAACAAGGTGACACATAGTATTTCATGTAATCATACAGTATACGTGCATAAAAGCATTACAGTAGTAATAGTTTTGTTTTTCTATCCCTTTTCTAATGATCTCTAACATATAATTTCCTTTTTATTTTTATCTTTTTGCAGCTGCTAAGTACTGGCTGGGCAGTTTCTTGGAGCTATCCAAGAAAAGAACAATCCATTTCTCTTCAGTAAGTTTCAGCTTGGACACCTTCAGCTGATACATGAAATATGGGGAGTGGGGTTTGGTCCCAATATGCTAGTGACAGTGTTTAAAAATTAACTAGTTACTACAAAGGGATGGGAAAATATGCTAATTGATACTTTTCTACTATTGAGTTATTGCTTCATTAGATCATATCTGTTTCTTGCAGTAGCCTCCAACCAGATCCTAATCCCTTCAACCAAAAATATCAGTGATTTGAACTTGGAAATGTTTGTACTGTGTACATTCAATAAATTATGGTTCTTCTTTATGGTTATGAATATCATTGTATTGGCTGCTGTTTAGAAATAAAAAGAGTTGCATGTATGTTTGGAACAGTTTATCTGCCATAATGCTTTCTCTACCTATTATTATATATTTTATATGATATGATATGATATGATATTATATATATGATATGATATGATATGATATGATATATATGACATTATATTATATTTTCCTTAGGTTGAATCCACACGTTAATGCAAATCTCTTGAAATTAATTAATTAATTAATTTATTTAAATTTATATACCGCCCCCCTCTCCCAGAGGGACTCGGGGCGGTAAACAGCCAAGATAAAATACACATATAGAAATACATATACAATATTTAAAAGTTAAAAGAATTAAATAAATTGGCCATATCAAAAGATTAAAAATAAGGGATTAAGAAAGTTAAAACCAAGTTAAAAGCTCTAAAAACCCCCTAGGCCAGACCAGCTTGCTGAAATAAATGGGTTTTCAATGCATGGCGGAAGGTCAGGAGATCAGGGATGGTCCTCATCTCCGGGGGTAATTCGTTCCAGAGGGAGAGTGCCCCCAATGAGAAGGCCCGCATCCTCGGGGTCGCCATCCATCCAGCCGGAGGCACCCTGAGGAGGCCGACTCTATGGGAATGTATTGGTCGGTGGGAGGCCGATAATGGCAGGAGGCGATCTCGCAAATATCCTGGTCCCGAGCCATGGAGCGCATTAAAGATAATAACTAAAACCTTGAAGCGCACCCGGAGGGCCACCGGGAGCCAATGCAGCTCGCGCAGAAGTGGCGTAACATGGGAGCCCCGAGGAGCCCCCAACACCACCCGCGCGGCCACATTCTGAACCAGTTGGAGCCTCCGGATGCTCTTCAAAGGTAGCCCCATGAAGAGAGCATTGGCATAGTCTAGGCGGGAGGTTACAAGGGCGGAAGTGACCGTGCAAAGCACATCCCGAAATTAGAAATTAATATTCCTATGTTAGCCTTAATATCTTTAGCTTTTTTCCATCCCATTGATTTCAGTGCATGAACTTAAAGGTGGGTCACATTGAACTGTAGTGTGATTTGTTTGATGTCGGTTTAGTATGAATTCAAACATTGTGGTTTGTTGTTATAAACTAGTTGCATGTGAACCGTGCCAGTTACAGTTTGTTCAGTAAAGGGTAACTAATGAAATCATGGTTCAGTGCCTTGATTGACAGCATAGCTTGGAGAGCACATATGGTGCATCACATCACAACCCCTTATATTGATTTTATTGTCCCTCAGTAACAAGTCCCATTCTGCTCTCAAGTTGCTAAGTTTCATGTCGCCTCTTTTGAATCTGTGGATATCAGTTTTCTGTGTAGTTTGTGTACAGGTAGTCCTTGATTTATGACAATTAGGATTATAGTTTCCATTGCTAAGCAAACTGATTGTTGAATGAATTGCACTCAATTTTATGACAATTTTCCCACGATTGTTAAGTGAATCACTGCATTTGTTAGTGAATCATGTGGTCATTAAGTGAACCCAGCTTTACCCATTGAATTTGCTGGTTGGAAACTGGCTGGGAAGGTCAGAAATGGTAATCGCATGGCCTCCGAATGCTGCAGCTATTATATATACGTGCCGGTTGCCAAACACCTGATTTTTGATCACATGATTGTGAGGATGCTGCAACGTTTGTAAGTGTGAGGATTAGTTGTAAGTCACTGTTTTCATTTCCACTTTGACTAGACACTAATTGAATGGATGTAAATCAAGGACTATCTGTATAAGTGTATGAGAAAAAATATGAGACATGAAGTTTTTATTTGAGGGAACCACTTTTAATGCTCCTTGTCTTTGTAGCATGGCATCAAATACACTGTTTAAAAACTGGTATGGCTTTTGCTGCTACTAAACTTATGCACTTCTACTTTAGCATAATATGAGGTGTGAATCTGGCCTACATTTAACCAATTTTGGATCCCATTGTCTGTTCTGTTACAGTATTGTCCCAAGCAGAGATCATGATAAACAAGGTTATAATTCTGCATTCCTCACAAATCCTTTCCGCATGAGCAATTTATCTGGATTTGAAACCTAATTTACTTTTCTTATTGTGGCAGATTGCTACTTGTCACTAATTTCATTTTTTCCCTTTTATTTTTCTTCCCTCCCTGCCAAAAAGGCATGCAATTGTTTTTGTGACTCTCACACATCAGGATCAATTTAAGAAGCAAGCCACAATGCAGCGGCACACACATTCCCAGCACTTTTGGCACTGAGAGCAATTTGAGAACAATTTGAGGGTATCTCACCAGAAGGTCAACGTGATGACGGTCTGGTCTATGGTGGAAAGGCTGAAAATGGAGAAGAGGCACTCCCAAGACAAGAGGGTTGTTGAGCAAGACAGCAGAGATTGCAGCACCGAATCTGAAGAATGGACAAGCTCCGAGAGCGAAAATGAGCAGCCTTGCATCAGAAACAGCTCCAGCAACACCCTGCCTAGGGAGAAGGATGTTCCCTCTCACAAGCCTCACCGGCAGCTTTGCCGCTCTCCTTGCTTGGACCAACCCAGCTTCTCCCAGAGCAGCCTTCTTCAGGATTTAAAACTGGAAGATGGTAAAGCGAACTCGGACAAAGAATATCAAGCAAAAATTGATTTCGCTTTAAAACTGGGCTACGCAGGGGATCAGATTCAAGCCGTGTTGAACAAGTTGGGGGCGGATGCTCTCATCAATGATATTTTGGCTGAACTTGTGAGGCTCGGCAACAAGGCTGAGAATGAAGGGCCAGCTAGCCTTGGAAGTAGTACTGCTCCCACGAGTGGAACGGCTGCCAAGGAGGTGACCAGCCCCGAGTTGTCCCTGGAGGAGGATCTTGTGGACAGCTCTGACAACTTGAGGCCGATTGTAATTGATGGAAGTAATGTGGCAATGAGGTAGTTTATACTTTGTTCTGTTTTTATTGCACTTATGCCCCTCTTTTTTTGCACAAAACCCTTGAAGGAAATCAGCATCCAGATGAATGTTGATTTCAAATGTGGATAAGAGTATACCACAGTGGATTCAAATGGCAACTTTTGCAGAATTCCTTGCATTCTATACCCAGATACATCAGATCCAAGTAGTCCTGGATCACATGTGAACCCCAAATTTCTGTAGCTAAGTAAGACAGTTGTTAAGTGAGTTTTGCCCCATTTATAACCTTTCTTGCCATGGTTGTTCAGCAAATCACTGCAGCTGTTAAGTTAGTAACATGGTTGTTAAGTGAATCTGGCTTCCTCATTGACTCCTTGTCAGAAGGTCCCAAACGGGGATCACATGACCCCCGGGACACTGCAACTATCATAAATACGAGTCAGTTGCCAAGCATCCGAATTTTAATCACATGCCCACAGGGATGTTGCAATGATTTTATAAAAAATGGTGAAGAGCTGCGGTGGCACAGTGGTTAGAATGCAGTCCTGCAGGCTACTTCTGATCACCAGCTGCCAGCAGTTTGGCAGTTTGGATCTCAAGGTTGACTCAGCTTTCCATCATTCCGAGGTCAGTTAAATGAGGACCCAGATTATTGGGGGCAACAGGCAGACTCTGTATAAACTGCTTAGAGAGGGCTGTAAAGCACTGTGAAGTGGTATATAAGTCTAAGTGCTATTGCTATGTCATTTTTTCAGTGCCATTGCAACTTTGAATAATTAGTATTAAATAACTGTTGTAAATCAAGGACTACTTGTACCACCTTACAAGGTTTGATTGTCCATCCACTGAGAACATCCTAAAAATGCCCACAAAGTGTCCCTCTTCACTGGGAATTAGGAAGATGTGGACCACATAGGAGTCCTTTTTTATTTTATCCCTGTACTTTCTATTCCTGGAGATCTATGCAGCCCCCTCCTATGGCCCTGTCCCATTGAACTGTTACCCCTAGTTCAGCAGCCCCTAACCTTTTATGCACCTGGGACCAGTTCTGTGGAGAGAGGCTTTTCCGTGGACCAGAGGGGGCATGGTTTCACACAATGCCTGCATCCCACACATGCACAGATGGAGCTTCACTAGTTTGTGCAGCTAGGTTTCTGATGTGCCACAGGCCACTGGTAGTCCATGGCCCAGGAGTTGGGGACCCCTGCCCTAGTTGGTTGTTGGAGGTGTCCATTTTGGGAGAGACATTTAGAACTAGTGCACCTTGAACTGTTTCTTGCACAGTAGTAATCTGCCCAGAGTCTTCTGATTCAGGCATGCTATAAAAATAAGTTTATTCCGTTTGGATGCCACTCGACTCCAGCTGACTGTGGGTGACTCACAGCAATAAAATAGCAAAAACAACAGATACAGGGAATGAATCAAAACAGATTTTTTAAAAACCCTGCAAAATAAACACAAGGTGCCAACTCAGCAACACAGAACACAAAATCTCACAAACAGGGTGCTGGTGCCGGTGTCCCATTGAAGGCCTGGGTAAGTAGCCAAGTCTAGACAGCCCAATATGTCATCAGGGAAGGAACTATATGTATCTCTGTGACATCTCATCATTAGAGAACAGGGATCTCCAACCTTGGCAACTTTTAAGACTTATGTACTTCCAACTCTCACAATTCCCCAGCCAGCAAGAAAACAGAAGTTTGCAGGATCCAATCTTGAGTTGATCCCCCCTGACCAAACATTTATTCTTCCAAGCTTTCAGGCTCATCTAAAGCCTATCCTCAGGGAAATTCTCTCTCTCCAGAATGTGTGTCATTCTTGCTCCAGAATGGGCCTATATTCTAGGGACAGAGAAATTCCCTGAGGATGGGCTCCAGCACAAGCCTGAAAGTTTGGAAGAATAAACCTTTGGTCCCAATCTAACCGACTCAGAGTGGATCTTTTTTTTTTTTTAATTTGATTTGTCAATCTCTTACAAGATAATAGGTATAAGAATAAACATAGTTATGAATACATGAAATGGGTACATATAAGAAAAATAAAAAGAATCAATAGGACAGGGACGGTAGGCACGTTGGTGCACTTTTGGAAAGTGGTGAGGTCAATAATAAAAAGTCTAAGGTTAAAGTTTTTGGGGTTTGGGGAAGAAACCACAGAGTCAGATAGAGTATTCCAGACATTGACCACTCTGTTGCTGAAGTTGTATTTCCTGCAATCAGGTTTGGTGCAATTAACCTTGAGTTTGTATCTATTGTTTGCTCTTGTGTTGTTATGGTTGAAGCTGAAGTATTCATTGACAGGTAGGACATTGCAATGTATGATTTTATATACTATACTTAGATCGGACCGAAGGCGGCGTAGTTCTAAGTTTTCTAGGTCTAGAATTTCGAGTCTGGTGGCATAAGATATTCTGCAATGAGTAGAGGAGTGGAAAACTTTTCTTGTGAAATATTTCTGGACTTTCTCAACTGTGTTAATATCAGATATGTAATGTGGGATCCTGCAATATTATCCTGGGTCATATATATTTGCCTTCGTTTGCAAGAGTGAAGTTTGTCTGTTTTTTTTCTAAATCTTTTTAACATTGTCTCCTAAACTTTATTAAACACCTTTCCTTTTTTATGTATTGTATTTTTATCTCACCCATCTTCATCAAGATATATCAGAATTCTCTGAATTATTTTTGTTCATTTTCAGCCATGGAAATAAAGAAGGATTTTCCTGTCGAGGGATTCAGCTAGCTGTTGATTGGTTTCTGGAAAAAGGTCACAGAGATATAACAGTATTTGTGCCAACCTGGAGGAAAGAACAGAGTCGACCAGATGCGCCAATTACAGGTGACCATTTCGGGAACTGGCATAATTGTTATAAGATCAAAGAGAAAGATTTTTCCAGTAGGATGACTCAGTTATTCTATCTCAGAGGTGTCAAACTCAAGGCCCACTGTTGAGGTTTAATCTGGCCCGCGTGGCCATCCTGAAACTGTAAAGGTCCAGCCTGCGTCATTTTGGCCCGGCCCACACTATCCTGGCGTGCATGCGCACAGGCCCAGTTCTCCATTCCCATGTGCAGAGCAACTCAAGTAGTCTGTGAGACTATGGTAAAAAAATAATCCAGGCCTTCCAATCTCGCGAGATCTGAACTATTCTTTTTACCATAGTCCCACAGACTACTTGAGTTGCTCTGCATGTGGTGGCGGCGAAAGGAGCTGGAAAGGTTAGTAAAGAGATGTGACTGCCCTGGTTGGTGGGGGGGGTGAGGGTGAGGGTTTGGCTGGCTGGCCTGGCTGAAGGGCCTTAAGGTAAGCCGGGTGGGGCAGGGCAAGTGGGGCAGCTCTGCCTTACTTCGTCCTCTACCCACCTCACTTCGTTCTTCACCTCTTCTCCTGGCTCGCTGCCGTAATGTAGCAGGAGGCTGAGCAACGCACTAGTGCGACGGCCACAAAACAAGGCGGTAGCGGGTGGAGTCTGAGGCAAGGCAGCACCGGCTTACCTGAGCACCCTGCCAGCCAGGCACTGAATACTGCAACTACCACCACAGCGAGAGAGAGAGAGAGGGGAGGGCTCTCCAAACACTGTCTAAGTGTGTATGAGAAAGAGACATGCAATCTCTGCTTCAGTCGGGGCATTTAAGCTGCTGGCGTCGTCGTGGGGGGGAAGGAGCCACCTGAGCAACTGTATTTTTCCTCGTCCTCCCCACTGAAGCAGCAGTGGGCTCTGCGGGACAGCAGGGCCTCTAATTTCTCCCCTGGCGTAGTGAACTCCAGCTTTAGTCGGGGGATTGAAGCTGCTGGAGGTGACAGCTCCCTAATCATTGTCCCCTCCCCAATCAGCCAGCCAGCCAGCCGCTGCCCCTGCGCAGCGAACTCCGGCGGGCAGATGAAGGGCCTGGCCTCACAGTGCTTCCTTGCTCAGTTGAAGGCTCCATTCAGCCTTCAAACAGTAAGGCTGGCCCACATACCAGGGCCATGGACGGCATTGGTTCCTGCAACCAGCCACGGACGGCATTACTGTTTGAGGGCTGAATGAAGCCTTCAACCGCAAGGATGCCCTGTGGGGCCAGGCCCTTCACGCCTGCGTCCAGCCCACCGGAGTTTGCTGCACCAGGGCAGGAATGAGACCCTGTCCTGCGGAGTCTGCTGCCACTTGGGTGGCGAGGACAAGGACGAGGAGGAGAAAGCATGGTGAGGCTTTATGCCAGCTGGCCAGGCACAGAGCAGGTCAGGCGGTGCTGGCTGATTGGTTGGGGCAGGGAGCAATCTTTAGGTGGCTGGCGCTGCCAGCAGCTTCAATGCCCCAACTGAAGCTGGAATTTGCCACGCCAGGGGAGAAATGAGAGGCCCTGCTGTCCCGCAGAGCCCGCCGCTGCTTCAGTGGGAGGATGAGGAGAAAAGTGGCTGCTCAGGTGGCTCCTCCCCCCCCCGCCACTGCCAACAGCTTAAATGCCACGACTGAAGCAGGGATTTCACCCTCTCTCTCATACACACCCATAGAGTTTAGAGAGCCCCCCCCCCCTCTCTCTGTCTAGCTGCAGTGGCTGTTGTGGCACTTCAGTGCCTGGCTGGTGGGGTGCTCAGGTAAGCTGGTGCGGGGCATGGGGGGGGAAGCTCTGCCCCCCTGCCTTGCTTCGTACTCCACCCCCCTCCATTATTGCCCACGCTGCTTGGGTGCGCTGCAGCTTGGGTGCCCTGACTGAAGATCACTGTCTCTCCCATACACACACACACACAGAGATTGCATTGGATTTCTCTCTCTCTTTCTGTCTCTCTCTCTCGCTCCCCCCATTTGCATGCAACTGTGCTCCATGGGACAACAAGGTCTCATTAAGAGGAAAAAAGTTTTTTTGGGGGGAAAGAGCAGGAGATCGAGAAACATTTTTTGCACCGAGATTGAAAGTTTCTGGGTCCCTGACTCTCTGCAAAAGAGGATGGCTGCCTGAATCTGCACGACATTATTTTATTTATTTGTCTGTTTGTTTGTTTAAATTTATTTATTTATTTATTTATTTATTTATTTATTTATTTATTTATTTATTTATTTATTTATTTATCTAACTTATATACCGCCCCCTCTCCCAAATTGGGACTCGGGGCAGTATACAGCCCAAATAAAAACAACACAGTTACAAATATAAAAGTTAAAATCAATTAAAAAGATTAAATTAGTGGCTGAGATAACAATAATAAAACTATAAAAACAGAGTAAAAAAGTTACAAAATTAAAACCATTCCAGTAAAACTAGGCCAGATCGGTCTGTTGAAAAAGGTGGGTCTTCAGCGCGCGCCGGAAGATTCGTAGGTCAGGGATAGTTCACATCTCCGGGGGTAGTTCATTCCCGAGGGAGGATGCTCCCACAGAGAAGGCCCGCACCCTCGGAGCTGCCAGCCGGCATCGCCCAGCCGACGGCACCCCGAGGAGGCCCGCCCTGTGAGAGCACCCTGGCCAGCGGGAGGCCGATAAGTACCCGGGTCCCAAGCCATGAAGCGCTTTAAAGATGATCACCAACACCTTGAATCGCACCCGGAAGGCCACTGGAAGCCAATGCAGCTCGCGCAGGAACGGTGTAACACGGGAGCTCTGAGAAGCCCCCAGAATCACCTGCGTGGCCGCATTCTGCACCAGTTGAAGCCTCCGGATGCTCTTCAAGGGGAGCCCCATGTATTTCCTATTCGCCCATGGTGACTCGAGGCGGCTTACACAATGTAAAACCATATTTAAAACAAAAAATAAAAAACAATAAAAACTAACAAAAAGAATCAAATAAATTAGTAAAGTACAATAGAACAAAATTTGGGGGGGAGGGGGAACCCAACTCCCACCCACCTGAAACCCAACCACAGCAGATCACACTAGCCATTTGATGATAGCACCCAGGAGCGTCTGTTCTGGGCACGAAAAGCATTTCCAAGCCAAATCTCCTCTCCTTTCCCCTGAGGCAAAGAAACAGAGAAACATAAAAAGGAGACAGATGGTTGCAAGGTAAGCGAGTCCTTGTGGCAGGAAGGAGGGGAGAAGCATGAGGTATCTTAGTGGGTTGGAGAGGCCTTGAGGGCCCCCCACGTCCTTCCCCACCCTGATTTATCTCATGTGCAAATTGGTATTCTTGAATTGTGAGCTCTTGGGAAATTATCCCCTCCTCATGTAAGAAAACAGGATGAAGCAAGTAGGGAAAAATATTTTCCCTTTCTATATTGCCAGCCTGAATTAGACCATGGCAGAGTCCCTTTCAAGAGAGCCCTTTTAAGCATTATGTATTAATAGAAAAGCAACTAACTTACTTCTGTTCTTAAACGCTAAAGCTGTTGCATATAAAAAAACAGGAGCTCTGATAGTTGATCATTTTGACAGTTTTGCTGTGCTGTAGTCTGTGGACGCCCCCACGAAATGCAAGCATGGGATAAACTGAACCTGGTTTGTTCTCAGTCTGATAACTGGCCACACATTACTAGCAAAAGTGGCATTTGATCACAAGGCGAGGAATGTTTCCCCTTTTGCATTTGAGTATCCAAGAAGGGACAGGAAAGACAAAGAAAAAGAAGGAAAGAGGGGAAGGAAGAAGAAAGAAAGGAGAATGAAGAGCGAAGGAAAAAGAAGGGAAGGACAGATGGAAGGAAGGAGATTATAATGAGAGAGAGTGAAGGTCTGAAGTAAATCTTGCGTTGGTTGGCTACCAGCAGCCCTGCTGCCTTTTGCCATCCCCTTGTCCCCTCCTCCTGACTTCTCCTGGTGGTCTCCCTCCCATCTTATCACTGAGGATGATTTGGTTACAAAGCTGGGTTCCTAGTAAGGAGATGGAGTGGGCCTCCCTCTGACCCACACACTTTGCCCTTCTGAACACACCATGAGCAAAGGAGAACGAGCACAGCAGCAGTGGGAGCTAGCCATACCCACCACGCCCCGGCCATGCCCACCCCGGACCCCTGAAGTTCAAGCACAATCCTGATGCAGCCCTCAGTGAAATTGAGTTTGATACCCCTGCTCTGTCTATTATAATGGAGGGTATTTGCATATCATTTTTGCAAAATATAATAGAAGAAAATGTGCATAACAGGAGCTCAATTTGCTTAAGATCATTTCCATTTTATACAGGTGGTCCTCAACTTATGACCACAATTGAGCCCAAAAGTTTTGTTGCTTAAGTAAAACATTTGTTAAGTGAGTTTTGCCCCATTTTATGAGTTTCTTGCCACTGTTGTTAAGTGAATCATTGCAAATTGTTAAGTTAGTAACAAGGTTGTTAAGTGAATCTGGCTTCCCAATTGACTTTGCTTGTCAGAAGATTGCAGAAGCGGATCACACGAATCCAGGGCACTTCAACTGTCACAAATATGAACCAGTTGCCAAGCATCTGAATTTTGATCCTGTGACCATGGGATGCTATAACCGTCATAACTGTGAAAAATGGTCATAACTCACTTTTTTCAGTGCCGTTGTCATTTGAACAGTCACTAAACGAACCGCTGTGCTCACTTTTAATATACCGTGAGCCCTGTCAAAAGAGGGATATAAATTAACACAAGTGTAGGAGCATCAGTGTCTGTCCCGTCCCCCGGACTGATTTTTTTCTGGAATCTGAAATGGAATTAAGGAAGGGGACAACCGGGGGAGGAGGGAAATTCTGTGTTCAAAGAAAATTCTGCTAATTGCTGGAGGAATTTATTTATCATTTGGGGAAATAGCTTTAATATTTCATAACTTCACTAATAGCTTCCTGTGGCAAATCCTCTTGGGGAAAAGGAATTGTCAGAGTATTAGTGGCATCCTAGTAGGAAAGAAAGAGACGCTGAAAGGATTTAATCCCATTCTATGTCTTACTTGTGGATTGAAGTAGGGGCTTTTGAGGCCTACTCTACGAACCAGAAAAATCATGGCCCCCATCCCGGTGTGATATCATTCGTTGCTAGGAGCCTTGCTGTAAGGATGAAAACGACTCCATTATCTTGACTCCAAATGTGAAAGACAAGCATTATCTTGAGTTGCTGAAAGCTGTAGTCTAGGGTTCTTTTTAAACACTTTTTTTGGCTGTTCTTTAAAATTCCCCGTCCATATGTTTCTCTAGATGGAAATGTTGCTGCTCACTTGACAGAGGAGCTAATTTTGCAAAGCACCATCTAGTGAAAGAAGATGACAGTGAATTCTGGAATTTTTAAGGATTTTGTTGAATAGAAGTCCCAGTAATTAGAAAACCCATGTGCATTTTCATCATCACTCTTTTCCGTCCTGTATGGTTTCATTTCAGTAAATTTAATCTAAGCTTATTAAACCCCTCTTATGCCCACTAACAGGTTGAAAGCATGCAAATATGAGTAGATTAATACGTATCACTTTGGTGGGAAAGTAACAGCATTCCATGTGCCTCAGTGTATAGTCACGCTGGCCACATCACCACGGAAGGGTCTTTGGATAACACTGGTTCCCTTGGCTAAGAAACTGAGATTAGCAGCCACTCCCTAGAGGCTGAAACAATTGGACAGGGAAAAACTTTTATTATTAAAAGTAGAACTAATATGTTGGGCACAAGCAAGCCCGGGTGACAGGCCACTTGGAAATTTTGTTGCAACAAATGGATCGAAGCTACTAGGGCAGGGGTGTCAAACTCAAGGTCCGGGGGCTGGATCCAGTCTGCCGGGTGTATTTATCTGGCCCGGGAGGCTGCCCTGGAAACAGCCAAGGACTGGCCTGCGGTGCTTCTGCCAATGAAAATGGAACTCGAGAGGGCCCTCCTGAGTTCCATTTTCACTGGCAGAGAGTTGCAGGAGGCCATCACAGCCAGAAACGGAGCTCAAGAGCTCGTTTTTGCTGGCAGAGCACTTGGGCCACCACTGGCACCCCCGACATGTGACGTCGAATTGGCCATGCCCACCACAATCCTCCAGGTCAAACACTTCATGTGGCCCTCAATGAAATTGAGTTTGACACCCCTGCAGGTGACGCACCGCTGGTCCTGCCCAACCAATGTGAAAAATGGACAAGGGCTTCTGGTTCAGGAGAGGGACTGGTTAAAGAAGCTAGCTCAAAAGAAGCCAAAACCACTGTGCATCACCACTCTCAACATAAAAACACTGACTGGATGTAGCCGTGAGCTAGCCAAAATTCT
Source organism: Bungarus multicinctus (assembly GCA_023653725.1). Classification (NCBI taxonomy): domain Eukaryota; kingdom Metazoa; phylum Chordata; class Lepidosauria; order Squamata; family Elapidae; genus Bungarus; species Bungarus multicinctus. Next base: position 5,142,016 of record CM042841.1, read on the forward strand.
GAAACACCACCATATTGACATAGGATGCTTTCAGGAGACCAGATGGAAGGGACAGAAATCCAAAGACATTGGAAAAGGTTACAAGTTGGTTTACCAATACACTTCCATCAACTATAGTGTTGCTATTGTCATGAGCAAAGATCTATGTAGCTATGTGCCTGAGGTCCAGAGACACTCCGACTGCCTCATGTCTGTCACCATCGATACACCCATCTATCGACTCCAGATGGCTTATGCCCACAAACAGGACTTGATGAGGACACCAAGGGTTAGTTCTGGAATGAACTGCAGACTAAAATCTGTGCCTGCCCTGAAGATCTACTGCTCCTCTGCGGTGACTTGAATGGTCATGTGGGAAGTAATTGGGAACAACGGTTATGGAAATCCAAGATGGATTTTGCATCCTGGATTTTGCAGAAGCAAAGAATCTCATGATCTGCAACACATTTTTCAAGAAACGTCCAAACCAACTCATTACTTTCACCAGTGGCGGAAATAGTCAGATTGATTTATTCTTTTGAGAAGACGCTACCTTCCCATGGTACGCAATACTAAGGTTATACCTTCTGATGTTTTTGCCCCACAACACAATTACAAATTACACAAGTTACAGATCTAAAAATAAAAGGCCATAAGAAAATGAACAGCACCACAGGCCCCAAGAGGATCAAATGGTGGAAGTTACACACAAAGAAGCAGTGACCAGAAAAATTGTATTCGCATCTATCAGTGCTGCCACAAAATAACATCACCTAGTCAACACTCTGTGACTCTGTCATTACCACTGCCAGAGAAATCCTTGGCTTTAAAAATCAGGTCACCATTATATTGACAAACAAGTGTGGCTGTGGACTGAACAAGTGCAGGAGAAAGTGCAGGAAAAGAAGCAAACTTTCAAGAAATGGCAGGCTGTGATGACCTGGGGCATGGCACAAAGGCAACACAGCCAGGTAATCAGTAGGAATCCCTTTATTAGCTCCTCAATGTCCTGGTTACCTTCTGGCTGGAGAAGAGCTGTCCCAGGAACAGCCTTTGCTGCAGAAAATCAAGTCCAAAATGTAGTCAACAAAAACTATAGCTATAAATCCAATCAAGGAAAAATGAGGTAATTACTCCGACAGGGCAGGAGCAAGAATTCCAGACATGAAAGCACGGCAATAACTCAACACGGTTGGGAAGATGCCAGGAACGCAGATAAGCAAAGTCAATACAAGATAAACTCATGTTTGCTCCCAGCCGCTGCTGCGCTCAGCATGCATTTCTTTTAAACTCTCTTCCCAGCTGTGGCTAATGAAGGGAATCAGGGCCCTTTCCTCCCCTATAAGCCATGCAACGCATGTTGCTCTCTTCTCTATTCCTCCCTGCGTGCCTAGGATGAAGCGGGGGTGGGCCTAGGTCTTCCTCTGAACTCCAGCCGGACTTTGTCCTTCCCCAGTTTCCTCCACAGCCAACGGAGCCACACTCCCACTCCCTGTGAGCTGTTCATCTTTCTCCTCAGATTCAGACTCCAACAGGGGCATGACCAGGGGTGGGATTCTACCGGTTCGACATGGTTCTATAGAACCGGTTGTTACAGTTCCCGGTAGTTCAGAGAACCGGTAAATCGGGCCTCTGGCTGGCCCTGCCCCTCTTCGCCCACTTCTCTACTCTGTGCCCAGTCAGTCCCTATCGCGCATGTGCAACATTGCTGCCTGCTTTTCACTGCAGCAGAACGAAAAGCTTGAAAGTCCTCAGCCCCTCCCCTCGGGATATAGCTCTTGTTTGCTCACAGGTAAGCCTGCAAATCACACTAGCCCCTTCCCCACTGTCCCCGGGCCTCCCACAGCCATCTCCAGAGCTCCCCAGGCCTCCTGCGGTCATCTCCAGGGCTATCTGGGCCTCACCTAGCCTGCCTACCTGCCCCCCCCCCCATCCCTGGGCTTGACTGGCTGGCTTCCCCATCTGCGCAGCCCCATCCTGACGGCGGTGCTGGTTGGGGCCTCCCTACCTGCCCCCCCAATCCCTGGGCTCGGCTAGCTGCCTAAACCGCCATACGGCACTCTTCCAGCTCTCCCTACCACGTGGCAGCCTCCCATAAGAAGTGCCATCACTGTATCACCTCTGCCGCCTCTATCTGCTTCCTTTCGTTTTGCTGCCGCAGCCGCTTTTGCCACTTCTCCTGGGAGCAAAACGAAAGGAAGCGGGCAGAGACGGCTGCCATCTTCACCCACCCGCTTTCTTTCATTTTGCTGCCACCGCTGCCTGCAGACAGAGGTACCATACTGTACCGGAGGGCTTGGGGTGCTCCACAGCCCCGCTACCGTCTCATGCCTCCCCCTTCCTTTTCCCACCGCCCGCTGCTATCTGGAGCTCAAAGGATCATTCAGTTCATCCCAGACCAGGTGTGTGTGTGTGTGTGTGTGTGTGTGTGAGAGAGAGAGAGAGAGAGAGACAGGCAGACAGACAGACAGAGAGAGAAAGAAGAAAAAGAAAGGAAAGAAAGAAGGAAAGAGAAAGAAAGAAAGAAAGAAAGAAAGAAAGAAAGAAAGAAAGAACAGGAAGGGGGGAGAGAAAACTCTGTGCTATTATTTTAATTGTTCCATTATTTATCATATATTAATATTTTACACTGTCCCCACCCCTGGAGTGATTTTACTGCCTTTCTTTTGCCCAGGTATTTTTCAGGGTTTACAATACATGCATTCAATGTCTGTAGTCCAGAGCATAAATACATGTGTGTTTAACAGGGTTGAAAGAGACCTTGGACGTTTTCTAGTCCAACCTGCTGCTGAGGCAGGAAAACTGAGGATACCAAACTCTGAGTAGAGGTCCTGGGAAAGGTGTCAGAATAACAAAGGAACACTTAGAAAGGACTGGGGGATGGTGAACCCTATACCATTTCAGAGAAATGGCTGTCTAGTCTTTTTCTTAAAAACCTCCAGTGTTGGAGTATCCAGAACTTCTGGTGGCAAGCAGTTCCACTGGTTAATTTTTCAGGAAGTTTCTCCTTAGTCTTAGTTTGCTTCTCTCTTTGTTCAGTTTCCATCCATTGCTTCTTGTTTGCCTTCTGGTCCTTTGGAAAATACATTGCCCCTCCTCTTTCTGGCAGCCCCTTAAAAGCCTCTTGCCTATCACACTCTTGGATAAAGCATGTGAGCCATTTCCTCCTTTCAGTGGTCCAAGAAAGTACATCTATAGTATGTAGGTAATAAAGTCAAAAAAAGATGAACAACATTTTTACAGAACTATCGATAAGTTGAGGCTGGGTGTGACAAGGAATGGTTGGGAGGGGAGGGGCCAGGCGAGGCACCTTTAATGTGAGTGACATTGAGTTGGTCACACCCACCCAGTCACATGACCACCAAGCCACTCCAGCCAATCATGTGACCACCAAGCCATGCCCAATCAGCAAGCCACACCCACCCAGTCACCCTTAATATCTTCTTTAAAATATCCTATATATTATGACAAAAACTTAATAGCATGGAGAAATGATGACTGTGAGATGAACTGGAAATGTTAAATATATAAATATATGTAAATTCTGTAAAATTCTTTTGGAATCCTTAATTGTAACAGATTCTATAGCAACTAAGCCACTGGTCTGCTACACGAGCTCTGCAAACTTTGGGTATAGCCCCTGAGAAAATTATCTTGTCAAAAAGTACTTGTTTTGATGTGAGAAACTTGAACATGATTGCATACGTAATGTATAAAGTATTAACTAAGTTTAAATATAAATAAATTCAAGCCTACTTTTTATTTTTAAAGCCAAGTGTGGTCTAGAACTTGAAAAAAAGTTATGGAATCCTGAACTAAAAGAATTTAATAAACTCAGTGAACCAAATGGGTCATATTAATCCCTACAGTTATATAACTGCCAACAGTGACAAACCATAATAAATGCTCTTTATCCAAGTACCTTGATCTTAACATTCTTATGTAAATCCAATTTTGCAGACCAAGAAATCTTGCACAGATTGGAGAAGGAAAAAATACTTGTTTTCACCCCATCACGGAGAGTGCAAGGGAGAAGAGTCGTCTGCTATGATGACCGCTTTATATTGAAGTTGGCCTATGATTCTGATGGCATTATTGTGTCCAATGACAATTACCGGGACCTTCAGAATGAGAAACCAGAATGGAAGAAATTCATAGAGGAACGGCTGCTTATGTATTCCTTTGTAAATGACAAGTACGCAATTTCCCCTCATCTGCTGTGCACAAATGTTCCTTAGAGAGATTTCCTCTTCTTTTTGTGTGGGTCCAATTCTCATTACAGATAGTCCTCAGCTTATCATCACAATTGAGCCCAAAATTTATGTTGCTAAGGAAGGCAGTTAAGTGAGTTTTGCTCCATTTTGCAACCTTTCATGCCATAGTTGTTAACTAAATCACTGTAGCTGTTAAATTAGTAACATGGTTATTAAGTGAATCTGGCCTCCACATTGAATTTGGTTGTCACAAAATGAGATCATGTGACCCTGGGACATTGCAACCATCATAAATATGAACCACTTGCCAAGCATCTGAATTTTGATCATGTGACCATGGGGATGTTGCAATGGTTGTTTGAAAATGGTCATAAATCACTTTTTTCAGTGCCATTGCAACTTCAAACAGTCACTAAATGAATTTGAGGACTACCTCTATTTGAAAATAGCATGGCCAAGAATTGATGCCTGTGGATAACGGAAATAGTAGTTAACTGATTTAAACATTTGTTCTCATTCTCTCCATAGATTTTGTTCTAAGCTAGAATAACATTTTTCCTCTTTGGTGGGAAAATGCTCCAATCCTGTTAGATTTTTAGTTAGCAGTTTTTGCTTGTTCTTCAGTTATCTTTTACTTTTTGGAAAGTAAAGATTGATTGGCAGAAATTTTCTGAATTCGCTACTACTAAACCACAAAAGTGGTTGTGATCTTGGCTTGTTAGTAAAAGTTGTTGGTTTGAGACTCAGCAACAATATTTTAAATCACCATAAGTCTATGTTCAGGATGCACTATGTACAATAAATAAATCTGTGTCATGGCCAATTTTAATCTTAAGAATATTGTGTGATCTTCTTACCCACTAGATGCTGGTTACTTTATAGATTGCAGAATAACAGAATTGGAAAGGACCTTGGAGGTCTTCTAGACCAACCCTCTGCTTAAATCAAGAGACCCTATACCAGGGGTGTCAAACTTACAGGCCAAATGCCTTATGCACTGGCCACCCCACCCCCATTTTAGTAAAGGGGAAAAAAGTTGTGATATGTCACATGACAATAACAAGTTTGACATCCCTGGTGTATACAATTCCGGAAAAATGGCTGTAATCAATCTCTTCTTAAAAACCTCCAATAATGATGCCCTCACAACTTCTGGAAGCAAGCCATTGATTAATTGTTCTCACTGACAGGAAATTTCTCCTAAGTTCTTGGCTGGATCTTTTTAATGATCTCCCAACTGTTACTTCTTCTCCTGCCCTCATATTGACCTAGGGGTCAATAGGTTGACCCCTATTTCTCTGTCACAGCTCCTTAAATATTGGAAGACTGTCATGTCTAGACAGGAGAAGAAGTAACAAATAGAAATTTGTGAAAGAGAGATTAATGCTAGGCAGTTAAATTTGACAATGTTTTATTTTTCTAGGTTTATGCCACCTGATGATCCATTGGGACGCCATGGCCCTAGTCTTGAAAACTTCTTAAGGAAAAAGCCAGTTATTCCAGAACACAAAAAGCAACCGTGCCCTTATGGTGAGTAGGTTACTAGAGGGATTTGGAGAAAGTTGGTCTCACATTCTTTCATTGTTGGCTGGGAAATTCTAGGAGTTGAAATCCATAAGTCTTTAAGTTACCAGATTTGGAGACCCCTGCTCTAAAGGCTTGTGGAATACTTTCAGACTGCATAGCCAGCATATATTTGAATTGATAATTTGTAGTCCTCTGAATCTCTGGAAGACTCCATGTTGGGGAAGATTAAAATAAGTAATCAACATATTGAATAATTATATTGTTATTTTGCACCCCATAATGGTAGTAAATTAGTACTGCTTTGAAGAAAATACAATTTAAATTTATTGGCTAATCAAGAATTTACTCCGAATTTTTAAAATTGGGAGACAGCATAGAAATACTATCCCTCTAATTTATACCACCTGATCCATTGATTAGTGTCAACATGATCTTTGAGAGTAAAGACTTAGTTTTTCTGCTCTCTTTTGCCTGTGGGGTTTCAGTTATATATACAAACCAAGAAATACATTTTGTTTAGGATCTAATCTGGCTTGGTCACCGGGACCAGAGATTTTATTTTCTGAGCTTTCGGACTCCTGCTGGAACCCATGCACAGGGAACTCCTCTGTAGCAGAGTATGTGCTGTTCTGCATGCAGTATTTATAGTACCTGTTGTAAGTGGCTGGTTGGATATAAATTTGGGTGTGTTGATGGCTGGCTTTTAAGTCACTGGCTGTTGTTTCCTTGTGCTGCCCAGCCCTCGCCTTGTAAGTACTTGACAGGCTGGTGATAAATCAATACTCCTGTTGACTGATGAGGAGCCTGTTTCTCAGGCTTCAGTCACTTCCCTGGCTGCTTTTGTGCACACACTCTGCTAGAGAAGTTCCCTGAAGTTCCAGCATGAATCCAAAAGCTCAGAAGTCAAAGCCTCTGGTCCTGGTGACCAATCCAGATTCGATCCTGGAACATGTATATTCACCTTCATTCATGTTGTTTTTAGATAGGAATAGATTCTAATGATTCTCTTTGAACACTTAGAATAATACTGTCACAACAAAACTGTGTTCTAATTTAGCTGAGAGTTTGTAACCCCAAAGCATTTAGCGACATCCATTAATATGTATGTGGAAGATCTTTATTTAAGATCTCACAACTCCATTAAAAGACTGAATGAGATGCTTTCCAGCATCTGATTTTGAGCGAACATTTAAATGAATGTATTTATTTGTGGAGCCTGCTCTAGCTGCCTTCATGGAGCATTGTCACTCAAATTAAAACCTTGACAAGAATTTGGATCTGTTAATAAGGAAAATTCTGGACATAATGATGTAAGAAAATATCAATGTCTTATTTTATGTTTTTGTGGTAAGAGCAGAAGATTTCACTAGGGTTATCCAGTTAAGACATATAGTTGGCAAAGAACATGCCTAATCAGAGAGGACTTTTTCCCCCCAGGGAAAAAATGCACGTATGGGCACAAATGTAAATATTACCACCCTGAACGGACAAACCAGCCCTTGAGATCTGTCGCAGATGAGCTTCGCATCAGTGCAAAATTATCTGCGGTGAAAACCATGAGTGAAGGTGCCTTGGCCAAATGTGGTTCAGGGCCAGCCCTTTGCAAAGGGGGTGAGAACATTTCAGAAGTGAAGCGCAATCCTCCGAAACGCCAGTCTGATCCAAGCATCCGGTCTGTAGCGGTGGAACCGGAGAACCGGCTGTCGATGATGAGGAAGCCTGAGGCCAGCTCTGTCCCGTCTCTTGTTACGGCATTAAGTGTCCCAACGCTTCCACCTCCTAAAAGCCATGCAGTTGGGGCCTTAAATGCTCGGTCAGCAAGTAGCCCCGTGCCTGGGTCATCTTCTCAGTTCATCCATCAGAAATCCTCCCTAGAACACATGACCAGCATGCACTACCCTCCAATCCTGGTCACCAACAGCCATGGGGCTTCGATCAACTACACGGACCCATACCCCAAATACGAATCTTTGGGAGACCACGGCTATTATTCTATGCTCAACGACTTTTCCAGTTTGAACATTAGCAATGTCCATAACACAGATTATTTTGGAGTCGATCTAGACCAAGGTATCTACTCAAGAAATTCAAGTCCGTGTCCTGACAGTTGCTTAAGCCATGCAAGTAATGACTCTTACTCTTCGTATACCGACCTGTACCTGGGTGTAGGAGATGTGGGTTCAGAGGATCACACTAAAGTTCCTCGAATTCCACCGCAAAACCGACTTCAGCCTTTTTCTCATGGCTATCACGAGAATTTAACTAGAGTTCAGAGTTACGGCACTGAAAGGTCCAAACATACTCCACACAAGCATTCAGCTTCTCATTTAGCACTACATGTCCAACACCCTCTTGTTGGGGCACGATCCAGTTGCCCAGGAGACTACCCAGGGCCTCCAAATGTTCACCCATCATCAGCCACAGCCCAACCGAGCCGTGCGCTAGTTATGACAAGGATGGATAGCGTTTCTGATTCAAGACTTTATGAAAGCAACCCTACTCGGCAGAGGAGGCCCCCACTCTGTCGAGAGCAACACGCCAGCTGGGATCCGTTACCATGTGCAACCGATGCCTACTCTTACCATTCCTATCCCTTGAGCAACAACCTCATGCAGCCATGTTATGAGCCCGTCATGGTGAGGAGCATGCCTGAGAAGATGGAGCAACTCTGGCGTAATCCTTGGATTGGGGTTTGTGGGGAGCCCCAAGAACCACGTGTTATCCCAGAGCATCAATACCAGACCTATAAGAACCTCTGTAATATTTTTCCTGCTGGCGTGGTCTTGTCCGTGATGGAGAAGAATCCACACATGACTGATGCACAACAGTTGGCAGCTATGATTGTTGCCAAATTGAGAACAGGACGTTAGCATGGTATCCCTTTGGATTCTTGGAGAGAAATACTGACTACACGAGACCAGCGTCCTGCAGGAGGTACCTGTGATCCTAAAGAGATATTCTCTGTTTTGGGAATAGTTTCACGCTGTGGTATACCATTCTGTACATTGTTTTAGCATTTGCACTGAATATGTGGTTGAAGAATTCTGTAAAAAGCAGATTGTATTATAAGTAAGTATTAAATAATTTTTTTAAAGCTGGGATTTTTTTTAAAAAAGGTGTATTTTACAGGAAGTGCATACTTTTTGCATGGATATATATTGTTTCTTGAATCCAAAAGGTCCTATGTTTGAAGTGAGTCCCTCAAACTTATTAGCAATTATATTGCATGAGTGAATTTTGTAGTTTGCAGTATTGACAAGGTGCTCCAAGGAAAATGTGCTGTGTACATTTGAACATCCTCACACACTGAAGGTTGGCCTGTTCTGGTCCATCTCTTTCAAAGAGCTTCTTCCGAGGCCCCATCAGTTGCTGTGTCTTAGTGGTGCATGGTGAGCACTCCTGATCTCTCAGTGCTCTAGCAACTTAGGTTTGTGCTCACTGGAGAAATCTTTGCTCTCCAAGTGAGGAAAATAGAAAGACAGATTGGTGGTGGTGGAGGGACTCATTGCATGGATGCACAACTAATGGGGCGCTTTGGATTTGGGGGAGGTCTTTTAGGTCATGCCCTTTGGGACAAGGCCATCCATGTCAAACAATGACATGAAAGCAAATAGGACAATTCTCAGCTAAATCTTAACCGTCACATTTCCATATAAATCTGAGTTTGGGTTTTAAAATATGATTAATTGTACAATTCAATTCTTTACAATCCAAAGGTGGTCTAATTGTAGCATCCCAGATCAAATTTCACATTTCAGTTTAGCCCAAGTACAACTAAGTACAAAATGAGTAAACAGGTTTTTTTTAAAAGGGTTAAATGTTGATTATAAAAGATGGAGTTGATGCTATACAATTGATAAACCTGTTTCAATTTTTCACTTTCGGATCCATGCAGAGGTATGCATTTGCTTCTTTGGAGCTGTTTGACTGGCTCAAATCATCTCAGCAAATGTTGGGTATTTTTGCTCAGGAACGGGCAACTTTTGTAGCTAAATGTCTCCCCTAAGAGACATTTATCCAGGTGTAGTAGCTTTTCCATTTTCTTTTTTTAAAGCTGCACTGAGTGGACACCCTTTTTAAATCCAAATATGTCTTTGAACATTTTGAACCATTACTAACTCGATATGTCTCGAGCTAGGACTTGTTGACTTCTACTGTAGTTTTTTTCATGAAAGTCGAGAAGGCCGAGTTACTGGCCTTTGGTTTCTTCATGAGAAGGTGTGACACTGCCTAAATGTTTCTGACTAGGAAACACATGGAACGCGAGGCTGCCGTCAGGGTTGTTTCTGGTGTTTTGAGAATGGCTTCCAAGCTGCTTTCTGAATTTTTGTTTTCAGACCCAGGGGATTGGGGTGTGAGGGATAGTCCAAAGGGTGTTTCATGTTGCTGGAATAATTCCCAGTAATGCCCAGAATTCCTGCTTTATTTTTGTTTGGCATCAGATAGGATATTCAAAGTGGATCTAGACAGGGATGACATCACTAACTGGCAGGGTGGTGATTCTATCTTGGGATCCACAATAAGCATAATTGTGCAATGATACTAACAGGAAAGAACTCGTTTAGATTATTGAGATTCTGCTGAACATATTAAAGAAGGCTGCCTACGGGTAGCATTTCTCCAGAGTAGTGTTTCTCAACCTGGGCAACTTTCTAAGAAGTGTGGATTTCAACTTTGAGAATTCCCCAGCCAATATGAATTCTGGGAGTTTGAAATCCATTCATCTTAAAATTGCTAAGTCTGAGAAACACTGCTCTAAAGAGAAGATAGACAGTAATTCATCTTAACAACTTTCCAACCACAAGAGACGATGTCACCTGCCTGTAGCATATTTGCTGTCTTCTGATTTTAAAGACAAGCTTTATTTCCCTGTAGGAAAATGGTGGTGGATCATCTGACATGACCCCTGCATTTGTCATGGTACAGCTTTTCTCAAATTGCTGCTGGCACACTGTGGCTTTGTCTGTTGTGGCTGCTGATTAGATTGAGTTTGGATGGTGCACCATGCTGAGCTGACTGCATTGCAGACCCTGCATTCCCAGTTTTATCCAGTGCTTTAAGAAGCACGAAGAAAAATGCAGATTAGCCCTTTGGTTAATCCGTGCCCTGAATATTCTTCGCAATATTTGGCCTTTTAGCTGTAAAAAAACCCAACAGCCTTGAGTTATCTGGACCCTTTTATCAATGAGGACAAAACCCATTTTTTTTGGGAGATTTCTTCTCTTTTAAAAGTAGCTGAGAGCAACACCTCAAATAACCAGAAACGACTTTTTGTTTGTTGATACAAATTGTATCTTTCTTGATTGTATAAAACATGTATAAAAGCCATCTCTAGATTAGCTCAATATTGTACTTTCATCACTATGTTTGTGACACTGTGTGTCAAAGGGGAGTAGCTCATGGAGGATTATAAATCTTTTTATTTAAAATGGGCACTTAACAATTTATAGAAAAAATAAATAAAAGGCAAATTTTGAATTCCATTTTATTACTATAATGCGCACCGCTAGTGTGCGTACATTTAAGAGCATTATGCTGCATAAATTATATATTGTCTATTTATTAATACATTCTTGCGGATAATTTTTTGGTAAAATACTCATGTTAAGGCTTATATTCATATTTATACATGGCTATTGACAGTCAAAGTGCTGTACATCCTGCTTTTATTTTTAACAGGATCATTATAAAAGTATGGCTTTTCAGTTCAGTGTTGAAATTGTGTGCGCTCCTATTTTTTTTGCATGGAATCCAGTTTCTATATGCATAAAATAGATGTTTTCCATGTTATCTCTATTATAAGATAATCTTGTAGACAACTGTAGCAGAATCTTTTCAGTACACCAAATGCTGAACAAAAGCTACTGGTGTGTTTTTGTTTTTTTTAATTAAAGATGAAAATATTTTACTGTCAGTAAAAGCTATATATTACATACTATATATTAGGAATATATTAAAAATGTTGTAAGTCTCTAGTGTGCATTTTTGGGAAGTAATGCTATGGAGAATAAGTGGTGTACTTTCAGTAGCACCTCTTTTCCTCAAGGAAGGAATTAATTTTTTGTAAAAAATTATTTCAAAATCTAATCTGTAAAAGCAAGGAGAGAATGGCAATTTTATAATAGTGTCTGGTTTTTTTGCTGCTAATTATTTTTCTCTGGAACTGTTGTAGCATTTGTTAAATCAATTTACTTCTTTCTGTCTGAACTTTTCAATACCAGTTCCAAACTGACATTTCACTGCCTTCATCTCTCAATGCTAAATTTCTTCTTATATAGAAGGGATGGTATATATAAAAAACACAACTGCCTATATTGTAAATACACTTTGCTTTTAAATGCTCTTTTTGAGAGCACAGTATTTATTTATTTATTTGTGTATCAGATGGCTATAGTAACTCTTGTCTATCTTGAAAAACTAGAAAAACCCATCCTATAAAGTATTTATTTGCATTTGAATTTTCTGTAATATATTGTTATATTAATGCTTAATACTGTTTGCTTAACTACTGAGAACTGGGATAGATGAAATAATTTTGAAATGTGAGCTTCAGTGATTTATGTAAATATTTAGTAATCCTTTTTTTGCTTGTATAGCTTCTAACTACTGTTAGACCCTCTGTAGTATTTACAGTAGTGTACATTTTTCATTGATAGAATTTAGCATTACTCTTTAATTGTTCCAAAAAATATATTAAAAAAATCTTTGGGTTTTTTTCTGTTGACCCAAATATAAGGTAAGTCTCAATGACAAAGAATGAAGATCTACTTTAATTGCCCTGATCCAATAAGACAGGGGTGGACAATTATGGCAACTTTATGACCTGTGGACTTCAACTCCCAGAGTTCCTAAGCCAGACTGGCTTAGGAATTCTGGGAGTTGAAGTCCACAGGTCATAAAGTTGCCCATCCCTGCAGTGAGAGGTGTGACAATGACTTTCATAAATGCAAGGAGCAGACAGTACATCGCAAGCGGTAGCCTCTCAACCCCTTCTTTGGATAGCAGAATAAGGGAAAAGGAACATAGGCACCAGGAAATGTCACTAGCTCTGGGTTAGGGCTGGCATGCACGTCTTGTAAATACTATAAACTGCAGTGCTTATATCTGTAGCTGCATGTAAGCATTAACGGACAAGGCCTTTCTTTTTGAGAAAGCATGCTTTTTAACTGAAATGGCCAAGCTCCAGAAGGTTAGCCTCTGGGAGAGACCCCCCTTTTTTTTCTTTACGAGATAATTCACGCTTTTGCATATTGCATTGCCATGTATTTGCAGGCGGTTGGTTGTAAATATCGCTTTATCAAACCAGTGATGTTCCTAGCTTAGCCTTAAATTATCTTGGTTGCTTTCTGGTGGTCACTGACCACAGAGCAAATACACTTGTCATTGTGTTGTCTCTCCCCTCTGCCAGCAGCATCCAACTTTGTACAGACCTAGTTGAAAGAGGAACAGTTTTTGTGGCACTGTTCTGAGCTGCCAAATAAGGGTGAGAAAAGAGTATACTTACTGAATGCTTAGCACATTGGACTTGTTAGAAGACTTGGCCAGTGGTGCTCTCTAGTTAATAAGTTAAAACTACCTTGTGTGGCTTTCCAAGAATCCTAACCAATCTTAGAACCAACAGCTGTTCGTTGTTGGATGCTGTTTCTTTTTTTATCCTCTTTCATAGGCTGCTCCTTCTCCATGGATGCACTTTGTTCTTGCAGTCTTCGAGGATGCTAACAATCACTTAACCTGCTTACCATTCTAGCCTGCTTGATCCTTTGGTTTCTAGGGACCAGTCTGGGTAAGAATGATTATTCAAGCCTTATCTTAGGACTTTTCCCTACCGTTGTTGGAATAGTTCCAATTTCTGTGTAACACTCTTTGTAGAGATGCTTTATAATAAATAAGTAATTATAAGTAATTAATGTGTATTCAATAAATGATCCACTCAGACTCTGAAACAGCTTGTTTGTTTTCTCTGTAAAAAACAAATCCCACTTGCAGTTTCATAAATGTCTTCACAATAAGCTTACATGTGTTCCGAGGTCCAGATCCGGAACAAATAAAGAGCAAGTATATATTTTAAAATTATTTTTAAAAAATCTTAAGAGAACCTAAACATAGCAACAATGAGATAGCATACCAATTTATGACTCACATGCTTTTTTAAATAAAAAACACACATTATCTATTAAAAATATTAAAACATTTAATTATTTTTTAAAAATACAAAAATGAATTTTAGCAATAGGCAGATCTGTTGTGTGGATTAAGTGTGCCTGCTTCTTCACAGCCCTTAAATGTCCAGGAGGAATATCTATGATGGAGAAGTAGCTGCATTGCACCAAAAAGAACTTTCAAAGAGCAGTCAGGCACAGCATTGTTTGAGTGGCAAGGAAAACCTCCCATTGTGTTAACAAAGAATCTCCTGCTCAAAAATGCTGAATCCCACTCTTTAATTTATGAAGCTCACTCTGGGTCCATAAGAGTCCTGACGTAAGGAAACCAGGCCATTCTGGTGAGCTGTAGGAAACAGAACGGGACAACAATTAGGTGAAAGAACCACGGCACACAATTACTTTAGCAAGTGTGACTGCATCATGTGGCAAAAACTGGGGGAAGGGATCCCCACCTTGTCCAGGAAATGGAGGGACACATGAAATATAACGGAGCTGACCCATTCTGAGCTTCTTTAGGAAGCGTTTGGACAATTAGGAGATTCCAATGAAAATGCAAGGCAGGGAGTAGGGAAATTTATCTGGGTCCTGGTTTATTTCGTTCAGACTGAAACAAGGGGAGCCACCCAAGCCTGATCAGGGCCTGAATTTGGACAACAATTGCAGACAGACATAGTTTATTTTGGCATTGTGAGTTCCAAATAAATCAATAATTTATCAGAACCAATTTATGCACATTTTATTTTTAACAATGATTCCTTTATTTTTTGTTGTATGCTGCCAAAATCGTGTTTTGAGTTGGGCAGATCTATAAATGTTTATGATCCATCCATCCATCATTCAAATCACATTGGAATCCAGAGAAATTGAACCGAAGAAATTAAATAATTTGTAGCTTGGCACCCTGGGAGTCAATTTGGCAACTTACTCATGGAAGAACCAAACGAGCAATGTAATTACAGAAGCTCTTTCTTCCAATTATTACAGTCATTTCTCCCTTAATTATTTCTTCCAGATTCTGAGATTTTAGCAGCTGGTCAAAGCTTTGAGTGTATTGACATACAATGTAAATGCTATAAACTTCCTTTAAAAAAAAGTAATTTATTGTTCCATAAAACACTTGTCTACCTTAATTTGGTACAGGTAGTCCTTGACCTATGACCACAACGGAGCCCAAAATTTATGTTGTTATGTAAGATATTTGTTAAGTGAGTTTTGTCCCATTTTACGACCTTTCTTGCCACAGTTGCTAAGTGAATCACTGCCGTTGATATGTTAATAACCTGGTTATCTAGCTTCCCCATTGACTTTGCTTGTCAGAAGTTCTCAAAAGGGAATATGACCTCAGGACACAGCAATGATCATAAAATAGGAACCAACTGCTAAACATCTGAATTTTGATCACATGATTATTATCAATGGTCATAAGGGTGAAAAACGGTCCTGTCATTTTTTTCAGTGCCGTTGTAACTTTGAATGGTCACTAAATGAACTGTTGAAAGCCGAGGACTACTTATGAGCTAACTTTGGCTTAGAAATTACACAGTTCTCAAAATAATTTACTACTTTCCATACTGGCCGCTCACCTACTTGTTATGCTTCAAAATTTAATTTTCATACTGAAACAGTAATCTTGCAATAATTTAAACTCCTCCAAAGAGTTCTGATTGTCTAAGATCTGATCTTAAGAATCCAAGCCTTTCTACATATTACTGATGTTCTTCACCTGACATTGTCCCCTTTAACTAGTACTCTGTGAAATCCAAACCAACATTCAATAATAGATTTGATGTCAGGGTGGAATACAGGTAGTCCTTAACTTTTACGTCCACAACAGAGAACAAAATTTCCATTGCTAAGTTTTTAAGTGAGTTTTGCTCCATTTTACGATCTTTATTACCATAGTTGTTAAAGGAATCGCTGCGGTTGTTAAGCAAGCTAGCAACATGGTTGTTCAGTGAATCTGGCTTTCTCACCGACTTTGTTTGTCAGAAGGTTGCAAAAGATGACCCAGGACACTGCAACCGTCATAAATACGAACCAGTTGCCGAGCGTTTGAATTTTAAGCACATGACATGGGGATGGTACAGTGGTGGTTGTAAGTGTGAAAACGGGTCATAAGTCCCTTTTTTCAGCACTGTTGTGAAACTTTGGTCACTAAACCAATGGTAGTAAGTCAAGAACTACCTGTACAGACATAAAGAGGTGTCTTGATGTAACCAACACAAGATGTTACGCAAAATGGACTTCATACTCTGGAGAATAAGTGGTGCAGAGAAAAGCAGGTAACATTACAATGGCCCTGCTCTATTGTTTTATTGGTAGACTTTAGAATGGACAAAGTCTTATGAATGAAATGTTTATGCCTATTCTGAAAATTTTGCTGTCCAACATCAATTTCTCCCAGATATTGAGCTTATCTCCCACCTAGACTATGCCAATGCTCTCTACATGGGGCTCCCCTTGAAGAGCACCCGAAGGCTCCAACTGGTGCAGAATGCGGCCACGCGGGTGGTTTTGGCGGCTTCTCGAAGCTCTCATGTTACGCCACTCCTGCGTGAGCTGCATTGGCTCCCGGTGGTTTTTTGGGTGCGTTTCAAGGTGTTAGTTACCATCTTTAAAGCGCTCCATGGCTTGGGACCTGGGTATTTACGGGACCGCCTACTGCCACCATCGATCTCCTGTTGGCCAGTGCGCTCCCATAGAGTGGGTCTCCTCAGGGTGCCGCCGGCTGGACAGCTGGCGACCCTGAGGGTGCGGGCCTTCTCTTTGGGGGCACCCTCCCTCTGGAACGAATTACCCCCGAAGATGAGGATCATCCCTGACCTTCTGACCTTCCGGCATGCGTTGAAAACTTATTTATTTCATCAAGCCGGTCTGGCCTAGGGTTTTAAATTTGATTTTAATTGGTTTTAGTCCTTATTTTTAAACCCTTGTCTCGTTTTTATTATTCAGCCACCTAATTTAATCTTTTTAATTGTTTTCAATTTATTGTATTATTGTATTTTTAATGGCTGTACACCTCCCCGAGTCCCGCAGGGAGAGGGGGGCGATGTATAAATCTTGTAAATAAAATAAATAAAAATATGGCAGGGAAAACAGACGCTAACCTGTCAGTTTCTGTCTCTACCCTTCAGCAACAGGTGCAAACTCCAGGACTAACACCTGACAGGAAACACTCACAGCCTTGCCCGCTCAGAAGGAAATCTGCTCTCTGAGCATGATTTCCAAGTCAGAATAATCACCTTTTCTTACAAGCCACACCTCCTCCGTGAGGCAAGTGCGCTTCTGCTTGTGTGCGAGAGTAAATGCTGCTAAGGGTTCAAATAAAACCTCAAAGCAGGTGACAGTGAACGGAAAGAAGACCAACAGAATCTCAACTGAAACCAGTTCAGAGAAAATTCCTTTTTTATACATATAGCAATAGCATTTAGGCTTAAACAGGCAGTCCTCGACTTACAACCACAACAGAGCCCAAACTTTCTGTTGCTAAGTGAGACATTTAAGTTTTGCTCCATTTTATGACCTTTCTTGCCACAATTGTTAAGTGAATCACTGCAGTTCTTAAGTTAATAACACACTTGTGCATCTCACTTCCCCATTGACTTTGCTTGTCAGAAAGTCTCAAAAAGTAATTACATAACCTTGGGATATGTAATAAATATGTATCAATTGCCAAGTGTTTGGATTTTGATCATGTGACCATGGGGATACTGCAATGGGCAAAGTATGAAAAGGGGGGGTCATGAGTCACTTTTTTCAGTGCTATTGTAACTTTGAAGGGTCACTAAATGAACCATTGTAAGTCAAAAACTATCTGTACTTCTGAGCTCAGAACATAATTATATTTTCCCTTTTTATTTTAATAGTAGCCCTTAAAGGCATCTCAAATTGAGAGGAACAGGCAAGAGAGGCCCATCACCCCAAAGCCTTCATTAATCATTACTAAGACTGGACTAGCCTCCCTCTTCCTTCTTCCACGAGGTGTAACATTAACTCTTCTCCAACAGTAGAAATTTCCCCAATCTCTAGGGAAATACTCACACATTGTTGGGGGAATTTTTCCTGTCTCCATTCTCCAGTTGGTCAAGAGCCGACATCATGGTATAGTTATCCACTAACAGGGTATCGGGATCATCTGTTTGGCCAGGTAGTTTTCCCAGAGGAAAATTTCTCCATTTCAGTTTATCTGTGGGGGAGAGAATGGATGGAGCTTAGCAAGATCAAGCATAGCCAATGATGGATAGAACTCACCCAGGAAGTCATAGGAGCTGAGTTCAAACAGTGCACTGAGCCAAAAGCGGACAATCTACAGCAGGAGTGTCCAATCTTGGCAACTTTTAGATCTGTGAACTTCAACTCTCAGAATGCTCCGATACCATAAGAAATTGAGGAAGGTTGCTTGAAATCACCTTGGTTTTCTGCTCTTTCTGAAACGGTCCCATCTTGGAACCAAACCTTTTCAATCTAATCCATGGTGTGGCCTAGTTGGAAGGACAGAAGGAGTCACAGCCATCCGAACATGATGTTCCATATGACAGGTCCTCAGCAGAGAAGCTGGGATCCCCCCTGGGTCCCACTAGGTGACTTATTTGAGAGAATAAACCATGCCAACTCTGCTGGATATTACAGAAAAAGCAGAGACAGTTGGAAAAAGGAAGTCCTACAGGTAATCTAACTGGGGATAGGCCTGAACGGATAGGTTTTCTACATATTGTTAGAAGCATGGGTTATCAACAGCAGGCTGTTCATCACCTGGGAAACCTAAATGTCTAACTGCCTGAGAGATATAATAATGTGAAGTTATCAATTCCACACCCCCAAGCTCCCTTTGTCCAATAGTAGCTTAGATATCTTAGAGCAGGTGTGTCAAACTTTAGTTCATTGAGGGCCGCATCAGGGTTGTATTTGATCTCGGACGGCCGGGGGGAGGCGTGGCTGGGGGGGACATTGCCAGGGTGGGCGTAACAGCACTCTGCCAGCCAAAACGTGGCGCGGGGGTTAATTACAAAATGTGGGCTTTGCTTTGTGACATCCAGATCAGCAAGCAAAGGGTGTGAACTGCACAGAAAATACACTTCTGTTTGGTTATGAAGAAATATTCCCAAAGTCAAATGTAGACTGACCTTTAGCTAAACCCTTCCCAGCAAACAGCAAATTTTGAAGCTCCAGGTAAAGAGGATTCATTTTAGGGTGAGTAACCGCAGTTTGTATATTGGAGGTTCCTAAAGGAATGCTGGGAAACTATCTGAAAGAACATTTGAGGGAGGGCCTTTCTCTGCCTGAGGCTGTAGAGACCTGGCACCAATCAAAACATTGTTTGTGAAGCAACTGACAGGGTAAGCCACTAGTATATGAAAATAAGAGCAAACTCCACTCCCTTCTAGTACTTATGATGTTACCCAGTTTGGCAATAAAACATCTGCAAGAAAACCATCAAGCTTAAGAGAGCACCAAGGACCCCACAGTTCAACCCTGAGCTACAAATACTCTTTTCTAGTGATAAACACTTTTTGGTTAGAGGGACTCAGACCCAGCTTTATATGAAATGGCTCCCAGTGGATTTCCTTCTAAATTTTGATACGATTCTGTAAATAAGGAATGCAGAATTATAATGGCTGAGTATTCGATCCTTCATACGTCAAAAAACACAAAGCTAAGGGATAAACAAATAAAAACCAGATTTGAAAAAAGAAAAGGCTCAGGAAATGAAAGAATGAAAGTGTAAGAAAGAAAGAGGAAAAGAAGGAAAACAAAAGAATGACTTCCAAGTTTCTTTGGTGCAGATATAAGTAAATATATATATATCAAAATCTTATTCTAAGATTAACATTTGTCTATATTATTTTCATAATCCCATATTTAATTATCAAAACCCAGATCAACTTTAAATGTCAGTTTCTCAAAAAAAGTCCAGTAATGGTTCATATTGCTTTAATCACTATTTATTAAGGAAACCACAACTAATTCATTTAATTGCACCAAACTCTAAATAAAACAGGAATAGAAAATCCTAAAAGTCTGGACCATCCTTCTCAATTTTGGCAACTTTTAGGTGCATTGACTTCAAATGCGGCTGCGCGGGTGATTTTGGGGGCTCCTCGGAGCTTCCGTATTACACCGTTCCTGCACGAGCTGCACTGGCTTCCAGTGGCCTTCCGGGTGCGATTCAAAGTGTTGGTAGTCACCTTTAAAGCGCTTCATGGCTTGGGACCCAGGTACTTACGGGACCGCCTGCTGCCACCATCGGCCTCCCGCCGGCCAGTGCGCTCCCACAGGGTGGGCCTCCTTGGGATGCCGTCAGCTGGACGATGCTGGCTGGCGGCCCCGAGGGTGCGGGCCTTCTCTACAGGGGCACCCTCCCTCTGGAATGAATTACCCCCGGAGATGCGAGCCATTACTGACTTGCAAACCTTCCGGCGTGCACTAAAGACCCACCTCTTCAAACAGGCTGGTCTGGCCTAGTATCAATTACCAGGGTTTTAAGTTTTTAAATTTTTTGGTAATTTTAACTTTTTTACCTTGTTTTATTGTGTTCTTTCAGCCACTAATTTAATTCTTTTAAAATCTATTTTAAATTCTATTTATTGTGTGGTTTTATCTTGGCTGTACACCGTTCCGAGTCCCATTGCGGGAGAGGGGGTGGTATAAAAATCTAAATAAATAAATAAATAAATAAATGAATGAATGAATGAATGCCAGAACTACCCAGGCAGCATTAAGTTCGCCCATCTTAAATTTGCCAAGACTAAGAAACGCTGATCTACAGATAGGGGCCTTTTCCATTCCTGTTTTATTGGTACTTACTCATTTATGAGCAATCATAATGCAAAATCCTCACTCCGACTCTTCCCCAGAACAATCAAAATGCAAAATCCTCACCCCATCTTGAAGCAACCACAATTCCCTCACTAACCTACTTTCCACATTCGCCTGAGTGCAGGGCAACAAAAGAAGATCGTGTTTTAAAAAAGTGCAATCAGACTTAACTTCTTGTGTAAAAAGATCTCGAGAAGTTAGAAGTCTGATTGATTTTTTTTTTTTTACTGGTAGTCCCAGAGTCTTCCGTGGTTGCCCTCCATGCTGGAGAACAGAGCTAGAAAGCAGGTCAGTGAGGGAATTGTGGTTGCCGCAGGACTTTGCAAGAGGACGTCCAAGCTAAACACGGCATGGCCTATGCCTCATTTTCACTAGCAGAGGCACCACAGGCCAGACCTTTGCTATTTCCAAGCTGGCCCTGGGGGGCAGATCTAAGCACCCCACCATCTGGATCCAGCCAGTGAGCCTTGAATCTGAAACCCCTGTCTTAGAGGATGGGCAGGATCTCATCCCTTACAGAAGAAGAGAGAAAGAAGAGAAATAGAGAAAGAGGGAAGGAAGGAAGGAAAAAGGAAAGAAAGAAAAAGAAAGAAAGCTAGCTTGTAGAAAAAGAAAGGAGAGAGAAAGAAAAATAGAAAAGAGGGAAGGAAGGAAGGAAAAAGGAAAGAGAAAAAGAAAGCGAGCTTGTAGAAAAAGAAAGGAGAGAGAAAGAAAAGAAATAGAGAAAGAGGGAAGGAAGGAAGGAAAAAGGAAAGAAAGAAAAAGAAAGCGAGCTTGTAGAAAAAGAGAAAGGAGAAAGAAAAGAAATAGAGAAAGAGGGAAGGAAGAAGGAAAGAAAAAGAAAGCTAGCTTGTAGAAAAAGAAAGGAGAGAGAAAGAAAAGAAATAGAGAAAGAGGGAAGGAAGGAAGGAAAAAGGAAAGAAAGAAAAAGAAAGAAAGCTACCTTACTTACCCATATTGCTTTATCTCCTAAGAATGCACTGGACAGATCCTACTCCCATCTAACTTCAGACCAGTTATGGTTTATTTTGTTCAGTTCAAATAATAATGATTTGAGGTTTAGCAATGTTCAGAGGCTCCCACCCTTGTTTTGCTTTTCTCTTGAGCAGCAGATCTCCAAGGTTTTAGGTAAGTTGCAAATATTACATGGACACACCAGAGATCAACCTTTGAAGGCATGTGGCCTCTTCCTCTAGACCAGAGGTGGGGAACGACGGCCCCTTTATGACTTGAGCATTTCAACTCCCAGAATTCCTGAGCTCAGAAAGGGCTATCACTCCCCAACCCTGCTCTACAGCACGTCCAGCCTTTGGGTTTGCCTGGGTCACGCTGAGTACAGAGAAATTGTCTTGAGCCACATATTAAATATATATTATAGTTAATACATATATATTATATATATTTCATAATATAACAATCTTACTTTATTTTTTATATTTTTAGAATATCTTGTGGGGCCATATTACTAGCTGTCCAGGGCCAGATGGAGCCCGTCAATTGCATATATGCTTGCTCTCGACTATAGACAGATGCTATTAAAAGGGGTATCCCATTAAGCAAAGGCATAGTTTATCTAAGCTCTATGTTCCTTTCCTCCTGCCCTTTATCATTCCTCCACTTTTGCTCCTTCCAGCCACAGAATTATTTGTACAAGACATTCAGGGATAAACTAAGCAGCACTCAGGCGCATTTTTTGCCCTTAACATGCCAAACATGCTCACTCCCAACAGATTAGAAGCCAGGTTGTACCTGAGCCAACTTGCCAGACTCCCCCCTGAAGAGCTTTTCTTTTCTCAGCCAAAGCTGCTGGGTCTTCCAGGAAAAAAGGCTCCAGCTGTGACGGTGACTGAGTGTCCATCTCTTCTTCCTCCTCCTCCTCTTCCTCAGCCAATCCTTTCTCTTTAACTGTTCCTGGCAACACCTCTGTCCGCCATGTTCTCTTCAAGAATTTGTGGGCAGCAGCAGCAGCAGCAGCATTGACCTTCAGCAAGCTCTCCACAGTGTAAATGGGCTGCTTGCAAACGTCCAGTGTGGAGCCAGAAGTGGGAAAAGGACCATCTTCTTGGGTGTAAATAGAGGTCAGGCAGAGGAGCTTCTCTTGAGCCTCAGCTGGCAATGGGGGCTCCATACTCAACAGGATACTGGCAAGCAAAATCAGATTTGTACAGGTAGTCCTCGAATTACAATCACAACTTAGGGTGATAAGTCAAACAGTTGTTCAATGGGTTTTGCCCTATTTTATGACCATTCTTGCCACAGTTATTAAGTGAATCATTTCATGTCTTCAGTTAGTAACATGGTTGTTAACTGAATCTGACTTCCCCATTGACTTTGGTTGTCACAAGGTCACAAAAGTGGGATCACGTGACCCCAGGACACTGCAATGGTTGTAAAGTGTGAAAAATGGTCATAAGTCACTTTTTTCAGTGCTGTTGTAACTTTGAATAATCACTTAATGAACTGTAGAAAGTCGAGGACTAACTGCTAAAATTCATAAAATGTGACCTTACAAAGTTCACAAAGAAAAGGAAACTCAATGATTACTATCTTAAAGGGAGTTCCTTGTACTGGTCATCTGTGCCTCCTGACCCTTTACCAGTCAGAAATCCATACAGGTAGTCCTCGATGTATGGCCACCATTGAGCCCAATATTTCTGTTACTAAACAAGGCAGATTTTAAGTGAGTTTTGCCCCATTGTATGACATGTCTTCCCACAATTGTTAAGTGAATCACTGTGGATTAGTACCATGATTGTTAAATGAATCTGCCTTCCCCATTGACTTTGCTTGTCAAAAGGTCACAAAAGATTATCACATGACCCCAGGACATTGCAATAATCATACATTTGAGTCAGTTGCCAAGTGGCCAAATTTTGATCACGTGACCATGGGGGGTGTTGCGATGGTCATGAGGAAAACAGTCACATTTTTCAGCACCATTTTAACTTCGAATAGTCATTAAATGAGTGGTTGTAAGTCGACTATCTGTGTTCAAGAACATTCTTGCAAAATGAATATTTTGCATTGCTAGGTTCTGGAACTTTCTGAACCTTTCTTATTGGCTCAACGACTTATAAAAAAAAGTGAAGTACTTACTGATTGAGTGAAACTCCGCTGGTGGAATCTGAGAAACAAGCCTTTTTCTAAGATCTTCCAGATTTTAATTTGGGTCTTGAAACAATGAAAACCAAAACGAGGAGATCCAAAACTTGCCTTCCTACCACTTTCCTCTGCCCCAGAACCACAAAAGCCACTTTGTGGCCCCAGATCCACTCTATTGATGTACTTACAGATCCAAAAGGTGAGGACTGGCCCAGCAAGGCGCATCTAGGCAATCTCTGAGAAGCTTCAGCCACTGTAATGAAATATGGTGTTGGAACAATCTCAAGCAGCTTTGTTTCATCTTGGTTTTGGAAGACTTCAACTTTTTTTCTTAATGCAGAATCATGGAAAGAAAAGAAAAAACAAGAAGGGAGGCTCTCACTACCAAACTCAAGAAAAGCTTAGAGGTGAAAATGATACAAGTTGAAGTTCAGATGTCACAAACATCAGTTGCATCGGTGTCTTATATGGGGTCACTTCCCAGTCCCGTCTATAAAATGGGAGCAGGGAAAGGAGACAGGAACATGTCCATTGACCAAAGCTGATCAATGTCCAGTCTAGCATTCATACTGTACATTTCAGAACTGAAGAAGCTTCTTGGATGTGAAGCGAAAGGAAAAACCAAGGAAGTCCAGTTGCCTTTTGAAAAAGCACCTTTGGGACAACCATGATCTGGATGGCTGAGAATCTCCATAGAAATTCACTTTCGTGTTTCAATAAGGATTTGTTCAGTTAATCATGGCTGTTACTTAGGGTTCACACACACTGGGTGAGTGCGAGCAACATACTGAATTACCAACTAGACTTCCAACACTTCCGTCTAGTGTTGTGAATGTCCAACTTTCAATTTGGTACAAACATGATCACAATTTTATGGATTGGCAGCTTAAATTGAACAATAGTGGATGCTTTCCAAAGGATATTCAGTGTTCAACCTGCTTTTGGTGTATAAAAGTAGTCCTCAACGTACAACCACAATTGAGCCCAAAATTTCTTTTGCTAAGTGAGACATTTGTTAAATGAGTTTTGCCCCATTTCTCGCTACAATTGTTAAGTGAATCATTGCAGTTGTTAGGTTAGTACCATGATTGTTAAGTGAATCTGTCTTCCCCATTGACTTTGCTTGTCAGAAGATCACAAAAGGGGATATATGACCCCAGGACACTGCAACTGTCATATATATGAATCAGTTGCCAAGCATCCAAATTTTGATCACGTGACAATGGGGATGTTGCAAAGGTTGTAAGTGTGAAAAACAGTCAATCACTTTTTTTCAGTGCCACTGTAACTTCAAAACAGTCACTAAATGAACTATTGTAAATGGAGAACTACTTGTAAAATATTGCTAAAGCAGCAATCAGGAAGCTCCTGAGCTGGAATGCTTTAACTAATACAATTGCAATTGAGGCATTAATGCCAGTTTTATTTTTAAAAACACAGCAGTTAATTTGAAAAATCATTAGCAGAAAAGGAATCCAAACAATGATGATACTCTGCAAAGCACATTGCTGGCCATTAGACTCACCCATTTCTTTGCTCTCTCAACATTTATAATGTGCAGGGTGGAAGTAAAGGAAAAGAAAGTGAAATTAACAGCTGACCTTGAGCAATTTGTTGAAAAAACATAGTTACAAGACTTAGATAAACTGTCTGCATCTTATAGAGAACTGCAGAGAAAGAAAGTGGAAACACTGATTGTTAAACATTGTATGAATATGGATTTGAAATAAACTGAGTAAATTGAAGCTGGAAAACAGCAGGATTGTTCATAAAGCAAGCAGAAGACTTTTTAGCTCTTCTATTTGGTGTTTCACAAATCTGACACAATTCTGGGGTTTGGTGGGCCTTTGTGGATTACAAATTGGAGATGCAGAATACTTTTTGAGGTTTCAGAATATTGAGGAGAAAGGGGAAGACATTTCTGAAAAAATGTTAGATGCACTGGAGGTAAGCAAGCAGAAAATCCTCGCTAGCATAGACGAAATATGTAGAATACACAGATCATAATCCAGTAAAAGTTGTACGGAAAGGAAATAAAAAGAAAATTGAGATGGACATTGAACCAAGAAATACTGCAAGAAAAGGTAATTTATACAAAGTATCGAAAAAGAACTGGACTTTTTCTTTAAAGAGAACAGGAAAGAAGAGACTTCTTTGCAAATCATACCCAGGGATTAGTCATAACTGACATGGGAAAGAAAAACAACAAGAAGAAACAAAATAAAATATGTTAGAAGAACATAAAAGATTAGAATTAGAACTACAGAAAGAACCACAAAAAAGAAGTTGAAAAATCAAATAGACTTAATAAAGCATAAAATGAACCTATTAGAAAAAGAATTGGCACAAAAAATCAAAAGTGTAAAACAAAACTTTTTTGAAAATGCGAATAAACCAGGAAGATGATTGGCATATAAAATGAAGGGAGGGGGGAAACCTGATACATCGACTAATAGATGAGAAAGGAATCCTTTATTATCAAAATGAGGATAAAAAAAATAACTCAAGAGTATTATGGGAAACTGTATGATCAGGAGAAAATCCCTGAAAATAGAATACAACGATATTTGGAACAATCTGAATTTCCTAAAAGTACCTGAAACTATTAAAGTCATGCTGAATGAACGAATAACTTATTTTTTATTTTTATTTGCATTTATATCCCGCCCTTCTCTGGAGACTCAGGGCAGCTTACAGTCTTTGGAGCACCATGCTAAGTGCTCGGCAATAGCCTTCATTCCATTGTATATGCCTGCTTATTACTAGGGCTTTTGGCCCCCCCAAGCGGCATTTTTACAAAGTCAGCTTATTGCCCCCAACAATCTTGGATCCTAAATTTACCTACCCCGAGAGGATGGAAGGCTGAGTCAACCTTGAGCCCGGTGGGATTCGAACCTGCACTAATTGCAGGCAGCTTGCACTAAGTGCTAGATGATTAACAGTCTGCACCACCAAGGCCCCTAACTATAACTATGATGGAATTGACAGAAGCGATTAAGAGACAAAAGAATAATGAAACACCAGCTACCAACAGAATTTTATAAACAATTAGAAGATATAAGATACTAAGTTAGAAGATACTAAAATATTAGGCCCAGTTATGTTGGAAGTTCTGCCAGAAACGAAAAGTACCAAATTCATGCAAATATTACTCTTATACCGAAAGATCACTCAGATTACACAGATAAAAGATTACACAGATAAAGAATTATAGGCCAATATCCTTACTAAATGTGGACTATAAAATATATGCTTTAATAATAGCAGAGAGATTAAAATGGATTTTGAATGAATTTATACATGCAGATCAGAATGGATTTTTGCCAAAGAGGCAGATTAAAAACAATATGAAAATGATTTTAAACACATTGGAGTTTTATGGAATCCTAGAAGACAAATGTCGTTGGTTTTTCTAGATGCACAGAAAGCATTTGATAATAACGTTAATTGGCAATTTATGTTATTACAATTAAAATGCATGGACTTTGGGGAGAGATTTATTAATATGATTAAAGCAATATATCACAAACAGTCAGATAAGGTGATGGTAAATGGGGACATGACAGGGAATTTTTATATATAAAAAAGCACAAGACAGGGATGTCCACTATCCCCTCTACTATTTATATTGACCTTGGAGTGTTAACTAGAAACATTAGACGAGATGAAGAGATAAAAGGAATGGAAATTAAAAAAAGAGAAATATAAGTTACAGGCTTTTGCTGATGATTTGGTGTTTATATTAGAAGTCCCACTAGAAACTGGACGAAATTAATTAAAAAGATAGAAGAATATGGGGAAGTTGCGGGATTGAAAATAAAGAAGACAAAAATACTAAAATTAAAAAATCTTACAAATACATAGAAAAGAGTGCTGATGTAAAAAATTGATATACAAATAGTTAAGAAAGTAAAGTTTTTTAGGGATACAGCTAACAGCAAAATGTGTAATGATTAAAGAGGATAATTATATGAAACTAATGCAACAAATCAAATTAGATTTGGAGAAATAGAAAAATTTGCAATTGTTGGTGACAGGAAGAATAGCTATTATAAAAATGAATATTTTACCAAGATTATTATATTCATTCCAAACAATACCAATAAAATGGGAAAATATTTTGAAGAATTATATAGAATAATATTAAGATATATTTGGTTAGGGAAAAAGCAAGATTAATTCTGAAAATGTTGCAAGATTCTAAAAAAAGAGGGGGCTTTGGGTTACCAGATTGGGAATTATATTATCAGGCCTTGGTATTTACATGGGTGAAAGAATCGATAAATTTGGGGCATAAAAGACTATTAACTTTAGAAGGACACAATCTTCAATTAGGCTGGCATGCTTTCTAACGGTATGGGAAGTATAAGAAACATAGCTATTTCCAAAAACATTATATTAAAAATGCATTGCTATCAGTATGGGTAAAAATTAAAGAACAACATTATCTGAAAATACCAGTCTGGCTTTCCACAATGGAAGTATTGATACATCCTAATGTTATTAATATAAGATATAAAGACATTTTGAATGAAAAGAGGGAATTAAAAACTAAGCAATAACTCAGTAGTAAAGGGATGAATATAGCATGGTGGCCACAAATGCAGATACAATCTCGATATGAGAAAGACATTAAAATGTTTTTTAATAAAGAATTAACAGAATTGGACTAGATATTAACTGGAACGGATGAAAAATTAATAAAGAAAATATATATTTATTAAGTAACAAACTGGAAAGTGAACAAGTAAAAGAGATAATGATAGTTTGGGCTTAAAATTTTAGATATGCAATAGAACTGGATAAATGGCAGAAATTATGGGATCGAAATGTTAAATTATCTATGTCAACTATATCAAAGAAAATGTATATAAAACGTTTTACACAAGGCACTTTTCACCAACAAGATTGGCAAAAATGTTTAAAGAGGGGTCTGCTAAATGTTGGAAGTGTAATCAGATACTTGGTTCATATTACCATATGTGGTAGACATGCCCAAAAGCTAAAAAATATTGGACGAAAATACGATACTTGGTTAAAAAAATGATAAAGCAGCATATAGATTTGAAACCAGAAATATTCTTATTGGGCATCCTGCCGGCAAAGTATGATAAAAGTAATATATCCTTAATTTTACATGTATTAATTGCAGCCAGAATTGTATTTGTACAACAATTGAAAAGTGATGAGATCCCGATAGATGAGACTAATCAAAAAAATATTATGTGCAGAAACAGATAATTAACATTTGCAATTAAGGGAAAAGAAGAAACTGACTTGTTTTACCAATGGTTAGATAATAAAAACAGAAGTTAGAAATATGGGGAGATAAATGTAAAACAAATGTTATAAAGGAGACATCTTAAAGTAGATAAACATTGTTGCTATTATAGTATTAATATTATTGTGAAAATATCATTGTAAACATCTTGATTATGATTGCCTAAAAATAATTGTACCCAGACAACATACTGATTGATTGAAATTGATTTTTACATGTTATATAAATAAAATAAATAAAACATGAAAAAAAAAACATTTATAATGTGGAGCCAAAGGACAGACTTGGTTGCTGGTCACACCAGAATCTGGAAACCTGTTGTCGACTTGTTTTGTCTTTTCAAAACAAGCTTTCAGAATACAGCTTGCTACACAAATGTGATAAACATACCACAAACATGTTCACAAAATGTACTGGTATTTAATGCACCCTTTGCTCAATTCCTGTCCTGATAAGGATAACTGCAAAGAATGTTATCTTACATCTTTGCTAAATTACATCGTACTTTAAGTTTTTGTATTTTCATGCATTTTATAAGTGAGGATATATTTTTGCAGAACACAAAAGCTTTCATTAGAGCATCATGCAACCTGTTTTTCTGCTAATGATTTTTCCAAATTAACTGCCGTGCTTTAAAAAAAATTGTCATTCACACCTGATTTTGAGCTTTTCGTGTACTTCTTTTGAGGAGATTCCATGAAAAGTTGTGCAAATAAAATCAATGGGAAAACATGACTAGTCCTCTAATTATGTTTGTCATCAACCCTCAAGCTGATAAAAGAGAATAATGCTAAGTGAAAATCTTGTCTGAACACCTCCCAATACTTACTAACTCGCAAGTTAGCCTTCAGAATTTTTGTGATCCAGTTGATGAGGTAGTGAGACCGAAGTGACGAAATCCTTGCGTGGGCCTTCAAATCTTCAAACATTTTCTCCAGTAGAGTCTGAGTGAAATGTTTGGAGTGCAAATCTCTAAGCAGGGGCTGCCAGAAACGAAGAAATGCTCGAGGGATCTTAAAATCCCACTTGTGAGTTTCTACACTCCAAAGGACAAGACAAAAAAAAGGGCAAGGTAGAAAAATAAAAACTGAATATTATATATGAACAACAATAGCCAGTCCTCAGTGTCCTTAAAGATTAGAAAATTAAATTTTGATATCAATTCCTTGGGGGCCTAGAAAATACAACCATAATAAATATTCCTAGTTTTAAAGAGAGAGGAAGAAGTGTAAGGACAAACATCAACAAATACGTGACTGCTATTTTAAAAAGGGCAAGAAAAATGAAATAGATGAGCTCTTGGGCAACCATCTTCTTGGAAGATAAATAATTTAAAAGAGTTGCAATTGTAAAAATAATTTAGGATGACTGGAGGTAAGAGGGCATAGACCAGGGGTCTTCAAACTTGACAGCTTTAAGACTTGTGGACTTCAACTCCCAGAATTCCTCCTACAGTCACGTTAGCTCAGGAATTCTGGGAGTCTTAAACTTGCCAAGTTTGAAGACCCTTGGCATAAGACCACCAACCAATCTCAGTGAAGGAAAACAGATAAGTTACTTTTTCCTTGAATTTTTGAATTCTTCACTAGCATGAACTAATTTTTCACTATGTAGAGCATGATTTCTTTCTATTATTTGAGATGTTATCCAAGGGACCATCATTCTCTCTTCCAAACTGCCTGAAAGTTAAAACCTGCAGGAGAAACTTTTCTGAACATGTCCCACTATCAGAGTCCTGCTGATCTGGTAAAGAGTGTTTGGTAGTTTCAGATGATTAAATTAAAATTAAAACCCATACCTTTAGAAAATCAGTCAAAACCTCTTTTTACCCTGGAAATCCTACCAATTTGAAGTTTCATAGCTTTGGTTTTTATCTTAACAAACTGGCCCTAGTAATCGCTTTGAGTGTTTGAATGGAATGGCCATACTGCACAGACAATTAAATTGATTGCCAGGATCCAGTGCAGTTAATCTACACAGATTTTGAATGGCCAATGGTTGGAGAACTTTGCTTGTTCGACCAAGGAAAAAAAGCAACTTGATATACCAACCTTGAGGAGCAATACTCAAGATCTGTAAAGTGTCAGCGGTTGGAATGAGAAAGCCATCTTCAAGCAACATCTCAGCCACAACTTCCCTATAGGAATTATAAAGCCCAGTGAGTATTTTCTAGGATCTTCCCCAGCATTATTATGGTTGGCATATTATGATTAATATCTAGTCAGCTCGATATTCAGACTGGATTTGGCATTCCCCTCCCCCCACCTATTGAGTCCTTCCCAGGGATCGGCTGATGTCATTGTTTAATAATATTAAAGGTACCATCACAGGATTTAAGCTACCCCCAAGTAAAGCTGCCTTTTGCAATTGACTAGTGGTGATTTTGTCAATGCTAAGGCTATTGGTCAGTGCCAGTTGTTTTGGGATTGCACCCTACGTGCCTATCAATGCCTATCAATAACTTTGCTTTCTTCTGCCACAGTTGTTCTCTTTCTAGTTGCAGGTTTTTCTACTTTGCTATCTTGTCCCGTTCTGTCTCTTCTATTTTGCTGTCTCTAGATTACTGCTACATCCGCAATCCAGACATTTTGAATTTGTTACGGACAATATTGACAATTGGTATTTGGTAAACTGGTATTCATTTCTGCTGAATTTCTCCCCCCCCCCTTTACAGGTAGTCTTCGATTTGCAATAGTTCATTTAGTGACTGAAGTTACAATGGCCCTGAAAAAAGTGACTAATTACCATTATTGACGCGACAGTTGCAGCATCTTCATGGTCATGTGATCAAAATTCAGATGCTTGACTTATATTTATGATGATCTTATGACAAGCAAAGTCGATGGGGATGGTCAGGTTCACTTAACAACTTTATTACTAATTTAACTGTGCCGACTGACTTAACAACTCTGACAAGAAAAATCGTAAAATGGGGCAAAACTCACTTAACAAATCATGCTTAACTATAGACATTTTGGGCTTAGTTGTGGTCATGGGTCGAGGACTCCCTGTATTTTAAAAGGGATTTTCTTCATATATAAAGCCAAAATATTTGGAGTTATTCTTTATCGCTGTACTGAAAAACAATGGGATTCACATTACTGTTTCTTTGTGTTTTAAATATTTTTGGCTGGAGACTCCAAAAAGGAATTAAGGAGAGACATACAGTACATCCTATAAATTTCTCTGCTCTATACCACAACAGCCAGGATTTATTTTCCCCATAAGCAATTTAAAACCTGCTAATTTCCAAAACCACTCTACAAAGAATTAGGATGTTTTTCCCTTTACATTCCCAAGGGTGGTGACAAAACTGGATGCAGTATTCTGGGTGCGGTCTTACTAAGGCTTTCTAGAATGGCATTAGTACCCCAGAGTGCCTCAGAAAGTATTAGTACCTTGGAGAAAATGGACTTCTAAAAAGCTTTAAATAGGAATCTACCTCTTCCTGTATGGACATCCAGGCTTTGAGGATAAAACAGCCTGTATTGCTTCAGTCAGCACTCTCTGAATCTCATCTTTTTGTTTAAAAATAAAAAGGAAAAAAGTAGCACAAAAGGAGAAGACACAACAAGACAAGACACTCTCTTCTTACTTCAGTAAGGTTTTTACTTGCAGGGATATTTAAAAAAAAAACTACAAGGGAGATTGTTATGGCTGACTCAGAAATTCTAAGAATTGAAATCCACCAACCTGTTCTCTTGTAATAAATCTTTCATTTGGGCCACAATCCACTCCACCTCTGAGGTAGCTATGCTCCAAATTCTGCAAGCTTGATTGACATCTGGCTGCTGCCTGAGAACCTAAGGCAGCAATGAAGAAGCAGCACTTCAATCAATGGACGGGATTGGCTAGATTTACATGTTGGGTTAAAGCAGTGGTGGCGAAACTTTTCAGCACTGAGTATAGAAACGGGAGCTCGCGCACCGGAAACTGGAGAAGCAGCTCCCCAGTACACTCGCAGGAGCGCCAGAAACTGGAAGCTCGGCTTGCCAGCACCCACATGTGCACCGGCACCTGGTCTTCCATTTTCTAACGTGCACGTGTGCGCAAAGACCAGCTGGCCAGTGCACACATACGTGCCAGTCAGCCGCTCTTCTGGTTTCTGGCACTCATGCGTGCCAAAACCCAGAAGAGCAATGGGCGATGGCTGGCATGCCCGGAGAGATGGCTCTGCATGCCATTTCTAGCATGCGTGCCCTAAGTTCGCCATCACGGGGTTAAAGCATGATAAAAAACACAGTAAGTCTGTTTGGGGCCTAGTGTTGTACGTGAATTGAGCCAACTGCCTTATGGACAGGATGTAAGTCATTAGGACAATCAACTTGGAAAAACTGTTGATTCCAACAATCAATCAGGTTAGGAATAGAAAAGACAATAGGAAGAAATTGAAAGGAATAAAACATCTGTACCCATAACTACATCTGGTTCAAAGAGAAAAACAGACTATACAAATTAGGTGTGCGTATTTATAACACGACAGTCCATTTAGAATTCAAATACAGGTAGTCCTTGACTTACAACAGTTTGTTTAGTGGCCAAAGTTACAACAGCACTGAAAAAAGTGACTTATGAGTTTTTCACACTTATATCCGTTGCTTCATCCCAATGGTCCCATAATCAAAATTCAGACGGTTGGCAAGTGATCCATATTTATGACAGTTGCCGTGTCTCGGAATCAGATGATTACTTTTTGTGACCTTCTGACAAGCAAGTCAATGGGGGAAGCTGGGTTCACTTAACAACCACATCACTACCATTACAACTGCAGTGTTTCACTTTACAACTGTGGCAATAAAATGGAGGGAAATTCACTTAACAACTATCTTAGCAACAGAAATTTTGGGCTCAATAATGGTCGTACGTTGAGGACTACCCAAATTAATTTAATTCCCTACATTACTTTAGTTGCCACTTCTGTTTGTGTCCAAGAAACTTAATTACCAGCAGTGTCAGTCACTTTTACTTTTTGAAAGCACCCTTTTATGTTCTCAGTGCTGGCATCTCTCCATCTAGCCTTCTATTTCTGCAAGCATAAGCATGTAAGAGTTAAGCTTCCGTTTTGCAAAAACTGCTTCCAACGAGCAGTGTGGTTAGCAACTCATGTTCTCCAGGTCCAAGATATTCTCAACCAGCACCGCATTTCAAGAGCAATGTTTCTGTCACAATCTTTCTGATGGCCCAGCTTTTAAAGCTACATTTGCAGCTGGGGAAAACCTCGCAGGATCCAATCAGGGTTGGTCACAGGGACCAGAGGTTTAGTCTTCCAAGCTTTTGGTCTCTTGCTGCAGCCCATCGTCAAGGAATACAGAATAGCCCAAAGCACAGAGTCTGCTAGAGATTCCCTGAGGAATCTCCAGCATGAATCCGAAAGCTCAGAAAAGTCAACCTCTTTTCCCAGTGACCGACCCTGATTGGATCGTGTAGCACTCACTATCCAGGGATATGAATGTTTCCCCTTCATTTGTGGGGAAAATCTTACATGCATTTGTTTTTGGTCTGATGTCTATGCATCTTAATTTTCAGTCTAGATCTGTTGTAGCCTTTATCTCAAGCAAGGATACCTCTTTATTTCACGGCTCTAGTCATCATCCCTAAGAATTTTTGAGCTTACTACTATTTCAACTCTCTGACTCTCTGCATTAAGTAGGCACTGCCTATTGACGTAAACATAAAGTTTCTAAATACAACAACAACCCTATTGAGCAGCAGCTTGATGTTTACACTAATTTCTTTCATTTCCAAAGAGATTCCTTTTCCTTGTATCCAACAACATATATCAGATTGTTGATATATAGCAATGTTAATTCCAATTTCTTTTAATCCAATGTTGATATATTCTGCGTATGTTAAATGGACAGTGGAATAATATGCACACCCCTCTTCCTTTTAGCTGCTCTATGCGTCATTCTAACAAAAGGTAAGTGGACTTTCCTTGTTTGTCCCTGAAGACATTTCACTTCTCATCCAAGAAGCTTCTTCAATTCTGACTGAATGGTGGCAAATGGAAGGATTTATACCCCTTGAAATTATCTGATCATTAGCACTAAGGAATATAAATTATAATATAAACGTCTTCAAGGAAAAACAAAGTCTTTTGAAAGCATGCCTTTGGGACAACCATGACATGGATGACTTAGAATCTCCACAGACTTTCTAACTGTGGCTTTCTAAACAAGAAATTCATTGTCTGAACCACCCCCAAAGCAATTAATCCAGGCTGCACAGAAACACAAGGCTGCTCAGCCCACGTGGCCCGTGGGAACCTTCCCCGCCCACTCACTCCTTACCCAGCAAACTTGTTTGCTAAGTTGCTATTTTTCCTTTTTCCGACCATCATCTGTTCTGCTGCACCGGGAGATTTAGATTAGCTAGGAAGCAGGAAATGGTTGGATTTCTTGCTTTCTAGCTAAGCACAGGCGAACCTCCCTTAGGACTGAAGGTTTGTTTGCAAGCAAATTCAGTGCAGACTCACAGCAAGCAAATTTAAGAGACTGAGCTAGCCGATGGTAGATAGATAGATCATTGAATGATTCAGTGAGCAACTCAATCTGCCTGATTTTTGGATAAAAGTTGTTTTTTTTTAAATAAAAAATTCAATATTTACATACATGGTGTGCTGTGAGTTAATTTTGTGAGTTTGCTTGCTAACAAATGTTATGAGTTTGCTTGCAAGCAAATTTTATGTGACAGACTGAGCTAGCCAATGGCAGATAGATCTCTGAATGAATCTGTGATTCTGTGAGCAACTCAATCTGTCTGCCGGCTTTGCCTGATTTTGGGTAAAAGTTGCTTTTTATAAAAAATTCAATATTTATATAAATATTTATAATATTTACATACAAGCCATGCCCAGCCAGTCACATGACCACCAAGCCACACTCACAAATTAGGTCACGCCCACAGAACCAGTTAGTGGTCCCTGGGGTCTAAAATTATTGAGTTTGGTGGTCCCTGAGGTCCAAAAGGTTGGCGACCCCTCATCTAGGTCATGGTTGTCCCAAAGGAGGCAACTTTTTCAGGAGGCAACTGGGTTTTGTTTTTTCCTTTGAAGATGTTTCGCTTCTTATTCAAGAAGCTTCTTCAGCTCTGACAGGATGATGAAAAGCGAAACGTCTTCAAAGAAAAAAACGAAAAAGTCCAGTTGCCTCCTGAAAATAGGACCTTTGGGACATTCTCTGAACTTACTTCTTCCAATTCCAGGAACATTGGAAGATGTGGAAAAAGTATCAGGTAGTCCTCAACATATGACCATAATACAGCCTGCCATTACAGTCATGTGTCATGATGGTCACATGACAACCTGATTTTACTTTTTCCTGCAGTGATCATTAAGCAAATTCGACGGTTGTAAGTGTGATCCCATTGTCTGTTGCAGATGTGTTTTTGCCCAAAAATGGAAGTGCTGATTTTTAGCAAAACCACCATAGACAATGGTCACGTAACCCATGGGGCATTACAAATGGCTGTATAGGTGGCTATGTTGCAGAGCACTCCAAGTGTGGTCATGTGGGCGTGGGTGTTTGTGTGACAGTAAGAACTTTGGATCCAGGTTGTTAAGTCCTCTTTTTCAGGAAGGTTGGGATTTTGAATGGTTGCTAAGCATCCGGCTATAAATTGAGGATTACAAATCAGGAGACACTGCTTTGTCCTTGTGTCAGAAAGACCAAACTGTAAGATTTTAATCATAGCAAAACATCTTGAATTCATACTTTATTTTTTTTTCACTTATACTTGAATTGTTTGAAGAATTTTCAAGGGAAACAAAAATTGCTAGTCTGATTAAGAATCTACAGAGCTTACCTCAAGTTGTTGATTTTTAAACGAAGTCAAAACTTCTCTGACGTTTCCTGGGGGAGAGAAATTTGGGGGGAAAAAGAATCCTTTAGAAAAACATTAAATGCAGAAAGAAGAAACAATAGATCTGAATACACCTACCACAGAGTTCTTGGTGTTTCTGCTCAGCTGGCATCTTCTCCAGATAATCTTGACTGCTGTCCATTTCATCTTCGCCATCCGCTTCCGATGATTCCTCAGTTCCTTCCTCACCTTCAACTAAACTATTGCCCAGCTGGCAGCTCCAATATGAGTGCCTCAGCCAGTCCAGCACGGTATCACAACCTGCAGAGAAGAAAGGATGGCACCATTAAAAATAGACAAGATAATGGTTGTCTCAAAGATGCTTTTTCAAAAGACAACTGGACTTTTTTTTTTTTCCTTGAAAAAGACATTTCGCTTCTCATCCAAGAAGTACCCTTGGAATTCTATGCACCTGACAAGTTGCCAAGATACACCCAAAGGTGCTTTTTCAGGAGGCAACTGAATGTTGTTTTTTCTTTGAAGACATTTTGCTTTTCACCCAAGAAGCTTCTTCAGCTCTGACTAACTGGATGGTGGGGAATGGAAGAATTTATATTCCTTGCAGACAGCTGATCATTTGCATTCATTTAGAGAGCCAGGAAGGAACCATTTGAACTTCAGTTTGAGATGCAGACAACATAGAGTCATTCCCAACAGAGAATGCCTATCTTCAACAGTGAAGGGACACAGGGCAGAAAACATCCAGCAGCCAAAAATGGCTTCACACCATTTGCTCTACTCAGGTGATCCTGAGAACACAGACAAACCTCCAAGTGGCCTCAATGACTCTCTAAAAGAATGCAAATGACCATTGAGTGCAAGAAAACATACATTCTTCCATTCCCCACTATCTAGTCAGAACTGAAGAGGCTTCTTGGATGAGAAATGAAACATCTTCAAAGAAAAAACAAGAATGTCCCTGTTGCCTCCTGAAAAAGTACCTTTGGGACAACCATGACCTGGATGACTGAGAATAGACTTTTTGCCGAGATAGATAAACACTGACTTAACCTTCACTCCTATCATCAGAGCAAAGGTATTATATCCAGTCACACAACCTCACACAGGCAACAGTAAAACTGAACCACAGGGCATTCACAGCTATTTACTATTCCCTTATCTACTACAAACTATTTCCTCAGCTCCCTGATCGAAGTTCTAAACCTAGCAGGGAAGAAAAGAGAGAGCTAGTTTGGTGTAGTGGTTGAAGGTACTAGCCTAGAAACCAGGAGACTATGAATTCTAGTCCTTTCTTAGGCATGAAAGCTGGCTGGGGGACTGGGACAGCCATTCTCTGAGCCTAGCCCACCTCATAGGGCTGCTGTTGTGGGGCGGGAGGAAAAGGAAGTATTGTGTATGTTTGCTACTCTGTGTAACTTATAAAATAATAAAGGCAGGATAAAAATCAGATAAATAAACTGTGTTTGCAAAGATCCTGTTTTTGGAAATGTAAGGAAAACACAAGCTCTAGAAAAATATCCACCATCCTAAGAAACCCTAAAGACAAAATTGAGTTAGAAAACCAAGGAGTATACGAAATCCTGTACACCTCCTGCCCCACCACATACATCGGACAAACTAATAAAAGAATAAGTGCACGCCTTGAAGAACACAAGAACTCAATCAAAAAAGAAGAACCGACCTCTGCCCTGGTCCAACACCTCAAAGCCACAGGACATAAGACTGACTTTAAAAATACCAGAACTGTCGCCAAAACCGAACACTTCAACAACAGAATAATCAGAGAAGCCATAGAGATAGAAAAACGCCCACACAGCATGAATAAACGAGATGACACCTCCCGCCTACCAGCCATTTGGAAACTCACCCTCATTAACAAACGAGTACCTAACATGAAGGACACCAGGCCCACATCCACGAGGGCCACACAAGAAACTACCACCACACTTCCACATAGAAAGCAGACTCACATCCACACAGGAGATGAAACACGACCACGGACCAGAAGCCGTACCACAGCTGCATCACTACCTGCTTCAACGCCCCCCAACCCATACATGAAGGGAACTGATGCCCACCATGAAGATGTGGCACAACCACAAACACGAAGCCAAACAACAGGATCACAGCTCACCAGCTCAAATCCCCCAGCAACTAAGACTAACCTGAGTACAACCAAACCCCCACCGGAACAGAACACACCCCCAGCCAATCAGAACACAGCCAATCCCCCACCCAATCAGAACACACCCCCACCCAATCAGAAAACAGCCAAGCCCCCACCCAATCAAGTCACACCCCCACTAGTAGTTAAAAGGAAGAAGCAGCTGCAAGCTCACATTACTCTGAGAAGCACAAGGCCAAAGACACAAGCCTGAAGATGATGAATGAGACTTCATCGAAACGTCGCCTAGATATTTCCAATTCTACGCAGGAGAAAACCCGAAGAACAAAAGATCCATACTCAAATACCCGCGAAAACCTCCGAAAACAAATATTGTACCTCTACGGGAAGGAAACCCACCATCTGACCAGGACTTACGAAAAACTTGAAGTCCAAAGAGCTTCCATTTTATGTGACCTCACATTCCTACGCAACTGCCAAGATCAAAATTTAATCCCCATAAGCTTCCAATTGAAATTCCACACCAACACAGTAGCCACCAAACGCATCCTAAAAAGAACAGAATTGGCCCTAATCAGAAATGAACTTCACATATAAAGATTCCTCCTAGACCAAATCAACAAAGATCTCCTTACACTTCACCTCAGACTCAGCAACAAGATTCACCCCATACTTTGGGACAAAACCAAACAACTCGCTGTCTGGAGAGGCGAAACACAGACCACTCTCAAGACAGACACACACCAACAAACTCAGAAAACTACAACAACGCCAGAAACAAACTCCTCCCCACTCACAGCCACACATGAAACAAACAGTGCACAATATCTCAGACAAGATCCTCAGCGAAGCCAAAACCAATGTCCTTTTGAAAGGATTCAACTTTGCTGTTGCTCCCAAACACATCCCCACAGAAACCATCATATGTGGAGTTGAAACCAGCCTGACCAAAACCAACCCTGATGATGCGAACAGAATCAGACTCAAAATTACCAACATCCTCTGCACTAGCAAACCACCCAAAAGCAACTTATCCAAAGAAGAACAAACTGCGCTACTTAACCTGAAAAAAGACACCAGCATAATAATCCTACCAGCAGACAAGGGCAACGTGACAGTGGTTATGAACACATCTGACTACCAAACCAAGTTAACCAACTTACTCCAAGACCCCACATACAAACCCCTAAACACAGACCCCACCACCTACCTAGAAAAAACCACCAGATCCAAAATAAAAGCCTCCCCCATCAACGAAGAAATCCAGCAAAGAATCATACCCAGAGAGAAATCATCCAGATGCCCTAAGTTTAATGGTCTCCCCAAGATACACAAAGAAGGAACCCCACTTAGACTAATAGTCAGCTCCATAGGCTCACCTCTAGAAAACCTAGCCAAATTTCTCGCCAAACAACTACAGCCCTATGCAGAATCCATCAACTCACATGTAAGAAACTCATTCCAGTTCATCGAGATCATAAAGAAACAAAACTTACAACCCAGCGATCTATTAGGGAGCTTTGATGTCATATCCCTCTTCACCCAAGTGCCTATAAAAGAAGCCTTGACAGCCATCCAAAATAAATACAACCCCCCCAAGCACATCCTAGATCTGACCAACCACTGCCTATCCAATACATACTTCACCTACAATGGACAAAAATACAAACAAATAGAAGGAGCACCCATGGGATCACCCCTCTCACCTGTCATCGCAAACCTCTACATGGAACACTTTGAAACACAAGCTCTAGAAAAATATGATCACAAACCCAAACTCTGGCTCAGATACATAGATGACACCTTCATAATCTGGCCACACGGGAAAGAAAAACTGAACAACTTCCTCACACACCTCAACAGCCTACACCCCAAAATACAATTCACCATGGAAACAGAAGCTAACAATCAACTTCCCTTCCTAGATGTCTTAGTATACAAAAAATCCAATGGCTCCCTAGGACACACCATCTACCAGAAGAAAACACATACAAACCGCTATCTACACGCACTCTCACACCACCACCCAGCACAGATCAATTCCGTAGCCGAGACACTCATCTCCAGAACAAAATGCTTAGCCGATGAACAACACCTAAAAACCGAACTA
Organism: Bungarus multicinctus; assembly: GCA_023653725.1. Classification (NCBI taxonomy): domain Eukaryota; kingdom Metazoa; phylum Chordata; class Lepidosauria; order Squamata; family Elapidae; genus Bungarus; species Bungarus multicinctus. Next base: position 5,183,153 of record CM042841.1, read on the forward strand.
CACACTCTCATTAATGTACTAACAGCTAATGGATTCCAAAAAAAGATTACTCACCTAATCCAAAAAGAAACCCCAACCAAAATCCAAGACAGAGAACAAGAAAATGGCAAAGCCCTTCTCCCATATATAAAAGGCACTACAGACAAAATCAGCAAGATCCTCCAAAAACACAACATTAAAACAGCATTCTGCACAAACGGAAAAATATCCACCATCCTAAGAAACCCTAAAGACAAAATTGAGTTAGAAAACCAAGAAGTATACGAAATCCCGTGCACCTCCTGCCCCACCACATACATCGGACAAACTAAAAGAAGAATAAGTGCACGCATTGAAGAACACAAGAACTCAATCAAAAAAGAAGAACCGACCTCTTCCCTGGTCCAACACCTCAAAGCCACAGGACATAAGATTGACTTTAAAAATACCAGAACTATCGCCAAAACCGAACACTTCAACAACAGAATAATCAGAGAAGCCATAGATAGAAAACCGCCCATACAGCATGAATAAACGAGATGACACCTCCCGCCTACCAGCCATTTGGAAACTCACCCTCATTAACAAACGAGTACTAGCATGAAGGACACCAGACCCACACCCACGAGGGCCACACAAGAAACTACCACCACACTTCCACATAGAAAGCAGACTTACACCCACACAGAAGATGAAACACGACCACGGACCAGAAGCCGTACCACAGCTGCATCACTACCTGCTTCAAACCCCCCCAACCCATACATGAAGGGAACTGATGCCCACCATGAAGATGTGGTACGACCACGAACGCGAAGCCAAACAACAGGATCACAGCTTACCAGCTCAAACCCCCAGCAACTAAGACTAACCTGAGTACAACCAAACCCCCACCGGAACAGAACACACCCCCAGCCAATCAGAACACACCCCCACCCAATCAGAACACAACCAACCCCCCACCCAATCAAGTCACACCCCCACTAGTAGTTAAAAGGAAGAAGCAGCTGCAAGCTCACACTACTCTGAGAAGCACAAGGCCGAAGACACAAGCCTGAAGATGATGAATGAGACTTCATCGAAACGTCGCCTAGATATTTCCAATTCTACACGGGAGAAAACCCGAAGAACAAAAGATCCACATATATATATATATATATATATATTTTAAAGAACACAGTGTGTATTTTAAGAATGTACCAAGCAGAATTTGATTGGAAGTTATGTACTATATTGAATGTTATAATTCTAAAGGCATAAATTGAAGTTTAAATAAGAATTGAATGGATAAAATTAAAAGACATAAAGATGTCATACTCCAATTAGTAACTACAGGGGAAAATTCGTTTAATGAGAAAAGATAATATGAAATTGAAACAGGATGGACAAAAGTATAAATATAATGATTAGAAAGACATTGAAACTTAGAAAAAGATATATAATTGAATTTAGATATGAGATAATTAAAAATAAAGTTAAGAAAACCAAGGGAGGGGAAAAATTATGGAGAAAATGTTAAAATAGTAATAAGATATGGAATAGATGAATATGAAATTAAGTTTGTGTCTGTATGGAGAAGTGATAATCCGGGATCATGCTATTCTCAAAAAAAGATGTTTTATTTGTATTATGTTTTTGTGAAAACCTAAATAAAATTAATATTAAAAAAAATAGCAATAACCCTGAGAGATAGGCTGGGCTGAGAGTGAGCAAGCTGGCTTTCATGGCTAAGAAAGGGAACATTGCTTTTGTTTCTGCATTCATTATTTTTAAGTGAATATTCTAAGAGTAAAGGAGTGAAAGTGTTGAAATATTTCAAATTGCAGCCATTTCAGATCTGAAACAGCCTGTTTTAAGAGCAGGAAGTACTGTTCTAATTATTCTTGGAAGTGTGTCAGGCTCAAAACACAAAACAAATGTTCAGAGCAGACAGTTTTGTTCTTTCAATTAAAAAGTATTTGTTTGAATCTGAAACATTTTGTTTCCTCCCTTCCTTCCATATAGTCACCCATATCAACACTAAAATTCTGGGCAGCTAACTGCATTAAAAATGCATAACCAGAAGCCAACTATAAACTAATAAAGTAATAATTAAAAGAACTACCTCAAGGGCTCTGACAATCCAACCCCCATGCTTGGGAACAGTTAAGTGTGAGATTATTTTCTTTACACCAGTGTCAGCCCTTGTGCTTCCTTTCTATAAGCAGACTTATTGTTCTTATTAATGAGCCCAACCACTGTCGTGTCATCCACAAGTTTGATTAACTGTGTTGGTTTAGTGACTATTTGAAGCTACAATGGCACTGAAAAAAGTGACTTGGCTGCTTTTCACACTTATAACTATTGCAGCAACCTTATGGTCATATGATCAAAATTTTAACACTAAGCAACTGACTCATATTTATGATAGTTGCAGTGTCCCAGGGTCTTGTGAAGTCAATAGGGAAGCCAGAATAATTTAAAACCATGTTACTAACTTAACAATTGCAGTGATTCATTTAATAACTGTGGCAAGAAAGGCAGTAAATTGGGGCAAGGCTCACTTAACAGCTGTCTTGTTTAGCAATGGTAATTTTGGGCTTAATTGTGGTCATAAGTCAAGGACTATTTATATGCAGCTCCAGGTTGAACAGTGGTCTCCTTGGTGCTCTTTAAACTTTGCTATTTGCAACCACCTGACCAATAGTACTAGCAATAGCATTTAGACTTACATACAGTTCCATAGAGCACTCTATACAGCACTCTCTCTAAGCAGTGTACAATGTCAGCATATTGTCCCCAACAAGCTGGGTCCTCATTTAAAAAAAAAAAATTATTAAGCATATTTCATCATTTACACCACATTTCTAATCTTTACAGCGCTTCAGTATCGGTATCACTCATAATTACATAATAGTATATTCATTTTTCTTCCTCTCCACTATATACATTGTTGTTTTTATATCTATACTCTTACATATATATTTTACCTTTTCAGATACAAATACATATATTTCCCTTTCATCTTAATATCCCTCTTATGTATAATCTTTAGATCCATTCTCTAACCATTCGTACCATAAGTCCCAGATCATATAGTATTCAGTTTCTTGGTCTTTTAATTCCATAGTTAGTCTAAGCATCTCTGCATAATCAAGCACCTTTTTTATCACCATACCCCCTGAGGGAGTGTTGTCCTGTTTCCAATTTTTTGCGTAGACAATTCTAGCTGCAGTTGTTATGTGGAGTATAATATACTGAATTTTCTTACTTAAGTTTCCTTTTATTATACCTAGTAGAAATAATTCCGGTTTCAACTTGATTTGTTGTTTCATAACTTCCTCTAGCCATTTCCTTATTTTCCTCCAGTATTTCCTGGCTTCTATGCATGTCCACCACATATTAAAAAATGTACCTTGTTGATGCTTACATCTCCAACATTCTGCCAATCTATTTGGGAACATTTTCGCTAATGTTGCTGGGAGTAAATGCCAATGATAAAACATTTTATATAAATTTTCTTTATAGGTTGCCGACATAGTTAATTTATATTTTTTTTTCCAGTATTCTAATTCAATATTGTAGCCAAACTTTTTTGCTCAAATTATCATAGTTTCCTTGACCGTTTCTTCTTTCATTTTAAATCTCAGGAAGTAATTCTATACAGTGGTACCTCTACTTACGAAATTAATTCGTTCCGGAAGCCGTTTCGTAACCTGAAAATTTCGTAAGTAGAGGCACATTTTACCTGTAAATATCCTAATCCGTTCCAAGTCCCCGAACAGTAATTCTTCGTTGTTACCTCCTCCTTTGCTGGATTGCTAGCGCGAGACTGAGAACGCGGCGCGGTGCGTGCGCACAGATCCCTCCTAGCCAATGGGATGCCAAGAAGATAACCAATGGCAGCGCAGCTCGGACGTGCCATTTTCCAAGAAAGCCTTTCGTATCTTGAAACATATTCGTAGGCAGAGACGATATTTTCTCGAAGACGCGTTTCGTAACCTGAAACTTTCGTCGGTAGAGGCTTTCGTAAGTAGATACCACTGTACTTCAGTTATCATTTTTTCCTCAGTTCCCTGTATTATTTTATCAAGCTCTTCTTGTTCTGTACAGAAGCCATATTTTGCCATTTTGAGGTTTTGTGCCCTTTCTTCTTGTGTTATTAAATTTATTTTGTGTTTTATTAAGTCTCTTTCTCCTTTAATTTTATCATTTTGGGGTTCTTTTTTTAACACGCGTTCCATTTTTAAGCTCTTCCTGCAGTATTGTTTGTTGTTTCTTTTCTTTATTCCTTTGCGCCACATATGCTCTCGTTAAACCCCGAATATATGTTTTTTCTCACAATTTTTGCAATGTTGTTTGTTCTTTTTTGTTTTCTTTAAGAAATAATTCCAATTCTTTTCCCATCATTTGCACATAAGTTTTTTTTTTTCCTTTACAACTCTTTGGTTTAAACTCCAACTTCTTCTCTTTCCCTGTCCCTTCCATCTCACTTTTGGGGGACTATGATCCACCCAAGTATTTGTCCTTGTATCTATGTCTTCTATGTCCCTTCTTAATTCCAGGTTCATCCAAACCATGTCAATTCTTGACCAAGAGTTATAGGGTTTAAAAAAAAACATATTGGTTCTTCTTTGGATTTAATTATCTCCATGCATCCTGTAAATTAAGTTCTTGAATCATCTCAAAGAATGTACTTGGCAAAGTTCTTCTCTTCTTATTAAAATCTATTAGGCATATTTTTCATTTTCTATCTCTATTATTTTCTGGTGTAGTTTGTGGTAAAAGTCCTTCTGATTGTTATTTGGCGCCTATATTACCATAAGCAACGTTCGTTTTTTATTTGTTGTTATTTCAATCAGTTTTCCATCTTCGTCAGTGTAGATTTATTTGCTTCGGGTTCAACCACTCTTTCATATATACCTCTCTTCTTTTGTTGAGCAAGGGACAGATGGAGTTTCTCAATTTTGGGGTATTCTGAAATACTACAATGTTGCTTCTTAATATGTTACCTCTTGTAGACATATAGCATCCATATTTTGTTTCTGTAGTCTTACTAGTATTTGTTTTCTATTTGCTGGTGAGTTCATTCCATTGATGTTGCTTGATAACATCTTAATTTCTTCCTCCATTTTATCGTTTTTGTGTAGTTCTCGGTCCTCTGCTTGCCCTTGTTTCTCTCTGTGTTCTTGTTCTCACACCTTCACTTTCCAAACATTCCATTTCCAACTGTCCTCTCATGTCTTGGTCTGATTCTTTCCCTTCTAATTTCTGTTCTTCTTGGCTCTTATTTTCTATCTCATCTCTGCTGTCTAGTTCTTCCTCTTCAGCTAAATGGTGTTCATAAAACTCCTGCACTTTGTCCAGGGTATCAATTTTAAATTTCTTACCTTGCCACGTAATCAGCATACTTTCTGGGATGAGCCATCTGAAGAGCACCTTATACTTGATCAGTTGCGGAGAGAGGAAGTGATAGTGTCTTCTTTGTTCCCTAATTCTTCTTGAAATTTGTTTTAGGGTTATAATCTCTTTTCCTTTGTAAATCATGGGTTCATCCCTTGTCTTATATATTTTATCTCTTGTCATTTTCCTAGCGAACCTCAAATGAACTTCCCTTGGTAGTTTGTGTCACCTTGCATAGTTTGGGTGGAGTCTATAGACCTCATCTATGTCACCTTGAATTTCCTGCTTGCTTTTTTGGATGGTGTCAGCTAGTAATTCTATCATAATCTTTGATAGGTCTTCCTCCTTATTTTCCACTACATTTTGAAATCTCAAGATTTATAGATTGACAACTGCCTCTTCCAGTCCTCTGTTTACAGCTATCCAGCAAGCTGGGTCCTCATTTTACCGACGTCAGAAGGATGGAAGTATGAGTCAATCTTGAGCCAGTCAGGATCGAATTCTTGGCAGTGGGCAGTCAGCCTGCAATAACTGCATTCGAACCATTGCACCACGATGGTAACTTCATCGGAATAAAAAATAATCCTCTTACCTTTTCGGCAAGTCACCAGCTGGGGAAGGTTGCCGTGGGTTAGGTCATGACGGAGATCCACAATCCAGGTTGGGATATTCAGCTTGAAGCAAGAACCAAACGATTATTAAAATCAGAGATGGAATCAATGCAATTATTTCACAGTTCCCAGAGCTTAATAAACTCAAACCTTTTACCTCTTTTGCTAGATGCCTCAGTGGAATGGTAACCATCTTCTGCTTCCGCTCGGTGATGAGATTCACAAACCTGTGGGTGATAGAAGTGTTGGATGATTTCAGGGAAAAAAACTTTTGTTTGAGAATATCATTTGAAACTGAATCAAACCCAGAAAGAAGGATCCTCCCAGTCTTCAGCCACTTTCTTTTTATTTTTTAAATAATATTTTTATTTTGAATACGAATACAAATATAAATCTAAATACAAAAAAGAGTAATATTACAAATATTACAATGCACCCCCTCCGGAGACCTTTTTTCCCTTTATATTACTTCTTCTATAACAACTAAAAGATATACAATATATTCCAATTGTGCCCTTATCCCCTCCACTATCTTGAAATTAATATGAACCATAGCAGAGGAGCTGGTCACTTGAGAGGCTGCCTGTCTCCCACAGTATCTATTTTGCTGATTTGAATTGGCAGTGTTGGCGTGCTCCAGGTTTCTTCACTTTTGTTGTTGTTAGTCGCGAAGTTGTGTCCAACCCATCACGACCCCATGGACGTTTCTTCAGGCCTTCTCGTCATCTCACCGTCCGGTGCGCTCCCACAGGGAGGGTCTCCTGCGGGTCCCATCGGCATCTATGTGCCGGCTGGTGACCCCAAGGAATAGGGCCTTCTCTGTGGGGGCGTCTGCCCTCTGGAATGGGTTGCCCCCGGAGTTACGGACAGCCACGGACCTGGGGACCTTCAGGCGTGCTTTGAAAACCTGGCTCTTTGACCAGGCCGGCTTGGGCTGATTTTAGTTTTTGGGTGTTTTATTTTTTATTAAATTTTAGGGTTTTAGGGAAGGGTTTTAATTGTTTACAGCCAGGGTCTTGGTTTAATTTAGTTTTATTTTTTCACATATTTATTGTTTTAACTGTACGACTGTGCACTGCTCCGAGTCCTTCGGGAGAGGAGTGGTATATAAATAAATATTTTATTATTATTATTATTATTATTATTATTATTATCTACCATCCCTCAGAGTCCATTTAAGCTCACACTGACTGCTTCAGTGACTCCATCCAGCCACCTCATTCTCTGCCATCCCCTCCTTCTTCTATTGCCCTCAATCGTTCCCAGCATGAAGCTCTTCTCCAGTGAGTCCTTTGTTCTCATTAGGAGGCCAAAGTATTTGAGTTTCTTCACTTAAACAATGTCAATTCTTGGGGACCCCAGAAGCATGTCTGCCTTCTAGAATGAGGTTTTCCCCAAGATCTGATGGTCCCATTCTTTGGTGTTTTGAAAGGGGCTTGAAGATCTGGCTCTTTATCCAGGGCTTTGGCAAGAATGAAGCCCCTTACACTAGATAGTGTGGATTTGTTTCTTTTTCGTTCAGTTCTTGTCATCTTTGAGTCTTTCTTTTCATGTATATTTCAAAACAGTTTTGGGAGCTGTCCAGAGAAAAGCAATATAGTAATATTCAGAACAATGCAGAATAAACAATTCAGCTACCACCTGAAGCAAGTGGTATGCTCACTTGCTTCATACGGAGTTCATTGTCAACATTTACTAGCAGGAAAAAGACTGGGTTTGAAGAACCCGCATAGTTTCCTATTGTTTTTCAAGATGTCCTTTGCTCAAAGTTTTCAAGAGTGTCTTTAAAGAAAAACTTTCAGAATTCAGAAGCTGTTTTCATTAGAGGTAGAAAAAAAGCTTTTTGTAAAATGCAACTCTATCGCTTTTCTAGACTCTCCAATAAACCTTACACAGCAGTTTCTGTAAGAAGCTTGTTCCCTCTTTCTCACAACCCTTCTTACCTCACCAGTGCCAAGCCATAGGTCAAGATCAGTTCGTGGGATTTCAGAACTCCAGAGGCATCTAGGAGCTTACAACGGATCAGATCTGCAGTGCATTCCACAGCTAAAGGCATCTTGGACCCAAACCTAATTTCAGAGTTAAACACAGTAACATTATGATCTTCTCCATCCAGTGATTTATGTCCCTTCTACTGCAGATCTAGAACACTTTTGAGATTACAAGCATCCTTAAGGAGAACATCAACTGTGGAAGTTCAGTGTTTCTGAAAGAGTTTCTGCAGCAGAGATGAAGGGCTTTCTTAGACATACTGAACTCATTTTGGGAGCCAGTGGTCCACAATAGTGCTGAGCAACAATTAGTAAACCCCAAAGTTCTCTGCAATGATCAGGAATTCACTGGATTTCTCTGTACCCAAAATTAGTATGTAAAGAGCTTCTAAGGAGAAAAATATTTACAAAATTGAATACATCTGGCAAATAAATGACCTAGACATGGAGCCCTTGAATACCTATTACAGGTAGTCCCTGACTTACAACCTTTCATTTCGTAATCATTCAAAGTTACAACAGCACTGAAAAAAATGACTTATGACCACATTACAACCATTGCAGCATCTCATGGTCACGTGATCATAATTCAGATGCTTGGCAACTGGCTCATATTTATGATGGGCGTTAGTGACATGGGGCCACGTGATCACTTTTTACGACCTTCTAATGAGCAAAATCAATGGGGAAGCCAGATTCACTTAACAACCATGTGACTATAATTTAACAACTGCCGCAATTCACTTTACAACTGTGGCAGGACAGGTCATAAAATGGGGCAAAACTCACTTAACAACCACCTCGCTCAGAAATGAAATGCTGTGGTAAGTTGAGGACTACCTTAGGTAAGGACTATTACTGATGCAGCTGAAAGAAAAATGTTGAAGAATAATGTAGTAAAACAGTGGTTTTCTACCATGGCAGCTTTAAAGTGTGTGGACTTCAACTCTTGAAATTTCTCAGCCAAAATGTTGCCAAGTTTGAAAAACACTGTACAAAAAGTTTGGAGAGAACTGCCCAAGGGGGTGGGATGAGTTTCTAATTCACAATTCAGGCTGCTATCTCAAAAACTCCTCCCCATATAAATTTTCATTCAAATGATTGCTTGTAAAATGCAGATATGAACTGGTCCTCTCCACTCTCATTTCTCTCCTTGCTCCCCAGACATACCAGTTGTATCACTTAATTAAGGAACTAACCCATGTTTGGGATTCATATAAAATGCTAACCACAAAACCTTATCTCAACCAATTTTAAATGTTTAATATACATATGCAACCAGAACTATTGGGTAATTAACTCATCCTATGGTGCTGAGTGAACACAAACCCCTCAATGGTGGCAGCTGTTTTCTGTCCTTCTCACCTGCTCTTCCAGACAGACACTCTGTCCAGTGCATCTCGTTGTGTCTGGCAGTCCTCACAATACAGCCCCACCATCACTTGATCCCATTCGGCCTTGCTTTGCCAAGGAACAACATTCCGTGGTCTCTTCAAGTGAGATGCCTTGGATGCCAGTTTCCATCCTGGTTTTTGATTTCTGGGCTTGCTAGCCATGTTGTTGCAGCTCTGCCCTTCTTCAGCTTCCTAGAATCCAGTGCTACAGATCTACAGAAAGCAAACCAACAACAAATAAACCTCTCACTAACTAATTCCCAAGTGCTCTACAAACGGTCCTCAACTTACAACCATTCATTTAATGACTGTTCAAACTTACAATAGATGTGAAAAAAGTGACCTATCACCGTTTTTCACACTTACGACCATTGTGGCATCCCCATGGTGATTCAGGTGCTTGGCTGAGGAATTCTGGGAGTGGAGTCAGCCCATTTTAAAACAGCCAGATTTGGCTGTTTTTAACACTATAGTCCTCAACATACAACCATAATTGAGTCCCCAATTTATGTTGCTAAGCAAGAAATTTGTTAAGCAAGTTTTGCCCCACTTTTCTCACATTTGTTAAATGAAAATAAATGCAGTTCTTCAGTTAGTTTGACTTTGCTTGTCAGAAGGTCACAAAAGGGGGACCACGTGACATTGCAACCCTCATAACGGTGTTTCAGTTGCCAAGCATGCGAATGTAAATCGTGCGACCATGGGGATGCTGTAACAGCCGTAAGTGTGAAAAATGGTCATGAGTCACTTTTTTTCAGTGCTGTTCCGTCACTAAACGAACTGTTGTTAAGTCGACGACTACCTGGATTATTATAGATGATGATGTATTCTATGCACGCCCAGCAGACACAACCCCGTGTCGAAACCACAGAGGGACCAACATCATAATGCCCGAGAGACCCAACACGCATCTCCCTGGTCACGTACACCCCACCTGCTCGTTTCGCACGTACCTGTTTCGACTGATCCCCCTTCCGTCCACCGCCACGCCGATCACTCGCGCCCTCTTTTGCCTTTCCGGGACAAAGAGCGTCCGGCGTTTCCCCACAGAAGCCAGAGAGGAACAGATCCAACAACAGCCGCCTCCCGCGGGAAGGAGGCGGTGCAAAGGCGGCGCAGGAAGGGGCGGGGGGATGGGAAAGTTAGCAAATCCCGGCAGGGGGAGGAGGGAAGAAACCAATCGGAGGGGATTCGAGGCGGCCTGTGCAGGAGTGGAAGCGGAAGTTGGTGACCGTGGGCGAGATGCCTAGATCATCCTCGGGACAGGGACTTCCGGCTGTTTCAGGCCGAGCGAGCGCCCCCTCTGGCCTAGAGGTAAAACCTTCTGCAAGTGGAATAGAATATTACTATATCTATGCATGTTACGTTACGTGCTATCTATATGTTATATTTTGAATTTATTGTATATTGTATATATTATATTGGATACAGCATTACATATTATATAACATATGATACACGTGCACGCAGAGGCAATAACATAACGCACACACACAAACACACACACAAACCTTAGTGCAAATAAGCAACACATTCAGAATGTGCTTAATAGGTAGATTTGCAAACTGGCAAATATTATGTGTTTGGTTTGTTTGCTTTTTTATTTTTCCCCAAAATGCTTTAAGTATATATATGTATCTTTTTGTTTGCTTCTTTTAAAAAGTTATTTAAATAAAGGTTTTTAGATCTCATCTTTTTCGAGAGAACAGTGTTTCAGAAATGACCTCACTATATTTTGGTGGTTGATGGTGTAATGAAAGTAATGTTTTATTTTATATATATTGCCCCATTTCAGTAAGAAGCAATTACATGGATTGATTCAGGTTTAAATATTTTCAGGTGTTTATATTCTTTTGAAGTTTATCCCATGGGAGTTGACTCTGGAGAAAGAAAATAGACACGCTCAAAAAACATATTGCTCAGCATTGATTGGAAAGATAAACTTATGACTTCAACAATTCTGTGGCTTGCTGAATTGACTAATATAGATCAGATAACTGTAATGAATTATGACTTCAATTCATTGATATAGTATGTTTGTAGATACATATCTTGTATGCTTTTGTTTCTTTTTTCATTTTTTCACAAAACAGAATACAGGTTGTCCTCCAGTGATGGCATTCAACAGGTTCTGACCAGTTCTGGAGAACCGGTAGCAGAAATTTTGTGTAGTTTGGAGAACCGGCAAATACACCTCTGACTGGAGATTTTACAGTATCCTTCCCCTGCCACGCTCACCAAGCCACGCCCACAGAACCGGTAGTAAAAAAATTTGAATCCCACCACTGTTGTCCTCAACTTACGATCGTTGATTTACAATGAATCAAAGTTAAGGGGGTCTGCGGAATAAAGAGGCAGGATGCGGCAGGAACAGGTAAAACTCTCTATTTAAATTGTAAGTAAAAAGCCATTCAGCCGCTGTCCAAAGCTTCAACCACTGACGGGACTTTATTTCTCCCGCCAGTGGCTGGGCCAATGAGTGGAGTCTGCTAGCCGACTCCACTCTATGGCCATATTTGGTAATACTTAACAATGACTGCCTTGGAAAAAGTGACTTATCACCCATCCTTGAACTCATGATTATCACTCCACAGTCACATGATCACAATTTGGACGCTTGGCAACCAACTCACATTTACAAAGTTTGTAACATCCTGTAGACATGTGATTGCAATTTGCAACCAAACCCAGGGAAGCATCTTGTCTCTGGCCTCTAGTCTCTTCATATATATATGAAACACATGGTGAGTTATCCTTTGCTAGAGGCCAGAGACAAGAAGCTTTAATTTGCAACCATGGGGCCTTGCAAGGGGGATATAAAGGACTGAATGAGCTGCATGAGCATTGTGATATCATACAGATGCACAACAAAATGGAATTCCGCAACAGCACAATGTGGTGTTTGGATGAAAGCCATGGACCAGCCCACATGGATTTTTCCCTTTTTCAAAAGGTTTGATCCCTGCCAGGGGCATTTCAGACATTTCATTTTTTTAGAGCTCTTTTCTTTCTTCAATCAATCAATACATAATCAAGAACCTATCAAGAAGAAAAGCACTGCCACCAACACTTGCCAGCCAAGCTAATGTATATAAAGAGAGAACAAATTCAAAATAGACTAACACTAATTAGGTAATAAACTTCTGCAAGCAAATAACTAGTTCAAATAGCACCAAGGACTCCGCAGCTAAAGTTCCTTTATCAAGTAGCTTCCTAATTAGATAGTTCCTTAATTTGGTAGTTCTCTACTCAAGGAAATATCAAGGAGAAAAACACAGCCAGTTGCACTGATGTTATCTAGTTGGGTAATAAAGAATCTGTAAGAAAACAACCAGGTTTAAAAGACACCATGGACAGTGCCATATGTATGTTCCCCAATGGGGCAAGTTTTCCAAGAAACTTGTTTTCAGACAACTTTTGATAGTCCTGCTTTGCATTATTCTTTCCCTGATCAACTACAAACCTTGCAACTTTAGGAATGGCTGGAAACTCCCATTCTGCCAAATGTCATCAGTATTAGTGTTTGTATTAACATATGTGGTAGACATGTCCAAAAGAAAAAAAAAATGGACCAAAATACATACATGGTTGGAAAAAATGATAAAGCAACACATTGATTTTAAACCAGAAATATTTTGTTGGGTATTTTACCAGAATAATATAATAAAGGGAATATATACTTAATTTTACATCTGCTAACGGCAGCAAGAATTGTCTTTGCACAACAGTGGAAAAATGAAGAGATCCCTTTAGATCAGGGGTGTCAAACTTGATTTCATTGAGGGCTGCATCAGGGTTGTGTTTGACCTCAGGGGGCAGGGGGGCATGGCCAGCATGATGTCACTTGTGTCGGGGAGCGGTGCCTATGACGGCCCGAGTGCTCTGCTAGCAACACAGGCTCCTGAGCTCCATTTTTGCCTTGCGATAGCTTCCTGCAACCCTCTGCCAGCGAAAATGGAGCTCAGGAGTGCCACGTGCTCTGTTTTCAATGGCAGAGGCACCGTGGGTCAGTCCTTCACTATTTCCCGCGGACCAGGTCTAAACACCCCATGGGCTGGATCCGGGCCCCGGGCCTTGAGTTTGACACCCCTGCTTTATATGAAAATACTATTTAAAAAATATTAGAATGCACAGAGATGGACAGATTAACACTAAAAATAAAGGACAAGTAAGAAACTGAATACTTTTTAAAGTGGGACCTGTTTTACCAATGGTTAACTAACAGAAACAGAGGTTACAAATTAAAGCGATTAAGAGAATGATTAATTATATAAGGAAAGCTTTCTAGTATAGACAAGCCAATGCTACTATTATTATGTTATTATTATCAATTATATGTATATTATGATTACCATTATTGTCAGTGTATATAGTTCATGAACTGCAATAGACATGGCAACAGGTCAGTCATTGGGGATTGGCTGGAATGGACATGGTAACAGGTCAGCCAATGGGACTGTCTGGATTAGACATGGCAACAGTCTATGGATTAGACATTAGGCCAATGGGGACTGTTTGGATACTGGAACATAGTATTTGCTTTGTGTGGGGTCATAAGAGACAGTTGAAGTCTGGGAGTGGCTTTGACTTGCTGAACTGTATATAAGAATTGGTTTGTCCTCTATAACCTCTGAGACTCTGTAAATCGAGGCCTCTGAGCTTCTGTATCTCCTTATTCTGTAAAGACTTGCTTCTGTGAATATTGCTTCTGTGTTCCTGGATTTGTATGCTGCCTTTTGGTGTATGGTATTGTATATAAAGAAGTTTCTTATGTAGATGAATCCTGCAGAATTGATTATTTGTGTGCTAGTCAGAATATGCTGCAAATACTCTTGACAATTATGCTTATCATCTTTTTGTTGTTCAAAACTAACTACTCAGACAACACGCTGTTCATATAGATATTGAGTTTTTAATGTTTACTAAAGAAAAATGTATCAATAATATATAGTGGATTTGATCATCCTTCAGTTAGTTGCTGCTGCTGCTTTATGTTTTCCATAAAGCTGTTTTAGTCAGTCCTAATTTTACAAACTTGGTGTTTTTAATTTTGATCAATTCCAAACTTTGGAATTGTATTTTTAATAGTGAAAAGATGTCACAAATATTGTCAAGAAAAAAATGGTTATGGAGACCACTATAAAATACCAGTAAGGTCTGTAGCTTAAGGTCCATGGATCCAGTTTTGGTCACCATATTACAAAAATGTTTGGAAAAAGTGCAGAGAAGAGAAACTAAAATGGTTAAAAGCCTGGAGACTAAAATATATGAAGAACAGTTGCAGTCTAATCTAACGAAGAGAAGAAATAGGGATGACATGATAGTAGTGTTCCAGTATTTGAGGGGTTGCCACAAAGAAGAGGAGGTCAACCTATTTTCCAAAGCACCTGAAGGCAAGGCAAGAAATAATGGAGGGAAACTAATCAAGGAGTGAAACAATCTAGAACTAAGGAGAAATTTCCAAACAGTGAGAACAATTTGACCAGTGGAATGGCTTGCCTACAGAAGTTGTGGGGGCTTCATCACTGGAGGTTTTTAAGAAAAGACTGGATAGATACTTGTCTGAAATGGTGTAGAGCAGGGGTGTCAAAATTGCAGCCCGTGAGCCGGATGTATCACGTGCTGGCCACGCCCACCTCTGGTTTAGCGAAGGAGGAAAAAGTCATGACATGTCATGTGATGATAACGTGACATTGTGAGTTTGACACCCCTGATATAAAGTCTCCTACTTGAGCAGGGGGTTGGACTAGAATACCTCCATGGTCTCTTCCAGCTTATTCTATTCTAAACTCAGAAGATCATCTTTCTCCGCACAGGTGAGTCATATTAGTAGCAATATGGTGATCAGACAGCAGAGGGCCTGCATCATTCACAGAAAAATCACACGTCAGACTGGTGCAGCAATTTCTGGAGTGGGATGTTATTAAATTTGCTATTATTGCTGATTAGATCAGTATAAAAGCTTTGCAAGAACAGCTGGTGGTGCACCCTTAAATCAAGGTCTGATTTGCAGGACTTAAGCACACAGCCCTTTTCTGTGCTTAAAATTGATTTTTCTCTCCCTTTCTCCTTCCGTCCCTACACACACACACACACACACACACAGGGAAAGATGCAATCTGTGTGTGCATTCTGTATTATTCCAATACCACACTATTTCAGATTGAAGAAAAGCCAATCCTCCTGAAACACTATTAATCAGTTTTGTTCCAGATATTTTCTATTTATAATTCACTGATTTAAACATATTCATGAATGTGGTCTATGCAAAGAAATATTTTCTGTAGCTGGATGGTCATGCTGGCTGGATTGTAGACTAGCTTCACTTCAAAGCATCGAAATGAGTTGAGTTGATTCAGCCAGCCTCTTCGACTTAGTGAAAAAGGGGCTCCTGTTGTAGATTGGGGGGGAGGGTTATGTTAAGGGAGAAGCAGGGGAGCTGTTTTATTCCAGCATTTTGAAAGAGAACATTACTTTAATCAAAGAATTGTTGTCTTGTTCATCTCCTTTGAAACCCAAAACACTCATCAGGTTAGTGACATGTTTTCTGATTAAATGCAACAACAAGCTTATATCAAGCTACAATTCCAGCACAAATTCCACCTTTACTTATCCTCCCACTTTAAAAAAAATTAACACCACAACCTCCTATAACCATGATGGCGAATCTATGATACGTGTGCTGGAAGTGACATGCAGAGCCATTACTGGCTGATTGTTGGGTATCTGGAATGCATGCGTGGGTGTAGGGATGCGCAGGAGATGGGCGCGCATGCACAGAGACGTGGCGTGCGTGGAGGGTTGCTTGCGCATGCGCAGAGATGTGTGCCTGCGTGGGGGGTCATGCGCACATCAGTGGTGGGATTCAAATTTTTTTACTACCAGTTCTGTGGGCATGGCTTGTTGGGCGTGGCAAGAGAAGGATACTGTAAAACCTCCAGTCAGAGGTGGTATTTGCTGGTTTTCCAAACTACTCAAAATTTTCATTACCAGTTCTCCAGAACTAGTCAGAACCTGCTGAATACCACCTCTGGCGCACATGGTTTTTCCAGCAGGCTTGGGATCTCATGAAAATGGGGATTTCTTCAAACTTCAATCAGAATAAACCTGGAAGGGACCTTTGAGATCTCCTAGTCCAGTCCAACCCCTGCTCAAGCAGGAGACCCTACACCATTTCAGAGGCTGTCCAGGCTCTTTTTAAAAACCTGCAGTGATGGAGTACCCACAACTTCTGAAGGCAAGTTATTCCACTGATTAATTGTTCTCACTATTAGGAAATTTCTAATAGAAATAATGTCATGTGATAATTTCAAGAACTTGCTGCATTGTGGGTAACATCCAGTGCTCTGCTTTAGACCTTCAGTCTTTTATAAAAATAATATTAAAATTTTAATTGTAGAGTGATTTTGTTGTAATTGTTGGGTTTTATGGAGTTGTTTATAGAACAACTTCAGAGTCATGGACGGCAGACAAATATATAAATAAAAATATACAAATCCCTCAAACTAGATTAACCGGTCTCTGTTGCTGAATTCACATAGGATTTTTGAGTAGAGAAATAAAGCTGTTTTCTTGAGGCAACTGCGAGTTTGAACTACAAACTGCCCATCCCCATTCTATCCCAAGGCATAACTCAAAATAGTGGGTCGAACTCAATTCAGCAAGAAAACGCCACTTTTGACACACAGCTCAGATTTCGAAAAGAAGCATATATTCATGTTCCACAGGGTGGGAAACTCTGAAAAACCACTTCATTTTCAGATCTGAACTTTCCCTGTGGAGTTATCCCACAGCATAACTCAAAATGGTGGGTCAAACTCAATTCAGCCAGAAAACGCAACCTTTTACACAGAGCTTGGATTTCAAAAACAAGCACGTATTCTTGTTCCCCAGGGTGGAAAATGTTGAAAAACCTCTTCATTTTCAGATCCGAGCTTTCCCTGAGGAGTTATCCCAAGGCATATCTCAAAATAGTGGGTCAAGGTTTCCGGTGATGATGTCATGGTGAAAAAGGGAAAGGAGAATGGTTTCTATCCATGGACCCTGTTTTTTTGCTTTTGGGGATCCTTCGGGGATGCGAAGAGCCTGGAGAGCTGAGCAGCATAAAGGGGAAGCCTGGACAATGGCGAGGTGAAAGGCAATCACCTGCTGTCACAAAAGGAAACTCCTGGAACCCAAAGTGAAAGTGCCTATCATACCAGTATGACAGACCTGAGGCCGTGACTAAGCTACAGATAAAAAGGAAGCGAAGATATTGTTAACAGACCATGTCATCAAAGCTGATTAGAAAATGCCAGAGGCACAATCGCCTTTTTGGTGATTTGCCAAAAAGAAAGTGAATCCTGAATACCTACTGAAAAAGGAAGCTCCGGCAGATGGGGAATCCCCAAAGAACGGGTGGCAATTTGGTAGAACGAGCAGTGAATCAGCAAGTTAGTACAGACTGAAAGGACTGAGAAATAGAGGACACAGAACTTCGAGTGAAGGATTCCAGGAGGAGGCAAGGAAAGACGAGTGGACACACAGAAGAGGATTCAGAGGGAAGAAAGGATTTGAAGGATTGAAAGGAGAAATCTGGAGAGCGGAGGCAGCGAAGCTAGAAGGAAGCAACGAGATCAGTGAGGTGGTGAGATAGGAACGACTGGACTGACATTTGATTGAACGAGACGGCAAGAGCTATGAAGTGCGGAGAGGGGAACAATCAGACGGACACTAGATTAAAGGAGATCAGAAGAAGAAAGCAGAGAATCCAGTTGGAAAGTGTGAAGTGTAAGAGGGAGAAAAGAAACAGAAAGTGGCAGAAGGAAAGTAGAAAGTAAAGTTGAGATTTGAAGAAAGAGGACAAAGGAACGCCAGAGACAACAGAATTGGATTGAAGGACAGTTTTTGATGGTGCTGACAATGAGTGATTAAGAAAAAAACTCTGGACTACTTGTTAAGCATAAATTAAGAAAAGTCAAGAAACCTTGGAAAAAATATAGACTTACAGATATTGTTTAATTATACATACAAAAATTATATAGTTACAGTTACAGTTACATATATTTATTACTATAAATACAGTGTTATATTTGTATTGAAATATTTATACAATTCCTATACTCATATATTAGGTTCTTATTTATAATCATATTCTCTTTCTCTTTGTAATAGGAATATTGATTAATTAGATTGTTATATTGATAAGAGTGTTATTATTATTTCACCTATTGAAATATTAATGAATTATTTTTAAGATAATTTAAGATAGCTATTATTCAACAGAATTAACTAAGAACATTCAGCATATGGATCAAAAGGAATTAACACAATATATTGTATAAATAAGATAAGAACAGTGAGAAAAAGCTTGGCTGAGAGGTAAATATTGGTGATGTGTATGCTTTGTGATTGGTAGAGATATGGTAAATTTGAAAGGTTTAAGTATTTAAAATAAGGGAAACCTGAGTTGTTGGAGTAAGTTGTAAAAGAGAAATAAGCAGAGAAATTAGTTTAAAAAAAGAGATTAACCTAAAGTAACTCTTAAAATAAAATATAAAGTGGATGGTAATGTGTGCAGAAGTAAACAGAAGCTTAAGAAATATGACAAGTGCCATAACAACAACCTTGAAAACGATAAGAGAAGATAACATCCAACCCAGCACTGACAGTCTCATCTCCAGCTGGCCAGAACATGATCGATGGAATGCTGGGTTGCCAAAAAACAAAGCACAACATCTAATATGCAAACAATACAAGCATCGTTGTTGGTGATCCAAGAAACCATGATGAAGATGCAGGAGAACATGTCAAAGAATCATGCAGAAATGAAGGGGAACTTTAACAAACTAGAAGATAAAGTAGACGTATACAACAAACTATTGAGAAGAATGAGCAAAAATTACAAGTAGTGGAAATCAGATCAGAACAAAATGAGAAGAAACTGGAGTTAGTAGACAGAACAATGATGACAATGAATAAGGAATTAGAAGAACAAATTATCCACCTGGAGATGGATCGTGCTGCTTTTTAGTTGAAGTTCCAGAATGTTATGGAGAGCAAAGAGGAAGATCTGAGCATCACCATGGCAGAGCTAATTGCACTGGCTCTACAGAGAGACGGTCAAGAGATACTGCTATGGATCAACAGATTTGATTTCTAATATAAAAGAAGTAAATATTGAAACAAGTACTTGGGCAGATCACAACCCAATACGAATTGAGTGGCAAGGACAGAGGAAAAGATCTAGATGGATAATATTGAATAATACAATATTGAAAGAAAAAGGATATACACAAAAGATGGAAAGGGAATTGGCCCTCTTCTTCAAGGAGAATAATAAAGAGGACACCTCATTGCAAAACCTATGGGATACAATGAAGGCCTGTGCCAGAAGTCTGATAATAGATTACACAAGGGAAAAAATATTAAGAAAAGATGAACACAACAGAGGTTAGAGGAGGACTATAGGAAACTTGAGAAGGACTTACAAAAATATCCACAAAAAAAGAATGTCAAAATCAAATGGACATAATTAAACATAAAATGGGGCTGATGGAAAAAGAAGAGTTAGCCCCCAAAATTAGAAGTGCTAAACAAAACTTTTTTGAAAACACAAATAAACCAGGCAGATGGTTGGCATATAAGTTGAAAAAAGAGAGAGGAACGAAAAAGATAATGCAATTAATAGATGATCAAAGAAAGGCATGTAACTGAATCGATGAAAAGAAAAAGGTAATACAAAAATACTATGAAGAATTATACAACCAAGAGAATATTGATGAAGAAAAAATGAAACAATATTTGCAAAGAGTGAAGTTACCTCAGATATCTGAGGAGATTAAGATAATGTTAGAAGGAAAAATAACAATGATGGAATTAACTGAGGTGTTAAAGGGACAAAATACTGGAAAGGCACTGGGACCAGGTGGGCTGCCAGCAGAATTCTATAAAACCTTGCAGGAATCTTTAAGTATTCCAATGCTAGATGTGATGAATGAAGTCTTGTCAGAAATTAAAATACCCAAATCATGGACAGAGGCGTACATTACTCTAATACCAAAAGAGGATACTGACCTGCAACAAATTAAAAATTATAGACCTATTTCCCTGTTGAACTCAGATTACAAAGTTTTTGCTTCAATAATGGCAGAAAGACTTAAGAGATATTTGAATAATTTTATACATGTTGATCAAAATGGATTTCTGCCAAAGAGGCAAATAAAGGATAATTTGAGAATAATTTTGAATACATTGGAATATTATGAAACACATTCTGAGAAATAAATGGCCTTGGTGTTTTTAAATGTAAAAAAAGCTTTTGATAATGTAAATTGGCAGTTTATGATATCAAAAAAGGAACAAATGTGATTTGGTGGAAAATTTGTTGAAGCTATAAAGACAATATATCATAAGCAATCCGCCAAAGTAATGATAAATGGAGATTTAATGGATAATATTAATATTAGAAAAGGAACTAGACAAGGATGCCCATTGTCGCCTTTGCTGTTTGTCTTGACCATTGAAATATTAGATAGAAACATCAGAGATGATAGTTGAAATAAAAAGGATGAAAATAAAAAAAGAGGAATATAAGCTACAAGCACTTGCAGATGATCTAGTTTTTATATTAGAGAAGCCATTAAAAACAGCACCTAAACTAATAGAGAAGATTGAAGAATATGGACAAGTAGCAGGATTGAAAATAAAGATAAAACTAAGATGTTAGTGAAAAATATGGTGGAAAAACAAAAGAAGGAATTGATGGAGAGATGGAATATGGAGATCGTGAATAAAGTTGAATACTTAGGAATACAATTGACAGCAAAATGTGGAACACTCAAAAAAGATAACTATCATAAACTCAAAACATTGTGACAGATTTGAAAAAATAGGAAAACTTTCCTGACTGAACTGAGTTCTATCCACCATTTTGTGATATGCCTTGGGATAACTCCTCCGGGAAAGCTCAGATCCGAAAAGGAAGCTCCACCCCAGGGTGGAGAACATTTTCCAATGTTCTCCACCCTGGGGAGCAAGAATATGGGCTTGTTTTTGACATCTGAGCTCTGCGTCCACAGTTACCTTTTATGGCCGAACTCAGTTGTACCAATCATGTTTTCAGGTGCCTTGGGACATCTCCTCCGGTAAAGCTGGGGTCCGAAAATGAAGCGGTCTTTCCAACATTCTCCACTCCGGTGAACAAGAATATGGGCTTGTTTTCAATATCCGAGCTCTGCGTCCAAAGTTTCTTTCCCTCGAGGGCTTGTTTTTGCGGGCTTCCCACTTGACAGGCAATTCAGCTTTTGAGCAGGGTTTTCAAACAGCACTCAACTGCACAGTACCCTTCCTGTCTGCATTTGAAGCAGGCAGATGATTTTGGCATTTGGGCCATTTGTGGTTTGAATGGCTCTTGCTTTCCCTGGAGTGGGGATCTCTTCCACACTGTCCCTGTCCAGTACTGGTTTCTGGCCAGGTCGATCTCCACCTCTTCAGCCACGATGCACCAATCATGCAGGCGATTTGGACCCCTTAGGCTAGGCAGGCATTGTAGAGGTCATTGTTCAGTCTGTCTTTAAACCAGTTCACCAGGATGTTTTCTGGCAGTCTACATGGTAGGCAAGGTCTCAGAACTCTTCAGTGTATTCAGCCACCAGCTGGTAGCTCTGCTTCACGTTCTAATGCAGTTGTAGGCTTTGCGATCTGCCATGGGTTTCTTTGAAATGGTGATGCACAGACATCATGAAGTTGAAGTTCCACAGCTCAGGGGTGTCGGCATTGTGGAGGGTCACCATCCATTGGGCAGCCAACCATTCCAAGGCTAAGGAGATGATTCGGACCTGGGTGCTCTGGGTTTGGAAATCCCACCCATATGCTTGCATGTAGGTGAGGATGAAGCCCAACTCCTGTTGGGTACTTCATCCCAAAGGGTGGTTTCCAGTTGTAGGGCTCTGGATTGACTGGGGATGTTCACAGGGGTCTGCGTTGCATGGGGCGGGTTTTCTGGGATGGCTGCTGCTTGGGGGGTGTCGGTGGTTGCCACATCTGAGGTGAGAAGGTTGGGAAGGAAAGAAGGAAGATAGGATAAGATAACTTTTATTGTCGTTTTTTACTATAAGTACACTTGCACACATTAAAAGTGAAATATATATATACATATTCATACACATATATAACACACATATACACATGGTACACACATACATAAAATCATTTTGAATACATAGCGGAAAGGAAGAAAGAATATTGGATCCATATACACAAATGTGTGTGAAAAAAACCTGCAAAGAAATAGGATTATAAAAAATCAGCTTCCAATTTTAGCAGTTGTAGATGAGAGAGAGAAAAAGAAATGAGAAACAGAGACACGGAGAAAGAGAAGGAGAGATGAGGAAGAAAGAGAAAGAGATGAGAGAGAGAGTGATGTAAGAGAGGGAGAAAGAAAGAGAGAGGGAGAAAGAAAGAAAGAAAAAGATAGAGACCTGTCTTTCCTAGAGATACCTGTTTAAAAGAAAATAGAAAAACGGCTCTTTGAGTGTTTAAGGTTGCAGACCCCTGATTAATCAAACACCATGGTCGTTAAGTGAATCTTGTAATCATTAAGCAAACACTGGTTGTTTAAACAAGTCCATTTTCCCCAATGGGCATTTTTAACTGGAAACCAGAAAGAATTGTTGGAAACTGGCAAAAAACATAGAAAAGATTGTCACAAGATTGTGTGGGATGTTGTAACTGGTCATAAGTGTGTGTGTGTGTGTGTGTAGGTATGGCTGTCAAAACATCACAAACAGGTCAAGTAGCTCTGGGGAGGTCAGCTGTAAATTAGAACACTTGCTAAGCAACTGGTCATTAAACAAGGACCACTTAAATTTGGTTTGCCAGTCACATGGCCACCTAGCCACGCCCAGTCAGTCACATGACCACCTAGACATGCCCAGTCAGCAAGCCACACCCACAAATTAGGCCACGCCCACAGAACCGGTTGTTAAGAAATTTGAATCCCACCCCTGGCCTGGGTTCCTATTTGTACCACCCAGAGGGCCAATGTATGCCTTTACATACCTTGCTAGTTGCTTGGCAATTTATCTACTCCACCTATATTTATATATTCTTCAAAATATGTTTAAACTTTTTTAAAAATGGGAAACTGACTTGCCATAAAGCAAAACATCATCCTCCAGAAAAATCATTTATTTCTTTATTTATATTCCATCATTGTTTTTATAGGTAATTCAAACCAGCAAACATTCCAAATAGCCCTCCTCCTCCTATTTTCCCCACCACAGTCCTGTGAGGTAGGCTGGGCTGACAGAGGGAATGACTGACCCAAATCAGCCAGTCAGTTGTTAACTCACTGAGCCATTTCTTTCCTGAAATGTGAAAAAGAGAGCTATCTGCAGCCAGTGTTTTGTTTAGAAGTGCGTCCACCTGTCTTGAAAAAGCAGAAAAATTGTAAGCATAGGATTGTACATTGCTATGGTGGACAGGGATGTATTTGTCTGCAATTCTTTAAACAAAATATGGCCTTTTCCGGGGAAGAAAGGCTGCTGCAGCTGCATAATCCCAGGAAGCTGCATAATCCCAGGGGGAAAAATGCAGCTGCCTTAAAGAATTTCAAAAGGTACAGCATTTTTTTCTCTGTGCTCTCCAAAATATTTTTTTGTATTTGAATCCAAAATGCAAGTGGTATATATACAAGAGGGCAAGTAAGAATACACAATCAAGAAACGTTATTTGAAATAAGTGCTTTGTAAACTTATCTGTGGCAAGTCTTCCCAGCCATAGTTTTCCAAAAGCATTCACAACAATATCCATCAGAATCCAAATATAGATTCCAACTTTAGGTGACATTTATTGTTGCTTATTTTGTTTCTACTACTTGTAAAGAAATGAGTGAGAAATCATCATTTTTATAATTATTCATGAAGTGGAAGAAACAATTATATAAATTATATAAAAAATTATATACAACCCTGCTCTCTCTCTCTCTCTCTCCCCCCCCCCCCCCCCCCCCCCCCCCCCCCCCCCGTGTGTGTGTGTGTGTATGTATGTGTGTAAAAGGCAGCACTGATCACTGGAATGAGCTACCTACGGAGATGCGGGCCATCACTGACCTACGAACCTTCCGGCGCGCACTGAAGACCCACCTTTTCCAGCAGGCCGGTCTGGCCTAGTGTTATTAGAAGGGTTTTAATTTTTAAATTTTTATCGGGTTTTTATGGGTTTTCTGTATTCTTAATTCAGCCATTAATTCAATAATTTTTAAATCTATTTTAAAATTTTTATGGATTGTATTGTTTTATTAAAGTTGTTCACCGCCCCGAGTCCCTATTTGGGAGAGCGGGCGGTATAAAAGTTTAATAAATAATAATAATAATAATAATAACAGCACAAGAACAGGCACACTAGATAGAACCCAAGATCAGTGTCTCTCAGCTGAAAGAGGTATGGACTTTAACTCCCAAAATTCTCCAGCCAGACATCAAGGAGTTTCCACATAAGATTGTGGAGAATAACAGAGCTAAGAATCTGTGGGAGTTCCAGATCCAGAAGGACAAGCAGACATTAGATAATAAATCAGACACTGTTGTAATAGACAAATTAATAGACAAAGACCAGAAGAGCTCAGGAGGCCAGGCAAGTGGGGTGAGGCAAGGCACCACTTGATGTATGTGATGTCAAGTTGACCACGCCCAGCCAGTCACTTGCCCACCCAGCCATGCCCACCCAGCCAGTCATTAGAACAGAGAACCGGTTGTTAAAAAATTTGTAGCCCACCACTGGATGTAAGCCTAATAAAAGAAATGTTACACATATGATGAAAGCTTTTGCGGGTCAATGCTTTACAATCCAATTTCATTTTTCAAAAAATACCCAGCAAAATCTGATGGTAATCATTCACAGCATGAATAGCATTTAAAATCCTATTTCCTATCTTAATCTATTTACTTCTTATTAAATTATCCTTGAGAAATAACTAAAGATAAACTTTTATGATTTATTACTAGCAATTCTTAATGGATAGATGTGGTTCTATTTCCTAAATCCCCCATCTCTCCAAAGCTATCATAACCCAAATTTAAAATAAAACTTTGTGGTTGATTTGGCTGTCCCAACCTGGATGAGTAACAGCCATCCTAGAGAATGGAAAGATGAAACCAGGTCCAATATCTGAGTAACTGATATTTTTAATCAGGTCAGGCAAAGTTTAGAAAAGAGGGTCACTTCTATTACAGAAGAACTTCAGAAATTTCTACAGAGCAGGGTATCTTAACCCTAACAACTGGAAGATATGTGGACTTCAATTCCCAGAATTCCCCAACCAACATCGATCAGATTGGACTGCTATCTTGACTTTTTTCAACCTGACCTCCTCTCCCAAGGCAACAAATAGAAAGAAGCTGGGACAGATATAAAGAATGGATACAAAATACTAGAAACTAAGCCTTATTAGGTATGTGTGGAGGGATGGAATCATATATGTTTAGCCTTGAGAAGAGAGAGCAATAGGATCATGTTCTATTTTTTTAAATAAAGTTTTATTGGGTTTTAACAAAGCATAACAAATAAAACATCTTATTTGAGTACAGCAAGATTCCAGGTTATCACATTTCCATACATTCACAATTCCATATGCATATTCATCTTATGTATTCAACTTGATATCTTATTACTATTTTTCCAAATTTTCACTATTTCTCCCTTAATTTTCTTATATAGTTATCTCATTTTCTTCTTATTCAATTGCGTTTCTTTTGGCTAAATTTCTGTATCTTTTTATTCATTATATTTATACTTTTGTCTGTCTTGTTTACAATTTCATATATTCTCTTCCAACATTATTAAAAAGCAAAATTCCCCCTATGATTGCTAGTTAGAGTGTAACACCTTTGAATCTTATAATTATTATCATATGAAATCTCATTAAACATTAAATTTGTGCATTCTAAAATTATAACATTCAAATTTCTAATATCTATTTTATATCATGTAACTCTCATTCAAATTCTGCTTGGTACTTCCCCTTGAAAATACACAGAAAAAATTCTAAGAAAATAGCAAAATAATATATATATATATATATATATATATATATATATATATATATATATATATATATATATATATATATATATACTTTGTATTACAACACCCTGTTAAGCCCCAATTAAGGGAGAAAGCATACTGCTTTCTTTTCTGTCTTTCGGCTCATCACCAGAGACCATACTGACAGAAAGCTATTTGTTTCGTTGCCTTTTGTTTACATACATCACCAGAGACCATACTGACAGAAAGCTATTTGTTTCGTTGCCTTTTGTTTACATACATAAAAACCTTACACACATATATATATATATATATATATATATATGAAAATTAATAAGCAAGATAATTATTCAAATTCATTCTAGTACTGGTATGGATTCCCCTATACTGTATATCTTTCACATTTCTTTTCAATATTTGTCAATCTTTGGAAACAATTAAAGTATGTCCCTCTCTTCTTCATTATTATGTTAATTATTAATCATATCACTACATAATTATACAGTTTTATCTTATAAATTATTTACTATTAATAAGCAAAATAATTATTCAAATTCATTCTAATCACTGGTATAAATTCCCTTATAAATCTTCCACATTTCTTTTCAATATTTTATCAATCTTTAGAAACAATTACAATATTTCCCTCTCTTCTTTATTATTGTATTAATTATAAATGAGCATACCATTACATAGCAATACAATTTTATCTCATAGATTATTTACTTATTTCATTTCTAACTCATTACTACATTCTACTGTCACAACACTATTTTTTGTACCTTTGCAGAATTCTCACTTTTAACTTAGTTTAACCATTATCTCTGTGTTTTCTAGATGAACCAATATCTTTAATCCTAGTACGTTTCCCCCTTTTCTTTATTTATTTATTCTCTTGAACTGATGTGGAAGTTCAAAAGTTGCCAATTGGCTCAACAAGCTGATGTTTCAGTTCATTTCAGTGCACCAATTGAATCGGCTACAAATCAGATTTCCAGATGGAAGTTTCACATAGTCCTGCCACTTATTGGTGGAGTGTGTTTGTGTGAAGTGTCTTTGCGTGGAGTGTGTTTGTGTGGGGAGCTCTCTTTCCCTGGATGAGTCCAAGCACACCCCAAAGCGCCACATCTGAATTTTGCACAGAGCAGAGGGATGAGCACAGAGATTCTGTTCTATCAGTGATTCTGTGAAATTATTAACACTCATCAATGTTATCAGGTCAGAGTCATAAGACCGGGGATGAAAAGTCTCCTGGGAGATCTCCCAATATGTCCTGGATACAACCCTCTCCTCTCTCCCATCTGTGCTTAATACATTGCCAATTTTAATCCCTTATACATCATACTGCACAGTGGGTCAGTAAGGTTTTAATCTTCTCTATTATACAGCAACAAGAATTAAAAGGGTCCAGATGGTCAATCCTCAAGAAAGAAACAATTTCTCTGTATTGTGTGTCTGTGTGTGTGTATGAGAGGGAAGGAGGGTAATGAAATGTGGAGGAGAGATTGGGTCCACCTAGTGTTTTAAATCAACATATGGTTTACCTGATTGTGATTTAGCATATTAAAGTAAGCAAACATGGTTTTTAAATTGTTTATAAATTTGGCATTTAGATATAAAACTCTGACAGCTCTGACAGCTGTCCAAACCTTGGTAGGCCCACTGTAACTACAAGCCCACTGTAACTACATAGCCAAAAAGGTGTAAAGAGTTGCTAACCTAATCTTAAGTAGCTTTTTCTCTGGTAATATTACACTAATAACTAGAGCATACAAAACATTTGCTAGACCAATACTCGAATACAGCTCATCAGTCTGGAACCCACATTACATATCTGATATTAACACAGTTGAGAAAGTCCAGAAATATTTCATAAGAAGAGTTCTCCACTCCTCTACTCGTTGCAGAATACCTTATGCCACCAGACTCGAAATTCTAGACCTAGAAAACCTAGAACTACGCTGCCTTTGGTCCGATCTAAGTATAGTATATAAAATTATACATTGCAATGTCCTACCTGCAAATTAATACTTCAGCTTCAACCATAACAACACAAGAGCACACAATAGATACAAACTCAAGGTTAATTGGACCAAACTTGATTGCAGGAAATACAACTTCAGCAACAGAGTGGTCAATGTCTGGAATACTCTATCTGACTCTGTGATTTTTTCCCCAAACCCCAAAAACTTTAACCTTAGACTGTCTACTATTGACCTCACCCCTTTCCTAAGAGGGGGCGTGCATAAGCACACCAACGTGCCTACCGTCCCTTTCCTATTGTTTCTTTTATATTTCATTTTTTTATATGTATCCATGTATTCATAACTATGTTTTACTTATACCTATTATCTTGTAAGCAATTGACAAATAAATAAAATAAAATAAAATAAATAAAGTGTCATACTTCAAAGTTGATCATGGTCGGCAAACGAATACTCTGTGGTTGCTAAAAACCTGATCCTGAAAGCCTGTCAGAGATTCTCTTGTGATAAAGAAAATCAAGATAGGTCAATCCTGAGTTTCTTTTTCACTCTTTCCTTCTTCCAGGGTTTATTTATTTATTTATTATTTCAATTTATATACCGCCCTTCTCCCGAGGGACTCAGGGCGGCGTACAGCTCATCTAAAACCCCACAAAAATACAAAAGTTAAAAAGTATTAAATTGATATTAGCTGATTAATGAAAAATAAGAAAACTCCCCCCCCTTAAAACCCCAATTAAAATTAAAAATAGGATGGAGACCAATTAAAACCATCTCAGCCCAGGCCGGCCTGCTCAAAGGTTAACCTGGCTTTCACCTAACAGATGCTAGGGCCATCTTTGAGGACCATCTCCATTTCCTTTTTGTAGAGGAGTACCTCTACAAAAGCTTGTTGGGACTCTACCACCAAACAGAAATAGGACCAGATCAAAGTATTTGAAAATTAGCAGGAAATTAACAATAATGACCTAGCATTAGCATGTTATACAGTCTTCTGTGTCTGTGGCTCATTCAACAAACTTTTGTTGGGTTAGCCAAGCAAGGCAAAACTCATTAAAGTATCTTCATTGGAGAAGAATTAATTAAATGTCTAAATGTATTTGTTATGTGTGGTAGGTTTCTTTGAGAGAGAAAGAATGAGACAGACCCATCATGCATGACCATGGATGATCTGAGGTAGTGCAGATCTCAGCTTCAAGGCAAAAGAAAAGATCCTCATTTGTGAGGAGATTGAAGAAATTCTTCCACAATCTGGATTGTGTGATCTGGATTCTAGATTCTGGTTAATAGAAAGACCTTATAGACAGAATCTGGCCAACCAAGAGATATTTTGCCTGATGATGAATTGAAAAGGGTCACACAGGCAGAATGGTTTCTATGCAACCATTCACCAGCTTCTCCAAAGGCAGAAGAGAAAAATATCTACTGTCAGAGACATATAAAGAATATAAGGGGTGGAGAAGATATATGAAATTTAGAAGGGAGAAAATGAAATAAACAGTTCTGGGACTTAATAACAGAATCTTTAGAGTTCATTGGAAAATGTGAGACAGAACTGGAAAGCTTGAGTTTTTGAACTGGATGATCTAATAAAAAGTTTATTTTCCATGAAATTAATAGTCAGTTGGACATGTTTGTCTCCTTTTCTATACATTTGTTGCTTCTAATATTCCTCCAAGGGAATCACTTGGCTGTCTCTTTCAAGAATTCCAATCACAGTTTTTAGCTGCAAGCCAAAAGCTTGGCCTCATTAAATATTGGTTTCTAGTGCCCATTGCTCTATGGTCATGTACTATCAGCATTGTATTTCAACATTTACAATGCTACCAATTTTCTACCCATTCTATGCTGTAGCCTTCTGTTCCTTGAGTTCAAAGCTCATAGCTTGAATATAAAAATGTAAAGGACGAACTACTTGCTATTCATAGGAATTAGCATACCGGACCCAATCTTTGCAATCATTAGTTCAATCCAATTTGAGTATTTAATTGATTCAGAAAATTGCTTCAAACTGATTTGATTTTCCAAATTAATTGGGTGGGGGAGGGGGAGCAGAAAGTCCACATCTTTCCAACAGATCGGTGGCATTGGATTTGACTCAGTGACTCCATTCTATTACTAATTAGATTCAGAAATCTAATTTGATTTGGAGATTTGAGCAGAGTCAGATCAAATCAAGTTGCTCCTTGTCTTACTGTGCCATGACATTCCAACTGTTATCTCTACTCCAAAATATATGATGGATATAGAGCCAATTCGGTCTAGTTCTAACAGCATTAGGCTAGAGACTGGGAGACTGGGAGTTCTAGTTCCAATCTTAGGCATAAAGCTGAGTCACTTTGTCTCCCTCAATCCTAGGAAGAAGGCAATAGCAAACCATTTCTGAAATCCTGCCAGGAAAACTGTAGGGACATCTTCGGGCAGTCACTTGACTTGAAGGTGAAACAGCAGAACAACAACAAACAGACCTGCTGGCATAGGTCATCTCAGAACCACTGCATCACATCTTTCAAAAATTCTGGAGCACCAGGGAACCACCAGAGGATTCTGTTGCATTAACAGAGGGATACAATCAAGGTCAAGTGAGGTACTAATACTGCTGTACAAAGCCTTAGTAAGACCACACCTAGAATACTGCATCCAGTTTTGGTCACCACACTATAAAAAAATGTTGAGACTGTAGAAAATGTGAAGAGAAGAGCAACCAGGATGATTAGGGGACTGGAGATTAAAACATATGGAGAATGGTTACATGAACTGGGCCTGGCTAGTCTAACAAAGAGAAAGAACCAGGGGAGATATGATAGCAGCGTTCCATTATTTGAGGGGCTACCACAGAGAGGAAGGGGTCAAGCTATTTTCCAAAGCACCCGAAGGCCAGACAAGGAACAATGGATGGAAACTGAACAAGGAGAGATTCAACCTGAAAATAAGGAGAAACTTTCTGACAGTGAGAACAATCAACCCATGGAACAGCTTGCCTTTGGACATTGTGGGAGCTTCATCACTTGAGACTTTCAAGAAGAGATTGGACTGCCATTTGTCAGAAACGGTGTAGGGTGTCCTGCTTGGGTGGGGATTGGACTAGATAACCTACAAGGCCACTTCCAACTCTGTTAATCTGTAATCTGTAAAGAACTCAAATTTCTCAATAGTAGACCTGCAGAAATTGGATGTCTCCATTTCTCCTGCTAATTTTTATCAGTCTGCACCTTTCAATTTTCTTCTTGGAAAAAGTTCAGAAAGATCATGGCTTGCAAATGCTCTTCATTGTATTCAAGGCTGGTCATCCAAATCTATGACATTTACATTTTGAAGGATGTATTTTAGGAGTTGGGAACTCCAAGGTATTGCTATTTTGAATATACAATTATCCTTCTTCATCCAGCTCTCCATCAAATCAGAGCTTGCTTGCTTAGTTGCTTAGTTGCTTTAGGTCAATAATTAATATATAAATATGTTATATATATTATAAAATGCTAAGAATAGATACTATGACTCTGTCAAGGACTATTGAAAGTACAAACAATAAGAACTACAAACAAATGTGCTATCAGGAACCTGATAGGCCTGGATGGAAGCCTCCATTTCTCATGGTAATTTTTTTTTAGTCTGCACCTTTCAGATTTTTTTCTTGGAAAAGGTTCAGAAAGATTGTGGGTTGGGAATAGATTTCATTCTATTGAAGGCTGGCCAAATTGATGGCATTTAGATTTTGAAGGAAGTATTCTAGACTAGAGGAATGAAAGCATTCCATATGTAAAAAAAATACAAAAATCTAAATTGTCACTGACTTTTTTTTTGTCCAGTGTAAAACCACAAGTTCATGCTTCCAAACCCCCTTTTAAAGGGAAAAATAATTCTGCCAAAAGATCCAGTTAAAATAATGTCAAGCCAAGTGAGGATTTTATTTTTCAATGTGCTAGCAAAATTTGTGCATGACTGTTTCAAAACAATAGACCTGGACAGGAAGAAGGACCTTAGTTCTCCTGTCCTTGCATTTGGGAATCCCACTTCAGATCAAGCCTATGTGCATTTACTCAAGTGTAAAGAAAAACTGGAAGAGCTGCTTCACTTTATGTAATTTATATATTTCATAATTTGTTTCTAAATCTTGGAAACAATTGTAAGGTAACATGAGTCAGTTTAACTATCCAATCATGCTAATCTAATTGCTTTGGAAAATATTTCTTCTGTGCTTAAAATAGACTGGGACACAGGCAAGATTTTACAGAGTAGATATTCTATTCCCTGGTTGATAAAGAAATATCTTCCACAGAGAAGGAAGCATTTAAGAACTGAAGTATTATAGGATTGGGTTCACATATCCTCTTATTACTGCATCAAATCGTTCAAATGCCCCTAAAGGTTAAGCTGTCAGCATTATGAGAGGAGGATTAGAAGGATTAAGTCTATGTTTTTTGGTACATACTTATAATAAAATAGACAAAGTAAAAAAATAAACCCTCATTCTAGAATACTGTTAAAAATACTGCTTATTTACTGAAGATTCAGAGATTTTTAAATTTGCTATTATATTATGATTTTTCCATTTAGAGCTGTCACAACAGCTATCATTTTAAAAAGTAATAAGACACAGAGTTTTAAAAATGAAATAAAAGATTAAGCTTAAATGCTAGCAAAGTAAGCTGCAAGAAAAAAGGGAATCGTTCAAATCTCATCCATTTTTTCCCCTCCTAAAACATTTTTTCCACCACTAATGATTTAAACTGAATTAATTCTCAGGGCACCAATTATTTGCATGAATTAAATTAAATGTTCATACAGTAATTGTTTTTTCATTGTGCTTTCTGTAGGTACTGTTTTTGTGCAGAGTAAGCGTCTCAAGGAGTGGGTGGATCCATACTAATGTAGATAAATTAATCAATCTGTCCTGTGGCTGGATTAGTATGCATTAATTATTCATTGATTGATTGATTAATTGATTGATTAACAGGAATAGGATAGAAAAATATCTGGCCATCCATTGATGAAGTTGCATATCAATTAAGATTAGAGTGAACTGTTGCTCAGCCTCTTTGGAGGATCAGCACCACTAGCCCTTTGGACAGCTCCACATAGTCAATGTACAATCAAGAGAAGGCATCTGCCCAAACCTCCCTCTCCTTTTATTGAGCAGGAGTGGCCAGCCATGATTTAGGAGGGACAGAGAATTCAAGGAGAAGGGTAATGAGATATAGACTGTATGAGGATCCCCAAATCAATCCAATTGAACTGTGATCAAGTTCAAGGAAGAATCACCTGTCTAGAGTGGTATAGGGTCTCTTCCTTGTGCAGCGGGCTGGACTAAAAGACTTCCAAGGTCCCTTCCAACTCTGTTATTCTGGTAAAAGATTTCACACCAAGAGGGTCACGTTTTTAATAAACTATATCTAATAGAAAAGAACCTAGATATGATGTGGTTCCTGAGACCTTGCATACTCTTATTTAACAAGTCTACACTCAGTCTTAGCTATTACAATGTCCTTGTAAATGTGCACCGTGTAAGGTTTTTAATTAACAAGAATGCTTACAGGAAAATCAAAAGTCATCCAAATGTATAGAACTCATGAGTATTTTGGCAGGATGACTGTCTCTCTCACACAAAATAACATGGCCTCTTGGTATGCACTTAATAAAACCAAATTGAATTCAAACAATCGGAGGTGCATTACATTCCTTCCCTGAGGCACTCACAAGAGGAAGGTTCCAGCAGATAATATGTCAGCAACCAGAGAGAGTTGATTTCTTAATATTCCATATAATATGCAAGTCTGCTGAAATTATAAAAGATTTTACACACTAGTTATTGTGCTGACCTATTTCTGTTTCAGCACACAGAGAAATGTTGGAGCCTCTCTTGATAGAAAAATAATTTTGACCTTATTTACATAAAATTAAATATTTAATGAATTTAGACACCACTACAGAGATTTGCAAACTTTGTGCAGGCTACTGCTAAATAGAGACGATTTTATCAAAAGTTCCTCATGTTTTGCCATCATTGTATTTTATTTAATAACAAAGTTTTAATATTTTTACATATTTTTCCATGTTTAATGTATTTTATTAAAGTTTGGCTACTTTTATGTAAGTTTTATCTCACATTACAACTGGCAGTCAAAACAATCATATTGAATTGAACTGAATGTTTCAGCACTATGCTGGGGTTTTAATTAATAAGGAATGTTTACAGGGAAATAAAAAATGATCCAAATGTACAGAACTTTTGGGTATTTTGAAAAGATTACTATCTTTCTCGTTCTTTTTTTAAACCAAGTTTAAAGGCGCACTTTATTTTTAACAACAAAGTCAATTAAACCTCAAAATGCACAAGGATTCATAGTGTAAGCACATATGAGTTTCTCGCCCACATGTTATGAAATATTTTTATGTGGATTTGGAACTCAAGGTTATCACTATTTTGTATACAAAACTATCCTTCACCCAACTCTCCATCAAATCAAATCAGAGCTTGCTTGTTTAGCTGTTTGAGGTTAATAATTAATTTGCTAGGTGTAGATGCCATGACTCTCTTAAGAACTATAGGGAAGGAATCATATGCTCAAGGATGGAGAATCACCAAAGTCTACTTGAGAATTACTTTTTAATTATCTTTTTTTCCACATTTTTTATTTATAATTGATTGTAATCTATTTAAAGTGCTGGTTTTTAGCCTTGAAGACCCAAAATACCTGTGATTTATGAAGACCTTCTCCCTATTGACTGCAAAAATGTATAACTTTGTCCTTGGAAAAAACTATATTCAGGAACAAACATTATTGTTACACAACCCATTTTTAGAGATCTATCTTGCTTATTATTATTTAAAGGTTTTTTTGATTCCCCTTGTAACAGGCATTATCATCATCATCACAGGAAAAATGGTAAAACAAATATCTATTTAAAAGAATAGAGAAAAGGGAAGGAAGGAAGGAAGGAAGGAAGGAAGGAAGGAAGGAAAGATGAAGGGATCCTTAGTTTGGGAAATGTAGTTATCAGAAACCATGGGATAGGAAGGAAGGAAGGAAGGAAGGAAGGAAGGAAGGAAGGAAGGAAGGAAGGAAGGAAGGAAGGAAGGAAGGAAGGAAGGAAGGAAGGATTTTTAGTTCAGGGGGTGTAGTTATTGGATACCACTGGGCATCAGAAGGAAAGAAGGAAGGAAGGAAGGAGGAAGGAAGGATAATAAATAATGTATAGGAACATTTTGGCACCATCCTTTTTCTCTGATGACAACCTGACATAATAAATTGTACCTTATTTTTAATCTTTGCCCTGTCCATCGGTTCCCTGCAAATTGCTTTACAGTCTACTTCTTGAAGAATACATTTGAACTTTTAAGAGCTGAACTATTTGAAAAAGCCACAAATACGGTTACTAAATTGCATGTATGTGTTATTCATACATTCATTCATTCATTCATTCATTCATTCATTCATTCATTCAAACACTTACAATATAATAGAAATAAGAATAAACATAAGTTTAAATACATGAAATGGGAACTAATAATTGGGAACAATAGGACAGGGACGGTAGGCACGATTGTGTGCTTATGCATGCCCCTTATTATTATTATTATTAGTGTTGTCTTTCAAAGGTCTAATTTCAGCAGAATGTCAAATTGCTTAGCTGATTTATAACATCTTGTCAGGCCTACATTTGAAGTAACAGCAGCAAAATATCTGATTCAAAATCCATGGAAGTTACAGATTGAGTCATCCCAAATCCCTCCCACCAGAGTTCAGCATTGAGAGTCCCATCAACATCCAGTATGATGTTGTGGAAAAAGCCATCTTCAGGTATTTAACATATAACAGATAATCAGAGTTGGAAGGGACCTTGTAGGTCATCTAGTCCAACCCCCCCACCCAAGCGGGAGACCCTACACCATTTCTGACAAATGGCAGTCCAATCTCTTCTTGAAAGTCTCAAGTGATGGCGCTCCCACAACTTCCGAGGGCAAGCTGTTCCATTGGTTGATTGTTCTCACTGTCAGAAAGTTTCTCCTCATTTCCAGGTTAAATCTCTCCTTGTTCGGTTTCCATCCATTATTCCTTATCTGGCCTATAGACGCTTTAGAAAATAGTTGACCTCCTCCTCCTCTCTGTGGCAGCCCCTCAAATATTGGAAGGCCACTATCATGTCTCCCCTGGTCCTTCTCTTTACTAGACTAGCCAAGCCCAGTTCCTGCAACCGTTCGTTGTATGTTAAAAGAGTCCCCTCATCATCCTGGTTGCTTTTCTCTGTACTTTTTCTACAGTCTCATCATCTTTTTTATAATGTAGTGAACAAAACTGGATGCAGTACTCTAGGTCTGGTCTTACTAAGGCTTTATAGAGTGGTATTAGTACTTCCCTTGATCTTGAGTGTATCCCTCTGTTAATACAACTTAGGATTGCATTAGCTTTTTTGGCTGCTGCTGCATACTGCTGGCTCATATTTAGCTGGTTGTCCACTAAGATTCCAAGATCCCTCTCACAGTTACTGCTATTGAGCCTGGTTTCACCCAGTCTATACTTTTGATTTTTCTTGCCTAAGTGTAGGACTTTACTTTTCTCTACATTGAATTTCATTTTGTTAGATATGGCCCAGTGTTCTAGTCTGTCAAGATCCATCTGGATCTTGAGCCTATCTTCTTGGGTGTTAGCTATTCCTACCAGCTTAGTATCATCTGCAAATTTGGTAAGTCCCCCTTCTATTCCCTCATCTAAGTCGTTAATGAAGGTATTGAAGAGTACTGGCCTAAGACGGAACCTTGTGGCACCCCACTGCTTACGTCCCTCCATGTAGACTTAGACCCATTAAGGACTACTCATTGAGTATGGTTTGCCAGCCAGTTGCAAGTCCATCTAGTGGTGGTGCTATCTATTCCACTTTTTTCTAGCTTACTAAGAAGTAGGTTGTGGTCTACTTTGCCGAATGCCTTACTGAAATCTAAATATATTATGTCCACAGTATTTTGCTGGTCTTCTAATTTAGTCACTGTGTTGAAGAATGAAATAAGATTAGTTTGGCTTGATCTGTTCTTAACAAACCCGTGCTGACTGCTAGTTATTACTTTACTTGTTTCTAGATGTTAACAGATCTGTTTTTATTATCTTTTCCAGTATCTTCCCGGGTATTGATGTTAGGCTGATTGGTCTATAGTTTCCTGGGTCTGTTTTTTTTTTTCCTTGTTTGAAGATGGGAACCACATCAGCTCTTTCTTATTTCTCCCATCTGGAGTCTCAGGACTGTTGGCCTTGACAGAGTGTGAACATTTCCCTTCAGCAGTGCCATAATTCATGAGTGCAAACCTCCCTTTCAGTTCTCATCAGCTCACCTCCCCCTCCCCATTACTATGGCAGCCGATAGCAAGAAACCCAAGCTGAAGATCCAGCTGACATTTAGCCCTCCTGCAACTGGGGCAGTTAGCCCTGC
Organism: Bungarus multicinctus; assembly: GCA_023653725.1. Taxonomy (NCBI): domain Eukaryota; kingdom Metazoa; phylum Chordata; class Lepidosauria; order Squamata; family Elapidae; genus Bungarus; species Bungarus multicinctus. The sequence continues at coordinate 5,220,943 of CM042841.1, forward strand.
AAAAGAAGTAAAAACAAAATGCAAACTAACACATATAGTACAACAGAACCACAGTGTAAACATTAGGGTTTATCAGGATATTTTTTATGAAACACTTGAAAGAGTTTGCGGGTCTGAATGTTTCAAACATCTATCCATTCAAATTGTGAATGGGGGAAATGTTTCCAAGCAACCAGATGTTGCAGTCCCTTTCCATTTTTTAGAATTGAGGGTTTCTTTGACTTCAAAGTGTTGCTCTCTTTCTATAAGGAGGGATACTAGAGGGGCAAGCTGAGCAGGCCAAAGGGGAGATACTTTCTCCAGGTTGAGTAAGCTAACATGAAACACAGGGTGGATCTGTCTAAGGTTTTTCAGCAACTCTAGTTGCACAATTACCAGGTTAATTTTCTGACTACGGAGAAAGGGCCCACATACTTAGGTCCCAATTTCTTTGATTTTTGAGTAGTTTGTAAGTATTTGTGGATAGACACCTTATCCCCTACTTAGAATACTTTCAGGTTGGCCCTCTTTTTATCAGCCTGCTTCTTATGAGGCTGGTGTGCCTTGTCCAGTGCTTTACATGTGACTGGCCAAATGTGTTGCAGTTGTTCGATCCACTCCACTAAGGAGTGGATCAGAGGCTTCTCCTAAGGTAGTTCTGGTATGGGGAGGAAATCCTGACCAGAAGCAACTTTGAGTGGGGGTGAAGCCAATACTGCTATGTATAGAATTGTTATAAGTTACCTCTGCAAAGGGCAGTAAGTCAGTCCAATTGTCCTATTCGTAATTTATGTAGCACCTAAGGTATCATAACTGAGTTAATACATTCATAAGTACCATTAGTTTGAAGGTGGTGGGCAGAACTTAACCCTGGGCATGGGGCAGGGGTGGGATTCAAATTTCTTAACAACTGGTTCTGTGGGAGTGGCTTAATTTGTGGGTGTGGCTTGGTGATGTTTTGACAGCCATACATACACACGCACTTATGACCAATCATAACATCCCACACAGTCTTGTGACTGAGGTTTTCTATGTTTTTTGCCAGTTTCGAACAATTCCTTCTGCTTTCTAGTTAAAAATGCCCATTGGGGAAAATGGACTTGTTTAACAACCAATGTTTATGACCACAAGGTTCACTTAACAACCATGGTGTTTGCCTAACCCAAGGTTCTGCAACCTTAAACACTCAAAGAGCCATTTTTCTATTTTCTTTTAAACAGGTATCTCTATGAAAAACAGGTCTCTGTCTTTCTTTCTTTCTTTCTTTCTTTCTTTCTTTCTTTCTTTCTTTCTTTCTTTCTTTCTTTCTTTCTTTCTTTCTTTCTTTTCTCTTCCTTCCTTCCTTCCTTCCTTCCTTCCTTCCTTCCTTCCTTCCTTCCTTCCTTCCTTCCTTCCTTCCTTCCTTCCTTCCTTCCTTCCTTCCTTCCTTCTTTCTTTCTTTCTTTCTTTCTTTCTTTCTTTCTTTCTTTCTTTCTTTCTTTCTTTCTTTCTTTCTTTCTCATCTCTCTCTCATCTCTTTCTCTTTCTTCCTCATCTCTCTTTCTCTTTCTCACTGTCTCTGTTTTATTTTTTTTCTCTCTTTTTTCTACAACTGCTAAGATTGGAAGCTGATTTTTTATAATCCTATTTCTTTGCAGGCAGCAGTGTTGTGCATGTGTGCAATGTCGCACATGCATGATAAGGACTGTTGGGCAGGCAGCAGAGAAGCGGGCAGAGAGGGGCAGGTCCAGGCAGAGGCCCAATTTACCAGTTCTCCGAACTACCAGAAACTGTAACAACCGGTTCTATAGAACCAGGCAGAACCTGTAGAATCCCACCCCTGGATACCTCTCCAAAGAAAGACCAGGTCTGCATAATTTTTGCTTTCTGGAAAGCTCAAGAAATTTCTCAGAAATAAAGATAATGTTGGATACAGGAAGTTTGCCCTGCAGTGGGCTTCTTTCATTGTCTTATGATTAAAGGAACTTTACAAAAAATATGAAAAGTTGAAGAAAGTACAAATTAGGAAACAGCTATGGACATATTAAGATTCCCTGAGTACTAGAATGAGGATTTAATTACTAAGACATCTATTTCATTCAATTTTGTTCAAGGGCAAGGTATGAAACCAGTTAACAATTTATTCAATTGTCCATTTGTCATTCGCTCTCTTTTAGTAATTTAATGACTGAACATAGAAGTCTCCATCTCCATCTCTGTTCCCCACAATCTTCTATATGTTTCGGTGTCACCCTTGCAATCTACCCCAATCAATCCCACATATGGAGATCACAGCTGAACCATTTTGCTTAAGTACTGTGCTGTGTTAAACGTTGTTTTCAGATTCTGACTTCTGCTCCGTACAAGAGCATAGGGGTAACCTTAGCTTTGTATACTTTAATTAATGAGGCTAGGGACCCTGGGTAACTATGATTCTTTACTTTAAGCAGTAAATTCAAAAAAGCTTTTGCTCTAAATGTATTCCTTTGATGATGGCAAGCCCAAGATCCAGTCTTGGAAAAGGTTACGCCTAAATACACTAGCACCTCTGCTCACAATCATAATTTGCTCCATAAGTTTGGTCACAACCCGATTTGGTCCTGACCAGAACCTAATTTTGGAAATTTAGTGCTTACAAAAAAAAATGGCACGGAAGGGCCATGAAACAAACAAAAAAAAATCATAAATGTTTTGGTCAGAACCCGATTTGGTCATGGTCAGAAGCATTTGTGACCAGAGGTTCTACTGTATATGAAGGTATTAACCTGTTCAATTGGTTCACTGGCTAATTGCCATCTATTTTTCTGATGATGTTTTCCAAACACCATGATTTTTTATTCAGATTTACTAATGGTTAGGAAGTTAACCTGGCAATAAGGGCTGAATCTTCTTAATAGCCTACATAATCCTACTTATGAATACAATAATAAAATCATATCATCAGCATAGAGCAAGCTGTTACAGTATGTATTTAGGATCATATATGTACCATGGTAAGTCTATATAGTCTATAAACTAAATAATAATGGGGCCTTTATTTGTGTGAATACTGTTAGTCAGAAACCCATTAAACCCATACCACACCCTCAAATAGGTACTTATGTAAAGGGCTTTAATCAAAGCCAGCAGTCTAGGTTCTATTTTAAGAGATGTCAGTTTTCTCTTTGATATGGTTAGCGAAAAGGACATCTAAAATCAGTTCTTTTAAAATCTAAGACTGGTATCATTATGTCCTATTGCTTATGTTTGCGTTTCGTTGAATTCTGGTATGATATGGTCACTGTCACCCAAGGTTCCTGCTGTTTCAATGCCCTTCATCGCTTCTTCTCTGTTTGTAAGAATTAAGTCCAATATGGCTGTCCTTCTAGTTCTGTCCTCTACCTTTTGGACAACAAAGTTGTCAGCTAGGTTGGTTGGGAACCTATTTGATTTCTCACTTGGTGCAGTCTTTCAATTAACTATTGTAGTGTGTTTCCTACATATATGTGTTAGTTGGTTAGCAAAAAGAGCACCTATTTTTCTGCTTGATTGGATGGCCTATAGTATACACCTATGGCCATGTCATTGTTTTTTTTCTTTTATATTGACTCATATGCATTCTAGGAAGTTTTCATCCTTGGTTTCATGCATTTCTGTAGCAACATAGTGGTCCTGTACATACAGTGCAACTCCACCTCCTCTTTTATGGGGTCTAGTTTTTTTTAAAGAGTTTGTATCCTTCTATCAGACTATGTGTCAATGAATTTTTTACTCATTCATCAATTCACTCTGCATACATTGACAGACATTAGCACAAGCAGAAGCTTTGAATCAAAGAGGAGCATCGCTTTTATATTGTTTTCTATTACTGCATAATTAAGGTACATAATTGCACATTTATGATCTAAAGTTACCTTGTTAGCAACATAGTTCTATTTCTTGGAGCTCAAAAGTAGATCCCACTAAGATGGGAAGTGTTTTTCTGTGAAAAAAAATATGGAAGGGGGAAGCAGTGTTGTTTACCTTAGGGATTGCATCTATTTTTAAATGTTGAGAAATGAGTTGCCTGATTAAAATGGATGTTTGGCCAGTTTAGTGGGATTTTAACAGATTAATTCATCTGATTAAAACAGTTAAGATGTTAATGGAATAACGTATTTATTAGCATTGACCAGCTGGTAAAGTCTATAGGTTAAGCCATCACTGCTGTGGGTATTAACAGCAACAAACAAACGAATCAGTTAATGGGTGGAGGTGAAGGAATGTAATTGGATGAATTCTTTGGAGGGAGGGGGTGGTTCCAGAGGAATAAGGGACAATGTAGTTGAGATATTTCGTATGAGAGAAAGAGGGTGAGAACAACTCCTCCCAAACTCTTCACAGAATATATTTTAGCTGCAGATAGAAGAGTCTTCAGTCTGGCAAAAGTTTATCAATAGGCGTGCAATAATGAAAAACCCAGCTTGGAAGAATCACCATGTGTTATTCTTGGTTTTGGGGTCTGATAGTGTAACAGAATAATAGAGTTGGAATGGACATTGGAGGTCTTCTAGTCCAACTCCCTGCTGAGGCAGGAGATCCAATATCATTCCAAATGAAAATTATGAAAATTAGAAGACACAGAGAAACCTTCACTGGAAGAGGCTCTCTGCTTTTGCCCGAGAGGAAACCCCCAATCAAAGACCCAGAGAAGCAGAAAGAGGATGAATGGCCACCACTTGCCCTTTTCAATGGTTCAGCACAGTGTCTCCCTTCCAGATTAGCCATGTGACTTTCTGCTTCTAAGAAAGTGGGAAGGAAGGTGGGGGAGAAGAGACAATACTAAGCCTTCCATCAAAACAAATCAAAGTCCAGCAGTCTTGGAAACGGTGCAGACGAGAGGGATTCCTTTGGAGACACAGCGATGGTGAAAAATGGCTTCTCCCTTCCCCTATTTGCATTCAGAGAAAAAGACATCCACACACACACTTACCTTGGGAGGATCCCCCTCCAACGAAACTTTGGGAAAGCTCCCAGTTTCAAGCTGGGCTGCTGCCTGCTTGTCTTGTAAACTTGGAGAGGTGAGCGAAGGGAACACAAACCCAGTTGGGGAACCAGGAGAGGGAGAGGAGGACATTTTTCAGGCCATTTTCAGGAGCATTTTCATGCTGTTTTGGGGCAGTTTTCAGACCATTTTTCGGGCCTGAAAACAGCCTGAAAAAGGCCTGGAAAATGGCCTGTTTTTTGACCAACTTTTGGGCTGTTTTCCAGCACTCTGGTTCCCACAAAGACCAGCTGGCCAGTGTGCATGTGCACGCCAGAAACCAGAAGGGTAGCTGGCAATGGTGTGCATACCCACTGATCACAGATCTATGCTGTTGGCTATTCCTGCCAGCTTAGTATCATTTCCAAATTTGGTAAGTTCCCCTTCTAATCCCTCATCTAAGTCATTAATAAATATATTGAAGAGTACTGGGCATAAGACAGAATCTTGTGGTCCCCACTGCTTACTTCCCTACATGTAGATGTAGTACCATTAAGGATTACACATTGAGTATGGTTTGTCAGTAGGTTACAAATCCATCCAAGGGTGATGCTATCTATCTCACTTTTTCCTAGCTTACCAAGAAGTAAGTTGTGGCCTACTTTGTCGAATGCCAAACAAAGATAATCACTTTGCACAATTCTCATTTCTTGGGACAAAACCAATAAACATGTATTTCGGCATAATCATATAAGGGCCTTAGTGGTGCAGGCTGTTAATCATCTAGCACTTAGTGCAAGCTGCCTGCAATTAGTGGGGGTTTGAATCCCACCACGCTCAAGATTGACTCAGCCTTCCATCCTCTCGGGGTAGGTAAAATTGAGGACCCAAGATTGTTGGGGGCAATAAGTTGACTTTATAAAATGCCGCTTGGGGGGGCCAAAAGCCCTAGTAATAAGCAGGCATATACAATGGAATGAAGGCTATTGCCGAGCACTTAACATGGTGCTCCATAGACTGTAAGCTGCCCTGAGTCTCTGGAGAAGGGTGGCATATAAATGCAAATAAAAATAAATAATCAGGCCAAAAGCTTATAGTATTAGGCAATGTCTACCTTAAAATGCAATAAAATTCTTGTTTACCATATTTGTTTTTTGGGTGTCATAGAGCAGATGTGTCATAGTGGGTAAGAAAGTGAGTGGTATTTGGGGAAATTACTAGTTCAAATCAATTGCTATTATGGGCAGATGTGGCATCCTTTGGCAATCCCTGAAAGCTTTAGTTCCTTACTTGCAGTATAACCTCAGGGAGTCCAGTGGGACATTAGCATTGCACAGGAAGCACTTAGAGCTCTGCAATATACTCTCTCAAAAAATGAAGGATTCTTGTTATGGCTAATGAGGAATTGTAACAAAAAATTGCAGGTTGAAACCACTGCTGTTTATTATTCTTGTTTATTTTACCTTCCATCCTGTACTGGAATGTAGTCTGAAGTCCCAGAAGGAAGGCTATGCTTCCCAGAAGTCAAAGAAGCAGTGGAGCTTAGAAAATATGGAGCTAGGAAAAGAGCAAAGATGGCCACTCCTTAGCAATTCATAAAGTATATCTATAGTTATGCAAATAGTTGCTTTAGTCTGGCAAGAATGTAGATGAACAGTAATAAAAAAGCTACTCAGAATTAACTCCACATGTCTTTATTGGTTCTTGGTGCTTTAAATGTTCATTGCTTTTCAAATTAGGCAACTATGAATGGATTTCAACTCCCAGAATTCCCCACCCAACATTGTTCTATCCAAGGGGTCTCCAAGTTGGGATCTTTAAGAGTTGTGAACATGGATGGCTGGAGAATTCCAGGAGTTGAAGTCCATGAATCCTGTCAACTTTGGAAATCCCAGTTCTACCCCAACAGCTGACCATATAGTTTTTTCTCACTGTCAAAATATCTGTTCTCATCAAGAGGATGGAAGAAATGGAATTTGCATTTTGATACCGATGCATATTTTGTCCCATTTCCCCCTGTACCCCAATTGTGTAGGATGGGGAGATTTAGGATAAATGAGAGGAGAGGAAGCATTTATTTAACAAGAGTTATTTTGGTGTAGCTGATAAGACACAAGGCTAGAAACCAGTCTTAGTCCTGCCTTAGATATGAAACCCACTATATGACCTTTTTGATTCTCTCTTGCCCAAAACGTTTTGGGTAAACCTCTTTAAAAGAAATATTCTAAGAAAACTACCAGGACAAGTTCAAGCAATTGGCAGAAGACAACATTGATTTGAAAGTATATACCCATATAGAAAACCCTTTAATACATGGTTAAATAAGGAGGTTTGCTGCCACATGAGGTGAGGATGGTCCTATCATCAATGTAGGTGTTTTTTTAAAGTGACTGGATAAATTCTTGAACAATGGGATTAATCGTTTCAAGGTGGTACTTACAGTTTTCAAAGTGCTCCATGGCTCGGGACCTGGATACTTACGGGATCGCCTGCTGCCACCAACAACCTCCCGCCGCCCAGTACGCTCCCACAGAGTTGCCTTGCTCGGGGTACCACCACTGGATCGCTGTCGTCTAGCAGCCCCGAGACTACGCGCTTTCTCTGTGGGAGCCCCATCCCTCTGGAATTGTCTCCCCCCGGATATACGAGCCATGTCAGACCTCCTAACCTTCCGGCGCGCAGTTAAGACCTTGCTGTTCAAACAAGCCGGTCTAGCCAAATAAGATCATTGGGGTTTATATTTTGGAAATTTATAGGGGTGATTCTTGGCCATCTTGATTATTTACCTGTTTTCGTTTCTGTTTTCTGTATTATCTTGTTTGTTGAGTGTACACCGCCTTGAGTCCCTTTTTGGGAGAGGGAGCGGTATAGAAGTACGAATAAATAAATAATAAATAAATAAATAAATAGTTCTTGCTTGAGATGGCAGTTCTACATTTCCAGATCCATTTCCAGTGACAAATTCTAGAGATGGAGCAACATAACAGAAGAAGCTTTTTCTTTCCTAGCCACATTTCTGAACTTCCTGGATACATCTGGTTGGTTGGCTACTCCAGAAGAAAGAAACTGGGTTAGATGGACCTTCCATCATTCTCTCCCACTCTTCGAATTGTCATATTGAGTTTCAGTTTCAACCTTGCTTTCAGTACTGGGATTCTACCAGTTTTCCTATCGGTTCGGTGATTGTACACATTGCACGTGTGTGCACACATGCAGCTTTCCAAACACCAGCTGAGGCTCTGCTGCACCAATCAACTGAAAGGATAAAGAATAGAAAAGCATAGGGGTGGGTGGGAGGGCTGATCATGCACTTTTTTCTTCTTTCTCCTCTTAGCTGATCATCGGAGCTTTTTATTTATTTATTTATTTATTTATTTATTTATTTATTTATTTATTTGTCAATTGCTTACAAGATAATAGGTATAAGTAAAACATAGTTATGAATACATGGATACATATAAGAAAAATAAAATATAAAAGAATCAATAGGACAGGGATGGTAGGCACGTTGGTGCGCTTATGCACGCACCCTACAGATCTCTTAGGAAAGGGGTGAGGTCAATAGTAGACAGTCTAAAGTTAAAGTTTTTGGGGTTTGGAGAAGAAACCACAGAGTCAGGTAGAGTATTCCAGACATTGACCACTCTGTTGTTGAAGTCGTATTTCCTGCAATCAAGTTTGGTGCGATTAACCTTGAGTTTGTATCTATCGTTTGCTCTTGTGTTGTTATGGTTGAAGCTGAAGTATTCATTGACAGGTAGGACATTGCAGTGTATGATTTTATATACTATACTTAGATCGGGCCGAAAGTGGCGTAGTTCTAGGTTTTCTAGGTCTAGAATTTCTAATCTGGTGGCATAAGGTATTCTGCAACGAGTAGAGGAGTGAAGAACTCTTGTAATTTTTTTTTTTTTTACTACTGATTTGATTGAACCAGGCTGAACTAGTAGTATTTCACCATTGTTTGGTTTGCTAGATGACAGCCTGCCATAAACTATGAGAGAAAGGAATTGTTGGAATCATGGGGAAGTGGGGAAACTGAAACTACTCATCATGCTATCCAGAGACATCAGTTCATCGCTCCAGGGCAGAGGCCTGGAAGGGCAATACAACAGCTTGCCATCTAGCCCTCCAGAGCAAGGACCATTACCAAAACAAATCCTTTGAATGTAACTGGACAATAGACAGATTACAAGGAGGAGCTGTGGGAAAAGAGAAAAATTATAGGGAACTTTTGTGTGCAAACAAAAGTGTTTTGTGTTCTTGCTTTGCTGTACTGTAACCATTTGGTCTTTAGTAAAACTATACCTTTCATACTAATGGAGTTGAAGGTCTTTTTTTCTTAAGGATCCAAATTGGGGCAGGTGTGACACCCACTGACCTTATATGCTCTACTTAATCTTGAATATGTTTTCACTTGCACTATGTATTTAATAATATCTGACGATGATCCCATAGGTATTAAACAGGAACATTTGGCAGGCACGTATGGGTCTGTCTCATTGCTGTTTCTTACACTGCTCTTGTTTCAGCAACTCCAGAAATCTTCACTGATTTTTTTTAAATTACAGAATGATGATAGAGAAATACATGTTCTTCTAGTTACTCCCTGTTACCATAGCAATCCTTCTTCCATTGCAAAAACACATGTGGGGCCCCTGTTAAACCCACTAGAAAGCTATCTAATAAAAATGAAGAGAGCCCTTTTGTTACAGATACCAATTAATTTTACTCCCCTTTTGCCCCCTTAATGGTTGGTAAAATTCTGGAAGAAGACTTCATAATTGTAGAAGGTTGGTTGTTCCCCTACTGTATGGAATTATTTCCATGATTTTTCTGATCACCGCTTTTCTTTGTGGCCTTTCCAGTTTATTGTGGTTTGCTGGCAGCCTGTGCAGACGGCAGTGGAATTGGACAGTGGGGAAGAATGGGGATCAGTCCGGGAGTCTGGAGAGGATTCGGACTAGAGTCCTGCATCCGATGCAAAGATGGGGCCAGGACCATCTGGGAGTGGGGTGCTGCCTCCAGAGCCTTTGCAGTCTGGCAGTAGTGAGGCAAAGAACCCAGGGGAGCCTGCTCCCAGTGCAGAGTGTGCAGAGCTGCTAGAAGGCGAGAGCAGCTGAAACAAAAAGGTTGACTCGGGAGTAAGGCTGGGAGGTGATTGCCCCTCCCATAAGGTATAAAGGACAGACAAAGATGATGAAACCTTTGCAGGAAGCAAAGTCGTTTGTTCAGTTCAGATTCATTCCTGAAGCTCTTTGTACTTTTGAGTTTTTTTTCTAGTACATTTGAAATTTCTGTTTTTGGCAGCACCTCACAGGAAAGAAAGGTGGGTGCTTATCTCGAGGGACTGTTTGAGATTCATTATCAGCTGGGAATGAAAATAATACCCAGTGTTGCAATAAAACAAGACCTGCTTTTAAAATAAGTGTGTGCATAATTATGGTCTTGGAAGCCTTGGTCAGAACTGTTGTTTCTGAACTTTTGTTCTACCCTTATTTAAATGTAAACTGCTTTTACATTAGGGCATTCTTTCTTAACTTCATAACTGATGTAGGAATAAATTATGCATGCCTATATGCTAATCATTTTGATACTTCAATAATGAGAAGAAGCTTGTCCAGATATTAACTAATATGCTCTCACGCAAGTCCTCATACAGTGTCCTTTTTATAATGCCCCAAGACAAGAGCACTTGTCTTGCTCTTGTCAGCAAGAGCACTTAGACTTCTATACCTCTTCACAGTGCTTTACAGCCCTCTCTAAGTGGTTTACATAGTCAACATATTGCCCTCAACAATCTGGGTCTTCATTTTACCAACCTCAGAAAGATGGAAGGCTGAGCCAACCTTGACCCAGTCAGGATCAAATTCTTGACAGTGGGCAGAGTTAGTTTTCAATACTGCATTCTAACCACTGTACCACCACAGCTTTTGCTCTGGTTACCCCAAACAATTCCAAACATGAGGACCACACTAATCAATTGTATGTTTATTACTTTTTAAGGGATACTAACCTCACATTCATGTATTAGGTATACAGTATATGTTATAGAACTGTGCAAAACTGTTAATTATATATAACACTTTATTGTACCATTGTTTTTTTCTTTCCCTTTTTTTCAAATTTTTTTATTTTTTTATTTTACATATACATATCAGTGAGTGAACAGTGTGTTTTAGAATTAGAATTAGAAGAATTAGAATTAGAATTCTTTATTGGCCAAGTGTGATTGGACACACCAGGAATTTGTCTTGGTGCAAATGTTCTCAATGTACATAAAAGAAAAGAGACATTCGTCAAGAGTCAAGAATCATAAGGCACAACACTTAATGATAATCATAGGGCACAATAAGCAATCAAATCACACTAGGAAACAGTCAATATAAATCATAAGCAATGAAGGAAACATACTAGGAAACAGTCAGTATAAATCACAAGCGACAAAGTTACAGTCATACAGTCACAAGTGGGAGGGAATGGGTGATAAGGAGTGATAAGAAGATTAATAGTAACAGTAGTGCAGACTTTATAAATAGTTGAACAATATTGAGGGAATTATTTCTTTAGCAGAGTGATGGCTTTCAGGAAAAAAACTGTTCTTGTGTCTAGTTGTTCTGGTGTACAGTGCTGTATAGCATCATTTTGAGGGAAGGAGTTGAAACAGTTTATGTCCGGGGTGTGAGGGGTCTGTAAATATTTTCACAGCCCTCGTGCAGTATATAGGTCCTTGATTGCAGTATACAGGTCCTTGATTGAAGGTAGATTGGTAGTAATTGTTTTTTCTGCAGTCCTAATTATCCTCTGAAGTCTGTCCTGTTGGGTTGCAGAACCGAACCAGACTCTGCAGAGGTGCAGATTGTAGACTCAATAATTCCTCTGTAGAACTGTATCAGCAGCTCCTTGGGCAGTTTGAGCTTTCTGAGTTGGCACAGAAAGAACATTCCTTGTTGTGCTTTTTTAATGATGTTTTTGATGTAAGGTGTCCATTTTAGGTCATGTGATATAGTAGAACCTAGAAATTTGAAGGTCTCTATTGTTGATATTGTGTTGTATTGTAAGAGGTGGTAGTATGGGAGGGTTTCTTCTAAAGTCTACCACCATTTCTATGGTTTTGAGTGTGTTCAGTTCCAGATTGTTCCAGTTACATCACGAGGCAAGTTGTACAACTTCCTGTCTGTATGCGGATTTGTCGTTGTCTCAAATGAGACCAATCACTGTTGTGTCATCTGCAAACTTCAGTATTTTAACAGATTGTACAAATAGAAATTGCAATATTAATCATATTTATTACATTCATCAAGCTTATATGGTTCTAACAGTTATACACATGTTTATATTAATCTATAATCTTATGCTATTTAATTATTTCATATTTCAGTATATTATTCTAATGCCAATCACAATGTTATTTGAACATACCTAATAATACCATCATTTAAATTCTAAACTTCCCTCTTGTTATTTTTATCTTGTTATATAGAAATGTATAATGTATACTAATATTTCTCCTTTCTCTTATTTCTGTCTCTATTCTGACTTTTATTCATGCCATCATTATATTAAGACATTTCCTTTCTATCCACCATCTCTAATACTTTAATTCTTGTTCGCTTTTTAATTTACCTTCCATATTTCTCTTACATCTATTTGTATTGAGATGCAATTCTTCATTATTTAATAATTCAGTGTTTCAAGATACAATTCTAATGCCAGTCATAATATTCTTTAAAAAGACATAATAATACTAATCATATTTGTAATGTTCATCAAGCGTATATGAACATTATTATTTAAACATACATGATAATACCATCATTCAATCCCTAATTTTCCCTTTTATTATTGCTTATATTTTATTATATAAAAGTGTGTATACTAATATCCTGCTATTCTCTTATTTCTACCTCTATTCTAGTTTTTAATAATGCCACCTTTATATTAAAAAAATCATCTCCTTTCTATCCATCATCTTTTGTCTGCTTCAGTATTTTGATTCTTATTCTTTTTTTAACTTCCCTCCCATATTCCTCTCTCGGATCTTTATCTCTATCTGTGTCTGCATCCTGGCTATTCAATCTAGGTACTTTTCCCATCTCTACTCTCATCCACTGCCTAGGTTTCATAATATCTGCCCAAGCCCCTATCTCCCTTTCAAAAGTATCTTCCTGCATCTCTAGTTCTCTTTTTATCTCTCTTAAAGTATTTTCCACCTGGTTTAACTCATCAGTCAATAAATAGTTGTCAGTATCCATGAATATTCAAAAAGGGGTAGGGTTTTCCCCTTGCACCATTTTCCTGATTTTTATCATCTCCTGCAGATGATTCTAGTCCATTCTCAGTTACTGTTCTGACCCAAGCCTCGTTCAAATCAAACAAACACAAATTGTCCATAAAAGCAAACCTCTTTTACTGTGATGCTGTGAATTCTATGCATTCACAGCCAAGAATCATTTCAAACTAACTGTCCCAGATAAGAGCAAGCCCTTTCAAGCAGGGATGGGATTCTACCTGGTCGGACCAGTTCTATAGAAATAGTTGTTATGATTCTGCCCAGTTTGGAGAACCAGCAAATTGCACCACTGGCTAGCCCTGCCCCTTCCCAACCCGCCCACTCACTACTTACCTGGTATATGCGCCATCAAACTTGCCTGCTAAGTTGCTATTTTTCCTTTTTTTCCCCCAACCATCAGCTGTTCTGTTGTGCCAGGAGATTTAGATTAGTTAGAAAATAGGAAATCATTGGATTTCTTGCTTTCTAGCAAATCTAAAAGCAGAGCTGAAGCTTCCTTAGGACTGAAGCTTCTATTTTTCAGTGCAGACACAGGTAACAGGTTGCAGATAGATAGATCTCTAAGTGAATCTGTGATTCTGTGAGCAACTCAATCTGCCTGCCTGCTTTGCCTGATTTTGAGTAAAAGTTGTTCTTTTTTAAATAAAAAATTAAATATTTACATAAATTTATTTATTTATTTTATTGAACTTATATACCACCCTATTTCCCTGACAGGACTCAGGGTGGTGCACAGCCGAATCAAAATACAAAAACAATACAGAATTAAAAACAATTAAAAAACCAAATATAAAGGCTGAAAAGCTAAAAAATATAAAGGGGTTAAAAGCTAAAACCAAGTAAGACTGAATTAAAAAAACCCTAAAAACCCCTAGGCCAGACCAGTTTGATGAAATAAATAGGTTTTCAACGCGCGCCGGATGGTCAAGAGATCAAGGATGGTTCTCATCTCCAGGGGTAATTCGTTCCAGAGGGAGGGTGCCCCCAACGAGAAGGCCCGCACCCTCGGGGTTGCCAGCCATCCAGCCGGCAGCACCCCAAGGAGGCTGACTTATGGAATGTATTGGCTGACGGGAGGCCGATAATGGCAGGAGGTGGTCCTACAAATATCCTTGTTCTAAGCCATGGAGCGCTTTAAAGATGGTAACTAGAACCTTGAAGCGCACCTGGAGGACCACCGGGAGCCAATGCAACTCAAGCAAGAGTGGCGTAACATGGGAGCCCCAAGGAGCCCCCAACACCACCTGCGTGGCCGCATTCTGCACCAGCTGGAGCCTCTGGGTACTCTTCAAGGGGAATCCCATGTAGAGAGCGTTGGCATAGTCTAGGCGGGAGATTACGAGGGCAGAGGTGACCGTGCAAAGCGCACCCCGATCCAGAAAGGGCTGCAACTGGTAGATCCTACGGACCTGACCAAAAGCCCCCCTGGTGATGGCCGCCACATGGTCCTTCAATGACAGCCATACATCCAGGAGGACACACAGATTGTGAGCCCTCTCTGAGGGGGCAAGAATTTCCCCCCCCCCACAGCCAGCGATGGAACCAGCTGGCTATATCGGGGTGCCAGGAAACACAGCCACTGAGTCTTAGATGGGTTGAGCTGGAACCTATTCCGCCCCATCCGACACTGCACGGCCTCCAGGTACCGGGCCATCACTTCGACGGCTTCATCGGGGTGGCCTGGGGTAGAAATGTACAGCTGAGTATCATCAGCGTACTGATGGAATTCTACCCCAAAGTCACAGATGATCTCACCCAGTGGCTTCATATAGATGTTGAACAGAAGGGGCGAGAGCACCGACCCCTGAGGGACCCCACAAACCAACACGAATTGCGAATGGCCAGAGGAAGGAGGAGAACCACGACAAGACAGATATTTACAATATTTACATACAAGCCACACCCACCCAGTCATATGATCACCAAGTCACACCCACAAATTAGGCCATGCCCACAGAACCAGTTGTTAAGAAATTTGAATCCCACACCTGCTTTCAAGGTTGCGAAAGGCTGCCAAGAACAAAAGACTAATTGCAGATAAATATCCCAAGCTAGAAGTTTCCAGAAACAAACTGGAGGATGAGAACTCTGAGCATAAAAAACTTATTTGCTTCCTGCAAAGAAGCCAACCCTGTAGGCTGGCTTTTATCCCTTATGGGAGGGGTCATCACCTTCCAGCCTTATTCCTTATGCTGCTTCAGCTGCTCTTTTCTTTGAGCAGCCCTGTGTGCATGTGCACTGAGCACAGATAGTTGTTGAGTAATAGATAAAGGGAGTTAGAACCCCTCCCCTTATTCAGATGTGGATTTAGTCAAACAAAGAACGAACATGTTAATTCCCCCCTCCCTTTCTCCGGGAACGTATCTTAGAAGAGTTTCCCGGGAGTATCTTCCAGAGCTGGAATTTTTATGGTCCCTTCTCCTCTTGCTATCTCTCCAAGAGGCGACATGTTTCTAGACATCTGGCTCCAGTCCTCCAGTTGTATATCATGTGCAAGTTATACAGATTCAATGTAAGATTTCATATATTCAGATTACATCAAAAAGAAT
Organism: Bungarus multicinctus; assembly: GCA_023653725.1. Lineage (NCBI taxonomy): Eukaryota > Metazoa > Chordata > Lepidosauria > Squamata > Elapidae > Bungarus > Bungarus multicinctus. The sequence continues at coordinate 5,236,685 of CM042841.1, forward strand.
TACTTGTACCAACTCCCCCCCCTTCTTCTTCCATTGAAGAATGGCAGATACACAGATCTGACACTAATTTTATTTTATTTATGTATTTATTTGTATCCTGACTTTATTGTTTTTACAAATAATTCACGGAGGTGAAAATATCAATTACACTGTCCTCCTCCTATTTACCCCCCAAAAACAACCCTGTGAGGTGAGTTGAACTGAGAGAAAGTGACTGGTCCAAAGTCATCCAACCATTTCATGGTTAAGGCAGAACTAGAATTTATTGTCTCCTTGTGATCGGCTCAAGATCCCCTAATCCAGATTTCATGGTTTAGGTGGGACTTGAATTCACCATCTTCTGCTTTCTAGCCTTGTACCTTCGCCACTAGACCAAACTGGTTTTTTTTTTAAAGGTTGCTGTTGGGAAAAATAGGAGAGAATAAAAATATGTCACCTGGAGCTGCTGAATTAAAGGCAGGATATAAATCTAGTAAATAGCAATAGCACTTAGACTTATATACTACTTCACAGTGCTTCACAGCCCTCTCTAAGCAGTTTACAGAGTCAGCATATTGTCCTCATTTTACTGACCTTGGAAGAACGGAATGCTAAGTCAATCTTGAGCCTGGTGAGATTCGAACAGCCAAATTGCAGGCAGGCAGCTGTCAGGAGAAGTAGCCTGTAGTACTGCAGTCTAACCACTGCGCCACCACAGCTCTTACATACAATATATGCATACAATATATGCCCAATAACTCCTTTTATGGTTAATTAGCACAGCACATTAACATCTTTAATGCACAGAATCACATACATTGCTATCTGCAGGGGAAGAAGAAGAAGGAAAATGACATTATTTAGATGATGACATGACTCATCACAGAGTAACAACATTTGCACAAGAGTATCATAATGCCCATGATGTCATTGGACACCTAAGGCCACTGTAAATCATCATTTCAATTGCATTTCTCACTTAAGAACACAGTGCCTTCCAAAAAATATCTTTTTAAAAAGCTCTAGGTTCAACCAAGAATCTTCTATGAAATACTGGTATTGGTATAAAAGAGAATTTTATATTAAATCTGATTTTATCAATATAAAATTTTTTTTACAAGTGGTCATGATGAATAGCATTGTGTAATGGTCATTACCATCTGAGCATGTGCAGATCAGATTTCATCAAAGTCTGCTTAAATCCAACCATCAGGGACTGCCAACAAAGCATTCCTTCATTGTGATTTTCAGATTTTAGCCACCATTCATGCAACACTCCTAAAACATCAAGGAAAACATCATTGTTTCATGATGCTTAATAGAAGGGCCACGCTACAATTTCCTTCTTAGAGATCTTTACAGGGCATATACGTCACTCTCTTTTCAGCACCATGGAGACCTCCCATGTTTGTCCTAAACTTTCGATTTGGCACATTTCAACTGATTTAATCTGTTATTCTGGATTATTGGAAGTTTCAGTTTCTTGTGACATCTGATCTTAGTGATGTATTGATTTACTTTTCATTTGACTTCCCAGCAAGCTGCCCAAGGAACTACCTGATTTATGGATTGGTATACAAAAAGGACATGCAAGCAATATCTAAATAAAAATATGCATCTTGACTCCTAATCTCAAATACATTTGACTGTATTGACTTGACACTTCCATAAGATTCATTTATTCACAGTCTCACTCAACTGACTATGGTCATTCCAGAACATTTAGCATGTTATGGGCTGACCACAATCAATTGAGTGAGACTTCAGTTTTTCTGATTGTTCCATCTTTACGTTGTGTCCAACTCTCCAGGACCCCATGGACCAGAGCAAGTCAGGCCCCCTGTCCTCCACTGTCTCCTGGAGTTTGCCCAAACATTATTTATTGTATTGATGGCATTATCTATCCATCTCATCCTCTGCCACCCCCTTTTCCTTTTGCCTTTCATCTTTCCCAGACATCAGGGTCTTTTCCAAGGAGTCCTCTCCTTTCCTCAAATGTCAAAGCATTTGAGCTTCAGCTTAACTATATATCCTTCCAAAGAACAGTCAGGGTTGATTTCCTTTGGGATTGACTGATTTGATCTCCTTGCAGTCCAAAGACTTCAGTACCACAGGCTAAATTTTGTTGGATTCAAATAAGTTTAGAGCCTCATATTCTCAGAAACTGGCTGTTAGAATCCAGAGTGCTGCTTATTTTAGCTCAGATTGAAAGTTTGGAACCATCTGATCCCTGTTCTAATTGTGGGGGTGGGCATCACTCAATATCTCTCTTAGATTGAGAGCAGGAAAAGAAGAAAAATTGAGAAAGATAGACTGACTCACCTTTGACACAACCAACCTGGATCTTTGCTAGTTTGCATCTGGTTCTTGCATAAATAGTGTGTACACATTTGAAAACTGTTCAGTGGAAAGATTTGTTTTTGTTTGAAAAGCCAGCTCTGGCAATTATTGAGCCCCGCAGCAGTTTATTTAATGTGATGAGGAGTAATTATTGTCCACCCCACCCCCTTTTTCCTCTGCCAGCATGTGGAAGGAACATTCAATTCTGTTTTGTTCCTCAGTAAAAGGTCGCTTTATAATTTTAGTATTATGTTGATAAATGCCAGTAATGAAACAGTTTGGTCTTTTATTGCCGGCATTAATGCTCCATTTCTGTCTGATGGTTTAATATCAATGTATAATTTATCCTTGTTATTTGAAATGAACATTTCAAAGGCTTCTGCACTTCAACTGTTCTTTTCAGAAATGCAAAGGCTTTGGGCTTTGTCTCTCAGTGGTAGCTTTTGTCCTGTGCCACCAAGGAGTTGACACCTCCATGCCACATGAGAATGACTAATGGAGCCATTTCCCAGCAGGACCGCTTGGAAAGCTGACCCCTGAGGTGGCTCCACACACACAACAATGATGTTAACAACCAAGTATGCATTTTTTTGTCAGTGCAGAGGAAACAACCAGGGAAGGAAAAGGGGAAATGATTTCCTTTGACCCAACTTGGCTATTTCTTTTCACTGGAATGAGTTACACGTCAGCATTCCAAGTAATGCACCCATAGAAAAGAGAACTCTGAGGCAGGCAGATTTCTCAAAGAACTGTTTATTGGATACTTCATATTGGCACAACTGGTGAAAGCTGACACTGAATTTTTCCACGGCTTTCACCTAACTAAAGAAAAAGTTTCCCCTTCCCCCAAGGTCACTGGTCATGCTGTCCAATCGAAGTGTTGGCCAATCGCTTGGCTACTTGTTCCTCCTCAAGTCAGTGACCTGTGAGAATGTTCCCACAGGAAAACTGTATTGTTTGGGCTACAAAATTCCATCTAACTAATTCCCCCCTCCTACCATTGTGTGGTAACTCTGAAGCCTCCAAGATGGCTTCAGCTAGGTTCACTTCAGAGTTGACATTACACACATATAAAAGACGATTAGAGGGCTGGAACCTAAAATATACAAAAAAATGGTTGCAGAAATTGGGTATGTCTAGTCCAGTGAAAAGAAGGACTAGGTGTGACATGATAGCAGTGTCCCAATATCTGAGGAGTTGCCACAAAGAAGAGGCTGTCAATCTATTTTCCAAAGCACCAGAAGGCAAAACAAGAAGTAATGAATGGAAACTAATCAAGGAGAGAAACAACCTAGAACTAAGGATACATTTCTTGACAGTGAGAATACAATAAACAAGTGGAACAGGTTGCCTTCAGAAGTTGGGGGTGCTCCATCACTGGGGGATTTTAAGAAGAGACTGGACAGCCATTTTTCTGGAAATTCACAAATATCCTAAGCATCACTTTCTATACTCAGGGGCTGTTTGAGGTCAACCAACCAGATTACAGGCTGGTTTCACACAACTCAATATAATCTAACTTTAACCAACCAACTTTAAGTTGAGTTAACCAAAATACAATGCCTGTGTTCAGGTAAATCATGATGCCTTCCAATAAACCATAAAATAGCTTAAGGTGAGACAGCTGAGAAAGTCACAAATGGCTTAAATGGCTATTCTCATCAGAGCCAATTCTAAAACACCCAGACAGAGAGAAACCATTCATCATACAAGCAGATGCCAACAATGTGGCAATGGAGTGGTCCTGCTTCAGAAAAATGAGCAAGACCAACTACAACCATGCACTTACACATCCAAAATGTTGAATGAGGCTGAGCAAAGGTTGGCCATTTGGGAGAAAGAAGCTTATGGAGTTTAGTGGGTGCTTTTAACCTGAAGGCATTTCCTTGGGAGGAGTAAAATCCCTGTCAAAGTCTGGACTGATCACAAAAATCTAGAAGCCCTCAAGACCCTAATGAAACTCTCCCCAAAACAAGTATGATGGGCTCAGTACTTTAAATGATTTTATTTTACTCTCAAATATCTCCCAGGGCCGGGGGGGGGGGGATTTTTCTGACAAATGCACTATTCAGAAAACAGCAATACAATAGTGTGAAGCCAAATATAATCAAACCCATAATACAAAACAATCAACTGGCTGTTAAAGTAATCACCAAATCCCAGGCAAAACAGAAAACATTGATGAACAGTGACACCACTTAAACATTTAAACAAGCATTGACCATAACTGAATGGTTTTTGAGCCACAAATCCAGCTGTCTGATGAAATACGACTTAGTTTGGAGGGGAGGAAAGTTGTATGTTCCAGCTAGCCAAAGACTGTGTTTAATGGCAAGGTTCCACAACTCCAAATTAACTGGACACTTTGGATTTGTGAAAACTTTACACCTAATTAAAAGACAATTTTGGAGGCCATCACTAAAAAAAGGACATAAAGAGTTGTGTAGCTTGCTCCTCCATTTGTGTAGCAGCAAAAAGATGTCAGAGGAAAACTCCAGGACTTTTACAGAAGGTAGCTGAAACCTTCAGCACCCCGGAGAGACATTTCTATGGACTTTATTGTAGGACTACCAGAAAGTGCAGGGAGTAATGTTATTTGGGTTGTGACAGACCTGTTTTCAAAACAGGCACATTTTATACCTTGCCAAAAGATCCCAACTGCCAAAAATCTAGCCAAATTATTCCTAATACACATTTATCATCTTCATAGAGCTCTGCAAAGGATCTGTCAGCTGGTGCTCCATTCAAAATCCAAGAAAGAAATACTTAAACTCCATTTGTTAGAGAAAAGATATCTTTTACTGGAAATCAAGTGGTAGCAACAAAAGAATTCTGAATCTGAGAAAATGAGCGTCTAAATCACATATACAAAGTGATGGCAACATTCCCACCCCCAATAGTTCAATTTGCTCATCCAATTAAAAGTTGCGTATAGCATCATGTGGGCATCTTCAGGTGGTGATGAGGTCTCTGTCTGTTGACCTTGACATATTTTGATAAAGAGTTGTGGCTGCGCATAGCATAGAATAGAATTCTAAGCAAGAATCTCCCCCCCCCCAACTTATACAGTTCTGTTTTGTAACACCTCCAGCTCGCTTCCCATAACCATGGCCCGCTCGCTTCCCATAACCATGACCCACTCCCTTCCCCCGTTACTTATGACAGCTGAGAGATGCAAAGCAAAGGGAGAAAATCTTGAAGGCTGACACGATCATCTCCAACAGAGGGGTCCAATTCACCTCCAAATTTTGGAGGACATTTTTGAGCTTACTTGACACTGCCCAGGGGTTGAGCTTATCTCATCACATGTGCACTAATGGTCAAATTGAGAGAACTCGGTGCTAGAACAATATCTAAGACATTTTATTAATTATCAGCAGGATAACTGGACTGAAATTTATCTTTTGCTGAAGTTGCAATCAATAATTCTGTATACTCAAGTACTAGTTTTACCCCTTTTAGAGTAGCCACAGGACAAGATTTTAACCCCCAAGATTGAATTACCCACAGAAAACCCCACCATCTCCTCACTTAAGGAGGAGATGGATACTTTGCAAAATATATGGCCAGTAGTTAGATTAGCTTTAAAGGATGCTAGAGAGGCTTTTAATATTCAGGCTGACAAGAAAAGAATGGAACCCAAACTTTTCCGTATTGGAGATAGAGTATACTTATCTACAAAATTCCTGCAATCATTACAGCCATCAAAGAAATTAGGGCCAATGTTCATTGGATCTTCTCTATCATTAGGATCATCAGTGCAGTAACAGTAGAACTACTCCTTCCAAAAACACTCAGGCAAGTCCACTCAGTATTTCACATTAACTTACTTAAACGAGAGGTAAGCTCACCCCTCAGACCACCTGCATCTACACCACCTGTTCCCATAATGATAGAAGGTGAATACTTTGAAATCAAGGAAATCCTTGACTCTAGGATCCCCAGAGGGAAAACCCAACACTTAGTTGCTTGGAAACATTTATCCTCATCCCAAAATAAATGGGTAGCTAAACACCATGTTAGGACTCCTATGTTACTGAAAAAACTCTACTCCCAATACCCTAACAAATCTTGTTAATATACTATAATGGATTTTTTTTCTTCTTCCTATCTTTTCACAGGTGGATCTCTCCTTTTTCTAAGGAAGGCAGCATGTCAGATTCCTAAAAGTGATGCTGCCATTCAATTGGAAGAAGGGGACCCTTGAATTTGGTTCACTACTATTGCCTGTGACAACTGGTACTTTATAACTTGTATCCTGGTGCTGAAGCACCCTGAGATATTTTCACCACTTGGGGAATGTGCTTAGGGGGGAGGGCCATGTGGCTTGTTTCACTTTGAAAGCCAGGAGAAGATGACCATGGGAATGTATGCTTATCTGTTTCTTAGAGTGGCCGATACAATAACATTTTCACACCTGTGGATTGGCTGAATCTGCATCTGGCTAAAGGGAGGGGCTTCTAATGCTTTAATTCTACTTGTCTTGCCTAAGGGTATTCAGTGCTAGTTCTTCTTTGTCTATTAAATTCAACTTGTGTTTTTAAAGTCCATTTGATTTTTTTATTCTTTTTTTGTGGGTTTTTCTGTAATTCAAACTCTAACTTTCCATATTCCTTCACTAATTTCTTTTCTTGTCTTTTCTTTTTATTCCTTTTCCCCACATAGTTAATCCTCTAATATATGCCTTTGCTGTATCCCATATTTTTTGTAGTAAAGTTTCTCTTTTTTAAAAAGTCCAATTCTCTTTGCGCAAATTGGTAAATTATTTTTCTTTTAATATTAATTCATTCATTGTCCATCTCTGCCTCTTCTTTTGTCTCCTCCATATCGCTTTTATCGGATTGTGATCTGCCCAAATACTTGTTTCAATATTTATTCCTTGCATATTAGAGGTTAACTCTGTTGATGTCCACATCATATCTATTCTAGACCAAGACATATGCCTATTTGAATGTATATTCACTTTTCTTGAATGTGTTTCTTGCCACACATCTTGAATACCTAGTTCTTCTGTCATTTAAAAAAACACCTTTGGCAGCATTTTCCTAGCTTTTTTGTTTGTCTTTCTAGTTTTATAGTCTAGTTCCACATCTACTATCGCATTGAAATCTCCAAGTATACATATGGTTTCATATTCTAATTCTATTATTTTCTTGTGAAGTTTTTCTTAGAAATCCTCTTGGTTATTATTTGGTGCGTATTTTGCCACTGCTACACTACATATTGCCACACTACAAGTACCTGCTTATAGTTCATTGTTATATCCACCATCAAAACTCTTCCTTCCTCATCTGTATAGATTAATTCTGCCTATTTTAGGATATTCCAGTACTTTACTGTGTTGTTTTTTTAATATGTACTTCTTGTAAACAAATTTCGTCCAGTTTTAGTTTTTCTAATTTGCTGAAAGTCCTTTTTCTTTTTATTACCTAATTCAGTTTATATTAATTGAAATTAGTTTTATTTCCTCTTCCATGTCTTTATTTATAAATAGATTTTGCTGCTTGATTCATTCTTATTTCCTTGCTTCCTTTGGTTTTGCTCCTTCTCTCACTGCTACTTCTTCTCAGTCTCTTTCTCTTATCATTTCCTCTTGACCTATAGTTTCTTCTTCCTCTCTCATTCTCTCTTCCTCCTGCGATCCAAAGTAGTGATCATAGAACTGCTCTGCCTTCTCTATTGTATCTAGTCTATGTCTTTGTTCTTGCCAAGTCACCAATATCCCCCTCAGGAATCAACCATCCGATTCACTCCCTTCTTGATTAAACATTTTGTCAGAAACTGATTTTCCTTTCTTAGATCTCTAACTCTTCTTGGAATTTGTTTTAAGATTGTTATTTCTTTTCCTTTATAGTTCATCTCTTGTTCATCCCTCATTCTCTGCAAAATCTTTGTTTTTACTGCTTTCTTGGTGAATCTCACATGAATCTCTCTGGGCAGTTTATTTCTCATCACATATCTAGTATGCACTCTAAATATTTCATCAATTTCAGCCAACAGTTTTTCTTTGGCACTTCCAGGGCACCTGCCAGCATTTCTGCCATTATTTCCACCAGCTTTTCTCTTTTTTCTTCTTCAATATTCTGAAATCTCAGATAATAATCTGCACGGTCCATTTCTAACGTAACTATGGTTCTTTCTTTATTTTGATCTGCTACTATGAATTTATAGTCAAGCTCTCCCACTCTTTTTTCTATTAGTTCTGCTTTCTCTTCTACTTTTTGTATAAACTCTTCATTTTTTTGTCAACATTTGTTGGAGGCCCTCTATTTTTTCTTCTGTTTTCTCTGCTTTATCTTTCTCTACCTTTTCATCTACTTTCCCTATCCCTTCCTTCAGATCTTTCATGTCTTCTTGTAGAGCTTGTATCATAGTTTTAATCTCCCTCTGCATCTGATTAGCCTTTTCTTGCTGCAAAAGAACGTCCAAAGATCTCTGTCCACCAGTGCTTGATGTAGCATAGGATGATGCAAAAGATGGCATTGAAGTTGTTTTCTTCATCTTAAAATATCTTAATCTTTATAATCTAATTCAATTGCAATCCAAAGGGAAGGTAGCAATGTGTGTGTGTGTGTGTGTGTGTGTGTGTGTGTGTAATCCAAACTCAGGTTTTCTTTTCTTCAGGTTCTATTGACCTTTTATTTGTCAATAAAAAAGTGGTTAGCCAAAAAACAAATTTTAGTCCAAATTGTTCCCCCAAGCCTCAAAGTTCATTTATCATTTATTATATATCAAAAAAGGGAGTTCACAGAGCAAGATAGGCCACCAACAGGCTAAAAGAACAAAAGAGAACCAAAAAAGAGGGAAAAAAACGAAAGAAAAAAGTAATCCATGAGGAAGGGAAGCTTTTCACTGTTCCATTTCTTATTGTCTTTAGTTTCTTTAGTTTATTTTCAATTCCAAGAGCTACAGTTATTTAAACAGAATATTTTTAGTGTTCACTCTCTATCTTGGATCTTCAGACAAAATAGCCTTCTTATCTTTTCATTCCCAGATATTCAAGGCCATCTGTATTCTCTTTCTTTCTCTTTCCTCCTCAATCTTCCACTTTTCACTTTAGCCAGCAGGTGGCACTGCTGCCCTACTTTCCCTTTTCTTCTGTTTGTAATATCCGAATGAAAAGCAATATTGAACAAATCAAAAAAAGAAAAAAATGGGGGGTAAATCAAAACTCTTTATCTTTTTTAACTCTGTCCTATATTTTTGTCTCAAAGAAAAAAATTATTTCAGATAACCAGTCCAGTCTTCTATCTCTCTCTTTTTTGGAAGTCTGCTTAATTAGTTCCATTTCCCAATAATAAATAGATTTTTAAAAAGAGAAAAAGGAATCTATTTGTCCAGTTGTCCAATATGTTTTTGACTCAGAAAAAATGTAATTCAACATACCAAATCTAGTTTTCTGTATATATACTCCTTCAGAAAGTCCATTTAATTAATTTCATTTTCAAAGTGGCTCTTAATGCTTTCCTCACAGCTTTTCTTTTGGAAGTGGGAAAAAAAACAGTTCCACCAACTCTTTTAGAGGTTGGTTGGCATATAGACTGAAAAAAGAGAGAGAAAAGAAATTGATCTACCAGCTAACAAATGAGGAAGGAAATGTTTACTATCAAAATGATGATTAAAAAGAAAATAATTCAAAACTATTATGAAAAATTATATAAATAAGAGGATATCCTAGAAGAAAAAGTGAAAGACATTCAGAAAAAGCAGAATTATCTGCAGTACCAGAAGCAATTAAAGCAACATTAGAAGAAAGAATAACAATGATGGAACGAACAGAAGCAATCAACAGACAAAAGAATGGCAAAACACCAGGCCCAGATGGACTACCAGCAGAACATTACAAGACTCTTTAAGCAACCCAATGTTGGAAGTATTTAATGAACTACTGATTGAGACGAAAGTACCAAATTCTTGGATGGAAGCATATATTACTCTCATACTGAAGGAAGACTCAGACATGCAACAGATTAAAAATTATAGTCCAATATCCTTATTGAACATGGACTACAAAATATTTGCGTCTATAGCAGAAAGGCTAAAGAGACTTTTAAATCAATTTATACATACAGATCAAAATGGTTTTTTTACCCAAAAGACAAATAAAAGATAACATGAGAATAATTTTGAACACTTTGGAATACTATGAAGCGCATCCAGAGAAGCAAATGGCATTGATATTTTTGAATGTGCAGAATGCATTTGATAATGTGAACTGTCAATTTATGATAGCACAACTGGAGAAGATGAACTTTGGGGAGAGATTTATTAAGATGATAAAGGTGATATATTATAAACAAACAGCAAAAGTGATGATTAATAGAGACATGACAGAAAAAGTGAATATTGAAAAAGGAAGAAGACAAGGATGCCCCTTGTCACTACTATTATTTGTACTGACTTTGGAAGTATTAAATAGTAATATTAGAGAAGACAAAGAAATAAAGGATATGGAAATAAAAAAAGAAAAATATAAATTGCAGGCATTTGCAGATGATTTAGTTTTTATTTTAGAAGATCCATTAAAAACAGGATCCAAGCTAATGGGGAAAATAGAAGATTATGGTGAAGTGGCAGGATTAAAAATAAACAGGGAAAGAAACTAAAATTTTAGTGAAAAAAATACAGAAAAGCAGAAAAAAGAATTAACGACAAGCTTAGATATGCAGATTAATAAGAAAATCAAGTATTTAGGGATCCCCTTGACAGCAAGATGTGTAATGATTAAAGAGGATAATTATTTTAAATTGATACAGCAAATAAAAATAGATATGGAAAAAAAGGAACAAATTGCAATTATCACTAATAGGAAGAATAGCAACAATTAAAATGAATATACTACCAAAGTTATTATTTTTGTTCCAAAGAGTCCCAATAAAATTGAAGAAAAATATTTTGAAGATCTTAATAAAATAATACTAAAATTTATTTGGCCAGGGGAAAAGGCTAGAATTAACTTTAAAATGTTACAAGATATGAGAACTAGAGGCGGGTTTGGATTACCTAATTGGGAGTTGCACTACCAGGCTACGGTGTTAACATGGATGAAAGAATGGATTGTACTGAGAAATACAAAATTATTGACATTGGAGAGGCATGATTTACAATTGGGTTGGCATGCTTTTTTATGGTATGGGAAAAATAAGATACACGGTTACATTCAAAGACATTATGTAAGAAATGCTTTATTGTTAACATGGGAAAAAGTTAGAAAGCACACTATTTGAAGGTACCAGTTTGGCTTTTGACAATGGAAGCATTTATTCATCCAAATGTTATTAATATGGGAAATATTGTTAGATATAAATATATCTTAAATGAAAAGTGTGAGCTCAAAACTAAACAAGAACTAAATGAACATGCGATTGATATGGTTTGGTATTCATATGTACAAATACAGTCGAGATATGAAAAAGATTTGAAACAAGATGGGTTCTATAAAGAATTGACAGAACTGGATAAAATGTTAACAGGAACAGAAGAAAAATTACACTATAAAATTAGATAAATGGCAAAAGTTGTGGAAGAGAAATTATAAATTAACAGTGTCAACTGCACACAAAAGAAAATCTGTATAAAATGTTTTATAGATGGGATTTTACACCGGCAATGTTGGCAAGGATGTTTAAACATAAATCAGCAAAATGATGGAAATATTATCAGGCATCAGGAACATATTATCTTATGTGGTGGCTATGCATAGAAGCAAAAAGATATTGGACAAAAATATATACGTGGTTGGAAAAGATGATACAACGACACATAGATTTAAGACCTGAAATATTTTTGTTGGGGATCATATGAGAAACTTACAGTAAAGATAAGATATATTTAATTAGCCATGTAGTAACCAGAGCTAGAATTGTATTTGCACAAAATTGGAAAAATGAAAAGATTCCGACAGAAGGGGATGTAACAAGGAAAATACTAGAATGTATGCAGAAATGAACAGATTATTAAAGAAAGGAACAAACTGAATATTATCATATATGGAATTATTTTATCAATGGCTAGAGAAAAAATATGAAAACTAGAAATAATTATTAGACCATTGAAATACAGAAAATATGTTAATAGAATTGAATACGTAAAGTAGAGAAATATTATAGTAATAGAAATAATTTGTATGCTAATATGATAAGAATATGATAAGAATAGAGAATTAATATTAAAATAATGAATATGGTTGTAAAATTTGTTATGGCAGAAGACGTTTGTAACTAGATGACACACCATTAAATGAAAGATGAATTTAATGTGTGTATTTTCAATAAAATAAAAAAAATATTTTAAAAAACCCATCACATTGGTTCTCTCCGAAGCTTCATTGGTACTTGGATGGAAGGCAGAGCTGATGCCTTGTGAGGAACCGATCACCTGAACAAACTCCCCCCAAAATTTGGCCATAAATTGGACTCCCTGGTCCGATATTATCGTTCTTGGTATCCCATGTAGTTGATAGACATGGATCAGGAACAATTTGGCCAGTTGTGAGCTGAGGTAAGTCTGTCTTCCACTTATCACCAGCATGAACTCGGACCAGGTTGTAGCCCCCCCCCACAGCCCCAGCTTTATGAAGATCTTAGCTTGACGAAGCCGCTCAATCAGTTCAGGGATGAGGGGAAGCGGGTACTGGTTCCATACTGTGATTGCATTCAACTTGCTGTAATCACAGTACATGGGCAGCTCCCCTGACTTCTTGACAAAGAGCACCAGTGCACCAATGGGGAGGTAGAAGGCCGGATAAATCCTTTCCAGAGATTCTTCTCAATAAAGTCCTGCAACGTGGCCAGCTCCGGTTCTGACAGGAAGTATATCCGATCCACCGGCAATTTGGCATTGGGCACCAAGTCAATCAGGCAGTCATGCGACCGATGCGGGGGCAACTGATCCATCTCCTTTTCCCCAAACACATCAGCATAGTCCACCAATTCTGCAGGTAGATCTGGGTCCACAGACATAGTCACACCCCCTGCACAGTCATGGCACACTTCTTGCTAGGGAACTGCACTGCTCCAGACGACCAGACGATCTACAGATCATGGGCCCGTAACCACTCCAACCCCAGCACCACCAGGAATTGAGGGAATGAGGCAATGTAGAACATGGCTTCCTCCATATGCTGCCCAATACGCATGTGAAGGGGTTTGGTTGCAGCAACCACAGGTCCCAAACGAAGGGGCCAACCATCAATCTCTATCAATACCAGCAGTGACACTTGCTGCTGGGGAATGGCAAAGTGCACGTCCATGAAATTGGATGTGGCCTCTGAGTCCACCAAGGTCTGGATCTCCACTGCTCCCTGACCAGGTATGAACACACTCACTGTCAGCATGAGGTGCTTCACAAAGGACAACTGTGGTGGAGATGGCTGGCCTGATGCCACTCGAGCCCAACCTATGGAACCCCGTAGGCTGGGTGCTGCTGGTTTCCCACTACTGCTGATGTCACTGCTTTGGGTGCCTTAGTGGGACACTTGGCCACCAAATGGCTTTGGCTGCTGCAATACAGGCATAGGCCTTTGCAGTGATGCCAATCCTTTTCGGCTTGGGTCAGATGAGGTTGGGCAGCCCCCAAATGCATGGGTTCATCCAGAGGCACTGCCAATGGTGGTGCCATCTTGATGGGAGTGGGTGTGGCCTCCATCTGTCATTGCGCCAGTCGATGCTGAAGCCTGGCATTGATGCAAAGGCACAGATGCATGAGCTCCTGCAGGGTGCAAGGACATTCAATGTGTATCAGCTCATCCAGGAGCTCCGACAACAGGCCTTCCTGGAACTGGTCCATCAGTGCTGTCTCGTTCCATTGCAGGTCCTGGGCAACCACCCGGAAGCCAGCAATATAGTCAGTGAGTGACATTGCCCCTGCCTCAATTCTCTCAATCACCTCTTTGCCATTTGGACCCAAACAGGGTCCTCAAACATGGCCCTTAACTGACAGCAAAACTCAGCATAATTATCCAACATCTAGCTGGGCTGGGTTAGCAGGGGCATTGCCCAATGTGCCACAGACCTCAACAACAGGCTAATCAAAAGCCCCACCTTATCCTGGTCAGTGGGGAAGTCCTCCAGCTGAAGGCTCATATAAAGCTGGCACTGCCCAAAAAATGCTGGAAATTGGGCTAGCAAGCCATCAAATTTATCCAGCACCGCTACAGGGCATTTGTATTGTGACTGAACAGCTTGCATCTGTGCAACCTGTGCAATCAAGAGAGCCACCTGCTGGGCTAGCTGGTCATTGTCTGCTCTGAGCTGATCCATAGTTATTCCACATAAGACAGAAGCAAGTTGGAGGGGCTGGGAACAAAAGGTGATGACCTGGGGCATGGCACAAAGGCAGTAACAGTCAAATAATACGTAAGAGTCCCTTTATTAGGGCCAACTTTGCCCCCAATGTCCTGGTTACTTTCTGGTCTGGAAACAAATTCTCCCAGGAACAGCCTCTGGCCGCAGAGATTCAAGTCCAAAATATTGTCAACAAAACTTTAACTATAAGTCCAATCATGAGGAAATTAATCCAGCAGGGCAAGAGAAGGAATTCCAGACTTGAAGGAACGGCTGTAAATCAACCTGGTTGGGAGAATTCCAGGAACGTAGATAACCACAGTCAACTCAAGATGAACTCATGTTTGTTCCCAGCATCTGCAGCTCTGAGTTTGCATCTTTTTAAAACTCTCTTCCCAGATCTGCCTAATGAAGGGAATCAGGGCCATTTCCTCCCCTGTAAACCATGCAATCCACATTGCTCTCTGCTCCATTCCTCCCTGTGTGCCCTGGGATGAAGAGGGGGTGATCTTCCTCTGAACTCCATCTCCCTTGTTCTACCTCTTCCCTGCTCTGCCCAGTCTGACTTTGCCCTTCCCCAGCCAACGGAGCCACACTCCCCCTCCCTGTCAGCTGTTTGTCTTCCTCCTTGGATTCAGACTCCAACAGGGGCATGAGAGACTATTACTGTCCACCATGCTCCTGTGGCTGTCTGGAAGGTCCACAATAAAATTTATAATGATCTCCTCCCATGGCCTAATGGGGTCAGCAACCATCTGCAACAGGCGCGGCCGTTTTCTAGCCTGGTTTTCATAGCAGCACAGGTTGGGCAGCTTTTTATGTAGGCCTCAATGTCCTTCTTTATCCATGGCCATCGTAACTGCCTATTGGCCAGGTGTACCTGTCAGCTGGTGCTCCATTCAAAATCCAAGAAAGAAATACTTAGACTCCATTAATTAGAGAAAAGATATCTTTTACTGGAAATCAAGTGGTAGCAACAAAAGAATTCTGAATCTGAGAAAATGAGCGTGTAAATCACATATACAAAGTGATGGCAATGTTCCCACCCCCAATAGTTCAATTGGCTCATCCAATTATAAGTTGTGTATAGCATCATATGGGCATCTCCAGGTGGTGATGAGGCCTCTGTCCATTGACCTTGGCATATTTTGGTAAAGAGTTGTGGCTGCGCATAGCATAGGATAGAATTCTAAGCAAGAATTCCCCACCCCCAACTTATACAGTTCTGTTTTGTAACTCCTCCAGCTCGCTTCCCATAACCATGTCCCCTCTCCTCCCCCCGTTACTTATGACAGCCGAAAGATGCAAAGCAAAGGAAGAAAATCTTGAAGGTTGACAGTACCATCTTCAGGAAACTGAAGTGACCAGCCTGTTTGACATCATGGCAGCATTGCAGCACCTGTGTTCTTCGTACGCTGGGAACATACAGTTTAGTGCCCTTCCATGCCTATGGGTTAACTCTTGTCGGTGCCCTAGGAACCAGGGATCATTCAATAAAGCGATCAGCAAAGCTACATGCAGCTGCCTTTGGAATCACCAAGTCACCCCAACAAATAGCTGCTTCTGAACAAACTGACAAAAAGCTAACTCCTCAAAACCAACCAGAATCAGCATGCAGCAGTCAATGATCACTTGGTCCCTATGAGAAGGCTGGAAGCAGCTAGCAGCTCAAAAGACAAAAGAAAGAGGGTGAGAATGCTGGCTACCTGTCAGGGTTCCAAACCAAGCCAGCAAAAGAAGAGGCCACATTGTGAGCAGAACGGGTCTCTTTACTGGAGTCTCAGCTTGGCACATGGTGAAAAATACAAGTAAAAGGATTTCTAGCCAGCATTACTGGCTTCTGCTAGCCAGCTGCTGTACGGACTCAGCACGCTCTGCCCTCCTGTTCCTAGTTGCTCCCGGCTGGCTCCAGCAAGTACTTTTTTGACTCAGCTCCAGCAAGCACTCTTCAAGCCCGGTTTCTCTCAGCAAGAACTCTTCAGGCCTGGATGGCTTCTGAACTGACCGTAGCTGGCTTGCCTTCCTGGCTCCTCTCCCAGTGTGAGTCCCATCACCCAACACCCATCTTAGGCCCCATGCACCCCGCTCCCTCTGCACATGCGTGGCAACTTCGAAACGGCACGTTGTGGCCATGTTGTCTCGGATGTTGACACTTGGCTGCAAGGAGTTTTTCAAGACTTGGTGCACCAGTTTAACGTGCTTTTCCAGGGTCTCGGTGAAAATGAGAATATCACCAGCTACACGAGAACCCCCTTATCCTTGGGGAATAAAAAGCAACAAAAGCAGTCTTGTATTTAGATACTGTATAATAGTTTTCAAAGAAGTAAAGCCAAAATGCTTGAAGAGACACAAAAACATATGCATATTCTTTCAAGGGCTATCTAACCAAGTGGCAAAGATCTAGGTATACTTTGTTGCTATCTGGTGGTTATCCAGAATTTTACAACTCAGATTAGGTAGCTGTATTTGCTATAGTTGATAAAGAGTTGTACACATGTTTATATAACTGATATTCTAAGACCAGGGCATCCAACCTTGGCAAAGCTGGCTGGGAAATTCTGGGAGTTGTAATCCACATATTTTAAAGTTGCCTAGGTTGGATACCCCTGCTCTAGGGCAAAAGCTCATGTTGAGAGAAATTAGTTGTGGTCCTGATAGTAATACCCATGTGCTACTAACCAATCTTCTCTGTTGGCCATCTTGTGTCAGATGCTTACTGGAATTACTGCAAAATTTATTGCAGGGCTCTGTGATCATTGACCTGATCCTACAAAGCATTTTTTTTTCATCTTAAACAAGAACACATTTTATTAAGCATCAAAAATAGGTTGACATGCCTCCTTAAGTCATTCTGAACATTAGTCTTGATGAATGAACTTTTAAAAAAAAATCTGATAAAGCAAGAGTAGTCAATAACAGAAACTATACCAAGCTTTCTGTTTCCAGATCTCTTCTAAATGGAAGACGGCTAGAAACCAGCAAGAAGTGAGATAGAGATGATAGAGATAAAGATAGATGATATATAGATGATGGATGGATGGAGAAAATGAGTGAGAGAAAGAGAGAGATGGGGTGCCATCCATTTGCTCTGCACAACAAAGAACCAAAACCTCTTTTTAGTATCAGATAAAATCTATACTAGATAAGAATTCAAGAGTTGCAATGTTCACCTTGAACTGGAGACACCATTTTTTTCTTTGAAATAAGTAATTATGAAACTCAGTAATAAGATCTGCCTATTTGAGGGATTGTCTTCCCTCAATAGTTTTTACCTGCCTCCAATGATCCAACAGAGTTGGCATGCTTCAGGTTAAGCAATGCTACTTGGTGGGACCTCAGAAACTGGCTTCTGTTCTGGCATCTGTCTTCCCGAACTCCATTCCACCTCAAATTTTATGGCCTTCCTAGCCTTGCTTAAGAGGGCCCTTAAAACCTGCTCAGAAACGGCCAGATAGACTTCTGGTTGATGTCACAGAAATAAGGCTGGAAAATAGCGGAGTTGTGTGCTGGGAGACTTTACGGAGTTAAGCTGCCCTGGAGGGGTGGTGAAGAAAGGACAGATGCTTCATCGATCATGAGGAAACGGCAATTCCCTCATTGATCCGAAGAAAGCTCACCTGAATGGCAAAAGCGATGACAGCCATTAAATTACAAGCTGGGACAACTGGGACATTAAGATCTTGTGCTGGAGTGGTGCCTGGACAGAGCAGTGAAACTGGGTGAGATAACTTCCAACTGTTACCTTAGAATTTAACCCAAGTAAAAAGTTCCAAAAAATGATCTCCTAATGTAAAGAAAGTGGCAATTGGATTTATGGAGAAAGATTAAAGACTAAAAACTAAAGAGGAAAATTAAAGATTAAAGATCTAGAAGTAAAAGAAATACCTAAAGGATGATTTAAAATATAGAAAGACTGGAAAAGCCGAATAACATTGTGAAAAGTGATTATTGGGAGAAATTGCTTTTCTAAACTTTATTTTTAAACACCCCTCCCCCCATGACAATAAGTTGTTTTTGACTTTTACACTCTGTTGAATGCTGGAATTGGGAGCAGGAGAGCCATCTACTGGAGGAAGAAGATTACTGCAATGTGTAAAAACTCAAAGGAAAGTGAGGAAAGAAAAGAAAAAAAATAAGGTTTGGAAGGCTACTTGACCTTGACTTTATCTTAGTAGGCGATTTAGATGCTGGGAAATATTCACTGAGCTTTTTGAAGATCCATAAGGCAAATTAAACTAAACACTAATTAACTTCATTGGAACTGTGCATTGAAAAGTGGATTTGAAAGATTTGAAGAAATCTGGTGAGCTAAGCTGGATTTGGGTTAGCATCACGTGACAGATCATCCCATGAAGCAAAAGAAGAAAAACGATAGAAGAGAAAAAAAGAAGAAGAAAAAAGAAAAGATAAATAAGGCTTTAAAATCTGGACAATTGGGAAGATGTAAACTGGAAACTATAAAGATTGAAAAGCACAAATCTAAGCACTTTTAAAGATTAAACACTTAGGAGACTTGGAGGAATAATTTTGGGATTGACCAAATTTTATTAACAATTGATTTTTTCTGGAGTTTTTAGATATTGGGACACTGGAATATTAGAAGTATATTAATTTAGTACAAAATGACCCAGCAGGAGACAATAAAGTTCTATGAGGAAATGTTAGAAATAGCGATAAAGAATTATAAGGAGTTGATGGAAATATTTAAAGATAAAGATGTGAAAGTAGAAGGCCCTCAATAAATGGTTGGAAAAGATGAATATAATACACAGAAGACAGATGACAAATTAGTAGAAGTGGTGGGGGACACAAAGTAAAATAAATATCTTCTTTATACAAAAATCTAAAAATAAGTTACAAGCAGATAAAACACTGAAAAGACAGTAATAAATATTAAAAATCAAATAGATAATCCTTTAAGAGCTTATAATAGAATATAGAAAAAAGGAAGATTTTCCAAAAATAATGAAAAGGTTATGGATGAATATACAAAAGATGCAGCAGAAGGAGATAAAGGGCAAGCCAGAGGAATCAATTAGTCTGTGCAAAAAATCTAGAAAGACATATAGGATTCCAAGAGAGAAATATAAAAGAATCACACAAAATTTTTTGATGAAATTCTAAGAAGACTGAGAGATGATGGATAGAGACATAATACCTTGCAATATAGTAATTATCAATAGAAATAAGGGGAAAGTTAAAATTGGGAGAGTAGCACATACAGTATATAGATATGTAATAGAATTTATTATTACCGTAAATATATTAAGATTAGGAGGTGGAACACTAGGATTAGATATATCTAAATACATTATTATTATTAACAGGGTGCAAAAATATACTGGAATACATAGTTTTCAAGGACTGTAAATACAGGAGACTTAGAGATATAATCTGGGTACTGATTAAATCTTATTAACAATTGGTTTTGTTGGTATTTATAGAAAATTAAGGTATTGAAAATGTGGTGGAACACTGAGTGATTTATAATATTAAAACATTAGTGACTTAACAGGGGATAATAACTATATTATATGAAGAAATGTTATTGGTGTTTACATATATTTTTGGAGAAAGTGATAAAAATCATAAAGAGAGAATAGTATTGTTTAAAGATAATGAGGTGAATATAGAAAAACCCCAACAAATGGGAAAAATAAAAAAATAAGTACAAATTGGGAAAATAGTACAATATATATACAAGAATATATTATCATTATGATAAGCATATCAAAATTAGAAGTTGGAAGATAAGAACTCTGTGTATGCAATTGTGTTATTACTGTCAGCATTGTATGAAAAACATATTAACCCAGTCATTACACTTCCACAAAAAATGTTGGTTGTTAAAGGAAAACTACAAATAAAACATATACAAAAAAAGAAAAAGAAAGAAAGAAAGAAAGAAAGAAAGAAAGAAAGAAAGAAAGAAAGAAAGAAAGAAAGAAAGAAAGAAAGAAAGAAAGAAAGAAAGAAAGAAAGAGCCAGATAAACCACTTGTGGGATGTTTTGGTCTTTTAACTAATCGTTGATTTTCTCCAGATGTTGTCTGATGATATATTCTGAGTTTTTATTGTAAGTTGTCCAGAGTTGTAACACATTGGGATGACTTATACATCTCAGGAATAAATAGATAAACAATCCTCGGCACCAAAGCAACAGAGGAACTTCTTTTCATTCAGCTGTGGAACAAGAGAAGGAATCAAAGTAGGAAGATCTTGTCTAGAAACTGTGGTGGTCCTAATTACCACTATGACATCTGGGAGTTATGGTAATGAGAACTGAATATATTAGGCAAGAGATCATCAAGTTAGGGAAGAAGTTAGCAGAAAAGAAATTATCCAGTCATGTAATTTACTGTAATTTATGTTGGTGCATAAGCGCCCCAACGTGCCTACCATCCCTGTCCTATTGTTTCTTTTATATTTTATTTTTCTTATATGTATCCATGTATTCATAACTATGTTTTATTTATACCTATTATCTTGTAAGCAATTGACAAATAAATAAATAAAAAATAAAATAAATAAAAAACTATTTCCTTCTAGTAAGCATGTTGAACTGATGATAAGTAGGAACTGTGGTGCTCAACTGAGAGCAACTGTTAAAATAGAACATAGAATAATAAGCTTGGAAGGGACCTTGAAGGTCTTCTAATCCAACCCCTGATCAAGCAAGGAGAATCTATTCCATTTCAGACAAGTGGCTGTCCAATCTCTTCTTTAAAATCTCCAGTGGTGGAGCACCCAAAATTATTGAAGGGGACCCAATCCACTGGTTAATTGTTCTCACAGTTAGGACATTTCTCCTTAGTTCTAGATTGCTTCTCTCCTTGGTTAGTTTCCATCTGTTGTTTCTTGTTTTGCCTTTTAGTGCTTTAGAAAATAGGTAGATCCCTTCTTGTTTATGGCAGCCTTTCAAATATTGGAGCATTGCTGTAATGAGCAAAGTAGTTTAAATTTATTGCTCAGACTAACATATCAAACTTTTATTTCCCTTCATAATCCGAGATAGAAACTTTCTATGAGAATTGCTTGGGAAATCTGCCCCCCCTTCTTTCTAAAAGAGATCTGATTAGACAATCACTAAGAAGCAGTAATCCTATTAGCAGTAATCTAAATGGAGAGGGACTCGTGGGATCCATATTTCTGTTATCTTTCTCCTGGAAATGAAGTATTTATCTGCTTACGTATCTTATCTTAGGGAAGAAGTTGACTCTTAGAAACCAAGTAAATAAACTTGTTTTACAGTACTTTGTTGCCTTGGTTTTCAGTGACAATAACACTCTAAGCTCAGCAACAGATTTCATTATATTCCATACTTTCAAAAAGCCTCAAGACTTTGTTATACTTTTTTCACTGAGGTAACTTTCCAGAGAAGTGATAATACATTGCTACACTGCATGGGTGAGACCACCCTTGTAATTCTACATTCAGGTCTAGTCATCATGATACAAAGTAGATCAGGGGTGGGATTGTTTTTTAACAACCGGTTCTGTGGGCATCGTTTTGGTTGGTGGGTGTGGCTTGGTGGTCATGTGACTGGGAGGGTGTGGCCAACTCAACATCACTCCTGTCAAGGGGCGCTTCTCCTCGCCTGGCCTCTCATGACAGTGGGGATGCTGCAATGGTCATAAGTATGAAAAATGGTCACATGTCACTTTTTTTCAGTGCCATTGAACTTTGAATGGTCACTAAATGAACTGTTGTAAATCAAGGATTACCTGTACAAAAATACAAAAAGCTTCTTTGCTTGCAAAAAGCTGCTCTAAATACCAACCATTAGATTAAAAATACCTGCAAGCCAGAGTTACAAATTAGGCAAGGTGCCAGAGCACCTTGAGGAATGAAAATAGTTAAAATGCAGTGATAACTATTAAGCAGCCATCTCTTGATCATAAAGTGAAACCCTTTAGCAGAGAGGTCATTTAAGCTCTCCAGAAAAAGCACACCCAGGAGAAGCAATCCTTAGATCCATTTGCACCACTTAAAGATACCAGCTGGTCTCACTCACTTCACAAGATATCCTAAGGAAATCATCCAGATTTAAGGAAAGGTCACATGCCCCCCCAGAAAGGCAGCAAAAAAAAAAATCAGTGCCAAGCTTGTATCCTGAAGTATAACCCAAAAGGACAGTGCCAGATACCACTAAAGCAGTGAAGGAACACTCCCTCCCCAGATAGAAAAAGAAACAATGAGGCAGGAAAAAATTCAAACACAATACTAATAATTAAATCACAACAGTAGTTGTTGCTTGTTGAAGCTGAATAGGGAAAATTATCCCATCAATAAACACAGGATTAAACATCACCAAGCACAGAATTAACCTTCACCAAAAAAAAGTTTTAGACCAAAACTTAGAAAAGGTATGTAAACTCATGTTTCAATATCATTTTTTCTAGCTAGCCAAGAAGCCTTGCTGAATGTCACTGAATGGTTCTTCAAGAAGCCTTGCTGAATGGTTCCCTGTCACTAAAAGCTATGATTCATTATTCAATTATTTCTTCAAAGTGCTGATTGTCCAGGGAAGTAATTCCTCCCAAAAGCAGTGTAAAAATCTTAAACTAATGCTTCCCCTTTAAGAAAGCCTCAGAAGCTCTAGAGACAGGAAGTCTAGGCATTCTGGAAAGAATGTAATAAGGGTGGAAAAAACAAAAGGAGATCGCTTCTAACTACCGGTTCTCCGAACTGCTTAGAAAGTTAACAAGGGGTTCTATAGAACCGGACAGAACCAGTAGAATCCCACCCCTGAAGTAGATGCTAAAACTCGAGAAAAAGTGCACAGAAGAGCAATAAAGAAGATAAAGGCGATCATTTTATTGAAGACATTTTTTAATAAAATAAAAACAATAAAACATAAAATAACAAAGAAAAAATAACAAATGGTAAAAAAATAGAAAAAAGAAGCAGAAAAGGAAAAGAAAAATTATATAGAAGCTGCTTTCAATTTTAACAGTTGTTATAGTGACTGTCAGCATTCCAGAAAACATCCACTTCAACAAATAACTCCGAGACAGGCATCTTCTCAAAAGTTCTGTTTTATTTGGACAGTAAACTGACATATCTGGGGAATCCCGAATCTGAAAGTTCCGGGCTTCTTTGCAATGAGTAAAAACTACAAATCCATCCCCTGCACCCATCATCAAATCACATGTCCCAATCACCATCTGTCCCAGCTTTAGACTTCCCCTCACCCAGGTGCAGAAATAACATGACCTTGACTTAGAAGAAGAATGCTATTATATCTAACCACATACACTCCAAGAAATTCCCCCCTCCCATTTTCCCAGGCTCAAGAATGTGGCAGTGTGAAAGTATCTGGCCTCAATATGGCTTCCAAAGCTAACAGATGTCCCCCTTGAAAAAACCATGTCCTGAAATATACAATAAACAAAACACAACCAGGGGTTAATGCAATGCCCTTAACCTTTTCTCCCTCCCTCCAAGGGGACCTTTTGGCTTGTCGGGGAATTTTTCATGAAATTGTTTAATCAATCTATCTGCATGTATATCCCAACTTTTCACCCAAGTAGCTTTTGACAAAGAGTAGTCTTTCCATAGCACTAAATATTGTAATCATCCTCGGTGTAATCTAGAGTTGAGGATTTTCTTTATCTCATAATGAGTTTTACCCTGCACTACCAGAGGTTTGGGGGGAGCTGCCGGTCATAGATTGGAACCAATAGCAGGTCATAGATTGGAACCAATAGCAGGCTTCAACAAGCTACTATGGAATACTGGGTGTATTTTCCCTAACTGCTGAGGAAGGTTAAGTTGTACAGTCACTGGATTGATTACTTTCGATATAGGGAAGGCATCCAGAAATTTTGGTCCCAACTTTTTATTAGGAAGTTTCAACTTAAGATATTTGATTGACAAAAACCCTTTGTCCCCCACTTTAAAAGGTGGTTGGAGAGTTCTATGTTTATCTGACTGTTTTATATAATTCTCAGTTGCTTCCACTAGACCTTTTTTTGTATCCTCCCAACCTTTTTTTAATGATTCCATTTAATCTGTTAAGGACATGGATGTTGGGGGATCTCTAGGTAACTCTGACATAGGGACAAATTCCATGCCAGTAGTGATTTGGAAAGGAGTCAAGCCAGCGCTGCTGTGTACTACATTATTGTAAGCAACTTCTGCAAATGGCAACAGATCCACTGAGTTCTCTTGTTGATAATTTACATAACATCTAATATACTGTTCCACCATACTGTTCGGTCTCTCAGATGCCCCATTACAAGCCAGATGGAATGCGGAGGAAAGTCCTTGGGATACCCAATGGACTTCAAAAACTCCCTTCAGAATTTAGCGGTAAAGTGTATGCCTCGGTCTGAGATTACTCGATGAGGCACTGCGTGGAGCCGATAATATATTTCATGAATAGTTTCGGCAGTTTTTTAGCTGAAGGTAGTCCATTACATGCTATAAAGTGGGTTTGCTTGGAGAATAAATTGATAACAGTCCAAATCACAGTACTTCCTCCACTCTCTGGTAATTTCACAATAAAGTCCCTTGCAATTTCTTTCCACGGCTTTGTTGATTCAGCTACTTGTTGGAGACCAGGGGGTTTCCCAGTTCTATGCTTCATTGTGGCACAAATTGAACAGCTTTTTACATAGTCCTCAACATCAGTCTTTATTTTTGGCCACCAGAATTGTCTTCTGACTAAATGTAGGGTTTTTAGAAACTCAAAGTGCCCCCCCCCCCAACCGTGAGTTATGGCTACATTTTAGTACCGTCAATTTTAGAGTATTGGGTACATAAATCTTGGTTACTTTCCAAGTTAATCCCTTGTTCATTGTCAAATTGGTTTGATTTTCAGCAAACCATGGATTATTTAAAAGAGATGCTTTCAAATTGGTTGTCAGTTTGTTGTCAAGGAGTCTAGGGATGCATTTGGCTTGGCCTCTGGTAGTTGCTTGGCCAGCAGGTTGGGCTTCTGATATCATAGTTTGCACTACTTCCTCCTGGCAACTGTCAAATTGGGGTATTCTCGACAAAACATCTGCCAATAAGTTTTTTCCCCCTGGGATCTATTTCATGTTAAAGTTGAATCTTTTGAAGTATTGAGCCCAGCGGACTTGTTTAGGAGATAGGTTCTGAGGTGTTTTTAGAGTCTCGAGGTTCTTATGATCAGTCCACACCTCGAAAGACTCCTTCACTCCTTTCAGGAAATACCTCCAAGATAGTAAAGCCCATCACATGGCAAATGCCTCTTTTTCCCAAACCACCCACCTACACTCTGTGACTATCAATGTTTTGGACACATAGGCGCAAGGCATCAGCTGGTCTTGAGAGTTCTTTTGGAGAAGAATCGCCATGACAGCCACATCACTGGCATCAGCTTAGATTACAAAAGGTTTGGTTGGGTCCAAATGCTGGAGGATAGGCTCAGCAGCAAATAGGTGTTTTAATGTTTCAAAAGATTTCTGACAATTCATTGTCCAAGTAAGGGGTTGATTGGGTTTTGGTTTGGTCAGGGAAGGCCCAGTTTTCAGTAACTCTGTTAAAGAGAGGGTGACCTCAGCAAACAAAGGAATAAATTGTCTATAGAAATTTGCAAAACCCAAAAAGCTCTGAAGTTATTTATGTGTTTTGGGGGGTTGCCAGTCTAACACCGCCTTCATCTTTCCAGGGTCCATCTCAATTCCCTGGTTAGACACTCGGTAGCCTAGGTAGTCCAAAGACTCTTTATGGAATAGACGTTTTGACAGCTTTGCATATAATTTGGTGGCTAAAAGTTTTTTCAGTACTTGCCTGACCAATTTGACATGTTCTTTGATGGTCTCATTTGAATATAAGAATGTCATCCAAGCACACAAGGATCCCCTTATTCAAATGTGTATGTAGTGCTTCATTGATTAGTTGCATAAAGACAGTGGGGGCCCTTGGAGTCTGAAAGGCATGACTCGGAAAACTACCCAGAGGGCAGTTGAAGGTCATATTCCATTCATCTTCCTCCTTTATGTGGACTTGGTAGTAGGCCTACCAAGATCTAGCTTGATAAAGATTTTGCCTTTGGACAGGTGATTTAGCAAGTCCTTCATTAGTGAGAGGGGGTACATGTTTTTTATGCATACCATGTTGATGCCCCTAAAGTCCACACATAATCTCAGGCTGCCATGTTTCTTTCTTTTTAATAGTACCGGGGCTGCCAACCTAGATTTTTCTGGTTCGATGAAGCCTCTGACTAAATTGGTATCAATGTATTTCCTCAACTCAGTCATCTCGGCTGGTGTCATAGAATACATCTTTGGCTTGGACTTTTGCTGGTAGCTATTTAGAGATTTGGGATAATGTCAGCATTCCAGGAAACCTCCACTCCAACCAATAACTCTGAGACAGGCATCTTCTCAAAAGTTCTGTTTTATTTGGATAGTAAGCTGGCACATCTGGGGAATCCCAAATCTGAAAGTTCTGGGCTTCCTTGCAATAAGTAAAAACTACAAATCCACCTGCTACACCCATCATCCCATCACATGCCCCAATCACCATCCATCCCAACTTTAGACTTCCCCTCACCCAGGTGCAGAATAACATGACCTTGAAGAAGAATGCTATTATGTCTAACCACATACACTTCAAGAAATCCCCCCTCCCATTTTCCCAGGCTCAAGAATGTGGCAGTGTGGAAGCATCTGGTCTCGATATGGCTTCCAAAGCTGACAGTGACATTTATAGTTTGCCTCATCTCTCTAAAGTTACATCACAATTTCTTCTTTCCATAAGCATCCCTTTCCAATCTTCAAAGCCATCAATCACAAGTTCATTTTTCTCTTTTCTCAGTAAAAGTCCATATGGAGTTTCCAGTCACTGATAAATGTAGCTGTTGATCTTTCAATGATCAGACAAGTTAATTTTGACATTTTCCTCAATGAAAAACTGTTTCATCAACAGATCTGGCTGAAGAACAGATCAAGCCAACTTTGTCCTTTGTCTCATTGTTTTCTTTTTAGAAGATGGATAGATGGATGGATGGATGGATGATGAGCCAACAAGTCATTCTTGTCATTAAGATTCAACTTCTAGTAACAGAATGAATGTACTTCAAGCCCAAAATTTCTGTTGCTAGGTGAGACATTTGTCAAGTGAGGTTTGCCCTATTTTACAACCTTTCTTTGCACAGCTGTTAAGTGAATCTGGCTTCCTCATTTATAGTCAGAAGGTTATAAAAGCTGATCATATGACCCCCTGCAACTGTCATAAATCTGAGTCAGTAGCCAAGCATTCAAATTTTGATCACATGACTATGGGGATGCTGAAATGGCCATGTGAAAAACAAAGTCACTTTTTTCAATGATGTTGTAACTTCGAATTGTCACTAAATGAATAGTTGTAAGTCAAGGACTACCTGCACAGGTTCCTGTAAGTAAGAAATATCTTCTGATTCCATAAGGTTTTGCTTGGCATTGGTTCTACTGATTTATTTGCATTATTTCTACACTGCCTGATTAAGTCAATTCTGAGTGGTATGCCATAAAATCTTCAGCAAAAGTCAACTTTTAAAAAGAACAATTGCTCCCAAACTCACATTTAAATAATGCAATTCAACAACAATAACAACAGCCAGATTTACCTTTCCAGGAGCTGAAATCAGAACGAAGAGTTCATGTGCACCTTAGGAGTCAGTCTGTTCTGCAGTGTTAGTGATCACCTATCAGGTAAATTACCTATCAGGTGCAAGGAACCAGAACAACTGAGCTGACCAGAGTTACAGTAGCTCTTCATTGTTGCCTGCTTATTTACAGGAATCTCACCAGAGTCACTACATTCTTTTGCAAATAGCCAGAGTTTTGTAAACTGCCCACTAAGAACGAGTGGACAGCCATACAATTTTTTATGAATAAATGAATGAATGAATAACTGAGTCTTGTTGGCACAGTGGTTAAAGTGCAGTATTGCAGACAAATTGTGCCCATAGCCTGGAATTCGATCCTGATGGGCTCAAGGTTGACTCAACCTTCCATCTTTCTGTGGTCAGTAAAATGAGGAGCCAGATTGTTGAGGGCAATATGCAAACAATGCTTCCATTGTAAACTGCCCAGAGAGGAGTGCTCCAAAGTGCTATGGGGCAGTATAGAAGCATAAATGCCATACAAATCGCTAAATTTGTATTTGTGTTTGCTATTGTTAAATAAATAAAAGTTTCAGAAATTCCAGAGGTTCTTTGGCCTCCATCACTTCCTCTTCTTTAAGAACTCTAAGCCAGTCTTTTCACTCTCCATGCCCCACCCCACTTTAGCTGGAAATTCCACTACACCACTCCTGAAAAAGCTGCATTTTGGTTCATGCACTTCTCATGGTGGTGTGACCTTGAGCAGACCCTCTCTGGATACCCATAGAGGATGAAGATATACCTCCTGAGTCAGACAGGTTTAATTTCTGTTTCCCAGCCTTGCACTGATTGGTAGAGCAACTGTCTCTTTAGCAGGAATTCTCACTCTGCCCGAAGAAAAGCAGGGCATCTGATTCCCACTGTAAAATCCATGAAGGGTTGTATATCTTTATCAAAGCTATTGAGAGGCTCAGAGGAAGGATTTAATTATGCTTTCCCCTCCCCGCTTTTCCCTCACTGCTTCATTTGTGAAAGTCATTTTTTTTCTCCTTTGGTCATTTAATATTCATGGTTGAGCAAATGGGAATAAGTAGAGAAACCCCAAATAGCTGTTGAGATTTTAGCAGATGTGCTTGGCTGCCTTGAATGAAAAGTATAGATTCACTGTGTTCGCACAACAGTGGAAGAGTGAGGAGATTCCCACAGAAGAAAAGATAATAACAAAAATTTTAGAATGTGCAGAAATGAATAAGTTAACATTTGAAATTAAAGAAAAGGAAGACACTGAATATTTTGAGGTATGGGGTCTGTTCGATCATTGGTTAAATAAAAGAAAAAGGAGTTAGAAATTCGAAGCTTACAAGAAAAAGATTAATCTCACAATCAGGGTTGTTTATTGTAATTTATTAATTGTGATTAATTGTGATTAGTTTTACTAATTAATATGTATCAATGTTATGAGGGAAAAGCACTGTTATCATGAAATATCATTAGAGAAAACTATTATGATTATGATGAATATTACTCCAAGAAATGTAACCAGGCAACACATTGTATATATGGATTTTGAACACATTACTCTTTCTTTTTATTTATATATTAATTAAAAAATTATTTTAAAAAATTAAAGTATATATTCACCTAATCATTTAAAATACAGTAATGAGTATTTTTCAGTATGAAATCCTCCATAGAGGCTGCAGCTTTCTTTCCCTTCTATGGGGATGTACATTTTTATGGGCAAGCTGTACTGCAGAAATCTTGGTGCTTTCTGAGCTTGGCAGTTTGTCTGCAGACGTTTCATTTTTTAAAGATGTTTAACACCAGAAAAACAACCAAACAGAAAACAATATCCTAATGAAGGAACTGCCAGGATTTTGTTGATATGCTGTTGCATATAAACAGAGCAAATTCCACCTGCACTGATGATGTTACCTAACTGGGTAACAAATGTCTGCAAGCAAAGAGCCAATCTCAAAGCATCAAGGACTCTGCAGTTCAACCCTGAGCTACAAAGGTTCTCCCCCATTACATACCTGTATATGTGTGTTTGTGTGAAAGACGATCGATAGGCATCTAGGATGGATGATAGACAATTGTTCTAATCTGTTGCTCTTCATTTAAAAATAAAAAACTACGCAAGTCTCCTCAAATGTTCTAATTTGGAACTTTCTCATCTGCCTGTTTTCTCCCACCTGCTTTTGTTTCAAAAATATTTTGGTTTGCTTTCATTGACTTCTGTAACTCTTGCTGAGATGGGTTCTGATAGATTATTTTCCCTCTAATGAGACAAATATATTCAGTAAAAACAATACAAATGTCAGATAGCATATCTTTGCCTGCCATTACATATGTTCTAATGAAAGGAAAATTCTCCCTAGTAGCTGTGAATGAAATCGCTGTCTTTTAAATACTATTAGTTTTACATTTTGAGAAGGAAGGAAGAAATGAAAGAAGGGAGGGAGGGAGGAGAGGCGGGTGGGGGAGGGAGAGGAAGGAAACAAGAAAGGAAAGAAGGAAGGAAGGAAGGAAGGGAGAGGAAATCAGGAAGGAAGGAAGGGAGGGAGAGAAAGGTATAAAGGCGGGAAGAGGAGGGAGGGAGAGAGAGAGGGAGGGGGAAGGGAGGGATCCTTAGTTAAGGGCGGTAGTTACCCGAAACCAAAGGAAACGACGATCCCCTAATCCCGTTTTCCCCCTTTCCCTGGTGGGAGGGAAGAAGGACACCCAACTTCAGCTTGGGAAGAGCGACTGGAAAGCAGGGTGGGAAGCGGGTGCCTTTAGCACAGGAAGGTGGAGAAGGAGCCGCCAGCGGTGCGGTCGTAAGCGGCTGAGCTAGCCCGGTCAGCCTCCCGTGCCTGGCCAACCACTTTCGCGACTCTTGCGCTCTGCACGCGGAAGCTCCGTGGACGGCTGGCCGCGGGGCCGGAGGGAAGGCGAGGGGCGCGCAACGGCTTCCCGCGCTCTGCCCACCCTCGACTCCGAACCTCCGAAGCGCGGCGGCGGCGGCGGCTGAATCTATAGCCAATCCCGAGAGCAAAAGCAGCCGAAGCTGCTCGCCTGCCTCCCCCTCCCCGTAGCTCCCCCACTCCCTTCCCCCGCCTCGTCTGCCCCGTGGATCCGCGCAGCTCTCGCACCGGCTTCGCCAAGGGAGACTCGCCACTCTTCGCCTCGCGTTGGGCGGATGGGCAAGTTTGGGGGGCTCCAAGAGACTCATGGAAGAAGGCGCCGCGGGACGACCTTCCCAGACCCCAGTCCACGCCGCCCCGCCGCCCCCTTTTCTTCTCCCGTGGCCTCGGCGCCTGGATTGTGGTGAAAGATGATGGTTCGCGCCCGCCTTGTTTTTCCTCCCTCCGCGCACGGCGAGCGGAACCTGTGGACCATCCGGATGAGGTAGAACCCCGAGTGGCGCTTGCTTAGGTGAGTTGGGATCTGGCGCCATTACCTGGGCTAGAAGCTTTCCTGCTCTTCATGGTCCTCCCAAAAGGCGGGAGGAGGGCGCTCCAGATGCTGCGGGGTGGGCAGGGATGCGTGTCTCTTGTTTACGGGGTTCAGGCATGTGAGGAATTAGGTGGTTCAGACGTGCAAGGGCTCGTTCGGGGGGTCTTCTTAGGGGTGGGAGGAAAGGAGCGTGCAAGCGATCGCTGCTATGAGCGAGAAATGGACTAAGATCTCAGTTACACTCAAAAGCTGAACCCCAAATTCTCATCTCTCCCATGTCTCTCCCTCCCATTCCCGTTAGTCTGTATACACCCAGAAAATTAAGGGGTGGGGGGCGAAAATAGACACAAGCATTTCTCAACCTTTATGTACTGTCTTGACTTCATGCAAGGAGGGCCACTATAAAAGCTGAAGCCTGTAATCTGACACATTTCCTCTGGGCTGAATCCCATTGAATTTAATGGGATTTCCTTTGAAATCGGGTATATTTCTGCTCTGGCGTCTTCCTTAAGTTCCTCTTACCATGGCACAAGTTGGGGTAAAAGCCCTGCCCTCCCCACAACAGAGAATAGAATAGAATACTTTATTGGCCAAGTGTGATTGGACACACAAGGAATTTGTCTTGGTGTAAATACTCTCAGTGTACATAAAAGAAAAGATACATTCGTCAAGAGTCAAGAATCATAAGGTACAACACTTAATGATAGTCATAGGGTACAATAAAACATCAATCATACTTTCAGTTATATATAGTTTCAGGGGGCTAAAAAAAACCCCACATCCCCAGAAAGACTCCTCAGAAGTCCTGCAAAATCACAACATTTGCAGAAGGCAAAACACCAATTTCTGACAGTTATTCTGTAAATTCAAGAGATGTCAGGATAACCATCCTGCCAACTGTGCAGAAGCCTTTAGAAAACCTACTTGCCATGAAAGGCTGGTTGCATTTCTGAATTCTCTGTGCCTCACAAAGACTTGTGCTGCAAATTTGCTCCCTTGTTCAATGATGTGCTTTGACTGCTTCTTGTCAGATTTGATCCCTGATTCCAAGAATTAGAATTATTTCAGACAATCTTGCTTAATGTTACCCTTGTTCCCAGAAATATCAATTCATGTCTCTCACTTCGGAGAGTTCTCTCTCTCTCCCTCCCTCCCTCCCTCCCTCTCTCTCGCATATCCATTTATGCAAGCATCTGTCTGTCCGTCCACCCACCATCCATCCATCCATCCATCCATCCAACTACATATCTATTATCCATCCATCTCTATTCCGACTATGTGGGCAATTGTAAACTGAAACTGCACTCGGGAGGATGGGAAAGCCAAATACCTCAGGAGGCCTTGTCTTGAAATCTTTAAGGATGCAGCTCATCTAGATTTTATGACTAGAACTTGTCTGCCTTGAGAAGAAGAAGCAGGTCTTAACTAGAAGTCACTCAAGTTAGTGGGCTTGATTTCTGTTGAGTACAGGATGGCTTTGATCACAGACTTCTTGCACATATTTTTAATTCTTAACAATTTTTTATTAACATCAAGTATAAAAAGATGGATACATTCTTTGGAGAAAGGGATGGGGAAGAAGAAACTTATCTCTCTTTCTCCTTCTCTCCCTTCCCCTCTCCCTTTTTTCGTTCTGTCTTTCTCTCCCCCTCCCCCTCCCTTACTCTCCCCCCCTCTCCCTCACTCTCTCCCTCACTCCCTCACTCCTTCTTTGAGGACAATTGAGAAATCACAGTGTGGGTGTGGGAATGTGTGCGAATGTTTCTTATTGTTTGTGCTGCTTTTTTGTTGAGGGACGATATAGGTGCATGAGAGACAGACATGCACACACATGCATAAAAACATAAATTGTGATGCCCCCAGAAAACCTTTAATACTTTTCACTGGATAAATTTAATGCTGTCCACTGGGCGTATTTTCCCCTTCTCTACCTAAGTGCTTTTTTGTTTAGCTGTTTGCCAGATCTCCTGGCATTTTAAAATGCACACATACCATCTCAGTGTTACCTTTCTTTGATAGGAATATGCTCAGAATTTTACTGTGACTCTGAAGGCTTGCCAGCTTTTGGGCAGCTGCACAATTTGCCCCTGGTTAGCCCTGTGGGCCTTTCCAGAAGTTGAAAGAATAGAATAGAATAGAATTCTTTATTGGCCAGTGTGGTTGGACATACATCCCAGGACCTCTGTGCATTATCAAGATCATAACATATCTGCTTGCTTACCAGATACGTCTGGGATGAATTTTTTCTTTGATTAGATCCTTTCTGCCTGTTTCCACTGTGGCCACCAAATTACTTTTGCTTAAGTGCTTCTCAGCTGGCCAGAGCAGCAGGAACCTAAATAAAATGCTCCGTCAAGTGAAATTTAAATATAACTTATTTCAAGACATAACTGAGCAGCTGAGATGGGATGCTAAGCTTTGTTCTTGCTCAGCAAGCTTTGAAGTAGCAAGATTGAGATTTTTCCAGATTTCCTGTGGGCAAACCCTCCACATTTCCTGCCTCTTTCCTTTCTTTCCCCCGTTCTCACCTCATTCTTAAGAGGAAAAGCTGTATAAATTCTGAGTATTCTTCTTGGTGATCTCAAGCTGCACCTATGAAGAAATTAATGTGCCTTCAATACCATTCTACACAAAAGGGACTTATGAGACTCCTCCTTCCTTTTGCTGTGGGAAAGACTCAACAAGGGTTTTGAAATTTACCTTTTTGTTATCCAAACAAAATAGGATTCAGTAAATGAGCAAGACAAGCTTGTTTGTTCTCCCTGTGAATTCTGTTGAGTTGAAAGCTATGAAGCTGTTAAGTAGAAACAGGCTGGGCATTTCTCTTCTAACTCATCCAGTGAACTTAAAACACCTCTATATATGGAGTGAAAATATTGTCTGTTGACCGAAATGCGAGCACTAGTTATTCTTTGGTTTATCATTCTATTTTCCTGGTGTGTTTTATTAGCCTCCTTCCTGTCTATCAGGGAATGCATGAGTAAGTTTGGATTATGGGCCTCACCCATTTATGTGGCATCCAAACATGTGCAGAGTTGCATGCATGGACACATAAGCTTCGTGCTGAATTTTTTGGGAGCATGGAGAAGGTGTGCCCTGGATGATCCTAAGAAATCCTGCAATTGTGATGCATCAGAAGCATAAGTTGAATATTGAGATAATTCTTGAGCGTTTGTTCCTAGAAATTATATGGGGCAACTGTCTTTAACCAAGAGGTCTTTGAACTGTTAAAGTGGAATGCTGACCATAAAATGGACAAACTCCCCTTCTCAGATCAAACTAGGCTTTTATTTTTCAATTTCAGAATTGCAATGGATTTGTAAAAGACATTCTGAATGCTATTAATTAGGCAAGGAAGATAAATATTTAAATCTTGCTGTTTTAGTGGGCTTTCTCTCTTACTTTGGGCAAAACCAGCAAAACCTTTAGCACAAGTAAAGGATAATATTTGTAGCACAGGGCTCAAATGAATGGTCCTTAGTGCTCCCTGAGCTTGGTTGATTTCTGGCAGATAAACTAGGTAACATCATCAGTACTAGAAGGGATAGCAAACTTCATTCCCTTTTAACGCTGATGATGTTACCTTGTTTGGGTAATGAAACATCTACAAGAAAACAACCAAGGACCTCACAGTCCTACTCCTCTTCCTGGCAAACTCTTCTCCCTTCTAGCTAATGTTACCTAGTTTGGGTAATGAAATGTCTGCAAAAAGCAATCAAGCTCAGACAGACCAAGGACCCTAAAAACCTTTAACTCCTGAGTAAGGGAGTCCAAGCATGCAGTTTTCTAACAATTAATCATACTGCCCTCATTGCATTTAAAAAAATCCTAAAGGCTTAATTTACTTTAGAGGTGACAATTTACTTCTTTTGGTTTGCTTTTTTTTTCTAAACTAGGCTTGTGGAAAATAAACCAAATTAAGCTTGTGGAAAATAAAGGAAGAATTACAGTGTTCCTTCACTTTCTGAATTACTAATAGAGATTTTGGGGAAATTGCCATGCAAACATACTTGCTAATATAATGATGTAAAAGATGACATGGATTAAAGAACACCCAACCAATACCCCCCTTTTCCAGGTCAAAGAAAGTTGGGTATTATTTTGGTAATTTGCATATCCATTTTAATTAAATCCTTGTTTTCTCATCCAATTCCATCCAGCTCATGCTCACATCCAACTGATTGCCCATAACTACACACATTGTTTTTCAATCAACATTGCACCTGAGATTTCCCAAATGCTAGCTCTGCATTAGTAACTGCCAATGCATTTGTTGCTAATATCTGTATCCTTTGTTGTATTTCATATGTTTACTATGGATTCTTATGGAGATAACAAAGTTGTCTAAAAATAGCAATATATAAACACTTGTTCCTTGGGAATAGCATGTTTTATTCATGCAGAAACAGCATAAAATTATCCTGAGATTATCAAACTGTTTGATGTTTTCCGGGAAGCCTTGACTTTAAACTTCCAGACCTTTTGTCATTTGTCCCACAATAGACTGGATCTATTTTTGAATTGGGACATTTTTCTTTTCCATCCTTGAAGCTCATGTAATTTAATCAGCTTTACTTGATCTACTTAATAAAAAAAGTCAGGTTTCCCATAATTTTCCAAAATCAACATTCTGCTCTGCATTCCAACTGCTGTAAGCCATGGTCTATGCCTTACATATACTAGGTGGACTAAAACAAGAGTGTCATTGTCAGAAAACCATGCCTTCATAGAATCATAGGGCTGAAAAGAACCTTGAGTTCTTTTAGTCCAACCTCTTTTTCAAGGGAAGAGACGTTATACTATCTCAGACAAATGATTGCTCAATCTCCTCTTGAAAACCTCCAGTGATGGAGCATCCCCATAAAAAAAGCCATTCTATTGATTGTTCTCACT
This sequence comes from Bungarus multicinctus, assembly GCA_023653725.1. NCBI lineage: Eukaryota > Metazoa > Chordata > Lepidosauria > Squamata > Elapidae > Bungarus > Bungarus multicinctus. Next base: position 5,273,176 of record CM042841.1, read on the forward strand.
GTCAGAAAATTTCTCCTTACTTCTAGGTTGGATCTCTCTTTGATGAGCTTCTACCATTCTTGTCCTGTCCTCTGGTGCTCTAGAGAACAAATTAATCCCCTCTTTTCTGTGACAGCCCCTCAGTTACTGGAAGACAGTTATCATGTCCCAATCGATCCTCCTCTGTGGTAGATTTGGTATCACATGTGAAGCCAGCAAAAATGGAGGGTATGGAACACATTAAGCTTGTTTTTGAGTGGGGCTGTTGTGTGAATCCAAACACGGTACTTTATTTCTGTAAATCAAGATTAAATTAAGGATGGCTTAGTACCTTGTATGAATATCACCAAAGATTATGTAGATTTGGAAAGTTAACAGTTCTGGCTGGAGATGATGGAAGTGGCATGTGACAGCAGCAGAGAAGTTTAAGCCAAGGTAGACTATTTCAGACTGTATGGATGATCCTGTCACATTGGTTTATCAATTTATTAAATTTATAAAGCTCTCAACCCCATAGCAACTCTGGGCAGTGCACAATACTAAAAAGGGTATGAAACAAACCAAGAAAAAAGAGGATTGGGTGAGATTCCATCAATTCTAGGAATCTTTCCATGGCTTCCATGAACTAACAGGCACTATATTCAGTGTGATATGGAAATATTCTGGCCGTTTTCCACAACCTTAAACTCAGCTTTCAGCATTCCAACATCAGTCATTTTGCTGCTTTCCGACAGAATTCACTGACAGTAGAGAAAGCCAAAGAGAAAGAAAATATAAAATTAGGAGATGGAGGACAAACTAGAAGATTCATCCCAAAGGTTTGGGATGTCGTCTAATTTGTAATGCCAGATTTTTTTTCTTGAAGAAAATGCTGCTTCAGAGTTCAGTGTAATCTACTACCAGGAAGGATGTTGCATGACTCAGATTAACGTAGCTTAGAGTAAACAAACATGTAAATCATTGTGGGGTTACAGAAAGAAGAGAGAGAGAGAGAGGGAGAGAGGGAGGGAAGGAGAGAGAGAGAGAGAGAATGAATTTGTGGAAGGAGCACTCACAGATGAGGTGCTTGCAAGGATCAGCTCTGCCAAATGTTGGTCCATTTTAGAACAGCTGAGCTACTTGAAATAAAAATTAGAGTCAGATATTGTCAAGTTTTCATTGCATTTGCGTGTATCTAGGAGCCTGTTCTCCAAGATTTAAGGCAAACGCTTATCATCTTCACAGATTGGTACAAACCTTTCTCTGTCCAACAGTATCTGAATCACTGGATTCTGAACTGTTTTCCCTGTCCCAGGGAAAAGCCTGGGCTGAGTTTGGATGGAAGCTTATTCACTTCAATCAGTGTCGAATAGGAGAAATGTTAAGGCAATGCCAGGCTAAATTTTAGTAGCTTTGTCTAGGCCTGTATTTTTGCATTGAAATGCCTCTACTCTAGTGTGTTAAACTAACTGGGTAAGCCATAATATGTAGTCCATGGTTTAAAACGACAATAGCTGGCCCTGTCCTGCATTTCGCTAAAGCCATATTAAGGCCTGGTGCAATTTTGGAACCCAATCACTCTAACATTTTCTCAGGCCTGTAAACATAGACACAACCTACCCAATATGTAGTTCACACTTCTCATTCCAATTACTTTGACAAAAGAAGGTCTACAAGAGATTCAGTGTAACCCTATTGCCAACATTTCTGCTTTCTCTGGCACAAATCAGATGGTTGGAGCAATGGAGCTGCAAGATGGGATCCCACTCAAAGCTGGTGGCTGTGGAGAAACAAGATGAGACAAAGCTGTCAGTTTCACATTCTCCCATCTTGGAGGAGAAGGGAAGGGGAAGGGAAGGATAGGAAAGGAAAAGAAAGACTAATAGTGGCTTGGGAAGGAAGGAAGGAAGGAAGGAAGGAAGGAAGGAAGGAAGGAAGGAAGGAAGGAAGGAAGGAAGGAATCCCCTTTGTCCTCTTTAGGAAGACATTTGAAACATTTAGCATTCTTAGAAGAAGGAATGAAAATGGATTTACAAAGCTGAGGAAAAGACAATGGACAACTTCCCCCACCTAATGACAAGTAATTTTGGGGTTTGTAGGCCAAAACACTGAGAAGAAATTCAGTGAGAAAAATGGAACTACACTGAAGAAATATTTAATCACTGATAAACATATCAGTGAGGATTTTCCTATCAGACAGTTTCATTGATGGTCTCTGTCCCCAAAGCTTCATCCCTGGGATCGGATGGGGGTGTAACATCTTCTGGCTTTCCTCATTTGCTCTTTTCATAATCCCTGTATATGAGAATGACACCTTACAGTGAACGTCAATACAACTACGATTGTTATTTTCATTTGTAATTCAAGTATCTTGCAACTACTGCACTGCAACCCAATTTAGAAAATTCTGTAATAAAATAAAAGGGGAAATGATCAGTTGAAATATTCATAGCACAATAAATAAAAATGTCTGTCTTGCAATAAGGCTCTTCCAATAAGCTATAAAGGGCTTCCATATATTATTTCATTAAGTTTAAGAGATAATTGAATTTTCTTTCTTTCTTTTCTTTGAATAATGCACTGTATTTATTCAGGCAACCAAATCTTATGAAGTGGGATATCTGCTGATGGAGGGAACTCCTATTTCTTTGCTCCAGTTATATTTATGTAAGTCAAACATAGTCCTTATCATTGTACTTTTGAGGAAAACTACACCTTTAATTACTCATATAAAGCTGTCCCAGGGTAAGATTAATGAGATTAATAACATCTCATTTATGGAAATCCAGTATGGCTTAATGTTATCACCAGGCTGTTAAAGGTGAATAAAGATGACATCTGGTGCTTATTCTCCCACCAATATAAAAAGCCAGAAATAAAGTGTTTTATTTCTAATATTCACTGTAAGCTAATAATCTCCCAAAGAGGGATCTTGAATACTGTAGCTACGGCACACAAATCTGATAGTTTGCAGTTTCTCAACCTTGGCAAATTTAAGATGTGTGAACTTCAATTCCCAGAATTCCCCAGTTAGCCATATTCCTGGTTGGTATGATAGATCAGGGGTCCCCAACTCCCAGGCTGCAGTCCACTACAGGGCCGTGGTCTATTTAGAATTGGGTCACGTGAGTGGCTGGCTGGAACATGCAGCTCAACTTGTCTTTCCCAGAAGGGCTGCATGTGCACCAGCCTACCAGTTGTGCAGACAAGTTCCCCTTTCCCCTCCCCAGTCAGGCCACTAAGCTGCAATGGTTGGGGACAACTGTGATAGAATGTACAGGTAGTCCTCGATGTACAACTGCAACTGAGCCCAAAATTTCTGTTGCTAAGCAAGACCCCATTGTATAACTTTACTTGCCACAGTTGTTAAATGAATCACTGCAGTTGTTAAATTAGTAACACGGTTGTTAAGTGAATCTGGATTCCCCATTCCCCAAAAGTGATCACATGGCCTTGGTACAGTGCAACCATCATAAATATGAGTCAGTTGCCAAGCATCCAATTTTTGATCATGTGACCTTAGGGATGCTGCAATGGTCATAAATGTGAAAATTGTCAAAAGTCACTTTTTTCAGTGCTGTTTACCTTCAAATGGCACTAAATAAACCATTGTAAGTTGAGGCTACCTGTAGTTTGGTTTCTCAGGAGGGCGGGAGTGCATTCTAGATGAGCAAATGACAAAAAAGTTTAGTTTGTGTGGGAGAAAGAGAATGAAGAAGAGTTGTCCCTAATAGTTCTCAGTTTTTGGTGTAGGATAGTTTGCTTTAGTTTGGCAAGATTTCTTTCTATAAGTGAAGAACAATACAGGAAATTGTTTAAAGAGTTTAAGAGTGCTTGGTCCCCCAAACAAGATAAGGAAATTGTTTATCAGGACCTTGGACAGATCACAACCCATTAATTGGCCTAAACCTGTTTGAAGAGTAAGGCCACAAATTTGGGTCTTAAAAGGTGCTTCTCAGCCCATAGAAAATGGTGGTACAACTGAAAATGTATTACCAGTTCTTAAAGCATCCATGTCTTTTAAAACATCACATGCCTGCTACTGAAGGAAATTGCAACAATCCCAAGAAAAGATATAAAATGTATTTTGAAAAATATTTGCCAAATTATTTTTGACATGCAGCACAAATATATTGAATGTTTTACTTGTCTCCCAAATCCTAAATCGGTACTTTTGTCCAAATTATTTCTTTAAAAAATTCTTTTCATTTCTTTTTACAATCCTCTACTATTCTTTCTGTAAGAACATTTCATTTAGCATCCATATAAAAAACTGGATTTCCTTTTAGAAACAAAACTCCATAGGATTATGATCCGAAAAAAAATCTTGATAGTATCTCTACTTTAGAAAACTTAGTAGCTAAATTGTTTGAAATCTGTATCATATCTATTTATTTATTTAATCAAATTTCTATACCGCTCCCTCTCCCAAAAAGGGACTCGGGGTGGTGTACAGCCTACTAAAAACACAGACTATATACAGTTTAAAAACAAATTAAATATACGAATCTGGCTGAATCCCATCAATTGCAAAATACAGAAATTTAAAAATCCGGGATTAATTAAGAAATTAAAAATTTAAAACCAAATTAAATTAAAACCTATAAACCATTTACTGGGCCAGGCCGGCTTGCTGGAAAAATAAGGTCTTAACTGCGCGCCGGAAGGTCAGGATGTCCGTCATGGCCCGTATCTCCGGGGGGAGATCATTCCACAGGGAGGGGGCTCCCACAGAGAAAGCCCGCACCCTTGGGGCCGCCAGCCGACAATGATCAGGCGGCGGCACCCCAAGGAGGGCAACCCTGTGAGAGCGTACTGGGCAGCGGGAGGTTGTTGATGGCAGCAGGCGGTCCCGTAAGTACCCAGGTCCCGAGCCATGGAGCACTTTAAATACAGTCAGTACCACCTTGAATCGAATCCGGAAGGCCACAGGAAGCCAGTGCAGCCTGCGGAGAAGCGGTGTTACGTGGGAGCTCCGAGGGGCACCCACGATCACCCGCGTGGCTGCATTCTGAACCAACTGCAGCCTCCAGAGACTCTTCAAGGGGAGCCCCATGTAGAGAGCATTGCAATAGTCCAAGCGGGAGATGACGAGGGCGGAAGTGACTGTGCGAAGTGCGCCCAGATCCAGAAAGGGCCGCAACTGGTGGATCAGACGAATCTGACAAAAGGCCCCCCTGGCGATGGCTGCAATATGATCTTCTAAGGACAGCCGTACATCCAGGAGGACACCCAGATTGCGCGCCCTTTCCACGGGGGTCAAAACCTCTCCCCCCACGGCCAGCGAAGGAACAAGCTGGCTGTATCTGGGCGCAGGAAACCACAGCCACTCGGTTTTGGTCGGGTTGAGACGAAGCCTGTTACGACCCATCCAACTCCGCATGGCCTCCAGGCATCGGGTCATCACTTCGACGGCTTCGTTGGGGTGGCCCGGGGTAGAGATGTACAGCTGAGTATCATCAGCGTACTGATGGAACTCCACCCCAAAGCCACGGATGATCTCACCCAGTGGCTTCACATAAATGTTGAACAGCAGGGGCGAGAGCACCGACCCCTGGGGCACCCCACACAGTAGGGGCCTCGGGGCCGACCTCTGCCCCCCTGTCAACACAAATTGCGAACGGTCGGAGAGGAAGGAGGCGAACCACCGCAACACGGTGCCTCCCACCCCAACCCCTCCAACCGCCGCAATAGGATACTGTGGTCGACAGTATCAAAAGCCGCTGAGAGATCTAACAGGACCAGGACAGAGGAACAACCCCTGTCCCGGGCCCTCCAGAGATCATCCACCAACGTGACCAACGCCGTCTCCGTGCTGTGCCTGGGCCTGAAACCCGATTGGAGGGGGTCTAGATAACTCGCTTCATCCAGGTACTGAGGGAGCTGACGTGCCACCACACTCTCAACAACCTTCGCAACAAAGCGAAGGTTGGAGACCGGACGATAATTTAATAACAATGCTGGGTCCAGGGACAGTTTCTTGAGGAGGGGCCGCACCACCGCCTCCTTCAAGGCGGTAGGTAGAAGCCCCTCTCTCAAGGAAGTGTTTATAATACCCTGGAACCAGCCTCGTGTCACCTCCCGAGTGGCCAAAACCAGCCAGGAGGGGCACGGGTCCAGCAAACAGGTGGTGGCATTCAGTCCCCCCAACACCCTGTCCACGTCTTCTACAGTAACAGGGTCGAACTCAACCCAACTGGCCTCACCGATATCCACCCCCGCCCCCCCGCCCGGAGATGCCCAGTCGGAGTCCAGCTCATCCCGAATCTGAGCGATTTTATCCTGCAGAAAACTAGAAAACTCCTCAGCCCGTCCCTGTAAGGGATCCTCCCGCGCTTCCCTCTCTAGAAGGGAGCGGGTCACCCTAAACAGGGCGGCTGGGCGGTTTTCCGCAGACGCAATAAGGGTGGAGAGGTAAGTCCTCCTCGCCACCTTCATCGCCACTAAATACGTCTTAATATAAGATCGTAGAAGTGTTCGGTCAGACTCAGAACGGCTAGCCCTCCAACTGCTCTCTAGGCGTCTTTTCCGGCGCTTCATCTCCCTTAGCTCCTCAGAAAACCAAGGAGCCACCTGGGATCGGCACCGGGTCAGAGGCCGCAAGGGCACGACCCGGTCAAGGGCCCCAGCAGCCACCCTATCCCATCTATTCTTGAAAAGGATCCATGTGTTTCAGAAAAGTATGTATATTCTAGTGAATTGCCATTTTTCTGTTTCTGCATGTTCACAAGCCCTAAATTGTCCATTAATTCAAAGAAAACATTTGGTTATGGTGCCTTGGGTGATGTTAATGTTTTTCTCAGATGTTATAGCCAGTTATGAATCTCCTGTGACATCCTGTTATGAGAAAGCTCAAAATATACCCTCAATATTGAAAGAATGTGAATTGCCCAAGCAGGTCAAAGTCACCTTAATTGGTCTATATTATTCCACTAGATATGGTGCCAGTTCGGTGGTGAGATTCAATTTTTTTTACTATCGGTTCTGTAGACGTGGCTTGGTGGGCGTGGCAGGGGAAGGATACTGTAAAATCTCCAGTCAGGGTGGGATTTGTTGGTTCTCCAAACTATCAAAATTTCCACTACCAGTTCTCCAGAATCTTTTATTAATATAATAAAAACTAAGTACTCTGAAAGGTTGTCTATGTCCAAGAAAAATGAACTAATAACAAGTGACTGATAGTTTGTTGATGGAGCCATGCATGCAGATGTTTTAATCACAATGGAGAACCTTCCAGATTCCTCCTGATTTCAATCCACCTCTCCAGAAAGAGGCATCTATAACAAGCAATTGGGGCTATAATTTATATACATGAAAGCTGAATTTTATCTCCAGAAAATCTCCTGATTTCCATGTGTAATAGAGCAATGTTTCCCAATCTTGACAATTTTAAAATGTATGGACTTTAACTTTTATATTCTGGAAGTTGCTTAAAGTGGCTAAGATTGAGAAACACTGCAATAGAGGAAGATTAAAAGAGTAACTGAGGAGAAATAAAAAGTCTACTCACTCCTGCCTTTAATAAGACCCTCACCAGGTCACTTCAATATTCTCCAGTATTGCTTAGGCAGTCTTCTACTATTATTCATCTCTGGTGTGTGGCTTATACGCTGAATTACCTGTCCTCAGAGAAACATTCCTCCGGTCTATTATTAGTCATTTTTGGTCTGGGGAGCTCTGTCTTGATTTTGGAGGTAAGATTAGTCTTGTGGCTTCACAGATGGAACAGACAGGCTCCATAGTTCCTCTGCCTTTTCCTGTTATCATTACTATTTTGTCTCTAGGACTATGCAATTGGATTGGATGTCCTTGAGGGTGCTCAGTACTGGATTCAGTCATTACATGGTGAATTGTCCAGATATTGTTTTGTTGTCATGTCTTAACTGCAAGCCCTTGTGGGTCACAGAACTGATTGAATATTTAATAAGTGAAATAATTAATTTGGAGACATTGGATTAATCATTAGTGTGTAATTAATTTGGCTTTTCTATTTGAGTAATGAATAGTGTGGATGGTGATCTCAGCAAGTGTTAATTATTTGCATTTGTATGCATCTGAAGGGCTGATGCATATTAAAGATTGATAGCAGTAGATATAGTGTACAATGTATTAAGCTGAGTTAAAATAGTTGAGCAGTCTGTAGTCTAAAGGTTATGGGGAATCAGCTATTGTTTTAGCATATGTGTGTGTGTGCATGTATCACACATGCACATAGACATAGATAGTAGATGGCATAGCATGTTTTGAAGGACGCAGCAATTCTATTTTGTAATTTAGCATTTTGTGTGGATTCATTCTGTATCTGAGGGTTGCATTAAGTTCTTGAAGGGAGAACATGATTTGATATATTTAATACCACTTACAAATCTAATTCAAACAATAGACAATAAAATGTATGGTGAAGGCCCTTGTCAACATGCAAGCAGGACAACATAGCAGTTACTTGTAACTCATCATAAAGATCCCATCCCATAGCACAGAGATGGGCAACTGTGACCCCAGACCACAGCAGACCCTCATCCTCTTTTTCAGCTCTTCTTCACCATGATTGTAAAAAATGACTGATTCAGTTTCTGCCATTTTGCACCACAAAACGCATTACAATTCTAGTGTAAACCCTAAAAAGGATTTATCACAGCTTAAAAAAGACAGACATTAGAACTCTTTCCCAAACTCGGGAAAATTCAAATAAAAGATCCTGTCCATTTGCTTAATCAAGTCTTGGCTTCTGCTCAAAGTCAAGGTGACCTATCTCTGCTTTAAGATGTTCCACATGGAAGTATCTAATGATACTTTTTTTCTCTGGCTGATGCACCAGTCACAAAGCATAAAGTCTGAGAAGCATTGATTTCCTTCGAGATATTGGGTCTTTCCTGTCAAGTTGACTAAGTTGAGAGACCACAGAAAAGTTGGACCTCAATGATAAATATTATCTAGCTTATAATGCAACATTCCTATTTCTGAAGCAAAGCAGATTTCACACTTTAACAAAAGACTTCTGAGATCCTTGGAGAAGAAACCGAGTTATTAAATGTATAATGCACACAGTAAATACATACCAATGTCTCCATTCAAAGCTTTTGAAATAAATTGAGATTGTGCAAGTGTGTAAGATATTGAGGAGAAAATAAATGTGAGAAATAGGAAATGGCAGCCTATATACAGAGTGCACTTTCTTATTGCATATTGATACTATGGGCCCCCAGTGCAATGTGATTGAAACATCTTTTCTTATCCAATATTTCAGAGACATGGAGAAAAATAGTGTGTTGTTTCTCTTACTGTGTGAAAAGTCCCTCTGGGGTGCTGAAATTAGATGGGTTTGATGCAGAGCAGAGAATTGTTCAACAGCCGTGCTTCTACAAACAGCTGGTGATTCCTTCTTCCTTTCCAAGATAATATTCTGGCTTAGGTTGTCCATCATGCCCAATTCCTGGTTAGGACTACAGCATCTGGGTGTACACATCTTGTTATAGTTGGCTTTCACAATGATTTTCTGAGTAAGCCATGAGGTCACAATAGCTACGATAGTCACAATAACAATTCCAAATGAGAGAGTGAGCAATATATAGAACATAGGATCATGGGGCTGAAGGGATCTTGGAGTCTTCTAATCCAATCCACTGCACAAGGGAGGAGTCATTCTGGATAAATGACAGTTCATTCTCTTATTGAAAACCTTCATTAATGGAGCACCCACAACTTCTGGAGACAAGCTATTCTATTGATTAATTGTTCTCGCTGTCAGAAACTTTCTCCTAGATTGGAACCCTCTTTGACAAGCTTCTACCCATTATTTCTTGTCCTGCCCTCTGGTGCTCTAGAGAATATTATTTATTTATTTATTTATTTATTTATTTATTTATTTATTTATTTATTTATTTATTTATTTATTTATTTATTTTTGTCAGTTGCTTACAAGATAATAGGTATAAGTAAAAACATAGTTATTAATACATGGATACATATAAGAAAAATAAAAAAATAAAATAAAGTCTAGGACAGGGATGATAGGCACGATTCATGCGCTGTTGCACGCCCCCTACAGACCTCTTAGGAAAGGGGTGAGGTCAATAGTAGACAGTCTAAGGTTAAAGTTTTTGGGGTTTGGGGAAGAAACCACAGTCAGGTAGAGTATTCCAGACATTGACCATTCTGTTGCTGAAATCGTATTTCCTGCAATCAAGTTTGGTGCGATTAACCTTGAGTTTTTATCTATTGTTTGCTCTTGTTTTGTTATGGTTGAAGTTAAAGTATTCATTGACAGGTAGGACATTGCAATGTATGATTTTATATACTTTTATACTTAGATCGGACCAAAGGTGGCGTAGTTCTAGGTTTTCTAGGTCTAGAATTTCGAGTCTGGTGGCATAAGGTATTCTGCAACGAGTAGAGGAGTGGAGAACTCTTCTTGTGAAATATTTCTGGACTTTCTCAACTGTGTTAATATCAGATACGTAATGTGGGTTCCAGACTGATGAGCTGTATTCGAGTATTGGTCTAGCAAATGTTTTGTATGCTCTAGTTATTAATGTGATATTACCAGAGAAAAAGCTATGTAGGATTAGGTTAACAACTCTTAATGCCTTTTTGGCTATGTAGTTACAGTGGGCTCTAGCACTTAGATCATTAGAGATGCGTACTCCAATATCCTTGACAGAGTTTGGATCATCAACAAGGTATTGACTATTCAGCCTGTATTTTATTTTCTGATTTTTTTTGCCAATATGTAGGACAGAGCATTTATTTGTTGAGATCTGAAGTTGCCATTTGTTTGACCATTCTGATACATAGTCAAGGTCTTTTTGAAGGGTAGCAGTATTGTCTGTGATGTTGAATAGCTTTACATCATCAGCGAAGAGAACGTAGTTGCTCTTGATATGATCACAGAGGTCATTTATGTAGAGTATGAAGAGAGTTGGTCCTAGAACACTGCCTTGGGGGACACCACTGTTGACAGGTACAGGATTTGATAGGACGCTTCCAATTTTGACCATTTGTTGTCTGTTTGACAGGAATGCTTCTATCCAGTTATGCAGTTGTCCAGAGGTACGGTAAGATTTTAGTTTTGGGAGTAGTTTGTCGTGTACCACTGAATCAAAGGCTTTACAGAAGTCTATGTAGATTGTGTCTATTGCTTTGCCCTGATCGAGTTATGTAGTCCATATGTTTTTGCAGTGTAAGAGTTGCAGATTACATGATAGTTTTTTCCTGAAATCAAATTGTTTATTAAAGAGTAGGTTGTTTGTTTCTAAGTGGAGGATGATGGATTGATTAATAATTGATTCCATGACTTTACAGGTGATGCAACATAAAGAGATTGGTCTGTAATTTTCAACTAGGCTGGGATCTCCCTTTTTGAAGATGGAGATGACCGTGGCTTGTGACCATAGTTTTGGCAAGGAGCTGGTACTGAAAGATTTTTCAAAGATTCTGCTGAAAGATTCTGCTATGGCAGTGGATAGCTTTTTTAAGAAGTAGGCACATATTCCGTCCGATCCAATAGATAGAGATGGTTTTAGATTGTGCAGTGCTTTTTCAACAATGTCTTATATAAAATTGATATGTATTAGATCACTGTAGTTGTCTGTGGTTTGACTAGGAAATACTGGGCATGATCCATTGCTGTTTACAAATACTGAGCCAAAGAATGTGTTAAAGAGGTTGGCTTTAATAGTGTTGTTGTTGCAGTCTTTACCATTAGGTCCTTTCAGGGGTGGGATGGACCTTGAGTCTTTTAGCTTGTTGTTTACAAAATTGTAGAAAGCGTGGGTGGAATTGGTGCGTAGAAGGTTTTCTTCTTGTTTAATGTGATAATTGGTGCATTCAGTCTTTATCTGATGGCATAAATTTTTGTATCGGCTTTTGAAGTTGGCAACGTGACCAGATTTGTTTTTCCACCAAAGTGATTTCTTTTTAGATTGAAGCCTTCTTATTGTTATGGGTAATTTGTTTTTTCTGGTTTTTGGAGTTGTTATTGGTACATATAGTTCGATGACTCTTGACTTCAAATAAAAATATGTTGTAATGGTCTTTTACAGTATTGCATCCAGTGAATAGAAATTGCCAATCAAGTGCCTTGTTATCTCCTTGAAGTTGGTAATTACCTATCCTGGTCCGTTGTGGAAATACTTCATTGTAATTCGTTTTGGTTTTTTATTTCACCTTCATCTGCTCATTGAGTTCAGACTATTGCTTTCTTTTGAAGACTATTTTTGAATAAGTTTAACCTCCAACTGAGAATTATTGAACAGTGGGGCCAAGTTGGAGGCATTAAAGAACATTTATTTACGTTTTGGATTTACGTAACATTTGTGTTACACTCTGAGTCATTACAGTACTGGAAGATACTATCATATCACCCCTTGTCCTTCATTACACTAGAGATACCTATTTCCCTCAGCCATACTATTTAGCCTTCAGGCCTCTTATAATCTTTGTTGCTTTCTCTGCACACTTTCTAGGGTCTCCACATTATTTGTAACATTGTGACAAGAGCTGCATGCAGTATCCCAAGTGTGGTTTTATCAGTACATTATAAAGCATTACATGTGATCTTTATGTGATAATGTGATCTTGAAACTATTCTTTTGTTAATGTGATCTATGACTGCATTGGTTTTTTTATGCAGCTGCAGCACACTGCTGGCCCATATTTAAATGGAGGTCCATTATGACACCTAGCCCCTTCTCACAGAGAGGTACATACAGAAAAAGTTTGCCCTTGAAGTACCCGATAATGAGCTTTCTTGGAGTCAGGATTCTCAACAAATATTCCCTGTTGTATGGACCTATCTCATTTGGTTGATGTATAACAGAAAAACAGAGTTGGAAGAGACCTTGGAGGTCTTCTATCCCAACCCTCTGCTCCATCCCCTTGTTCAAGTAGGAAACGCTATACCATTTCTTCATGTATGATTCAAAGTATTAGGTGAACCCAGAAAATGAATAGAGAATCTTCCAGTTTCTTCCAGGTTTCGATTTACCTTCCCAGAAAGAGGCATTTGGATATGTATAATTTATATACATGAAAGCTGAATTTCATCGCTTCATCAAGTCTCCTGATTTTTAAAGGCAATAGAGCAGTGTTTTCCAGCCTTGACAATTTTAAGATTGGTGTATGACCATTCATTTAGTGACCATTTGAATTTGCAACAGCACTGAGAAAAGGGTGATGGAATCCCTGTTGCTATCCCAGACATGAATTGAAAGTAGACTTTTTTGAAGGACGTTTGGGGATGGGTGAACCCTGAGTGATTTGGAGTTAGAAGGAGAGCTGTATGATGTTGAGTTTTGGATGAATATAGTGGTTGGATTATGATTTTAATGCTGTGGTATTGATGGCATTGATGCAAGTGATTTACTTGGGATATATACATATGGATAAGCTAAGGGTGAAGGGAAAATCTTAAATTATACACATGTAGTTAAACAGAGAAAGAAAGAGGAGGAGGAGGGAGATATTTCTATGTGTTTGGAATTAATTATTTTAATGGACAAATCTCAACTACTTTTACATTTATATGGGCTTTGAGCCACACAAACAGATAAGCAGGCAACATTCGTTTTCGAATTCTGTTTTGAAGCATCATTTCACTAATTGCTCGACTATCAGAGTAATTTTCAGCTATGGCAAAAATAAGGGCTGATGGTCTGGTTTAACAAAATAACAGAGTTAAAAGGGATCTTGGAGGTCTTCTAGTCTAACCCCCTTGTTAACCTGGAAATCCTATTACCATTTCAGACAAATGGCTGTCCAGTCTCTTCTTAAAGGCCTCCAGTGATGATGCACCCACAATTTCTGAAGGCAAACTGTATCACTCTTTAATTGTTCCTACTGTCAGAAAATTTCTCCTTAGTTGTAAGTTGCTTCTCTCCTTAATCAGTTTCCATCCATTGTTTCCTGTCCTGCCTTCAGGTGCTTTGGAAAATAGGTTGACCCTCTCTTCTTTGTGGCAGACCCTCTAATATTGGAAGACTGCTATTGTGTCACTTCTTTTCACTAGGCTAGGCATACCCAATTCCTGCAATTGTTCTTGTTTTAGTCTCCAGACCCTTAATCCTCTTAATTGTTCTTTAGTGCAAAAGGATTCAGACAGAACAGAACACGGAAGATTCTATTTGCAGACGTTTTGGAGATGATGATGATGATATGATGATGATGATGATGATGATGATGATTAATTGCACAGTCAACCAGATGTTCAGACTGGGTTTGGCATTTTTGTCTACCTATTGAGTCCTTACCAAGGACTTGGGATAGGCAAATCTGGATGTTTGATGGGGTTACAGATATTGCCAAAGCTGGAAGCTGTTCCAAGTAAAGCTGCCTTCTGCAATTGACTGATGGCAAATTTGTCAATGCCACTGATGGTGTTCAAGTGGTGCTCCAGTTGTTTTGGAACTGCACCCAAGGTGCCTATTTCTATTGGTACCACCCTTGCTTGTCTTTGCCATAGTCGTTCTATTTCTATTTGTAGGTCTTTGTATTGTGTTATCTTCTCCAGTTCTTTCTCTTCTATTCTGCTGTATGTAGGCACTGCCATACCTACTATCCAGACTTTTTTGTCTTTCTTATCGACAGATGTTAAGTCTGAGGTGTTATGTGGAAGGTGCCTGTCTCTCTAGATTCTGAAGTCCCAGAGCAATTTAACTTTTTCATTTTCTATTAATTTTTCTATTTTATGGTCAACCAGTTCTTGCTTACAGGCAAATGATATCTCTTGCAGATCTTCCAATGCACCACTGTTGCTACTTTGTCATGCTGCTGCATGTAGTCAGTTTGTGCAATCTTCTTGCAGCAGCTTACCAGGTGGTCCGCTGTTTCTTCAGCTTCTTTGCATAGCCGGCACTTACTGTCTGTTCCTGTCTTCTCAATTCTGGCTTTGTATACATTTGTCCTTAAGGCTTGGTCTTGTGCAGCCAGGATTAATCCCTCGGTCTCTTTCTTTAACTTTCCTGCTTTTAGCCATTGCCAGGTCTTGTTATTATCTGCTTTCCCTGCTATTTTTTTTAAAGTACTGGCCATGTAGTGCTTTGTCTTCCCATGCCTCCATTCTGTTCTTCATTTGGTCTTTCTTGTAGGCCAGTTTGGTCTCTCTAGTAGTCAGCAAGCCTTCCTGGCATGTTAACTTCAGAGCATCTTCTTCATTGTCCTTCAGATATTCTTCCAAAGCCCTTTTTTTCTTCTTCAACTATCTGATGAACTTGCAACTTTCCACGCTCACCTATTTGCCTTGGTAGGTAGAGTCTGTCAATGTCGCTGTGAGGATGAAGGGCATGATTCAATGTCATTATTTTTCTGGTCTTCCTATCTATTGCTTTTAATTTTGTTTGAGTCCAGTTCACTATTCCAGCTGTGTATCTATTGACTGGTATTGCCCAGGTGTTGATTGCCTTGATGGTATTTCCTCCATTGAGTTTGGATTTTAAGATCTTTTTCACTCTCTTGATGTATTCACCTCTAATTTTTTTCTTGACTTCAGTGTGCTTGATGTTGTCAGCTTGAAAGATACCCAGGTATTTGTAGTAATCATCTTCATCTAGACTCTTTGTCAGGGCTCCAACAAATCCACCCCCATTCAAATCATAAGTCTCTAGCCACATCTCTCAGAGTAAAAAAAAAAAATTATTAAAAGTGGTTATGTTGGTGTTAGCTGGGTGCTGCCGACACTAAAATACATCATTCATTTCCCCCTCGACCCTGGTCTTCCTCCCACCCCTTGGATGTATATTCTCCAATGGGACACATCCATAGCCAAGAGTCATCAATCATGCTCTTCAGTAATATTGTTGCGTGTTGACAGCTTTGGGCTGCCAAGGCGATTATCTGAGGCATTTAAGGAATGCATTGCTTTCCCTTTCTGCTAGCAACTAAGGAGTATTTTTTAGCTGACACTCTTAATGTTATTTTCATGGGCATCTTGATTCCTTCAGTTTTCACTATTTTTCTTTGTTTGATATTGAGTATGGCACATTTGTCCAATCCAAACTCCATTGCTATATCTTGGCTATATATACGAACAGTGTTGAGCAGTGATTTTATTTCAGGTGGTCTTTTTCCATACAGCTTCAGATCATCCATGTAAAAGAGGTGGGATAGCCTGGCAGATGTTTTTGATGTTGATAGCCATGGCCTGAGTTATTCAGTATTGTTGATAGAGGAAACAATGCAATGACAAATAGAAGTGGTGATAGTGAACGTCCTTGAAATATTCTTCTCTTGATATTAACTTCTCCAAGTCTCTCATCATTGATCTGCAACTGTGTCTTCCATTGTGCCATCGATCTTTGCACAAAGCTTCTGATGTTTCTACTGACTCCTGTTATTTCTAGGCACTTGATTATCCAGACATGTGACAGAGTCGAATGTCTTTTTGTAGTCAATCCATGCTACATTCAGGCTGGTTTTCCTTCTCCTGCAGTTTTTCTAAACCATTTTGTCAATTAGGAGTTGATCTTTTGTTCCTCTGCTAGTGGGGTGGTTTCCTTTCTGCTCAGGTTGAAAAAGATTGTTTTCAACTAGATGCTGTTAGACTGCATCAGCTACCACACCAGTTAACAATTTGAAAGTGCTTGGTAAGCAGGTAATTGGCCTGTAGTTGCCTGGTGTTGCCCCTTTTGCTGGATCTTTCATTATCAGATAGGTTTTGCCAGATGTTAGCCACTCTTCAATTTCACTTCCTTGTATTATTTTGTTAAACTGCTTAGCAATGAGTGGGAATAAACCAGTTAGATGTTTCAACCCAAAATCATGCAGTTCATCTTCACCTGGTGCTGATCAATTCTTGATCTTCTTTGCTCTTTTCTCTACCATTTCTGTTGTTATTACTAGTTCTTTAATTTCAATTTCTTTTTTATTCTTATCCACCTCTTTTAACCAAGCTGCATCCTTGATGTATGTCATGCCCCTGGTGGAGACTGACTCTGAGGAAGAGGAGGAACAGCCAACAGGGAGTGGGAATGTGGCTCCAGAAGTGGTGGAGGAGACTGGGGAAGGGCAGAGGCCGACTGAGCAATCAGAGGAAGATCCAGGCCCATCCCCTCTTCATCCTAGGGCACGCAGGGAGGAGAGGATCAAGGAAAAGCATGGTCTACTCAGGAGGAGAGGGCCATGATCCTCCTCATAGGTTGCAGCTGTGAGCTCTATATAAGAGTTTGGAACTGCGTTTTCACAGATGCTGGAGTCAAATTAGTGCTTGCCTTGGATGAGGTTTATCTTTGTTGGCATTCTTCCCATGGACTCTCCCCGGTTATCTTCCTGGAATGAGTGATTAATTATCTTGGTTTGCCTTGCAACTCTCATCAATGCAGTTTGTTTTTGGTTTCCTTTTGCTTCATTATCTACTTTTTGAATTTAAACTGTGACTAATAAAACAGCGAAGCTAAGTTGAAGGCATTACAAGGCCTTGAATTATGTTTTAGTTTTTGTGTTATTTTTGAGACACTACGGGTCATCACAATGTATTTCTTCGGGTTATCTCATATCTGCGCCCAGAACTGCACTGTTTCTTCCTTGTCAGGTAATGACTGATTCAATGCAGTTTCTCCATTGATGGATTGATAGAATCATTTCTGATTGGATTGAAATTGGAGGTTCTGCCTATAATTTGCAATTCAAGCTTCATATCTTCTTGGCTATTGCTGTTATTTGCTGTTTTATCATTTCTAGTGCTTCCTTGATCTTCCTTGTTTCTAAGTGATATTTCTTGATTAGGTATTCTTTGGTCTTCTTGTTCTTCAGCTTCTTTTCTTTCATCTGTTCTAGCTTCTTTGCATCTGATCTCAACTTGCTAATCTTATTTTCCAATCAATCTTCCATTTTTGTGGTGCACTGTTTAGATTTTTTTCTTCTCTGTTGATTTTACATCCCAGGTATTCAGTTATAACTGCAGCTGTGCTGTACATTAGTTGTTTTGTTTTGTGCTGTGAGTTGGTAGTTATGCTTGATATTGCAGTATTTGCATCTTTTAATGCTTGTGCTGTTTCTTTGGAACAAACTTCAATGCAGGCAGCCTTATTCTGATGTTTTTGTGCTGTTCTTGAACTCAGTTGTTCTTTGTTTCGGTTCTTTTACTTCTTTCGTTACAGGGTTTTGTTCTTCCTATGGCAGAGGAGTGGGTGCCTGATTTCTAAATGAAAACAATTGTATATCTCTGTTGGATTCTTCTACTACCAACTTTCCCTGGTTTGCCTCTACATTTTGAATTACTTCTGGCATGACTTTGATTTCTTTGCCCTGGGTGAACCTTTGCAGCTCTTCCAATTCTGCTTCTGTGAATACTTTATTTTGTATTGATCTGCTGGCCTCTGTTCTATTACTTCTGATTCTGGATGTTGTTCTTTCCAGAACTGGTGCATTCTTTTCAAATAGCCTCTTCTTGTTGGACTAGCCCATTTTTCAGCAATATCCAGGGACTCCAATATCTAGCGCAGACATTGTTAACCCGGGCGACATCCGAGCCGGTATAGCTTTCTGAAATGTGCATCTTACCATATTTTTTTATGGGAAAGGCACTCTTTGTCTGACTCCTCTATGAGGCCTGTCCAGTTATGGTTGAACCTCTGGCATAGCTCTCATCTTCCACAGAGCACACAAGTCCCACAACCACATCAAGATAGTGCCTCGCTGGGGGATTATTATTATTGTTATTATTATTATTTACAGCCTTAATGCTTCTGGGCTTCTGTGCAGTCTGGACTGGACTTACAGTAGCTTTGCATCAAGTTACAGCACATCAACATCAGTATCCTCTACTGATTCATTTGGAACCAGATTGAAATATGATAATGGATAAGCAGGAAATTAGGAAAGGAAACAAGGGACAATTAGATGACAAATAACAGCGTGAGACCATTCTATTTGGATTTCAGATCCTATTCTTAAGAGGAGCTCCTGAATTACTAACTCCCTTTTTACAACCCCATAATCCTTTAATTTGGGGTCAAGTTGAGGCAACTGGATGGAGCTGAGCATTTACTGGCCAGATGCCATTCCTGACGCCTATGTGGAGTTCACAGCAGATATTTTTTCTTTGCATGCTGAGAGAAAGAAATATCTGCCACTACCTAGGACTGAACTCTCAACTTTCCAAACGGGAGATCCTATATGCTCAAGAGTATTCCCTGAACTAAGAATCAGAACAGAAATGATCTGTAATCTGGAGCAAAGCAAAGGAAGTGTTGCTTTAACAAGGGTTTAGAAAAGGGAAACAGCTTTATATGGGATGCTGATGTAGGAGATAAGTAGGCTGAGCCCAAGAAAGGAGACAACCATAGCAACGTGGATGATAAGATGGCTGGCATATTAATTTAACCTATAAACCAATAAACAATGTTTCATTACTTCCTAATAGACCCTTCAATCAATCAATCAAAATAGACCCGAAAGGGACCTTGGAAGCCTTCTAGTCTAACCCCCCACTGAAGCGGGAGACCCTACACCATTTCAGACAGGTGGCTATCCAATCTTTTCTTGAAAACCTCCTTCTTACTGTTAGAAAGTTTCCCTTTAATTCTTGGTTGTTTCTCTTGATTAATTTTCATCCATTTTTTCTTGTTTTGCCTTCAGATGCTTTGGAAAACGGTTTGACCCCCCCCCCCCTTCTTTGTGGCAGCCTCTCAAATACTGGAGTGCTGCTATCATAAATTATTCTTAGGCATATTTAATAAACTGCCCAGCAGAACACAATGTTAGGGATTCACTAATGGCAGCTGTGTTTTACTGTAAATTTAATAAAGAATCCATCACATTAGCAGGAGACATTAATATTTTGCATAACTGTATCCATATTCCTACATGGTCTTCTATTAATATTTAGTTTAACAGGTGGAATGGCAGAACTTGCAGTATCGTCTTTGGGTCTTGGTCATCCTGAAGATATCTAGCATATTGTTCATCAAGCTGTTCAGGAATATTCCTAATCAGAAGCAATATTATGTTATTGCTATTTAACCGTATGAAAAATATAATGAGGCAGGATAGGTTTTAGATTCTATACCTTGAGAAGAGTTGGAGTCCTTGCCTTGTAAATTTGCCAGGGTTGAGAAACACTGCCCTGCAGCAATAAAATAACATTTCTGGAACCCTCTATCTGCTACTTGACCTGATCCCCTCCAATGGCTGACAACCTTCCCTCTTTATATGCCAACACACAAATATGGAAGGCTGGAGACCCACATTTTATCCCTTGCTTGTTGCCATGCTGTGGATTGCTGTGTTGAGATACTTTGCAGTCAGTGGATAATGGGAGATTTCCACCATGCAGAAAGTGCTCTTAACTTACAAAGCTTAGCTATTCTGGCTTGGTCTGAATAAAGATATTTGTCAACCCTGAAGTGAATCTGGCCGAGGCCACCTTGGAGGCTTCAGGGTTGCCATATAACAGAGGGCAGAGGGAAATACCTAGATAGGGTTTTGTAGCCAAAACAATAAAGGTTTCCTGTGGGAATCAAGGACATTCTCACAGGTGGCTGGCCAGAGGAGGAGTCAAGTAACCAAGCAATCAGCCAGCACCTGGACTGGTCAGCATAGCTAGTGACTTGGGGGAAAGGGGAAACTTTTATTTTTTTAATTAGGTGAAAGCCACTGGAACTTTCAGCTTTCACCAGTTGTGCCAATATGATGTATCCAATAAACTGTTCTTTGGAGTTCTGCTTTCTGTGGGTGCATTTCTTGGAATGCTGACACTATCATGCTTTATTCAGGGGTAGATGGTTGCTAGAAGCTTGGACACAACTCAGGAGCATCAGGGATTGCACAGGAACAGAGAGTGCCTTCACTCCTCAGAAAGTGTGACTTCTTTTCCCAATTGTCCTTAACAGGGGTGTCCAACTCGCAACTTCACGGCAATGTCACGTGACGTAGCACGACTTTTCCGCCATTCACTAAACTGGGTGTGGGCGTGGCCAGCATGTGACACATCTGGCCTGGGGCCATGAGTTTGATAGCACTGGTCCATAACATGCTGGAAAGCAACCATCCCATTTGGGAGGAGGGATCAAAAAGGGAATTAGCCTGGGTTCATTATGTAAACACAAGAGAATAAGATCTGACTCTCTCCCCTCCTTGAATGCCTTTGAGCTTTATCTAGTCTTTCCCAGGTGAATCTGCCTCTGTGGGAAGATCCCTGTGAAATAGATCTAGAGCAATAAAGTAACTATTTTCAACTCCATATGTATGGGGCTGTTCGTTCGTACTTGACATAGCATCCTGTCCTTGCCTCAACCACTCCCCTGCCAATTTTTATTTTATTTTATTTTTATTTATTTGTCGAGCATGTGTAAGATAACAGATATTAAGTATAAACATGATTATTAATACATTAAATTGATTAATAAAAGCTGAATTGTTTCCCATTGTAAGGAGTTTATTAATATCAAATCATCCTTCTCCTACTTATATAACCAGGGATAAAAAATCAGTCTTGCTGAGCATCTTGTTTCATGTTGGGGATTTGGGAAAATTGTAGGTTGAAAAAAGTCCTCCCTTCTCCATGTTTTATATTTTCACCAAAAAGTCAGGGGAGGGAGAAAGAAAAGAATAGATATCATCAACCTAAGATGTCAAATTCTCTTGTGAATATCTTTATAATAAGAGGTCATTCTGTTTTGACAAGGCTAGAAATATGTGTATGTGAATGTGCATGCCTTTCTGTGTGTACTCTCATGAATAATTCATTACCTTCTCTGTCCATAAATGTAAATGCGTGGTAGTGAATCAAAATGAGGTATTTCCTGTTCTGAAATAGGATTGGCTATTTTTCTCGCTCACAATTTGACTTATTCAAATGCACACAGTGTTTAAAAATGCCTCCCTTTCTTTCATTCTCTCTTCCATCAATAGGGCATTTGCACAGCGAGTTAAGTACGGCTTACCATGAAGCCTGTTAAGAAATTGACCCAGTCAAAGCAGCATTGAAAAGATAGCAAGGAAAACAAAGCGCTCAGGGAACAAGTAGTCAAATTCACTTAGAATGCTTTATTAAACAGAATCTCTCTTGAAGTGTGTCTAAATTTGTATTCTCGTTTTGAAGTGGCTTTCTTTGTAAGTGAGATAAAATCAATCCTACATTTTTTCCCCCAATCTCAAGGGTGGGTTTTTTTTTAATTGCACTGGATTAATGCAAAGGGAAACGCTAGAAAATTGATTTATACAGTAAATGTTTGATAGGGCTAACACAGGCCCCTGAGCTGAATTCTTTCTGAAATCTAAACCCTCTGTTCTCTTTGTCCATATGACTCAATTTTTTGTTTAAAAAATTTCTATTGCTAAACAAAACAATTTTAAGGGAGTTTTGCTCCATTTTACGACCTTTCTTGTCTCAGTTGTTAAGTGAATCACTGCAGTTGTTAAGGTAGTAACATGGCTGTTAAGGGAATCTGGCTTACCCATTTTTTTTTGTTTGTCAGAAGGTCACAAAAATGGATCACATGACATCAATACATGCCAATTACCAAGTGTCTGAATTTTGATCATGTGATCATGGGATGCTGCAAGGGTCATAAGCATGAAAAATATTCCTAAGTAATCTTTTTCAATGCCATTGTAGTTTACAGTTTCAATAATTTATAATATAAAATACAAAAATATGAAAGCAAATAGGAGGAAAAATAAGGAGGAAAAGGAGAAAGAAGCATCAAAAAGAGAAAAAAGAGGCATTGACTTCCGACTTTGTCTAGTGCAGTAGACTAGGATAGTAACATCAAACCTCAACTTTTTACATTTACTTACTTTTATAAACTAGCCATTTCTATAACAATAAATTTATCTAATCAATAAAACCCAAAATCAGACTTTCATTTTTTCCACCCAAAGCACAAAGTCTACAAGTGGTTTCCAAGTAGAAACAAAACTATGTTTTTTTTCTTTGATCAAAACAGTCAATTTAGCCATCTCTGCTAAGTCCATCAACTTAGCCATCTGTCCATGGTGGGAATCAAAATGTCCTTCCATTTTTGTGCATAAAATAATCTTGCTGCCACCAACATATATAACATAAAGTTCCAATCCCCCCCCCCCCCCAAAGTCTTTTTCCATTAAATCCAAAAGAAAAGTTTCTGGTTGTATGCTATTCTATCTTTGAATGATCACTAAACAAATGGATGTAGGTTGAGGATTACCTGTACTCTATATATTCACCCACCATTTTCTATGAAGATTTAATCATTTTCTTGTGTTGGCAGAGACAATATTGCCCACTTTTCTCTAGCCTGAGAAATTTTAAATCTTGATTTCTTGAACAAATCATGATAGTCTGATAATTCTCAGCTAAAACAACTGAATTTCTAATCTTATAGATCAGGCTAAATCTTTTGTAACAAAGAACAGGATACTATACTATACTACTATATTTAAAACAGCTTATGGTTCCACCTCAGGTTGCCCAGTCTCAAAGGTGATCACAAATTTGTTAGAAAATTCACTTTCTGAATTAAGCCATGTCTTGGTTAGCAATGGATTAGTGGATAAGCAATAAGCATTCTGGTTCACTCATTGAACTAAACTAGAAAACATGATTTACAAAGCATCCCAAAGGTGCTTTTTTTCAAAAGGCAACTGGATTTTCTTTGATTTTCCTTGAAGATGTTTCCCTTCTCATCCAAAAAGCTTCTTCAGTTCTGACTGAATGGTGGAGAATGGAATAATTTATATTCGTTGCAGTGATCTGGTCATTAGCATTCTTTCTGCGATTCATTGAGACCACTTGGAGATTTTAACTGTGTCCTCAGGGTCACCTGAATAGTGCAAATGAGTGTGGAACCTTATTGGAACTGCTGAAAGGGCTGTATTGTAAATGGAAGATAGATGGTGTTGAGAGAGGGCTGTTCAATCTTAATATAGATGGCCACTTTGACCCCTCTTTCAAACCAGTGGTTCTCTGTCCAGAATGTGGACTTCACTGTCTTCCAAAGAGTGAGCTTTGTCTTTCAAATGCAGATAGACTGCTGAAGCGTGTTCTGATGGGTTTGTTCTCTTATGTTGTGCCATGCACACTATTCAATGACCCTGAGGGCACAGTTAAATCTTCAAGTTGACTCAATGGCTCTCAGAGAGAGTGGAATGACCAGATGGTTACAAGGAATATAATGTCAGTTTTGGAAGCCATATTTTAATTAGAAGCTTCCATGCTACCACCTTTTAATGCTTGGAAATTGGGGAGGGGTTCTGAGTCAAGGACAAGCCAGCCTACACTTGGGAAGGAAGAGTTGGAGGATGGTCTCCAGTTTGGACGAGTGCTGATGGACTGATTAGTGCTGGGGATGGATTGTTGCTTTTCAATTATGAGGGGAAAACCCAGAACTCTCAGATTTGGGTTTTCCCAACTGTGCTAATACGACAACTCTAATAAAGTATAACTTTGAGAAAATGTCTCGGACTTTATTGGTTTGGAGTTTGTTAGTTGGAACCCTGTCATTAACCCGAATCTCTAAATTCAAAGCAGCTCCCTGATACTTGGGAACTGTCCGGGGTCCTGAGCATGAAGATTCAGGGAAGATGGAAGAGAAAGAAGTCACTGAAGAAGGGGCCATGGGAACAGATACCAAGGTGCTTGTCAAGACTCAGTATTCCCCCTCTGAAAAAATGGTTCAGGCCATTGAAATTGCCAAAGTGGAGCAGAAGTGAGGAACCAGGGTCCTGGAAACTCTGGCAGGCTGATCCAGTTTCGGGGATGGGACCTGAGATGAGGCTGCCTAAGTACTGACTGGAATCCAACCCAATGTGATCGCCCATGGGCCCGAATGGTGAGAGTCAAGACCTTTGGGATTTGACAGCTCCTGGGACTAGAACCTGCTGCCTCCCTCATGCAGCCAATCTTTGACAGGTCTCCCAGAGTGGTTTGAGCACCTAGAGGTCAGCAGTTATGCCCCATGAGCCCAAACTGGCCAGCCGAAGTGGATCCTAATGCAACCCATGTTCATGTTCCCTGACCCAGCACCAGCCAGTGGACACAGTGTTACTATGGCATCCTCCTATTTGGCCAGAGAAGACAGGAGAACTGGCCCAATCCATCAGGGTCAGGCTGCAGGAGAGGAACAACAACTACCACCCATAATTAAATGCTGCCGTGTCCAGCGACCACTCCTTGCCAGCCAGTCTTTATGCTGCCTCCAGCTGAGTGCATCCCTCCTGGCTGGGGCTTCTACCCAAGGCAAGTGTGGGTGCAGTAGCAGTGGATGCCA
The DNA here is from genome assembly GCA_023653725.1 of Bungarus multicinctus. Classification (NCBI taxonomy): domain Eukaryota; kingdom Metazoa; phylum Chordata; class Lepidosauria; order Squamata; family Elapidae; genus Bungarus; species Bungarus multicinctus. The sequence continues at coordinate 5,298,315 of CM042841.1, forward strand.
GCATCATATGTTCCTTTGGTTTGGACCCAACAACTGGGTCTGGTCCAGTGGCCCAACAGCCAGGTGCAGCTCAGCCACCTGCCGCAGCACAGCAACAGGTTCCTGCACAACTGCCAGCTGCTTTTAGTGGTCTGTCCAGCTGACCAGCCAGTGCCCATTGCCAGGGAGCAGCCACCTAGGTTTAGAGCAAATTTTGATGGAACCCCAGGGAAGCTGGCATACTTCCTCAGCTGAGTCTGGGTGCACATAAACTAATACAGAGACCAATGTCAGTTGGACCATGATCTGGTATTGGTGATTGCAGAAAGGATGAATGAAGGAGATGCTGCAGACTGGATAGACCAGCTTCACAATGGAGGCGCTGCTGAACTAGATGATGTGGATGGATTCGTCCAGCTGCTCTGGAACAGGTTCAAAGACACCAACCACGGGAACAAGAATAAGGCCACAATAAACATGATGAAACGTCTTTAATGAAAAACCAAGAAAGTCCAGTTGCCTTTTGAAAAAACATTTTTGGAAAAACAATGACTTGGATTATTGAAAATCTCCATAGACATTTAGAAAGCACAATGTCTGGATTTGTCAAAATCAGAAGTCTTAATCAAGAAATGTGAATCCTAGCACTATCATCTTCTTCAGATTCTCCAAGATTTTTCTCTAAAAACTCTTTTCCTCTCAGCCGATAGGTGAATAAAATGTGATTTTCAAACTTATAAGAAGAAGCTAATCCATCTCTTCCTAATTCTAGAAGTTTGCAATCACTTCAGATTAATTCCCAAATCAGATCAGCTCCCAGCAAGACACATCATGAATTTAGAGCCTCAGCCCGCCCACCCCTTCAAAAAAACCTGGTCAGGTTGCTGTGAAGATAAAATCCTGAGTAACATGAGTGGGGTGGATTTCATGCAGCTTTGAAACTGTAAAAGCAGCTAAGAAACAGGTAAAGATTTTTTACTTGCCAGCAGATGGCAAAGTCCAGCCTTATGTTTATATACAATGTCTTGTCCCATTTTCATTTGCATATTTTTAAAATAAAAGTGGAGCGCTATATCTTTGAAATATTTGATGTTGCAGCATAATTAAACATCAGAAATCCACTTGTGAATTTAGGACGTACATATTGCAATTTTCTCTGACTTTCCTGGAATAATTACAGCTATGCCCCAACAGATCAGGGATCATATTATAATCATGGCTTGATAGCTTTTTGTAATCTTTGTAGAAGCTTTGAGGCATTCAGGCAGTTTGTGCCCTTAATGGGCTATATGATGGCTTTGTACTTCCTACAAGAAGAAGTGGTGAGCAATGCTACTCCAGAACAGGACAGAAGTAAGAACAGTACATCTTGTTCTGCAATTTCCTAGATTTTGCAAGAATTGTAAGGACAAGGCTCAGATAGAAGGTATGCAAAAAACAAGATCCATCTTGTCTTTCCCTTTAAATATTTCCTTTTGTTAATTAGTCTATTATCACATTTATTCTTCCCAGTTTTTTTAAAAAAAGCAAGAAATCACTCTGAATAAAAGCCCAGTTTTTGATCTAGATTTTCTGGGGGAAACCAATATCAGAAGAGCATGAATACCTGGATCTGCCAACTCATGTAGGGATCAAAGTCCTTTTTTGGGGGGTCAGAATAGCGGATTAAAGGGTTTTCTGGGAGCTAGGCAATATTAAATATTTGTAACGGGCATTCATACAAAGAAATTCAGGATGCAATCAATCAATAACATCTTTATTATGATCATAGATCAACATAAGGCTGTAACACAAACAGTTAATGATACTTAAAACTAAAAAATATAAACCGCACAAAGCTAAAAAACGTTTCATGCTGTTGCTTCTTACTGGGAGATCCAGCAACCAGAATGTGTAGACTGTTTAGCCATGACAAATTCACATTGCCCAGTGTGCACCCTGAGGAGATTAGTCTATGTTGCAGCCCAGTTTGGTAATTAAATATCTGCAAGAAAACAACCAAGCTTAAAATGCACCAAGGACCCCATAATCCTCCTCCTCCTCTCCCACTCCTTCTAGCACTGATGATGTTATCTGGTTGGGTAATGAAACATCTGCAAGAAAACCATCAAATGCAGAGTACCAAGGACCACATAGTTTTCCTCCTCCTCCCTTCTAGCATTAATGATGTTAACTAGTTTGGTAATGAAACATCTACCAGAAAACACAGAGAGCACAAAGGACCCCATAATCCATCCCGAGCTGCAAATATTCTCTTCTATTGGTAATTTCATTTTGAGTGGGGAATACATCTCTCTCTTTGGAATGAAGTGGGGTAGAGTTTCTATATAGATTCAAACATTTCCAGGGCTTGAGCAGGAAAAGAGATTCGGAAGGGATTTATTTGAGTTTAATTATGGATGTCATCTCACCATGGGCATCATGATGTAATATTGCAAATTATGCCCAATGTATAATACCAGTCATGTGTGCAACAACTTCCAGATAGGTTTAATGGGATTATGGTTTCTTAAAGATACTTGAAAGAATACAATATGTATAATAGCAAAATATTTTATGCACTGGTCATCAAAATAAACCCATTAAATAAATCTAGATAGAAGCTTAGAGAATATCTGAGCTTGCAGAAAATTCTAAACTGAGTAAATTAATTACTTTTCAGATGCATACAGAAGGAAATTGCCAAAACCCCAAAAAGGGCTGAATTTACACATGACCTGAGAAACCAAGATTAGAACTAACAAAGCATCACATATGGTGCACAGGCTGCCAATTGAGGTTTCTTTCCAGGGCAGCCATAAACTGTCTGGCATAGGCCAGTTGGGCATCTAATTCAGAATAACAAAGTTAGAAGGGACCTCAAAGGTCTTCTAGTCCAACCCTCTGCTCAAGCAGGAGACCGTATACCATTCCAGACAAGTGGCTGTCCAATCTCTTCTTAAAAGCTTCCAGTGATGGAGCACCCACAACACCTGAAGACAAGCAGTTGCAATCCTCTGGTTGATTGTCTGTAGAGATTTTCAGCCATCCAGGTCATGGTTGTCTCAAAGGTGCTTTTTCAAGAGGCAACTGGACTTTCTTGTTTTTTCTTTTGAAGATGTTTCACTTCTCATCCAAGAAGCTTCTTCAGTTCTGACAGGATAGTGGGGAATGGAAAGATTTATATTCCTTGCAGACAGCTGGTAATTTGCATCCTTTTAGAGGGTCGTTGAAGCACCTGGAGATTTATCTATGTCCTTAGGAGCACTACTCAGATGACCCTGAGGACACAGATTAACCTCCAATGACCCTCTAAAAGGATGCAAATTATCAGCTATCTGTAAGGAATATAAATCCTTCTATTCCCCACTATCCTGTCAGAGCTGAAGAAGCTTTTTGGATGAGAAGCGAAACATCTTCAAAAGAAAAAACAAGAATGTCCAGTTGCCTCCTGAAAAAACACCTCTGGTTGATTGTTCTCACTGTTAGGAAATTTCTCCTTAGTTCTAGGTTGCCTCTCTCCTTTATTAGTTTCCATCTGTTGCTTCTTTTCATGCCTTCTGGTGCTTTGGAAAATAGGTTGACCTTCCTCTTCTTTGGGGCAACCCCTCAAATATTGGAACACTGACTTCCGGTTTTGAGCTTCCCCGAAGATGGACCGCTGATCGTGACTGTGCGTGGCTTTAGTCCGTGCTTCAGAGTCGGAGAGCCCCGATAGACCAGATTTGGGGCAGAAGCCGCCTCGTAGGTTTGGCAGAGGAAGGGGAGACCGTCAGCTGGGTAGAGGGGAGTCACAAATCCTCTCTCCAGTTCGGCAATTATTCCCTCCCGAAGATGCCTGAAGTGATGGTCTAAAATGGCCACTCCGAAGGGGAAGATTAGACTGGAATAAGTTTGTGCAGGAGAGAGAGAAAGAAGTGAACAACAGGAGGAATGGGGCAATACAATTAAATGAAGGTACCCCCAGGATTAACATTTCAAAGAATTTTCAAGAAAGGACTTAAAGCGGTGAATAGAAACAGAGAAAAAAAGGTGTGAATTGCTTTTGACAGCGGCGGGGCTTTGAACTGAGAAAGGTAGAAGCTGGAGAAGGAATAATCTAATCAATTTGGATAAGTATAGTTTGATTCTATATAGGCACTAATAAAGCTGAACTATAGATTGTTAAAGAGAAAATTTAATATCAGTTGGATTTGACCTTTATTTGGAAGATTGTGGTTTTAAAAGCTCTTAATAATTGGGAAGAAAAAAGAAAAGAGGGGGTGTAGATTTGTCATAACAAAGAGTGCCATCTGAGTTAAATCTAATTTGTTTTTCTTTCAAAAGACTCTGTTTCTTAAAACTGTAAGGAAAATTGATACAATAAAACAAGAACTTTGAAAAATTGAAACAAAGAAAGAAACAGAAAGATTCTGCCTTTGGATTAATTGTTGATTCTGATATGGATTTGGCATTGGATTAGTTGAGGGTTAAAACCTGAGAGAAAGAAAATAAAATCTGTTGGAAATTAACTTTAAAGAAACACTTTGGATTAAATTGCTAATTAGAAAGCTGTAAAATGGTGATATCTCTTCTGGCATTAAAAATGGAACTTAGAAACACGAAAGAAATATTACAAGAACGAGGTGAAACACTGGGCTTTGCTTTAAAATTCATTGAAAATGCGATTGCAGAGTATGAACAACAAGGACAAAGGACAGAAGAGGAGGTGGACCAAATCATAGAAGGGGCCATCTTTAATTACCACTGAGAACAAAGAACTCTGGAAAGAAAGAGGAAAAGAGTTGGAAATAAATATTGGAGATTTGGGAAGTTGAATAAAGAGGAAAATATTTGGAAAATTAAAAAAGGGAAAAAGAATCAGCAGAAATTTGAAGGGCGGAAGGAAGTTATAAATAGAAAGGGAGATGAAAAACTAGAGTGGAAGAATAAAGGGGAAAATACAAGGGGAAAGAAAGGATAAGAAACAGGACCTGGGAACAAAGAAATATGGGAACTGTAAAAAAAATGGGAAAATTGTTTAATTAGACATAGAGATAATGGGTGGTTGATATTTGGAGCGGGGATTCTGCAAGATGCTGGGGAATAATATACATAAATTTGTAGTTGTGAAATGGGGACATATAGATTGATAAGGTGGAAAATAGAACTGCTATTTTTTGATAATGGAATTCAATGTTCTTTTCCTTTATGCATAGAGATAATTGTAACAAATAATGGAATATGTTTATTAAATATATTTAAATACTTTTAGGATTGGAATGCTGATTTTTTTGTTTAAATATGAATGGAATAATTAATGGAATATATGTATTAAATATACTGAAATAAATGAAACAATATAGGAGGAGAGCTGAAATGGAATTAACATCAGGGTTTAGGATTAATTGAGTAGATTAATATGTCCTTTTTTTCTGAAATTGTAGTTAAACCTTATGAAATTAAAAAAGGGAAACCATGCAGAATCTGACTTATATATGTTATGTAGTTTTAAATGGGATTATTAATTTTAATGTTTTAGGTAATAAAATGTTAAACATTTAATGGGATTTAAAGGGGAAGATAATTAATGAATATCTAACTTAGAGGTGGTGCACTTAAATTGATTATTTTAGGGGAAAACCAATTTATAGAAGGAGTGTTATTAATCAGAATTTAAGATGGAATATACAAATGTGACAGTTAGAAGTACTAAAGTATAATAATTATGAAGTTAATATATGTGAATTAAATAATGAGATAAGCATTGGGAATAATATAATAAAATAGAAAATGTATAAAAGCATTGTTAAGATAAGAAATTAAATACAAAAATTGAATATGTAATTATGGTCATATTTGTATGTATATGTGAAACCTGTAATCATGCTGTTCACTAAAAAGAGATGTTAAAATGTGGAAAACTGAATAAAACTTGTTTTTTAAAAAAATATTGGAACACTGTTTTCATGTCACCTCAGTCCTTCTTTTCACTAAATTATTCCTTTCTGGATTTAAAAAAAAAAAAACATTTTATTAAGTAGAAAAACAACAGGAAGACCAAATGTAAAAAAGGAAAATTGTAAGTAAATAGCCCTGAATCCTAGCCCTCATTTGTTAGCAAATTCCTTAAAGTAGGTTCTCTGTGACCCTCTTGAGACCACCTTTTTCCTAGAATGTGAGACTAAAGGACGAAATTATTTGAAATTTCCCCCCAGACCCTGGGATCTCTCTTATGCTGGAAGTCACCAAAGGATGCAGTCTGGAATTCTGGTTTTGGAGTGTGGTGGAACCAGAAATACTTTCATTCTAGTTTTTTAAGTATACATTTTATTAAAAGTTTTAAAGAGGACATAAAAACTAGAATAGAAATGCAGATATAGAAATAAAGAAAACAAAAAAGAGAAAGAAAACTGCAGAAAGAGAGAAAGAAATAGAAAGTTTTTATAGCATATCTAATTATGATTACCAAATTATCTCACACTCTGATTACAAAAAAACCCTTTTTCTATTATCCATTTTTTTCTGCTCATCCAAACCACAAATATTGTGCATATTTTTTGTTACATACAAGAAGTGTATAAGAAGTTTCCAATCAGCCATAAATGTAGATATTGTTCTTTCTCTGATCAAAAAGGTCAGTTTAGACATATGTAAACTCCATCATCATCACCAAATGTTCCTCTGTTGTGGGATCTTGTCAAACCTTTCCATTTTTGAGCATATACTAATCTTGCTGCAGTTGTTATATACTAGAAATCTTTGACTTACATTTAGTGTCAGTCTGAAGTTACAGCAACCTTGAAAAAAAGCAACTTAATGACCGTTTTTTACACGAAAGACTGTTGCAGCATCCCCATGATCACATGATAAAAATTCAAACTCTTGGCAACTGACCCATATTTATGACAACTGCAGCATCCCAGGATCATATGTTCATCATTTGGAATCTTCTGACAAGAAAAGTCAAAGGGGAAGCAGATTCACTTACTACTTAATGTAGTATTAACTTAATTGGCTGCAGTGATTCACTTGACAACTGTGGTAAGAAAGGTTGTAAAATTGGGCAAAGTTTATTTAACAACTGTCTCACTTAGCAACAGAAATTTTGGGCTCAATTATGGTTGTAAGTCAAGGACTACCTGTAAAAGAACAATCCATTCAGGTAGTCCTTGATGTTCAACCATTTATTGAAGTCACAATGGCACTGAAAAAAGTGACTTATGACCAGGCCTCACACTTACGGCTATCTCAGCACCCATTGTCATGTGATCAAAATTCAGATGCTTGGCAACTGGCATGTATTTACAATGGTTGCAGGATCCCAGGGTCATGTGATCACCATTTGCAACTTTCCCATCTGACTTCCCACAAGCAAAGCCAATGGGGGAAGCTGAATCAGCTTAATAATCGCATGATTCATTTATTTGTGGCAAAAAGGATTCTAAAATCAGGTGTGGCTCACTTAACAAGTGCCTTACTTAGCAATGGAAATTCTGGTCTCAATTGTGGTCACAAGTCGAGAACTATCTGGTTTCACTTGTACCCTGGTCTTTAAAATATTCCAAATCAATACATTTATTTGAAACCAAATGTTTCTTACTGTTTTATACATCCCCAATACGTAAATGTAGTTAGGCTTGAAATGGCTGTTCGGAGTTTGTAGTATCTTAGAAATGCAAGTGTCACCTGACAGCATGGCAAAAATGCTATATGATGTATTGACAGTATTTAAAATAATGATACCCAGTTGCAGCTTCCCAAGTGAATTTATTGAAATAACAAATAGCTCAATGTGCTATTTGTGAGCCGGCAGATGGTTCATTTTGATATCTGCTCTAGCCTGTTTATTTCAGCTTTGCTGCTCACCCAGGATCCCAATAGACCAGTGATGGGGAGGGATGCAGAACACACTCTTTTGTAGCAGATTCTGATTTTCTTTTCCTTTGACAAAGTAAATAGATAGCTCCATTGTGTGAGTAATGCTTTTCTGAATCAAAAACACATTATAGAGATGCATTCTCCACATTATCAAAATGGATTGGAGCTGATAAATAAACTTATCAGTTATGAATTAAAGCAGCAATAAACAAGATAAAACAGAGTGCTTGTCTGCAGAATTTGATATGTAATTGCACAGGGCTGTAAAATGATTTTTCTGCTTTGTCCCAGCAGTTCTCATTTATGAAAAAGAAAAGTGTCAGATGTTCTAATTTTGAACACTGGACTTGTCTCCCTCCATTTGGATAATGTCTATGGAGATTTTCAGTCATCCAGGTCATGGTTATCTCAAAATTGAATGGTGGAGAATGGAAGGATTTATATACCCTGCAATGCCCAGACTATAAGGACTATAAATCCTTCCATTCTCCACCGTCCAGTCAAAACTGAAAATGCTTCTTGAATGAGAAGCGAAATGTCTTTAAGGAAAAACAAAGAAAGTCCAGTTGCCTTTGAAAAAGCATCTTTGGGACTCCATCTGGAGAGTGACCCACATTTATGACTTTGAGTGTCATTCAACCTAGAAATAAGGAGAACAAAAAAACAGTGGAACAGCTTGCCTTCACAAGTTGTAGGAGCTTCATCACTGGAGGCTTTTATGAAGAGATTGGACTGCCATTTGTCAGAAATAGTGTAGGGTCTCCTGCTTGGGTGGGAGTTGGACTAGATGACCCACAAGGTCCCTTCCAACTCTGTTAATCTGACAAGTTGGAATTCCAGTGGGTAACTATGGCACCTTTATGACCCATGGACTCCAGGCTGGTTCAAAAATTCTGGGAATTTTAACTCCACAGGTCATAAAGTTGCCATAATTGTTCACCCTTGCTGTAGTGTAGCAAACCTGGTTATTATTTGGTTACTGCTATGCAAAAAGTACCACTCTGCAGCTTTCATTCAGTTTGCTAAACAAGAATTTTCTTCTTTTCTTCTCTTTTTTTCTTTCCAAAAAGAAATTCTCATGCATGGAGTGTATTCTTTCAGTAATGAGTCCATTCAGGGATTGAAGTTGTCAGAAAATTATCAAATTTGGAATTAAGGCACAAAGTTGGGCTGTCAAGGAAAATTTTTCTAGCATTTGACTGCTAGTACAGAAGCTTATATACTGGAGATTCAAAGCCTCCATCCAGATATAAATATATTAACCAGAGCTAATTGAAGAAAGAGGGGTACTCAGAGTATCAATCTTTTTCTGAGTAAATTATTACCCTCAGTTCTAATGAAGACAGGTTCTAATGAATCTGTCACATCATATCTATATCCTTTGATTCTTGTATTTTGACACTTTTGTGGTGTCAAATTCTTGTGGATTAGAAGCCGAGCTGAAGATGAATTCCAGAGTTGGGAACTTGGGAATTGTCAAGAAGGGTTTGTTCGTCACAAATTTAGATCCATTACAGTCATGTCTCTCAACCACATCAGCTTTAAGTTAGGTAGGACTTCAACTCCCAGAATTCCCTTGCTTGCAGGGAAATTCTGAGCGTTGGAACTCTACACAATTTAAAATTGAAAAACACCATTTCACAGGATACTTCTGGTTCAGGATCAAAAGTATCTGTCTAAACTAAAATTATTTTTAGGCATGATGGTCAGAGTATCTTTATTAAGAACAAAAATTGGCTTGTATTTTTTCACTTTTAGGTGAGTGTAAGAAACATTGCCTCTTCATTTGCAGAACATTGGTGGAATCTGTTGAATTAAATTAATAATTTAGCCCTTTTTTCCTTACATGGGCATGCAGAATGCAGCGGCAATCAGCGCCTCCCCCACACAACAGGCAGCTCCTTCCTCCTGTGCAAACTATTGCCGGGGAGGAAGGTCAGCCACCTCAAGCACAGATTTACAGAGGGCGATCGGAAGCGGGCAGAGCAGAGCTCTACGAACCACCCCAGTTCAGGGGGAAATTTGGTGGGGACCCAGACCAGCTAACTCTATTCCTTGACTCAGCTGAGATCCACCTAGAATGTTATGGACACCTTTGCCCCTCCCCTAGAGCCATGGTGAACACCATTGCTGAGGGGCTGGAGGGAGAAGCAAGAAGATGGCTAGCAACTCCCCACAAGAGAAGGGCTCCCCAACTGCATGATGCAGATGACTTCCTACAACTGCTGGAGGCCAGATTTGAGGAGGCAGAGGATGACCCGAATGCAGAAGATGAACTCAGCAACTTAAAGCAGGGAGGGCGACCCATCAAAGAACACACCCATGAATTTAGGAGAATCGGTGGGAAGCTACTTCTTTTGCCTGAATGGATGCTGGTTCACTTTTTCAGAACCAGCCTGGACCAGCAAATTAGCAAAGTAATTGCCTATCGTGACATCCCGAACAGACTCTCTGAGTGGTTCTGAATAGCCATAAAAGTCGAAGGGGAATTATGTGCTAGCAACATGAGGAAGCCACTGGGAACTAGAGACAGAGGGCAACCAGACCAGAGGCTACCAAGCCAACGGGACAGCACATCACGATCTGCCCCAAGACCAACCCTTGCATGAAGCCCAATTAAATGCTACCGATGTGGAGGAATAGGGCACATAGCAGCAGCATGTGTGACCCTAGATTCGAAACCAAAGCTGAAACCACCACCCAGGGTGCGACCTGAATGAGGCCCCAGACATGCCAGCTCTTGAAACTGACTTGGAACTATCCTTAATCAGTTGATGAGTTCTTCTTTGTTGCCTGAGAACGCTAGAAAATCATCAAAGTAAGGCATCACCCCCAGAATGCCCTGTAGTAGGCATTCCATTATACTTTGAAAAAGTCCTGGCACCATGCTTACACCAAATTGCAGCTGGAGGCATCTAAATGCCCCTTTATATGTCACAATGGTTTATGCCTCTGTGGTGATATCATCCACTGGCAGCTGCTGATACGCTTGGGCTAAATTGAGTTTTGCAAAAGTTCTGCCCTTTCCTAGGGAATGCAATAAATGCTGTATGACAGGCACAGGATAGGCACTCTGCTGCAATGCTTTGTTGATCATGCATTTATAGTCTGCACAGATTGAACTGTCTGGTTTGATCGGCATGACAAACGGGGTTTCCTATTTGGTGTGATCTACCAAATCCAAAAACCCCTGGGCAATTAGTTTGTCTAATTGACTGTCAGTTTTGGGTCAGAGAGCAAAAGGGTCCCTTCGAGGTTTCATTTGAATTGGGGTGACTTTGGGGTCTAGGTTGAAAGAGATGGTGGTTCCCATAGATTCCTGTTGAAGATGTCCATGAACTACTTGATCAGCTCATCGATGCTGTTATCTTGGATGGTGTGGATGCCTGTCCCTCCCAGGCCCAGGGAGTCGAACCAGTCCAAACCTAGGAGGTTTGGCAAGGCTCCATCCATTATGGTCAGCTGAAGAAGTCCAAGAAATTCTTTGAATTTGACTTGGAAGGACCCGCTTCCTATGACAGGGATGTGGTTCTCTTGATAGTCCTTTAGCTGCACTCTCTGGAATTTCAGATGTTTCTTCGCCAGCCCCAGAACTGTCTTCTTTATAGTTGCCCAGGATACAGTGGTCATGGACAACCCTGTGTCCACTTCCTTGTCACATGGGGATCCCTCGATGAGGACTGTGACATGGATTTTCTTGGCACAATGTGCACTGGTGTGCCTGATGATTGTCTGGTGTGTTTCTTTTGTTTCTGTGGCTCGGTCTTCTCTTCTCTTGAGTCTTTGGAACGGTGCCTTTCAGTGTCCTGTCTGGGAATTAGGCTGCCATTGGCAGTACAGGGCTGGCTGGGTGGCATGGCAAACCCTTACTAGGTGCCCCTTCCTTTCACATCTTTGGAAGATGGCGTCCTTGAATCTGCATACCGCTCTGGGTGATTGCCCCCACATCCAGCACAAAACGACTGCCTCACTTTCATTTCAGGGTTTCCCTTCTTCTTGTAACATGAAGAAGTCATCCTCATTGTTGACTTAATTGGGCTGGAGGGTTCAAGCAAAGTCTCCAGGAGGCTGTGCAAGTGCAGTCTCCTCTCAGTCCCTCTAAAGTTCAGGGAAATGTTTAACTGTATAATGCTGAAAGATGGAGCAATGGAAAGATTACTTGCAGCTTGTTACAGAACCATTTGTAATTGCCAGAAGGACATGTAGAACTCTGATGTGATTATGGATTTAGGCACTAGTTGGAAACTAGTTATTACTGAACTTCTATTCTTGTTATTGCATGCAACTTAGGCAGGTGCATATGGGAGTAGTGGACCACCCATCCAATGTTATTTTCTGTGCAAATATCCAGTAAGATAGTTGGGGCTAAGAGAGAGTGTGATGATAACCAATGAGCTTTGCTCCTCAGAGGAATTTTGTGTCTGGATGTCCCCAGATCAGGGCAACATCATTCTTGTTTTCCCATCAGCTTTCAACATTTGAATCAGTCACAACACTGCTGTGTGTAAAATACTAAATCCCCAAAAAGGCTATTTGATTTTATACATTTTTGTTTGTCATGGTTCTGAGGTCCAAGAGGGCAGTACTGCAGCACCTGATCGTGGCTACTCATTTAGCATCACCCAGGCAGCACGTATAGTTTAAGGGATGCTACAGACACAGGTGATTTGATGGAAAGATTCCTTTCATTACAACTGTGGTGCTCATATGCAAATTGTTAAACATATTGTGCAATATTGTCCACAGCATGTGTTTTCTGGTTCCCTAGAACAGGGGTCCCCAGCCTCCAGTCCATAACTCGGTACCTGTCCATGGCCTGGTGGGAACCGGGCCACGCAAGCAGCAGACAAGCATGCGAAGCTGCATTTGTACAAGCATTGCATGCAAAGCCATCCTTTTCTCCCCTCCATCACCAGTTCACAGAGCCAGAAAGGTTGGGACCACTGCCCTAAAAGACCTGCATGAAGCAACACCAGAGGCAATCGCTGGGATAGCTCAATTGGACATCCAGTTAGAAGGCCATTGCCATACCCCTCATAGTCATTTTGTATATAATTATGTGGAAGGTGTGTATATGTTTACTTCTCTTCTGTCATGTTCTCATAGTATGCCAAATAAATAAATAATAAGCACCACTGTAATTCAAGGAAGGGTTGCTAAAACATTTCCAACCCAGAATTTAAGAGTTGCTTGCTAAACTAATAAATATTTTGGAGATTGTTATGTAAACAACCAGGTGCAAGTGTCTCTGTTCATACTAAAGAGATCCAACTGCTCACTGGAACATAGAAAGAGGGTTAGAAAGACAATCCAACAATTTTCATAGATAGTACATAGATATAAATTGGTCCTAAATGAAAAATACTTCAGTTGCTCGAATTCATGTAATCTTTTCAACCTCATGCTTTTTGTCTCAAGAAATCTTGCTAAAGAAAACTTTCTGAAAAATCTTGTTTGGAAGTACAGTCAGTTTCAGCTGTGCAAAAGGTTGTGCCTAAGGTTGAAATGGAAGGATTGGGAGGGTTACGCTGGTTGTCTGGTGGCCTTTAAAAAAAATTATTTAAATTCTTGAATACACTAGGCAGGGAATGAAAACAATAAATAAGCAAACACTGGTTTCTTGTCAGGTATCACTTGATAAGACAATGCCATAGGCTAGGAACTCAGTGGCTCATCTGGTTAAGATACTGAGTTGGACTGTTAACAAGCCTGTGTTGGATATCTGAGTGCTGCTGCATGGTGGGGTAAGTCCCATCCTTTGCTCCAGCTCCTTGACGGGGGCATGAAAGGAGCCCGCATGGGTTTCCTGGGCAATGATGTCACTGGCTAATCCTTTCAACACGGAAGTGCTTTAAGTGATGCCTCTGACATGAAAGGGATGGCATAGGCCATAGACTAATATTGACACAATATCGCCAGAATTTTGGGGGTGTTCTGAGAAATGTTCTGTCTCTCTACATTGCCCATAATCACACAATTGCAAGAGTGCTGAAGCATCCTTTTGGTTTTCTAAGTGGTGCATTTTGTTAGAAACCCACAATGTCAAGATGGAGGGATTCGAGAAGGTGAAAGAAGGTGACAGAATGGCAGCCATGTAATGAAAACTTAACTTTTTATTTATTCTAGTTCTTTTATTTAGTTCCAGTCCTGTCATTTTTAGTTCAATTTTAATTTATCTGCCCACTGGAAGCAATTTAACAACAATTTCAGCATTTATGGACTTACCTTAAAAGTCCCTAGTGGTAGTTTTTCCATCATCACACACCAACTCAGTTTATCTTCCTTTTTGGAGTTAGAGACTATGTACCTCTGGAGGTTTAATGGCTAGAAAGAACTCGTGTTCAATTTGCAGTTTTTGCTCAAGAGAGAACTGTCTTGCTCTTGACGATGGCATCCATGGACCAAAAGAATTCAGCCTGCCCTTCCGTAGCCTGAAATCCTTGTCAAGATTTATTTATAAATTGTGAAAAAAGAGGAGGTTGCACTAAAAATAATTAAATGTGTCAGAATGTAAATAAAACTACTGCAAGGTCACACAGAGAGTGCTTGGGAAGAACATCGGAAGACTGAAAAAGTAATGGAAAAGATGCTTGCTCATAAACAAGACATTGTAAAAATATGTCAGTACTTCATTAATGTTCTAGTGATTGCAGTTGGTTCGCACATATTGAGCAACTCTGAATCTGTGTTATAAATCAAAGAGAATTCAGCATATGCATACATTCATATAGATTTGGCAACAATGTTTCATCTCTGTTCTTAGACTACCATGCCATAGTTTCTACACAGGATGCATTTTAGTTCACACGTTTTGAAGGCAGAGTCTAACCCTGAAAATTGAGGATCTTCAATGCAAAGGAATGCTGATCTTGAATTCGTACTTGAAATCTGGAAGATATTCCTATTTCAAGCTGTGTAAGAATTCTGGGCAACATATCAAATAATGGAATTGGAAGGGACCTTGGAGGTCTTCTAGTCCAACCCCCTGCCCAAGCAGGAGACCATATACTGTACCATTCTGAAACAACTGGCTTTCCAATCTCTTAAAAATCTCCAATGATAGACACCCACAATTTCTGAATAGGAATTTGCATATCTGGAGGGCACTTATTGAAAATGTTTGAATTAGATGCTGACAAGATAAATAATCTAGAAAGTTTTATGATCTAACTGAAATATTGCTTTGAGTCTTCTCAGGTTTCATCCTATGCTCCAGCTAACATACTGTTGTGACAAATATAGAAAAGTAAAGAAAAAGATCTTTCCCATCTAGTGATAATTAAGGTGTCAGAAAGGGACCATTTCTTTGCTAGGCTTACATGTATGGCAATAATTTTACTTAGTGACCACACATGCACGCACACACACCAGTGGTGGGATTCTACCGGTTCACATCTATTCGCTAGAACCGGTTGTTAACATTCTAAGCAGTTCGGAGAACCGATCGTTAGAAGAAATTACTGGCCTAATCCTATAAGGAAGGCAGGAAGGAAACATTCTGGTGTTGCTTACACAAACTGCCTCTCCATTAACCCTTATTACATTCTTGGCAGGACTAGACTTCCTGTCTCAGGAACTTCTCTGGAGTTTTTTCCCCCTCCTTTGCTGGTACTTTGCTTGTGTGGAGTGACCATTCAAAGTTGCAATGGTACTGAAAAAAGTGACCTATGACCGTTTTTCACACTTACAACTGTTTGCAGCATCCCCACAGTCATGAGAGGCCAGGTGAGGAGATGGTGCCTCGATATGAGTGATATTGAGTTGACCACACCCAGCCAATAACATGACCACCAAGCCACACCCACCAATTAAGCCACGCCGACAGAACTGGTTGTTAAAAAAATTGAGTCCCACCCCTGACACACACACATATATATAACTTTAATTGTTAATGTTTCTATGATTGCCCAGTCACTTGTTGAGATGGGCAGGTATAAAAACTCAATGCAATGCAATGCAATCAATAATAAAAACTCCTAAAAAAGCATATAACTGTGATGGCACAATGGTTATAATGCAGTATTGCAGGCTAACTCTGCTGACTGCCAGGAGTTCGATCCTGATCGGCTCAAGGTTGACTCAACATTCCATCCTTCTGAGGTCAGTAAAATAAAGACCCAAACTGTTGGGGGAAATCTGCTGACTTTGTAAACCACTTAGAGAGGGCTGTAAAGCACTATGAAGTGCTATATAAGTCTAAGTGCTATAGCTATTCCTATTGCTATATTTACCTCTCCTAATTTGGTGCTTGCCAGATAGATTATAGCTTGATTTCCATGCTATTCACAGAATGGACCTGCTAATTGGTAGTTTTGTCAGCTCTCTCAGGTAAAGCAGACAAAGAAACACAACTAATTCTATTGTATTGTAAGAATACAATACCAGAATCTTGCAAATCTGAATGTATAAACTTTCTGCTGCCACTTTTAACTGCTTGATCCATTAGGGTGGGCCCTTCCTAAGTTTCTGTAGCAGATCATTAAATGATTGTGGGCTCCTGCCTCTTATCAGCTTGTTTCATAGGCAGCATCTTTTTCCCTTGACCTCCAAGGTCATCTACATATTCCAAAATCAGGAGGACTAGTCCAATACATCTGGAGAACTTCAGGTTCAGGAAAAGTTGATGCCAAATGTTGTGCATGTAGTCTTTCCCAATAATGAATTTAGGAGTTTTCTCCTGACGTAGGAGATGACCAGGCTGAGCCTCAGAGGCCAAATGCATCATAAGTCATGAGTCCCTGCACATCAGCAAGAGATCTAAGTCTAGCCTACCTTGAATGCCTCTTTTATCACCCACTCATTTCCCTTGAACATTAGTTGGTCAGATTTTTGTAGATAACTTAAGTTTGCAATGAATTTTTATACTCATTTGAATTGACTGAGGTGCTTGACAGCTGCTTTTTTCTTTGTTTCCAAACAGCCCACCAAGTCGCTATGAAAAATGGCTCAGCTCTATTACAAAAAAGTAAACTACTCCCCCTATAGAGACCGGATCCCGCTGCAAATTGTCCGGGCAGAAGTGGAGCTGTCCTTGGAGGAGAAGGCCTACCTCAGTGCTGTGGAGAAGGGGGACTATGCCAGCGTGAAACATTCCTTGGTGGAGGCAGAGATCTATTACAACATTAACATTAACTGCATGGACCCTCTTGGTCGCAGTGCCCTTCTAATAGCCATAGAGAATGAAAACTTAGAGATTATGGAGTTGTTATTGAGCCACAGTATCTATGTGGGCGATGCACTCCTGTATGCAATACGGAAAGAAGTCGTGGGGGCTGTAGAACTGCTTCTGAATTACAAGAAGCGAAATGGGGAGAAACAGGTAAGTCAAGAATGAACTGAGATGTGTATCCAAGGAGTTTCCCCAAAAGTGCTTTGCAATAGGCAATAGGACGTTCTTTATTTTGAAGACATTTTGCTTCTCATCCAAGAAACTTCTTCAATTCATGTCAGCTGCCACCTTATGCTTGCTTGTGCTTCACTACCATGTGGTGACAGTCTGCCATGAACTCTGGGGAGAGTAGATGGGAGGGGGAATGCTTGAGGGAAAATGAAAGTTACTGCTGCATCTCCCTGGGACCCTATCTCAAGGTCCACCAGCTGGGAGAAGAATGCAGCTGCATACCAACTTGATGATTGAAGTTTGAAGTGATCATTATTTAAATATTTTGCTTGAATCTGATTAGTTATGAGTGGTGGAGGAGGGGTGTGTGTCAGCAATGGGAGGGAAAAGTTGAACTTAGGGATTTTGATGTGCAATTCTATGTTCTAACTACATATTACTGCAATACATTTGACTTCTAATAAAACTATACCTTTCTCAGTCAGCTGGGAAGGTCACAAATCATAATGAGATGACCTTGGAATAGTGCAATAGTTGTAAATTCATGCCAGTTCCCAAGTGCCCGAATTTTCATCATATGACTGTGGAAATGGTTGTAAGTGTGAAGATGCAGAAAAATAGGAGAATAGAATTCTTTTATTGGCCAAGTATGATTGGACACACAAGGAATTTGTCTTGGTGCAAATGCTCTCAGTATACATAAAAGAAATGATACATTCGTCAAGAGTCAAGAATCATAAAGTACAACACTTAATAATAGTCATAAGGTACAATAAGCAATCAAATCATACTAGGAAACAGTCAATATAAATCGTAAGGATACAAGCGACAAAGTTACAGTCATACAGTCACAAGTGGGAGGGGATGGGTGATGAGAAGATTAATAGTAATAGTAATGCAGACTTTGTAAATAGTTGAACAGTGATGAGGGAATTATTTGTTTAGCAGAGTGATGGCATTCGGAAAAAAACTGTTCTTGTGCCTAGTTGTTCTGGTGTGCAGTGCTCTATAGCATCGTTTTGAGGGAAGGAATTGAAACAGTTTATGTCCAGGATGTGAAGGGTCTGTAAATATTTTCAAAGCCCTCTTTTTGACTCGTGCAATATACAGGTCCTCGATTGAAGGCTGGT
The DNA here is from genome assembly GCA_023653725.1 of Bungarus multicinctus. Taxonomy (NCBI): domain Eukaryota; kingdom Metazoa; phylum Chordata; class Lepidosauria; order Squamata; family Elapidae; genus Bungarus; species Bungarus multicinctus. Next base: position 5,316,603 of record CM042841.1, read on the forward strand.
TGGTAGTAATTGTTTTTTCTAATTACTCTCTGAAGTCTGTGTCTGTCCTGTTGGGTTGCAGAACCAAACCAGACAGTTATAGAGGTGCAGATGATAGACTCAGTAATTCCTCTGTAGAACTGGATCAGCAGATCCTTGGGCAGTTTGAGCTTTCTGAGTTGGCCCTGAAAAAACATTCTTTGTTGTGCTTTTTTGATGATATTTTTGATGTTAGATGTCCATTTTAGGTCTTGTGATATGATAGAACCTAGAAATTTGAAGGTCTCTACTGTTGATACTGTGTTGTCTAGTATTGTAAGAGGTGGTAATATGGGAGGGTTTCTTCTAAAGTCTACCACCATTTCTACGGTTTTAAGTGTGTTCAGTTCCAGATTGCTCTGGTTACACCACGAGGCAAGTTGTACAACCTCCCATCCGTATGCAGATTTGCTATTGTCTCGAATAAGACCAATTATGCAAAATCATTTATAAGTCACTTTTTCAATGCCGTTGTAACTTAAAACGGTTGCTAAATGAATGGATGGAAGTCAAGGACTACCTGTATTATAAATAAGGGGAGTGGGGAGAGGATGAACCAGTTCAGCATTTTGTTTTGTTGGTTTGCATCATTGAGTTGGTCCAATTGAAGAAAACTGAATTGGAATTCGCTTAATATGCCTTTGTATCAAATTTCAACATCAAAGGCTTAACAAGTCTTCATAGGATTGCTTCTGATTATCTGGGATATGATACAGAAGGGAGAATTCTGCAGATGTTAAGTTTGGAATATGTATAACATGCACTTTGGGAGTTTGTTTGCTCTATGTATAGGCTGAAATGGGCAGTAAATAGCATCAGCCTTTTCATTTAGATCAGTGTTTCTCAACCTCAACAACTTTAAGATGTGTAGACTTCAACTCCCAGGTTTACTGGCTGGGAAATTCTGGGACTTGAAATCCACACATCTTAAAATTGTTGAGGTTGGGAAACACTGTTTAGATGAATGAAGCCATGATTTTGCATGACAATTACTGAATAGGAAAGATTTAGATTTTAAGTTTTGTTCTACACAACTTCTTTCCTGCCTCCCTCCCTCCCTCTCCCTCTCCCTCTCCCTCCCTCCTTCCCTCCTTCCCCCTCTTGTCTATCACCTGAAACCAGTCAGGCTCTAAGTAGCCCTCAGAGCTTACGTGATACAGTACAACAGCGGTTGCCAACCAGTGGGCTATGGCCCACTGGTGGGCCGTGAGAAAATTTTGGTGGGCCACAGAGAAATCTCACCCTCAGAGCCCCCCCAAAGCAATTAATCCAGGCTGCGCAGAAACACAAGGCTGCTCAGCCCACATGGCCTGTGGGAACCCTCCCAGCCCACTCACTCCTTACCTGGCAAACTTGTCTCCTAAGTTGCTATTTTTCCTTTTTCCGACCATCATCTGTTTTGCTGTGCTGGGAGATTTAGATTAGCTAGGAAGCAGGAAATGGTTGGATTTCTTGCTTTCTAGCTAAGTACAACTGAACTTCCCTTAGGACTGAAGGTTTGCTTGCAAGCAAATTCAGTGCAGACTCACGGCAAGCAAATTTGAGAGACTGAGCTAGCCGATGGTAGATAGATAGATCACTGAATGATTCTGTGAGCAACTCAATCTGTCAGCTTTGCCTGATTTTGGATAAAAGTTGCTTTTTTAAAAAATAATAAATTCAATATTTGTATGGTGTGTTGCGAGTTAATTTTGTAAGTTTGCTTGCTAGCAAATTTTATGAGTTTGCTTGCAAGCAAATTTTATGTGACAGACTGAGCTAGCCAATGGCAGATAGATAGATTTCTGAATGAATCTGTGATTCTGTGAGCAACTCAATCTGCCTACCTGCTTTGCCTGTTTTTGGGTAAAAGTTGCTCTTTTTCTATAAAAAAAATGCAATATTTATATAAATATTTATAATATTTACATACAAGCCATGCCCAGCCAGTCACATGACCACCAAGCCACACCCACAAATTAGGCCACACCCACAGAACCAGTTAGTGGTCCCTGGGATCTAAAATTATGATTTTGGTGGTCCCTGAGGTTTAAAAGGTTGGCGACCCCTGCTCTATTGCTTCTGTTTGCATTATGTCCCCCATTACTATTGTAGTGTGCTTCCTACATATGTTTGTTGATTAGCAAAAAGGACATCTATTTTTTCTGCTTGATTGGGTGGACTATGGCCATGTCATTTTTTTTTCTTTTATACTGATCCATATGCATTCTAGGAGATTTTCTTCTTTGGTTTCATGCATTTCTGTAGCAACATAGCGGTTCTTTGTATACAGTGCAACTCCACCACCTCTTTTATGGGGTCCGATTTTTTTGAACAGTTTTTATCCTTCCACCAGTATGTTCCAATCATGGGTTTCATCCCACCAAGTTTCTGTTATTCCAAGTAAATCTTATCTACCTTCATGTATTAATAGTTCAAGTTCATCCTGTTTGTTCCCCAGTCTTTGTGCATTTGTAATGTTTCACTCTACACTATTTTTCCTCATTGCTCTGCATTATAATTTGTCAACCTTCTTAGTTGTCCAGCATCACTTGGCAAATAGCCAGCCAAATACATTTAATAAAGAAATAAACAAATGCACAAAAATCCATCAATCTTCCACTGCCCTTATCAAGGCAGTTTTGGAATTAGCTCTGGTTAACATTTGAATCAATCATGCTGGGCTTGAATTATTTAAAGCCATCATTTCTGCTCTGTCAAATTTTAGTTTGTAAGTGCCTTAAGGCAAGGCCTCTCTAGAATAGCTGTGCTGGTAGTACATAAATTATAATAACAGGTAATCACAGTGCTCTATTTGGGGTTCTTGGCTCCTCAAAGGTTACCACAGAACTGGAAAAAGAGAAAGGGAATCAGAATGATCAAAGGTCAGAAAAGATCAGTAGGCTATATTGGCTGTTTTTTTTAAAGACACCACTAAAACGGCAATCATACACAAGCTTTCTCTGTAGAGGACTGAGTTGCAAGTGATGATACAGAAAAAATGACAAAGGACTTTTAAAAAGTGAAACTGACATAAATTTCAAATCAGATGTGAACAGGTGGCACTGTTCCCCTGGGGAAATCACACACACACACACACACGCACAAAAAGAGAGAGAGAGAGAGAGACTGCACCACCCACCCTGCAATTTTTAACCCCCCCTCCCACCCACCCAGGAACCAAGCTGCTGATATTAATGCCAAATGATCTTAATGCCAAAAAGGCATTAAGGGGCATGCATAAGCGCACCAACATGCCTACCGTCCCTGTCCTATTGTTTCTTTTGTATATTTTCTTTATTTTTCTTATATGTATCCATGTATTCATAACTATATTTTTACTTATACCTATTATCTTGTAAGCAATTGACAAATCAAATAAATAAAATAAAATAAAAAATAAATAAAATCCATGCATTTAGTGAGGAGGAGGAGGAGGAGGAGGAGGAGGAGGAGGAGGAGGAGGAGGAGGAGGAGGAGAAGGAGGAGGAGGAGGAGGAGGAGGAGGGAAGGAGGAAGTGGAGGTGGCAATATTAAATCAGCCCCTTGGTACAAGGGGCAATACAAGTAGAAGTGCCTTGATGGTTCTGTCCAAGCAGAGACAGGAGTGTGGTAAGTATGGAATCTTACTAAATCTATTCATACAGAGATACAATGCTCAGTATCTTTAAAGTTGATAATTCTTTCATGTTACTGATTTGGGAGTAATCAAATGATCAGGTCTCATACTGCCTGGGGAATTCTGGGAATTGAAGTCCACATGTCTGAAAGTTGCTAAGCTTGAAAAACACCAGAAGTACAACTTCTTGTGAGCCTAGGTTATTTTCCTGCACATTGGGAATAAGGAAATTTTCCTATGTGCCTGGTGCAGAGATGCAGCTGAAATTTAGTTAGATGCTAATTGGAAGGTTAAAGACGCAGAAAAAAGTAACTTATATTCCCCCCCTCCCGCCACCAAGGGACGGACAGAGAGAGACAGAGGGAGGGAGGGAAAGAGAGAGTGACCAAGTGTAAGCAATGGACTTTTCCTCCTTCAACCGAAAAAAGAATGAACTTCTGAAAGCGAGGCACTTCAAAAGGAATTCTTTATTGAAAGGAAATGATTCCAATACTAGTCAAAGCAGAATTTAAGATGCTTCCAGGCATACAGTAATAGATAAAGGGAGTTAGAACTCCTCCCCTTATTTAGATGTGGATTTAGTCAAACAAAGAACCAACATTTTAATTCCCCTCTCCCTTTATCTGGGAACGTATCTTAGAAGAGTTTCCCAGGGGTATCTTCCAGAGCTGGAATTTTTATGGTCCCTTCTCCTCTTGCTATCTCTCCAAGAGGTGACAGGTTTCTAGACATCTGACTCCAGTCCTCCAGTTGTATATCATGTGCAAGTTATACAGATTCAATATAAGATTTAATATATTCAGGTTACATCAAAAAGAATTACTTGTACCAACTTCCCCCCTTCTTCTTCCATTGAAGAATGGCAGATACATGAATCTGATACCAAGAGAGACACACACAGAGAAAGGGAGGATAAGAAAGAGACAAGAGACAGAGAGAAAGAGGGAGGGAAGAGAGAGACAACACACACTCACACACACACAGAAAGAGAGAGGGAAAGAGAGATAAGAGACACATACAGATAGAGAGAAAGAAAGAGAGGGAGGAAGGGAAAGAGAGAGAGAGAGACAAGAGACAGAGAGAAAGAAAGAAAAAGGGAGAAAGAAAAAGAGATGAGATAGAGGAAGAAAGAGAGAGATAGAGATAGAGAGATACCTGTTTAAAAGAAAATAGAAAAATGGCTCTTTGAGTGTTTAAGGTTGCAGACACCATGGTTATTAAGTGAAGCAAACACCATGGTCATTAAGTGAACCTTGTGGTCATTAAGCAAACACTGTGATTGTTAAACAAGTCCATTTTCCCCAATGGGCATTTTTAACCGGAAACCAGAAGGAATTGTTGGAAACTGGCAAAAAACATAGAAAACCTCAGTCACAAAACTGTGTGGGATGTTGTAATTGGTCATAAGTGTGTGTGTGTGTGTGCAGGTGCATGCGCATGGCTGTCAAAATACCAAAAATAGGTCAAGTAGCTCTAGGGAAGTCAGTTGTAACTCTAGGGAAGTCAGTTGCTAAGCAACTGGCCATTAAGCAAGGACCACTTATATTTGGTTTGCTAGTCACATGGCCACCAAGCCACGCCTGCCTGAGTCACATGACCAACAAGCCACACCCAGCCAGTCACATTACCACCTAACCACACCCACCCAGTCACATGACCACCAAATTAGGACACGCCCACAGAACGGATTGTTAAGGGATTTGAATCCTACCCCTGCTGGAGACTAAAACATATGAAGCACGGTTGCAGGAATTGGATATGATGGCTAGTCTAGAGAAAAGAAGGACTAGGGGTGACATGATAGCAGTATTCCAATATTTGAAGGGCTTACCACAAAGAAGAGGAGGTCAATTTATTTTCCAAAGCATCAGAAAGCAAGACAAGAAACAATGGAAGGAAACTAATCAAGGAGAGAAGCAACCTAGAACTAAGGAGAAATTTCCTAACAGTAAAAACAATGAACCAGTGGAACAACTTGCCTTCAGAAGTTGTGGTCGCTCCGTTCCTGGAGGTCTTTAAGAAGAGACTGGATAGGCACTTGTCTGAAATGGTACAGGGTCTCTTGCCTGAACTGGGGATTGGACTAGAAGACCTGCAAGATCCCTCCCAGTTCTATTCTGATTGATTGATCCCCAGAATAAGCTACTTTCTGAACTTAAACATGTTTGTATATATATTTTCAAAGGCAGACACTACCTAGCTTATTGGTCTTTGTTTTTCACATTCACTACTTTTTGGTTGCAAAAAAAATATTGTTAAATTATTACATTCCAAGGGGGGAAAATAGATACAGGTATTTCTTTTAATACACTCATTTACAAAACCAAAGGGACAAGAGACACTTTGCTATCTAATCTGCAACTCTTTATATATATTTTCCTCCATGGGTTTTCTTCCCCCTCATATAAGTAACAAAATGCCTTTAGCCAGCCCCAGAGAGAAATGTATTTCTACCTTAGGTTTAAGTGCTGGGAGATGCTATTATCCCAATCAAGTAGAATTTTCTTTGGGGAAAACTTCAGAATATCATCTAGTAATTGGAGAATGACTGCATGGGGAATGGTCTGGCCTAGGAATAGAAATAGACAAAGTGCAACTTCAAGAGCCAGGATGATGCTAGTAAAAGAAGAATAAATTCTGGTGGCCCAGTGGTTCAAATGCAGTATTGCAGGCAAACTCTGCCCACACTCTGGTGTTTGATCCTGACCCGCTTAACTCAGCCTTCCAACCTTCTGAGGTAAATAAAATGAAGACCCAGATTGTTGGGGCAATGTGCATATAATATTTTGACATTGTGTGCCACTCAGAGAGTGATGTAATGAGCTGTGGAGCAGTATATAAACCTAAATGCTACTACTATTTCAAGGAACCTTTTAAAAAAATAGCCAAATTGCAAGAATTTTGGGCAGGTCTTGCAAAATCTCTGAATTTTTGCAGGAGACTTTGTAAGATTTCTGATATTTGAATATACATAGACATATACATATGTTTCTGATGTGGTAGCATCATGCTTTGACGATGCTTTCTGTCCCCAAAGCTTTCTCACTCCAGATTCAACCAATCCCCTTGAATGACAGGTTCTGCCTTGGAATCAAGTGTTTATAACAACTGTGATATAATAAATTCAAATGGAAAGTATATCCCAAAACAGCATTCCTTAATCTTGGGGCCAGGGAGTCTGCCTTGCCAGCCTGCCATCCCCAGTGGGACCCACAGCCCTCATACTGCCTGATTTGATCCTTGGAAAATGAACGGCATAGGGTTGGAGAAAGGTACCTAGCCTTAAAAACTGGCTTTCTTGCATGAAAATAGCATAAAAATAGCTTTTAAAAAAATATAACAAGGTTAGTTTGGAAATCCTCTACTGATTACCATTCCTGCATTTAAATAGGATTAAATTGGTTTAAATACTCCTAAACCTGCCAAGAATAGTTTAAAAAGCCAAAGGAAGATTTGGGAAATGGTTGCATTGCATTATCAACTAGCACATTGGCCCATGTTTATGGTCTCTGTTTATTGTGATCAAATGAACCATGGCTTACTCAACCCAGTTTTATGGGTTCAGTTATACCAAACCATACAGTGGCCACAAGATCAGTCTTTGAATAATCTACCAGGTTAAACTGAATTTGACTGGAATTTGGCTTAATGATGTGTGTTCATGCAACTCATTTAAAGACCAAGCAGCTGCAATCATACAATATGCTGGTGAGCATTAAAGTGATTAAATTAAATTAAATTAAATTAAAGTTGGTGAGTATTAAAGTGGAGAGAAGAAAACAGACCCGTAGATTGTAATTCTATTTTTATTTAATTTTTTTGCTTTCTTCCTTAGCTGCTTAGGCTTACACATGAATCATTACACTATAATTCTCTCTTTTCCCCTACCCCATTTAAATTGCAAGATTGATAATAAACCAATACACTTATTAATTTATGTCTCTCTGAGGATCAGCCTGTTACATAGATTTTCCTCCCAGTGCTCATGGCTCTTTTTTTCTTTGTGTGTCTTGGAATTGACTAAACTATGTTCACTGTTGTAGCAAAAACATCATTTTGCCTACAGAAGGGATTATTGCAATGGGCCATGCATTTGATAATAGCGGTACATAATCCCAAACAAATAAAAACACATGTCAGTTCACTGAATATTTTTGAAGAGTTACAGATTACAGATCAGAAACAGTCCTTGTTTGCTTCCTGCTTCAATAGGTTGAAATCTCCTGCGTAGGACATGGAGTAAATGGGTAGCAGGAAGTAAATAACCTACTCTGATCAAAAAAGAAAACACACCACCATGGATCTTGGCAGTTTATCCATAAGTTTACATTGTTTGCTAGATATGCCTATATAGATCTTCCTATCTACCAAAGGAATATAGATAGTCCTTTATTTATGACCACAACTGAGCCCAAAATTTCCATTGCTAAGCAAGGCAGTTATTAAATGAGACAAACCCTCTTTTACAAACTTTTTTTGCCACTGAAACGACTGCAGTTATTAAGCAAAATTGGCCTCATTGATTTCACTTGCCAGAAGCTTGCTGGGAAGGTTGATCACATGACCCTGGGATGTTGCAATCATCCTAAATACTGTAATGCCAGTTGCTAAGCACCCAAATGCAAAAGCCATAACAATGAGACTCAGGCACTTTTTTTTAGTGCTGTTGTAACTTTGAAAAGTCGCTAAACAAATGATTGTAAGACTACTTGTATAACTCCATACTTTTTTTCTTTCAATCCAATGGTTGAAATTAAGTAAAATGGGTTGCAAATTTGCCTGTCTGCACCACAATGCTCTGAAAAATGAACTGATCAGGACCAAATTTAGTAGAGAGAAATCAGCCCAAAGGTTATCATAAAAATAGGCTAAGTTCTGCTGGAAGCTGCAACTCAGAAAATTCCAGGAAATTATTCCAGGAAAAAGGAACAGTGAATTGGAATGTTGGGGTGTCTTCCATTCTAATCCTGCCTCTTTCCTAGTTATGTGACCAAGGACAGTGTGTGCAGCCTGCCTGTGTTCCTTGATATAAACACAGGCACCAATGCTGTTGAATATTCAATGACGAGAGTCTGTGACATAGACTTCCCTCGTTGGTTTGTTTTCCAAGTGGGAAAACGAATGGCTGCCAGTGGCTGAAAATTTGGTCAGTGACCTGTAAAAAGGTCTGCAGGCATGCCACGGCTGTTTGTATTTTTATTGGAGTTAAATAAAGGAGTTCTTAACTTTGCCTATGCTGTCCTGCTTCTTCACTCAGACCCCCAATCTAACACTGGCGATGAAGGTGGGATTCTAGGAAAGAACAAAGGACACTCCCCACCTGGCAACAGACTCTTTCCAGCCAAGATTGAATCTCAAGCACCAGCCATCAGGATGGCTTACCTACATCCACCAGAACCTTTCAACCCAAACTAGCATGATTGGGTCTCAAATATGGGACAATTCAGAATGTTCCTATGAGCAAATGCCCTACAAGAGGCAGACGATGAGAGGAAGAAATCCTTGTTCCTTGGCTATTGTGGGCACTGCCTATACAAAATGGCTTAGACCTAGCTGCACAAAAGGATATCAAAACCATGGAATGGAAGGACCTACAAGAAATGCTACAGGAACATTATGTCCCCACAGCATCACCTTTCCCCATCATCTTGATTTCTACCGAAGAGAGCAACAGCCAGGTGAGACCATAAATGAATATGTTACCAAGCTTAGGGATATTGCAGTGAGCTGCAAATTTGAAAAGGTAGATCAAATGCTGATAATGAGAGACCTGAGGCTGCAGAGGAAATTAGTAACTCAAAAAGCGCTGATACTTAAAGAGGTGCTGGAAGAAGCACGAGCAGCAGAACTTTCTGACAAGCCAACAGCCACTAACATTAAGTCAGGAAGCATCCACTCATCCAGGGGGGCAGATTCTAGATACCCAGAAGAAGAGGGAGAAGAGGAAAGTACTGAGGAAGAAGAAGATGTTTATAAAATCAGTTCAGACAGGAGAACGAGGCAAAGTGAAGCAGAGACCCCCGAGGTGTTCAGGATGCAGGGGAAATCACCCCAGGTCGGCATGCAGGTTTAAGGACACCATATGCAGACGGTATGAAAAGAGAGGGCACATCGCAGAAGCTTGCAGAGTGAGCCTGTCTGCCTACCCAAATCAGAGGCAGCCATGTGGGCAACAACAAAGGGGATACAGGAAGGTGCCAAATTCAAACTACAGGTGAGAGGAAAGTGGAGCCGCTAGAGACAGAGACTATAATCAGACAACAATAGGACATTCTGATGCCTATAAGTAAAAAAAAAAAAAAGGCACATCACTGTGCAGATTGGAGAAGAACTATGTAACATGGAGATATATAGTGGATCATATATCTCCATAGTACCATGGGCAACCATAAAGAAGGCAATGCCAGGAATAACCAAACAGAAAGTAGAGCTCCAACAAATCAAATTAAAAATACCAGGAAAACAGCATCCCAATATTGGGAAGAGGATTTTTCCCAGTGAAGTTCAACAAATTCAATGGTAAACTACCCCTAACCATCATGGACAAAGACCTGCCCATCTTGCTCGGAATGGAGTGGTTTAAAGCCATCAGTGTAGAAGTAACCATACATGCAGTACAAGGTGATGAATCAGATAACTTACAAGCAGAATTACAAACCAAATTCAAGAGCGTTTTCAACAGAAGCCTAGGCAAGTATAAGGGGACCCCTATTTCTTTTAATCCAGTTCCTAATATTCCCCCTGTCATATTAAAACCAAGATGAGTTTCTTTTGCTCTGAGACCCAAGGTAGATGAGCAATTAGGCAAGCTGATTGCCCAGGAGGTCTTGGAGCCCATAGACCATGCTAGGTGGGAGACACTCATAGTCACGCCAGTGAAACCAGATGGTTCAGTGTGCATATATGCAGACTATAAATCGACCATAAATAAAGCACTGCAATGCAGTGCATACCCTGTACCAGTAGTACAACATCTGTTGCATTCTTTGGGGAAAGGAAAAACCTTTGCAAAACTTGATTTAGCACAAGTGTACCATCAGTTACCAATAGATGATGCTACTGGGGAGGCATAGACTATTGTAACGCACATGGGAGCATTTAAATCAATGGTGGGATTCAAAATTTTTTACTACCAATTCTGTGGGTGTGGCTTGGTGGGCGTGGCTTGGTGGGCATGGCAGGGGAAGGATATTGTAAAATCTCCAGTCAGAGGTGGTATTTGCTGGTTATCCAAACTACTCAAAATTTCCGCTACTGGTTCTCCAGAACTGGTCAAAACCTGTTGTATACCACCTCTGCTTTAAATGCCACAGATGGCAATTTGGGGTTAGTGTGGCTCCAGGGTTATTCCAGAGCCTAATGAAGTGCTTACTACAGGACATCCCTGGGGTAGTACCTTATTTTGACAATGTCCTTGTGGCAGCAGAGAACAAGAACAATTAAAACAATTTTGTCTACCTTGAACAGACAGAAGCTTAGTGCATTAAATGAACCAAGCCCATTTGAACCATCAGCTGACCAATTGTTGTGCAAATCCAGAAAACAATGAAATGTGATAGTTAGATTACAAGATACATGAATGCAGCCTTGAGTATATTAGACCATATTTGGAATACTGCATCCAATTTTGGTCACCACAATATAAAAAAGATGTTGAGAATCTAGAAAGAGTGTAGAGAGAAGAGCGACAAAGATGATTGGAGGACTGAAGGCTAAAGCATATGAAGGATGATTGCAGGAATTGGGTTTGTCTATTCTAGTGAAAAGAAGAATGAGGGGTGACATGATAGCAATCTTCCAATATTTAAGGGGCTGCCACAAAGAAGAGAAAGTCAACCTATTTTCCAAAGTACCAGAAGCAAGACAAGAAGCAATGGATAGAAACTAATCAAGGAGCAACCTAGAACTAAGAAGAAATTTCATGACAGAAAGAACAATTAAATCAGTGGAATGGCTTCCTTCCAAAAGTTGTGAGTGCTCCATCACTGGAAGCTTTTAAGAAGAGATTAGACAACCATTTGTCTGAAGTGGTATAGCATCTCTGCTTGAACAGGGGGTTGGACTAGATGACCTCCAAGATCCCTTCCAATGCTGTTGTTCTGAATTCTATATGTTAAAAGTCTCTTTGCTGTTGATAGTTGATGGGAAGTTTTCAGCTCCCCCCTCAGCTCTTGACCTTCTGTGCCATTAAGACTCCTTCCAAAAATTGAAGGAGAGAAAATAGTGCAGAAAAAAAGCTTCTAATTTCATGGTCATGATTAAAAGATTAAGGCAGACATGGAATTCCACAGATCATCCATCTGTGGATCTCATCCTGATTCTCAATTAAAAAAAAACCTTTTCTGTGTCAGCGTATGAATTACCTTTCCCTCGGAAATGTTATTGCAAAAACGCTGAGATGATTCACAGGACAGTAACTATAACAACCCAGCTCACCACTTTGCTTGAATTAGAGATGCTTGACAAGAAAGTGAAGAAGAGCCTTGCTTGAATTAGAGATGCTTGACAAGAAAGTGAAGAAGAGCCTTTGTTTACCTTGAGAGCTCAAAAACCTGAAAGCTACAGAAAAGGACACCTGAGGGGAAGATGTTTTTGCAAAAATGTCCACCACATTCAGACTGAAGAAAATAAACTGATTTGATATTAACCTCTGAGAGAAGGTTCAAGGGCTAAGTTAGGGCATATTAGAAGTGAATGGTCTGAATTCTCTACTGGTACTCTTAAAAGAAAAAAAATATATGGAGAAACAGAGAATCCATGAGGAAAAATGTCAGGGACTGAGGTGGGACTTTCTTATGATGTTGATTTTATCATCAAGGCTAGAGATAGAAAATCAACTCTTCAAACCAATCTTTCCTAAACCCTTTTTCATTGAAGATGTTAATTTTCTAGCCGTAAAACAGTTGAGGATCTGACCCTCTGTAACACCATCTCTTTCCCATTAATAGCTCTTTCCAGACATTAACATCTGTGGGGGAAGCCATTCTCAATATAGCCTCTCTGTAGAAGACTATTTATCAGCACACAATAGACGAGTGTCTCTTTTGAAAGCAAGAAACAAGTTTCGCTTCAGGAAATAGAAGTAAAATATATCCCAGCTGGAGAATTCTGGGAGTTGAAGTCTACATATATTAGAGTTCCCAAGGCTGAGAAACACTGATTTATAGTAAACTATAATGGTAGGCATCTTTCTGATTTTTTCCACCAAATTTCTGAATGGCAGAATTAGTTGGGCAATTTCATAATGAAAGAGGAACTGACCCACTTTTTCAAGAGTTGATTGTCTCCTCAAGGACATGAAAGAACTCCTACTTTCCACCCATAAGAATTTCTCAAAATGTTTTTCTTTTCTGAAATCAATTCCAGGAGCAAATTCTTAACAGAATAACAGAGCTGGAAAGTTGGAGGACTTCTAATCCAACTGCTCCTTAAGCAAGAGACTCTTCATTTCAGACAAATGGCTGTCAAATCTCTCTTTTAAAGCCTCCAGTGATGGAGCACCCACAACTTCTGAAGGCAAGCTGTTCTACTGGTTAATTGTTCTCACTGTCAGGAAATTTCTCCTTAGTTCTAGGTTGGTTCTCCCCTTGACTAGTTTCCATCTATCTTTCCATATTTTGTTAAATTCAATAAGAAGTTGTAAAATACACACATACAGGAAAAGTTCTTGGTGATATTTTACAATGCAAATTTGGGCACTTTGAGGATATTTTCCTTTAATTTCATTTGACTTTTGTAGCAGCAAGGCAAGATGACAGATGGGGAGGTTTCTAGTATAGCTACTTCTTTACCCTTAAGACTGACATTTCTTAACCTCTCTTGGGAGTGTGTGAACCATTCAGAAGGGTCTTCTCAAATCATCAAGGGTTTTCTTGATGGCTGCTTTGAGAGGGCTTCTGTTTATCAGCTAAAGATATTTCTGCTGGAATTGGAACAAAAATGAAAAATGGAGGATAAGGGGGTGGGCAAAATTGGAGCCATTATACTTTAACCACTTGGGCTTGGACAGGGATCTTTATAGAACCCCTTCTTTACCTCCCTCTTTTGTGAAGCTAAAAATCCTTTTTGGCTTATAATTTTAGCAGCCATCAATGTGTACAAAATGACACTAATCAACAATTAACTCCTAATGGGGTTCTTGGGGATCCTCTACTTCTAAGTAACTGTGGATATGCAGATAAATCCTCTTCCTCCTCCCCCTCCCCCCTCTCCTCCTCTCCAACTCAAAGCAGTAAGCATCATGCTTACATCTAACATCTAATATGTGTTTCTCAAATATCCCTGTATGTCAACTTCAGCTAGGAATGTATTGTCTGCATCTTTTTCCATTTCATTCACATTTTGGGATCAATATTAGGGCTTTGTCACCCCTTTTCCTTTGGGAGGTCATGTTGTGATTCCAGTAAATCCAGCATCTTGGAACAGCCCTCATAGGCTTCCTATATTAAATTATTGAGCCCATACATCAACATGCTCTAAGAAAAATCTCTATCACACCCAGCTCCAGTTGATTAGAATAGTTTTTAAGGTCTCCTGCCTTTGTTTTGGATATTTTTTACAAGTCTTACTCCAATGACACTTGCCAGAAATTACCCCTAAAATCCTTATATTTTTTTATTCAATCACACGTGTAATTCTTTTCCAGGGATAATCATGCACAACTTCCAATTTACATTCCTTTGCATTGAGTTACCTGTACACAGGAGGTTAATGACAGAATTTACTTTGTTCTGAAAGCTAAGTGAGGGGTTTTAAAAGGTTGGATTCCATGCTTCTAACTGGAGCTCACTGAACTGGTTACAAATTGTGTATCTAAAAATTTGACAAATTATAAACACAGTATCTTAATCTAAAGAAGAGGAAAATACGGCATGAAGAGGGAATAGGAAGTAGGGCAGATCTATTTAAGAGTGGATTCAAGTTTTTTCAATATTCACTATAGAGTCATTAGGAGGGAGAGTAGGGAAGCAGCTGAGCTTGGAATGTCTGGTAGGCAGGAAGATAGTTAAAACTGTTCCACCCTAGCAGTTTCCAGAATATATCTATAATTATGCAGATAGTTGCTTTAGTCTGGCAAGAGTCTGCTTTTAAGTGAAGAACAATAAAGGAAACTATGCTAAAGTAATTCCATGCATCATTTTTGGGACCTGACATTAAATTTATTTATTTATTTATTTATTTAATCAAACTTCTATACCGCTCCCTCTCCCAAAAAGGGACTCGGGGCGGTGTACAGCCTACTAAAAAACACAAAATATATACAATATAAAACCAAATTAAATATACAAATCCGGCTGAATCCCATCAATTACAAATACAGACATTTAAAAATCCGGGATTAATTAAGAGATTAAAAATTTAAAAATTTAAAGATGTAAAACCAAATTGAATTTAAAACCCATAAACCATTTACTGGGCCAGGCCGGCCTGCTGCAAAAATAAGGTCTTAACTGCGCGCCGGAAGGTCAGGATGTCTGTCATGGCCCGTATCTCCGGGGGGAGATCATTCCACAGGGAGGGGGCTCCCACAGAGAAAGCCTGCACCCTTGGGGTCGCCAGCCGACAACGGTCAGGCGGCAGCACCCCAAGGAGGGAAACCCTGTGAGAGCGTACTGGGCGGCGGGAGGTTGTTGATGGCAGCAGGCGGTCCCGTAAGTACCCAGGTCCCGAGCCATGGAGCACTTTAAATACAGTCAGTACCATCTTGAATCGAATCCGGAAGGCCACAGGAAGCCAGTGCAGCCTGCGGAGAAGCGGTGTTACGTGGGAGCTCCAAGGGGCACCCACGATCACCCGCGCGGCTGCATTCTGAACCAACTGCAGCCTCCGGAGACTCTTCAAGGGGAGCCCCGTGTAGAGAGCATTGCAATAGTCCAAGCGGGAGATGACTACATCAATCTCTCTGAGATAGGATCTGGTGAAAAGAACAATGGGAATCCAAGGGCTAGTTTTTCTTTGCAGAAGGCAAAGTCCAGAATCTTCTTCCTTCTTTTTCTGTGATGTCTTCCTGCTTTCAACTTTAGGATATAAGAGGTCCTTGTTGAGGGTTGCTGTTGCCTAAGGGAGCTTTCAGGTAAAAGGAGTGGTTGGGGGAGGCCACAGCTGCATAACAGGCAGAGAAAGAAAGTTAGAAAGGATGTGCTCTAAGCTATTTATAAAAGATGGCAGGAGATTTGCACTTTCAGACATGCAAGACTCTGTTAAAATAGTCTTTACAGCATCTATGGGGACTCACTATATAAATGGAGCACAGTATCCTTCCCTCAGTGTGACTGTGGGGTCCTACATCAAACTGTAGATCACATTGTGACAGGCCGTAAGCTGAAGGCATATACTGGTCCAGGATCTGATTTTTTTTCTATATAAATGATGCTGTACTTCAATGGTTAGATGACCTAAACATTCATATTTGAACATAGAACATAGATCATGTTAAAAATAACATTCATATTCTATTGTGTGTGTTTTAATCTAGGTAAAATATTAAAGTCCATGTATGATGCCATGTGTTAAATAATAAAGTAGCCTTACAATAATGTAAAATTAGCTCATCTGGTATGATTTCCTACCAGTCTATCTGGGAAGACTAACAGTCACTGACGTTGTCATTTTTCCCCTCAGTTTCCTAAACATGGCATAACCTTGTCCTATTTTTCCAAGCGTTCTGTTTGCATCAGCATCTTGTGTCAATTTGTTTGGGAACTGCTGTTAGCTATCTTCTTAGTGGCTTTGTGTCACCTTAAGCTGCAACATCTGATAGAGCATGACAATAGCTCAAAGGCAGGAGGGAGGCTTATATTATTGAGGCAAAACAAAATAAGTGGTTCATTGGGGAAAGCTGAACTTCTTAGTTGAATATGTGCATATGTGGAAGTGTGGGCTATGACAACGTCACATCTGATCTGGAATTGTCTATATCTTTGCTTTTACCCTTTCATCTTTACCCCAAGTCTTGCATCTTTCTCGTAATGTTCAGTGTTACTAGCTATTGAACAGAACAGTTCATGATGTGTGGAAGGGACTTTGGAGGTCTTCTAGTCCAAGCTCCTGCTGAGGCAAGAAATCCTAAAGTCGCCATGGTGAATAGGCCGCAATACAAATCTAATAAATAATAAAATAAATCTAATAAATATACCATTTCAGACAAATATCTAAAAACCTCCAGTGTTGGAGCACCCACAACTTCTGGTGGCAAGCTATTCCACTGACTAATTGTTCTGTCGGGAAATTTCTCCTTAGTTTTAGATTGGTTCTCTTCTTGATTAGATTCCATCCATTGCTTCTTGTCCTGCTTCCTGTTGATTAACAAGGAAAGAACAACTTTGATTTGAGGTCCTTATTTTAGTATTCCATGGCTATTAAGCTTAGGAGCTCTTCATTTATTTAGGGGAGAAAACTTTGGCTCACATAAGTTGAGATTCTCCAAGTAGTTTTAGCTGCTTGAAGCTTCATATGTGCCAGATCCGTGTATCTGCCATTCTTCAATGGAAGAAGAAGGGGGGGGGGGGCAAAGTTGGTACAAGTAATCCTTTTTTATGTAACCTGAATATATTAAATCCTATATTGATTCTGTATAACTTGCATATGATATACAACTGGAGGAGTGGAGCCAGATGTCTAGAAACTTGTCACCTCTTGAAGAGATAACAAGATGAAAAGGAACCATAAAAATTCCAGCACTGGAAAACACTCCTGGGAACTCTGCTAAGATACATTCCCAGAGAAGGGGAGGGGGGAATTAACATGTTGTTCTTTGTTTGACTAAATCCACATCTGAATAAGGGGAGGGATTTTAACTTCCTTTATCTATGACTGTACACAGGGGTAGGATTCAAATTTTTTAACAACCGGTTCTGTGGGTGTGGCTTAGTTGATGGGCATGGCTTGGTGGTCATGTTATTGGCAGTGCATGGCCAACTCAATATCACTCACATTGAGGCACGCATCTCCTCACCTGGCCTCTCATGACTTTGGGAATGCTGCAACGGTCGTAAGTGTGAAAAATGATCATAAGTCACTTTTTTCAGTGCCATAGTAACTTTGAATGATCACTCCACACAAGCAAAGTACCAACAAAGAAGGGGAAAAAAACTCCAGAGAAGTTCTGGACTCCAGGAAGTCTAGTCATGCCAAGAATGTAATAAGGGTTGATGGAGAGACAGTTTCTGTAAGCAACACCAGAATGTTTCCTTCCTGCCTTCCTTACAGGATTAGGCCAGTAATTTCTTCTAACAACCGGTTCTCCGAACTGCTTAGAATGTTAATAACTGGTTCTAGTGAATAGGTGTGAACTGGTAGAATCCCACCCCTGACTGTATGCCTGGGGATATCTTAGAGTCTGCTTTGCCTAGTGTTGAGATAATATCCCTTTCAATAAAGGATTCCTTTTGAAACCCCTGGTCTTCAGAAATTCATTCTCTTTGATTGAAGGGAAAAAGTCCAATGCTTACAATATGGTCCTCAGCAATACTGTTAAACTGCTTGAACAGCTTGAAATATCAGTAAAAGCCCATAAACGTGGCATCTAATGCTCGAAACATCTGACCTTGTGTGTTCTGGGGAAAGTACACGTTGCAAGCTAAGATGATATGTTTTTCTGCCAAAAATATAATAAGAATATGATCTTTTGCAGCCATCCTGCTAATCCTCTACTACTTAGTAGAGGACATTTCCATTGTGCAGTTTTGGATCCCATAAATCCAGTCATTTGATTCTGAGACGCTTGTTGGCAATGAGTTTTTATTACTGCATGAAATCAGTAGATTTTGTTGCCTGTTAGTCGGCTTGCTTCTCCTGGTTTTCTGCAATGATACAGAGGTGAAAGTTTCAATATCTAAGGGGTTGCTCCAAAGCACCTGAGGGTAGGACAAGAAGCAATGGATGGAAACTAATCAAAGAGAGAGCCAACCTATAATGGGAAGAAATTTCCTAACAGTCAGAACAATCAGTGAAACGGATTGCATCCAAATGTTGTGGGTGCTCCAACACTGGAAGTTTTAAAGAAGAGATTGGACAATAATTTGTCTGAAATTATAAGAGTTTCCTGCCTGAGCAGGAGTATGGACTGGAAGATTTCCAAAGGCCTTTCCAACTTTGATATTCTGAAAAATTGAGAAGTCATGGAAGATGGAAGACCCTTCCAAGAACTCTTATCTAAAAGACTACAAGGAAAGTCACTCTTAAGGCTGTTTGAGAAGAGAGTTTTCTTCTGTCCCTTTTGTGTCTGTTGCTAGCCAGGGCACAGATTCTATTCTTTTCTTCTCAGCTATTTGTATCATCAACTTTCAATATGGTGGAACTGGGAAATGTTTGAGCTTGGCCAGAGTGTAATGTAGTGTGGCTTGAAAATTTGGGCAAATGAAGTAACAAATGGAACTTTCCATGTTTCAGAAAATTGAAATGACATTGATGGATGACTATGGCTGTGCTGCAATCATGATTCAAAGTGGGTGCATATATCATGCTTGTTAAAAGCGCTTCAAAGACAGCTGTGTCTTTTTCTGAGCTTGAGTTCCATTTAAGGCAAGATAACCAGTGAAACCTGCCCGTCAGACAGTTTTCTCCCAGTGAATCTGAATAACTTCACTGCTTACAATATTATTTTGAAAAAGTCATGGTCAAACCCTACATTGCTAAACAAGATCCAGGAAGCAGTAAGTTGGTTTCAGGAAGACCTCCTGAATGCAAATTTGAGTAATGAATCCTGGAAATTAGAAGATAAATTTCTAGCCTTCATTTGCATAGTACTTTTTTTCAACTTGGCAAGTTTAAAAGGTGTGGAATTCAATTCCCCCAAATTCCCCAGCCATTATGATAAAATTGAAGTCCAGACCTCTTAAAGTTGCTGAGGTGAAAAAACACCAATTTACAGTGAGTTTATTAAGGTAGATTTTCTTTGGATAACATGTAAGACTTTTTTTCTTTGGGTTCTTTCTCCTGCTTGGTCCATGTTTGCTATTTCTTAGATACTTTTTCAATCACTTAATATTTCTTCTTTCAGGTCCAGCTTCAGGGCCTCTTTCTTCATGCTCTTATAGACATACTAGCTCGATACCTGTGCTTCGCTATGAAAACTATGTGGTCAGGCTTAGTTTCTGGGGAGGAAAATAAGGGGAAAAAATTCTACCTAGCATCCATCGGTTGAAAGCTGTTTGAAAACTGAAACAGGATTTGCTGTGTGAGCAAGAAGGAGATAGCAAGGACCCTGGGAATGACTTAGCTCAATTGTTCTGTACTAAAGCTGGTTGCTGCTGTGAAAGTAAGACTGAAACTGAAACTCCTCTCCTCTGCTTGTGTTTTGCATTTGGAACAGATTTCTTTTCAGGTGGGGAGGGGTAGTAGAACTCCTTAGCATGAGAGCATGTTAATAATAATGTATGAAATACTAATGCCCTGATGGTCATTTTGAAAAATCCTTTCTTAGTGAGCACCTAGAAGCCAAGAGAAACTTACATACCAAATTTCAAGTTTGTAGGCTTTATGGTTCTAGAGATTTTGTGATGATGCATGAGTGGTATTTCATATATATATATATATATATATATATATATATATATATATATAGATAGATAGATAGATAGATAGATAGATAGATAGATAGATAGATAGATAGATAGATAGATAGATAGATAGATAGATAGATAGATAGATAGATAGATAGATAGATAGATAGATAGATAGATAGATAGAAAGATAGATAGATAGATAGTTAGATAGATAAATTAAATAATTTTATATACTGCCCTTCTCCCGAAGGACTCTGAGCGGTGAACAGCCAGCTAAAATATATATAAATTACAAATATAAATACAATTAAAACAGAATTAAATTATGGGCTGCCAATTAAAAATTTAAAACCCCCGATTAAAATAAGCTAAAACTTTCATACCCCAACCAATCAAATCTAAAACCCCTTATTTAAAATCCCATTTGAAGTCAGCTCAGGCCAGCCTGCTCAAAGAGCCAGGTTTTCAGGTCACGTCTGAAAGCCCTCAGGTCAGTGGTTGTTCATAGCCCTGGGGGCAGCCTGTTCCAAAGGGCGGGTGCCCCCACAGAGAAGGCTCTATTCCTTGGGGTCACCAGGCGGCACATAGATGCCGTTGGGACCCAAAGGAGACCCTCTCTGTGGGAGCGCACCGGTCGGTGGGAGACTACTGGCAGAATGCGGTCTTGTAAGTATCCTGGTCCGATGCCATGGAGCGCTTTAAAGGCCAAAACTAATACTTTAAAGCAAACCCGGAAGGCCACCAGAAACCAATGCAGCTCGCGCAGGAGAGGCGTCACATGGGAGTATCTCGACGCCCCCATAACCACCCGCATGGCTGCATTTTGTACCAGTTGGAGCCTCCGGGTGCTCCCCGCAGGGAGCCCCATGTAGAGGGCATTACAGTAGTCCAGGCAGGAGGTGACCAGGGCATGGGTGACCGTGCGTAAGGCGTCCCAATCAAGAAAGGGCCGCATCTGGCGTATCAGGCGAACCTGATAAAAAGCCCCCCTGGAGACGGCCGTGATGTGATCTTCCAAAGACAGCCGTACATCCAGGAGGACACCAAGAGTGCGAGCCCTTTCTGTGGGGGTCAAGATCTCATCCCCAATAGCCAGCGACGGAGTCAGTGACTATATCGGGCCGCCGGAAACCACAGCCACTCAGTCTTGGAAGGGTTGAGTCGAAGCCTGTTCCCGCCCATCCAGTTCCGCACAGCCTCCAGGCAACGGGCCATGAACTCCACAGCATCGTTGGGGTGGTTTGGGGTGGAGATGTAAAGCTGAGTGTCATCAGCATTTCATCTGAGTGAAATGTCAGAGATGACATTTCACCCCAAAACCACAGATGATCTCTCCCAGCGGCTTCACATAAATGTTGAACAGAAGAGGGGAGAGGACCGACCCCTGAGGCACCCCACAAATGAGGGGCCTAGGGGTGGACCTCTCCCCCCCGTCAACACAAATTGTGAGCAGTCCGAGAGGAAGGAGGAGAACCACCGCAAAATTGTGCCCCCAATTCCCAACCCCTCCAACCGCCGCAATAGGATACTATGGTCGATAATATCAAAAGCCGCTGATAGATCTAATAGGACTATATATATATATGCATAGCATGTAAAGAAATGTAATAGATTAGAAAAAAGGAAAGGAAAAGAAAAACTTATAAGAAGAGACTTTGGGACAAGATTTCTTACACTAGAGAGAAGAGGAAACAGGAGGTGTCTTCTCCATGATGAAGAAAAGAGAACTATTGCTAGTCTCACTACATTTGCTACATCTGTCCATGAGATACAACAGTCATGTGCCATGGAGGATATAAAAATATATTTATTTTGAAAAAGTATGAAATATTTATTATTTCACTCACAAACATCATCTTGCACCGAGATGGACATGTTGGAATTGGGAAAGTCAATTTGCAAAATCCAGAAAATAGAGAGTGAAGGAGACTCAGTCCACATTAGAGGTGAAGCACAGTGTTTAAATATCACAGCCAACACACTACCAGACAATTCTCCATGGGACAACTCACCATGGGACAATTCAACAATTCAATTTAATTTTTCAAAATATTTTAATTTTTGTCATTCACATTTCATTCTGCTCCTCCTTTGGCATCCTTTCTTTATGGATTCTATTCCACCATTTCATTGATATTAGTGTAACTCTTGTCCAGTGGTGAGTTGTCCCACGATGATTACCCCAGCCAACCTATTTAGAAGAAAGACAAATAAAACTGGGCTAAGAAAGAAGGAGAATCTATATGGACTAAACATATCGGTAGGTAGCATCATCACAGCTTGTACTCAATTGGTGTTTTATTGATTACCATCTCTATTATGGCAGCTTTGTTGTGAGATTGCCACAGTGTGAATTAGTGTAAAGTAGTTTGGATACTTCTGGCTGTTCTATTTTGATCCCGACTGTGGCGTCTTACTTACCTCACTTTGATTTTTTTCTGTCATAAATTCTGCCTCACATGCTTGCCTCATCCCTTACCCCATGATATTCCCAAATATTAGTGAAAAGAGACTCAATCATACTTCTTCTGCACATTCACTTTCCCCTCTTATTCCACCAGCTTGGATTGAAGAAACAATTGCCTGATTCCCCTGGACCTGTTCTTGGAACAGAGCAGACTGACAGATAGATCGGTCAGTAAAATGGAAATGAATTTCAGGAGCTGAAAACTTATTTCCCTTCCCAGCTTTTCAAAAAGAAAGCTGAGTAAAACTCTAGCCAAATTGTGTTAAATGTTAATGGTTACAATTGCATCTCTAGAATTCCTGATTAAGTGTGGTATTTCTCCTTCTCTTATTCTCTGTCATCCCTCCTCTATTTCTCCTTATCTTTTTCCATCACTCCTACTCCTTCTTCTGAGTCTGCAGTTCAGCCATACTTGGTATTTAAACAATTTTAAGTTGGGTAAGCATTTTAGTAGAATTAATTTCCAGTCTCCCCTCCCCCCAAATGTAGCATTGATCTTTTTGTCACTCTTATCACAAGCCTGCTGATTTCTAACATTTAAATAGCTCTTAATCTGGATCTGCGAGTGCTGGGATGAAAGGCGGTGGAGTGTGAAGTCCAGGTATTCTCTGTTGCATCTTTAAAATGGTCATTTGTCATCAATATCAAGAATGTAGCTTTGCTGCACTGTTACCAGGAAAGGAGGCCTAGCAAATGCTTCTGAAAAATAGAAGGTGTCTAAAACCCTGCCCTCCCCAACTATTACAGTGTTCCTTCTGAGTTTGCTCTCTCTGCATTACAATTAAACTTGGAAAAAGCTTCCATTAGTGTAATTAAATGGGCTGGATGAAAGGGGTGGGAAAATGTGTGCCTGCTGATAGTGGATGTAACAAAAAGTCAATTCTTCTTGAGTGAAGCTTGACTCACAATGACTTCATGAACATGAGCATGTAAAACCCTGTCCTCCTTCCCTCCCTTTTTTTGCAATAAGGTAGAAGTAGTTTGTACCTGCTTTTTCTCGGGTGATTTTTCAAGAGCCCTTGTGTAAGCTTTGTGTAATGGCATGTGTGAATGACCTTGGGAGACTGGGTGAAGAGATGCTGCCTAGGGAATGGTCAGATAAGAGGGAGCATAGCTGTTGCATTGTATCATGGCATTCTGCATGTCGGTCATCTGTGCACCCACTTGCTGGTGGTGTCACAACAAGGCGGCTGCCAGATGCTTCGGTAGATAGCAGCATATCTTGAGAATCAGAGGTCATTTCTGAAATTCCTGACCTTGCAAGAGAGTAGGAGACTTGCAGGTTTGATATCAGCCTTACCAGGTAGACCGGACAGGAAACATGACCAAATAAACTAATTCTACCATTACTGTAAAGTTACATTAAAAGAATCTTGCAGTTCTGAAAATACAATTGTCTCATTATTTCACAGCCCAATAACTGCGGGGAGCTCCCTGCTGAGTCTCTTGTTCCAAATATTATGCAGCTGTGGACTACCCTTCCTCTTAACTGACCATTCCTAGGTCTTTCGCATGTATCATTATATTTTGGGATTTCCCTTTTCATTCAACTATTAACCAAGTCCCACTTTCCTTAACTTTATGAGGCCCACTGAGATGGATAAAGTACTGCTATCTGAAAGATAACACAAGTTCAGTTGACAAGGCTGGAAGTACTGAAAACTTCAATTGCAAAAGAGAGATCAAATGAATTTCACCTACTGGAAGCATGCCAGAAACACTTGTTGGAGCTGACAAGGTCTAAGAGGGAGAAAAATTGCTTAATACAAACATAGAAACTAACAGAAGGGAATATATCCCTTCTAAGTTCAGAGTTAAACTGTGAAGTCCTTGATGCTCTCTAAGCATGGTGGTTTGCTTGCCGATGTTGCATTACCCAACTATGTAACATCATCAGTTTTAGGGTTCCAAGTAATAGACCCATATTGAGCAAAACTCCAAGACAGGCAAATTCCTCAAAGAATAGCCTTATTGGATATACCATATTGGCATAGACCTGGTGAAAACCAATTCTTTTTTAAAAATTTTTATTCATAAACATTTTGAATACAGTGTATTATCAGAGCATATCATTTACAGAGGAAAAAAAGAAATAGTAGCATATATACTACTAACAATAGCAATGGTGCAACAGAATAACTAAATTTATCTTTGTGTTAGCTTATATGCAATCCTGTTGGTTATATTGGCATACTTATAGTTATAAACCATCTTTATGTTTAATTCATACATAACTATCTTTTTTTTAAATGAAATTTCTACTTTTTCTAACCACTCATAAAATCTATCCCATGTTGAGTAATATTCTGTATCTCCTTTGTCCTTTATTTTTAATGCCAATCTATCCATCTCCGCACAGTCCAATATTTTCCGAATTGCATCCTCATCTGATGGAGTGTTCTCATTTTTCCAATATTGTGCAAATACAATCGTCACTGCTGTCAATAGATGCAAAAGTAGATATATCTTTCTTGTATCTTGATTGTATTTGCAAATGTGGCCACCAAGCTAAGTTCACCCTTTGGTTTTGTAATTGCTGTCTAATTTTAAGTTCAGAGTTTTAAGACTCTGAAGGTTCCTGCAGTTTTCACCTAATTAAAAGTTTTTCACTTTCTCAAAACAATCAGTCACATGTTCCAATCATAGTCGGGTTGCCAGGTGACAGCACTCCGCCTTCTTCTGACCAGATGTGAGAATGTCCTTGGTTCCCAAGAGAAAGTATTTCGTTTTGGCTATAAGATCCCAGCTATCTAAAATTCCCCTTTCCCATCCCTCAGCTCCAGTGTGGCAACACTGAAGCTGTCAAAACGGCTTTGGTAAGGTCATCTTCAGGGTTGACAATCAGTGCAGTGAAGTTCACTCCAGCAGCCTTCTCCAGGAGCCAACATTCAGATAAGCAGGAATTAATACTAGATAAACAATCAGGCAGAAAGCAAGTACCAAAGGAGGATCTATATCAACACCCAAAATGGCAGGGCAGGTTATTTATTTATTTAATTAATTTATATACCGCCCCCTCTCCCATTAGGACTCGGGGCAGTGCACAGCCAGATTAAAAACCATAGAGAGATTTAAAATTAAAAATAGATTAAATAAGAGGCTGATAAATAAAAATAATAAAAACAAGGGAATGTTTAAAAATACCAAATTTAAAACCTCACAATACTGCTAGGCCAGACCGGCTCGTTGGAAGAGAGGGGTCTTCAAGGCGCGCCTGAAGGTCCGCAGGTCAGGGATAGTCCGCATCTCCGGGGGCAACTCATTCCAAAGGGAGGGTGCTCCCACAAAGAAGGCCCTTACCCTCGGGGTCGCCAGCTGACATCGTCCAGCTGACGGCACCCCAAGGAGGCCCACCCTGTGAGAGCGCACAGGCTGATGGGAAGCCGATAGTGGCAGAAGGCGGTCTCATAAGTACCTAGGTCCCAAGCCATGGAGCACTTTATAGATGACCACCAACACCTTGAATCGCACCTGGAAGGCTACCGGAAGCCAATGCAGCTCGCACAGGAGCAGTGTACTCTACTGCATATAAACAGGCAGCAAACCTAAAATTTGCTTCATGAAACATCTGCAAGGAAATCACTAAGCTCAAGAGAACAGTAAGGACTCCAAACTGGGAATTTGGGGACACATTATTCCTACATGTGTACCAATCAAAGGGAATTGTTGTGCTGTAGTTGCTCTTCAAAGACATTGTGGCTACCTAAGTTCTCCATAATTTGCTTTGGAGAGCTTTGCGCATCTGCAGATATCTTTCTCTATTTCCAATTCTGCTAACTTACAAGGTTTTTAATAATTTTTTCTTCTGCATGACTGTTCAGAACTGATATTCAGAAGAGAAGTGTTAAAATTACACAAGCTGTTGAAACAGGGAAGTATTAGTTCAACAGATCAAATTGTAAATATTCTAAGTATTCCTTTCTGGAGTACCTCTTCAGAGTAAGGTCTGAAAGCTATTTGTGATGTATTAATCCTTCTGTCTACAATAAAAGACTGTCTATTGCACCAATTTATATTAATTCTTCCAGTCATCTTAATATTGCATAAATGAAATATAGCAGGGAGTTTTAATAACTGCGTCAGAAAGCTCTCAATCTGTCATTGAGTGTCTGGTGTGTTTGCTTTTAGTCAGTGGAAGGATAATTTGTAAATATAAATTTTCCTCTTTAAAATGTCAGAATGGATGTAGAATTTAAATGGAAAATGGCATGAAATCTCCCAGCCATCCCTTTTGTAAAATGTAAAAATGTAATAGAGATAAGACTTTAATACAGATAGTCCTTGACTTATGACTATAACAGAGGCCAAAATTTCCACTGCAAGTTAATGGTTGTTACGTTTTGCCCCATTTTACACCTTTTTTTGCCACAGTTGTTAAATGAATCATTGCAATTGTTAAGTGAATCATTCAGTCATTAAGCAAATCTGGCTTCCCCCATTGACTTTGCTTGTTAGAAGCTGGCTGGGAAGATTACATATGGTGATCATATGATCCCGGGACACTGCAACTGTCATAAATGCATGCCAATTGACAAGTGGCCAAATTTTGATTATGTGACCACAGGGATGCTGCGACAGTCATAAGTGTGAAAACCAGTCATAAGCAAGGGTGGGATTCTACCGGTTCTATTGTTATGATTCTCTGTAGTTCAGAGAACCGGTAAATTGGGCCTCTGGCTGGCCCCACCCCTCTCCGCCTGCTTCTCTGCTGCCTGCCCACCAGTCCTTATCATGCATGCACAACGTTGCATATATGTGCAACACTGCTGCCTGCAGCCTGCTCTTGTGTACCTGCCAGGCCAGCCATTGCTGCCTGCCTTCCGCTGTGGCCCTGCCCTTACTGATCTCCCTGGGTGAGTGAGACTCTGCAAGCCCCAGTTGCCTTCCCCCCCAGTTGCCTTTTGTTGCCGCCGCTGGTCGCCTTCCCCCCACTTGCCTTTTGCTATTGCCTCTGCCGGTCGCCTCCCCCCCACTTGCCTTTTGCTGCTACTGCCGGTCGCCTTCCCCCACCACTTGCCTTCCGCTGGGGAACACGTGGAGAGGCTCATATAGGCTCCAACCAAGTCAGCAGCTGCTTCTCTCACTTGCTGCTGATAGGTGATAGAAGCAGCCGCTAACTGGCTGGAGCCTACAGCAGCCTCTCCACGTGTTCCTTCCAGTTGCTGTTGATGGGAGAGCAAGAGTTTCCCAGCACAGCAGAAAGCTTCCAAGTCCCCCTCCCATTAGAAATGGCTCCCGGGCAAGCAGGGAAGCAAGCCAGGTTGAATCCTGCTTTTCTCTGCTTGCCCGGGAGCCATTTTCGATGCGGGGAGCTTGGAAGCTTTCCACTGTGCTGGGAAACTTTTGTTCTCCCAAAAACAGCAGCAGGAAAGAACATGTGGAGAGGCATGTCAGCAAGGTGCCCCTTGATTGAGTCGAGAACAACTGACAGCAGCTGTGGGAAGTGGAGCCTGGAAGCCCCGATGCACCACGTATGCGGCCGCATGGATGGCGGTGGGACTGGTCCCGGAAGTCCAGATGCCACCGGAATTGCCATTGCCACCTCGCTGCTGTTACATCCCCCACTCCCTGCAAGTATGGTGAGCATGAGCCCCAGGACAGGTGACCAACCACCTCAACTGCTGCTCCTACTGACTCTTTTCCATGCCAAGAGTGGAGACTAGAGAGAGAGAGAGAGAGAGCAGCCCTCTTGGTACAGAGAAAAGTCACATGTCTCCCCATATTCCTCTCTCTGCGAGCAGTCTCTCGCAGCACCTTTAAACTTAGCATACTTCACAAATGAGGAGGAGGGGACAAGCTGCTCACGGAGAAAGGAATACACAACTTTCCTCCATGCGAGCTACTCTTGCCAGTGACTCCAGACTGTTTTGCCCAGCTAAGACAAGATCAGGGGATCCCCAAACTTGCTAGCTGGAGAATTCTGGGAGTTGAAAGTCCACAAGTCTTAAAGTTGCCAACTTTGGGGACCTCTGGACTAGATTATCAAGGAAGAGAGTGACATGCAGCAGATGCCTAGCAAAATTTAGTAATACTGCAGATTGGCTGTTTACATTGAAATCAGGTGCAAGATAGTGATGCTAGATAAATTATTGGGTAGTTTAGTTTGGTATTTATTTCAATAGGCTGATTTTAGAAAGCTAAACAGGATCAGACCTGGTAAGTACTTGGCTGGGAAGGAATGGGGGGAGGAATGGGAAGGAAAGAAGGAAGATAGGATAAGATAATTTTATTGTCATTTTTTTACTGTAAGTACACTGGCACACATTAAAAGTGAAATACATATACATATCCATACACATATGTAACACACATATACACATGCTACACACAGACACGCACACATAAAATCATTGCCCATTTTGGATACATAGCGGAAAGGAAGAAAGAGTATTGGATACATATATACAAAAGTGTGTGAAAAAAACTGCAAAGAAATAGGATTATAAAAAGCAGCTTCCAATCCTAGCAGTTATAGATGACAGAGAGAAAGAGAAATGAAAAACAGAGAGAGGGAGAAAGAGAAAGAGAGATGAGGAGGAAAGAGATGAGAAAGAGAGAAGCAGAAAGAAAGTAAGACAAAGACAGAGATACCTGTTTAAAAGAAAATAGAAAAATGGCTCTTTGAGTGTTTAAGATTGCAGACCCATGGTTTAGGCAAACACCATGGTCGTTAACCTTGTGGTCATTAAGCAGACACTGGTTATTAAACAAGTCCATTTTCCCCAATGGGCATTTTTAACCGGAAACCAGAAGGAATTGTTGGAAACTGGCAAAAAACATAGAAAACCTCAGTCACAAGACTGTGTGCGCTGTTGTAATTGGTCATAAGTGTGTGTGTGTATGCCTGGCAGTCAAAACACCGAAAACAGGTCAAGTAGCTCTGGGGAGGTCAGTCGTAAATTAGAACGCTTGCTAAGCAACTGGCCATTAAGCGAAGACCACTTATATTTGGTTTGCCAGTCACATGGCCACCCAGCCACACCCACCCCAGTCACATGATTACCTAGCCATGCCCAGTCAGCAAGCCACGCCCACTCAGTCACATGATCACCAGGCCACACCCACAAATTAGACCACAACCACAAAATCGATTGTTAAGAAATTTGAATCCCACCCCTGGTCATAAGTTACTTTTTTCTGTGCCATTGTAGCCTTGAATAGTCACTAAATGAATGGTAGTAAGTCAAGGGCTACCTTTAGATGGAATCCTGAATTTAGATTATGCCAATAATCTAAATTCAGGATTCCAAATTCTAGTTCAGCATTGAGACAATTATGTCTCCACCCATTTAGGATTTAAAGATTCAAGCAAGCACCTTAAATCAGGCCTAGAATCCCATAATTAACCAGCTTGTTTAACTAACGCATACAGATAGTCCTTGACTTAACAACAATTCATTCAGTGACTGTTCAAAGTTACAATGGCACTGACAAAAATGACTTATGACCGTTTTCCTCACAACCGTTACAGCATCCCCATGATCCATGATCAAAATTCAGATGCTTGGCAGTTGACTCATATTTATGATGGTTGCAGTGTCCCAGGGTCAAGTGATCTCTTTTAGTGACCTTCTGAGAAGCAAAGTCAATGGGGAAGTCAGATTCACTTAACAACCGTATTACTAACTTAATAACTGCAGTGATTCACTTAATAACTGTGGCAAGGAAAGTCATGAAATGGGGCCAATTTCATTTAACAAAAGTTTCATTTAGCAACACAAATCTTGAGCTCAATTGTGGTAATAATTTTAAGACTACCTGTATAAGAACAATCCATTAGAAGCGGATATTTGGGCCCCAACTGATGCAAGCTTACACTTTGTAAAAGTTGCTCATATAGAGTGCATTGCAGTACTCAAATCAATTGCCTTTTGTGTGAACTCAAGTTATGACTCAATATACAGTGCAAACCGAGCTGGTGAATTGTTAAGAGAGCATTACGACTAAATGGCAAAGCAACCATGTAGTCGTTTCAGAGAGTATTTTTCTGTTGGAAACATTTTCTGCACCATCCAATTCTATTTTTAAACTAATGAATTTCTTACAGGGGAGCCTGGAGGTCTTCTACCAAATGTTACCCCAGCAAACTTGTAAATTAGATTGCTCCAAGATCCCCAGATAATTCTGCCTTTCAAGGAGCCAAGACTGCCAAGAAATATATCTGTACAATTAAGTTCTAGTGCTCTTGCTGTGATCATTTCTGAGCTGGCTAAAACAGCCAACAACTTAGTACTATCTATGCCAGCAAACCAGACACCAATTGACACCCTGCATGCAGTGATAACATGGTGCAACTGGTACCCTTACATGCTTTTCTAGAAGATAGAACATAGAATAATAGGGTTAGAAGGGGCCTTGGAGGTCTTCTAGTCCAACCCCCTTCTCAAGCAGGACTCCCTATACCATTCCAGACAAATGGCTGTCCAGTCTAATTCCTAACTTCTGGAGGAAAGCCATTCCATTGGTTAATTAATCTAGGATTAGAAAATAACGGAACAACGGAGTTGGAAGGAATCTTGAAAGTCTTCTAATCCAGCCCCTGTTCAAGCAGGAGACCCTATACCAGGGGTGTCAAACTTGATTTCATTGAGGTCTGCATCAGGGTTGTGTTTGACCTTGGGGGGGGGCATGGTAGGCGTGGCCATGGTGGGCGTGGCCAGTATGATGTCACCATGTCAGAGGGCGCATGTGGTGGCCCAAGTGTTCTTCCAGTGATAGAGTACCCACAACTTCTGGAGGCAAGCAATCCCATTGATTAATTATTCTTGCTGATAGGAATTTTCTGCTTACTTCTAAGTTGGATCTTTCTTTTAATGATCTTTCACCCATTACTTCTTGTGTCAAGTGCTTTGGAGAACAGCAAAGTCCTTTTTTCTCTGTGATAGCCCCTCGAGTACTAGAAGACAGCTTTCATGTCACCCCTAGTTCTTCTTTTTGTTAAAGTAAACATAGCTAGTTTCCTTTACCATTCATGATACACTTTGGTCTCCAAATCCCTTATTATCACCAAGTGCCAAAACTGGAGTGGCGGAAACCTGAAAAACAGCTCCTCGGCGCATGTGGAAGCGCCCGAAATTGGAAAAGCAACAGGCAATGGCTGGTGTTCCCAGAGAGATGGCTCTGCATGCCACTTCTGGCATGTGTGCCATAGGTTCACCATCACAGTTTTAGGGTATCAACATTTGTAACCACATACAGTAAATACAGTAACTGCTATTACTACTACCAGTAGTACTTGTCACATTTAGCCTGACACATTTAAAATGTGTGAGCCATATAACAGGGCAGATCATAGAGAATCTACCTTGAAGGTATGCTGTGTAATTATTTCATTGTTGTTGTTTTTTAATATAAGCCTTTCTCTTCAGAGTTCTGGATTGCCAACTTCATTTTTCCACTTTTAACCCAGGACAAGCTATATGTGACCAGTGGAAATTATGAAAAATTTCATGCATGGGGAAATGCCATAATGTAACATCTGTATTTCTCTACTCTGACAGCTTAAGGGCTGTACTTACCTTTTTTTGCTGAATAAAAATATAATTGTCTCTATGCTTTAAAGTGGACAGCATGGTGCCTCAGTGGTTAAGGCACTGGGCATGTGGCCTGGAAAGCTGACAGCCCAGGTTTGAGACCCGAGCTCCATGCAAAAGGATGAGCTCCCATCCTTGCTCCAATTCCTGCCAACCTAGCAGTTTGAAAGCATGCAAATGTGAGTAGATAAATAGATACCACTTCAGTAGAAAGGTAACAGCGCTCCATGATGTCATGCTGGCCACATGACTGCAGAAATGTCTTTGGACAGCACTGGCTCAATGGCCTTGAAATGGAAATGAGTATTGCCCCCACCACAGTCAGCAATGACTAGCGAAGTAAAATCTGCACAGACTCCATTACCTTTTACTTTATGCTTTTTAAAATAAATGCTGGCTTGATGGAGGCAGTATCGGCCCTACCATTAAGGGAGACATGTGGCCCTCTAGCAAGTGGATCCAACATTTTCAGAATAATTAAACCATCTTTTGGAAGTACATAGCTAAATATCTATGGAGAGCCTCAGTTCCCAGAGCTGAAGAAGCTTTTTGGATGAGAAGTCTTCAAGGAAAAAACCAAGTCCAATTGCCTTTTGGAAAAAAGTAATTTTGGGACACCTTTTAAAAAAATAGATTTAAGGATTATCCCTGCAAGGGTTGAAGGCATTTTGGCTCCATCTGTTTTTGGAAGTCATCCATCCACATGACATAAGAATGGTGGAATGCTCCTTGTGCATTTTAAACGCCTTGAACTCATGGTCCCAATGAATAGGTGCAAAGGGGTTGTGATAGCTGTTTCTGCTCTTTTTTGCTTGGTGGACTCAGTTATGCATGCCAAATATCTTATCCTTCGTGTCCTATTCTGGCCCGCTGCCCCAATGCATGGGACCACAGTTATCTAATCTTAAAAACAAAGTAAATTTCAATTTTAATAGAACAGGGAGGGATAAACCAAATTTTAAAATGTCCTTGAATGCAGAACAAACATGCAAAGACTCCCAAATAGTTTATTTGAGATGAAAGAGATTCTTAGAAACTATAAGGTTTAAAACTGAGTGATCTCACCATGTTAAGACTAAAAATGGCCATGCTTGGAACTTTGAACTAGCAATGATTAGAAACCTCAATTTCTCTCCAGATATTGCTGAATCCATCTACTTGATTATTCGCTATGGTTTGTTTGACTTTTGTGTCATGGGAAGCTGTAATTCCACAAATCTGTAGACTGCTATATTGAGAGAGATGAGAAGATGAAGGCAAGAGAGCAAGGATTTAACAGGAAATTATCAAATGCAGGAGGACACTAGATGTCAGTCCCAAAACCATAAATGATACATAGAAATTCTTTCAAAGAATCAGACAGAAGCTGATTTATTTAGAATCATAGGGTTTGAAGGCACCTTGGAGGTCTTCTAATCCAAGCTCTTCTTGAAGAAATGGCTATCCCATCTCTTCTTGAAAACCTCCAGTGCTGGATCATACACAACTTCAGGAGGCAAACCATTCCACTAGTTAATTGTTCTCATTGTCAGGAAATTTCTCCTTAATTCTAGATTGGATTCCAAGCTGACATCTTTATTGTTGCACACCTGCAGACAAAGTCTTGCCAGATTGAAAACTCTATTATATATAGGTAAAGGTTCCCCTCGCATATCCGTGCTAGTTGTTTCCGGCTCTAGGGGGCTGTGCTCATCTCCATTACAAAGCCAAAGAGCCAGTGCTGTCCAAAGATGTCTCCGTGGTCATGTGGCTGCCATGACTAAATGCCAAAGGCGCATAGAACGCTGTTCCCTTCCCACCAAAGGGGTCCCTATTTTTCTACTTGCATTTTTACATGCTTTCGAACTGCTAGATTGGCAGAAGCTGGGAAAAATAACAGGAGCTCACTGTTACGTGGCGCTAGGGATTCGAACCGCCAAACTGCCGACCTTTCTAATGGCCACTGAGCCACCACGTCCCTATTATATATAATACAATGTAATATAGTCTGTACATTATATAGTATACTATATAATTTAACCTGTGAATTGTTAATGAGAGACTGTCTTCACCCTCTTACCCTGACACATGATTGTGTCATAAGTCATAAGATTATGTCATTAGATGAGTTGCTTCTTAATCCTCTGGAATTCCTCCAGATATCCATCTCTTCATTAAACACCATCGCACTAAACTTTTAAATGAAGAACTCTCTGGAGACCTACAGGACGCTACACTTGTGGGTTTTTGTCTTTTTAAAATGTATAATATAGAGTTTCAAGGAGTTGTGATCTCTCTGCAAATATCAACTCTGTTTGCACAACCTACTTCATTTGACCACTTTGAAACTTGATAAGAGTTTTGAATGACTTGCATGTTGTTCCAACTCAACCCAATTGGGTTATGTTATGTCTCAGTGAATTGGCTGAAGTCAAAAAATGGATTAACTCCACAGCCAACCTCAGTGTCCAATGTGAATGGGGTCAGTAAGTCTCTTTTTCACATTCTAAGAAGCTATTTGCAAGTTCATGCCACCATGGAAATTGAATTGGCTGTCAAGGTCAAATCCATTTTGACTATTTTCCTGGATCAGTTGAAAGAATGAAATATCATTTCTGTCTGCATCATAAAAGCAGGGAGCCTTTTCTGTGTTGGAAGAACAGATAGTGCGTGTGAACCCTGGGGTTTATTAGAATATCATTTTCAACAGGGGTGGGATCCTACCAGCATAACAACCAGTTCAATGAGTGTGCATATGCAGTACTTGCAAAACAATTTCTCCTGAAAACAGTCACCATCTCCTGTTGACACGTGGCACTCAGCTGTGCTGTGCAAAGCAACTAAGGTAAGAATAAAGGACAGCCTAAAGCCCCAGTAGTGGGGTGGGCCCAACTGAAGAAAAGAAGATCTTCAGAGAGAACCGGTTCAATATCAGCTGCTCTTCGGAGCTACTGGTTTGATAGAATCGGACTGAACCGGTAGAATCCCACCCCTGATTTTGAAAGAACTAGAGCAGGCGCCTCCAAACTTAGCAATTTTAAGACTTACGGACTTCGATTCTCAGAATTCCTCAGCCAACCAGCAACTCTATTGCTGAAATTCTTGCAACTGGCTGAGAAATGCTGAGAGTTGAAGTCCACAAGCCTTAAAGTTCCAAGTTTGGAGACCCCTGAACTAGACCGTGGATTGGACTAAGGTTAGGACCAGGAGTTGTCTAATGAAGAGTTTGGTAAGAGATTTAGAACAGGCAAACAAACCTAATTCTTGGCACAATCTGTAATTAACCTGTGTAATTTGGTACCAGAAGCTGTGATGATGGGCACTAATTTGGATGGCCTTAATAAAGGTTGGGGAAAATTCACAGAGTGAAGGTCTTGAACACACAATGCTGTTTATTGATGAGAATAGCTTATCTCTCAATACCAGCTGTGTGGGAACAATGATAGAAGAGCTACATTTCCATTTGTTTGTTTTTGAGCACCTCAGGTGCAACTGGTTTGCCATGGAGAAACCCGGTGCTGGATTAAGATAGTTCACAAAGCAGAAAAAAGATAAGCATAGCTCAATCCTTCTGCTATGCCCAAATTAATCAAACAATGACTCTAGTACTGGAGGTTTTTAAGATATTGGAGTCATTTTTCTGAAATGGTATAGGGTCTCCAAGGTCTTCCATTATACTCATCCACAGCCCCTTCAGTAGTCAACAGGAAAGTCATTAAAAATTGCCTCCCTAATATTTTGCAGGATGGCTGGTTCTAAATTGGAAGTATCTCTTACTGAAATTCTTGCAATTTTCTTTCTTTCATTACAATAAATCTTATTAAAGAAGAATCTGTAAGAATCTTGCTTGGAAGAATTGCTTTCCAATGGAAGAAAATATCTATTGCTTAGGGTTGAACTGTGAAGTTATGGTCCCTTGCAGAATTCATCACACTAATGATGTTCTCTAGTTGCAAAACAGTGAAGTAAGTATGAAATGTCTGCTAGCAAACAACCAGGTTCAGGGAGCACCAAGAAATCCAGAAATACATTCAGTTGCAATAGCTTCCAAAAAAAAAATCCTGATACTAATTCATCAGATCCATGTTAGGTGCTCACCTTCTATTGAGTAGGGCACTTTTAGGCACTTTTTTGTTGTCATTCTTATGCCAATCTCTGCACAAAGTTTATACTTTCTCTGAAAGAATCTCACGCCTTCCCTTATCTATTTTAGATCACAAAAGATCCCTGTTGATCTTTTGGCTACATTTTTGTTTGGAGTACCTTGGATGGCTCAAAGGCAAACAGGCCCAGAGGTCATCTGGAATTAGTCATACTTTTTGAGGCAGTGCAGTGGTTGAGTGGTTGGATATGAGTTTGTCAACTGTAAAACTGGCAGCCCAGATTTAAGACCCAAGGGCCACATGACGGAGTGAGCTCCTGTCCTCACTCCAACTCCTACAAACCTAGCAGTTCGAAAGCATGCAAATGCAAGTAGATAAATAGGTACCACTCCACTGGGAAGATAATAGTGTGGACGTAATGTCCTGCTGGCCACATAACCATGAAAATATCTTCGGTGCTGGCTCAATGCAAAAGCAACGGCTTTGAAAGAAGAGGAGCACCACTCCCAGAGTTTGCAACAACCTGCCAAATAAAATCCAAGAGACTTCTTTATCTTTTATTGGATGAAGTGGGCTGACTGAATGGAATCATGCCAGGCACTGAGTCGAGTTGCACATGCCAGCAGCAAACAGAATGGTCTGCCTTCCAAAGGGAATTATTGGCAAATCTCCTGCCAAACTCTTTTCTGTGCTTGAAGGTTTCAGACTTCTGAACAGCAATGTCAATAATAACCTACCATTGAGGGTGTGTGCACATTAGCCTTAGCTGTGAGGTGTACTGATCCTTTAATAGCACACTGCTATGGGGCTGGCAGCTTGTAAACCATTTACACATCTTTCTTGTTGAGAAATACTGCTGCACAGCTCTCCCTTAAAATGGGGGTGTTTGAATAACAATTCCTTCTGAACAACAGATTCAACCTGAGATTGAGAGGGGGGAAGAGTGGAAAAAGCTTTTTTTTTAATCTACCATTTTGTTATGTGCTATAGAACCTGCAATATTTAACTTCAGAATTATGTAATCAGCTTTATTGCTGATTTCTCATTCTCTCTCTTTTGCCAAAGGTGAGTTTATATATGTAGAATTATGCATTCTGATAGTGTGATGGGTGTGTTTAGCAGGAGGCCTCCAAAAATTCCATATTCAAATATGGGGATGGTTACGTGATGGCTTGTTTTTTTCTCTCATTCTCTTATGTTTAAAACAGAAAGATTTTTTTTGCAAAAATAAATTTTGATTGAGGCTCTAATTAGCAAGCTCCTTCCCAAATATGCAGGTAGTCCTTGACTTACAACAGTTTATTTAGTGAGTATTCAAAGTTACAATGGCACTGTAGAAAAGTGACTTATTACCGTTTTTCACACAGTTACAATCTTTGAAGCATCCCCATGATCATGTGATCAAAATTCAGGTGCTTGGCAATTAACTCATACTTATGACCGTTGCTGTGTCCCAAGGTCTTGAAATCACCTTTTGCAGACTTCTGATAAGAAAAATCAATGGGAAAGCCAGATTGTTAAGGAACAATCATGTTATTAACAACTGCAGTGATTCACTTAACAACTGTGGCAAGCAAGATTGTACAATGAAGCAAAAACTCAGTTAATAAATGTTTCACTTAACAATAGAAATTTGGGGCTCAATGGTGACTACAGGACTACCTGTATTTTACTTGTATTTTACAAGAGCTTTAGCATTAAATTATCTACAGCCATCTCTTCCTGGTCAAACAAAAGATGCCTCAAAGCTTATGCTTTTGGAAGTGATTTACAGACAGTAGTGGCTCCATTTATTTTTTAGAAAATATTACATTAAAGAAATGTATATTTTAAAGATATAGGTAAGAGAAATTAACATAATGAAACAACATCCAGGAACTGTATTTAATAGAGGAAATTAGCTTTAAATTCTGTTTCTATTAATACTGATGTGACCCAACAAGTCTTCATTTCCTTCCTGGATTTGAAAATTATTATTTTTTAAATGGAATTCCAGGAGCATTCTTCACTCCTAGGAACAGTGCTTGACCCTGCATTCTTAAGAATAAAGATGATTTGAGTCCGCTTATTGTCCTCAACAGTCTGGGTCCTCATTTTACCGACCTTGGAAGGATATAAGGCTGAGTCAACCTTGAGCCAGTCAGGATCGAACTCCTAGCAGTGAGCAGAGTCAGTCTGCAAACCTGCATTCTAATTACTGTGCCATCATGGCTAGTTGGATGCTAGTTACGCTCCCTCAGTCCTAGGAAGAAGACAATAGCAAAGCACTTCCAAAATCTTGCAAAGAAAAATGTAGTGACCAAGAATCAATGTTGACTTGAAGGCACAATGATCATCATTATGATCATCATCAAGGATTATAGGAAGTAATTATGATCAATCTCATTTGTTTGTCTCAACACCACTAGATTAGACTTTTTTATGCATGGTATAAGAATCATATACTGTATAATACTCTCAACATTCCAAGTGTATCTACTGGTGCAACAACAGTTATAACAGATAATAAGAGTTGGAAGGGACCTTGTAAGTCATCTAGTCCAACCCCCTGCCCAAGCGGGACACCCTATACCATTTCTGACAAATGGCAGTCCAATCTCTTCTTGAAAGTCTCAAGTGATGGCGCTCCCACCACAACTTCCAAGGGTAAGCTGTTCAATTACTTGATTGTTCTCACTGTCAGAAAGTTTCTCCTTATTTCCACGTTAAATATCTCCTTGTTCAGTTTCCATCCATTATTCCTTGTCTGGCCTACAGGCGCTTTAGAAAATAGATTGACCCCTTCCTCTCTATGGCAATCCCTCAATTATTGGAAGACTGCTATCATGTCTCCCCTGGTCCTTCTCTTTACTAGACTAGCCAAGTCTAGTTCCTGTAACTGTCCTTTGTATGTTTTAGTTTCCAGTCCCCTAATCATCCTGGTTGCTCTTCTCTGTACTTTTTCTAGAGTCTCAACATCTTTTTTATAATGTGGTGAACAAAACTGGATGCAGTACTCTAGGTCTGGTCTTACTAAGGCTTTATGGAGTGGTATTAATACCTCCCTTGATTTCGGTTGTATCCCTCTGTTAATACAACTTAGGATTGCGTTAGCTTTTTTGGCTGCTGATGCACACTGCTGGCTTATATTTAGGTGGTTGTCCACCAAGACTCCAAGATCTCTCTCACAGTTACTGCTATTGAACCTAGTTTCACCCATTCTATATGTGTACTTTTGGTTTTTCTTGCCTAAGTGTAGGACTTTACTTTTCTCTACATTGAATTTCATTTTGTTAGATATGGCCCAGTGTTCTAGTCTGTCAAGATCCATCTGGATCTTGAGCCTATCTTCTTGGGTGTTAGCTATTCCTGCCAGCTTAGTATCATCTGCAAATTTGGTAAGTTCCCCTTCTATTCCCTCATCTAAGTCGTTAATGAAGATATTGAAGAGTACTAGGCGAAAGATGGAACCTTGTGGCACCCCACTGCTTACCTCCTTCCATGTAGACTTAGACCCATTAAGGACTACTTGTTGAGTACGGTTTGTCAGCCAGTTCTGTGTCCATCTAATGGTGGTGCT
Organism: Bungarus multicinctus; assembly: GCA_023653725.1. Taxonomy (NCBI): domain Eukaryota; kingdom Metazoa; phylum Chordata; class Lepidosauria; order Squamata; family Elapidae; genus Bungarus; species Bungarus multicinctus. The sequence goes on from CM042841.1 coordinate 5,356,365, forward strand.
ATCTATTCCACTTTTTTCTAGCTTACTAAGAAGTAGGTTGTGGTCTACTTTGTCGAATGCCTATGGTTGTGGTCTACTTTGTCGAATGTAAATATATTATGTCCACAGTATTTTGCTGGTCTACTACTTTAGTCACTTTGTTGAAGAATGAAATAAGATTGATTTGGCATGATCTGTTCTTAACAAACCCATGCTGACTGCTAGTTATTACTTTACTCATTTCTAGATGTTGGCAGATCTGTTTTTTTATTATCTTTTCCAGTATCTTCCTAGGTATTGATGTTAGGCTGATTGGTCTATAGTTTCCTGGGTCTGTTTTTATTTCCTTTTCTGAAGATGGGTACCACATCTGCTCTTTTCCAGTCCTCTGGTAATTCCCTGGTGCTTCAGGATTTTTGAAAGATATGGTGCAGTGGTTCTAAGATGACCTCTGCCAGCTCCTTTAAAACTCTGGGATGTAATCCATCAGGCCCCGGTGATTTGTGTTCATCAAGATCAGACAGGTGTTCTCTTACTATTTTTTTGCTTATTTTAACTTTTATTTCTAGTCTGTCTTTTACAGTTATGTTTTTGGTGGGTTGAGTTATAGTTTCTTTTTGCGTGAAGACCGATGCAAAGAATGAGTTAAGCAGTTCTGCTTTCTCTCTGTTGCCTGTTACTTCCTTGCTGTCTTCTCTCTTTAGTGGATCAGCTGTTTCCTTGATTTTTTTCTTGTTATTTATATATCAGAAGAAACTTTTCTTTATTATCTTTGACTTTTGTTGCAAGTCTTTGTTCGTTCTGAGCCTTTGCTATCCTGGCTTCGTCTTTGCAGATTCTGGCTATCTGCTGATATTCTGTCTTAGTTGTACATTCTTCTTTCCATTTTTTGTACTTGTCCTTTTTTTCTTTCAATTTGCCAAAGAGATCTTTGTGCAACCATGCTGGTTTCTTCTTGGATTTCTTGTTTTTCTTTCTCAGTGGTATTGTGCTGGTCTGGGCTTCTATGATTATTCTTTTCAGAGTTTCCCAAGATTCTTGAGTTGTTTTCCTCTTTAGGATTTTCATCCATGGAATCTTTTCCAAGTTCTCTCTGAGTTTATTAAAACCAGCTCTTTTAAATTCCAAGATTCTGGTGTCATTATGCTCTATTGCTTGTGTCTGTGTTATGTTGAATTCTAGTATAACATGGCCACTCTCACTCAAGGTTCCTGCAGTTTCATCTCCCTCTATCACTTCTTCTGTTTGTAAGAATTAAGTCCCGTATGGCTGTCCCTCTAGTTTCACCCTCTACCTTTTGGACAACAAAGTTGCCAGCTAGGTTGGTTAGGAACTTTTTTGATTTCTCACTTGGTGCAGAATTAGTTTTCCAATTGATATCAGGATAATTGAAGTCTCCCATTACTATTGTTGTGTGTTTCCTGCATATGTTTGTTAGTTGGTTGGCAAAAAGGACATCTATTTTTTCTGCTTGATTGGGTGGCCTATAATATACACCTATGGCTGTGTCATTCTTTTTTTCTTTTATATTGACCCATATGCATTCTAGGAGGTTTTCTTCTTTGGTTTCATGCATTTCTGTAGCAATATAGTGGTCCTTTCCATACAGTGCAACTCCACCTCCTCTTTTATGGGGTCTGCTTTTTTTTTTTTAATAGTTTGTATCCTTCTACCAGTATGTTCCAATCATGGGTTTCATCCCACCAAGTTTCTGTTATTCTAACTATATCATATCTACCTTCATGTATTTGTAGTTCGAGTTCAACCTGTTTGTTCCCCAGACTTTGTGCATTTGTATATAGGCACTTGAGATCTTTATGTCTGACGCTGTGTTACTGTCTACATAACCTGTGTTGTACCTGCCTCTCCCTACTTTCTTGCCACCTGTTTGATTAGTGCACATGGTATGGCACTCTCTATTAAATGCTTGGTTTTGGTTGACAGCAAGGTTGATAATCTTACCTGCATAAACATCTGTTTTGCATGCACTGGTATCCTTATTAATTTTAGGTTGCTGGGGACAGAAATGTTCTGTATCCATTAATTCTTTGTACCCACTGTTCAGTTTAAATGTTTACTCAGGAAATCTGTGAATTTAATGCCAAGTAACTCAGTCCTTTTCTTTGATGGATGCAAATCATCTCTTTTGTACAGTTTTTCATTGGACCAGCTGCAGACATCATGACTAATAAAACCAAAGCCTTCCCTTTTACACCACACCTTTAACCACACATTAAACTCCGCTACACTCTGGCCTTTCCCTTTTTGTTCCTTGTATACTGGTAGAACCTCTGGAAAGATAAGCCTACAGCCCATATTACTAAGTTCATACACCAAGCTCTGGAAGTCTTTCTGAACAGAAAGTACATCCTTCTGAGACAGATCATTTGTACCAAGATGTATAATAGCATCAACATCACAGTCCTTACTGGCATTCTTGACTATCTTAAGAATATGCCTCTTGTCTCTGCTGGTAGTAGCACCTGGCAGACACCTGACCTCTTTCAAAACCTCTGTATCCTTTCCTAAATTTACATCCCATACAATTGAGTCCCCAATCAGAAGGTGGCTTCTCTTTTTGGATGCCTTGCTCTTCTTGTGTGACTGGTGTGTAATACCTGATTCACATTTTCTCCTTTCCAAAGTAAGTTCTTCTTCTAGGACCATGATCCCTGGCTTATTTGAATCATCATTATCACAACTACCTTGACCTATCACTTTAGTGTCCCTATTAAGGTCAGCAAGGGCACTGTATCTGTTATGCTGGGACACAGCAAAAGCTTTGTGTTTATGGTCCACAGCTCTCACCCTGCCAGATCCCACGTTTGTCCATACTGCCATTTTCCTGTAGGATCTTTATGGTAGTGGGGGCTGGTAGCATGGCAGCTCAATAGATGGCTGGATTGGACACCTAATTTCTGCTTGGAGAGCACATATTAGAGATTCTAGATAGCTAATCTGTCCATGTAGACTGATAATTTTTTTACAAAGAGGACAGTATCCAAATTTGAAAAGAGTACTGTGAAAGACAGCTGTAAAGCAAGTATTACACTGAACTAAGCCAGTCATTTTGAAATAAAATAAAATCACAATCTCAAGCGCACTAACCCTAAATGTATTATTGGTATTTTTGGTTTATAGTTATATGATTTGCGCGCCGTTAGGCATGCCAGCAGCTATCTTTCTCCTTTGTACTCACCCTCTGCCTCCTCACAAGCAGCCAGCAGCTTCTCCCACCAACCTCTTGGAATTTGAAATGCAATGAGTGTTTGGACCCTCTCCACAACACACAGTTAGGATATAAAGGTAATGAGGATACAAAGGCTCTGCATTTTAGAAGTTATAAATATAAACTGCAAATTTATTTAAAGGCTCCCCCTTCTCCCATCCAGAGTGAAATGCTGACTTCTCCATGTAGTTAGTAAAGTGGAGAAGATTTATTCTATTCAATGCATCTCTAATAGCAAAGTACAGAAATGATATTTTACCATCACAAACAGCAAATATATAGATTTTTTTTTTTTTAATTACATTTATATGCCGCCCTTCTCCGGAGACTCAGGGCGGCTTACAGTCTATGGAGCACCATGCTAAGTGCTCAGCAATAGCCTTCATTCCATTGTATATGCCTGCTTATTACTAGGGCTTTTTGGGCCCCTCAAGCGGCATTTTTACAAAGTCAGCTTATTGCCCCCAACAATCTTGGGTCCTCAATTTACCTACCCCGAGAGGATGGAAGGCAGAGTCAACCTTGAGCCTGGTGGGATTCGAACCTGCACTAATTGCAGGCAGCTTGTACTAAGTGCTAGATGATTAACAGCCTGCACCATCAAGGCCCATATTTGCTTTCTCTTCATGTTTTCTGCTGCTTTGTTTTCTATTCAAGATACATCAAAGCTGACTCTCTTACAATATCCCAAGCACTGAAATAAAATTGTGGCATACATAACTTGGGGATGGAATGGGAACTGAACCTCAAGCCAGATTGTCATGAGAGATTTTGGCACCATGTCTACATTCACATTTGGAACCTGGGATTCTCACATTTTCTCTTTTTCATCCCACTCTCTGAACTTTGAAATGTTGGGTCACCAAAAGTCACATAATTTCTTAAGCTTGAAGCACAGTTTTTTGACATTGAGCAATTTGTAAGCCATAGTAGCACCAGAAGCTTCAATGCTGTCACATTCTTGTGCTTGGGAAATTGGGAGGGGGGATTTCATGGAGTGTATGTGGTTAGATATAATAGCATTTTTCTTTACAGTCAAGGTCATGTTATTCCTGCACCTGGGTGAGGAGTGGTTGAAGGAATGTCTCAAGTTGGGATGGATGGTGATTAGATCATGTGATGGAATGATGGGTGCAGGGGATGGATTTTGTATTTTTAATTATTGAAGGAAGGAAACCCAGAACTCTCAGATTCAGGTTTTCCCTGATGTGCCAGTATGACAACTCTAATAAAAGGAAACTTTGAGAAAATGCCTGTCTCAGAGTTTTTAATTGGAGTTGGGTTTTTTGGGAATCCTGACATTAACTTGCTGAACCACTTGTCAAAAGGCAACATATTTAGCAAACAGGACTTCTGGCTGTGCTTTCATCATGATTGGAGTGGGGATTGCTCCGAGCTCTCTGGTTGGAGGGTCCCAATTGGGACCGAAACCACAATGGAGAGGTGGTGAAAGAATCACCTGACAGGTAGAGGGGAGCTGCATCTCTTTTCCCTGCTAAGGAAAAACCTTCTGAGCTACTAAAGATAAACCCAATAAAAACAACAGGAAAGAGAATTCATAAAGATTGGGACTGGTGGTGATTTTAAAAGTTAGAGAAGAATTTGTGAAAGAATTTGGTAAAAGCAAAGAACTTAATCCTTAAAACTGAAACAGAAGGAAAATAACCTAAAGGGAAAACTCTTATAAAAAGAATTTACATAATTGGAACTAATGATTGTACAGGATTTGGCATTGGATAGGCATTACTTAAAATGCTGTAATTGACTGTGGAAAAAAATAATAATTAACAATTGAAAATATTGATAAACTTGATGAAAGATTAAAGAAACAGTAAAAAAAAGTTGGAAAGTAGAAACTGATATAAGAGTAACACTTGCTGTTAAAAAAAAATCCTGTAGATCCTGATAACCTGACTTATTTAAAGTTGAAATTAAAGGAAAATAAAAGGAATTGTACTATTAAAAGACCCCAGAAAATTGGAATATTGGCTTTAAATTAGTGGAGGAATATATGAAGATTTCCCCTGGGATTTGGATACGCGAAAAAAATAGATTGATGGACTTTGGGACTTAAAGACTGGTGGATATTGGATTTACTGATAGGGAAAAATTGTTGGTTTAAATAAAGATGCTGGATAATTGGACAATTGGATAGAAAAATAAAACAAGCAAATAAAAATGAGCAAAATATGAAGAGAAATAGCACTGGAACTATAAACTATAAAAGAAATGATTAACAGAAGCATTAAGGACTTACTGAGTAAAATACAGAATGTGGAAGAAAAATGGCGACACAAATTATAGAAGAAACTACAGAAGAAAAGCAAGAAGGGCAGGTGGAGGAGGAGCCAAACAGATGAGAAACCAGCAAGACAGAGCAGATGGAACAATAAACAAAGCAAAAGGGGAAACGGGAAATAAAAAGTAAAATGTCAATGATTGAGGCAATAAATCCATGGGAGGAAATTCTGAGAGTTAAGCAACAAAAGAGAGAAATTTAGAGAGAGGTTTTTGAGAGGACAGGGGCAAAACTAGAAAATTGGGAAGAGAAACAGAGGAATATAACAGAAAAAAGAGGAATAAGCAAGAGAAAGGGTCAAAAAATGATAGAAAATGGGAAGCAAAGTAAGAAGAGATTAATAAATACTGAAAGGGGAGCAAGAAACTATGGTAAAAGAGGGGAAAGATAGAGATTCTGCATGAAGAGGTGTTATAGATATTAATTTTGATAAAATGGGAAATCAATACTTATTAAAGATATGTAAATTGTTAACTAGAAAAACAAGGCTGGATATATTAATTGGAGTAAATATGGAATTAAGATATTTAAGATATGTAATTGCTAATGGGATATATGTAAAATTAATATGATATTATGGGGAAAGAAAGTCATGTGGAATTTGAAGGGGATATATATATGTGTGTGTGTGTGTGTGTAAGGTTTTTAAGCTGATAATTTTAAATAATAAATAAGGGAGACTAGTATAGATCTATTTCGAGCTAGTTAGCTCTCTTCAGCTAGCCATACCCTTACTGGGATTCGAACCAGGGAAGTATTACATGTGAGGCAGTTGTAATTGCCACCACACCACCTGGCTCTATCCTTATCAGCAGAGGCAGGGGAATAAATATATACTTTGTGTTACAACACCCTGTTAAGCCCCAATTAAGGGAGAAAGCATACTGCTTTCTTTTCTGTCTTTCGGCTCATCACCAGAGACCATACCGACAGAAAGCTATTTGTTTCGTTGCCTTTTGTTTACATGTGTGTAAGGTTTTTAAGCTGATAATTTTTAAATAATAAATAAGGGAGACTAGTATAGATCTATTTCAAGCTAGTTGGCTCTCTTCAGCTAGCCATACCCTTACTGGGATTTGAACCAGGGAAGTATTACATGTGAGGCAGTTGTAATTGCCTCTACACCACTGGCTCTCTCCTTATCAGCTCAGGCAGGGGAATAAGTATATACTTTGTATTACAACACCCTGTTAAGCCCCAATTAAGGGAGAAAGCATACTGCTTTCTTTTCTGTCTTTTGGCTCATCACCAGAGACCATACCGACAGAAAGCTATTTGTTTCATTGTCTTTTCTTTACATGTGTGTAAGGTTTTTAAGCTGATAATTTTAAATAATAAATAAGGGAGACTAGTATAGATCTATTTCGAGCTAGTTAGCTCTCTTCAGCTAGCCATACCCTTACTGGGATTCGAACCAGGGAAGTATTACATGTGAGGCAGTTGTAATTGCCACTACACCACCTGGCTCTATCCTTATCAGCAGAGGCAGGGGAATAAGTATATACTTTGTGTTACAACTAATATATATATATATATATATATATATATATATATATATATATATATATATATGTGTGTGTGTGTGTGTGTGTGTGTGTGTGTGTGTGTGTGTGTGTGTGTGTGTGTGTGTGTGTGTTTTCGGAGGTTTTCGTGGGTATTTGTATGTGGATCTTTGGTTCTTCGGATTTTCTCCCACGTAGAATTGGAAATATCTAGGCGACGTTTCGATAAAGACTCATTCATCATCTTCTGGCTTGTGTCTTCAGCCTTGTGCTTCTCAGAATAAAAGATGATGAATGAGACTTCATCGAAACATCGCCTAGATATTTCCAATTCTACATGGGAGAAAACCTGAAGAACCAAAGATCCATATATATGTATGTATAGTAATAGACAAAAATATACATATTGTTATTAAAATGTATAGCTGTTGTGGTTAGTAAGTGCAGATGGTTGAGGAGAGCTAGGACTCAGATGAGGGGCCAGGACCATTAGGGATTGGACTGCTGCCTTCAGAGATTGTGAGGGCTGGCAGCAGTGATGAGGAGGTTCCCAAGGAGCCTGTGCCAAGTGTGCATGCGCGTAGGATTGTCAGAGGAAAGAACAGTTACAACAACATGGGCAATTCGGGAGTAAGGCTGCAAGGTAACAGCTCCTCCTTCAAGAAGATAAAAGCCAGCTGTGAATGAACACACTTTGAAGAAGGCAAAGAAGTTTTGAACTCAGCCTTGTGGACATTACAGTTGATATTTGAAGACTCTTGTAAACTATTTCTTATGTGTTGTTTTTTGTCAGACTTGAAAAACTTGGCAAGACTCTTTCCTGTCAGAGCTAATTAGTTGGAAGCAGCCTTTTATCTGTGAAGAAACAGGATTCTTAGCTGAAACTTAAAAAGATTATACTGCTGCCTTTGTCTTATGTTTGCTCTCTTGGAACTAGGTTTGGATCAGAACAATAGCCTGTTAAATGAATATAAGATGGAAAATATGACCTATGTAGATTAGAGAGCGACTTATGGTAAAAATATAACATGAAATGTAGTTGTATAAAAAATGTTACAGTACTGTTTAATATGTGACTGAGATATGTAAAAAAGAAAAATCTAATATAAATAGATGATAGATACACACACACACACATATTTATATTTAAATTCATAATTTCCCTTACTAAAACAGAGGGAATTTTGACCAGGTACATAATGTATCATTTGGCTTGTCTTGTAACCTTACCAATCTTAACCAAGTTCATGTCGGTCTATTTTCCAAAGCACCAGAACACTAAAAAACAAGATGAGAAATAATGGATGGAAACTAACCAAGGAGAGAAGCAACCTAGGACTAAGAAGAAATTACCTAACAGTGAGAACAATCAACCAATGGGATAGCTTACCTCCAGAAGATATGGATACTCCATCACTGGAGGCTTTCAAAACAGGACTGTTTTGAAATGATATAGGTTCTCCTGTTCAGGGGGTTGGACTAAAAGACCTCCAAGATCCCTTCTAACTCTATTATTCTATGTCTATGCTGTCTAAGTAGAATTATTGATATCAAAGATTATGTTCTCCTATTTTGTGGTTCTTAGACTAGATAAAAGACACCCCCTCAAAGTAGTTTGTTCTCTGTAAGCTGGATCATGGAACTAGGCAGATTAGTCCCTTTCTTTCAGGTACCACTCAGAATTACCTGTTCTAAGTATCTTTGAAGTTGTGTGTTACTTTATGACCCCACACATATATCAATATTATTTCGTTAATTATTGAGTGCAAGGAATCAGTACCACATGTTAAGTTCCAGTTAAGCTAATTTATTGCTCATGTCTATACACACGAATCTAGTCGACTAAGGCCAGCACTAAATTGGGGTTGGGTAAGAGTTAACAAAATTTGGGGGTGGATTTCAAATATGTATGGATTTGTAAGGATTTTAGGGTGAGTTCTCTCTTGACTCCACCCCCCGGCTCTGCCTCTTCTGTGCCTACTTCTACAGAAAGGGTTGGTTCTTCTTCAAGGATGTTTTTATTTTTAACTTTCCCATCCAGTTTGCAACCCAGGGATTTTCTGATGGTTTGCCATTCCACTACTAACCAGATTTGACTCTGGTTAGCTGTTTGAGATCAGGCAAGGTCAACTATGTACTATTGAGGACTAAGTCTGCTGAGGAGAAAAGGTCCAACCTTGATTGTAGATGATTTAATGAACAGTCCATGTAGTTTTCTGTGCAACAGTATGTCAGGCTACAGAACCTTTTCCCATTCAATTAGCAAGAATGAACTTCTGAGAATGTATCAAAAGGAATCCTTTATTGAGATGAGACAATTCATGTAGGAGTTCAAAGCAGCATCTGAGGCCTCTCAGGCATACAGTGATAGATAAGGAAGTTTAGAACCCCTCCCCTTATCTCGATGTATATTTAGTGAAACAAAAGTCAATATGTTAATTCCCCTTCCAGCCCTTCTGTAGGAACGATTTTTCTCACAGTTTCCCAGGGCATACCTAATTTACCCCCCATCCCCTTTTTAGAATGGACTTTTTTGGAGATTCCCCGGAAACACCTCACTGTGGAATTTTTATGATCTTCTCATCTCCTGGCTGTGCCTCTTGGAGATGTTAGGTTCTGGCCATCTGGCTTTTCTCCCTCCATTGTATCATGTGTGGGTATACAAATTCGATATAAGGTTAAATATATTCAGGTTACATCAAGAAAGGATTTCTTTATCAGTTCCCCGCCATTTTTTTTCTTCTTTCACTGAAGAAATGACAGATACATGAATCTGACACAGTATATTGGAATGTTTATTTAACTTTCCTGTCTGGGATTCATAGGAGTCATCTTACAGGATATATTTTTAAACATTGATTGTAGTGTTGGGGAAATAGATATTGTACGAGCCATTTGAACCTTCCTCTTGATGTGCTGTGATTTTAAAGCACTTGTGCAGGAAAGATATTAACAGCCTGAACTGATTTTACCTAGGTTCCCACATTAATGATGGACACCCAATTTTCGGAGTTCACCCCTGATATCACACCTATCATGTTGGCTGCTCATACCAACAATTATGAGATCATAAAGCTGCTTGTCCAAAGACGGGTCACCATCCCACGGCCACATCAGATCCGATGCAACTGTGTTGAATGCGTCTCCAGTTCAGAAGTGGACAGCCTGAGGCATTCCCGATCAAGGCTAAACATCTATAAAGCTTTGGCCAGTCCTTCACTCATCGCCTTATCTAGCGAGGACCCGATCTTGACAGCCTTTCGGCTGGGTTGGGAGCTGAAGGAACTCAGCAAGGTGGAGAATGAATTCAAGGCTGAATATGAGGAGCTTTCCCAGCAGTGCAAGCGGTTTGCAAAAGACCTACTGGATCAGGCACGCAGCTCCCGAGAATTGGAAATCATCTTGAACCACAGGGATGATCAGAGTGAGGAGTTAGATCCCCAGAAGTGCCATGATTTGGCCAAGCTAAAGGTAGCAATAAAGTATCATCAGAAAGAGGTAAGGCTTCTTATTTCATCTTCTGTTGTATGTGAGGATCTTTGTACCCTTTTCTGATTGTTAGAAATTCTGTTTATATATAGCAGTACAGTCACCATGTGCTTTAACTGCTTAACTGTAACGGGAAACAGGAAACTATTTAGAATCAAAGAACATAGAGTATATACCATAGATCAAACTTGCAAACACTGCCATTTACTGGCTGAATACTACTGTAGTCATTGCATAAACATACATTTCAACAAAATGTATTCTAATACTGATCTTCTCATCTCCAGCAACATCTAAGGGAATGGAATTGTGGTGCTTCTCCAGTTCAGTTTAAAATGCTTACTTGAAGTCAGTTTTCCTAGTTTTTTCAGTCTTCTGATAAAGATTGGTCATCCACTGAATAACATCTTGAATATCTGTCAAACCTTTGAGGGAGGCCCATCAGAAAACTTCACAAAATAGATTTTCTAAAAATAGATTTTCTAGATTCTGCTAGTATATTTTGTCTCCCTCCCTCTTACATCAACAAGAGTCAAGGCAAGGTCACCTTAAGTTTTTTTTTCTAATGTCTGCTTAATTCATGTTTTAGTAACTCCTGTATTCCTCTTCCTGTGGTATTCTACAGTACTACAAAGGAATCAAACCAATGCTTTTATTTAGTGGGTAAATAAATATAACAAAAGTAAATATCAGACACAAGAAATCAGGAATTGGGGTTATTCAAACAAGTACAACTTTATTTCTTTACAAGAATCTGAACTACTAATGATCAAAATGAATTGGTAGTAGATAAGAGTCAACAGAATTCAAGGAGGGCTGGGCTTAGAACTCTTGTGAGTAGAAAGGGACTCGAGACTGATAATGTACTTGGCCATCCCCCTCAGGCTCAGACTGGTCATCTCCTACAGCAATATTGTAATGTCTATTTCAAATATATCTTTTGGAAGGACATTTTAAATATTGAAAAGCTTCTGACAGGCACATTCACCAAATGGCTTTACAATAGGCATAAGCAGTCATAAAACTTCCATTGAGGAGGAACTGAGCTAACCCGTAGGATGTGTTCTGGATCTTTTTGAAATGCCAGATCTAGAATGCCTCAAAAAGATTTATTTTTGGAAATTCCCAAACTGTAACTTCAAATGGTGAAAAGTGCTCTAAATTGGACAAAATATTAATCATAGTCACAGGCATGGAGCAGGCTGTTTTCATGGAACATAGGGCCAATGTCTTTTGTATTCCAGATCTTTAGTCTCAGTCCCTGTACCCAATTAACAGACCTTCAGAGGCCTTGGTTTTCAGCTGCTGCTTCTAAATGCCAAACAGGTCTGTCATAAAGCCTCCCTCATTTGTAATTTAAGCATTCATGAGAAGACTGAACTGATAGGTATATTAAGGTCTGGTTGGGTCCACAAGTGGGAGTGCCCTTTTGGAAATGTTTGCCAGCTCTGTTTGGGTTTGGCATCAACTGGGGCAGGGGTGCAGGTGTGGCAATAATCATTCAGGAATTTCATGTCTTTCAAGGGTGTTGAACCACAGCTTATCAAATGTGACACCCTATTCATTAAGTTGAGCTCTAGGGGTTATTGGGATTGTTGCTATGAGACCTGTCCCAATCTTGTCCCTTAGGAAAGAAAGACTCTTCACTCCATTTGGTTGAAGCAAAAGGTCTGTTTACTAAAAAGATGCTGGCTACAGTAAAGTCAGGCCACCTTGTTAAGATTTCATTGTAGAAATCAAATCCAGAAAGCACACCCCGATGACTGATTCAGCAGGATTCAATAACTTCTTTATGTACATAATAATATATTAGTAAATGTACAATATCAATAGTAGATTCTTCCAACACAGTATTAGTTACAGACAAGCCCAGACAAGTTTGCAGCTTCACAGCACAGAGCAGATTAGTTTTAGTTCTCAGCACAGAACTCAGCTTGCAGAGCGACTCCAGGCTCCTTCAGTTTCAGTCTCTAATTCAGCTCTCATTGGCTGACCTTGTTACCATGTCTCTGCCAGTTCATGAATATTCTGACACTCCTCCCTTCATGACTGGAAGAGACATAAATCCAATTAACTTAATATTCTTCCCATGGTGCACTCCACCCAATGGCTTGGTCAGATTGTCTTCTGACACATAGTGAAGCAAGTTAATCAATTTACATTTGATGGCTTCTCATACATTACAACATTTAATGTCCACGTGCTTGCTTCTATTTTTTACTCTGTCACATGTTGCCATTTTAATGCAGGTAGCATTATCCTCATAGATTGATACAGCTTCATTTACATTTACATTTAAATCCTGTAACAGCTGTACGTACAGTTATCTCTGAACAGAGTTCAGACAAAGCAATAAATTCTGCCTCTACAGTAGAAATGGCTACAGTTGTTTGCTTTCTGAACTTCCAATCAATTAAAACCCCTCCAAACAATATCACAACCCCAGAATTGGACTTTCTGGTTTTTACAGCATAATCACTGTCAACATAACATTTCAATTTCAATTCTTCAGAGACCTGTATTTGAAGACCCAAACTCAGAGTTCCTTCAAATACCCAAGAATCCTTTTTACACCCATCCAATGCAATTGCGTTGGTGCAGCAGTAAAGCGACTCAAAATGCTTACTGCACAAGGTATGTCTGGACCACTATGATAGATATAATAGGCTCCCTATTGCTGACTGATCTATCTCTTGATCACAGGCTTCACTTTTGTCTCACCCAAGCTGTTATGAAAATCTGTACTCATAAGTGTTGGAGCAATATTACAATCTTTCATGTTATAGCTCTCCAACAATTGTTTAATTTTTCTTTTTTGACTGAGAATATAACCACCTTTCTCAGTTTTTTGTATCCCTGCACTGAGATAATTTTTTATTTCTCCCAAATTCTTTAATTCAAATTACTTCTCCAATGTATTAGCAAATTTGTTTACCTGTGATACATCCTTTGCAATGAAGCAAAGATCATCCACAGATGCTAATAGTTGACAATCCCCACCTTTTAATTTTCAAGTGTATATGCAAACATCAGCCTTGCAACTCTTGCCCTTGTTCAATTTATACACCATGTTAAGCTTTTTGACTTTAATACACTGGTGCTTGAACCATGTAAATTTCTTCCTCTAATTCTGCATTGAGGAATGCAGTGGTTATGTCAAAATGCCAAATTTTATGGCCATGTGCCACTGCCAATGGTAATGCCAGACTGATGCTTTCACTCTTTAGAGTTGGCGCAAATACCTCATCATAGTGCACATTTTTCATCTGTGAAAACTCTTGTGCCACTGCAGAGATGAGGCGGCCGGGTCCACGGATGTACCCGAGGGCAGAGCTGTGGGCCCTGAGGGATGTCCCCCTCTCCCTTAGGTGGCCTTCGAAGCTCTCTAAGACCTTCCGTAATGATGGATCCTGGGATCCGGAGCGATGGTGGGACCGAGGAAACCGGGGAAAGCATTCTAATCCAGGGGTTGTCAAATTTTTAAAGGGGTTTTTTAAGGGGGAAAGATCCAGGGCGGGTGGGGGAGACAGCCCGCACGGAATTGGGGGCAGCCGGGCCGGCTTGCGCGCCTGGGGGGCCTTGGGGGTTCCCGTGTCGGGGGGGCAGACAGAGGGTGGGCAGCCGGGGGCCAATTTTATTAGCACGGTGACTGGGAGAGGTAGGTATGCCGGGGGTAGAGGGCCATATCCAGTCAGGGGATCGCGCTCCCGATGTTTACAAGCGGTAGCGCGCTCCGACCCTCCTTACCCATCCTGTAGTCCTGGTTGTCCAGAATCTCAGGCCCTGAATGCCCGGCTGCTGTTGTGCAATGCCAGGTCCGTGATTAATAAGGCCCCCCTGATCTCTGAGTTGGTTCAGGAGGAGGCCGCGGACCTGGTAGGTGTCACCGAAACCTGGTTGGGCCCAGAGGGAGGTGTCCCTCTGGTTGAGATGTGCCCACCAGGTTTCCTTGCATTTCACCAGCCTAGGGCTCAGGGAAGGGGTGGTGGGGTGGCGGTGCTTATAAAGGAAGTCCTTTGTCCTAGGGAGGCCACTGTCCCTCAGACGGCTGGCTGTGAATCTCTTTTTGTGAAGTGGGGGCAAGGGGTTCAGATGGGCCTTTTGTTGACGTACCTGGCTCCCTGCCACGTCTCATCAGCCCTGCCCGGACTCCTAGAGGTGATAGCCGGGCTGGCGGTTGAGACCCCCAGGCTCTTGGTCATGGGGGATTTCAACCTGCCATCGCTCGGTGAAACCTCTGGGTTGGTCCGGGAGATCTTGGCTTCCATGACGGCCATGGACCTGACCCAATTAGTTTCTGCTCCCACTCACATAGGAGGACACATGCTGGACCTGATTTTTGTCTCTGGGCAGTGGTTGAATGACTGTAAGTGTGGGGACTTAGTTATTACTCCCTTGTCATGGACAGATCATTTCCTCCTTAGACTGGACTTCTGTTCCGCCACCCCCCACCGCAGGGAGGCGGAGCCACTTAGATGGTTCCGCCCCAGGCGCCTAATGGACCCGGAGCGGTTCCAGAGGGAGCTTGGGCCATTTCCTGAATCTCTGGCTCTCAGCTCGCCTGGAGACCTGGTGACCACCTGGGATGGGTTGGCCGCCGGGGCTCTAGACCGAGTTGTGCTTCTGCGACCTCTGACCCGGCACAGATCCCATTTGGCTCCGTGGTTTACGGAGGAGCTACGGGAGATGAAGTGCCGGAAAAGACGTCTAGAGGGCATTTGGAGGGCGACTCGTTCTGAATCTGACCGAACACAGGTAAGATCTCATATTAAGACTTACCTTGTGGCGATAGGGGCGGCAAAATCTTCGTATTTCTCCGCCCTTATTGCGTCGGCAGGAAATCGGCCTGCCGCCCTGTTTAGAGTGACCCGCTCTCTGCTTGAACCGAGAGCGCGGGATGACCTCTTGCAGGGTAGAGCAGAGGAGTTTTCTCGATTCCTGCATGATAAAATCGTTCAGATTCGGGAGGGTCTTAACTCCAATTGGATGGTCCCGGGGGAGGTGTCCGGGGCAGGTCTTGTGAATGTTATCTGGGGAGAGTTCGATCCTGTGACCGCCGAGGGTGTGGACAGGTTGCTGGGGAGTCTGAATGCCACCACCTGTTTATTGGACCCGTGCCCTTCCTGGCTGGTTTCGGCCGCCAGGGAGACGACACGAGGCTGGCTCCAGGGGATTATCAACGCTTCCTTGAGAGAGGGGTCGCTTCCTACCGCCCTGAAGACGGCGGTGGTGCGGCCCCTCCTCAAGAAGCCTTCCCTGGATCCAGCTGTTTTAAATAACTTTCGTCCAGTCTCCAACCTGCCCTTTGTGGCGAAGGTTGTTGAGAGTGTGGTGGCACGTCAGCTTCCTCAGTACCTGGAGGAAACAACTTACCTCGATCCGTTCCAATCGGGCTTCAGGCCTGGGCATAGTACTGAGACGGCATTGGTCGCGTTGGTCGATGATCTCTGGAGGGCTCGTGACAGAGGGTTCTCCTCTGTCCTGGTCCTATTAGATCTCTCAGCGGCTTTCGATACTATCGACCATAGTATCCTATTGCGACGGTTGGAGGGGTTGGGAATTGGGGGAGCCGTCCTTCGATGGTTCTCCTCCTTCCTCTCCGACCGTTCGCAATTGGTGTTGGCGGGAGGGGAGAGGTCCACCTCTAGGCCCCTGGTTTGTGGGGTGCCTCAGGGGTCGGTTCTCTCCCCTCTTTTGTTCAACATCTATATGAAACCGCTGGGCGAGATCATCCGTGGTCTTGGGGTGAAGTGTCATCTCTATGCAGATGACACCCAGTTATACATCTCCACCCCGGACCACCCCAACGATGCTGTGGGGGCTATGTCCAGGTGCCTGGAGGCCGTGCGGGATTGGATGGGCGGGAACAGGCTCCGGCTCAACCCATCCAAGACCGAGTGGCTGTGGTTTCCGGCGTCCCGATATAGCCAGTTGACTCCGTCGCTGGCTATTGGGGGGGAAATTTTGCCCCCCACAGAGAGGGCTCGCAATCTGGGAGTCCTCCTGGATGTGCGGCTGTCGCTTGAACACCATGTCGCGGCCGTCTCCAGGGGGGCATTTCATCAGATCCGTCGGATCTACCGGTTGCGGCCCTTTCTGGATCGGGACGCCTTGCGCACGGTCACTCAGGCCCTGGTCACCTCTCGCCTGGACTATTGTAATGCCCTCTACATGGGGCTCCCTGCGGGGAGCATCCGGAGACTCCAACTGGTGCAGAATGCGGCCGCGCGGGTGATCATGGGGGCGTCACGTAGCGCCCACGTGACGCCTCTCCTGCGCGAGCTGCATTGGCTGCCAGTGGCTTTCCGGGTTCGCTTTAAGGTTCTGGTTCTGACCTTTAGGGCGATCCATGGCATTGGACCAGGTTACCTACAGGACCGCATCCTACCGGTGACCTCCAGCAGACCAGTGCGAGCACACAGGGAAGGCCTTCTCCGGGTTCCGTCGGCTACCATGTGCCGCCTGGCGGTCCCAAGGGGTAGGGCCTTCTCTGTGGCGGCCCCTGCCCTCTGGAATACTCTGCCACCGGAACTGCGTACCGTCATGGACCTGAGGTCCTTCAGGCGCGCGCTGAAGACCTGGCTTTTCGAGCAGGCCGGCCTGGGCTGAGAGAGGGTTTTAATGTGTCTCCATTAATTTTAATTAGGGGGTTTTAAGGGGGTGGCGTGGGCTTTTTATTCGGCCTAATCTAATTTAATCTTTTTCTTAACTTTTGTATTGTTGGGGTTTTTAGATTGGCTGTACACCGCCCTGAGTCCCTAGGGAGAAGGGCGGTATAAAAGTTAAATAAATAAATAAATAAATAAAATAAACTAATGCTTTATATTGTACCTCATTATTGGGCAGTACTTTCTACTTGTATATACACTTGCATCCTACAGCTTTGCTACCCTGTGGCAAAGTCATAGATGTGAACACATCATGTTCTCCCATGGATTTTATTTCTTTGTCCATGGCTTCTTTCCACTTTTCTTGTTCAATTTTAGGTAATGCCAAAGCTTCCTTATAGTTTCTTGGCTCATACCATACAATACACACCTTAACTTTACTAGCACCTGTCAGGTGGAATCCCTTTCTTCCATTGCTCTGAGCTGCATGGCATTGACTGCTCCTGTGTGTCAACCCTATCTTGCTTCATATCTGTTTCAGTTTCTCCTTCCTGAATGCTGACACCATCACTAAGTAACCATCACTAAGTGAGTTACCATCACTAAGTGGATAATTGTCACTAAGTGAATCATTCCAGAAATTTGTATCAATTCAGTTCCAATTTTGCTCTGAAAAGCTAGCAGACCTTGAAATCACTATTCTTGTGCTCCCATCGCTAAAGCAATAGCTCTTGAGCCTGGCTCATAGCCCATAAAACCTGAAAGGTCCCTTTCTTCTAACTGCTTTTGGAATATGCACCCGTGTGTTGCTTCAAAACACCCGTAAATGTGCCAGAAATGGTTTTCTTCCATATAGCACTGCATATGGAGTATCATTAATGGAGGAGCTCCACAACCTATTAATTAAATAATTAGCAGTCAACATGGCTTCACCCCAGTATGACCTGCTCAGACCAGAATCCTCTAGCAGTGAGTCCTTCATGGTTTCTAAGACTCCATTCCGTCTCTCAGCAATACCTTCTCACCTGCTATGTAAGAATGTGTGCTTCTGTGTTTTATTCCTAACTATCTCAACCACTGTTGAAAACTTGTTGACATGAATTCTGAACCTCTGTCAGTTTACAGCTGACATACCTGTTGTTTATACCTTCTTTCTATGAAGCTTACCCATTGCTTAAATTTCTGTAGCACCTCTATTTTACTCTTTAGTAAATAGCAGAACCCAAACCTGCTATAGTCATCTACAAGGACCAGTGCATATTTTGCTCCTCCCAAACTGGCTCGCATTGGCCCAACCAAATCTGAATGTACCAGCTCTACAGTGCTTGTTGACTGCTTTGTGATACTCTTGCTTACTAGGAATGTTTTGGACTTTGATGATTTGCATACTGCGCAATCCAAATATGCCTTACATCCCTTTACATGTAATCCTTCTGCAAATTGCATCTTTTGCAAAACCCGGAAGCTAGCATGGCCAAGTTTTCTGTTGCAAGAGATGAATACATGAATTATGCTGTGCCACATTTTTGAACATATGTGCACATTGAACCTTTTGTCCCTGCAACACATAAAGATTATCTTGCTTTATACCCTTTGCACATACTTTGCCATATCTCTTTATGAGACACTTCCCATTTACAAATATGGTCTCAAATCCTTGCTTGTCTAAACTAGAGACACTCAGCAAATTATGTTCCATTTCAGGCATACACAATGCCATTAAACCTTGTTTCCAAATATGGAATTTGTACACTGCCTCTTCCAATAACTTTAGCCTTCTGGCCATTTGCCAAGGGTATTGCATCTCCAGCAGCTGATTCCATCCTGTAAAACAATTTAGAATTATTAACAATTGTTTGACTAGTCCCACTGTCTATTAACCATTGATCTATGCTATTACAATAGCTAACTTTTGCAACAGCAGCTTGTCTATCAACTTATTTTCTTCCTTGCAAATTGTTTCTGTCTTGCAAATAATTTCTTCTTTGCAAAACGTCTTTTCTTTGCCTCTGTTATTGGGCTGTAATCTGATCTCTTCTGCTGCTCTGGTCTTTGGAGACAGCCAGTCTGTGAAATTTTCCATTGCTCTTACCTTTCTGCTCCTTGGGCCCCATCCTCAGGAAGTTCTCCTCATGGCTTCTAAACTGATGCTTCTGCTCCTCAACTATTAAACAAGTTTTTAACATCTCCAAACACAATTTCTGCTCCGGTTTGCATTCAAATACTGCAGAAACAATGTCCCACAAGTCTTTAGATTGTTTAGACTGTGGCCTACCGGATTCGATTCAAGGTGGTACTGATGGTATTTAAAGCGCTCCATGGCTCGGGACCTGGGTACTTACGGGACCGCCTGCTGCCATCGTCAACCTCCCGCCGCCCAGTACGCTCCCACAGGGTTGCCCTGCTTGGGGTACCGCCACCTGGCCGTTGTCGGCTGACGGCCCCGAGAGTTCGGGCTTTCTCTGTGGGGGCTCCCTCCCTATGGAATGATCTTCCCCCGGAGATACGGTCTATGATGGATATCCTGACCTTCCGGCGCGTGGTGAAAACTTTATTTTTTAATCAGGCCGGCCTGGCCCAGTAACTGTGTTTTAGGTTTTTAATTAAATTTTAATTGGGGTTTTTAGTTTTTAACTTTTAAATTGAATCTAAATTAGACAGCCGGATTAAATTATTTAATTTATTTTTAACTGTATTTATTGTATATCTTGTATGTTTTAGTAGGCTGTACACCGCCCCGAGTCCCTTTTTTGGGAGAGGGGGCGGTATAGAAGTTTAAACAAATAAATAAATAAATAAAACCAACAGCACTTTCTGAGATTCAAGAATCCACATCCCACGCTGTTCTAACTCAACAAACAAAGTTTTCATCTTTACAAAATGCTGTTCCACTGATTCTCTGGGTTGCAAACTGGCTCTGTATAATTTTCTTGATAATTGCACAATATTGCATACAGACACACTCACACACATACTTAACTTCAACCAGACTTCCTTTGCAGTCTTTAAATCAGCTACATTGATAAACTATTCATCTTCTAAACCAGTGGTCGCTAACCAGTGGGCCACCCGCTGGTGGTCTGTGAGAAAATTTTGGTTCCGCAGAGAAATGTCACCCCCCCAAAGCACTCCCCAAAGCAATTAATCCAGGCTGCGCAGGAACACAATGCTGCACCACCCACATGGCCCGTGGGAACCTCCCCGCCCACTCACTCCTTACCTGGCAAACTTGCCTGCTAAGTTGCTATTTTTCTTTCTTTTTTCCTGACCTGTTTTGCTGTGCTGGGATATTTAGATTAGCTAGAAAACAGGAAATGCATTTCTTGCTTTCTAGCTAATCTTTAGAACTTCGGCTCTGCTTAGGACTGAAGTTTCTATTATTCAATGCAGGTAGCTGATGGCAGAAAGATAGATCTCTGAATGATTCTGTGAGCAACTCAATCTGCTTGCCTGATTTGCCTCATTTTGGGTAAAAGTTGCTCTTTTTAAAAAAATAAAAAATTCAATATTTACATACATGGTATATTGAAGTTAATTTTGTGAGTTTGCTTGCTAGCAAATGTTGAGTTTGTTTGCAAGCAAATTTTATGTGACAGACTCAGATAGCCAATGGCAGAAACACAGATCTCTTAAGTGAATCTGTGATTCTGTGAGCAACTCAATCTGCCTGCCTGTTTTGCCTGATTTGGGGTAAAAGTTGCTTTTTTTTAAATAAAAAATTCAATCTTTATATAAATATTTATAATATTTACATACTAGCCATGCCCAGCCAGTCACATTACCAAGCCACACCTACAAATTAGGCTATGCCCACAGAACTAGTTAGTGGTCCCCGGGATTTAAAATTATGAGTTTGGTGGTCCCTGAGGTCCAAATGGTTGGCGACCCCTGATCTAAGGTATTGTTCCAATACCGAGTTAGTTCTCTCATAAGCCCCATTGGTTTGTGGGTGGTGGTCAGAGCTTAAGCCCTGGGCAGAGTCCAATAGTTTCAGGAATTCTTTCCAGAAATTCGAAGTGAATTGGACACCCCTATCTGAAATTATCCATTCAGGAACACCATGTAACCTATAGACATGTAAAATAAACAATTTAGCTAAGATTTTTGCAGATGGGATTTTTGCACAAAGTATGAAATATACCTGCTTGGAAAACAAGTCCGTTACCACCCAAATAACTGTATTTCCCCCACTTTCAGACAATTCCACTATAAAGTCCATAGAAACTTCCTTCCATGGAGCAGTCAGCCTAGCTACATTCTGTAGTAAGACGGCAAGTTTACCAGGTGGTTGGTTAGCCGAAGTGCAAATAGGACAACTAGCCATATAAGCTTCAATGTCCTTCTTTAAAGTAGGCCACCAGAATTGTCATTTGACCAAATGTAGGGTTTTTATGAATCCAAAATGTCCAGCAGCTTTTGAATCATGGGCTTGTTTTAAAATGGTGGCTCTCAAGCTAGCTGGTACATATAATTTGGCCCCCACCCATGCCAAACCATCTCTAACCATACAGTCATTTGAGTGGGTCAGGAACCAATCATCTATTTTTAAAGCTTCCTTTAACTGTGCAGACAAATCTTTTGAGAAATCAACATCTCCCCTTTTCTGGGCTCTAGTAACCATCAGAACCACCAATTGTTTAGTCGGGACAATGGGACAGATCATTTCTGGGCAGACACTATTATATTGGGATAATCTAGATAGCACATCTGCCATGAAGTTCTTTCTCCCCAGGAGGTACTTCAGTGAAAAATTAAACCATTTGAAGTATTGTGCCCAGCGGACTTGCTTAGGCGAGAATTTTTGAGGTGTTTTTAGAGCCTCTAAGTTTTTATGATCCGTCCACACCTCAAACGGGTGTTTTGCCCTCTCAAGAAAATGCCTCCAGGTTAATACAATCCAATGGACAGCAAAAGCTTCCTTTTCCCAAATAGCCCATCTTCTTTCCATCTCAGTTAGTTTACAGGAAATGGTTGCAAAGTTCCAGCCTCATTTGCTTGTAGTAGCACCGCCCCTACTGCTACATCACTTGCATCAGCTTGGATTATGAAAGGAGTGTCCATGTCTAGGTGCTTTAGCACTGGTTTGGCTGCAAAGAGTCATTTTAGCTTCTCAAAAGCAGCTTGGCACTCCATGGACCAGTCCAACAATCGACTGGGTTTTGGTTTCAACTCTCCTTTAATTTTTAGGAGGTTTGTAATAGGCAGCACAATCTTTGCAAAGGCTGGGATAAACAGTAAAAATTAGCAAATCTCAGGAAACTTTGCAATTGCTTTCTGGTGCAAGGAGGGGCCCATTCCAAAATGGCCCGGACTTTCCCTGGATCCATTCCTATGCTGTCATGTGATATGCAATAGCCTAAATAGTCAATTTTCTGTTGGTGGAACTCACACTTGGACAACTTTGCGTACAGTTCAGTTGCTTGAAGTTTTTTCAAAACTGACCATACTAATTTCACGTGCTCCTTGAGAGTCTTGGTATAGAGAAGGATATCATCAAGATAAACCAGTACCCCCTTATACAAATGTTCATGCAGAACCTCGTTTATCAGTTGCATGAATACAGCAGGAGCCCCCTGTAGGTCAAATGGGAGAACGTTGAATGGAAACATCCCAGGGGGAAATTGAAGGCAGTTTTCCATTCATCTCCCTCTTTAATTTGAACTCAGTAGTAGGCTTCTCTCAAATCAAGTTTTGTGAAAATTTTCCCTTTGGCCAGGTGGACCAACATGTCCTTCATTAAGGGAAGTGAGTACACATTTTTCATGGAAATGCAATTTAAATTTCTGTAATCAACACACAAGCAGAGAGAGACATCTTTCTTTTCTCGGAATAATACTGGGGCCACCATTCGAGGCCTAGCAGGTTGGATGAAACCTCATTCAAGATTTTTATTGATAAAAACAAACAGTCAAATGGTTGTCCACAGTTCTTCTAGTTCCTGCAGTGTCATCGAATAAAATTTAGGCTTAGGGAGTTTCACCCTCGGTAGAATCTCAATACTGCAGTCTATTGGATGATGAGGGGGGAGCTCATCCGATGCCTTTTCACTAAAAAACTTTTTTAAGTCCCAATATTCTTCAGAGTTATATCCCCCCCCCATGCTTTCACTGCCCATGGATGCCAACTCTGTGGAATTCTGAGAGTCCAGTTGAGACTGCCCCTTTCCTTCTGGGGGTTGGTCAGTGGGTATGCGCACTTGGGGATTCCACTTCCGGGGCCAGGGCAAGCCTAGTAGTAAGGGGCACTCCATCCCCAGGGCAACAATAAAACACAAAGTCTCTCGATGCCTCCCCATCGTCATTTCAACTGGTCCATTATAAAATGCACAGGACTGCCTCCAGTTACTGATCCATCTAGTTAGCAAAACACTATGGGAATTTTTAAAGTTCTTAGCCTTAGCCCCAACTTCTCCATGACTTCTGAGCTGATTACACATCTTGTGCACCCAGAATTTAGCACGGCCAACATTTCCCCTTGGGTTCCAGAAGTGGGTACCATTAATTTCACTGGGATAGTCATGGGGCCCTTCTTTGGACTTACCAGAGGGTCATCTTCAGAGTCAGATTCGCTCTCGCCAGAAGAGGTCGGAGTTCCCAGCTCCTCTCCTTTCGGAGGGGCGAACTCTACAACCTCCTCCGCTTTCAGTGCAGTCTCGTGTGGCTTGGCTGGAGTTATTTCTGGTTTTCTTCCTCCTGCCAGCGCCCCCTTTGGCTCCAACTTAGTGTGGCAGTCTGCAGCCCAGTGACCTTCCTTCCCACATCGGAAGCAGGCAGTGGTTTTGGATTTCACTGTCAATCCTCCCTTTTGAGGCTTTGGGGCTTCTTGAGTGGACAGGATTTGAAATTCCACAGAGAAATATCAGCTGCTCTGCAGTTGAATGAAGTGTTTTATCTCTAGATAGTTCCTCCTCAATATGGCTATCTTGAGATAAACATCACCGGCTCTCCAACATGAAAACAAAATTGCCAAATTGCTGAAGATTTTTGCTTAGTTCTACATCCACCCACTCATACCCAATTAGCATAAATTGTTTGAACTCTAGTCAGCTCTGAAAATGTGTGGGAATCATACAAATGCATCTACAGAATGGTGACAGATGGCATTTCCTGGTCACATTTCCTGGTGAAAACAGAGTAATGTTCTTCCACTGCCCTGTGCACCTGCTGCAACCTTTTACTAGCAGCATATGGGAGTGCCCTATGGCAGGCAGAGGTTGAAGGGAAAGAAGGGAGTTAGATAAAAAGGGACCTTGGAGGTTTTCTAGTCCAACATCTTGTTCAAGGCAGAATACCTTACCATCCCAGTCAAATGGTTGTCCAGTCTATTTTTGAAAACCTCTAGTGATGCAACATCCACAACTTTGTGAGGCAACTATTCCACTGATTAATTGTTATTGTCAGGACATTTCTCCTTATTTCTAAGTTGGATTTTTCTTTGATAAATTTCCACCCATTACTTCTTTTCCTGCTCTCTGGTGCTTTGGACAATAGGTTAACTCCCTCTTCTCTGTGATAAATCCTCAAGTGCTGGAAGATTGCTATCATGTCACCTCTAGTCCCTGTCTTTGTTAGACTAGACATACCTAGTTACTTCAACATGCAGCACATTGCTGGATGTGATTGTCTGAGGGAGGCAGAATGGGACAACACACTGCAGCCAAATCACCATGGCCAACATGCTATGGCCAACTCATCACAGCCAATTTGCCATGGCCAACTCACTGTGAAACAATTTTAATTTAATTATTTAAAATCATTTTTAAAATATTTTAATTTGTGTAATTTATGTCAGAGTATATTCATGAACTGGAATAGAGCTTAGCAACAAGGTCAGCCAATGAGAGCTGAATTGGGGGCTGAAACTTAGAGAATCTGGGTGTGATTTATCTCTAGCTCAGCTCTAAAGTGAAACTTGCTTGCTTGATGTAACTGATATCTGCTCTGAGCTGCCTGCTTGCTGTTTGTGTTATGTTACATTGAAAGAATCTACTAATGGTATTGGAAATTTTATTCATCTTATTATGTTTATAAAAAAGTTAATGATCCTGCTGAATCAGTCATCTGTGTGTTTTCTGGACTTGAATTTCTGCTGCAAACTCTAACAATTTACATTTCATTTTGCCACTCCTTTGGCATCCTTTCTTTAATAATTCTATTCCACTATTTCTTCAATATTAGTGTAACTCTTTTCACAAGTTGCCCCATGGTGAGTTGGCCATGGTGATTGGCCCCACAGTGAGTTGGTTGCAGCCATTGGCTGAGGTGAGTTGGCCATGATGAGTTGTTCTGCAGTGAGTTGGCTGTAGCAAGTTAGCTGCAGCAAGTTGTCCATGGCAGGTTGGCAGTGATGAGTTGTGATAGACCTGATGCAGGCATGAACTTAGTGAAACCTGGGTGTGGGGGATGGATGGTGTTGAATAGATTGGGGTCCAAAACCTGGAGTTTCTGCCAACTCAGAGGCTGTGTTTTGACCACATATTTAAGCTTGAGGGTTGAATCATACATCATCAAATAGGCTTGGCTTGCACTTAATTTGTAGGAGGGGAAAGGAGAGAGATATTTAACCTGGGTAATCCTTTTTAATGTTTCCTTATGGGAAAAAAAAACTCATAGTTTCATAATTAGTTTATTGTGGATTCTTAACTCATACCTTTTTAATGCATATTTTTACTAAAATAACTTTTTGCAAAGATTGAAAAAGTTACAGAAACTGAGAAGAAATAGAAAGATTATGAAATGGTAAATGATAAAAATGAAAAATGACAAAAAGGAAAAAAGAATGATATCTAAAGAAGTGAGCAGCAATTGCCATATGTATTTGTATCTAGTATCTTTTCTCTTTTTCATAAATCCACCATGAATGATAAAATATCCCTCATGTTTTCCAAACAGTCATTGGAAGTACCTGTATACATCTTAGACAATATCTCTAGTGTCATATCATTGTAATGCTTATTTTAAAAATCTTAATATCCATTTCCTGTTGATAATCGAAAAGGAAGTTGAAGTCTATCATTGGAAATTCCTCCTGTTCTGCTCCCCTTCAAAGACAGTTCTTCAAAATGTTAAAAAGTTAGGCATTAAAAGGGGAATAATTCAGCTGGCCCTTTAAGAAGGATTATACTTGAGCCTTCCAGTCACACCTTCAGCTCTGAAGATTTAAAAGGTCTCTTAAACTGGTTTAAAATACCCTTCCAAATACAGCCCAAATCAGGATTGAATATGAAAGAAGAGCTAAAAGCTCAGAAGGAGGGGAAAGGCTGAGAAAGTCATGGTTGGATGCACTTGATGAAATCTTTAAAAATAAAAAGTGGCAAGAGATTTAAGGGAAAAAGGAAATGTATGAAGCAGAAGATCGATGTGATGAAAGACTGGAAAACTATGGAGATGCATCATGAAAATTATAACTTGGATTCTTCTTTTATTCTCTTTTTTATTTCCAATTCTTGCTTATACTTTTTTTTTTTTTTGGCTGCAGGGATGTGCAAGTAGGTACATCTCTGAGGAATAAACACTAACATTACTTTAATTCTGCTACTTCTAACCCAGCAGGAGTCAAAATGATTGGAGACTCATCTGTTAGTTTAATCAGTAATATTTCTATCCCCAAATGCCATAGAACAGATCATTACTGTAAATTTAGAAGTGATCACTCTGATTTGTAGGATTGGTTTCTAAATAAATGTTTTAATCTGTTCTGTCCAACGTTGTCTACTGTTAATCTTGATACAGCAGTATTGTAGTCCGCAAGCCAGGCCTTTCTCATGGTATATGAAGGCTTTTTCATTTGACTGGAATTGATGAAATGTTTTCTTCCAATATTCATACATTTGTGAAACTTCCAATAAGTCCTGATCTCTCTTGAGACCAAATAAATCTTGACCTCTCTTGAGAGCAAATGAATAGTTAAAATATGGAAAATGTTTATGTAATTTTGATGTGAAGTGCAAGTCAGGATCTATTCATTTCAGCAAGAAGTGGATCTTGATTAAGAGGTCCACCATCCATCCTAGCTTTGGTAGGATATTTCAAGTGATACAGTCTCCTATTTGAGGAGGGGATTAGACTACAAGACTTGCAACGTCCCTTCCAACTCTGATGATGATGACTATGAACTCAGATCGCCGCCAAGATGGTTGTAAGTGCTGGTGTTCCTTGGAGTTGATACTTATTGATTTTAATTTTTCGGAATTCATTTTTTCCCAAAATTGAAATCTGGTATAGTGTAAAGCAAGTCATTGGCCTACAATATACTCTGTTACTGCAGCAGAACTTTTCATATACTTTTAGTAAAAAAGCAAACACATTTTCCAACATGTCTATAATTTAAAAAAATGACAGAATGCTTCAATAAAATTATTTGTTGGAAAGTAGAGTTGAGAGTAACAAGGATAAGCAGTAATAGAAGGGAAATTCTTTCTAGTTTATGAATGTTCTATGATTTTCCAGAAACAATCAGCCATTTTGAGGCAATTATACATAAAAGGCTCTCAAAATTCCAACAGACCTACCAATTCACAATGTCTGAGGATCTCTGGTTTGGACTTTTACATGATCTATTGTGGATGGACCTCCACCCTATCTCAGACATTAACACACTATCTAACCTCACTAGAGAGCTACAGGCTTAAAAACATCTGCTGTGGATGAAGAAGTGTGACATCCAAACAATTCTAAGTTCTTAGAATCTTCAGGCAACCCTAGAAGAATACAGGTAGTCTTCAATTTACAGCAGTTCATTTAGTGACTGTTCAAAGTTACAAGTGACTTATGACAGTTTTTCAGTAATATTTCTATCCCCAAATGCCATAGAACAGATCATTACTGTAAATTTAGAAGTGATCACTCTGATTTGTAGGATTGGTTTCTAAATAAATGTTTTAATCTGTTCTCTCCAACATTGTCTACTGTTAATCCAACATTGTCCAACATTGTCTACTGTTAACCTTTGCAACATCCCCATGATCACATGTTCAAAATTCAGATGCTTGGCAACTGGTTCATATGGGGATGAGAGTTGGATACTAAGAATAGTTGATCAAAGAAGAATTGATGCCTTTGAACTATGGTGCTGGTGCTGGTATAAATTATTGTGTATACCATGGACAGCCCTAGTAACTAACAGAGAAGTATAAAATCGTAAATAACCAGACATTAAAGCTAAAATCATAAGACTAAATCTAATCTACTTTGGCCATGTCACGTGTGCAAATTCATTGGAGAAGTTAGTGATGTTAGGAATAGTTATTGGATCAAGAAGAAGGATTGGCTTGATAACATGTTGGTTTGATAACATCAAATTTGACACAAAACTGAACATCCAACAATTGAAATAAGTTTGCTGTCAGGATTCCGGCAGTTACCCCCATTTAAATCATGAGTCTTGAGACAAACTTCCAAAATTTAAAAGTTATTTATTGGGAATTAAACTGTCCAGAACTGCCTGGGTGTAGCCGATTCTGAGGCACATAATTCATTGTCATCCTTAACCCTGGTTCCCCCCCCCCACTGGGTGTATCGTAATTTATATTCTCCAATGGGACACATTCATAGCCAAGAGTCATCAAACATGCTCTCCAGTTAGAATTTTGCGTGGCAGAAACTTCTATCACCTAGTTACTATCTTTGAAAACATTTATGTAATGCAGTTTCGTTTTGCAAGCTGCTGTACTACTCCTACCTCCCTTTCTGTTGGCAACTCTAAAAAGACCATAGAAATATTTTATGAGTTGACAATAAAGAATGATCAATCGGTAGGAAAACAGGGTGGGGAATTTTCCTGCAGACTTTTTTTGGGATTTTTCCAGGGTTTCTGGTCCACAGGATTTAAAATTATGAGTTTGGTGGTCGCTGAGGTCCAAAAGGTTGGCGACACCTGTTCTAGAGCCATGAGCTAGAAACCCGATGAAGTTTTTTCAGGCGTGCAGATAAGTGTGTGCATGAATCTGTAGCAAAGATGCATGGGCAAAACTGTCAAAAGCAGTTAAAACAACATTTATCAAAACACAAATATTATGAATAAACTTTGCT
Organism: Bungarus multicinctus; assembly: GCA_023653725.1. Classification (NCBI taxonomy): domain Eukaryota; kingdom Metazoa; phylum Chordata; class Lepidosauria; order Squamata; family Elapidae; genus Bungarus; species Bungarus multicinctus. The sequence goes on from CM042841.1 coordinate 5,385,500, forward strand.
ACTTTACCCACTTCAGTGATGCACAAGTGATCATTCTGCATTAGAGTACCCTGCCTCTAATACCATTAGATGTTTCAATATTGAAAGCAATTGTTGAAAAGAAAGAGGAAGAAGAAGGAAGATAGCAGAATATTGATCAAAAGGTCTGTAATCTGCAGCATCCTGTTTTTAGTGGCTTGATTTCAAGAGAGAGACTTGGGTTCACCTCTATATGCTAAACTGAATGCCTTAAATTAGCTGCCCACAGAGGTTATTTCAATGCACCCATTGAAAGCAGAACTTTGAGGTAGATAGATTCCTCAAAGAACTTGTTTATTGGATACATCATACCAGTACAGCCAGTGAAAACCAACTCTAAAGGTTTTCGCAGTTTTCACCCAATTAAAAGAGTAAACCTCCCCTGCTCCCAGGTGTCACCAGTCACATTGTCCAATGAATACAGCTGGCAGGCTCCACTCCTCCTTCACCTGCCACCTGTTGCGATGACCTTGGTTCCCACAGGAAAACTTTTTATTTTAACTATTAGCTGGGCTATCTACTTCCCTCCTCCTTTCCCTCTCTCTGGCTTTGTGGCAACTATGAGGCAGCACAAGATGGCTTCAACCAGGTTCGCTTCAGAGTTGACAACAGATTTGTGATTTGCAGGCAATTATATAACTGCCCAGGTTTCTTTCCTGCTGCATTTGCTCTAGTTTATCTAAATTGAGTTTATTATGCATTTTTTAAAAAAATGAGTTCCTGCCTAGGGATCCTATAGCTTTTTGAATATGAAGGTTTAGATTAACTGTATTCTTGTTATATGGGTTATAAGAAAAGGAATGCAATAGCAATCCACTTAGCATAGTTTTAATTCATCTTTTGGTTCAGTGACTGGTTTGGGTCACTCCACGTTGCTCATTTGTGGAGAAAATCCTGAGTATAAAATAGGGATGGACAACTGTGGCAACTTTATGTCCTGTGCTCAGAATTCCTGAGCCAGCATGTTGAAGTTGAAGTCCACAGGCCATAGAATTGCCAAAGTTGTCCACCACTGCTTTATGCTCAGGATTTTCTCCTCCAATGAGCAACATGGAGTGACCCAGGATAGTCACAGAACACAAAAATTCTCAAAGTTAAAGTCCAGAGGTCATGAATTCAGGAATTCCAGGAGTTGAAGTCCACAGGTCATAAAGTTGCCATAATTGCCCACTCCTGATACAAAGTGAATGTGTCAAGACTAAATCAAACTTTCACCTATATTCTGCTTCACTCGCAGCTAGACAAAAGAATGGGGGGAGGATTGGAATGCAGAGGTGAGGGGAATGGCACCCAAGCATTGTCAGTTCCCATGAGACATTGCTCCCCCCTCAAGGACACCCTGAGCAGTTGTTCCCATAACAAAATGAACAAAAGTGATTGGTGGATGTAATGGACTGAGGGTGGCCCATGGGGAAAACGGGGAATGCATGCTTTTGTGAGGGAACCCGGAGCTGGTTTTGCTTCTTCTGTGCCCAAAAACTTAAACCTTAGACTGTCTACTATTGACCTCACCCCTTTCCTAAGAGGTCTGTAGGGGGCGTGCATAAGCACACCAACGTGCCTACCATCCAGTGGTGGGATTCAAAATTTTTTACTACTGGTTCTGTGGGCGTGGCTTGGTGGGCATGGCAGGGGAAAGATACTGTAAAATCTCCATTTCCTCCCCACTCCTGGGGGAAGATTACTGCAAAATCCCATTCCTTCCCCCACCCCATTAACCTGCTTTCCAACTCCATTCTCCTGCACAGGGCAACAAAAGAAAGACCCAGCTGATCAGCTGGGACTTGGGAAGCAGAGAATAGATGGGAGCAGAGCCAGTCAGAGGTAGTATTTGCCGGTTCTCTGAACTACTTAAAATTTCTGCTACCGGTTCTCCGGAACTGGTCAGAACCTGCTGAATACCATCTCTGCTACCATCCCTGTCCTATTGTTTCTTTTATTTTTCTTATATGTACCCATTTCATGTATTCATAACTATGTATATACGTATACCTATTATCTTGTAAGCAATTGACAAATCAAAATAAAAAAATAAAATAAAATGTGGATTTATTCAATAAAGTTTGTACTCTTAGTAAAATAATGTCCCAGGAGTTCCTTTTTCTTGATTCACCAAATGGACAGTTGACAGAATGTTCATCTCACCACAATATGGCTCTGCTGCTATTTTGGGGCTGCAACCTAAAGAACGAATTAGCAAGTTTCTCCTTCCTTCAGTGGCTCTCCCTCAAAGTGTTGTCTCAGATGTCTCTCACTTTTTATAACACCTTTCGGCTTGTTGGTTTCTGTCTCCATCATGCTAAGAAAGAACTGCCCTAAATTATCCTTAACTGGAGAAAGACCTAATCCCACTTTTGGAAACTCAACAAAAGAATCTTCTGTCTCATCCACATTGTTACAAGTAGGTTTATTTCCCTGTTCTGAATTAAAACAGCTGCAGATGAAATCTAATGCCGTGCTTCTCATAGAGATTCCTGGAATATTTCAAAATGACAAATTCCTTGTGTGTCCAATCACACTTGGCCAATAAGGTATTCTATTCTATTCTATTCTATTCTATTCTATTCTATTCTATTCTATTCTATTCTATTCTATTCTATTCTATTCTATTCTATTCTATGATAACCCTGATTCTCACAAGTCTTTGCCTCTCACTTTTTCAGATTATCACATTTTAATTCATCTTCTTATACATAGTCAGCCTTAATTCTTATTTTTCTTATTCTAAATGCCACAATAAAGAGCCTGAATTATAGTAGTTCATTCCAAATTACACATTAACCACAGAATACGAGGTGAAACCATAGTAGTTGCCAAGAGAGGAGGTTGAACTTGTATTTCACTATGCTTTCCTGTTCTAGTTGTTGCCACCTCCCAACAAGTCTCCCACAGAATAATAGAATAACACAGCTGGAAGGGACCTTGGAGGTCTTCTAGTCGAAACCCCTATTCAGGCAGGAAACCCGATATCATTTCAGACAAATGGCTGTCCAATCTTTTCTAAAAACATCAAGTAATGGAACATCTACAACTTCTATTTTTTAAAACATAATTTTATTAAGTAAATTATTAAAATATTGGATATGGTGTGATCGTTCCGAGGTGTGTTTGTCATACATATTATGGCATAGAATACATATTTTATATACATATCTACATTTATACATTTGTACATTTATGCAATGGTTTCCAATTCTAGTCACCCATTCTGCCAACCCTATTCTCTTTTAATTCTAGATCTTTTCTTTTTTTCCCACCATTGGTAACATTTATCCCATACTTTATAGTATTCTATCTCTTCTTTATCTTTCATCTCTAAAGTTAGTTTATCCATCTCAGCGCATGTCCATATCTTTTTTATTACGTCCTTTTCATTGGGAATTTCTTTGTCTTTCCACTTTTGAGCAAAAGTTAATCTCACTGCCATAATCACATGTATCATTAAATAGATCTCTTCTTTATTGCATTTTTCTGTTATAATTCCAAGAAGAAAAAAACCTGTTTTGTATTCCACTTTATGCCCAACCATCTCCTCAAGCCACCTCTGAATTCTCTGCCAAAATTCCTGGGTTTTTCTACATCTCCACCATATGTGATAATACGAACCGTATTCTTTAGTGCATTTCCAGCAGCTAGGGATATATATTTTGATACATTTTAGACAATTTTGCTGGGGGAAGATTTATTTTATTTATTTATTTATCAAGTTTATATACAGCCCCCTCTCCCAAAAAGGGACTTGGGTGAACAGCCATGATAAAAACATACAAACAGCAAAGTTAAAATAAATTTAAAAGTTATTAAATAATTGGCTGAATTAAAAACTATGAAGCCAATAAAACCCAATAAAAATTTTAAAATTAAGTTAAAAATTTAAAACCCTTCTCATAACATTAGGCCAGACCGGCCTGCTGGAAAAGGTGGGTCTTTAGTGCGCGTTGGAAGGCTCTAAGGTCAGCAATGGCTCGCATCTCCGTAGGTAGTTCATTCCAAAGGGAGGGAGCTCCCACAGAGAAGGCCTGTACCCTTGGGGCCGCCAGCCGACATTGTCCAGCCAGCGGCACCCCGAGGAGGCCCACCCTGTGGGAGCACATTGGCCGGGGGGAGGCCGATGATGGCAGAAGGTGGTCCCGTAGGTACCTGGGTCCCAAGCCATGGAGCGTGCCACCTATAAAACATTTTATATAGCTTTTCCCTATATGATGTGGCCAATGTTATTTTTCCCCCTCTCTCATACAGTCTGCCAGTTGTCCAAATCGATACCATGCTCAAAATTTTTTGCCCGTGCCAACATCGTTTCTTTTACCTGCTCTTCCTCCAGCTTACAGTCCAATAAACATCTGTAGATTTTCCTTATCATTTTGTAATATTTTGTCCAATATCATAAGCTTATGATATCTTTCATATCTTGTCTGTATCTTGATTGGACTTGTAGATAAGCCCACCATTCTAATTCTACTCCTCGATCATTTACTTGCTCTCTTGATTTTAATTCTCCTGCTTCATTTATGATGTCTTGTGATATCTTTCCCCTGACTGAAGAAATTCAGGTGGACTAAAGCTTTGAGTGTGGATAGCCAAACTGGGGTTTCTATATATGTTTGCTGTTTAATTTTATTTCATACCAAAAGTAGTGCCTGTCTAATCTGATGTCATTGAAAATATTGGTGGGCATCATGTCTGTCATACCATAGAAAGGCATGCCAGCCTAGTTGTAGATGATGTCCTTTCAATGCTAACTATCTTCTATTTTTTAATGTTATCCAATCCTTTACCCAGGTAAGAGAGAGCATCCACAACTTCTGAAGGCAAGCCATTCCACTGATTGATTGTTCTCACTCTTAGGAAACTTCTCTTTAGTTCTAGGTTTTGCCTCTCTCCTTGATAAGTGTCCACCCATTATTTCTTGTCCTGCCCTCAGGTGCTTTAGTGAATAGGTCAACCCCCTCTTCCATAGAGGGCAGAGCCCCTTTGTTCCTCGTATACTAGAATACTGCTATTGTGTCACCCCTAGTTCTTCTCTACCTAGCTCCCTCAACCATTCTTCATATATTTTACCTCCAGCCCGCTAATCTTCTTTGTTGCTCTTTTCTGCACTATTTTCAGAGTCTCAACATCTCTTTTATATCATGGTAACCAAACTGGCACAAACCTCTTAAAACATTTTAATCAATTCAATGCAAAAGCTATTTTGTCTGTTCTCCAACATACTAATTTCAGTTTCAAATTTTCTTTTCAATAGCTTTAGGCAAAAACAGCATTTCCTTGATGGCAATTGTATTACCCAAGCTATAATGGCTTTCAAAATAAAGAGATTCAAGGCTTTAAAACTTTCTTCCCCTGGAACGCAAGTCAGTGGCCTTTAATCCTTGAAGGGCACCATCTGATTTGTATCATGGAGACAATCTGCCTTCTTCATTTTGAAAGCAGGAAAAAAATAGTACTTTTAGATCCTTTGTTTCCACATTTGTATTTCTCTCTCTCTTTTTTTTTTTTTACTTGTCTTTGACTTTTGCTGGTTTCTCTTCTTTCTTTATGATGTTTACTTCAAAAAAGAACAGGAAGAAACAATAGTTCTGTATTATGACTATTAATTCATTTTGTTGATCCTTCTTGACACAGAGCAGAGGGAGGGGATTGAATTGGGGAGGCCTTTCTGAAACTTTGCGATCTAGAACATTTTGTTCCTGTCAGCTCCCAGGGGGGAATATTTTAATCTTCAGTCAAATTTATTTCTTCAGCAGATTGGTTAAAACATACACCCATCATGGTTACAGAACAAAGCATTCCACTTTTAGCAAGCATAACATTTACCAAACCTTCAAAGTTCATTGCAGTTTCATCATGGTGTTGATAAGTCCCATCTTTAGGACTTGCAGAATCTGGAGATCGAGTGTGGAAGTTGCTTAAAGTACAGAGGCAACACATCTCAGGGGTGAACTAGGGTGAACTTACACCCTGTTTTATGGAAAATAGTTCACAGTTGGAGCACTGGGTCCATTAATTCCAAGATTTTACTTGAGAAGCAATCCCATCAAATTCTTGTTTGGTTGAAATGATTTTTTTTAAAGTAGAAAATGGAATCAAGAAATTTAGAATTATAGGGCTGGAAGGGACCTTAGAGGTCTTCTAGTCTAACCCTCTGTTAAAGCAAGAGCCTTTATACCATCATGGACAAATGGTTGTCCAATCTTCTCTTGAAAATCTCCAGTGATGGAGCACCCACAACTCTGGGAAACAATCTGTTCCAATTATTAATTGTTCTTATTGTCAAGAAATTACTCCTTTGGGTTGCTTCTTTGGGTGTCTCCCAGGAAACTTTTTTAAAATTCAGATACAGATTAACAGAGTTGGAAGGGACATTGTAGGTCATCTAGTCCAACCCCCTCTGCCCAAGCAGACCCTACACCATTTCTGACAGTCTTCTCTTGAAAGCTTCTAGTGATGAAGCTCCCATAACTTCTGAAGACAAGCTGTTCCATTGGTTGCTTCGTCTCACTGTCAGAAAATGTCTCCTTATTTCTAGGTTGAATCTCTCCTTGTTCAATTTCCATCCATTATTCCTTGTCTGGCCTTCAAGTGCTTTGGAAAATAGCTTGCCCCCCTCCTCTCTGTGGCAGCCCCTCAAACATTGGAACACTGCTATCATCTCTTCCCCTTGTCCTTCTCTTCACTAGATTAGCCATGCCCCATTCCTGCAACCATTTATCGTATGTTTTAGCCTCCAGTCCCCTAATCATCTTGGTTGCTCTACTCTGCAGTTTTTCTAGAGTTGCAACATCTTTTTTTATAGTGTGGTGACCAAAACTCAATGGAGTACTCTAGGTATGGTTTTAATAAGGCTTTATAGAGTGGTATTAGTACCTCACTTGATCTTGATTGAATCCTTCTGTTAATGCAACTTAGGATTGCATTGGCTTTTTTGGCTGCTGTCACAGTGTGTTGGTTCATATTTAACTGGTTGTCCAGTTCCCCCTCATTGCTATTAAGCCTAGTTTCACCCAGTCTATATGTTGATTTTGGTTTTTCTTGCTTAAGTGTAAGATTTTACTTTTCTCTATACTGAATTTCATTTTGTTAGATAGGGCCCAGTGTTCCAGTCTATCAATATCCATCTGGATCTTGAGTCTATCCTCTAGGGTGTTGGCTATTCCTGTCAGTTTTATATCATTCACAGATTTGGTAAGTTCCTCTTATCTAAGTCATTTATGAAGAGTACTAGGCCTAGGACTGAATTTTGTGGTACCCCATTGCTTCCTTCCTTCCATATAGATGTAGTCTCAACACCTCTATTATAGTATGGTGAGCAAAACTGGATGCAGTATTCTAGGTGTGGTCTTACTAAGACTTTATACAGTGATATTAGTACCTCACTTGATCTTGATTGTTTCCCTCTGCTAATGCAGTTTAGGATTGCAAGATATTGAAGAGTACTGGGCCTAAGATAGAACCTTGTGGTACCCCACTGCTTACTTTCCTCCATATAGATATAGACCCATTAAGGACTACCTGTTGAATATGGTTTTTTCAGCCAGTTACAAATCCATCTAGTGGTGATGCTATCTATCCCACTTTTTTCTAGCTTTCCAAGAAGTAGGTTGTGGTCTATTTTGTTGAATGCTTTGCTGAAATCTAAGTATATTATGTCCACAGTATTTTGCAGTCTGTTAATTTAGTCACTATGTTGAAGAATGAAATAATATTGGTTTGGCATGATCTGTTTTTTTAAAAAAACATGTTGACTTCTAATTCTTATTGTACTTGTTTCTAGATGTTGGCAGATCTCTTTTTTTATTATCTTTTCCAGTATCTTCCCAGGTATTGATGTTAGGCTGACTGCCTTGTAGTTTCCTGGGTCTGTCCCCCCACCTTTTTTTGAAGATGGAAACCACATCAGCTCTTTTCCAGTTTTCTGGTAGTTCCCCAGTGCTCCAATATTTTTGGAAGGTGTGGTACAGTGGTTCTGAGATGACACCTGCCAGCTGCTTTAGAACTCTGGGATTCCGCCAGGTCCCCGTGATTTGTATTCATCAAGATCAGACATCTTACCATTTTTTTGTTTATTTTAACTTTTATTTCTAGTCTGTCTTTTACAGTTATGTTTTTGGTAGATTGGACTATTGTTTCTTTTTGTGTGAAGACCGATGCAAAGAATGTGTTAAGCAGCTCTGCTTTCTCTCTTTAGTGGACTGATTGTTTTCTTGATTTATTTCTTGTTATTTATATGTTGGAAGAAACTTTTTAAAAATTATCTTTGACTTTTGTTGCAAGTCTTTGTTCATTCTGAGCCTCTGCTTTCCTGACTTCGTATTTGCAGATTCTGTCTATCTGTTGATATTCTACCTTAGTTATGTATCCTTTCCACTTTTTGTACTTGTCCTTTTTGTCCTTCAATTTGTCTGTCAGCTTTGGAAGCTGTATTAGTAACAGAAGCTTCCACGCTGCCATATTCTTGTGCCTGGGAAAGTAAGAGGGGGGATTTTTAGAGTGTTGGTAGTTAGACATAATAATATTCTTCTTTTCAGTCAAGGTCATGTTATTCCTGTACCTGGAGGAGGAGGAGTTAAAGGTATGTCTGAAGTTGGGATGGTTGGTGAATGGACTATGTGATAGACTGATGGGTGCAGGGCAGAGGTGGTATTCAGCAGGTTCTGACCAGTTCTGAAGAACCAGTAGTAAAAAATTTTGAATAGTTCAGAGAACCAGCAAACACCACCTCTGACTGGTTTTACAGTATCCTTCCCCTGTCACACCAACCAAGCCGTGCCCACAGAACTGGTAGTAAAAAAAATTGAATCCCACTGGTGCAGGGGTTGGGTTTTGACTTTTGAATTACTAAAGGAAAACCCAGACTGGACTTTTATAATCATATTTTTCAGAGTTTTCCGAGCTTCTTGAGTTGTTTACCCCTTAAGGATTTTCATCCAAGGAATCTTTCAAAAGTTCTCTCTGAGCTTTTAAAATCTAGAACTCTGGTATCATTGTGCTCTATTGCTTGTGTTTGCATTATGATAAATTCTGGTATGACATGGTCACTCTCACCCAAGCAAGGTTCCTGCGGTTTCAACTTCCTCTATCAATTGTTCTCTGTATGGATTAAGTCCAGTATGGTTGTCAAAGTTGTCAACTAGATTGGTTAAGGAACCTATTTGATTTCACTCTTGGTTCAGAATTAGTCTTCCAATTGATGTCAGGGTAATTGAAGTCCCCCATTACTATTATAGTATGTTTCCTATATAATTTTGTTGGTTGGTTGGTTAACAAAAAGGACATCTATTTTTTCCTGCTTGATTGGGTGGCCTATACTATATACACTTATGGCCATATCATTCTTTTTTTCTTTTATATTGACCCATATGCATTCTATTTGGTTTCATGCATTTCTGTAGCAATATAGTGGTCCTTTACATACAGTGCAATTCCTCCTCTTTTATGGGGTCTGGGTTTTTTGAACAGTTTGTATCCTTTTATTAGTATGTTCTAGTCATGGGTTTCATCCCACCAAGTTTATGTTATTCCAACTATATCATATCTATCTTCATGTATTAATAGTTCAAGTTCACCATGTTTGTTTCCCAGAGTTTGTGTATTTGTATATAGGCACTTGATATCTTCATGTCTGACTCTGGATATGCTTCCTATGTCTTCTATTTGGTGTTTTCCTACCCATCCCTCCTTACTTCATTATTTGAGTTGCTTTCTATGGTGTTTTTGCTTGTAATTGCATCCTGCAGATCCTAAAGATTGGTCACTCTCCCCCCTGAAACAGGAGAATTTAAAGCTCTCCTGATAAGTTTAGCCAGTCGTTTTCCAAAACATTCTTCCCAGTCTTTGTGAGGTGCAACCCATCCCTTGCCAAAAACCCATCATGGAGATAGTACAGACCATGGTCCAGGAATGCAAAGTTTTTTTTGGCGACACCAACCCTTTAGCCAGTGGTTCACTTCTAGAATTCTTTGTTCTTTTACCAGATGTTGTCTTTTTGTTGGCAGTGCAGATGAAAAAAAACTACTTGTGCACCTTGACTTTCTTGCCTAGCTGCTCGTAATCACTCAATATTGTTTTTAAGTCATTTTTTGTGTCATTTGTCCATACATATAGTAGTAGAAAAGAATAGTAATCTATGGGCCTAATTATTTTGGTTAGGTTCTCAACCACATTCTTGATTTTTGCTCCAAGGAGACAACATACCTCCCTAGATTATATGTCTGGTCTGCAGATGGCTGGTTTTGTTCCTTAGAGAATAGAATCTCCTATCACCAACACTTGCCTTCTTTTTTTAGGGGGTCCAGTCTGGACTGTTTTCTGTTTATCCCAGGTGAGTTTGTTGATGTGACTTTTTTAGGGATATTGGATGATGCCTTTTTTCTAAGTGTTTGCATGTTTTCTTTGAGGGAGAGATTGTGGGTCTGAGCATTTTCAACTAGGGAGAGAAATCAGTTGCTCAGTTTTAATGGGGCTACTCCTATTTTGGTTAGATTTGGTAGCAGAGGTTTGTTAGATGTGTGCTGTTTCTTTCTTTGATTATTGTGTTTCCTTCTATGTGTGACATAACTCCATTTGTAAACTCCAAGAGTTTATCAGCAGGGTCAAATCCTCTGGGAGTTATTTGTTCACTATTTGGTTCAATTTTAGAAAACAAGTGACAAAGCCAGACTGGTGGACTTACTCTAGTGACCCTACCCTAAAGTTGAGGGAAGAGCTAGAGATAGAAGGTTATGTTTGCATTAGTTTACATATCAACAACTGAAATAAAAAAATTGAACTAGATAAAAAGAGTCATAGGTTTGATTTTATTAAAAATGAATTGGAAATCTTACTGCGTGGTAGTGACGAACATATTATTGCTAAGGTTTATAAAACATTATTGAAACTGAATTTGGAAAGTGAACATGTAAAACGTTATATGATTCAGTGGGCAAAGAAATTTGGATATAATGTGATGCTTGAACAATAGGAAAATATGCAGTCGAAAGGTTTAAAATTCACACTAAATCAGGAGTGTCAAACTCACATCATGGCAGCATCACATGACGTATCGGGACTTTTTTCCCCTTCGCTGAAGCGAGCGTGGGCATAGTCAGCACTTGACGCATCTGCAAGGATGGGATTCAAAAATTTTAACAACCGGTTCTGTGGGCGTGGCTTGGTGGTCATGTTATTGGCTGGATGTGGCCAACTCAGTATCATTCACATCGAGGCACGCATCTCTTCGCCTGGCCTCTCATGACTATGGGGATGCTGCAACTGTTGTAAGTGTGAAAAACGGTCATAAGTCACTTTATTCAGTGCCATTGTAACTGAATGGTCACTCCACACAAGCAAAGTAGCAGCAAAGAAGGGTGTCAGATCCGTGTATCTGTCATTTCTTCAGAGGAAGAAGAAAAGGGGGGGGGAACTGACGACGGACGTGGACCTGGCCCCCCCCCTTGGCCCCCATCCATTGAGGGATGTAATTGGCAGGGGCAACAACAGGATTGGCTGGCTCGAAGGACGCCGGTGATCTCGGTGGTGGTCCCTGATCCGACGATGGCGAGGGCTAGAAGAACATACTCCTCGGCGGAATTGCGGGCCCTCGGGAGGGTCCCCCACTCCCTGGAGTGGCCCTCCGGTCTATCGATGGCCTACCTCAAGGACGGTTCCTGGGATCCGGAGAGGTGGCATGGCCATCAAAAAAGGATTTTTAGAGGGGGTTTTAAACTTTTTAGATTTTTATTCGGGGTTTTATCGAGGTTAGGGAGGGCGACGAAGAGAGGGTTGGGGGATGGAAATTTATTGGGGTTAGGGAGGGTACCCGGTCCGGGTTTGGGGGATAGCCCGGGGGGATTTGGAGTCAGCCAGGCTGGAGTGCACGTCTGGGGGAACCCAGAGGGTCATGAGTCGTGGGGGCAAACACAGGGGGTGGGTTTCATTGGCACCATAAGTGGGAGGGGCAGATATGACGGGGGTAGAGGGCCATATCAAGTTAGGGGATCGCGTGCCCGCTGTCTCCAAGCGGTGGCGCGCTCCGACCCTCCCGACCCGTCTGGCAGGCCTGGTTGTGCAGAGTCTCAGGCCCTGAGTACCCGGCTGATGTTATGTAATGCCAGGTCCGTCGTTAACAAGGCCCCCCTGATTTGCGATCTCATTCAGGAGGAGGGTGCGGACCTGGCAGGGGTTACCGAAACCTGGTTGGGCCCAGAGGGCGGTGTCCCTCTGGTAGAGATTTGCCCACCAGGTTTCCAAGCATTCCATCGACCGAGATCTCAGGGAAGGGGTGGTGGGGTGGCGGCGATTATTAGAGAAGTCCTTTGTCCTAGGGAGGCCACTGTTCCTCAGACGGCTGGTTGTGAGTCTCTCTTTGTGAAGTGGGGTCGGGGGGTTCAGATGGGCCTGTTGATAACGTACCTGGCTCCCTGCCACGTGTCATCGGCCCTGCCCGGGCTCCTCGAGGTGATAGCCGGGCTGGCGGTTGAAACCCCCAGGCTTTTAGTCATGGGTGATTTCAACCTGCCTTCGCTCGGGGAAACCTCTGGGGTGGCCCGGGAGTTCCTGGCTTCCATGACGGCCATGGATCTGACCCAATTAGTTTCTGACCCCACTCACACGGGGGGACACACACTGGACCTGATTTTCGCCTCTGGTCAGTGGTTGAATGATCGTGTTGGAGATCTAGTCATAAAACCCTTGTCATGGTCCGATCATTCTCTTCTTAGACTGGACTTCGGTGCCGCCACCCCCCATCGCAGGGAGGCGGAGCCGAGGAGATGGTTCCGCCCCAGGCGCCTGATGGATCCGGAACGGTTCCAGATGGAGCTTGGGCCATTTCCTGAAACTCTGGCTCATAACTCGGCCACAGACTTGGTGGCCACCTGGGATAGGTTGGCCGCGGAGGCTCTGGACCGAGTTGTGCCTTTGCGACCTCTGACTCGGCATAGATCCCACCTGGCTCCGTGGTTTACGGGGGAGCTGAGGGGGATGAAATGCCGGAAAAGACGTCTGGAGGGTATCTGGAGGGCCAGTCGTGCTGAGTCTGATCGGACACAGGTGAGGTCCTATATTAGGACCTACCTAGTGGCGATAAGGGCGGCGAGGCGTTCACACTTCTCCGCCCTTATTGCGTCTGCAGAAAATCGGCCTGCTGCCCTGTTTAGAGTGACCCGCTCCCTGCTTGAGCCGAGAGCGCGGGAGGACCTCTTGCAGGGTAAAGCAGAAGAGTTTTCCCGATTTCTGCATGATAAAATCGCCCAGATTCGGGATGGGCTGGACTCCAGTTGGGAGGTGTCCGGGGCAGGTCTTGAGACGGTTATCTGGGAAGAGTTCGATCCTGTGACCGCCGAGGGTGTGGACAGACTTCTGGGGAGGCTGAATGCCACCACATGTTTATTGGACCCGTGCCCTTCCTGGTTGGTTTCTACCTCCAGAGAGGTGACACGAGGCTGGCTCCAGGGGATTGTCAACGCTTCGTTGACGGAGGGGGCGCTTCCGACCGCCCTGAAAATGGCGGTGGTGCGGCCCCTCCTCAAGAAGCCTTCCCTGGCCCCGGCTCTTTTGAATAACTATCGTCCTGTCTCCAACCTTCCCTTTGTGGCGAAGGTTGTTGAGAGTGTGGTGGCGCGTCAGCTCCCTCAGTATCTGGAGGAAGCATCCTATTTAGATCCGTTCCAATCGGGCTTCAGGCCCGGGCACAGTACTGAAACAGCATTGGTCGCGTTGGTAGATGATCTCTGGAGGGCCCGTGACAGAGGTTATTCCTCTGTCCTGGTCCTCCTAGATCTGTCGGCGGCTTTTGATACTATCGACCATAGTATCCTATTGCGGCGGTTGGAGGGGTTGGGAATTGGGGGCACCGTTTTGCGGTGGTTCTCGTCCTTCCTCTCGGACCGCTCGCAATTGGTGTTGACGGGGGGGGAGAGGTCCACCCCTAGGCCCCTCATGTGTGGGGTGCCTCAGGGGTCGGTCCTCTCCCCTCTTCTGTTCAACATCTATGTGAAGCTGCTGGGAGAGATCATCCGTGGTTTTGGGGTGAGATGCCATCTGTATGCTGATGACACTCAGCTATACATCTCCACCCCAAACCACCCCAACGATGCTGTGGAGGTTATGGCCCGTTGCCTGGAGGCTGTGCGGAACTGGATGGGCGAGAACAGGCTTCCACTCAACCCTTCCAAGACCGAGTGGCTGTGGTTTCCGGCGGCCCGATATAGTCAGCTGACTCCATCGCTGGCTATTGGGGATGAGATCTTGACCCCCACAGAAGGGGCACGCAATCTTGGTGTCCTCCTGGATGTACGGCTGTCTTTGGAAGATCATATTACAGCCGTCTCCAGGGGGGCTTTTTATCAGGTTCGCCTGATACGCCAGATGCGGCCCTTTCTTGATCGGGACGCCTTACGCACAGTCACTCATGCCCTGGTCACCTCCCGTCTGGACTACTGTAATGCCCTCTACATGGGGCTCCCTGCGGGGAGCACTCGGAGGCTTCAACTGGTACAGAATGCAGCCGCGCGGGTGGTTATGGGGGCGTCGAGATACTCCCACGTGACGCCCCTCCTGCGCGAGCTGCATTGGTTGCCAGTGGCCTTCCGGGTTCGCTTTAAAGTACTGGTTTTGGTCTTTAAAGCGCTCCATGGCATCGGACCAGGATACTTACAAGACCGCATTCTGCCAGTAGTCTCCCACCGACCGGTGCGCTCCCACAGAGAGGGTCTCCTCCGGGTCCCGACGCCTTCTATGTGTCGTCTGGTGACCCCAAGGAATAGGGCCTTCTCTGTGGGGGCACCCGCCCTTTGGAATGGGATGCCCCCTGGATTACGAACGACTAGTGACCTGAGGGCCTTCAGACGTGACCTGAAGACCTGGCTCTTCGAGCAGGCCGGCCTGAGCTGACTCAAATGGGATTTTAAATGGGGTTTTTGGATTGGTTGGGATGGGTGTACAAAGTTTTAATTTATTTTAATTGGGTTTTTAGATTTTTATAGGGACAGCCTAGGGTTTAATTCTTTTTTAACTATTTATATTTGTATACATGTATTTTAGTTGGCTGTTCACCGCCCTGAGTCCTTCGGGAGAAGGGCGGTATATAAAACCTAGAATAAATAAATAAATAAATAAAGAAATCCTTTCTTGATGTAACCTGAATATATTTAACCTTATATCGAATATGCACACCCATACATGATACAATGGGGGGGAAAGAATTCAGATGGCCAGAATCTAACACCTCTGAGAGGCACAGCCAGGAGATGAGGGGTCCATAAAACTCCACAATGAAGTGCTCTGGGAAATCTCCAAAAACAGTCCGTTCTAAAAAGGGGGTGGGGGAGGAAGTTAGGTACGTCTTGGGAAAGCTACATGAGAAAAAACCTTCCAAAAAGGGAAGGATCCCCTCCCAGAGGGGCTGGGAGGGGAATTAACATATTGGCTTTTGTTTCCCTAAATAAACATTGAGATGGGGGGAGGGATTCTAAACTCCCTTATCTATCACTGTATGCCTGAGGGACCTCAGACGCTGCTTTGAATTCCTACTGGACTGTCTCATCTCAATAAAGGGTTCCTTTTGATAAGTTCGGTTCTCAGAAGTTCATTCTTATTGTTTGAATGGGAAGAAGTTCCGTAGCCTGACAGAGGGGAAAAAAACTCCAGAGAGGTTCCTGAGACAGGAAGTCTAGTCCTGCCAAGAATGTAATAAGGGTTAACGGAGAGGCAGTTTCTGTAAGCAACACCGGAATGTTTCCTTCCTGCCTTCCTTACAGGATTAGGCCAATAATTTCTTCTAACAACCGGTTCTCCTAACTGCTTAGAATGTTAGCAACCAGTTCTAGCGAATAGGTGCGAATTGGTAGAATCCCACCCCTGCGCATCTGGCCCGCAGGCTGGAAGTTTGACAGCCCTGCACTAAACCATCATTTTAAAAAAAATTAGAAGATGATGTATCACTGCAGCAGTGGGATTCAAATTTTTTTATTACCAGTTTTGTGGGCATGGCTTGGTGGGCATGGCAAGGGAAAGATACTGTAAAATCTCCAGTCACAGGTGGTATTGCCGGTTCTCTGAATTACTCAAAATTTCTGCTACCGGTTCTCCAGAATTGGTCAGAACCTGCTGAATATCACCTCTGTATCATTGATATTTAACACTGGATAAAGTATCTAGAATATATAAAGGTATTTCAAATAAATGTTGGAAATGTAAAAATAAAGAAGGAACCTTTTATCATTTATGGTGGTCATGTGATAAAGCAAGGAAATTTTGGAGTAAGATTCATATTTTAATACAGAAAATTCTTAAAAGCGAGGATAAAGATGAAACCAGAAATTTTTCTTTTGGGTTTAATGGAAAAGAATTGGACATTTTTTGGGGAACTTTGCTGTTATATGTGTAGATGGCAGCAAGACTCCTTTGTGCAAAAAAATGGAAAGACATTTTAATTCTCATCATGGACAGATGGCTACAGAAGCTGATGGAGTTGGCAGAGATGGCTAAATTGACTGTTTTGATCAGAATATAAGTACTTTTGTTGCTACATGGAGAACGCTTCTGGGTTTTGTGCTTGAGGTGGAAAAAAATGAATCTTTGATTTTGGGTTTTACTGATTAGATTATTATAGAAATGACTACTTTATATTATTATGAAAAAGTAAAAAGTGGAGGTTCTATGTTAATGTTTTATTTTACTGCAACACTTTTCTTTCCCTTTCTCCTCCCTACTGTCCTACTATTTGCTTTTGTATTTTTGTATTTTATTCTATCATCTAATAAAATGTTTTAAAAATGAAAAAAACATTCTCCTTAGTTCTAAGTAGAAACTCCCTTTGATGATCTTCCATCCCTTGGCTTGCTCTCAGATACGTCCATTAATAGTCTAAATACTTCACCAGGCCACTGATGATATGTTGAGCTCAGTTCTGGTTGTAAATCGAGGACTATCTGTACATATTAGCATGTAAAAGTAAAAAGTTGAGGCTGCAATCTTATTATCTTATTCTGTTGCATGAAAATGAGAGATCCTTCCCATTTTACTACTATTGTTATTTGTATTTTATATCCGGAGAAATTTAATACTTTATTTCAAAATCTGTAAGTTAATCTTAGTTATACTGTATTGTACAGGAATGGGAAATAAATTAACAATATAAGTACATGGGAGAAAGGAGTTTGGTCCAGTGGTGGGATTCAAAATTTTTTACTATTGGTTCTGTGAGCATGGCTTGGAGGACGTGGCTATTTGGTCATGGGACTGGGTGGGTCAAAAGACAGAAACTCACTTTAACAATGCTCTTGCTTAGCAACCAAAATTTTGCGCTCAGTTGTTGACATAAAGTCTCCTGCTGAAGCAGGCGGTCGGACTAGATGACCTCTGAGGTCCCTTCCAGCCCTGGATTGCTGTGCTGTTTCAAAGCATCCACTGAAGCTGCGCCTAGTGCCAGGGTTTGTGGTCCTTCCTTCCTGTCCTTTTTCTCTCCCTCCTTCCCTCCCTCTATCCATCCATCCATCCATCCATCCATCCATCCATACCTCATTCACTTTCCCTTCCCTCTTTCTCGCTCCCTCCCTTTCTTTCTTTTTCCTTCTTTTGCCGCACCTCCCTACACCCCATTTTGGTCCTAGTAAGCCACCCTGCAGCCTCCTGGGTGCAAAAACGGAGCCCGGGGGGCCATGCCGTACCCCCCCCCCATGTCCTGTTTTTGCTCCCAGGAGGTTACAGGGAGGCCTACTAGGCCCAAAATGGGGTATGAGGGGGCTGCGCCGCACCTCCCTGCACCGCATATTGGTCCTAGGAGGTCTCCCTGCAGCTTCAGGAGAGCCAAAACGGGACACAGGAGGGCTGTGCTGCATCCCCCACATCCCATTTTGGACCTAGGAGGCAGTGTTCTCAGGAAGAGCAAGCTCCTGGGTAACTTGGATGTTTTTTAGATGTAGGGACTTTTTATAGAAGATAGCAACACCACCTCCTCTATGGATTTCACGATCTGATCAGTAAACATGATAGTCTCTTACTGTGGTAATGGAGTCAGGGAGAGATGCATTGAGCCATGTTTCACAGAAAAATATAATGTCAAATTTAGTAAGAGAAGAAATTCAGGTATTTTATTTACAAGGCTTCTTGCATTGAGTAGCTTGCATTTAAGGCCAGTTGTGGTTGGAATTGAGGTAGTTAGTGGCGTGTGTGCCTAGTTTTGAGTATAGTTAAGGTTAAACAAATTCAGTGTAGGCAGAGGCTTTCCTTATATTCTTTTATCCTTCTTTATGAGCCAGATAATTCTCTGGATCTTGCCTTATAAGCAGAGGATGAAAGTAAAATGTATCTAAATATTAGCCCAATGGCACTCTCCTTATCACTTATTTTAATGCCTTGATTTTAGCTCTTTTATTGGTTCAGTTCATTTGTGGAAATATATGCATGGAATGACAATGTTAGCTGAATTTGATGGAGCTTAGAAATAAATTCTCAGTTCCAGCACTGATCTAAGATATTCTTTTTAAAACCAAAAAGATAGCAAGAATGAAATCTGAAACCTTTAGCATATAAATAAATATATGCTTTTTAGAAAACTAAGTCATTTCTTCTTTGTGTTCCTAAAGACAAATGCAATTGTAGGTTTCTTGAAGAGAAATATACTGCAATTTGGAAATCATGGGAAGTCATAATTATTGTTTATTCTGCTTTGTTGGATGTCACCTTCAGACCTGCAGCAAGATTGCAGACCTGCTATCTAAGAAGGATTCAGAGAAATAAGACCAGTTTCAGAGAAGAGAGTGGGGATTATCACACGAAGAGAGACTAAATCCTATGAAGAGAGATTGATTGACCTGGCATTATTAACCTTTGAGAAGATGGGGAGAGAAAATATATTATTCAATGTTTGAAAAGATATTATATAGAAGGTCAAGACCTCTTCTTTTTTCCCCCTAGAACTCCAGGCAGGGAATTAATAGATTTCAGATGACAGGAAAACATATTCCAGTTATGATTAGGAAAAAAACTGCTAACTGTAACAGCGTGTTTGATAGAGGTAGCTCTAACCCAGAGCTCTCATGCTGGCTGGGGAATTCTGGGAGTTGAAGTCCACTTGTAGTTTGAGGAACACTGGCCTAAAACCACTGATGGTCCATGGAAAAATTTTGGTGGTGCGCAGAGAAATGTCACCCCCACAAAGACTCATTTCTGGCAGAGTTTGGGAGAGAGAAAGACTTCTGCTGCTTCTGCTGATTTCCTCTCTCTCTCTCTCTCTTTCTCTGTTAAGTGAGTTTTGCACCATTTTACAGCCTTTCTTGCGACAGTTGTTAAGTGAATCCCTGCAGTTATTAGTGACATGTTTTCAGGGGTGGGATTCAAAGTTTTTAACAACCGGTCTGTGGGCGTAGGTAGTAGGCATGGCTTGGTGGTCATGTGACTGGGTGAATGTGTCTTGGTGGTCATGTTATTGGCTGGGCGTGGCCAACTCAAGATCTCTCACATTGAGGCACGCATCTCCTCGCCTGGCCTCTTGTGACTGTGGGGATGTTGCAACAGTCGTAAGTGTGAAAAATGGTCATAAGTCACTTTTTTCAGTGCCATTGTAATTTTGAATGGTCACTCCACACAAGCAAAATACCAGCAAAGGAGGGGGGAAAAAACTCCAGAGACGTTCCTGAGACAGGAAGTCTAGTCCTGCCAAGCGTGTAATAAGGGTTAACAGAGAGGCAGTTTCTGTAAGCAACACCAGAATGTTTCCTTCCTGCCTTCCTTACAGGATTAGGCCAGTAATTTATTCTAACAACCAGTTCTCCAAACTGCTTAGAATGTTAACAACCGGTTTTAGCGAATAGGTGCGAATCTGTAGAATCCCATCCCTGCATATTTTTAAAGTAAATCTGGCTTCTCCATTTTTTGTCAGAAAGTCACTATTTTTTTCTAGTGTTCCTGATATTACCGCATTACAGGAAGTTTTTTCTTAAATGGAAACATTTGTTTCTGTTGGCCCATCCAGTTTTTAAAGGGAGGCGGACAGACATTGGCACAAAAGCGCTGGGTGGTCACACAGATATGCTGTATATTATTGCTAGATCTGGGCTGGAATAGACAGTCTTTATTCAAGTCAGTTTCAGAATGCTTACTTTCAAAAGAAGACAGTAGCTAAATCACTTCCATCTGAACCAGGTTTGAATAATGGTGAGGACTGCCAAGAAAAACAATGATCTTGTAGCTTTCCTCTTTGGGAGAAGTTGGATGTCAGCCCAGCAAGATAAACTGGACTAAGAAATCAAAGCTTTCTAGCAGCTATAGTAACAAAGTTCAAATGGGTTTCCCTCACCTTCCCTTTATCCTCATGTGAACTAACAAGTGACCTTTCTGAGATTTTTTTTTCAAATTACTTTCTTGGTCTGGGCTCAACCCCTTTTATCTGATCATTATTGTCTTCGTGAACAGCTAATTTCCCCAGTTTACTGTTTTATGTCTAAGTGTATGTATTTACCCATGTGGTATGGCTACATTAGTATCCCTCTCATCTTTTCTACTCCTATTGGAATCATTATTATGATTATTATTACTTTGCTGTTTTGCATTATACTGAGAGCTTCTGCACCAGAGACAACTTCCTTTTGTGTCTAATCAAACTTGGTCAAATAAAGTTATTCTATGCCATGCCATGCCATACCATGCCACCCCACCCCATTCTTCCTGTCTGTCAATGCAATTTCCTATGCTCTCTAGGCTGGGCCAAAAATAATCCATTTAGAATTTCAGTTAGAGGAACTGCAAAGATTTCATTGTTTTCCACTGTTTTCCTGCCATTCTTCTACATGTTGTTCCTGCAAAGGTTAGTTTATTGATTTATTATATATTATATATTTATTATATATATTGGTACAGCTGCCCATCTCATATGAAAGTGACTCTGAATGGTGTATGGCACTTAAGATTGTTATAGCAAATATGATTCACATAAGTTCAGAAAAATTCCAAACCTCCTTTACCATTTTCAAGTCATAAACAAGTCCATTGCATCTGGGCAACTAATAAATTTAAGTAAAATTACACTTTCTCCATTAGAAATCTAACTTCTTTAAGTTCTGTGTGGTTGCTGGTGTTATAATCAGAAGAGGAGAAAAATGGGGGAGAGAGATCCCATATTAGAGCATCTTTTCTATATTGCTGATTAAAATATTTCAGTGTCTATTTATAATTTTTAAAGAAAATATAGCATGCACATATAATATTTATATTTCTTGATTATTAAAAAGTATTTCCTTACGACTGTTCCTTAGCTTGATATTTCCCTAATATGTTTTATATATACTCTAGACAGATAGAAGAAGAAGGAGATGGCAGAGAATGAAGTGACTGGAGCTGAATCAGAGGTGTTATTCAGCAGGTTCTGACTAATTCTGGAGAACCCGTAGTGGAAATTTTGAATAGTTTGGAATACCGGTAAATACCACCTCTGACTGGCTCCATCCCTATCTATTCTCTGTCTCCTGAGTCCCAGCTGATCGGCTGGGTCTTCTTTTGTTGCCCTGCACAGGAGAACAGAGCTGGAAAGCAAATTAGTGGGATGGGGAAAGAATGAGGATTTTACTGTAATCTTCTCCCAGGAGTGGGGAGGGAATGGAGATTTTGCAGTATCCTTCCCCTGCCCCACTCACCAAGCCACGCCCACCAAGCCACACCACACCCACCAAGCCACACCCACAGAACTGGTAGTAAAAAAAAATGAATCCCACCACTGAGTTGGATGGAGTGACTGAAGCAGTTGGCATGAGCTTAAATGGACTCCGGGGGATGGTAGAGGACAGGAAGGCCTGGAGGAACGTTGTCCATGGGATTGTGATGGGTCGGACATGACTTTGCAATTAAAAAACAACAAAAGAAGGCAGAATGAGATGTTTAGGCACCAATCCTTGGCCGTGCCCACTTTACTTCCAGCCACCCACCTCAGTCAATTCAAAACCAGCTTTCCCGTCCACTGGCCTTCCCCTGGCCATTGTCTACCACCCATGGCTCCCTGCCCCCCTGCTCTTTGTCCCTGTCCATTTGCCCAAACACAGTCTCAGCCAGTCCTTGAATATTGAAGATTTGTCTTTAAATAGAATAGAAGAATAGAATATAACTTTATTACAGTCTTAGACCAGTAATAGACATCACTATTTACTATATATATATATATATATATATATATATATATATATATATATATATATATATATATATATATATATATATATATATATATATATATATATATATGTGTGTAAGGTTTTTAAGCTGATAATTTTAAATAATAAATAAGGGAGACTAGTATAGATCTATTTCGAGCTAGTTAGCTCTCTTCAGCTAGCCATACCCTTACTGGGATTCGAACCAGGGAAGTATTACATGTGAGGCAGTTGTAATTGCCACTACACCACTGGCTCTCTCCTTATCAGCTCAGGCAGGGGAATAAGTATATACTTTGTATTACAACACCCTGTTAAGCCCCAATTAAGGGAGAAAGCATACTGCTTTCTTTTCTGTCTTTCGGCTCATCACCAGAGACCATACCGACAGAAAGCTATTTGTTTCGTTGCCTTTTGTTTACATGTGTGTAAGGTTTTTAAGCTGATAATTTTAAATAATAAATAAGGGAGACTAGTATAGATCTATTTCGAGCTAGTTAGCTCTCTTCAGCTAGCCATACCCTTACTGGGATTCGAACCAGGGAAGTATTACATGTGAGGCAGTTGTAATTGCCACTACACCACTGGCTCTCTCCTTATCAGCTCAGGCAGGGGAATAAGTATATACTTTGTATTACAACACCCTGTTAAGCCCCAATTAAGGGAGAAAGCATACTGCTTTCTTTTCTGTCTTTCGGCTCATCACCAGAGACCATACCGACAGAAAGCTATTTGTTTCGTTGCCTTTTGTTTACATGTGTGTAAGGTTTTTAAGCTGATAATTTTAAATAATAAATAAGGGAGACTAGTATAGATCTATTTCGAGCTAGTTAGCTCTCTTCAGCTAGCCATACCCTTACTGGGATTCGAACCAGGGAAGTATTACATGTGAGGCAGTTGTAATTGCCACTACACCACTGGCTCTCTCCTTATCAGCTCAGGCAGGGGAATAAGTATATACTTTGTATTACAACACCCTGTTAAGCCCCAATTAAGGGAGAAAGCATACTGCTTTCTTTTCTGTCTTTCGGCTCATCACCAGAGACCATACCGACAGAAAGCTATTTGTTTCGTTGCCTTTTGTTTACATGTGTGTAAGGTTTTTAAGCTGATAATTTTAAATAATAAATAAGGGAGACTAGTATAGATCTATTTCGAGCTAGTTAGCTCTCTTCAGCTAGCCATACCCTTACTGGGATTCGAACCAGGGAAGTATTACATGTGAGGCAGTTGTAATTGCCACTACACCACTGGCTCTCTCCTTATCAGCTCAGGCAGGGGAATAAGTATATACTTTGTATTACAACACCCTGTTAAGCCCCAATTAAGGGAGAAAGCATACTGCTTTCTTTTCTGTCTTTCGGCTCATCACCAGAGACCATACCGACAGAAAGCTATTTGTTTCGTTGCCTTTTGTTTACATGTGTGTAAGGTTTTTAAGCTGATAATTTTAAATAATAAATAAGGGAGACTAGTATAGATCTATTTCGAGCTAGTTAGCTCTCTTCAGCTAGCCATACCCTTACTGGGATTCGAACCAGGGAAGTATTACATGTGAGGCAGTTGTAATTGCCACTACACCACTGGCTCTCTCCTTATCAGCTCAGGCAGGGGAATAAGTATATACTTTGTATTACAACACCCTGTTAAGCCCCAATTAAGGGAGAAAGCATACTGCTTTCTTTTCTGTCTTTCGGCTCATCACCAGAGACCATACCGACAGAAAGCTATTTGTTTCGTTGCCTTTTGTTTACATGTGTGTAAGGTTATTATTTAAAAATTATCAGCTTAAAAACCTTACACACATGTAAACAAAAGGCAACGAAACAAATAGCTTTCTGTCGGTATGGTCTCTGGTGATGAGCCGAAAGACAGAAAAGAAAGCAGTATGCTTTCTCCCTTAATTGGGGCTTAACAGGGTGTTGTAATACAAAGTATATACTTATTCCCCTGCCTGAGCTGATAAGGAGAGAGCCAGTGGTGTAGAGGCAATTACAACTGCCTCACATGTAATACTTCCCTGGTTCGAATCCCAGTAAGGGTATGGCTAGCTGAAGAGAGCTAACTAGCTCGAAATAGATCTATACTAGTCTCCCTTATTTATTATTTAAAAATTATCAGCTTAAAAACCTTACACACATGTAAACAAAAGGCAACGAAACAAATAGCTTTCTGTCGGTATGGTCTCTGGTGATGAGCCGAAAGACAGAAAAGAAAGCAGTATGCTTTCTCCCTTAATTGGGGCTTAACAGGGTGTTGTAATACAAAGTATAACAACACCCTGTTAAGCCCCAATTAATTATATATATATACATACTGACACATTATAATACATTAATAGTGGATAAAAACATCCATTAAGAAAATACATGTTCTCAAACAGTTAGGGGCACTCCCTGGTTTATATGAGTGGAGAGCCAATAAGTGCATATAATTTTCCAAAGTTTGTTCTATCTCCAAAAATTGTCACAAATTGACAGCTATAATTCTGTAACCAATTTTTTTCTAGTAGACATTGCAGCAACACAGAATTTTGCCACGGCACACGTAATAGCTGGGTTTGAATCCTGGAGGACAAAGTCTACATAAAAATTGTCTGCCCTCCCTGACAATCTCTCTAGTAAGGGGAGAATATACAATGACCTATAAGCTCTGTATAACTCACAGTACAATAAAACATGTGAGATATCTTCAACTTCTCCTTTACCACATATACATACCCGTTCTGCTATTGGTGTTTTCTTATACCTACCCTGAAGGAGTACTGATGGGAGAATATTAAATCTGGCTCTGAAGAATGCTATTCTTTGTTTTGGGAAGATCAGAATCTTGCTGATTCCCACACTCCCTGTTTGATTCTGTCCCTGCTGTGGTGAGCAACCTATTTAGTTCTTCCTGGAACTTCATGTCCTTCATTCTATTGATTACTACTTGCTTTGCTTGGTCAAAACCTAGGGACCTTAAGAATACTGATGAGACCCCATAAGAGCCCAGCTTGTGATCTATTGCCTGCTTCCAGGGGGAGGAGAAGTTATCAGTCAGTATTAGAGGGATCAGTCCCTCTGGGAAGAAATGCATTTTTAGCCAATGAATGATCATCATCTTCCAGGCTCTTACCTGAATTTGAGGCATGCCTATCTCGATTCTTACCTGGGCATTTGGAGTTCCTTTGGGTACAGCTAAGATGGCTCGCAGGAATTTAGTTTGTATAGATTCTAGCAAGTCTTTTTTTGCAAGGATTCCTATTTGTGCCCCATATAGAATTTGTGCCAATGTTTTGGCCTCAAAAGGTTTTAAGGCCGCAGGTACTAATTGCCCTCCACCGGTGTAAAAAAGATGTTTAATTGAATTTGAGGACTTATAGGCTGCTTGCAATGTATGATCCAGGTGTTCCTTCCATGTCCCTTACGAGTGGAAAACCACCCCAAGATATCTGAATGTCCTAACCTGTTCTAAACTATTTTTATTTTATTTATTTTGTCAAACAATTATTAGATAACAGGTATAGGTATAAACATGGTTATACATACATGAAATGGGTACATATAAGAAAAATAAAAGAAATAATAGGACAGGGACGGTAGGCACATTGGTGCGCTTATGCACGCCTCCTACAGACTCCTTAGGAAAGGGGTGAGGTCAATAGTGGACAGTCTAAGGTTAAAGTTTTTGGGGTTTGGGGAAAAAACCACAGAGTCAGGTAGAGTATTCCACACATTGACCACTCTGTTGCTGAAGTCGTATTTTCTGCA
The DNA here is from genome assembly GCA_023653725.1 of Bungarus multicinctus. Lineage (NCBI taxonomy): Eukaryota > Metazoa > Chordata > Lepidosauria > Squamata > Elapidae > Bungarus > Bungarus multicinctus. The sequence goes on from CM042841.1 coordinate 5,411,388, forward strand.
ATCAAGTTTGGTACAGTTTATCTTTAGTTTATATCTATTTTGTGCTCTTGTATTGTTTTGTTTAAAGCTGAAGTATTCATTGACAGGTAGGACATTGCAATATATAATTTTATGTACTATACTTAGATCAAACCGAAGGCGGTGTAGTTCTAGGTTCTCTAGGTCTAAAATTTCAAGTCTAGTGGCATAAGGTATTCTGCTATGAGTAGAGGAGTGGAGGACTCTTCTCGTAAAATATTTCTGGACTTTCTCAATTGTATTAATATCAGATATGTAATGCGGATTCCAGACTGATGAGCTGTATTCAACTATTGGTCTAGCAAATGTTTTATATGCTGTAGTTAGTAGAGTGATATTACCGGAGAAAAAGCTACGCGGAATTAGGTTAACAATTCTTAATGCCTTTTTAGCTATGTAGTTACAGTGGGCTCTAGCACTTAGATCATTTGAGATGAGTACTCCAAGATCCTTGATAAAGTTTGTGTCATCAACAAGGTCTTGACTATTCAGCTTGTATTTTATTTTTTGATTTTTTTTTTTGCCAATATGCAAGACAGAGTATTTACTTGTTGAGATCTGAAGTTGCCATTTGTTTGACCATTCTGACACATAGCCGAGGTCTTTTTGAAGGGTAGCAGCATTGTCTGTGGTGTTGAATAGCTTTACATCATCAGCGAAAAGAACGCAGTTGCTCTTAATATAATCACAGAGGTCATTAATATAAAGTATGAAGAGAGTTGGTCCTATAACACAGCCTTGGGGGACACCACTTTTGACAGGTACAGGATTTGATAGGATCACTATGCCCTTCTATTTTCCAGGAGTATTGTCTAGGTCTTTTAGCAAAAACTAAGACGTTGATTTATCAAAGTTAAGGACCAACTTATTCTGTTTACAAAATTCAAGTGTTGCCATAATTGCTCTCTTCAGTCCTATTGGAGTTTGTGAAATTATAGCAGCATCATTGGCATATAGGAGAATCGGGATTTTACATTGTGCTACGTTAGGAGGATGTAAATCAGAGTTCTGAAAGAGGTTGATCAGAGGGTTAATGTAGGAGTTAAAAAGGAAGGGGGATAGGATGCAACCTTGCCATACCCCTTACTGGGCTGGTTAAAGTCCCTTGACTATTACACCTCACTTTCAAGGTGGAATTAGCATACAATTTTTGTATGAGGAAAAGGAGGCATTTATTGATGGTAGTGCATTTTAATTTCTCCCAGAGGGTGTTCCTGGATATTGAATCGAAGCCTTGCTTAAAATCAAGGAAGGCCACGAAAAGAGAGGATTTTTTTTTTTCTGTATTTTTGAACCAGATGGTGAAGTACCAAGATATGATCCACCATAGATCTTCCTTCTCTAAAACCAACTTGCTCATCTTTGATTATCCCCCTGGAAATTAGCCAATCCTGAAGTTTATAGTTTAGGTGTTTGGCGTACAATTTACTAATAACACTCAGAAGGCTAATAGGTCTATAATTACCTGGGTCATTTCTATTTCCTTTTTTATAAATTGGTATGATAATTGCTAGTCTCCAATATTTTGGCATATGGCCCGTTTTATCTATAAATGTAAACAGGGGTCCTAAAAGTGGAGCATTCTTTTTGATTATTTCTGGCAGGACATTATCAGCACCTGGTGCCTTATTAGCCTGGAAGGTTCTGATCAACTGGGATATCTCTCCTGGTGTAACTGGGGGCCAGTAAGGAGTTTGGTCCAAACTAATTTGGCTCTCCTTAGTTACATAGTCAGGATCTGTATATAGCTCTCTAAAATATTCTTCCCAGGCATGAAATGGTACCTGATTAGTTGGGGGTAGGGGGGATTTTCCCAATCCTCTAATGATGTGCCAAAAAAAGGGATGTATTTTTTGTCTCGACTGCTGCAATTAATCTATGCCAAGACTCCTTTAGAGCCACACTTTTCTTTTCTTTTAGCCTGGGTCTTATATTGTGCCTTCAACTGCTTTAAGTAGTGAGTGTGATCCTCAGAAGGGGCGTTTTTACTTTTCCTATACTTTTTGTTATATGTCCTTTTCAGTTGCACGCAATCAAAGCCAATTTTTATTCTTTAAAATTGGCTTTTTGGATTGAGCTAGTATTCTGTTAGTGAGAATCTATTTCAAATTTGAAATTAAAGTTTCAAACCCTTCTAAGTATGATCCTTCAAACTTATTTCTTAGTAGAGATGTACGAAGTTCTATTGTTTCTGGCACTAACATCTTCCTTTGCATTTTTCTGGGTCCATTTAATTTTTACCTGGGTATTTTGGCTTCTAGCCTGGGTAGGTAGATTGAACGAGTCTTTGGAGATTTCTGGTGTAATGTGAGAGTAAGGATTACCAAATTGTGATCGGTTTCCAGTCGTGAGTCTACCTCCATCTTTTGCAAGAACCTCTGGAGGTCACATGATATTATCCAATAATCAACTGTGGATTTTCTTCCTGCTCCCCGATAAGTATATTCTGCTGGGTAGTTGCCTTTTGTGGAACTATTAAGGATACAAACGTCCAAATGTAAAGTCATCTGTCTTACACATAAAGCTGCTCAATTTGCTTTAGGGTCTTTAAATTATCTGGAATGCAGGGGTTCTTCTGGTACATTCTCATCATAATGGATCTTAAATTGATTAAATAATTCTTGATCGTTTGGACCCATCCTAGCATTTAAGTCCCCTCCAATAATTATTGCTGCTGTGGGGCATTTATCTGAACAGCCAAGGATAAAATCTTCTATGCCATCCCAAATCTTGTTGATCAAATCCTTCTTATTGAGTGGAAGAATGTAGATATTAAAAAGCAAAATCTCTACCTGTTTATATAAAAGTAAGGTAGTCACAACCCATGGCTGAAAAGGTGGCAGTGATACACATTTAAATTGCAAGGCTGAATCACCATACCCCCTTTAGTTCTCCCACCCACCTTACTTGGGGCAGCCGGGATAGAGTTGGTCCAATAACCATCTAACTGTATCTCTGTGGGGATCCAGGTTTCCTGTAAGAAGAGAATGTCAAATTGTGATATGTAGTCAAAAAAGAGTTGGTCTTTGGATGGGACAGTCCAGCCTGCTATATACCAGGTTATAATGGAGAGGGGATCATCTTTTGCCGCTCACCAGGAAATTTGATTTATACAAAGGGAAGTTGTAGGGTTGTTGCAATGGACTGAGGTGTCGTCACGTATGAAATTGGCTTTCTCTAAAAGGAGGGGAGACCCATCTAAATCCTGTGTAGACTCCTGAGAAAATTGTTCAGAATAAGGGGTTTTAGCACTGGCTAGCAGAACTTGCCATTCCTGTGCTTCTTCTCTAGGTATAGGGCAAGGGGTTATTAGGTCATGCTTCATTCAACTTTGAGATGATGGTCCTGTCATGGGACCTCTCCAATCTCTTGTTGTGGTGCTGAAGGTGTCATGGGATATTCACATAAGGATGATAGTATCTCCATCTCTACTGGAGCCTCTAGTGGTCCCTGTGTATCTTAGCTTCTGTTTTCCATCTCATATTCATGTAATCCCTTGCCCTCTGGGGGAGAAGTAAGAGGTTCAATTATTGGGGAGACCAGATCTATAAGTGGTTCAGCAGTGTCCATTGTGACCAACAAGGATTTCTTTAAATTTTCTAACTTGAATAATATACTATCTTGTTATTTTCTTGGGAGAGCACCAAAAGCATTAATGAGGTCCCTTTCTGTGCTGTTAAGTACATCTTCACCCACCAAAGCTGGCTGACTCCCACTTTCTTTCTCTCTTTTTTCCAAGGTTGAGAATGCAGAAGAGACAGCAGCCGTGGGAGCTCACATGTTAACAATTAAAGGTTTAACCTTTTCCTCACAGAAAACTCTGATGGGAAAAAATTGGAAGGAGGCTAAATGTGCCTTCATTTTAAACAGCATAAGCGGTATGGTGGGCTGCTTGAAAGACAGGAGTATCCACTTCCAATTTGGGACCTCAGGAAGCCACTCCACAGCACGAAGATCAATCTGCCCCCAATGGCAGTGAAGAAGTTGATTTAGGGAATTTAGCATAGCGCTCTTGGTAATCCAGCATCCGTAATTAAGTCTGTTCATATGGATTCTCAAAACTCAAAGGCTTTTTTAACTGTTTCCCTGGGTCTTGGCTCTTTTTCTTCTTCCATATCCTGAGTATGGGATTTACCCAGGTCTGCTGTAAGCACGTTGGTGATGGGGTCTGTAGCCCGATGCTGTGCTTGCAGAAGGACAGCAATATCTTTTCTTAGTGTCTCTACATCCTGTTGGATGGTCATTAATTGTTCAAATATTGAGACAACCATTTGCGCCGTGAGAAGGCATTGTTTTGCCATAAACTCTGTTGTATTCTCCCAGGATAAGCTCTCCTCACTTTGAATTAGATTATTGTTAATCTTTTTAGTCTTTATCACAGTCTCCATATCAGCTGTAACTGGCTTAGTTGTTTGTGAAAAAATCTGGCAGTCATTTTGCTCCTCCCCACGAGATCGGGAAAGTCTAATATCTGCTGTATTGTCGGATCTCTTTGCAGGTCCCGTTCTAACTTCTCAAGATTGTTGGAAATGGAGGGCTAGTTTTACTTACAGATTTCTTGCCAGCAAAGTGCTCCTCAATTCTTGGTTGTTTTGCAGTCTTCACTGGTAGGAGAGATCCTGGGTTAGTGCCATGGTGCTTCTTTCTTCTCCCCATGCCTTGTTAGTCCTCAGCAAAACAAAAACTTTGGTCTGTATTGCGGTCTATGCTGTTATCTTCTCCGGAAAATATTATTTAAATAAAAAGGATCCAGTGGGAGTACTAAAAGTTGATAAAATAAAATAAAACCAAGAGGGGCTGCTGCAGCATGCTCTGGCAGCTGGCTTCCCCCGGCTTCTCCCCAGTGTGTTATCTGTCTTTAAATGAATCCAAACTCCAGCTCCTCTTTAGGACAATGATGTTTTATTCAATATATCAGCAAACAACAAATACTCTAATCAGGCAAGAATGGCTAAAGGCCAGGCAAGGTTAGCGAAGGATTTAAGTTTGCTCTCTTTCCTTTTATTAGCATTATCATGAGACACATCCCACCAAACCCAGGCCTATACGCAGTTCTAGTTTTGGCCACACCTAACCTATTATCTCTAAGTGCTATTAACCCTATAACATGTCTACATCCCTAACCTATTCCGACCCTCACTAACTGATCCCCACCTGGTGCCACCTTCACCATGTCTTACTTCAATGCTTAATTACCACCTATATATGCCCCAAGCCCCTCTAACAATATGCACCACATCAATACATGAAAAAAGCCATTTCCAGCCCCGCAGTTGTTTCAGAATCCATCCTGCAGCTCACAGCTCTGCTGAAGGTAAAGCAACTTTCAACACCATCAGCTAGCACACAAGCAGCAATACAGATCCGGCATCAGCAGAGTTAAGGTGATATTCTCCACTGCCAGCTGACTTGCTGTGAGGTGTGTTTGGAGCTGACAGGCTCCGTAGCGAACTTGGAGCCCGACACACTGTTTGATCCAAGCATTTTGTTGCATGAGACAAATAGCCCCCAGCCGATCATGTGACTGCAGAAGCAATGGTACTGTGGGGGCCATGTGCAAATGGTGGTGGGTGGAATGATCATAGGGGCTGTGGGGAGACAGCGTGCAATGCAAGGGTTTTTTTTAATCCCCACAGCTGCTCTGCAAGTTTTTTTTTAAATGGGACTGCCTTTTCGGACCAATTGGGTGGCTCCAGATTTATAGTCAATCTATTTTCCAAAGACCAGAAGGCAAGAAAAAAAAAACAATGGATGGAAACTAATCAAGGAGAGAAGCAAACTAGAATTAGAACAATGGAACGGCTTGCCTTCAGAAATTGTGGTGCTCCAACCCTGGAGGTTTTCAAGAAGAAATTGGTCAGCCACCAGTCTGGAATGGTATAGGGTCTCCTTTTGAGCAGAGAGTTAGACTAGAAAACCTCCAAGGTCTCTTCCAACTCTGTTATTCTGTTAAGAAATCCAGGATAATTTCTTTACCTGCTGTTGTTGAAAAGTATAGAGGTAGAATGTCCATATCATATCCCTTCAAATAGTGTTAGATCTTCAGGCAGAAGTCCAGGGCGCAACACATGAAAGGATATAAACACAGAAGCCTACAAATGAAATGGATTGGATTATCATGCACATTATGAACTTGAGCAGGTCATTAGACCATGAAAATTCAGAATCTAAAATTACCTGATGGCATCTTTGCTTTTAACATCATTTCTGTTCCAATACTAGGCTTCTTCAAATAACTGATGCTCCAAATTGATTTGCACCAACATGGAATATTAGATTACATTGGTGAATCTAATGAAACTATTATCAACTTATTCAAAGACTTTCAACTTGTATTAGTTCAAGATAATCAAATTAAGACCAGTTCAGGGATTTGGTTTGAATCAATTCCAAATTAAATTGATTTTTTAAAATAGTTTTGCATGTTGGAATAAGATTGGATTTATCTGATTTACACTTCCTTTCTGTATATTTTATGTCCATGTTTTTATAGAGTACATTAGGCTTGATCATCTTTTCTTCCAAGAGCAGAATTTAATACTGCTAAATGTGGTGAAGTCTGAAGGACCCCAATTAATACTTACAACATTGATGGACCCTTGTGTTAAATTATCCAGATGGAATCATGAACAGTTGCAAATAATGGCTAACCTGAAAAATATGGATATGAAAATTAGGCATTTATCTGCATTTGGAATAACAAAAAGTGAACTACCATAAAGATCAGGTAATAAGGAAATTTGTGTAATTAAATACATTGATAGAATGAGAGGTCCTAGACCAAACTGTTAAAATGATAAATATTACACAATACCTTTGGTAGCTACAGTAAGAGTTTGTCCAAGATATCTACAGATAGTCCTCAACATAGAACCACAATTGAGGCCAAAATTTCCATTGCTAAGCAAGAATTTTAAAATGAGTTTTGCCCCATTTTACAACCTTTCTTGCCACAGCAGTTAAATGAATTACTGCGGTTGTTAAGTTAGTGAATCACATGGTTGTTAAGTGAATCTGGCTTCCTCGTTGACTTTGCTTGTCCAAAGGTCACAAATGATGATCACATGATCCTGGGACACTGCAGTTGTGATTATCTAGAAGTCCCCAACTTCTGGTGCAAATATTCTGCCTTTTAACGTAGTTCCAAGTCCAATTGGCCCATTGGAAATTGATCTGCAGAAGCAGTGGGTAAGGGCACAAAGCTCCATTTGTGCATGCGTGAAATTAGGTTGTACATGCAAAACCATCCCCTTCGCCCCTCCTCCCACTGCCACCACAACCACTACCCGGCGGCACCACTGCTGGTCCATGGAACTGGAAAGTTTGAGGACCAATAATCCAGAACATGCAGGAACCATGGTGGTGCTGTGGTTAGAATGCAATACTGCAGGCTACTGACTGCCAGTTGAAAGCGGTTCGGAAGTTTGATCCTGACCAGTTGGAGGTTGACTCAGCCTTCCATCCTTCCGAGATGGGTAAAATGAGGATCCTGATTGTTGGAGGCAATATGGTGACTCTGTACCACTCAGGGAGTGCTATAAAGCAATAGGGAGCGATATATAAGTCTAAGTGCTATTGATATTGATATTCTTATCAAGTTACATGAATCTGAGGCCCAATTCCTCAAAACCAGAAAGTGGAAGCCTCTAGATCAGAACTGGGCATTTTCTACCTCCCAGGCCGTGTAAGTTTATTATTTATTTATTTATTTAGTCAAATGCTTACAATATAATAGAAAATTGGCCTGTAGGTATCCAGCCCATATGAGGTCAATGAGAAATTAGAAATCTAATGTAAATAAGTATACACCATGCATGCAACATAACTGCATTGAAAGCAATTATTTTGAAAGCAATTGCTGTTTTTTTTTCAATGTACGTACGTGCATGCACGCATGCCTACGCACCTTCACAGCCTGATTGATTTGATGCTCCACAACACTCCGTTTCTATGCAGCCCCTTGAGAAAATTAACGACTGTTGCAGCATCCCCGTGGTCACAATTCAGACACTTGGCAACTGCCTCATATTTATAACGGTTGCAGTGTTACTAAGTTAACAAATGCAGTGATTCACTTGACCTCTGCGGCAAGAAAGTTTGTAAAATGGGGCCAATTTTACTTAATTGTTTATTTATTTTATTTAGAAAATTTATATTGCCACCTGGCACATGGTGACTCAAGCCAGCTTACAAGAACATAAAAACACAATATAAAAGAAATAAAAGTAATAAATAATAAAAACAATAAAATAATAACCCTCCACCCCAGGGACAACACATATTCATACCAGCCATTTAATGGGATCCATTTTACTCTGGGTTCCCCAGGCTCACTGGCAGAACTACATCTTCAGGGCCTTACTAAAGACTGTTAGAGTGAGGGCCAGTCTAATTTCCAGAGGGTTGATGTTCCAGAGAGAGGAAGCCACCATGGATAAGGCCCTTCTTTTGGGTCCTGCCAGTTGTATGGGGACAGGACCCGCAAGATTCCTTGCCTCCCCATTCTAGTGGGTCCGGTGGATGTCATCCGCAAGAGACAGTCCCTCAGCTAACCTAGTTCCAAGCCATGAAGGGCTTAACAACTGTCTTGCTTAGCAACAGAAATTTTGGGCTCAGTTGTAGTCATAAATTGAAGACTACCTATATATCTAGGTCTGTCTTCATTTGGTTCCTTTCTCTTAATAAGATTTTTTTTCTTCTTATCTCACCAGCTTACCTTTCTCCTGTCCTTTGAAGACATTGCTTAGCTAACTTGAGCATTAATTTGGTTGGTAAAGGAACACATTGAAAATGAGTGTATTCCAATTATTTCCCCTATTCCAAATGTTGTAGATTAATAATTCTCCCTAATTTTCCAACTTTATCCTGTTGGAAGGAATAGCCTTCTGGGTTCAGTTCCAAGTGGGGAAGAAAGACACTGGAAACATGGTGACTACTTGGAAAGATGGTTTAATGGTGGACAAGACCACATGCCTTGGGTGAAGGAAGAAGGAAAAGGGCTGAGATGCTGAGAATCCCTTGGTTTTATACCCTCTGTGTTTCCTGTTCCTGTGTAAGAATTGTATCCCATTGGCTGTCAGACTGCCAGGGTCGGGTGTCTTAGCTACCTTTGTAAGCTTTGTCTGGCTTCACCTGAGTGATGGCTGATGCTTCCCAGGTCAGGTGGTGAGATGGGCAGAGACCTTTATTATGTAGAATACTCTGGCCCAAGCCTTAATAGCCCATTAGCAAAGGGGGTGGGGGAAGCTGAGTTTCTGCCTCACTGAGTTTCTACTTTTCTTTTTAGGGGAAATCTTCTGCCTTTTTAGTATATCCCAAATATTTCATTTTCCTAGAAGAGGGGTGGGTTTTAATTTCCGACAACCTGATAGTAGGAAAATATGGAGACAGTTGCTGTTTTGGTATAATGAAAAACTACATTATCTTGTCTTGGTTGATTATTGAGCATGTATAATTAATACATGGTAATTTCACCACTGCTTTTTTTAAAAAAGGCCACAGATGCAAATGTAATGGAAACTATAAAAGAATGTCACTCATTTTAAAGAATGATTAGTGGGGAGAATAGAAAATATAGTTGGTTTGGCATTTGTTAGTCCTTGCAAGATCTCCTGTATTTTACAGAGCAGAAATGTTCAGCTATCTGACAGTCATGCACAAAGGCCATAAATGTGATATTTCATCCCATCCATCATTCCCCAGTCAAATAATTCTCTTAGAAAGAAAAAGAATACAATAATAATCACATTCAGGATTATTCGGTTGTACTTCTGAAAGTTTGCTTAACTGGGGTAAAGGGTGTTAGCAAGTGATTCAATCAGTGTAATTTAGTCAGAACTAAGTCAGTACTTAGATTAGTTAGGTTAAACTAGTTGGCCTCATCAATTTTGTCATGCAAGTTAGCCCATTCCTCCTATTTTTAAATTAGCTTGCTTTTACTGCTTTCAATGAAAGAAAGTGAGAGCTTTGCCCCAACTCTGGGATGAAGCGCCGCTCTCCAGCCCACCTCTGAGAACAAGCCAGCAGAAACAAACATACCCCACTTCTGCCAAGGGAGCGTGACTGCTTCCCAGCCAGCGCACCTCTTACCCCAGTGTTAGTCCGGTGAGCGTTTGCTGGCTGGGCGGTCAACTGCTCCATGCCAGCGAGCCATGCGGGCAGCTCCTCTTCTAGCATCCCGCCTGGAAGAGGCAGTGCAACAGCCCAAAGAGGGGCAGAGCTGTGGGCCAGGCTGGGCAGGCCGGGCCTTCCCTCTCTCTCTGCCTGAGTGGGGTTGGTGCATGGCTCCATCCCATGCCGCATTCATGCTCCAGTGCCTGGCCGGCTTGGGTGCCCAAGAAGAGCTGGCCGCCCCCACACAGCCCTCCTTCCCACCACTTTTGCCAAGGAGGCGTGACCGTTTCTGTCCCCGGCATTCCTCCCACGCAGCTTAGCTCCTGCACCACCCCAGAAGAGCCAGCCACCCCCTGCACAGCCCCCCTTTCCACCTGCCTCCTCCCCTCCCCCCTCCCCTCAGCAGGGCCCCCGTAGCTCTGGAGACACAGCCCCGATGGGAAGGAAGCGGTGTTGACTTGGCCGCTGCTGGGAGGAAGCTCCTTGGCACTCGGCCCAGCTTTCCTAGGGGTCTCCGGGGCAGCCTGGCAAGGCAAGGCAGAGGGCGGGAGCTCCGAGAAGACGAGGACGCCATCAAGGGAAAGAATGCCTTCAGGTCCATACAAAGGAAGTTCAAGGGAACAAAAGAGAAAAGAGGGAGGGAAGGGGATCTTGGTCTCCCTTCCTCCCTTAAGCAGCTTTCAAGGTTGTCCCGTCCTTCCCACAGGGGGTGCCCTCCCTCCCCATCAGCTGAAGCATTCAGCACCCCCCCCAGGCTTCCTCTGCTGACCTCCAAAGGACTCCACAGCCCTGGAAACCCTACCGGCCCCCCGCCCTTTAGACTCAGCCAAGCCCTTTGTGGAGGCAGCCGGGTGGAGCTGGAGGGCCAGAAGGAGCCTGGGAACCAGCCATTGAGCCCTTCCAAGAGCTTTGTCCTCCTGGGATCCTCTTCCTTCCTCCCATCCAGCCTCTCCGAGAAGCTCTCTTGCTGGATCCCGTTTCTCTCCAACGGGGGCAGGGACTTCATTGGATCCTGCTGGGACTGCTGGGCAGCGCCTGGGTCTTTTGGAGGGTGGTTGATGGAGCCTGCCTCAGCTACGGAAGAGGCTTCCAGGTGGGATGCTGGAGGAGGTGTTTCTGGTGGGGAGGCGAGCTACCTGAATGGAGATGACGCTGAGGGCCTGATCGCTGGCATGCTGAGCCAGGTGGGAGGAATGCCGGGGACAGAAGCGGTCGCACTTCCTTGGCGAAAGTGGTGGGAAGGGGGGCTGGCCAACTCTTCTGGGATGCCCAAGCTGGACAGGCACTCCAAAGCACAGATGTGTGTCAGTGCTGCGGGCTGGAGAGTTGGGGCTGCGCAAGAAGCATGCTCGGGGGGAGGGAGGGAAGCCTTGGCCTGCCCATCCATGCCTCTGCTGCCTCGTCGTCCCTGGCAGCAGCTGTGGCTGTTGGGCTGCCGCTTCCAGGCGGAATGCTAGAGGAAGAGATTCCAGCAGGGAGGCGAGCTGCCTGAATGGAGATGCCGTTGAGGGCCTGATCGCCGGCGTGCTGAGCTGGGTGGGAGGAACGCGGGGGACAGAAATGATCACGCCTCCTTGGCAAAAGTGGTGGGAGGGAGTGTGTGTAGGGGGCAGGCGGCTGTTCTGGGGCACCCAAGCTGACCAGGTGCTCCGGAGCACAAATGTACCATGGGCTAGAGCCGCGCAATAACCCCATTCAGGCAGAAAGGGAGGGAAGCCTCGGCCCACCTGTCCTGCCTCTCAGCTCTGCCCCCTGTGGGTCTTTTGGCATGCATGCCCAATATTCTTCTCTTTGCTGGTCTTTGCACCTGCATGCGCACCAGAAATCAGACCAAGTGGCTGACACACTTGCGCACATTGGAAACAAGATCATCTTGTTGGCTGTTCTTCTGGTTTTTGATGCACGTGCACACATGAAGTCCATCTGTCATTAGAAGGGTTTTAATCTTTAAATTTTTAAATTTTTATTGGGTTTTTATGGGTTTTCTGTATTCTTAATTCAGCCATTAATTTAATAATTTTTAAATCTATTTTAAATTTTTATGGATTGTACTGTTTTATTAAGGCTGTTCACCGCCCCGAGTCCCTACTTGGGAGAGGAGGCGGTATAAAAGTTTAATAAATAAATAAATAAATAAATAAATAAATAAATAAATAAATAAATAAATAAATAAATAAATAAATAAATAAATCTGGCTGGCATGCCAGAACCTGGAAGAGCAACGGGTGATAGCTCCGCATGCCTGGAGAAATGGCTCTGCATGCCACTTCCAGCACGTGTGCCACAGGTTCGCCATCACGGGTCTAGAGTCTTGGATTTTCTTTACTTTGTAGTGCATCTCCCCTTGCACTACAATTGGATTGGGGGCTGGCCAGTCTACTGGTCTCAGCTGGGATCCGATGATTTTAGCAAACTGTTGTAGAAGACTGGATGCACTTTTCCTAGCAGGCAGGGAAGTTTCTGCTGCGCTGTAATTGGGTTGATCACTTTCAATATCAGGAAAGGCCCTATAAATTTTAGTCCTAGTTTCTTGCAGGGGAATTTCAGCCTTAAGTACTTTGTTGAGGTATACTTTGCTCTCAATATGAAAAGGTCTTTGGGGGACTCTGTGCTTGTTGGCTTGCGCCTTATGGGTTTTTGCCACTTTCTGAAGGGTAAGCTTTGTGTTTTCCCAGGCTTTCTTTAAATATTCCATCCATTCAGTTAGGGACATGGGGGAGGGTGTCTTTCTGGGGAGCTCAGGCATGGGGACAAATTCCATGCCACTGGTGACCTGGAAAGGGGTTAAGTCAGTGCTGCTATGCACTGTGTTATTGTATACCACCTCAGCAAAAGTCAGTAATTCTGCCCAGTTGGTTTGTTGATAGTTTACATAGTACCTTATGTATTGTTCCACAATTGTATTCGGGTGTGAGGAGCTTGCCAGTCTAAAATGCCTTTAACTTTGCCTGGGTCCATTTCCACTCTTTTGCTAGATACCTGATAGCCCAGGTACTCTAGGCGGGTGGAATTCACACTTTGAGAGCTTGGTTTATAGTTTAGCCACCAAGAATTTTTCAGTACCTGACATACTAATTTATTGTGCTCTTCTAGGGTTTCTTTGAATATGAGAATGTTGTTCAGATATGCAAGGACCCCCTTATAGAGAGTACCTTCTTGATCAGTTGCATAAACACCACAGCAGCTCCCTGGAGGCTGAATGGCTTCACTTTAAATTGAAAGTTTCCTAGGGGGCAATTGAATGCAGTTTCCCACTCATCTCCTTCCCTAATCCACACTCAGTAGTATGCCTCTTGCAGGTCTAGCTTGGTAAACATCTTTCCTTTTGCTAGGTGGGCTAGCAGGTTCTTCATGAGGGTGGATCAATACCTATTTTTTTTCCATGCATATGGCATTAATTCCTCTAAAATCTACGCATAGCCTCATCAACCCATCCTTCACGTCCTTGAATAGGACTGGGGTGGCTACCCTAGATTTTGCAGGCTATATGAATCCCCTCTCTAAGTTCATGTCAATGTACTCTGTTAGTTTTTTTCATTTCTTTTGGAGTCATGGAGTACATTTTTGGCTAGGGTAGTTTCGCCCAGGGTACAAATTCGATGGCACATTCAGTGGAGCAGTGGAGTGCAAGGTGTTGAATTCCTCTTTGCTGAAAACCCCTGCTAAGTCCTGGTACTCTCTGGCGATTTGGGGTGTCCCTGGGGTTTGCTCTGACGTGGTTTTGACTTTGTTGTTATCTTTAGCAACATTTAGCCATCGGTCAGGGTATCCCGTGGCTGTGTTCAGGGGAGAGGTAGGATCCACTCCCAAGCTCAGTCTTCTGTTACCCCCTTCCTACCAGATAGTGGGGCCCCATTTGTCTAGCCAAGCCAGTCTTAGAATCACCACTTCTGTCATTTTTGGTGTCGCTATGAAGTAGATGAGTTCCCAGTGTCAGCCCATCTGACGTCTGACAGGTTCAGTGAGGAGTATGGCAGGGGGTCCCCTATCAGCGAGGCATCAACCTGTTCAAATCTTATGAGTTGAGCCATCGTTTTCATCCTGATCCCTAGCTTTAGGACCGTGAATAGGGTGCAACCCGTGTCTATGATGGCTTCCATCTCCCCTTCTTTTCCTGTCTTGGGCACTACTAATTTTGATGGGATGGTGAAGGGCCAGATAGCATCACTTACCATCAAGTCGTCTTCGCTCTTCTCGTCACTGTCATAGGCCATGAGTGTTTGAGGTCCCTGGGCCAGAGTTCCCTCCTCCTCATTGGGTGGAAGGGAGACCTCCATGGCTTGGCAGGCAAACGTCCCCCTTTTAGCCACCTTCCGGGGTGGTTTTTTTCAGCTTTGCCAGCTCCAGAGCTTTCCTTTTTGGTATAGGGGCTGGAGCCAAGCATTCAGCCTCTCGGTGGTCTTGCTGGCTGCAGCGGAAACATTTAATGGGCTGCCCTGAGGGTCCCCTTGGTTGCTCCTCAGTTTGGCATGGATTAGACCAGTAACCCAGCTGGCACTTTTCGGTCTGGCTCTTTGGTTTCTTCTCAGCTGGTCCATGCTTCTTGTGCTGATTGAGTTTGAGGTCCAAGGCCACTGCGATTCAGTACCATTCATGGATGTGGTTGGGGATTCCTTGGCAGACACATGTGTGAAGCAGCTCTAGGTCAAGTCCCTCTTTGAAGAAGTGGACCAGAAGTCACTACGGATAGCTTTCCCATAATTCTTCTGAATTCCCTGGCATACTCTTTGGCAGAACAACCCTTCTGCTTAATGTCACAGATTTCAGCCTCAGCTTCCTGGGTCTGGGATTCATCCTTGAATCTGGATCTGAATTCTCGCAGGAAGATGTCAATATTTCCCAGCTCTGGTGTGTCTTTGTCATGGAGCTGGTTTATCCACTTAGCCTGCTTCTCCTTCCAGGCAGGTGGTCACAATTCGCACCATTGCCTGGTCAGTGAGGTATTCAGGGCTGTAGTTGTTGATGTGAGCACACACCTGGTTCAAGAAAAAGGCCAACTTGTCTGGGTCCCTGTCAAAAGTGGCTCTGATCCGAGGTGGATGAGTTACATGAGCGGGTTGAGGGGCATGCATCGGGGCTGGCCGCAGTGGCAAAGAAGTCCATTGCACTTGGACCCAGCCATGGATAGGTAGTAGGCCCATCTGGGGTTGCCTGTAGCCTTGGTTGGTGGTGTGATTGATCTGGTGGGGTCCCCACTTGGCGTTGCCTCAGTGGGTGCTCCATGGTCTGGGGCTTGACTGCAATGATGGAACTAGGAGAGGGCTAGCTGCTTGAGTCGCTGGGACAGAGGCTTGGTCCTGTTGAGGAGTGAATGATAAGGGACAAGGTTGGCTGGGTCAGGATCACCCAGGTCCGCTCGACCCAGCATGCTTGTTCCAGGTTCTCTAAACTCAGCCTATAGAACTTCTCTGGCAGGCCTTCCAGGGTTTGGCTATGAACTGTTGTCTGATATCTCCAGTCCCTGGACTCATCCAGCTCCAGAGGTCTCTTCACCCTCCATTGGTGGATGGTCATTGACTCCATCATCAAAGTCACCGGCAGGTCTTTCACCAAGCCGTGGGCCAACCTCCTGCACCTGTAATCTCCCTTGGCCTGGTAGAGCTCCCCGATCATCAGCCATTTGGCACAGACTTTTGGTCAGGTCGCCATCTGGAAAGCAATCTCGGCCACCACTTTGGCCACTTGCTGGCTCTCAGTGGGGGTCTGCACAGCCTCCAGGGAGGTGGCAGCAGTGCCTGCAATTTCCTCCTCCCATTGCTTCCATCTCCACAATCTTCCCTGAGTCTTTGCTGCTCCTGCGAAAAGTTGGGTGAGCAGCTGAGGCTCAGGTCCCCGGAGAGCATTTTATCAGAAAATTTGGAATTTGGAGAAGCAGCTTGGCAGCATTCCAAATAATGCACCCATAGAAAACAGAACTTCAAGCAGACAGGTTCCTCAAAGAATAGTTTATTGGTTATTGGCACAACAGGTGAAAGCCGATTCTGGAATTTCCTGCTACTTTCATCTAATTAAAAGTAAAAGTTTCCCTTTCCCCCCAAGTCATTGATCACACTTTCCAATCCAGGTGCTGGTCAGTTGCTGGATTACTTGCTCTTTCTCTGGCCAGCCATCTTTGAGAATGTCCTTGGTTCACATGGGAAAACCTTTATTGTTTAGGTTACAAAACCCCATCTAACTATTTCCCCCTTCCCTCTGTTGTGTGACAACCCTGAAGTCTCCAAGATGGCTTCACCCAGGTTCACTTCAGGGTTGACAGTAGCTATGTCAAAGAAAAATGAACTATATGGAGAAAGGATACGGCAATTTGGGAAAAAAACCTGCAGTTTTAAATAAACTATCATTTGCTTTATACAGTATTGCTAAGAAATATTGCAAATGTAAATACTTGCTGTAATAAAAATGAAATGTACTTTCAGATAACCCAGAAGAACTTAATAAATATACAAAATAAAGCAAATATTGAGAACTACATTGCCTCAATAAAACGGATGATAGTCATCATGAAAATGATTCAAAATTTGAATCATAAAAATGATTCAAAAATCAAATGAAGAAGGATAAGAACTAGTGGACTAGTGGATTTTGATTTAGCATCTGAGTATTCTTTGTGGAAGACTGGTTATATGGTTTAATTAAAGATTATAAATTGGTTAGGTTGAAGAACTAGTTAAACATTTTTAATAATAAAAGTCAAACATTTACAAGCAACTACAGACAAATTACTTAATGTTCAATGTTCAGGATGATAATTTGCATCTGCACTAAAAAGCAACAGCTGAAATTCACAAGGACACAAGGATCCATGGTGGCGCACTAGTTAGAATGTGGTATTGCCACATTGCCAGGAGTTTGAGTCCCTCAATCCTGACCGGCTCAAGGTTGAGTCAGCCTTCCAAAGTTGGTAAAATGAGGACCCAGATTGTTGGGGACAATATGCTGACTCTGTAAACCACTCAGAGAGGGTTGTAAAGCAATATGGAGCGGTATATAAGTCTAAGTGCTATTGCTATTGCTATCATCCAGATAAAGAGAAACCTATTTCCAAATAGCTTCTAAAACACTTTTTAATGGAAAATAGTACAAAAAAATGGCAATTGGAAATGTAACATCAGGAAAGGAATTTTTAAAGATGATTCATTGTTTTCATTTTTTTGTATATCCTAATGACACTCCTCACTCGTATCCTAAATAAAAAAACTATGAACTGTCAAGAAACTGCAAAAAAAAATCCTACCTATTATATATAGATGATATGAAGCTATAAAGAAACCTCAAATTAAATCGTTGCTTAATATGATAAGGAAATAGAGTTGGAAGAGACCTTGGAGTTCTTCTAAGTCAACTCCCTGCTCAAGGAGGAGACTATTCCAGACAAACCCCAAAAACTTTAACCTTATACTGTCTACTATTGACCTCACCCCTTTCCTAAGAGGTCTGTGGGAGCGTGCATAAGTGCACCAATGTGCCTACTGTCCCTGTCCTATTGTTTCTTTTTATTTTTCTTATATGTATCCATGTATTCATAACTATGTTTTTACTTATACCTATTATCTTGTAAGCAATTGACAAAATAAATAAATAAAATAAAATAGACTGTCCAGTTTCTTCTTAAAACCCTCCAGTGATGGAACACCCACAACCTATGAAGGCAAGCCATTTCACTGGTTAATTGTTCTCAACTGTTAGGAAATTTCTTCTTATTGCTAAATTGCTTTTCTCCTTGATTAGTTTTCATCCATTGTTTCTTGTTTTGTCTTTTGATGTTTTGGAAAATAGTGTGACCCACCCTCATTTTTGTAATAATATTAGTATTATTAAAATATTGGTAAAATTGCTAAGTAAAAAATTAGTAAATATTAGTAATTGGTAAGGTATGCCATTAAAAATGGGTATCTGATAAAATATTTGTCCATATAAAGATTCAAATATCTCAGATAACACTTTGTATAATGTAGTTAAAACTGCAGTTTTATATATTTAGTGCAAAACAATTGGTCCAGATACCAAGAGAAGATAATATTTGTAGCTGAGAGTTGAGCTATAGGGTCCTTGGTGCTCTTAGCTTGATTGTTTGGTTGAGCACTGGTGATGTCACTTGGTTGGTAATGAAACGTCTGCAAGAAATCAACCAAACTTGGAGCACCAGAACCCACAAATAATGCAGAGTTTCACTACCTGTGAATAGATTCTTGTGAATAGCTCATACTTCCACCATAACTAGATGCTGACGATATCACAAAATTCTAAGCAATCATGCCTGGGTTATATTTTCTTTTTATCCCTAACCCCAGTTCCTTGCACATTAACTATTCTGGGAAATTGTCTGCTGCAAGATAGAAAACATAACTAAATCATGTAGAAAATCTAACTAAATCTTAGTAAATAAATAGTTTTGCTGGCCTTCTGCTCTTCTGCTGGTTGCCTTTAGCTAAAGCAAGACAGGGTTTTAGGAATTGCAAACACAAACATTTGTTCAAGGCCTTCTGCCTGATTCACAATTAGATTCAGGATGGAAGTTAGCAGTTCATCAATTCCCTCCCTCCCGCCAGCTATAAGGCAACCTTGATTAGAAGATCCGATCCCTATTTCAAATTGAGTTCTTTTTTCGTCCTTCTCCGCTTTAATTGAATTGTGCTCCCTTCCCCTTTCCATCTCTTTCTGTTCTTGAAAGAACCTCTTGAAGGAAATGTGAACCCTCTTAATTTTTAATAGCAACGGCAGATTTGCAAAATGAAATCATTTAATTGGGCACAGACCCAGCTGGAATCATAGGAGAAAAATGAACATGTCTTCTGATAGAAGGGGCAGAAATCGCTGCCTGCTCTCCCACGGTTCTTATCCATGGGGCTGGATTGAGAGCAGGATAGCCAGTTGCTTTAACGAGTAACAAAATTACAGGGACCTTGAAGGTCTTCTAGTTTAATCTCTTGCTCAAGCAGGAAGCCAGAGAAACGGTTGTCCAATCTCTTCTTTAAAAAGTCTCCAGTGTTGGAGCATCTACAACTTCTGGAGCAGAGGTGATATTCAGCAGGTTCTGACTAGTTCTGGAGAACCGGTAGCGGAAATTTTGAGTAGATTGGAGAACTGGCAAATCCCACCTCTGACTGGAGAGTTTACAGTCTCCTTTCCCTGCCACGCCCACCAAGCCATGCCCACAGAACCGGTAGTGAAAAAATTTGAATCCCACCACTGTTCTGGAGGCAAGTTGTTCTACTGATTAATTGTTCTGTCAGGAAATTTTTTCCTTAGTTCTGGGTTGGTTCTCTCTTTGATTAGTTTCCATTCATTACTTCTTGTCCTGACTCCAGGTGCTTGGAAGATTAGGTTGATCCCCCTCTTCTTTGTGGCAGCTCCTCAAATATTGAAATACTGCTATCATGCCACTCTTAGTCCATCTTTTCATTAGACTAGACATACCCAATTCCTGCAACCGTTCTTCATATGTTTGAGCCACTGTGCCCCCCTCCCCCCATCTCCATTGCTCTTCTCTGTATCCTTTTTTATTTATTTATTTTGTGGTGAAAAAACTGGATGCAATATTCCAAGTGTGGTCTTACCAAGGCATTATAAAATGGTATTAACACTTCTTCATGTGATCTTAATTCTATCCCTTCATTAATGCAGCTGCATTGGCTTTTTTGGCAGCTGCAGCACAATACTGTATTATAGGTATTATAGCTGGAAGAGGGAGAGTTTTTAAATTTACATTTACTGGTGGAAGTGGGCCCAAGTCAGGTTGGATTTAGACTGTGACCCTCTTTCTATGACCATAGGTTGATATAGGCTAATGAACCCAAGCAAATCAAAACTCTGAGACTGGGACCTTCTCAAAGGTCTTTTTTATTGAGTACATCATATCAGCACAGCTTCAAAGGAAAACCATTTCTAAATCTTTCCTGTAGTTTCAGTATAATTAAACTAGGAAATAACCACATCCAGAGGTGGTATTCAGCAGGTTCTGACCAGTTCTGGAGAACCGGTAGTGGAAATTTTGAGTAGTTCAGAGAACCGACAAATCCCACTTCTGACTGGAGAGTTTACAGTCTCCTTCCCCTGCCACGCCCACCAAGCCACATCCACAGAACCAGTAGCGAAAAAATTTGAATCCCACCACTGACCACATCCCCAAGTGTCACAGATCACATTGGCCAATTGGGTTAATTGGCAGGCTGTCCAGGGACTCCTTCCCCAATCGTATCCTTTGCCAGTTAGAGATGAGCTTGGTTCTCACGAGAAAGCTCTCTGTTGTGTCTAGTAAGGCATTCCAGCCTCCTTCCCCCCTTTCACCCTCTGTGTGGCAACTGAGGAACAGAAAAATGGCTACTGCTAGGTTTGGTTCAAAGTTGACAGTTGGCTCTCCCCCCTAGTGAGTGAGAAGTATCTAGAAAAATACCAAATGCAGACAGGTTAATTTTTTTCTAGCCATCCCAATATCGCTCGGCTGTTCTCTTGGCTTTGGGGGATTTTTCTCATGGAATTTTCTGATCAACCTATCTGCCGTTACATTTTGACTCTTCACCCAGGTGGCTTCCAAAAGGGGGTAACCCTTCCACTGTACTAAGTACTGTAATCTCCCCTAATATAGTCCAGAGTCCAGGATTCTTTTCACTTTGTAATGAGCTTCTCCTTGCACTGCAATGGGACCTGGGGCTACCCAAGCTACTGGCCTTAGCCTTGAACCTATTACCGGTGGAAGTCCAGATGTACTTTACTCAACAGGCAGTTTCAGCTCCACCATGGTTGGGTTAATGATTTTTACAATGGGAAAAGCTTAGGACCCAACTTTTTACATGGCAATTTCAGTTTTAGGTACTTGTTAAAGAGATAAGCTTTCTCCCCTATATGAAACGGCCTCTGAGGGGAGATCGTCTTTTGTCTGCCTGTTCCTTTTGCATCTCTGTGGCTTTTGTTAGTGCCTGTTTTACATTCCCTCAAGAATCTTGCATGGAGTTTACCCATTCAGTGACGCTTACTGAGGAAAGAGGCCCCTGAGGGAACTCAGGCACTGAGACAAACCCTACCCCGTGGAGTAAGACGTAAAGCCCATGCTGCTATGTACAGCACTGCTTTATGCCACCTCAGCAAAAGGCAATAGGTCAGCCCAATTAGTTTGTTGATAATTTACATAGCTTCTCAAGTACTGCTCTATCATTGCGTTAGTTCATTCCACCACCCCATCGGTACTCAGATGAACAGGAACAGCTTATGGGCTGAAGGAAGGCCAGAACAGGCGATGAAGTGAGCCTGCTTGGGAAAAAAAATCAATAACTCTCCAAATCACAGTGTTTTTCCCACTTTCTGGGAGTTACACAATAAAGTCTGTTGCTATTTCCTTCCAGGGTCATGACGGCTCAGCCACTTGTTATAACAGTCCTGAGGGCTTTTCAGATTTTTTTTGTCACTGCACATATCACATAGCTTTCTACATAGCTTTCAATGTCCCTTTTCATTGTTGGCCATCAAAACTGTCTTTGCACCAGATGCCATATCTTTAGAAAGACATACACTAAATCAGGAGTATGGAACAATAGATCCTTTACGACCTGTGGGACGTGGCTGGCTCAGGAATTCTGGGAGTTGAAATACATAGGTCATACAGTGGCCATTGTTCCCCACCCTTTGCTAAATAAATACATAGGCTGCAGGCTGTAAAACAGGTTGGGTGCACCATATTTCTCCTGGACCATAGATTAACCCCCTTCCTCCTCCCCCACGATAAATACAGCAAATCCCTTATTTTGTTCTGCCAATTGTCATGGCTCTCACTTGTTGCAATTGTACTCATCTCCACCTCTCCTTTTTTTCTCTCCCCTTCTTTCCTTCTTTCTCTCTTTCTCTCTTTCTCTTACTCCAGTTTGTTGCTCAGCCCAACTGCCAGCAACTACTAGCAACACTTTGGTATGACGGCTTTCCTGGATGGCGGCGGAAGCATTGGGCAGTCAAGCTTTTGACCTGTGTTACTATTGGACTGCTGTTTCCAGTGCTTTCCGTGGCCTATTTGATGGCACCCAAGAGCAGGCTGGGACTGTTCATTAAAAAGCCATTTATCAAGTTTATCTGCCACACAGGCTCCTACCTTACTTTCCTCTTCATGCTACTGCTCGCATCCCAGCACATTGTCAGGACAGATCTACACATGCAAGGACCTCCTCCTACTGTGGTGGAATGGATGATCCTCCCCTGGGTTTTAGGTAAATCAATGAAGGCATGGAGGGTTAACAAGAAGTGATTGCAGATTAATTTTGATGGGGATTTTGTTTTGTTCCATGCAAATAAATTTGGCCAATAAGGCAATGTCAGGAAAACAGCTGCTGTCTCTTCTATAGGAAAAAGGGTATCTCCTTCTCCACATTTAGCCTTACTCTCTGTTGCAATTTTGAAACCAGTGGAAAGGACAGCCCATCCTATCCCATTGTCTATGGAAAGTGTCAGTCATCCAGGTCATAGTTGTCCCAAAGGTACTTTTTCAAGAGGCAACCGGACCTTCTTTGTTTTTCCTTGAAAACATTTCACATCTCATCCAAGAGGCTTCTTCAGTTTTGATCAACTGGAAGTCCAAAGAAAGTCCAGTTGCTTCTTGAAAAAGCGTCCTTGGGAATCCCATCCTTAATAGTAGAATGCAAACTCCAGTTGTAGAAACAGATGTAGGGGTAGGAAGGACAACTAGAATGACTATATCTTTATCAAGATAGAATGACTATAGTTTTCCTGCCCTGTTATTTAGGCTTTTTGGACAGAATAATGTGTGAAACAGAAACAAGATAATTGACTTAGGTGTCCTTAGATCTGATTTAGAGGACTCTTGATTGAATTAGAAGGATGAAAATGGTGAAGGAAGATATAATATCCGTCCAAGGAATCTTACAGATAAATTTGTATGTCTTACTATATCTCATCTTGCAATTGACACTAAAAGGAGGGACCTGAAATTTTTTCAATGCTGGATTACAAGTGTTATACTAATGATCATGTTGACTGAAGTTTCACTGAGCTGGAAATCAAATATCATGTAAAGCAGTGGTTCCCAAACTTTTTCTGTCCACCACCCTTTTGGTGATACAAACTCGGTGCCCCCCCCACCCAGGGGTGGGATTCAAATTTCTGTGGGCATGGCCTAATTTGAATGTGTGGCTTGCTGGTCACGTGACTGGGTGGTCATGACTTGCTGGTCATGTGACTGGGTGGGCGTGGCCAGGTGACTGGCAAACCAAATATAAGTGGCCCTCACTTAATGGCCAGTTGTTTAGCAAGTGTTCTAATTTATGCCTGGCCTCCCCAGAGCTACTTGACCTGTTTTTGGAGTTTTGACAGATTTAGATCAGGGCTCTAAGCCCCACCCCTGCCTGTGTGTGTGAGAGAGAGGGAGAGAGAGAGGTTGGATCAGATCTCTCTCTCTCTCCCACCAATGCCAGAAAGCCACCGTCAGTCAAAATTCATATTAGTGGGTCTCTGGGATTTAAAATTATGAGTTTGGTGGTCCCTGAGGTCCAAAGGTTTGGCGACCCCTGATCTAATGGGGTGAGCATGAAAGAGGGAAAGAGAGAGAGAAGAGAGAGAGAGGAAAAAAAGAAAGAGAAAAGGGAAAGAAAGAAAAAGAGACGGGCAAAGAAGGGGGGATGGAAAGAAGGGACAGAAAGAAAAAGAAATAAAGAAGGAGGGAGGGAGGAGAAAGATAATGAGATATCTAGTCCAATCACCTGCTCCAGCAGGGTTAGAAGGGAGTGTGTGTGTGTGTGTGTGTGTGTTTGTGTGTGTGTGTGTGTTCTCCTTGTAATTTACCAGTATATTTTGGTTTTGCCTTCTTCAGAATTGGCACTGTATTACATTGGGGAAAAGTAATTCTTAGGGTGGAGATCTGGTCCAATGGAACCTCTTTAAAGCCTCAACAAAATGTGGGAACTTCCTGATAGTCCTGACCATGTTTTGTCCACAAAACCTTTATTAGAAGCCAAAGAGGTTTCAATGTGCTGGCAAAGAGGTTTCAATGTGGAAAAGGGCCTCAGTCTAAACTAGGCCTCATTCAATCTGATGCATCAGGTCTCTCTCTCTTTCTCTCTCTCCCTCCTTCCCTCCCTCCTTCCTAGACTGGCTTTGCTCTACTTTCCCGATGTGCCTGTGGGGCCGACACTTCGAACATGGATGGATGGATGGATGGATGGAGAGAGAAAAAGGCAGGCAGGCAGGCAAGCAAACAGACAGACCTTTTGGATTGACGGATGGACAGATGGATAGACAGACAGAATGCAAGCGCATTTTGGGAAAGCGGTGGCAGCAGCTTTTCCCAACATGCTGCTGTATTCGAGGCACTGGTTCCGGAGCATTACTACAGTCAATGGGAGAACCTGCAGGGCTGGCGCCTCGAACGCCCCCCTGCCGCCTCTTAGCATCCCCAAGGGGGCCGGCAGAGGGGTGCTAAGAGGTGGCAGGGGGGTGTTCAAAGCACCGGCCAGCCCTGCAGGCTCACCCATTGACTAGCACTGCTCCAGAGCCAGTGAGGAAGTGGTGGCACGTTATGTGCCACCACAGCTGCGTTCGACGCGTTGCCCCCCTGCCGTCTCTTAGCGCCCCTCTTCTGGACCTCTTGGGGTCGCTAAGAGGTGGCAGGAGGGTGTTCGAAGAGCCGACTGGCCTTGCAAGCTCACCCATTGACTAGCACCACTCCGGAACTGGCGCCTCTAATGCGGAAGCGGTGGCACGTTATGTGCCGCTGCAGCCGTGTTCGATGCGCCGCTCCCCTGCTGTCTCTTTGTGCCCCTCTGCTGACCCCCTTGGGGATGCTAAGAGGCGGCAGGGGGGCTTCCGAGGCGCCGTCCAGCCCTGCAGGTTCACTCACTGACTGTAGCACTGCTCTGGAGCCAGTGCCTTGAACGCCCCCCTGCCACCTCCTAGCATCCCCAAGGGGGCCAGCAGAGGGGCGCTAAGAAGCTGCAGGGGGAGGCACATCGAACGCGGCTGCAGCAGCACATAACGTGCCATCGCTTCTGCATTGGAGGCACTGGCTCCGCAGCGGTGCTACAGTCAATGAGTGAACCTGCTGGGCCGGCGCCTCGAATGCCTCCCTGCCACCTCTTAGTACCCCCTGCTGGCACCCTTGCCTCTTAGTGCCCCCATAAGGCATCCCACTGCCCCCCAGGGGGTGGTACCGCCCACTTTGGGAACCACTAATGTAAAGGATGACTGATTCCTCACTTCTGTAAAATATTCTTCGTGTTCATGACATGTGAATGAAATACTGTACATGAACAAATGTTCAATAAATATATACATTTAATTGGCTAAATAGATGAGTGAAGGATTTGACCACCCAGCTTGTAGAATTTGACTCTGAGTGATAACAATAAAAGCAAAACCACAATTTCCCAACAAACTGACTACAAATACATACAGGTGAAACTCAAAAAATTAGAATATTGTGCAAACGTTCATTTTTTTCAGTAATGCAACTTAAAAGGTGAACCTAATATATGAGATAGACTCATTACATGCAAAGCAAGATAGTTCAAGCCGTGATGTGGCATAATTGAGATGATTATGGCTTACAGCTCATGAAAACCCCAAATCCACAATCTCAGAAAATTAGAATATTGTGAAAAGGTTCAATATTCTAGGCTCAAAGTGTCCCATTCTAATCAGCTAATTAACACCTGCAAAGGGTTCCTGAGCCTTTAAATGGTCCTTCAGTCTGGTTTAGTAGGAATCACAATCATGGGAAAGACTGCTGACCTGACAGTTGTGCAGAAAACCATCATTGACACCCTCCATAAGGAGGGAAAGCCTCAAAAGGTAATTGCAAAAGAAGTTGGATGTTCCCAAAGTGCTGTATCAAAGCACATTAACAGAAAGTTATGTGGAAGGGGAAAGTGTGGAAGAAAAAGGTGCACAAGCAGCAGGGATGACCGCAGCCTGGAGAGGATTGTCAGGAAAAGGCCATTCAAAAGTGTTGGGGACTTTCACAAGGAGTGGACTGAGGCTGAAGTCAGGGCATCAAGAGCCACCACACACAGACGGATCCTGGACATGGGCTTCAAATGTCGTATTCCTCATGTCAAGCGGCTCCTGAACAACAAACAACATCAGAAGCATCTTACCTGGGCTAAAGAAAAACAGAATTGGTCTGTTGCTCAGTAGTCCAAGGTCCTCTTTTCTGATGGGAGCAACTTTTGCATCTCATTTGGAAACCAAGGGCCCAGAGTCTGGAGGAAGAATGGAGAAGCACACACTGCAAGATGCTTGAAGTCCAGTGTCAAGTTTCCACAATCTGTGTTGATTTGGGGAGCCATGTCATCTGCTGGTGTTGGTCCATTGTGCTTCCTTAAGTCCAAAGTCAATGCAGCTGTCTACCAGGAGATTTTGGAGCACTTCATGCTTCCTTCCGCAGATGAGCTTTATGGGGATGCTGACTTCATTTTCCAGCAGGACTTGGCACCTGCCCACACTGCCAAAAGCGCCAAAACCTGGTTCAAGGACCGTGGGATTACTGTGCTTGATTGGCCAGGAAACTCGCCTGACCTGAACCCCATAGAGAATCTATGGAGCATTGCCAAGAGAAAGATGAGAGACATGAGACCGAACAATGTAGAAGAGCTGAAGGCTGCTATTGAAGCATCCTGGTCTTCCATAATACCTCAGCAGTGCCACAGGTTGATAGCTTCTATGCCACACCACATTGAGGCAGTAATTGCTGCAAAAGAGGCCCAAACCAAGTATAACCATCACAATTATGACAAATCACAGCTTGAACTATCTTGCTTTGCATGTAATGAGTCTATCTCATATATTAGTTTCACCTTTTAAGTTGCATTACTGAAATAAATGAACCTTTGCACCATATTCTAATTTTTCGAGTTTCACCTGTATGTAGCAAACTTTTTTTCTGATTTGGCTTGTTTCTTGGCATTATGTACACTCCCTTGATGTTGCACGGTTAGATTAAAAAAACATAGCAAACCATCACAGATTTAAACATGATTTGATCTGGTTAGTAGAGGAATAGGAGACTATCAAGAAATCCTTGAATTGTAAGTTAGCAAGGAAGTTAAGAGAAAAAAATAGCCTGGGAAACAGCAGCAAATCTCTTTCATATTTTTTCCTAGAGAACTCCAGAGATCTGTTTTGAAATCCATAGCAATCTTATCTCAGCTCAAGGATTTGACTTTTCTTCCCTCTGGATGTTAAGTCAAAATGATGCCTTTCTGATGTAATAGAACATTTCAACTTACTGCAGTTCAAAAGATCATACTGGAAATCAACACACAATCAAAGAATTGCAAGGGAAGGAGGTGAACAGTTGAAGATTTCATCCATGGCTTCCTAATTCATGTCTGATGAACCTCTTCAGATCTGTGAATCCATAGTACAAAGGAAGTGGTGGTTTCTGCTATGTAGCTCAGAGTCATAAATCCTATGCTATACAAAATTAAGTAATATTACAGAGGTGGTATGCAACCCATAACTCATGTTGCATTGCAGTTAACTTAAGCAAACTTATAACTCAGATATGGATCCCAATAATACCAATTTGGCATATTTCAGGGCACATTCTTGGATGCAAAGTTCTTAGTGAGAGATGAATGTAATCACAGGTAATTTAAAAGCACTGTACAGTGGCTAAATTGATTGATTGATTGATTGATTATGTGCCATTAGGTTAGCAACAATTTCTTAGCAACCAGATAAATGCCTGTGGAAATTCTCACTCATCCAAGTGATGGTTGTTCCAAAAGTGCTTTTCAAGAAGCAACTGGACTTTCTTGGTTTTTCCTTGAATACATTTCAATTCTCATCAAAGAAGCTTCTTCAGTTCCGACTGACTTCCATTCTTCACCATTCAGTCAGAACTGAAGAAGCTTCTTGGATGAGAAATATCCAAGAAGGAATAGGGGGACAGCCATACTGGACTTTAATTCTTACAAACAGAGAAGAATTTATAGAGGGAGTTGAAACTGCAGAAACCTTGGGTGAGAGTGCCTATGTCATACTATAACATAATGCAAACACAAGCAATAGAAGACAATGATACCAGAGTCCTAGACTTTAAAAGAGCTGATTTTAACAAGCTTAGAAAGAACTTGGGAAAGATTACTTGGATGAAAATCCTTAAGGGGAAAACAACTCAAGAAGCTTGGGAAAAATATGATCATAAAACCCCAGTTCAGCACAATACCACTGAAAAAGAAAAAGAAGAACTCCAAGAAGAAGCCAGCATGGCTGTACAAAGATCTCTCTGACAAATCGAAAGACAAAAAGCACAAGTACAAAAAATGGAAAGAGGGACACACAACTAAGGCAGAATATCAGCAGATAGCCAGAATCTGCAAAGACAAAGTGAGGAAAGCAAAGGCTCAGAATGAACAAAGACTTGAAACAAAAGTTAAAGATAATTTTAAAAAGTTTCTTCCAACATATAAATAACTAGGAAAAAAACAAGGAAAAATCAAGGAAATCAAGGTCCACTAAAGAGAGAAGACGGCAAAGAAGTAACAAACAGCAGAGAGAAAGCAGAGCTGCTTAACGCATTCTTTGCATCGGTCTTCATGCAAAAAGAAACAATAGTCCAACCTACCAAAAATATAACTGTAAAAGACAAACTAGAAATAAATGTTAAAATAAGCAAAAAAATGGTAAGAGAACACCTATCTGGTCTTGATCAATACAAATCATCAGGACCTGATGGATTACATCCCAGAGTTCTAAAGGAGCTGGCAGATGTCATCTCAGAATCACTGTACCACATCTTCCAAAAATATTGGATCACCGGGGAACTACCAGAGGACTGGAAAAGAGCTGGTATGGTTCTCATCTTCAAAAAGTGGTGAGAAAACAGACCCAGGAAACCACAGACCAATCAGCTTAACGTCAATACCCAGAAAGATACTGGAAAAGATAATAAAAAAACAGATCTGCCAACATCTAGAAACAAGTAAAGTAATAAATAGCAGTCTGCATGGGTTTGTTAAAAACAGATCATGCCAAATCAATCTTATTTGATTCTTCAACGTAGTGATTAAATTAGCAGACCAGCAAAATACTGGGGGCATAATATACTTAGATATTCAACAAGGCATTCCAAGCAGACCAAAACCTACTTCTTGGTAAGTAGAAAAAAGTGGGATAGATAGCATCACCACTAGATGGATTTGTAATTGTCTGACAAACCATACTCAATTAGTAGTCCTTAATGGTACTGCATATACATGAAGGGAAATAAGCAGTGGGGTACCACCAGGTTCTGTCCTAGGCCCAGTACTCTTCAATATCTTCATAAATGACATAAATGAGATGAGGGAATAAAAGGGGAACTTACCAAATTTGCAGGAAACTGGTAGGAATAGCCAAACTCCTAGATAATAGGCTCAAGATCCAGATGGAACTTGACAGACTGAAATACTGGGCCCTATCTAACAAAATGAAATTCAATGTAGAGAAAAGTAAAGTCTTACACTTAGACAAGAAAAACCAAAAATACACATATAGACTGGGTGAAACCAGGCTTAATAGCAGTAACTGTGAGAAGGATCTTGGAGTCTTAGTGTAAAACCAGCTAAATATGAGCCAGCAGTGTATGGTGGTAGCCAAAAAAGCCAATGCAATCCTAAGTTGCATTAACAGAACGATACAATCAAGATCAAGTGAAGTACTAATACTACTCTATATAGCCTTATTAAGATCATACCTAGAGTACTCATCCAGTTTTGTCACCACACTATAAAAAAAGAGGTTGAGACTCTAGAAAAAGTGCAGAGTAGAGCAACCAAGATGATTAGGGGACTGGAGGTTAAAACATACAATTAACTGTTGCAGGAACGGGGCATGGCTAGTCTAGTGAAGAGAAGAACCAGGGGAGACATGATAGCAGTGTTCCCATGTTTGAGGGGCTGCCACAGAAAGAAGGGGGACAAGCTGTTTTTCCAAGGCACCTGAAGGCCAGACAAGGAATAATGGATGGAAACTGAACAAGGAGGGACTCAATCTGGAAATAAGGAGAAATTTTCTGATATTGAGAGCAATCAACCCATGGAACAGAATTTACTTTCAGAAGTTTTGAGAGCTTCATGACTGCAAGCTTTCAAGAAGAGACTGGACTGACATCTGTCAAAAATGGTGTAGAGTCTGTTTGGGCAGGGGGGTTGGACTAGATGACCTACAAGTTCCCTTCCAACTCTGTATCTGTTTCTAAATGAAACATCTTTCAAGTTGCCTTTTGAAAAAGCACCTTTGGGATAATCAACCTGATTCTTTAGATCCTCTAATAATTGGCTGCTAAATTTGCTTAAATTGCTGAGTTGATTTCTACTGTCATGTTTTGGTATGAAATGTAGAGATAGAAATTGTTACCATTATGATAATTATGTCATTTTTTTTTACCATGTAGCTCTTATTCATTGCTCTGTAATCATCTCATACAATATACAGTATTTTCATTTAAAATTATATTTATAGTTCTTGCCTTTGGCTTATAGCGTCATCAAAGCCAGCTGAGGGTCAAATTGACATAATGGTAATTTTAGTGTATTTATGAACTATTCATTAAAACAATTGTGAAATAGCATCAAAATATATTTATTTATTTATTTAAGAAAATTTATGTGGCCACCCAATTCACTCTCAGTGGCTCTGTGGCTTACAAAGATAATAAAACATAAATACTTGATAAGATAAAATAAAATACAAGTGGTCCTCAACTTACTACATTCAAAGTTACAAACAAGAACAAAGTGACTTATTAGTTTTTTTCATACTTGCAACCTTTGCAGAATCCCCATGATCACGTGATCAAAATTCACATGCTTGGCAACTTACTCATAGTTGCACAGTCCCGGGTCACATGATCCCTTTTTGTGATCTTCTGACAAGCAAAGTCATTGGGGAAGACAGATTCACTTAACAACTGGGTTACTAGCTTAACAAGTGCAGTGATTTCACTTAACAAGCCTGGCAAGAAAAGTCGTAAAAGGGGACAAAATTCACTTAACAACTGTCTCAACGTAAATTTTGGGCTCAATTGTGGTTGTAAGTCGAGGTCTACCTGTACTGCAGAAAATATAGTTAAAATATATAGTTACAAATGTAGTTAGAAATAGAAAATATAGTTAAAATATATAGTTACAAATGTAGTTAGGAATAGAAAATATAGTTAAAATATGTAGTTACAAATGTAGTTAGAAATAGAAAATATAGTTAAAAAAATCCCAATCCATGTTCGAAACATCCATCCATATCATGTGTCTAGAAGGAGTTGGACTCAGTAAGGGAGAAATTATTTAATAAATGCCAGAACCAGAATGCAATATGGAACATGGTATTTTACCCAATTAACTTGACTTTTTGTCTCTATAAAGACAACCAGGAATGACCGTAAAGATTCCTTCTGAATTGAAGAACCTTTTTTTTACAGCCTCTGGTTATGTTTAAACTAATAATATGATTCCTTTTCCTTTTGATTTACTTTCGTAGAATCTATTTTTTAAAAAAAGAATGTGAAATTTAGAGTCGATATGTGAGGGGCTTCTAAACAAAGAAATGCAGTGAAATTATGAACTGTAGTTCCTCACTTTGACAGCTCTTAAAAATGAATCAGAGACTGAATGGATTCTTCAAATTGTAGCTTTGAAGTGGAACTTGGGTAAAAGAAAGTTGATGCCTTTCACGCTTGCCAACAATCGTTATTCAATATGTTTCCAACTCAGTTTTCTCATCTTGTTTCTGCTTTTGAGAAGGAGAAATCTCTATCTGTGTCTAGACTCAGAATAAGGCAGCCATTCACAATGATGTTGATGATAGTAATCTCACAGTTCCAGTCTCTTTTTCAAAATGCTTTTTAGAACTGTGCAGTATAACAGTTGAAAGGGACTTTGGAGGTCTAGTCCAACCCACTGCTCCAGCAGGAGAATCTATATCATTTTAGAGAAATGGTTGTCCAGTCCCTTCTTAAAAGTTGGTTTTCTGTTGCCAGCATACTTTATTTACAAAATAACTAAGAAACAAAAGAAACAGCAGTACCATTCTAGAAGCAAGCGAAAGAAAAGTCTGTAATGAAAGATGAAGTAGAAATAAAACTCCTCCCCTGCACACATGCGCAGTACATCAAACATCACAAGACGCTCATATCTTGTTACTATGGAAACTTGATAACCAGTCCAGCTCATTCTGTAAACTTCTGTGGTAGCTCACCAGACAAACCAAAACAAACGCAGTGACAGGTCTCCCATAAGTAGTAATAATACCCTGGGATTATTGATAACACTGAAGAGTTAGAGTATAATTCCCTGCAAATAAGTTAATTGGAAGGAGGGTTTTTTTTTTTTTACAAAATAGTTCCCATTGTTGAAAAACAATTCATATAAGATACTAGTACTTTCTCTGCTGACAGCAGGACAGTAGCTATAGGAACAATTCTGATTTTTACTGTAAACATGCGGCTGTGCGGGTGATCTTGGGGGCTTCTCGGCTTCTTGGAGCTCCCATGTTTCACCACTCCTGCGTGAGCTGCATTGGCTGCTGGTGGCCTTCTGGGTGCGATTCAAGGTGTTGGTGATCACCTTTAAAGCGCTCCATGGCTTGGGACCCGGGTACTTATGGGACCGCCTGCTGCCACCATCGGCCTCCTGCCAGCCAGTGTGCTCCCACAGGGTGGGCCTCCTCAGGGTGCCGCTGGCTGGGCGGTGCCGGCTGGTGGCTCCGAGGGTGCGGGCCTTCTCTGCGTGGGCACCCTCCCTCTGGAATGAGCTATCTACGGAGATACAAGCCATCACTGACCTATGGGCCTTCCAGTGCACACTGAAGACCCACCTTTTTCAGCAGGCTGGCCTGGCCTAGTGCCATTAGAAGGGTTTTAATTTTTTAAATTTTAAACTTTTATCGGGTTTTTATTGGTTTTTATTCTCAAATTCAGCCACTAATTTAATAATTTTTAATTCTATTTTAAATTTTTTATGGATTGTGTTGTTTTATTATGGCTGTTCACCGCCCCAAGTCCCTATTTGGGAGAGGGGGCGGTATAAAAATTAAATAATAAATAAATAAATAAACATAACTCATGGGTTTGTACCTCAAAAAATCCACCACCACCTTAATTGTAAAGCAAAGAACTGCGGATAGCAAGGAAAAGGTACCGGAGGTCCTTGGTGGTCTCTGCATTTTGTTGTTTCCTAACAGACCTTTCATTACCCAAATAGGTGACGCTGATGTTGTTACCTAATTGGGTAATAAAAAGTCTTCAAGAAAACAACTAAGCTTAGAGAATACCAAGAACCCACAGTTCTTCTTCTCCATCTCTCCTCCTCCATCCTCCTCCCTTCTAACACGGATGGTGTTATTTAGTTGGGTAATAAAAAGCAAGAAAACAACTAAGCTTAGAGAGTACCAAGAACCCACAGTTCTTCTTCTCAATCTCTCCTCCTCCTCCATCCTACTCCCTTCTAACACTGATGATGTTATTTAGTTGGGTAATAAAATGTTTGAAAGAAAACAACCAAACTAAGAGAGCACCAAGGCACCCCACAATTCAACCCTGAGCTACAAATATTCTCCTCTATTCATAAGGTTAGAAGAGACTGTGGCAGCATGAAGCCAGTTTTTCAACTGCAATTCCAAAGAGACAGAAATAGAAGAAAGGAAATGAGAACGCAACCACACATTTCAATGTGGAGGGCTACTATTTTGTGACTGCTATTATTATTAATGTTTCCTTTTTTTCTGAATCACCCAGACTGCTCTCATTTCTCTGTTGGAAAAGCTGCAGGTCCAGATCTTGACCATCTCATTATTAAATAGGCGCAAAGCAGCACCTTCCGCCCATGAACATTTTACTGATTTTTTTTTTCTTTGCTAAAAAAAAAAAAATGTCTAAATTTATATATAAATTTTCTTTCATCAATTGAAAAGGAAATCAGGTTGGGGAGATAAAGCAGATCCTATCCCCATGTAGCATTAGCCAGTAATCCTCTGATTTTTGACTGAAACTTTCTAGGCCAAAGCTAATAAATATTTATGCCGCCCTAATGGGACAGTGATGAAATACAAGCCAATAGATATCGTGTCTCCAACTGGCAGAGTTGATCAGTGATTAGAAATGGATGGAGACAGCATGGAAAGCCTGTAACCATATTATTCCAATTTCTTCAGTACTTTGCTCATTCCTCTGTTTATTATTTATTTTATTTATTTATTATTTAAATTTATATACCGCCCTTCTCCCGAGGGACTCAGGGCGGTGTACAGCCCATCTAAAACCCACAAATATACAAAAATTAAAAAAGTATTAAATTAATTGGCTGATAAATGAGACTAAAAGACCCCGCCCCCCCCCCTTAAAACCCCAATTTAAAATTAAATGCTATGGAGACCAAATTAAAACCATTATCTCAGCCCAGGCCGGCCTGCTCAAAGAGCCAGGTCTTCAACACGCGCCTGAAGGCCCTCAGGTCCATGCCGGTACGGAGCTCTGGTGGCAGAGTATTCCAGAGGGCGGGGGCACCCACAGAGAAGGCCCTACCCCTCGGCGCCGCCAGACGACACATAGTGGCCGACGGCACCCGGAGCAGACCCTCTCTGTGGGAACGCACCGGCCTGTTGGAGATCACTGGCAGAATACGGTCCTGGAGGTAACCTGGTCCCATGCCATGGGTCGCCCTAAAGGTCGGTGGGATTCAAATTTTGTAACAACCAGTTCTGTGGGCGTGGATTAATTTGTGGGTGTGGCTTGATGGCCATGTGACTGGGTGGGCATGGCTTGTTGGTCACATGACCAGATGGGTGTGGCTTGGTGCCCATGTGACTGGCAAACCAAATACAAGTGGTCCTTGCTTAATGGCTGGTTGCTTACAAGTGTTCTAATTTATCTCCCCAGAGCTACTTGACCTGTTTTTGGAGTTTTGATAGACACACACACACACACACACACCCTTCTAAACCTGCTATTCTTTGATTCTGTAAGAATCTCCTGCTGGAGTAGGGGGTTGGACTAGATGATCTCCGAGATCCCTTGCAGGCCAGCCCTAGATTGCTGTGCTTCAAAGTGTCTTCTGAAGCCATAGTTCGTGTTCTTCCTTCCTCTCCTGTTTTTCTCTCTCCCTCCCTCCCTCCCTCCTTCCATCCATCCATTCTATCCATCCATATATCTCATTCACTTTTTCCTCTCTCCCTCTTTCTTTCTTTCCTTCTTTCTTTCTTTCTTTCTTTCTTTCTTTCTTTTTTTCTTTTTCTTTCTTTCTTTCTTTCTTTCTTTCTTTCTTTCTTTCTTTCTTTCTTTCTTTCTTTCTGTCTTTCTTTCTTTCTTTCTTTCTGTCTTTCTTTCTCTCTTCTTTCTTTTTCTTTCTGTCCTTTCCTTCCATCCCCCCTTTCTTCTTTTCACTTCCTTTCTCTCTCTCTTTTTCTTTCTTTCTTTTTTTCCCTATTCTTTCTTTTCTTTCTTGTTCCTTCTCTTTCTCACTTTCTTTCTCTCCCCTCTCTCTTTTTCCCTCTTTCTGTCTCTTTCTCTCTGTCTCCCCCTCTCTTTCTCTCTCTCCTTCCCTTTCTTTTTTTTACTTTCTGTCCCTTCCTTCCATCCCCACTTTCTTCCTTTCACTTCTTTTCTCTCTCTCTCCCATTTTCTTTCTTTTTTGCTCTTTCTTTCTTTTCTTCTCTTCCTTCCACTTTCTTTCTTGTGCTTTCTCTCTCTCTCTCTCTCTCCCTTTCTCTTTCTTTCTTGTTCTTCCTTCCTTCCTTGTCTCTCTCCCTCTCTCTGTCTCTCTGTCTCTCTCTCTCTCTCACACACACACACACACGAGTGGGTGGTGGGAGAAGAAGAAAGCGAGCAGCCCTGGGAGTCCCCCCCTTTTGGAGCACTTCTGCTGCCACTTGCTCTCCTGGGTGGCAGAGTCGGTGGCGGCGGCACTCCAAAAGGGAGGGGGAACCCCTGGGACTGCTCCCTTCATCCAGCGGCGGCACCACTGGGCAGCAGCACTCAAAAAGGCAGCACTGCTCCCTTGTGGTGGTGGCGGTAGTGGACAGCAGTGCTCCAAAAGGTAGGGAGGAACCCCTGGGACTGCTCCCTTCATGCGGTGGTGGCTCTGGGCAGTGGCGATCCGAAAGGGAGGGGAAACCCCTGGGACTGCTCCCTTCATGCGGTGGTGGAGGTGGCACTGGGCAGCAGTGCTCCGAAAGGGAGGGGGGAACTGCTCCCTTCATGTGGTGGCAGTGCTGAGCGGATTTGACAGCAACTGAAAGCAAGCAGCCCCATTGAGTTCCCAGCGGCTACGGGGAGCATGTCCACTGCCCTTCTCAGACCCAGCGCAGCAGAGACAGCGAACGGCCATGGCATGCTCTGGCTGCCACCATCGCTGCATCACCCTGAGGCCCAGCAAAGGCCCTGGATTGGCAAGAGGAAGCCTGGGTTGGCAATGGGAGGTCCGGATCAATGAGGGGAGGCCCCAGGTTGGTGAGGGAAGGCATGGCAAGCCCCAAGTCAGTGAGGGGAGGCTCTGGGTCAACAAGGGGAGGTGCAGCAAAGCCCGGGGCAGCAGCGGGGGGATGTCCAGGGAAGTCTGGGCCTTCCAAGTGGTGGGAGGGAAGGGGCAAAACCAAAGGCAAGTAGTGGTGGTAGGGGAAAAGTGACTGGGTCTAGCACTCACCCAGGGAGATAATCAGGACTGCAGCAAAAGACAGGCAGCAATGGCTGGCTTGGCAAGCAGGCTGCAGGGATGTTGTGCATGTGCACAATGTTGCGCATGCATGATAGGGACTGACTGGGCAGATAGCAGAGAAGTGGGTGGAAAAGGGCGGGGCCAGCCAGAGGCCCAATTTACCGGTTCTCCGAACTACCGGGAACCATAACAACTGGTTCTATAGAACTGGTCCGAACCAGTGGAATCCCACCCCTGCCTCTGTTCCTTTTCAATCTAATTCTTCTTGGAAACCTGTGCGCATAAAATTAAGAAAAAAATTAACAGTAACAAATAGTAATTTTTAAAAAAGAGTAAAAGAGCAGTCCAAACAATCACAATCATTAAACCAATCAGAGTAATTCAAGATAAAAATCATAGCAATCACAGTGGTAAAAATAATTACACAGTGACAGAATAAAAAAAAGGAGGAAGGGGTTATCTGTTTTCAATGTGGAGTTCTAGTTAGAAGAATTGTATTTAGAACTCTACTCCTCTTGAGTTGGGTCATCTGGATATTAGGTAGTCCATTGTCACTATCCAAGAACTAACACTAATCCCTAACCCTTAGCCACATAAAATCCAGAATGCCAAACCAATTTCATTTCATTATTTGACAAAGTGACTAAATTAGTAGACAAGCAAAATGCTGTGGACAAAGTATACTTAGACTTCAGCAAAGCGTTTGACAAAATAGACCACAACCTACTTCTTGGTAAGCTAGAAAAAAGTGGAATAGATAGCATCACCACCAGATGGATTTGTAACTGGCTGACAAACTGTACTCAATGAGACTTAATGGTACTCCATCCACATGAAGGAAAGTAAGCAGTGGAGTACCACAAGGTTCCATCTTAGGACCAGTTCTGTTCAATATCTTCATAAATGACTTAGATGAAGAAATAAATGGGGAATTCATCAAATTTTCAGATGATACTCAGCTAGATAACAGGCTCAAGATCCAGATGGTTCTTTAACAAATTTGAATACTGGGCTCTATCTAACAAAATGAAATTCAATGTAGAGAAAAGTAAAGAATTACACTTAGGCAATAAAAAACAAAAGCACACATATAGACTGGGTGAAACCAGGCTTAACAGCAGTAACTGTGAGAGGGATCTTGGAGTCTTAGTGTAAAACCAGCTAAATATGAGCCAGCAGTGTGCAGTGGCAGCCAAAAAAGCCAATGCAATCCTAAATTGCATTAACAGAGGGATACAATCAAGATCAAGTGAGGACTAATACCACTCTACAAAGCCTTAGTAAGACCATACCTAGAGTACTGCATCCAGTTTTGGTCACCACACTATAAAAAAGATGTTGAGACTCTAGAAAGTGTGCAGAGAAGAGCAACCAATATGATAAGGGAACTGGAGGCTAAAACACGATGAACGGTTGCAGGAACAGGGCATGGCTAGTCTAGTGATGAGAAGGATGAGGGGTGACATGATAGCTGTGTTTTAATATTTCAGGAGCTATCACAGAGAGGAGAGGTTCAACCTATTTTCCAAAGGACCTAAAGGCCAGACAAGGAACAATAGATGGAAACTGATCAAGGAGAGATTCGATGTAGAAATAAGGAAAAATTTTCTAACCCTAACCCTAACCCTTGGCCACACAAAATCCAGGATAGGGATAAAACTCAGTTTTAGAAGTCAGCCTCCTCAGACTAAAATGTTTTCAGTTACTGCCTGGCTAGCAGATCTTAATACAGATAGGCTTCAACTTACGACCACAATTGAGCTGACAATCTTTTGCTAAGTGAGATATTAATTAAGTGAGTTTTGCCCCGTGTCATGATCTTTCTAGGCACATTTGTTAAGTGAATCACTGCACTGCTTAAATTAGTAACACGGTTGTTAAGTGACTCTGGCTTCTTCATTGACTTTGCTTGTCACAAAAGGGGATCACATTACTCTGGGAGACTACATCTATCATAAATATGTCAGCCTTGGAAACTATATTAGCACCAGAAGGTCCATGCTGCCACATTCCAGTGCCTGGGAATTTTGGAGGTGGGATTTCATAGAATGTATGTAGTTAGACATAATAGCATTCTTCTTTTCAGTCAAGGTCATGTCATCCTGCACCTGGTTGAGGAGTGATTAAAGGATTGTCTCTAGTTGGGACGGATGGTGATGGACTGAAGGGTGCAAGGGATGGTCTTTGACTTTCAATTATTGAGGGAAAACCCAGAATTCTCAGATTCGGGTTTTCCCAGATGTTCCAGTATGACAACTCTAATAAAATGGAACTTTGTCTTGGAGCTGTAGTGTTGGAATTTGTTTTGCTGGAATGCTGACATTAACCCGAATCTACAAATCATCGAGCAGCACCCAAATCTGGAGCTGTCTGGGGTCCTGAGCCCTGTGCCCTGACCTGCCAACTGGGCAGTACAAAGAGTCAGGAAAAATGGAGGAGAAAGAAGTGTCTGAGGACAGAAATATGGGGTCTGATTCCGGGGAGTTGGTGGAGACCCAGTATTCTCCCTCCGAAGAAGTGGTGTGAGCCATTGAAGCTGCAGAGATGGAATGAAGGCTAGGCCTAAGGAAACAGATTCCTGGAAAAGCTGCCAGTCTGATCCAATTCCTGAGAAGGGACCTGAGGTGAAGCTGCCTGAGTCCAGCCCAATGAGATCAGCCACAGTCCAGAATGGAGAGAATTGAGAACTCTAGGGTCCGACAACTCCCGAGATTGGAACCTTCAGCCTCCTTCTTAGAGCCAATCTTTAACAGGTTTCCCAGAGTGGTTTGAGCGGCTTGAAGTCAGGAATTATGTCCCGTGGACCCAAACCAGTCACCCAAGATGGATGCTAGCACAACCACATTCACATTTTCTGATCCAGGACTGGCCAGTGGACCCAGCATTGCATCAGCATTTTTTTACTTGCAGGAGATGACAGAGGGACCAGCCCAGTGCACCTGGCACAAGCTGCAGGAGGGAGATAGCAAATGCCACCTGCGTTTGGAGTGTTGCCTCTTCCAAATGCCCCACCTCGCCAGCTGACTTTTTATGCTGCCTCCTGCTGAATGTATTTCTCCAGGCTGGGGTTTCTATCCCAGACAGAGGTGGGTACAATACCAGGGGATGCTGGCATCTATGGCCCCGCCACCCCAGAACCACAATGAGATCTGTTTCAGTCACCGATTCCAGCACCACAACCTGTCGCAGCCAAGCAGCCAGCTGCAGCGCAACAACAGGTCCCTGCCCAACCGCCAGCTGCTTTGGCGGTTCCACCAGCACCTCCATCCAGGTCGCTGCCACCCCAGTTTAGAGTGACATTCAATGGGACCCCAGGGAAGCTGGCTTACTTCCTCAGTCGAGTTTGGGCACATATCAACCAATATGGGGACCAAAACCCATCAGACTGTGAACTGGTGTCAGCAATCACAGAGCGCATGAATGAAGGGGACGCTTCTGACTGGATAGCACAGCTGCACAACGAAGGAGCTGCCAAATTGGATGATGCTGATGGGTTTGTCCAACTGCCACATTCCTGTGCCTGGGAAACTGGGAGGGGGGATTTCATAGAGTGGATGTAGTTAGACATAATAGCATTCTTCTTTTCAGTCAAGGTCATGTCATCCTGCACCTGGTTGAGGAGTGATTAGAGGATTGTCTCCAGTTGGGACAGATGGTGATTGGGCCATGTGATGGATTGAGGGGTGCAGGGGATAGGTTTTTGATTTTCAATTATTGAGGGAAAACCCGGAATTCTCAGATTTGAGTTTTCCCAGACCTGCCAGTATGACAACTCTAATAAAATGGAACTTTGAGAAAATGCTTGTCTCGGAGTTGTGGTGTTGGAGTTTGTTTTTCTGGAACGTTGACATATGAGTCAGTTGCCAAGTGTCTGAATTTTGATCATATGATCATGGGGGGTTTGCAACGGTTGTAATTGTAAACAATGGTAATAAGTCACTTTTTTCAATGCCATTGTAATTTCAAAAGGTCACTAAATAAACTATTGTAAGTTGAGGATTATCTGTAGTAAAAATGAAAAATCAAAGGTTATGCTTGCACAGAGATCGAAAGGGTGAAGGAACCATCGTTAAGGTGAATCACTTATTAAACAAAAACAAGATTTCTCTCTTTGAAAAGTTGCACAGAACTTCTGCAGACTTTTTTTAAAAAAATCAAACTTTTATCTTGATACAAATGAATCAAACCATCCATCCAACCATCCATCCAACCATCCAAAGTGACCATCCATCTTTTCTGGTTGCATAGCCTGTCCCTTCCATTTCAAGCATATTTTACATCCTTGTAATAATCAGTTTGGAAGCAATCTGGTTGTGTTTGATAGAAAAACAGGATGGAAGAGTCTATGGAGATTCTCAGTCATCCAGTCAAGGTTATCCCAAAGGTGCTTTTTCAGGAGACGACTGGGCTTTCTTGGTTTCCTTTGAAATCGTTTTGTGTCTCATCCAAGAAGCTTCTTAGATGAGAAGTGAAATGTCTTCAAAGAAAAACAAGAAAGTCCAGTTGCCTCTTGGAAAAGCAGCTTTGAATAGTATAAAAGAGCGGGGAAAAACAGAACACATTTTAAGGATTTTAGAGTAGATTTTAAAATTGACTGAATTAGCAGAGATGACAAAATTAACTGCCTTGATTACAGACAATGGACTAGACAACTTTATAAAGGATTGGAAGCTGTTTGTGGACTTTCTACGTATTAAATACAAGAATAGATGGCTTAACAGAGGGATTTCAAGATTAGTGTAATGTTTGGGGTAACTGTTAATGGGTTTGTTTTGCATATATATTATGATTAGATGTTGGGTCGATTTAATTATTAGACAGAGACTCATCTGGAATGTTTGTTTATTTAATATAATATTTTGGTTAAATGAGGATGGGAAAGCTTATAACTATGTATTGACCCATTATGTAAGTGGGAAAGAACCTATAAGGATTAATTTATTTACTTTTCAGCATCCAGCCAGAGTGGGTTTTTTAATGTTCAATGTTAGATCAATTTTTGACATTTGTTTTGGGGTTGTTGTTTTTCTGTGCACAAGATTTTTTTTTTCTCGTTGTTAGTATTGGATGTTCATATTCTGTTTATCTGTTTATTCTCACTGATGAAAAAAATAAGTTAATAAAAAAAAACCCAGGACGGAATCTGGTGTTTTCCTGTTGTTACCAGTATGTTTTAATTAACTTTTCCAATGTGTTCTGCTATGGCACCCAATAACAGCGGCTTAAGAGAATTGAAAGTTGTCTTTTGCCCTTCCCCTCCCCCACTTACAGGTTTTATTTGGGGAGAAATCAAAGAAATGTGGGATGGCGGCTTTAACGAATACGTGCACGACTGGTGGAACCTGATGGATTTTGCAATGAACTCTCTCTACTTAGCAACCATTTCTCTGAAAATTGTCGCCTATGTCAAGGTACCGTAAATGTGTGCAGTGCATAGATTTCTTCTGCATTACTTTTTTAAAATAATTCTTCTGTTAAATGACAAGGAAATTGCTTTGGAGTTCTTATTCCCCTTCAAAAAGCCGAAGGAAATTTCTGCAAAACCCTAAGCACATTGGCATTTAGCTTTGCTCTTAGACATGTGTGTGTGCATGTATGTAAGTGTGTTGTCTTTCATTGTGCAGTCATCTCTCAGGTGTTCTGCTATTTGCTTAGTTTCCCCAGCTTCCTTAAAAAAACCCAAGTGAAAAATAACAGAAAACAGGGACTACACAGAGGAATAAAATAAATTCAAATAGATCCAAAGAAAAGAGAAATCTATTGTAAGGCAAACAGAAAAATAGAGGATGAAAAATGTAAGCTGTTTGCAGAGAAAATGAATAGGAAAATGTTTTTTGGACAGTTTTACTATGGATAAGAAAATGTGCATGGCATCC
This sequence comes from Bungarus multicinctus, assembly GCA_023653725.1. Taxonomy (NCBI): domain Eukaryota; kingdom Metazoa; phylum Chordata; class Lepidosauria; order Squamata; family Elapidae; genus Bungarus; species Bungarus multicinctus. The sequence continues at coordinate 5,454,016 of CM042841.1, forward strand.
ATAGCTCTGTTGCATCTCCTTGTGAAGAATGGGATGATTCATCATGGCTAACTTGCCACGGCCAACTCACTGTGGCTATTTTGCTGCAGCCAAATCCATTGCAGGACAACTCACCATGGACAATTCCCTGTGGGATGAATCAACATGGTAAGGGTTATCAGTCAGTTACTTTGACATTATTTTGATTTTTGTCAATGGAAATAATTTGAAGAAACAGTGGTGGATAACATTGATTGCCTTGAGTTATCCTGTGTGGAATTGTCTGTGGTGAGTTGTCCATGGAGAGATGGCTGTGATTAGTTGGCTGTGGCAAGTTGTCTTAGATCCATCCCTATGGCCCTTAAAAGAAATAGTTCTTACAGAGAACCTCTGCAAACTCTTCTCTTGGCTCTTCTCTTTCTGATGCAAATCCCTATATTTTCTTAGTTTTAACTTCTTTCAGGGTAGCATTTTGATTCATTATTACTACCCTAAGTTTACCCTGGTTTGCCCCACCTAAGATCAGGAGAGAAGTAGCAGCAGATGCTAAGAGAACTAAGCAAGAGAATGGCCCTTGACATCCTCTGTACAGACATACGTCCAAGACTGCCGACTCAGATCTAAGAACAGTTTTATGGCAAGAACAAAAGTTCTTGAGGGCACACAAGAATAAAACAGAATTAAAAGATAGAGGAAGGAAACCATTGAGGAAGGAATAACATTAAAGGAGGATATGGTTGAAGGATCTGACTTCCCTTATACTACTTGGAGGACCCTGAACAGATTGAGAGTTGGAGAGCTTAAATTAAAACCAATATGCTAAAGTGGAGGCTCTTAGCAAATCACAATACCCTATGTGAATGTGGAAAGACACAGTCTGGCCCATCTGCTGGCATGTGGGCTACTACCAGAAACATGTATCGATAGTGACTTATTTTTGACCAATGACAAAGCTAAGAAGGTGGCTTCATTCTCTCAATTAAAAGTTTATATACACATGGAAGAAGAAGAATTACCCTGGTTTAGGAACAGTTCTTCAAACAAACCATGACTATAAATGCTGTTTGAGTTGGGCTCTTTGGCTTGCACCAAGTTCAGATGTTGTGTTGCTGTTCCTCTGTTTAGTTATTTAAGAGTTTGGATGCTTCTTCTCAAAACAAGTTTTGTGACCCTGCTTATTAATGCATAAAACTCATGTCTGAAACCCAGTGAAAGAACAATCAATGTACTGTAAACAGCTGCTGGACCAGAGAAATTAAATCAGCAGAAATAAAATTAAATGAAGACTACATTGCAATGTGAAAGGAAATAAAAAATACACCATCGAAGCATCTTTGGTGCCAAAAAATTAATAGAATAAATGCCAGACTTGCTTCCCTATAAAATGTATTCCAAAAACTTTGGGAGTGGGTGGTTATTACTAAAGTAAGCAGGGATAACCCAAAGTCATTATTTCCCATCCATTACAGATAGTCCTGGACTTTCAACCATTTGTTCAGAGAATGTCTATGGAGATTCTCTATCATCCAGGTCATGGTTGTCCCAAAAGTGGTTTTTCCCCCCCCCAAAAGGCAACTGGACTTTCAAAGCGCGACTTTACAAAGCTTAAATTTCCACTATCAGCAACTTAACTAAATAAGAGAATCCCCTGTAGATGTTAATAGTTCTTTATTTCTGTCATTGATTTCCTGATACAACCTGCACTCTGAGGTCACCATCTTCACTTATAAAAGGTAAAGATTGGAAAATCTCATTGGGGACCAAGCTGCAGTTCCTCTGTACTGAACCCAGTGTGCTTTCCAGCAATCCCTTGAAGGCAAGTAAAGTTTGCACACTTTCTAAAAACAATACAAGGACCTCTTTGCGAAAATAACTATTTTTAAAGTACAGGTAGTCCTCAACTTACAACAGTCCATTTAGTGGGCATTTGAAATTACAACAGCATTACAAAATGTGACTTATGACCGTTTTTCACAGTTATGACCTTTGCAGCATCCCTGTGGTGATGTGATCAAAATTCAGATGTCTGGCAACTGACTCATATTTATGAGGGTTGCAATGTCTTGAGGTCTTGTGATCACCTTTTGCGACCTTCTGACAAGCAAAGTCAATGGGGAAGCCAAATTCACTTAACAACTATGGCAAGAAAAATAATAAAATGAGCCATAACTCACTTAACAAATGTCTTGCTTAGCAATAGGAAGTTTGGACTCAATTGTGGTTGTAAGTCAAAAGATCATCTATATAGCAAGAGAATGATCCTTTCTGAATGGCCGCATTAGATTGCTGTCTTCCTGTCAAACAAACTTCATTTCTGGTTCAAGCAATTATCCTGAGTTTTTTTGTAATATCCAATTCTGATTGAACCAAGAAATTGAAGAGGCTTCTTGGATGAGAAGTGAAATGTTTTTGAAAAAGCATTTTTGGGACATTGGTTCAGTGACTGTTTAAAGCTACCGTGACAGTAAAAAAAAAGACTCACAATTGGTCGTCACATTTACGACCGCCACAGCATCTCCATAATGACTTGATTTAAATTCGGGCAGCTGGCAATAAGCATGTATTTGTGACAGTTGTAGCATCCTGGGATCATGTGATTAGGAAGAATTAAGGGAAAGGTGACTAATACGAGTATCTAGATTTCATTGCAATTCCATGAGCTTAATTTATAATTTGGATCTTGGTATCTTAGGGAATCTTGTTTAGTGAGAATTCGGCATGGCTTGCATGTAGAAGGGGCAGAAATTGGAAGATCTCTACACCTAATGTAAGGAGACAGTCTAGTTGGACAATAAGGCAGTGCAATAATCCAATACAGTATCTGAAAGTGCGTTGGTGCATAGGGTAGCAGCACTGGGAGATTAAATTGAAGCAGTGAATTACTCTCATGGACAATATTGGGTTGGAGAAACCATATTTTTTTTTGGCCCAATTTTCTCTAGTCTTTTCTCTTATGATTCTACCAAGAAAAGCAAGGTACCCAGTGGTGGGGTTCAATTTTTTTTACTACCAGTTCTGTGGGCGTGGTTTGGTGGGTGTGGTGTGGTTTGGTGGGCATGGCAGGGAAAGGATACTATAAAATCTCCATTCCCTCCCCACCCCACTAATCTGCTTTCCAGCTCCGTTCTCCTGTGCAGGGCAACAAAAGAAGACCCAGCTGATCAGCTGGGACTCGGGAGGCTGAGAATAGATGGGGGCGAGACCAGTCAGAGGTGGTTCTCCAAACTACTCAAAATTTCCGCTACCGGTTCTCCAGAACTAGTCAGAACCTGCTGAATACCACCTCTGAAGGTACCCCAGATTCAGCCACTGTCCTAAACCACAGAATGCTTAGTTAGGTTTTTGGCTTAGTGCACAGTGTGAACGCAGCTGTTTGTGGGTTATTTAGCAAAGCATATTTAATCATATTTGACTGAATTTAATTTATCATTTTCCTCCAACCTTCCCTTTTCCCCTATTATTTCAGCAGCAGTTTGAATTTTAAAAGAGAGAGAGCGGAGCACAAAAATCTACAAGCATTTTTCCTGTTTAATTCTTTTAATGTAGGTTTTTTTGTGTCCTAGAATATATTTTAGGGAGGAGGTATTTTCCCTAATATAACATATTGTATAAGTTCACCTAACACACGCTTCTCATTTTTGTACAAATGAGTTGAGCTTAAACATGAATCACAACATTTAGGGCAATGCAGATGTTAGCTTGCAATTATATTGTTGTTGATCGCATACCTGGCTCCCTGCTATACGGCATCAGCCCTGCTTGAGCTCCTTGAGGTTATAGCCGGCGTGGTGGTTGAGACCCCCAGGCTTATGGTCATGGGGGATTTCAACCTGCCTTCTGCCGGCGGTGCCTCGGGAACTGCTCAGGAGTTCATGGCTTCCATGACAGCCATGGGCCTGACCCAGTTAATTCGGGACCCTACTCACGTGGGAGGTCACACCCTGGATCTAGTTTTTGTCTCTGATCAGTGGCAGAGTGATCTGGGTGTGGGGATATAGTTGTAGAACCCCTGTCATGGACTGATCACTCGCTCCTGAAGCTCGACTTCCGTTCCGCACCACCCGACCGCAGGGAGGCGGGGCCGTTAAAATGGTACCGCCCCAGGCGCCTGATGGACCCGGATAGGTTCCTGATGGAGCTTGGGCCATTTCCCGAAGCTCACACACATGACTCGGTTGAGGGCTTGGTTGCCACCTGGGATAGGGTGGCTGCTGGGGCCCTTGACCGGGTCGTGCCCTTGCGGCCTCTGACCCGGTGCCAATCCCAAGTGGCTCCTTGGTTTTCTGAGGAGCTAAGGGAGATGAAGCGCCGGAAAAGACGCCTAGAGAGTAGTTGGAGGGCTAGCCGTTCTGAGTCTGACCGAACACTATTACGATCTTATATTAAGACATATTTAGTGGCGATAAGGATGGCGAGGAGGATCTACCTCTCCACCCTTATTGCGTCCGCGGAAAACCGCCCAGCCGCCCTGTTTAGGGTGACCCACTCCCTTTTGGAGGTGGAAGCGCGGGAGGATCCCTTGCAGGGACGGGCTGAGGAGTTTTCTAGGTTTCTGCAGGACAAAATCGCTCAGATTCGGGATGAGCTGGACTCCGACTGGGCATCTCCGGGCGGGGCGGCGGGGGTGGATATCGGTGAGGTCATTTGGGTTGAGTTCGATCCTGTTACCTTGGAGGACGTGGACAGGATACTGGGGGGGCTTAATGCCACCACTTGTTTATTGGACCCGTGCCCCTCCTGGCTGGTCTTGGCCACTCGGGAGGTGACACGAGGCTGGTTCCAAGGGATTATTAACGCTTCCTTGAGAGAGGGGCTTTTACCCGCCACCTTGAAGGAGGCGGTGGTGCGGCCCCTCCTCAAGAAACCGTCCCTGGATCCAGCATTATTGTCGAATTATCGTCCGGTCTCCAACCTTCGCTTTGTTGCGAAGGTTGTAGAGAATGTGGTGGCACGTCAGTTCCCGCAGTACCTGGATGAAGCGAGTTATCTCGACCCCCTCCAATCGGGCTTCAGGCCCGGGCACAGCACTGAGACGGCGTTGGTCACGTTGGTGGATGATCTCTGGAGGGCACGGGACAGAGGGTGTTCCTCTGTCCTGGTCCTGTTAGATCTCTCAGCGGCTTTTGATACTGTCGACCACAGTATCTTATTGCGGCGGTTGGAGGGGTTGGCGGTTGGAGGAGTTGGGGGTTGGAGGCACCGTGTTACGGTGGTTCTCCTCCTTCCTCTCCGACCGTTCGCAATTTGTGTTGACAGGGGGGCAGAGATCGACTCCAAGGCCCCTGCTTTGTGGGGTGCCTCAGGGGTCGGTGCTCTCGCCCCTGCTGTTCAACATTTATGTGAAGCCGCTGGGTGAGATCATCCGTGGCTTTGGGGTGGAGTTCCATCAGTACGCTGATGATACTCAGCTGTACATCTCCACCCCGGGCCACCCCAACGAAGCCGTCGAAGTGATGACCCGGTGCCTGGAGGCCGTGCGGGGTTGGATGGGTCGTAACAGGCTTTGTCTCATCCCGACCAAAACCGAGTGGCTGTGGTTTCCTGCGCCCAGATACAGCCAGCTTGTTCCTTCGCTGGCCGTGGGGGGAGAGGTATTGACCCCTGTGGAAAGGGCGCGCAATTTGGGTGTCCTCCTGGATGTACGGCTGTCTTTGGAAGAACATATTGCAGCCGTCGCCAGGGGGGCTTTTTATCAGATTCGTCTGATCTACCAGTTGCGGCCCTTTCTGGATCTGGGCGCACTTCGCACAGTCACTTCCGCCCTCGTCATCTCCCGCTTGGATTATTGCAATGCTCTCTACATGGGGCTCCCCTTGAAGAGTCTCCGGAGGTTGCAGTTAGTTCAGAATGCAGCCGCGCGGGTGATCGTGGGCGCCCCTCGGAGCGCCCACATAACATCACTTCTCCGCAGGCTGCACTGGCTTCCTGTGGACTTCCGGATTCGATTCAAGGTGGTACTGATGGTATTTAAAGTGCTCCATGGCTCGGGACCTGGGTACTTATGGGACCGCCTGCTGCCATCAACAACCTCCCGCCGCCCAGTACGCTCCCACAGGGTTGCCCTACTTGGGGTACCGCCGCCTGATCGTTGTCGGCTGGCGGCCCCGAGGGTGTGTGCTTTCTCTGTGGGAGCCCCCTCCCTGTGGAATGATCTCCTCCCGGAGATACGAGCCATGATAGACATCCTGACCTTCCGGTGCGCAGTTAAGACCCTATTTTTTAAACAGGCCGGCCTGGCCCAGTAAGGGTCTTTGGGGTTTTAATTCAATAAGGGTTTTAATTTTTAATTTAATCTGATTTTAAAGTTTTTCTATCCCGGATTTTTAAATATTTAATTATAGTCGAACGGGATGCAGCCATATATGTATTTAATTTGGTTTTAAACTTTATTTAACTTGTATCTACTTTATGTGTTTGTTAGGCTGTACACCGCCCCGAGTCCCTTTTTGGGAGAGGGAGCGGTATAGAAATACGAATAAATAAATAAATAAATATTCTAGTAATTAGATGGATTCAAGAAACTATTGTTAAACTGAGAGACAAGGAATTTTGCTTTTTTTTCTTTCTTTTTTATACTCTGGGGGAAAATGTTCCAAAGTCATGATGGAGGTCCGATTGTTTCATCACAACTGACATCTGATTGAAGTCCCCAAGCATACTCTATTTTCAACTTTAGAAAGTTTGTGTTTGTCTAGACCAGGGATCTCCCAACTTGTCAACTTGTGGACTTGTGGACTTCGACTCCCAGAATTCCTCAGCCAGGAAGACTTAGTTGGTGGTGGTGGGTATTTCAGGCATTTTCCAAAGAAGAACAGAGAGGGTGGGGTTAGCAGAATGAAAACTCTAAGTCCATTCTTGTATACAAATTCTTAAAATGTTGGGTCTTTGCCAGTCTTAAAGAGACCCACTGTCACTAATGAATGACAGTGGAAAAAGGGAGAATATGATTAAATTGTTTTTGATGGCATTGATGGTTACCAATGCTAGTGTCAGGATCAAGAACCAGGAACGACACAGGGAGTTATTCCTGAGTTGTTTCTTTATGTTGTTTATACAGACAGAATCTTGCCAGACTAAAGCAACTATTTGCATAGATATACTCTGTGAACTACTAGGAAGTCTTTGCTCTCTTCCTGCTTACCAGACATTCCAAGCTCCTGCTGTCTCTTTGCCCTCTGAGAAAAAGCTCCTTCTTCCTGCCACTCAGGATTACATTCTACCATGGCTGGTGGCCAAACTGAGAAAACCTGAACTTGCAATGATAAATGCTTTTAATTGCATTTGTCTTTCCCTTGGAGACTTTTTCTTGGGCAAGAAGTGAAACCAGGAGAAAATAGCAATTATACCATTTCTAATAGGACTTTCTCCAAAGTTGGCCTCCAGCTTTTGGAATTCTCTGCTCTTGAGAACCCTCTTGAAGGATGCTCCATACAGAATTAACATTATTATATTTTAGCAGATTTCTATCCCGAAGCCTCTCTGATTTGGTTTGCTTCCCCTACTCCCAGTTTGATTCTAATTATAATTATTAGAATATGTATAACTTCTTAGGATTTTGATGCCTAAAAGGATCTTTTCAATGGACTCTATTTTTTCTTTTCTCGCTTAGATCTAGAAATAAGCCTTAGCCACACAGTTCTTTACTGATTTGCCTGGTTATTCAGTATAGATGACCAAAATATTCTTAGATGCTCTTTCTTAGACATTGAAAATATTTTGTACCTTCTGTGAGTAAAATTCAATGATACTTCAAGGTAGGCACCATGTTACAAAGTAGAAATGTTCAACCTTGACATCGATCATTTGGAAAGTAACAGAGTGATCTGGCCTTGAAATGAACTATTCTGATTTCAGAATGGAGGTTGGAACAGCTCTTTTTAACTACTGGAACTCTTCCAGCATAATCAGAATGAACTGTTTCCAGAATTGTACAGATGTTCTGAAGTTGAAATATTTTGACATTAGAAAAAAAAAGTTTCATAATTCACATAATGTCACCTCTGAGAACCAGAAGTCTTTCCCACATACCATTACTAACTTCTGCTAAATATTTTACCATGCAATCATTTGTGGTCAGTGAGATCAAAAATTGAAATCAGTTTCATTCTACATATTGAAATTCAATTATCTGAGAACCATTTGCAGAAGTTCAAATAAGATCAGTTGGTCCATGCATTAACTGCGAGTGAGAAATATATATGGCTGAGACAAGGGAGGAGTGTGCATCTTGTCCAGGTGTAGTGTTATGTAGGAATGACTTGAGAAATGGAAGAAATAGCAATAGTAATTTTAGTTAGACTTATATACTGCACACAGTGCTTTACAGTCCTCTCTAAACAGGTGATAGAGTCAGCCTATTGCCCACAACAATTTGGGTCCTCATTTTAATAAACTCAGAAGGATGGAAGGCTGAGTCAACCTTGAGCCAGTCAGGATTGAACTGCTGAACTGCTGGCAGCCAACAGTCAGCAGAAGTAGCCTGCAGTACTGCATTCTAACCACTGTGCCATCACATAATAATCAGATAAGAAAGGGCATAGACTACAAAAACAAACAGACAGAGACTCAGAAAGGAACCTCCCTAACTTTTCACTCTGTAGAAAAGATGATGGAAATTTTGTAACTATCAGACCTACAAGATTCTGTTAATGTAGCTGTACAGTAAGGTTGAATTAGTTCACCTGGTCATCTTTCACTCAGATCTACCTGGGACTGCTGACATCAGGTCTTGTTGACATTCATTAGGATTTGGAAGGCTGCCTTGAGCATTTTGGCAAGAAAGAGCCAAAACTATCCAGGACAGATGAAAGATGAGTCACTGAAATGTTTCCTTAATTAAATTGAACTCATTAGAGTTTGTCCTTCAGTTTATTCCTCCTTCTCCCCCTCTGAAACAAAAATTCTGTGTAGGAAAATGATTTAATCATGTTCAGCCTTTGTTGTATTCAGCAGACACACTGACCATGAACCACGCACATTGGGAAGAAATTTGTCAGGGACCATAAGACCTATTTAGTATCCTAAGGCCCTCCTGGCATTCATTTTAGCTCTCAGTCTCTTGCAACTTCTAGATGAAGACCTAGTGAAGTGTTAAAAGTGAGTTTTCTAAGGGCCTTCTACAAATCAAGTTCTACCCATGACGTTCACAGATGTAGAGAACAGTCTGAACTGTCAGAAACAATTAGAAGTCATGTAGAAACAGGTTTGTATGCAATTTCAGATCCTCTGTGCTGGAAAAGAATTACTTTTTTTATAAAGAAGTTTAAGTATTCTCCATTCCTATAACTCAATTGAATTTATGTCTTGGTCAGAGGCAAAACAAAACAAATCCATTTGTATTTCTCCCAAGTGGAAGGGTGGGGTGGGGGTGGGAATGCTCTATCTGACCTTAAAAAGTAAGCAAAATATTTGCTCCATAGCTCTAGAATACAATGATTTCTTTCAGAGAGAGAGAGAGAGAGATTCTCAGTGAAGCAGTCATATTGATGGCAGCCATTTTGCTTTCTCTTGACATGAACTGCTATCTGTTGGCTCAGCTTTCAGTGGAAGATTTCTTTACATCAAATGTCTGCAGTGTTTTGCTAGGCAACGACCAAAAATAATTCTTTGGAGAAAAATGGTTGCAAGATCATTGGGATGATATCATGTAAACCCTGCCATTATAATTGTCAAAAGAAGAGAATATTTGTAGTTCAGGATTGAATTGTGGAGTCCTTGGTGTTTTTTGAGCATGATTATTTCCTTGCAGATGTTTCATTACCCAAGTAGGTAACTTCATCAATGCTAGAAGGGAGTAGAGTTTGCTTTCTCCTTATATACAAGTGGCTTGACTTGTTAGTGTTGGTGGAAGGATTCTTACTGCTCAAACAACAGCCTAATCAAGAAAGATATAAGGCAGGAGACCTTATATCATTTCGGACAAATGATTGTTCAATCTCTTCTTAAAAACCTCCAGTGATGGAGCACCCAAAACTTCTGGAATTGCCCAGTGTAATGGACAATGAGTAATGGACAATAAGATGTTCTACTGTTCTCCAGAACTCCTCAGATAGTTTCATTAAGGAAGAAATTAAAAAAACACATTATTTCACCTTAGATGTTTGTTTCCTCCAACAGTTGATTTGGTGCAGAAGTAAAATTTTTCAGAAAAGATTTTTTTTCCTTCCAGGGAATATATAACGTATTTTAATTGGGGTTTTATTAGTTTTTAATTTTTAATTGAATTGAATAGACAGCCGGATCAAATTATTTAATCTATTTTTAATTATATTTATTGTATATTTATTGTATATTTTTTAGTAGGCTGTACACCGCCCCGAGTCCCTTTTTGGGAGAGGGAGCGGTATAAAAGTGTGATTAAATAAATAAATAAATAAATAAATTTCTCAATTATTTCCAAAGACTACAATGTTAAATATTTATTGCAACTGTCAATGAGACATACCCTATCTCAAAAAAATCTTGTTGAATTCCCTTTGGAGAATATTTGACAAACCTCTCCCACCTGAGTACTCCTCTTGGTTTTCTTGGCAAGCAAAATTCAAGCACGTTTATTTCAAACTCAAAATGTTTTGAGATCACCCTGCCCCTTTTAAGCACGCTAAGCTCAGAACAAAATTGATGGGTTCTGACACTGATGTTTTGAGGTTCAGGTTGAAATAAAATGCTTCAAGCTGTTTTGAGGTTTGTTCCAGTGGAAGCCAGCCAACTTAATTGTTCCAATGTGACATTTTGATGGGGCTGTTTTGTTCTCAGCTTGAAATAAGATGCAGTTCCTATTTCAATGCACACTCCTAATGACTGGAGGAGGTTTCCTTGGGTTTGTTCTTTAATCACAGGATAATTTATTCTGGTCATCAGAATTATGTTCTAATGGAAGGGAAAGATGGCCTGCTTGTTTTGGTCTGCTATGTCCATGCACTGGGAATCAAGTACAGGTAGTTCTTGACATGACCACAATTGAGCCCAAAATTTATGCTGCTAAGTGAGACAATTAAGCGAATTTTGCCCCAGCTTATGACCTTTCTTGAGACAATTGTTAAGTGAATTACTGCAGTTAAGTTTCTAACATGGTTGTCAAGTGAATCTGGCTTTCCCATTGACTTTGCTTGTCAGAAGATGGCAAAGGTTGACCACATGACCTTGGGAAACTACAACCGTCATAATTATGATTTAGTTGCCAACTGTCTGAATTCTGATCATGTGACCGTGGGCATGCTGCACTGGTGATAAGTGTGAAAAATGATCAGATCACTTTTTCAGTGTTGTTATAACTTTGAACAGTCACTGAACAATGCTGTAAGCCTAGGGCTACCTGTGTGGGGAGGCCTTGGAGGGAGGGAGTGAACTAGAAGGAAATAACCCTTTCTGTTTGGCAGCAAAGCCTTTCATTTTCATGTAATTTATCTAGTCTACCTGTTTACGTGTGTGTGTGTGTGTGTGTATGTGTGTGTGTGTGTATGTGTGTGAGAGAGAGAGAGAGATTGATCAGTGAAGCAGTCATATTGATGGCAGCCATTTTGCTTTCTCTTGAAATGAACTGCTATCTATTGGCTCAGCTTTCAGTGGAAGATTCCTTTACATCAAATGTCTACAGTATTGTGTGTGTGTGTGAGAGAGAGAGAGAGACAGAGAGAGAATGAGCAGAATGCTTTAACAACATGAATAATGTGCCTTCAAGAGTTGACTTGCAAGCATTCACCAATGTTCCTTTCCCTCCCCTCCCCCTATTATTTCTTGCAGTACAATGGTTCCCGTCCAAGGGAGGAATGGGAAATGTGGCATCCAACCCTGATAGCAGAAGCCCTCTTTGCCATTTCAAACATTTTAAGCTCCTTGCGTCTCATCTCCCTGTTTACAGCAAACTCTCACCTGGGACCCCTGCAGATCTCTCTGGGACGTATGCTGCTAGACATACTCAAGTTCCTCTTCATTTACTGCCTGGTGCTGCTAGCTTTCGCCAATGGACTCAACCAGCTTTATTTCTATTATGAGACGAGTGCCTCCGAAGAACCCAACAATTGCAAAGGGATCCGTTGTGAGAAGCAAAACAATGCCTTTTCCACGTAAGGCTAACTCACCTGGATTTCCTTGTTGCATCCAACTTGAATGTTGTTGTTTGTCTGTCTCTCTGTCTGTCTCTCTGTCCCCCCTCCCCTGTCTTGTATAGTCCTGATATCTTGTCACAGCATCTGGAATAGCAAAAGAAAATGGCTTTTTGTGTTCATAGGTGAATGTCAGTCTCAACTGTCACAGTGTGAGTTATCTCAGATGAACATATTGAACAAGGCAAAGCTGAACTTCAACCTTTGACAACAACCAGACACCCAGGCATTTCTGTTATTAGATTAAAAAACAAGGAAACAGCAGAGCTGTTCTCAAAGAACTGACTGTCCTAAGCTGGGTTTCTGGAGTGCAGCTCTTCACTGAGGCTACATCCTTAAAAAAGAAGCATGCAAAAATAAATTTCCCATCCCTGCAGAATGGATGTGGAAATGCCCACAAGCTCAGAGGAAGTTGCTAATCAAGAAACACAGCCTGTTTCTTTACTAGGGATCCTGTTGTGCTAGTTTTTTCTAGCTCAGTGTGTTTCTATATATGGTTTTTTAAAGCTAGATTTCATACTATTCCAGTGAAAAGCAAGATAGCTGCTAGATCAAAATGAAGTTCCTTGTGATCCAATAACACCTTTCCAAAATGAAAAACAAGAACTGTGCTCCTTCATCTATGAAATTTAGCTAAATCTTGCAAGTCTGAAAGTACAAATCTCCTACCATTCCTTTTAGAAGTCTGATAAGATAGAATTTCTTTCTCTGCCCTTACATAGCTGTGGGCTATTCTGTCTCTTACCTGATTATTTCCTAGGTAGCATCTCTTTTTATGGCCATTCCCAGATATCATTATAGGTAGAACATCAGTATGGTGACTCAATGGCTTAGTGACACTGAGATTGTCTCAGCTCAAGTTTGAGCTGGTGAGAATCGAACTGCTGGCAGTTGGCAGAATTAGCCTGCAATACTGCATTCTAACCAGTTGCCACCATAGCTCAGTGGTTAGAATGTCACAATGGTTTTGAAGGTGGAATGTTAGTTTGGCAAGTAAAAGTGTGTGTTGGTATCTTGGGATAAAGTCACTAAAAATGGTAAAAAGCCAGGACAGAAATTTTGGGTAAATCTTAACATTAGTTGATAACTTCTTTGACCTGTTGATATCCTATAATAGATGGTAAAATGCTGTAGCCCTTTAATTTTGTTTCCAGACAGGTTATCCATGTGGCATTCTTTCTCACATGGGCACACACATCCACACACACACATCCACAGACACAAGGACAAGTGTTAGGGAAGGGAAGGAAAGAGGGAAATGAGGAAAGGAAAGGAAAAAGGAAAGGAAAAAGGAAAGGAAGCCTCTATGCTGAGATGTATTGCACACAAAAATGGAATGTTTAGAGTATTTTTTCAGCTAGTTATATCTAAAGAAGACATATTCTCCATTGTAGGTGGTAATATTAATCTCGGCATTCCTTGCTCAGTTGGCTGTCAGATCAATTCTCTAAAATGTCGATGGGAAAAGCTGGCTTGGAAATTGAGTTCTGCAGTGCTTGCAAAACCTCAGAGAGGAAGCATTCACTGACTCCAGCTTTTGGCTCCTGGTTTTTAACCAATATTTTCATTTCTGCCATTTTTAGTGATTCTGTATCTTCCTTCTCTCCCAAAATAAATAAATGGCTATATACATTACAGGTAATTTCCTCAAAAAATATTCAGGAGCAAATATTGAAAAGATAGCTTTCTAATGCCTAGAAAATGAGTTTGTTCTTTGATTTATAGGCAAGGATAAAAATATTTAAAATGTAACCTTTAATATCCAATACTTTCATCCGTGAATTGTTCTTGTTTTTATATAACAATGAAAAGCCAGATGTTGACTTGATGAATTGGACAGATGGCTGGTGTCATTTTTAAGAGAATGGGAAGAAAGATTTCAATAGATTGGCCTCAGTTGCATTCTGATGTCATTTTAAAGCAGGAGAACTTAAGTTCTGAAATGTGATTGCCAATGTTTATTTAGAAACATCAACCCTATTCCAAATATTAAAAACTTTTGTAAAGTGCATGGTCACTGAACTGGTTGTTAATACTAGTGAAATCCCACCCCTGCTTCCAACCCTATGATTGTATGATGATGTTCAATAGTTGAGGGTGGGGAAAGGGCCTTGGTGGTGCAGGCTGTTAATCATCTAGCACTTAACTCAATTGCCTGCAATTAGTGCAGGTTCGAATCCCACCAGGCTCAAGGTTGACTCAACCTTCCATCCTCTCGGGGTAGGTAAATTGAGGACCCAAGATTGTTGGGGGCAATAAGCTGACTTTGTAAAAATGCCGCTTGGAGGGGCCAAAATCCCTAGTAATAATAAGCAGGCATATACAATGGAATGAAGGCTATTGCCGAGCACTTAGCATGGTGCTCCATAGACTGTAAGCCGCCCTGAGTCTCCGGAGAAGGACGGCATATAAATGATTTAAAAAAAAAAAAAAACTATTTGCAGCATTCAATGATTCTACCAGCAATTGAACATGAGCACAGGTAAAACTTTATAAATACAAACCCTGTAATATACTATGCAGCGTGAGGGGGCTTAACATTGGAAAGTGGGGGGGAGAGAATTATTATAGGAAACAAAGAAGCAGCAGGGCCCTTTTGAAGGCAGAGTGAAATTCACAGCAATGGCACTTTCTTTGGTGTCTCATTTCTGAAGTTCTTTCTGCTTGCCTTGAAAGCTGAAACAGTCATGATTAACACCCCTGGTTCCAAGTGACATTTTGCACTTTGAACAGACACACAGCAGGGATGACATGCTAAGAATGGACTAACCTGCAAAACAAGAAATTATGTCTGTGTGCTGCAGAGAAGGACCAGCCTCACAATGCGAAGTCAAATGCCATTTTGAGCGTGCTACTTTGAAGTCTTCACTTAAGAGAAGCCTAAGGCCTCTCTTTTTCCCTATCCCGAAGAACATTTCTGAAAAGCAGCTTCAAATAATCAGATTGGGCTGCATTTCTGGACATGTGCTAGCAAGCTCTTAAAATCCAGCACTGCACCTTATTCCTTGTTACATCTCAAGCTAACATTCATCTTTTTCTTTTCTTTTTTTTCAAAAAAAGTCCAACTCCTTGAACAGCTATGTACTTTACCAACAAGGGAAGGGTCAATCTGTTAATAATTCATTTTCAAACGTTTTCTCTCTGTGTTCTTGGCAAATCATCTTTGCTGCTGATATCTCAGCTGGAAACTGTTTTTAAAGCAGAGTCACAGAGGAAAACATTAACACATATGGAGATTTAGCAGAAATATTCATATCACATCTGGCCTCCCCACCCTGATGTGTGTGGCTTCGACATCCGTTTGCAATCAGTGATAGCTGCAGGGTGCAGAGGAGATGAAAGAGCTAGCTATTGCTTAATATAGCCATTTGCAATCGGACTTCTCCAGATCAAGTCTTTTATTATCGCAGTCACTGACCAGCATTACGGAAAATAATTACAGAGATGCAGTGCCACAGGCTGGACCATAGGAGTCAGTTTAGCTTTTTACACTTAAAATATCCCAGTGGTCTCCTGGTACAGCCAAATAAAGTTTTCAGGAAGGGTTCAGTTTAGGTGTCCTTCTGGGCATGGTTAGAAGTTCATGACATTGCAGTTGGAGAAAAATTACAATGTACATAAAATTTGTCTGATTTCCCCAGAGGAAAAAGTGTAATTAAGAGCCATTTGAATGAGTTTCTAGAGAAACACTGGTGGAATAAAATATGGAAACATTGGTGGAATAAATCTCTAACTGCTCCATTACGATCAGAACATACTTTTCAGGGCATCAGAAATCATCCACAATTGAGGTTTGAGAACTCTGGGAAGTTAAATATTGGAGCTTGATGGCAAAACAAACAAACAAACTTTTAAAAAATGTTGTTCTAAGGATCCATCTGGAATGAACTTATCGATCTGGTGCCCTAATTGTATTTAAGTTTTCTGCTGTGTTCTGCTTATAGTATCTTGGCTTTCTAGCCTGATCATTACTCAGCAATGCCTCAGGAGAACACCTATGAGATTTGCACATCTAAAAAAACAATTACTTATCAACCAAGTGAAAGGTGTAGCCTTTGTGGGTGAAAACTAAAATATAAATCTAAGTCATGTCCTCACCTCAATCTGAGTCAAGCCCCACTTCATTATTATAGATAGCCAAACACTGTATTGATTTACTTGATGAAAGGAGTGAGCTATAACTACTTTTATACTGGAAACATTTATAGATTTTTTTTTTTTTGCTGCAAATAGGTAAAGATGGACTGCTGATTTCAGGATTTCAGGATTTAAATTTTCTGGGCAGTAGGGAACTATGCTTTGTAGCATGGGAGATGGTAATTACCACATCTGTAACTGCTTCAAAGAAGATTGGAAATCATTTCTTTAGAAAGCTGTCTTCTTGCGTTCTTGTTGTTCTTCATTTTTTATTTTACTCTTTTATACTCTTCTATTTCTTTTATGCTTTGTGTTTTTAAAATCTTTGTAATTGTAAAATCTTTTCATAAAATTGTTAGAGATAAAAGATAAATAGATAGATGATAGACACATTTATATCCTATATATCAACATTTTTCCACAAATTTAGATTAAATAACTTTATAGTAAGATGATTGCATAGACTTAGGTAGATTTATGATCACTCTTTGATTATAAATAGTTTAACAAAGAGATTACAAATTTAGCTCAACTAACAGCATCCACCCACCCACCTATCCATCAATCCATTCAATCATTCATCCTTTGATCATTCTGAAAATCCTAAAATGTTTGAATGTTGCAAATCTGGTGCAAACCTTCTAGTGTTTAAAACATATCTGTACTCATCAGTCTTTCAACTAATATATTTGATCTTCTCCAAGAAGTCAAACTCTTAATTTGATCAGAACAAAACTGCCCCAAGTGATTTTCCCAACCAAGGAAGAATGCCTTCAATGTTCTCCTCAACCCCTTTGGAAGCTATGCCAGAATGACTGTATCAACAGCTCTGGATTTTTGGTTGAGGGAAGATGCTCTGTTTAAAGATCCCAGCATGAAATTGATCCTATATATAATAATTAAAATAGCAGTAGAGAGAATAATATACATTTGCTTTACTGTCTTATTTCGTATGGCTTCCAAAAATTGTCCCTCTTAGGTCTCTCTGTCTGATCTGTAATTTGTGGTTTATTTATGAAGATAAGCAGTTGATGGACTATTAAAAAGGATGGTCTTAAACTTCTGCCAAAGATTCTCCCAAAGACTGAATCAAAGACTTGTTTGAAATCCATAGATGCTGCAAATAGGGCTAATTCTGATTTATGCATATATTTCTTTACCAAAGTTTGAACATTTGGCCCAGTGTCAAGCATCCAATACAAAGCCAACTGTCCATCAGCCATGATGTTATCTACATCCTGTAATGTCTAATGCCAAGAATGATACATGGAGATTCTTCCAAGTTGGGCTCTTTATTGTTTCATGCCTATAGATAAAATCTTGTCAAACTGAAGACTACTGTCTGCATCTACAATATACTCTGGAAACTATTAGAGAGGTGCTGTCTTCATCCTCTTTCTCTCACACATCTGGGCTGAGTTATATTTTACTTCTCTGGAATGTACCCCCTCCCTCCTGGAAATCCACCTTATCATTACAATTCCATCACAATCCAATCAGATACAAAGCTAGAAATTATTAAGAAAGAAATTATTCTTCCTACTATTCTTAGTGAGTTTTATAATGATTGCAGCCAATCTTTAGAGAGTTGACTTATTCATTTATTAAATTTGTTTGACACCTATCTCCAAGTAAGGCAACTTTGGCAGATTGAGATTGAGGTAGTATAGGTGTGTATAGGTGTGTATAGGTCAGTATAGGTGTAAAATGAAACCAATATGAGCACCCAGCAATCAAGAGAGAATGGAATCTCTTATTTTCCCCCAACTTCTTATCTGTTTGATCAACTTAATGCCTCAGCGGTAGACCAGATAGGCAGACAGCCTGTGTCTGTCTCCCAAGAGAAAGAAGGAATGTTTTTCCTCCCAGCAAAAACCTGTGATCTTGCCAACAAGAGGAGACAGCTCAAATCCTAGTGCAGATTATCTCCAAAGCCCTTTAGACTCATTAATTTTCACTGCTGTTATCAGTTGTCCCCAGAAATTTTAAAGCATTCTTTTTTATCATCTACTTTGGACTTGCCCAATCCTTTTCTATTGGACAACACTCTATTAAAGACATCATTAAGGTTCTATCTGTTGGCTCAGAATGTGACAACCAGCCTGTTCTTTGTCCTTACATATTCATGATAACTGATTTCATTTTTTTTAACTAGTCAGTGTTTGTAACTGTTAGTAAATCTAGTTAGTCCTTCTTATCATGACTTTGGTTGACAGAGATATTAAAAGAATGAATCTGGGAGGGTTGTTCAAAGTTCAGTCTTTTGGCTAAGAACATCTTGTCCACAGATGACCATATGCAAAAAGGCCTTGATACCATGTCCAGATTTGGCCTCATTACAAATATATTTGGGGGGGGGGGTGTTTGGACTCAAGAGCTATGGCAGATTGCAGATAGCTAGACAATTCTCAATTGCAAAAATCTCAAATTATTTAGTAGATGATGAGAAATTTCTCTATAGAGAGTAACACAACCTGAGGCTTGTCCAGAGATCTGGGTTGCAATTTTTATCTTTTATTTTATTTTGTTATTTATTTTATTTGCAACCCTCATTATTTTTACAAATAATTCAAAGTGGCAAATCAATCCAACACACCTTCTTCCTCCTCCCCCCATAACAAGAACTCTGGGTTGCACTGAGAGGGAGGGAGTGGCCCCAGGTCACCCAATCGGCTTTCATGGCTAAGGTGGGATTTGAAGTCATGGTGTCCTGCTTTCTAGTCTGTTGCCTTAACCATTAAATCAAACTGGCTCTCTACACATTGCAACAAATGGTGGCTTCTGTACAGGTAGCCCCCAACTTAAAACCATGATTGGGACAGGAACTTCCATTGCTAAGTGTTCCCAAGGGTGCTTTTTCAAAAGGCAACTGGACGTTCACCGAAGAAGCCTTTTACATGAGAAGCAAAATGTCTTTGAGGAAAAGTCCAGTTGCCTTTTGAAAAACCACCTATCAGCTGTACCTCCATTCAAAACCCAAGAAAGAAAACCTTAGACTCCATTAAAATAGAGATACTGGATTTTACTGGATTTGAAGTTATAGCAACAAAAGGAAAGCAAGTTCTGAAGCAAATAGGCATGGAAATTGCATATTGAAAGTTATCCCAAATTCCCTCCCTCAGGAGTTCAAACTGGACATATAATCTGAGGTCTGTATAATGTCATGTGGGGTACATCTTCAGGTGGTATCTCGCACAGCTGGTATGCCAAGACGGTTGACTTTGGCCTGCAGTTGCACAATAAGCAGAAAAGAGTCCCATCCTTTTCAGTTCACATATCTTCGCCTTCCACCACCCTTCCCCTCTTCCCCCCCCATTTCCATGGCAGCCGGCAAGAGTCAAGCAGCAAAAGATGTCAGGAAAACTTCTTGGAGGCTGACATTCGGCCCTCCTGCAAAAGAGGTGTTAGCCCTGGAAAAGAAAACATAGGAAAGTAACAGGGAAAGAAATATTCCAAATAAGAGCAAATAAGATGCATACAAAATTATATCAAGATTTATCAGGATATTTAGAGTGAAATGATTGTACAAGTTTAGGGGCCCTGATATTACAGTCATTAACCCATTCCGACTGAGAAGGAGGAAAATATTACCAAACATATTACTAAATACTGGAGGCTTCCCCTTCATTTCCTGGAGTCCAGAATTTCTTTAATTTCAAAATGTTATTCCCCTTCAATTAGGAGGGGAACTGGAGGGGGGCCCTGATCAGGTTGCAGTGGGGAGGTATGTTCAGGTTTCAGTAACTCTAACATGAAATACAGGGTGGATCCTCTAAGGGTTTTTGGCAGTTCTAATTGCACAGCGACAGGATTCACAACCTGTACAATTGGGAAAGGACCAACATACTTAGGTCCCAATTTCTCACACTTCTAGGTGGTCTTAGTGGACAAGAAGACCTTATCCCCCAGTTGGTAGTTTTTCTGTAGAACTCTCTTCTTGTCTGCCTGTTTCTTATGGGCTTGATGAGCATCATCTATGGGTAACCGGCCAGGTAAGCTGGAGCTCGGTTATCCACTCTACCAGCGATGGGATTTGGAGTTTCTCCTGAGGTAGCTCTGGAATGGGTACAAAATCCTGACCAGTAGCTACTTTAAACAGGGTAAATCCAGTGCTACTATGGATGGAGTTATTATAAGCCACCTCTGCAAAAGGCAATAGATCAGACCAGTCATCTTGCTGATAATTTACATAACATCTAAGGTATTGTTCCAATATTGAGTTAGTTCTTTGATAAACCCCATTAGTTTGTGGGTGATGGGCAGAGCTTAAGCCCTGGGCAGAGCCTAATAACTTCAAAAATTCTCTCCAGAAGTGAATTGTACCCCCCTATCTGAAATTATACATTCAGGAACACCATGTAGTCTATACACATGTAGAATAAACAGTTTAGCCAATGTTTTTGCAGAGGGAACCTTTGCATGGGGTACAAAGTGTACCTGTTTGGAAAATAGGTCAGTAACCACCCAAACGACTGTATTTCCCCACTTTCAAGTAATTCCACAATGAAATCCATGGAAATTTCCTTCCACTGGGCACTCAGCCTAGCCACATTCTGTAGTTTACCAGGAGGTTATTTGGCTGAAGCACATGTAGGACAACTAGTAACATAAGCTTCTATGTCCTTTTTCAAGGATGGCCACCAAAACTGCCATTTAACTAAGTGTAGAGTTTTCACGAACTTAAAATGCCCAGCAACTTTTGAATCATGGACATGTTTTAGGATGGCTCCTCTAAGACTAGCAGGGACATATAACTTCGCCCCCACTCATGCCAGGCCATCATACAATCATTTGAGTGAGATAAAAACAAATCATCTAATTTTAAAGCTTCTTTTAATCGTTCAGTTAAATCATTTCAAAGGTTAACATTTCCCTTTCCCTAGGATCTGGTGACCATGGGATAGCCAGTTGCTTGGTAGGAACAATAGGACAGATCACTTCAGGTCAGATGCTATTATATTGGGGCAATCTAGATAAAACATCGGCCATAAAATTCTTTCCCCCGGCAGGTACTTTCATGAAAAATTAACCCGCTTAAAGTATTGCGCCCAACAAATTTGCTTGGGAGACAGCTTTCATGGGGTCTTTAAAACCTCTAGGTTTTTGTGATCCATCCACACCTCAAAGGGGTGTTTTGCCCCTTCAGGGGAATGTCTCCAAGTTAATAATGCTCATCAGATGGCAAATGCTTCCTTCTCCCAAATAGCCCATCTCCATTCGGTCTCAGTTAGTTTTTGGGAGGTTAAAGTACAAGATTGCAAAGTCCCATCTGAATTTGATTCAAGCAGGACTGCTCCCATAGCAACGTCACTTGCATTGGCTTGGATTACAAAAGAAGCATCGATATCTGGGTGTTTAAGAACAGGTTCGTCTGCAAATAGTCATTTCAGTTTCTCAAAAGCTGCTTGGCATTCCATGGACCATTCCAAAGATTGATTGGGCTTTGGTTTCAGTTCTCCCTTTGTCTTTAGGAGGTTTGTAATAGGCAATGCAATCTTTGCAAAGGCCGGGATAAATTGACAGTAGAAATTAGTAAAACCTAGAAAACTTTGCAATTGTTTTCTGGTGCACGTGAGACCCCATTCTAAAATGGCTTGGACTTTCTCTGGGTCCATTTCTATTCCTTCATATGAGATGCGATACCCCAGATAGTCAATTTTCCCTTGGTGAAATTCACACTTAGATAGCTTAGCATACAATTCGGTCACCTGGAGTTTTTTCAAGACTGACTGCACCAACTTTACGTGCTCGTCTATGGTTTCTGTATAGATAAGAATATCACCAAGATAAACCAACACCCTCTTGTATAGATGTTCATGCAGCACATCATTTATCAGTTGCATGGCAGGGGCTCCTTGCAGGCCAAATAGGAGTATGTTAAATTGAAAACAACCTGAAGGGCAATTAAATGCAGTCTTCCATTCATCCCCTTCCTTAATTCAGACTCTATAGTAAGCTTCTCTCAAATCAAATGTAGTAAAAATATTTCCCTTGGCAAGGTGACTAACATGTCCTTCATTAAGAGGAGTGGATAAATGGTTTCCACACAAATGGCATTCAGATTTTTGTAATCCATATATAAATGATAGGAGCCATCTTTTTTTCTCAGAACAACACTGGGGCTGCCACTCAGAGCCTGGCAGGCTGAATAAAACCCCATTTTAGGTTTTTATCGATAAAAGACCGCAATTCCTCCAGCTCTCACAGTGTCATTGAATACAGTTTTGGCTTTGGGAGCTTCATTCTAAGGAGGATCTTTATGCTGCAATCTGTGAGGTGATGAAGGGGGAGCATGCCCAAAGCCTTCTCACTAAAAACCTCCCTAAGGTCCCAATATTCTTTTGAATTTTCTCCTCCCCCCCCCCTATGTGTTCACTTGCCACTGATGCTCACTCCTTGGGCCTTACTAGGGTTTATTCCCTGCCTCCTGTGGATGGATGGAGCGAATGTGCAGCAGATCCTTCCTCCAGTCCACTTGAGGGTTCCATTTCCAGAGCCAGGGTAATCCGAGTAAGAGGGGGCACTCCATCCTGGGGGCCATGATAAAATACAAAGTCTCTTGGTGTTTCCCCATTGACATTTCCACTGGCTCCATTATAAAATAAGCCGATCCATCTAGTTGGCAAAATGCTATGGGAGTTTTCAAAGTTCTTAGTCTCAACCCCAGTTTATCCATGATCTCTGGGCTAATTATGCATCTAGTACACCCAGAGTCCAGCAGAGGCAACATCTTTCCCTGGATGCCGCATGAAGACACCCTTAATTCCACTGGGATGGTCATGGGGCCCATTTGTTGACTTACCAGAAGGTAGCCATTGGAATCGGACTCGCTCTCACCTGAAGGGGTTGAAGTTCCCAACTCCTCCTTTCCTGGAGGAGCAAATTCAATTACTTCCATGGCCTTCAGGGCCGTTTCACGCTGCTTGGCTGGAGGTTTTTCTACTTTCTTCCCTCCAGCCGATGTTCCTTTGACATCCAGTTTAGTGCGGCAATCTGCAGCTCGGTGACTCTTCTCCCCACATCAGAAGCACACTGTGGATTTGGGTTTCACAGCTGATCCACTCTTTTGAACTTTAGGAGCCTCTTGGGGAGCAGTAAGTGAAGGCTTATTCCAGCTGGGGACATGCCTACATCTGTTTCTTATCCAAAGTTCCCTCCCCCAGGAGTTCAAACTGGACATTCAATCTGAGGTCTGTATAATGTCATGTGGGGTACATCTTCAGGTAGTGTCTCACACAGTCAAGACAGTTGACCTTGGCCTAGAAAAGATAAGTGTATGCAGTTGCAGAAAGCAGGAAAGTGTCCCATCCTTTTCAGTTCACACATCTTCGCCCTCCAGCACCCTTCCTCCTCTCAACACCAAATTACCCCTCTCCCCATTTCCATGGCAGCCGGCAAGAGTCAAGCAGCAAAAGATGTCAGGAAAACTTCTTGGAAGCTGACACCACCTTTGGGACAACTATAACCTGAATGACAGAATCTTCAAAGACATCACTAAGTGGTGGTTTTATTTTTGGACTTTTTTTTGGCATGGTAAATAGATGAATCACAGGATCATTAAGTGTATGTGACTCTGCTCACTGGAAGTTCCTTGGGCAGTCCCATGACCCCAGGGCACTACAAATGCTGATTGCCAAGTACCCAAATTTTGATTACATTACCTTGGAGATGCTATGACAGCCGTAAGTGCAAGGATCAAGTACAAGTCATTTTCTTCAGTGTGGTTATAATTTCAAACAACCATTAAATGAATGACCATAAGTTGAGGACTACTTGTACTTGGCTTTCATATATTTGGACTGGCAGACTATCCAGAGGAATATCTTCATTATTACATTAAGGATGCTGCCAAATCATTCTGAGACAACTTGGGGATTGTAGTCCAAGCACACTAGAGGGCATCAACTGGTGGACATTGGTTAATTAATATTTGTAAATGGGCAGAAATGATGCAGTAGAGGACGCAAAAAGGAAGAAGCATGGACAAGCATCTCCTTTATAAAAAATATATTTCCCATTTCTAGAAGAGTTTGCATATGGATAGCAGAGCACACTTCTCAAATGCACACTTTTCTTTCCTTTCTCCCTCCTCCTTGATTTTTTCTGTGCTGTTAATAGGAAGAGAGATTCTCTCATCATGTAGTATTCTTTGACTGATATCTGGAATGGATTTTGCTGCAGACACTAGAAGGTAGAAAATAGCTCTGCTGTCAAAAGATATCTTTAGAAAGCAGCTGCATTTTGATATTAGTTTTCCTCCCTTCTCTTACGAGTTTCACTTCTTTGCCAGTTTAGCAGATGTAGACTCTCTACTATAGATTTCCAGAAGTGTTTTCACATGAGGAAAACGTTCAGAGGCTTCTCTGAATTTGTGTCCTGGTTTTCCAAATGCCAGGCTGAGAAATCTTACACTGTTCATTCAAGATTCAGAAAGAGTTGAGCATTACCCCCTAGCCAGGAAGATAGCACTTAGCAATAGGAATAGCAATTAGACTTCTATACTGCTTTACAGTGTTTTTCAACCCTCTCTAAGCAATTTACAGAGTCAGCATCTTGCACCCAACAATCTGGATCCTCACTTCACCAATCTCAGAAGGATGGAAGGTTGATAGAGCCGGTTAGCATTGCACTGCTGGCAGAGTTAGCATGCAATACGGTGTAATATAATATTCTGAAGCTGAAGTTCATTGGTGAGAAAAGTAAGGTCCTAGGCTTAGGCAGGAAAAACAAATGCATAGGTACAGAATGTCATAACAAACTCATTCAGTTTTATAAATTACAGGAAATGAATCGTGTTTTTCTGTTGCCAACCTACTTTATTTACAAAGTAACTAAGAAACAAAAGAAACAGCAGTATCATTCTAATAAGCAAGCAAAAGAAAGCTATAATGAAAGATGAAGTAGAAGTAAAACTCCTCCCCTGCACACATGCGCAGTAAAACAGAACATCATAAGGCACTCATATCTTGTTACTATGGAGACTTTGATAACCAGTCCAGCTTATTCTGTAAACTTCTGTGGAAGTTTGTCTGCTCCTCAGACAAACAAAATAAACGCAGTGACACAGAATAGGTGGTACATGGTTCAATAGTAAAGACTGAGAGATATCCAGGTATCCTGGTGGACTTCTGCTTAAGAAGGAGCCAGCAGTGTGCTGCAGCTGCTAAAAAAACAACAATGCAGTGATGGATTATGTCAAGAGAGGGATACAGGTAGTCCTAGAGTTATGACCACACTTGAGCCCAAAACTTCTGTTGCCAGGTGAAACATTTGTTAACTGATTTTTGCCCCATTTTATTACTTTTCTTGCCATAGTTGTTAAGAGAATCACTGCAATTATTAAGTTAGTTACAGGGCTGTGAAGTGAATCTGACTTCCCCATTGACTTTGCTTGTCAGAAGGTTGCAAAAGGGCAGGACATGACCCCAGGGCACTGCAAAGGTCATAAATATGAGTCAGTTGCCAAATATCCAAATTTTTATCATGTGACCACGGGGATGCTGGAATAGTTGTAAGTGTGAAAAACTGTCACGAGTCTCTTTTTTTCTATGCTGTTGTGACTTTGAACAGTCACTAAATGAACTATTGTAAGTCGAGGACTGTCTGCAGTATCAAAATCAGATGAAGTGATAGTACTGCTGCATACTGTGCTTGTGAGGCCACACTTGGAATGCTGCATCCAATTATAGTCACCATAATACAAAAGAGATGCTAATGCCCTAGAAAAAGTGCAGAGAAGAACAACAAAGATGATAAGGGATCTGGAGGATGGACAGCTAAGGGAGCTGATCAACCTAACAAAGATTAGGGATGACATAATAGCTATCTTCTGATACTTGAGGAGATGTCATGGGGAGGAGGGCTTGACATGTTCTCCAAAGCAGGGGTCACCAACCTTTTGGACCTGAGAGACCACCAAACTCATAATTTTAGATCCCAGGGACCACTAACTGGTTCTGTGGGCGTGACCTAATTTGTGGATGTGGCTTGGTGGTCATGTGACTGTCTGGGCTGGCTTGTATGTAAATATTATAAATATTTATATAAATATTGAATTTTTTATAAAAAAGAGCAACTTTTATCCAAAATCAGGCAAAGCAGGAAGGCAGATTGAATTGCTCACAGAATCACAGATTCATTCAGAGATCTATCTGCCATCATCTAGCCCAATCTGTCATATAAAATTTGCTTGCAAGCAAACTCATAAAATTTGCTAGCAAGCAAACTTGCAAAATTAACTCACAACACACCATGCATGTAAATGTTGAAATTTTTATTTAAAAAATAGCAACTTTTACCCAAAATCAGGCAAAGCAGGCAGGCAGATTGAGTTGCTCACAGAATCATTCAGTGATCTATCTATCTGCCACTGGCTATCTGAGTCTGTCATATAAAATTTTCTTGCCATGAATCTGCACTAAATAATAGAACCTTCAGTCCTAAGGGAGGTTCGGCTGTGCTTAAAAGCAAAGCTGAAAATCTAAAGACAAGCTAGAAAGCAAGAAATCCAATCATTTCCTGCTTCCTAGCTAAGCTAAATCTCCCAGCACAGCAGAACAGTTGATGGTTGGAAAAAGGAAAAATAGCAATTTAGCAGGCAAGTTTGCCAGGTAAGGAATGAGTGGGTGGAGAGGGTTCTCACAGACCATGTGGGTGGCGCAGCCTTGTGTTTCTCCGCAGCCTGGATTAATTGCTTTGGGGGGTTGCTCTGGGGGTGAGATTTCTCTGTGGCCCACTAAAATTTTCTCATGGCCCACTAGTGGACTGCGGCCCACTGATTGGCAACCACTGCTCCAAAGTACCAGAAGGTAGGACAAGAAGTAACGAGTGGAAGCTTGTTAAAGAGAGATCCAACTTGGAAACAAGGAGGAATTTCTTGACAGTGAGAATGATTAATTAATGGAACAATTTGCAGAGTTGTGAGTATTCCATCACTGGAAATTTTCAAGAAAAAATTGAATAAACATTTGTCCAGGATGGAATAAGGTCTGCTGTCTTGG
The DNA here is from genome assembly GCA_023653725.1 of Bungarus multicinctus. NCBI lineage: Eukaryota > Metazoa > Chordata > Lepidosauria > Squamata > Elapidae > Bungarus > Bungarus multicinctus. The sequence continues at coordinate 5,481,236 of CM042841.1, forward strand.
ACAGAGGGTTGGACTAGAAGATTTCCAAGGTCTTTGCCAGCCCTATGATTCTACATCAGGGATAAACTGAGAGCATACAGGAAACTATATTGGCTGGGAAATACAAAGATGCAGGTCCAAAAACTTTTGGATGTACCAGCTCATGAGAAAGATAAATGATGTATCTGTTCTCTTAGACTCAATCAAATCTATTAAAACAATTATTTATCTTGTGTTTTTTTTCAGACTCTTTGAAACTCTTCAGTCTCTCTTCTGGTCGGTGTTTGGTCTGTTGAACCTCTACGTCACGAATGTCAAAGCCAGGCATGAATTCACAGAGTTTGTCGGGGCCACCATGTTTGGCACATACAACGTCATCTCCTTGGTGGTATTGCTAAACATGCTCATTGCCATGATGAACAACTCCTATCAGCTCATAGCAGTGAGTTAAATGCATTGGTGTTCCTTCCATTTGCCTGTGAACTAGGCATTCAGTTGGATGTGTGTGTCTGGAGCTAGCAGTGGTGTCGATTTATGTAGCAAACATACAACACATTTGCCGTGCGCTCAGGTGGCAATAGTTGTTAATTCTGCTTAATGATGGTAATGCAGCAATCAACTTGTAGCAATTGGCAGAGGATAGGGAAGCAGGACAGGAAATATCCAGACACTCACACAAGCACATCTGCATATACATAGAGAGAGAAAGAGAGTATGTGTGTTTTTCTATATTTAGAGAGATATTCAATGGCTTTAGCTTAACAAACCATATACAATCTAAGAAAAAATAATACTTTTAATTCAGGGTTGAAAGGAAAGCTCCTTGGTACTCTTTGAATTGGTGGTTTTCTTGTAGATGTTTCTTTATCCAACTACTAGGTAACATGATCAGCGCTGGAAGGGAGAGAGTTGTGGGGAGGAGGAAAAGGACTGTGAGGTCCTTGATGCTTTCTGAGCTTGGTTGTTTCTTGCAAATGTTTTCATTACCTAAACTAGCTAGCATCATCAGTGCTAGAAGGGAGAGGGGTTTCTGGAGAGAAGGAGAAAAACTGTGGGGTCTTGGTGCCCTCTGAGCTTGGTTGTTTTGTTGCAGATATTTCATTACCCAAACTAGACAACATCAGCAGTGCAAGTTGCAAAAAAAAAACAAATAAGCTCCGAGAACACTAAGAACCACATATACAATTCTCTTTGGGTACTCTTCAACTTATGACCACAATTGCAACCAGAATTTCCATTGCTAAGCTAGGAGGTTATTAAGTGAGTCTCATCCAATTTTATGAAATTTTACCAGTGTAATCCTTAAATGAATCATGAGCTTGTTAAGTAAATTTGTCTTCAGCTGGGAAGGTCACAAATGGCAGTCAAATGGCCCTGGAATGTTGCAATCATCATAAAAACATTCAGATTAACAGAGTCGAAAGGGACTTTGGACTGTAGATCGTCTAGTCCAACCCCCTACCCAACAGGAAACTCCACTATACCATCTCTGACAAATGACAGTCCAATCTCTTCTTAAATTCAGAAAATGTTTGCATTTTGGGAGCTTGGCATACCAGCACACATTTACAGTTATTTGCAGTGTCCCAAGTCACCTGACTATGATGTATTATGTTTTTGGGCACAAACCAGCATTTCCTTCTGATTTCTGGCAGGAAACGCCAATTGCATTAACAATTCACTTAGCAATTTGCTTAATGGCCATAATGACTCATTTAATGACTGTGGCAAAAGATATTGTAAAATCAGGTTGGTCACATGATAATTCATTTAATAACCAGCACAATTTACAACTGTAATTTCAATCTCAATTATGGTCATAAATCATAAACTACCTGTATTGCATTGTAAGGATTGCTGAGATTGACAGAAGCATTTACTGTGCAGAAAAATGTTCTCTAAAAATCTGTTTTAGCTATATTTCATTTCTAGTCTATGATAACAAATAGGACTTTGATTCTATCAGATTGTGGAATAGAGAGAAGAGGGGAAACAGCATTATTCCATCATCCTTGTCTTTCTTAGCAACAGAAATTTTGGGTTCAGTTGTGGTCCTAGGTTGAGGACTGCCTGTATATTACAGACTGCATTAACTTGCATTTTGAAATCTTCTAAATCAGTGCATCTGACTAAGAGAGGCAGAAACTCACCAATTCAGTTCAAAATGTCAACCGACTTTTGCTTAGAACATCAGTGGAAATTAATCTCAGGCAATATTGCTTTCCCGGAACACTTGCTCAAGAGGGCTTTCTGCTTGGATAGTTGTCCTCATCTAGCTACCATTCAAAAAGCCAGAAAAATATCTGGGGCTTATGAATGCAGATGGAATATGCCATCAAGAGTAAAATGGGCAGCTAATCTATCTCCATGAGGCCAAAAATCAGCAGTGCTCATCAATGGCTTGAAGCTACCATGTTGGTCATGATGCTGACCTTACCTTGCCAATTTTCCCTTTGAGCGATTTTACAATGACAGTGGCCTTCTGGAGGTGTCTGTTGGCCATTTGGGGGAAGAAGAGATGAGCCTGCCATGGTGTCTGCAAATCAGTGAGCTAGGTTTTTAAATACCCGATTCTTATAGTAAAAGGATGTTTAGTCTTGTGCACACAGGGTATGCCTTCCTATAATTTGTGCTCAGTTTAATTTAAATTACTTGACATATACTGCAATAAGTGAATTGTAGAGAAAGTGGTAACCACCAATTTTTAATTTTTAACAAGGGAGCTTGATAGATTCATGGAGGGCCATGCTGAGTATAGCTACTAGCTTTGATGGATTTATGCTTCTTTCAGATCAGAAGTAGCATCATCTGAATACCAATTGTTTGTAGGGTGGCAACAGAAGAGGGATCCCATTGTTTTGTCATGGTTTCTGAGCTTTCTGAAGGCATATGATAGGGGACCTAGATGAGCAATTAATATACTAAAAAAGCCACTAAATGGATCAATTACTTGGAATCCCTCTTCTGAAAAGGAGAGGACTTGGGATTGCCCATAAGCATTTCAAATAGCAGTTTCCCATGAGGAGACCACAACATAGTGGACTTCAGTGAATTTAGAGTTTTGGGTCCAAAAAAGTGCCATCTGTGGTAAGATGGGCAGCCAATGAAATTTGATAAATAAATGAAACTTTGTCCAATGCCACAGTTTGGCACTTTTCAGAAGGACATTATTGGTTCACATAGTTCTTTTTTAAATCACTTCTGGAAATTGCTTGTTAATTGGTTTTTGAACATTCAAAAGTTTCATTACACTAGGTGATTCCCCTTCAATCCTCGTCAAAAGACATTTCATATAGGTTTAAGGGTTTTTTTAAAAAAATATCTTAGAATAAACAGTGAAAGGGTGATTAGAATGTTGATTTTGAAAGGCTATAAAGGATTAAAGGACCAGACAGATTTGGTATAAGAGTTTGAAATTAATTATAAGAATCCTTCTGTGGGGAAATGTTGTTTGGAATAGTCTGAAATTAAGCACAAGAAACCTTCCCATGGGAAAAATGCTGTTGATGGGTGGGTGGGGGGTGGACATGATAAAAGGGGACTTTGAAGTAAAGGAAACCAGAAAGAATTAAACAATTATAATTAAGGGAGAAGACCCATTAATATAGAGTGGAACATACTTTAATTCAACGATATTTGAAAAAATGTACTCAGAAGTTACTTTTAAGATTGTCTGCTATTATAAAACTGGATTTAAAACAGGTTATATAAGAGAAGTAAGCTTTACTTAAAAAAAGAATGAGATTGAGGCTGATTTGAACATGAAGCTAAAATGACAGCATTCAAGAATGATGTGGAAAAAATGTTACATTGGATGAAATCAGCTGATGTTTTAATAATGGAAAGAGATATTCAAATAACAAACCAGAACAATCACTTGACAGATTGCTTATTTTGGATTTATAACAGTAAAGTCTTGAAGAATCTTCTGAGGAGAGACAAAAAGAAAAATGAAAAGAAATCAAATTCTAGGACATTATTTAAAAGGATTAAAGAGCAAGATTGTTAAAGGCAAAGGGAAGGAATCTAACACTGATTTATTTGATCAAGAAAAATGTATGTGTTGTTTATCAATAAGAGAATTGGAAGGAGAGATCTTTTGTTGTTGCTGTTGCTCGTTTTAGAAAAGTGAAAAGCTATTGTGTGAAAAGTAAAGGAATATAAAGTTGATTAAAGTAATGTATGAATGCTGCTGCTTCTAGTAAATTCGAATGGTTCTTTTGCTGATTAGAATTTAATTATGTTTTAAGTATTTATTTATAGAAAAAGTGATGAGATATGGGAAGAAGAGATATTTTGATGTATCGGTAGGGAAGGCAGTACATTGTTGAAATTATTTGATTTGTGAAAAAAGGGAAAGTCATTTGTTTATATTTTCTTCGTTCCTTACTATATTTTTCCCTTTTTCCATTCATAATTTTTTGGGCTCTTTTTATTTTTGCTTTGCCTTCCTTTCTATTTTTCTTAGTTTGTATTAGTCTTTTATCTTTTATCACTTGAAACTGACTTTCAAGTTTAATCTCTGCAACTGTAACTTTACATTATTATAAAGAGAGGGGGGAGAATTTCACAGAAGGGCTGCTCTTTGAAAAAAAATCAAAAGCAACACAAGTGACTAGAAATAAATAAATGTTCTTCCGTCAAGTGAAAGAAGGTTGAAAGGAGAAAAATACCACGAGCATTTTTCTGCATGGGGCACATGACATCCCATAACGCTGCACCTTCACCAATCCAACCCCCAAAACTTCAAGTTTGAGTAAAACATAAAATTCAGTATCCCAAACCACTGCATCAGAGTTTTGCGTAGACCTCACTGGAACAGCATTTAGACTTGTAGACTGCTTCACAGTGCTTTCCAGCCCTCTCTAAGCGATTTACAGAGTCAGTCTCTTGCCCCCAACAATCTGGGCCCTCATTTTACCAACCTCGGAAGGATGGAAGCCTGAGTCAGCCTTCAGTTGGTGAGAATTAACTACTGGCGGTAGGCAGAATTAGCCTGTGGTGCTGCATTCTAACCACTGTGCCACCATGGATCTTAATTGTTTAATTGTTTCTGAGAACAAGCAAATAAGAAAGGGTCAAGGGTAGCAAACTCCATTTTCCTTTTTTCTAGACTTGGCCTAATTATAACTTACCTGCAAACTTGAACTGCAACTTTAGCATTCATGAGCTGTTTGCTGGGCTTTCAAATAGACCCAGCTGATATATTCTGGCTGTGTTTTGCTTGAGTCACAGGAATAATTAAACAAGCCTTCTCTTTCTTTTCCCTTTGCAAAGCTAACAAATGATTAATGGCAATTTATTAGCATTTGGCACCACTTCTAGGTAGAATTGGACAAAACCTCAGCTTTGTTTCACTCCATCACTACCAGATTTTGAAACAGTCTCTCATTAGTTTACAATGATTGTTTTAAAAAACCAAATCAATGCAAAATGGATTTGCATTTCTGGGTACATCATCCTTATTGTTAGCAATCCTGTTCCTCAGACATTGTTTTAGAGAGGCATTTTTCCTTGCATCATTGAGTTTATCCTTTTCTAAATAATAGAATAACAGAGTTGGAAGGGACCTTGGAAGTCTTCTAGCCCAACCCTGCTCAAACAGTAATATTTCAGACAATTGGCTGTCCGATCTCTTCTTTAAAATCTCCAGTGTTGGAGCACAACTCTGAAGGCAAGCTGTTTCACTTATTAATTGTTTCAACTGTCAGGAAATTTCTCCTTAGTTCTAGTTCGTGCTTCTCCCCTTGGTTAGGTTCCATCTTATCCTGCCCACAGGTGCTGCAGAGAATAGCTTGTTCTCCTCTTGTGGCAGCCCTCCAAATATTGGAACACTGCTATCATGTCACCCCTAGTCCTTCTTTTTATTAGATTAGACATATCCAATCCTGCAACAGTTCTTGATATGTTTTAGTCTCCAGGTGGTGTCCTTGTCCTAAGCAAATTTTAATCCAGAAAATTTAGATTAACAGAGTTGGAAGGGACCTTGTAAGTCATCTAGTCCAGCCCCCTGCCCAAGCAGGAGACTCTACACCATTTCCGACAAATGGCAGGCAAATTTCTTCTTGAAAGCCTCCAGTGATGAAGGTCCCACAACTTCTGAAAGCAAGCTGTTCTATTGGTTGGTTGTTCTCACTGTCAGAAAATCTCTCCTTATTTCTAGGTTGAATCGCTCCTTGATCAGTTTCCATCCATTATTTCTTGTTTGGCCTTCAGGTGCCTTGTAATATAGGTTGACCCCTTCCTCTCTGGGGCAGACCCTCAAATATTGGAGCACTGCTATCATGTCTCCCCTGGTCCTTCTCTTCACTAGACTAGCCATGCCTAGTTCCTGTAACTGTTCTTCATACGTTTTAGTTTCCAGTCCCCTAATCATCCTGGTTGCTTTTCTCTGCACTTTTTCTAGAGTCTCAACATCTTTTTTATAGTGTGGTGACTGAAACTGGATGTGTTATTCTAGGTGTGATCTTACTAAGCCTTTATAGAGTGGTATTAGTATCTCACATGATCTTTATTGTATCCCTCTGTTAATGCAATTTAGGATTGCATTGGCTTTTTTGGCTGCTGCCCATACACTACTGACTCATATTTAATTGGTTGTCCACTGAGACTCCAAGACGCTTTCACAGTTAGTTATTAAGCCTGGTTTCACCCAGTCTATATGTGTACTTTTGGTTTTTCTTGCCTAAGTGTAAGACCTTACTCTTCTCTACATTGAATTCAAATCTGTCAAGATCCAGATGGATCTTGAGCCTATCTGCTAGCGTGTTAGCTATTTCTGCCAGCTTAATGTCATCTGCAAATTTGGTTAAGTTTCCCTTCTATTCTGCCATCTAAATTGTTTATGAAGATATTGAAGAGTACTGGGCCTCAGATGGAACCTCAGGGATGGGATGCTACCGGTTCTGCCCAGCTCTATAGAACTGGTAGCTCTGAAGAGCAGCAGATACAGAACCGGTAGTAACACAGGTTGAATCCCACCCCTGCGGAACCTGGTGGTATCCCACTGCTTACTTCCTCCATGTAGATGTAGTACCATTAAGGACTACTCATTGAGTATGGTTTGTCAGACAATAACAAATCCATCTGATGGTGATGCTATCTTTTCCACTTTTTTCTAGCTTACCAAGAAGTAGGTTGTGGTCTACTTTGAATGCCTTGTTGAATATCTAAGTATATTATGTCCACAGTATTTTGCTGGTTACTGATTTAGTCACTATGTTGAAGAATGAAATAAGATTGATTTGGCATGATCTGTTTTTAACAAACCCATGCTGACTGCTATTTATTACTTTACTCATTTCTAGATGTTGGCAGATTTGATTTTTTATTATCTTTTCCAGTATCCTCCTGGGTATTGATGTTAGACCGATTGATCTGTAATTTCCTGAGTCTGCTTTTTTCCCCCTTTTTTGAAGATGGGAACCACACCAGCTCTTTTCCAGTCCTCTGGTAGTTCCCTGGTGCTCCAGGATTTTTGAATTTTCTTTTTCAGCTGTATTGTTCTGGACTGGGCTTTTATGACCATATTTTTCAGAGTTTCTCAAGCTTCTTGAGTTGTTTTCCCCTTTAATACCTCTGCTTTTATTCCCTCTCTTACATAAATTGCGATCCCTCTTTTTTTTTTTCTTCTGCTATGGCCACATAGAATTTTCCTAATTTTTTATATTGTAAGTATTTTTCATATTGTGTTCTGATGCGTACCTCTTGTAGGCACACTATGTCCATTTTTTGTTTTGCTAGTTTCTTAAAAGTTTGGTTTCGTTTAATTGAAGAATTAAGTGCCTTTATGTTTACAGATAGTATTTGCAAATTACTTTCCATTCCTCTTCTTTGCTGCCACTGGCTAGTTCTTATTGTTCCTTGCCTCTGTTTGTGCTCTTGTTCTTGCTCTTCTTTCTTCCTGGGGTTCTTTTTCTTCTCTTCTTCTCTCTCCTTCCTGTTCTTTTTCTTTCCTTTCCAATTGTTGATCTTCTTGGCTAGCCGATCTTCTCCACTACTCCCCTTTCTTCTGTGCTTACCAGTTGGTTGTGGAAGTCTTGCGCTTTCTCTAAAGTATCTATCTTGATTTGTTACCCTTGCCACGTTCCCTCTGGTGTTATCCATCTAAATAGTATGTTATTCTTGTTGAGTCAGGCTCCTAAGAAATGATATTCTTTCCGCTGTTCATGTACTCTTTTTGGGATTTGCTTTAATGTAGTAATCTCTTTTCCTCTGTAAGACATTTTTCTTTTATATTGACCCATATGCATTCTAGGAGGTATAGCATAGCAAACTTCAGAAAAAGGATAGATGTAGTTCAGTTCCTCTACTTACAAACACAATTGGCACCAGAATTTCTGCTGCTAAGCAAGCTAAGTGAGCATTCAGTAAATCATATCCAATTTCACCATGGTTGTTAGGTGAATTGCTGCTGTTGTTAAGTGAATCATGCAGTTGTGGAAGGAATCCAGCTTCTCCATTGACCTTGCTTGTCATAAACTGGCTGGGAAGGTCACAAATGATGCTCACGTGTCCTCAGGATGCTGCAACTATTACAAATACATGCTTATTGCCAAGCACCAGAATTTGAACTATGTGACTTTGGGGATGCTGTGGCAATTGTAAGTGTGAGGTCCAGTTGTAAGTGCCATTGAGTCACTAAATGAATGGTTGTAAGCTGAGGACTATTTGTATATACTCAGAAAGTGTGGATAAAGTAATTCACAAGACAATGTAAAGAAAACCTTCAAACCTTCATGGATGGAGTGTTCAGGAGCATTTCTTCCAGTGGTCTTCTTTGCCCAGCATCTTTCCTTATTCTTCCTAACTGATCCTTCTGCTGCTGTCTGCTTCTTCACCCAAAGATTGAAAAATGAGAGCAAGGGATGCCAGAAGGAAGGACCAAATGCTACTTTTTTGCCAAGGGATAGTGAACAGGGGGTGGACTTGTCCCACTGGTTCCTTGGGAGAGAGAGAAGAGACATTGCCTCACTCCACACATCCTTCTACTGAGTTGTGGGTATTGATTGAGTCTAGATGGCTAGCAAATGAATAGCATAAGGAGTAGAGAAGATGGCCTCAATGGAAGTATGCAAGAATTTCAGGGGCTGAAATGTTTCTTAATGAACTGAGAAAAATATCATATTCAGAAGTGACTCGGTCAAACATTGCCCTGATTCACTGAATAGAATAGAATAGAATAGAATAGAATAGAATAGAATAGAATAGAATAGAATAGAATAGAATAGAATACTTTATTGGCCAAGTGTGATTGGACACACAAGGAATTTGTCTTGGTGTTAATACTCTCAGTATACATAAAGAAAAGATACATTCATTAAGAATCAAGAACCATAACGTACAACACTTAATGATAGTCATAGGGTACAATTAACAATAAAATCATACTAGGAAACAGTCAATATAAATCGTAAGGATACAGGGGACAAAGTTACAGTCCTACAATCACAAGTGGGAGGGGATGGGTGATAAGGAGTGATGAGAAGATTGGCAGTAATAGTAGTGCACTGTTGAGGGAATTATTTGTTTAGCAGAGTGATGGCTTTAGGGAAAAAATGTTCTTGTGTCTAGTTGTTCTGGTGTGCAATGCTCTATAGCATCATTTTGAGGGAAGGAATTGAAACAGTTTATGTCCGGGATGTGAGGGGTCCGTAAATATTTTCACAGCCCTCTTTTTGACTCGTGCAGTATACAGGTTCTCAATTGAAGGCAGGTGGGTAGTAATTGTTTTTTCAAGTAGGGAGAGAAGGTTCACCTCAATCAGACTTGCAAGATTTTGTTATTAAAGCTACTCTCAATAAAAGTAACTTTGGCCATCTTGTGAAGTTGATTTGCTCTCTGGTTTACTTAGTGATTCTGACTATAGGGACAAGCAGCAAATCCTTGTCATTTTTCTCATAGATCAAGATCAGGGGTGTCCAGACTTGGCAACTTTAAGACTTGTGGACTTCAGCTCCAGGAATTTATCAGCCAGCCATTCTAGGAGATGAATTCACAAGTGTTAAAGTTGTCAAGGTTAGACAGCCCAGATCATGACTTTGGGCTCCATTCATCTGGTGGAGTTCAAAGCAACTTTCCAGATGTGCTTAATGGACCTGAGAACTTCAGCTCTCCTGTGGCTTTGATTCCCCCCCCCTCACTATGATTAAACACTGCTTTAAAAAACTGGTATTTTTATGCTCCTGAGCCTCTATAGATTAGTAGAACTAATCAAGTCAAAGGCATGTGTTATAATCATAGACCAGCATAGGAGAATGGGCCACATTCACGAAGAAGAACGTAAAAATGTGATGGGTTTACCACAATATTATATAATATACCGGTAAATTCTCTGTGAGTGTGTGAGATATAGAAGATACAAAAGATATTTAAAAAAAAAGAATGTCAAAGGAGAGATGGTAGCATTAGCATATAGCATTAGCATATAGGGGAATTAAGCAGTAATATATCAAAACCAGTTAGGAAGCAATAATTTATTTATTTGTTTAATTTATATGTCACATTATTTTTCTTCGTAAACAGATTAAGGCAGTGACCATTTCTAAAACTCCTTCTTCCTCCTATTTTCCCCACAACGACCCTGCACGATGGCATGGGTTAAGATAGAATGACTGACCCAAAGTCACTCAGATGGTTTTCTTGGCTAAGATGGGACTTACACTTGCAGTTTGCTGGTTTCTAGTCTGGTGCCTTCACCACTACATTAAACTGGCTTTCTTATGGAACCCACATTATGGAAACTATTTGGGGGTGGGGAGTACATCAGCATTATTCGGTATTTATGTATTAAATAAAGGAACATTCTGGAATATTCCATGCCAGACCTGAATGAGAATTAACCCAGACGTCCTTCAAGTTAAAATGGAATTAAAATATGAGCCCCAGATGATGCTCTCCAGCAACTAAGGAAAGAATAGAAATGTCTCCCTTTTTCAGTTGCAACCATCAAGAGTCTTTTCAGATACACAGGCTTGCAAAGGAGCCAAAGCAATGGCTGGCCTTCATCCTTAATTCAGACCCAACAAGCACGATTTATGTTAGCCTGTCTGCTGAATTAACTACACCGAATAAGATATACATGGCTCTTCCATTTTCGGTAACCCTTTTTTCTTTTTACTTCTCCCCCACCTATTTCTACACCAAACTGGACATGCATCATTAAAAATACTTGCCTGGGAAGGTAGCCAACTGCTAAAAGAAAAGCTAAAAATAATTTATAACTGACATAATCTACATCTACTATTACTAATGAAGCTTATCAGCAATGTAATAATTTAGGGCCTGAAGAATTAATGGGGCTTGCCAAATTTGGCCAGCAACTTCATTTCTGAAGACAAGAACATTCAATAAAACAAATTTGCTGCCATCTTTCCATATGGAATGATTAAATGGCACAAGGAGGAACAAAAATGTACTGTAGAAATTGGACCATTTACTGTATATCTCTCTCTCTTTTTGCCTTCTCCCCCAAAATAGAAGAGCCATGTCACTTCTTTCAGTGCTGTTGTGACTATGAATGGTCATTAAATGAACTTTTGTAAGTCAAGGACTATCCGTACCTGATTCAGCAGCCAGGGCTAACATAAATTTTGCTTGTCGGGTCTGAATTAAGGATGAAGGCTAGCTCAGGGTTTGGTAACATCATTGCTTCTTACCATCACTTTGGTTCCTTTGCAAGATCGTGGTGACATAGAAGTTAGAATGCAGTATTGCAGCTCACTGCCAGCAGTTTGATCCTGAACGGCTCAAGGTTGATTCAGCCTTCTATTCTTCTAAGGTCAGTAAAAATTAGGACCTAGAATGTTGGGGGCAATATGCTGACTCTGTAAACCACTTAAAGAGGACTGTAAAACACTGTGAAGCATATATAATTCTAAGTGCTGGTGCTAGTGCTAGCCTGTGCATCTGAAAAGACTCTAGATGGTTGCAACTGGAAAAGGAAGAAATTTCTATTCTTTCCTTAGTTGTTTGCAGAACATCTCCTGGATGTCATATTTTCATTCCATTTTAACTTAAAGAATGTCTGGATTAATTCACATTCAGGTTCTACATGGAATATTCCAGAATTTTCCCCTACTTAACAATTGTTCATTGCTTCCCCTATTTAACAGTTGTTTCTGGAAAATGATACTCTACAAAGTATGAATGTCCCGGAGTTCTCAGCTTTCTTTTTCTGCTTTTTCAGCAAAGTTTTCATTTACCTGGATATTAAAATCTAAATAAACAGGCTGCAACTGAACTGGATTTCCACAAATGAAAGTGAAGAGTGTCTTTGCATAAACGGGCATTTTTTAAAAAAGAAGATTAAAACCAAATAGAAACCTTGCTTTCTCCACTTCAAAATTTTTTGAAATACCCCGTATTTTACTTCTCATTCATCTCTTAAACCCCCTTTCATGGGGTTTAAGAGATGAAAGCTGTTTCATGCATAACCTAAATACTTGCAGAATTTGCTGAGCACAAAGGAATATGGGCTTTAATTAGCTAATGCATAGTATCCAGACTGTCAAAATAGCAAAGCCTCAGCAACCATTTTTATTTTTATTATTCCAAGTATTTTCAACTTTCTTTTTTTCTTTAAGGAGTGCATTCTTGGACTACGTATTAGATGAACAAGCTATCAGGATCCTTATACCATGTTTCTCATATAATAAGGCCAGGTCTTATTTTTTTTTGAGCCCCGAAAAAATGGCTAGGACGTCTTTTGGGGGGTGAATTAATTTCTTCCCTCCCCTGCGCACCTTCGTCTAGGGCGCCCCACGGGCAGCCACGAATCACCACTAGCTTCTCCTAACGGCCGATGATAGCATAGCGCAGAGGGCTCCCTACCCCCGCCAAGCGCCTTTGCTGCAGACCCGGGTCAACGGGCGGGTGGCGGTGGCAGCGTGGATATCCAGCAGCAGCATTTCAGCCGCTTCTCAGGCCTCTGTAGCTTCCACAGTTCCTGCCAGTGCTGGCGCCTCTCTTGCCAGCGACGTCTCCAAAAACAGCATCTGAGTTGCTCCCGCTTTTCCCCCATCCCCTTCCCCACAACAACAGGAAAAAAAAAACATTTTGAGGTACCTGGGAGTGCCACGTGCTGCGTTTTGGTTTAATCCTGAGTGGCTTGTTGGACGTGAGAAGAGCTGAGCAAGTGTTAAGCATCTGAACTTGGATCATATCACCATGAGGATGCTACAATAGTTGTACGTGTGAAAAACGATCACAAGTCACTTTTTTCAGTGCTGCTGTAACTTTGAACAGTCACTAAATTAACTGTTGTAATTCGAGGACTAATTGTATATATGATATATAATTATAAATATTTCTCTGTCTCCTATTTTCCCCAAAATAACAGCCCTGTGAGGTGTGTTGGGCTGAGCAAGTCTTCAGAATTCTTCATAATAGCTGCAGCATCTGCCAGACAATTGGGAAATGGTGAACATAGAAAATCCTTAGTTTCCTTTTCTTTAGAGTTGGCTTTTTTTATCCAGATAGAAATGGATAGATAGAAATTCAGATAGAAACAGATAGAAATTCTGTTCTATCAGGCAGAGAATCCTATGGCCTTGAAGATCAAACAGCACCTGAGGAATGACTCTAGCTGTGAATGGAGTGGGCTCCAGCTGTTCTGTCTGCTGTGGCAAGGAGAGAATGAATAGCTTCAAAAACCCATTAAAGATCTTCCTATAATGTTCAGGGTAGTGGGATTCTTAAGATGGTGTGAACTGAAACAGAGGCTTTGAAAAATGAGGGGAAATTAAAGGGTCAGGGCAACACAGCAATTAAAGTCCCTGACTACAAATGGAGACATCTAAATTCAAGTCCTTCTTTAGTTAAGGAACATCCCTTAGTGTGAAGTAAGGTCATACTATACTCTGTAATCCACCTGAATGGTACTAAAAATGGCATTAGGGATATGTATGCTTACCGCTGTTCCAGAAACAATAAACAGTTTTTAAGCTACCCAACCATTATACCTACTTAAGAGCTATGGTGGCACAGTGGTCAGAATGCAATATGGCAGGCTAATTCTGCTCACTACCAGGAGTTCGATTCCAACCGGCTCAAGATTGACTCAGCCTTCCATCCTTCTGACATCAGTAAAACGAGGAGCCAGATTGTTGGGGTCAATATGCTGACTCTGTAAACCACTTAGAGAGGGCTGTAAAGCACTATGTATCAGTACATTTCGCTTAGTGACCATTCAAAGTTACAACGGCACTGGAAAATATTACTTATGACCATTTTTTACACTTACGACCATTGTAGTATCTCCAAAGTCAATGGGGAAACCAGATTCACTTAACAACCATATTACTAATTTAACAACTGCAATGATTCACTTAACAAATGTGGCAAGAAAAGTCATAAAATAGGGCAAGACTCACTTAAAAAATGTTTCATTAAGCAACATAAATTTTGGGCTCAATTATGGTTGTAATTTGAGGACTACCTATATATAGGTCTAAGCACTATTACTACTGCTACTTTCCCCTTAATATGGTCTCTATGATCTAAAATTGTTTGTAGGATACAGATGTTCTTCATGGCAAATTGTGGTAGTCAAAAATGACTTATCTCTTGTTCTTCTCTTTCCCATCTCTTCCTATCCAGGACCATGCAGATATAGAATGGAAGTTTGCACGCACAAAGCTCTGGATGAGTTACTTTGATGAAGGAGGCACACTACCACCTCCTTTTAATATTATCCCTAGCCCCAAGTCATGCTGGTACCTTTGCAAGTGGGTCCACAAGCAACTTTGCCCACCTGGGGATCCAGAGAATGAACATAAGCATGAGAACCTGAAGACTTTCACGGTGAGAAACAACGGGACACTTTCATTAATTAAGGGAAGGTTCGTAGTTTAGCCCTCCCTGTCCTGATTTTGGCAGTCAGGGTGAATCTTTAGTCTGCCATCTTAGTTGAATCCCTATCAAGTGCTTGGGAAACCAGGAAATTCAGGCAGTTTAAATAAAGATGTATTGCAAGCTTCTATAAGAATCTGGCCAACTGACCGTTAAGGGAAATGAAGGAAAGAGAAGAGAGGCATTCAATGACTTAGATCTTTTGTGGGTGCAAAGGGACTTAGGCAATGGTGGGATTCAAAATTTTTACTACGGATTCTGTGGGCATGGCTTCGTGGGTGTGGTATGGCTTGTGGGCATGGTAGGGGAAGGATACTGTAAAACCCCCATTCTCTCCTCACTCCTGGGGGAAGGGCAACAAAAAAAGTCCCAGCTGATCAGCTGGGACTCGGGAGGCAGAGAATAGATGAGGATGGAACCAGTCAGAGGTGGTATTTGCTGGTTCTCCAAACTACTTAAAATTTCCACTACCGGTTCTTCAGAACTGGTCAGAACCTGCCAAATACTACTCTGGATTTAGGATGCATTTGTCTCCTCCTTTGGGATCATCTCCTACAATCTCAGTTCCAATCAGTCCCTGATCAGATCACCATGAATCAAAGAAGAATGGAATACAAGGGTTTTTGCAACATCTGAAAAATGAATAACAGAACAACCTAGTTGGAAGGGACCTTGGAAGTCTTCTAGTCCAACCCTCTGCTCAAGCAGGAAACCATATATCTGTCAGTGTTCCAGGGTACCTCCATTCCAATCAGTAACTCCAAGACAAACATAATCTCAAAAGTACCTTTATTAGAATAGCACATGGTGCATCTGTGGAATTTATTTATTTATTTGGTTTGTCAATTGCTTACAAGATAATAAGTATAAGTAAAAACATAGTTATGAATACATGGATATAAGAAAAATAAAAAAATAAAAGAAACAATAGGACAGGAATAGTAGGCATGATTGGTACGCTTATGCATGCCCTCTACAGACCTCTTAGGAAAGGGGTGAGGTCAATAGTAGACAGTCTAACATTATTCCGAAACTAAGTTTCCCTGACTTCCCACAATGTCCCAAACTACAAACCATCCCCGTTTTTCTCATCATCACATCACATGAACCAAGTAAGTTCCTTTTTTTCTGCGCCACACTCTTTGACATTGTACTAACAAAATAATTTTATTTTGTCTACTAAGAGATGCTCAATTAAAATCAACCCCCTTGAATAAGGATTCCGAAGTTGACAGGCATCCCCCCTTGAGAAGTTCACCTCCTATAAGAAATAATAAACAAAACACAACCAGGGGTTAATGCGATGTCCTTAACCCCCTCTCCCCCCTCCAAGAGGACACTTTGGTTTGTTGGGGAATTCCTCATGGAATTGGTTAACTAACCTATCTGCATGTACATCTCAACTTTTTACCCAAATAGCATCTGATACAGGGTAACCCTTCCACAATACCAAGTATTGTAATCTTCCTTGGTGTAACCTAGATTTTCTTGATTTCATAATGTGTCTCATCCTGTACAATTAAAGGTTTAGGGGGAGCTGTTGGTATTGGTCTTATAATTGATGCTACTGCTGGTTTAATAAACTACTATGAAACACTGGATGTATTTTTCCCAATAACCAGGGAAGACTTAATTGGACTGTAACTGGATTGATTACCTTTGATATTGGGAATGGACCTAAGAATTTAGGTCCCAACTTCTTACTAGAAAGTTTCAATTTGAGATATTTGGTTGACAAATATACTTTGTCCCCCACTTTAAACGGTGGTTGGAGGGATCTCTGTTTGTCTACCTGCTTTTTGTATTCTTTAGCAGCCTCAGTCAAAGTTTTTTTCATATCCTCCCAACCCTTTTTTAATGAGTTCATCCATTCTGTTATAGACATGGGTGTGGGGGTTCTCTAGGTAATTCCGGCATAGGGACAAATTCCATGCCAGTGTTGATTTGGAATGGAGTCAAGCCTGGATTATTATAAGCAACCTCTGCAAATGGTAATAACTCCGCCCAGTTTTCTTGTTGATAATTTATATAGCATCTAATGTATTGTTCCACCATGGCATTCTGTCTCCCTGCTGCTCCATTGCACGACGGATGGAACACTGAGGATAATCCTTGGGATGATCCAATAGACCTTAAAAACTCCCTCCAGAACTTAGCGGTAAATTGTCTCCCTCTGTCTGAGATTATTCTATGAGGTACTCCGTGTAGCCTATAGATATGCTTCACGAACAGTTGTGCAACCTTTTTTGCAGATGATAGCCCTTTACAGGCTGTAAAGTGGGCTTCCTTAGAGAATAAGTCAATAACAGTCCAAATGATTGTATTCCCTCCACTCTCAGGTAATTCTAAGATAAAGTCCATTGCGATTTCTTCCCATGGCTGTGTTGGTTCAGCTACTTGTTGGAGGAGACCAGGGGGTTTTCATCATGGCACAAATTGAGCAGCTTTTCACATAGTCCTCGACATCAGGTTTCATTTTTGGCCACCAGAACTATCTTCTGACTAAATGTAGGGTTTTTAAGAAACCAAAGTGTCCCCCCAATCGCGAGTCATGGCTACGCTTTAGTACCATTAGTCTTAGATTAGTGGGTACATAAAGTTTAATCCCTTTCCAAGCCAGTCCCTCATTCATTGTAAACTCTGTTTGATACTCCACAAACCAGGGATCGGTCAATAGGACTGCTTTCAACTCAGTTGTCAGTTTGTCTTCCAGGCATCTGGGGTTGTGATTGGCTTGGCCTCGGGTGGTTACTTATTTATTTTTATTTATTTTATTTTGTTATTTATATACCACCCTTCTCCCGAAGGATTCAGGGCGGTGCACAGCCAACCAAACACCCCATTACAATATACAAAAGTTAAAAATAAATTAAATAATTTAGGCTGTCTAAAATTATACCCTCCCCCAATAAGTTAATTAAAACCCAAATTTTAAAAACCCGATTAAAACGCAAACACTAAATTAAAAATCCCATGTCAGCCTAGGCCGGCCTGCTCAAAGAGCCAGGTTTTTAATGCACGTCTGAAAGCTCTTAGATCCATGTTAGTGCGTATTTCTGGAAGCAGACCATTCCAGAGGGCGGGGGCCCCCACAGAGAAGGCCCTACTCCTAGGGGCCGCCAGACGACACATAGAAGCCGACGGCACCCGGAGAAGGCCCTCCCTGTGGGAACGCACAGGTCGGTGGGAGATTACCGGCAGAATAACCTGGTCCAATACCATGGATCGCTTTAAAGGTCAAAACCAGAACCTTAAAGCGAACCTGGAAAACCACCGGCAACCAATGCAGCTCGCGCAGGAGAGGCGTCACATGGGAGCTTCGTGACGCCCCCATAACCACCCGCGCGGCCGCATTTTGTACCAGTTGGAGTCTCCGGGTGCTCCCCGCAGGGAGCCCCATGTAGAGAGCATTACAGTAATCCAGGCGAGAGGCGACAAGGGCGTGAGTGACCGTACGTAAGGCATCCCGATCCAGAAAGGGCCGCAACTGGTGGCCTGCCAGTTGAACTTCTGATATATAGTCTGTACTACTTCCTTTCAGCAACTGTCAAATTGGGGTTTTCTTGACAGCTTGAAATATTGAGCCCAGTGGACTTGTTTAGGTGATAGCTTCCGAGGTGTCTTTAGAGCCTCAAGGTTCTTGTGATCAGTCCACACCTCAAATGGCTCTTTCACCCCTTCTAGAAAATGCATCCAAGTCAGCAAAGCCCATCATACTGCATATGCTTCTTTCTCCCAAACCACCCATCTTAGCTCTGTGTCTGTCAGCGTTTTGGACACATAAGCGCAAGGCATTAGCCAGTTCTGAGAGTCCTTTTGGAGAAGAATGGCCGTGACAGCCACATCACTAGCATCAGCTTGGACTGTGAAAGGTCTGGTCAGGTCTGAGTGATGGAGAATCGGCTCAGATGCAAAGAGGCATTTTAAGGTTTCAAAAGCTTTCTGACAGTCCATTGTCCAAGCAAAGGGTTGACTGGGCTTCGGTTTGGTGGGAGAAGGCCCCGGTTTTAATAACTCTGTCAAAGGGAGGGTGACCTCGGCAAATGAAGGAATGAATTGTCTATAGAAATTGGCAAAAGCCAAAAAGATTTGAAGTTGCTTTCATGTTTTGGGGGGTTGCCAGTCTACCACAGCTTGCACTTTTCCAGGGTCCATCTCAATTCCCTGGTTGGATATTCAGTAGCCTAGGTAATCCAACGACTCCTTATGGAATTTACATTTTGACAGTTTTACATATAACTTGGCAGCTAAAAGTTTTTTCAGTACTTGCCTGACCAATTTGACATGTTCCTCGATGGTTTCGCTGAATATAAGGATGTCATTCAGGTAGACAAGGACCCCCTGGTACAGGTGCGGATGTAACACTTGGTTGATGAGTTGCATAAATACTGTGGGGGGCCCTTGGAGTCCAAAAGGCATGATTCGGAATTGGAAACTACCCAAAGGGCAGTTGAAGGCAGTTTTCCATTCATCTCCCTCTTTTATGCAGACTCAGTAGTAAGCTTCTCTCAGATCAAGCTTGGTGAAGACCTTGCCTTTTGACAGGTGGTTTAATAAGTCCTTCTTGAGGGGGAGAAGGTACATGTTTTTGATGCACACAGCGTTCATGCCCCTAAATTCAACACATAATCTCAACCTGCCATCTTTCTTTTCTTTGAACACTGGGGCAGCTGACCTAGATTTGGCAGGTTTAATAAAACCTCCGTCTAAATTGTTATCAATGTATTTCCTCAATTCAGTCATTTCAGCTGGTGTCAAGGAATACATCTTTGGTTTTGGCAGTTTTGCTGTGGGTTCTAACTCTATGGCACAATCAGTGGCTTGATGGGGAGGTAAAACATTGCATTCCTCTTCATTGAATGTCTTAGCCAAGTCTCTGTATTGTTTGGGGACTTGGGGAGTACCTGGAAAAAGGTCCGAGGCAGTGGCTGCTGCTTCAGTTTTTGGACCCATGTTGGGTGGTAGTTTCTTAGTGGAGGGGAGGGAATGCAATGGGCCCACCCCAATTATAATTTTTTGGCATCCATCCTCCCACTTGATGGTAGGGGCCCATTTATCTAGCCAAACAAGTCCCAATATGAGAGATTCTGACATCCTTGGAGCCACAATAAAACATATGAATTCATGGTGAGCACCTATTTCCAGTTTGATTAACTCTGTCATTTGGATGGTCCGGATCCCTCCAATTAAAGTCCCATCCACTTGCTCAAATCTGATTGGGAGTTTTAGGGTTTTTGTTTTTATATCCAATTGTTCAATGATGGGGAGGCCAATAAGGCATCTAGAGTACCCAGTATCTGTTACAGCTTCTAATTCCCTTGTGTCAGGCACCACTAACTTCACTTTGACAGTAAAAGGTGTGATGGGTGCACTCACCATAGGGTCGACTTTTTCATTGGCTTCTTTGGGGAGGGTGTCTTGGGTTGGAGGTTTGTTGCTTCCTTCTGCGTGGAGAGGACCTTCTACGGTGTGTCTAGCAAAGCAGCTAGTGTCTGGAGGCTTCCGTAGAATTTTTCGACCCCTGGCACCTGTATTAGAACCTGGTTGTGGAGCTTGTGGAACAGGTGCAGGGGTCAAACAGTCGGCTGCTCTATGGCCATCCTGGCCACAACGATAACACTTTATCATTCTGGTGGGTCGAGTGGGAGCAGCTTCAACAGGTCTGGTCAGCGGTCATCTGGCCACAGCTCTCCTAGGAGGGCCTTCAGGTAGGGGTCTTTTTAGTTGATTGATGTTGCGGTCTAATTTGAGGGCGGTCTCATATCACACGTAGCATTACGGGTATGCCTCTAATGTTGCAGGACTTTTTTATTTCTGGGTCAATGGCATTTTTAAAATAGTGCAAGATGATTTTTTCAGGCCAGTCCATGAGGTGGTTTGCAACCCTTCTAAAGTCCCATACAAAGTCTAATAAGGGTCACTTGCCTTATTTCATTTCCATTAATTTGTCCTCATTTTCTGCCACTCTGTCTGGATTTTCAAATCTGAATCTCAACAAATCAATAAATGCATTGATATCCTGTAGCTCTGGGTCCTGTTCGTAGTGCAATTGAGCCACCCAGTCAGAAGCATCCCCCTCATTCATCCCATTTGTTATTGCAGTGACCAGATTGTGCTCTGTTGCATATTAGCTTCCAAATTGGTCTATGCGAGAGTGAGGAAATAAGCAGAATGTTCATGCTGTCCATCAAAAGTCTCTTTGAACAGCATCTGGTCTGGTCTGGTCTCGGGGGGGGGGGAGGTGGTATCGCCCTGGCAACCGCAGGCTGAGCCGGAATGAATGGAGCTTGATGAGGCATGTACCTACTTTGGAAGGGTATTCCGAGGCCTGGCTGGGTTGGGGCTCTCTGGAAGAAGGGTCTCTGCGGGGTTGCTCCAGGTGGGGGTTGATTAGGGGCCTGCCATGAAGAGGCCAGTTGTTGCCTTATTCCCTGCATGGGGAAAGGGGAAGTGGCTGCCGCCTGCTGCCTGTGCAGATCCCTTTGTTGGGAAGGGATCGCTGATTCTCTTTGGAGCCAGGGTGTTGCCGGTGCTGGCACTGGACCCACCCTTGGCCAGGATAAAATCCCCACCCTGGAGGAATACTTTCTGCAGGGGGAATTTCCTTTCTGATTGGGGGGGGGGGGATGACTACTTGGAGTTCGTACCATACCCATTTTAGTCTGCGTCCCCCATCTCTCCTTTGAAATTCGATCCTACCGGGCTGGGCTGCTTCACTGGCCATCTCCAACTGATACCAGAGTGAATTCCCCTTCCCTTCTTAAATTGGGGAAGGTAAAAGTGGGCTGTGTTATGGAGAGTTTGTGGCTTCGAGATATAACTTTCCACTTTTAGTTAGTGGAGCTGTTCTGAGATTCCTGCCAACGATTGGCTTTGGGAGGTAATCCCCTGGTTGCTGTCTTGGGAGGCGTCTGATGCAATTGGGGCTCCATACCTCCAATCTATCTACCTTGCAGTATGTAGAGGGCTTGAGGAAGAGATTTGTTCAGTCAGCTTTTCATCTGGTCCTGTCTGACAACTCCCCCTGATCCTCTGGGCCAGGCTCCTAAATCTTGTTTCTCTTCTGCATGCCTCAACGCCTGCATTACCTCCTCCAAAGGGGAGCTGGGGGATTCAGCTAATCTTCCAGCCCCCCCCCCCCCCCCCCCCCCAAGCCACTTCTGTCTCACTTCCCATCTTTGCTGATTCTTTGTACTGCTCCATTCCTGGAATCAGTGCTGGGCTACAGCAACCTCTAAAAGCACCCCTCTTTGGAGTGCTGGAAATTGTTAGAGTTTCAGAATAATGTCAGCATTCCAGGGAACCTCCATTCCAATCAGTAACTCCGGGATAAGCATAATCTCAAAATAGAATAACACCTGGCACATCTGTGGAATTCCAAAACTAAAAGTTTCCCTGACTTCCCACATTGTCCCAAACTACAAACCATCCTCTTTTTTTTCATCATCACATCACATGAACCAATCCCAAAGTAAGTTCCTTTGACCTTGAACTAACAAAAGAATTCTGTTTTGTCTAAGAGCTTCTCAATTAAAATCACCCCCTCCCACTTTCTCAAGCTATGTGGCAGCAATGAATAAGGATTCCAAAGCTGAGAATATCATTGTGGACAAATGGCTATCCAATTTCTTCTTTAAAAGTTCTAGTGATGGAGCACTCACAATTTCTGGAGGCAAATTATTCCATTTGTTTATTTTTCTCATTGTTAGGATTTTTCTTATTAATTCCAGGTTGGATCTCTCCTTGATAAGTTTCCATCCATTGATTCTTGTCCTACTTTCAGGTGCTTTGCAGAATAGGTTGTCCCTGTCTTTTTTATGATAGACTCTCAAATATTGGAAGACTGCTATCATGTCACCCCTAGTCCTTCTCCAACCCCTTCTAACTGATGAGTCTAATGAATTGAAATGAGAAGCTTAGCATCCTTCTCTGATCCTAGGTGTCCATCTTTCGTCTTCTTCTCCTTGCCAAATAATATCAAATAAATAATTTATCCTTGCTAAAGAATCTGCCAATAGGTCAGATGAATTGTCATAAATAGGTGCCAGTTTTTACCATTAAAATCCTCTCAAACTTTTTGGGACTCTCCATGACAAAGCACTGTTGTGAAATCCAGGGCCTGTAAGACTTGGTATTCTAATATCCTCAGTTCCCACTTAGTAACCTGATGCTTGGCACTATGCCCAGTAATCTAGCAGAGCATCAAAGAAGCTTAATCAACTGGCACTGATTGAAGCAATCCCATCAAAGGAGTCCGGTACCTTAATTTTATGGGACAGCAAAGTGATGCTGAGGTCTGCCTAAATGGGTGGCTTTTCATTATCAAGGTATATCTCATACACAGACAATCAAAGGTATTTGAAATGTACTACACCCAAGCAGTTCATTTAATTCATTACTTTGCTCCCTTACTACCTCCTGCCAGTTGATCTAAGGGTCTGATTTGGAAGATCTTGTAACTGATCACTTATTTTCATAAGCTTGTAAAGCCACTGAAAAAGCATGCACAACTACTTTGGTCCTGCCAGTTCAGCAGCTGGACTCCTTTCCTCTGCTTCATTGTGTGGCATGCAGAGTCAGGAGATCTAGAGCCATCCTGGACAATTTTGTGTTTTCTTCCAACCTCTTCAGTTTGATGAAAGGAAATTTGCTTTTGAAATGTTTTTCTGAGAAAAAAAGAATGTTTCTGGATGAGTGTGATATTCCTGCATTTATTTAATGCATGGTGGTCAAGGAGTAGGTGTGAAGGACATCAGTCCTGTCTTTGTTTTGATAGTCTCCTCGCTAGTAATGCATAGAATATGTAGCCCAGTGGTTCACAGTCTGTGGTCCCATACCTCTGGGGGGGCACCATGTCTTCACAGAGCATCCATGAACACTTGAAAAAAATGTTATGATTTAAATCTTGAATTAGGTTTTGGGAGTCCATAGCCATAGTCCGTGGTCACAAATGGTATTTAAAAGGGAGCTGTGGTGAAGAAAAGATTGAGAACCATTGACATAGCCTATGGAATTCACCACCATAAGATGCATTTGGTGATTTTGAAAGGAGAGAGAGAGAGAGAGACAAAGGGCCTTGGTGGTGCAGGCTGTTAATCATCTAGCACTTAGTGCAAGCTGCCTGCAATTAGTGCAGGCTCGAATCCCACCAGGCTCAAGGTTGACTCAGCCTTCCATCCTCTCGGGGTAGGTAAATTGAGGACCCAAGTTGGGGGCAATAAGCTGACTTTGTAAAATGCCACTTGGGGGGGGCAAAAAGCCCTAGTAATAAGCAGGCATATACAATGGAATGAAGGCTATTGCCGAGCACTTAGCATGGTGCTCCATAGACTGTAAGCCGCCCTGAGTCTCCGGAGAAGGGCGGCATATAAATGCAAATAAAATAAAAAAAAATAAAAGAAAGAGGGAGAGATAATGCACATATGTGTTCATTAGTAGTTTATGTACACAAGATGATAAGTTCTAAGACATCAGTACAATTATTATTATCATCATCATCATAATCATCATTATTATTATTATTCATAAGCAACTGAAAGTCTTATGGCTATGTGCTTAATCTCCATACATGAATTCCATTTTTCATTTCAGGAACGTCATGCGGACAACTTGATTCAGAATCAACATTACCAGGTAAATGACTCCATTCTTTAAACTGCTTTGTCAAGTGTCCTTAGATCTTCTATGGTACCTTCTCTAATTTGATTCCCTGATAAAGTGAAATTATAATCCCCATCACTGCTACTGGTTTTTAGGAGTGATGGGAGTTGTGATCCTTCACATTGAAGGCACTGGGTTGAAGAAGGATATGCTATGGACTCAACTTGAAAAAAGATTTATTAAGTATTTATATGGTATATTTATAATATCCCTTTTTGGTGAAATTGATTTGTCATCCTAATTCCAGCTCGCTTATTTCACTTAAAAATAATACTTCTGAATGATTTGATTCAATTGCACTCATGTCAGAAGCACCAAGGCATTTCCGGGTTGAAAAGATTATCTGCCTTTTCCCTGGAGATGCCCAGTTAGCAGCTTCTTAGATGTCCCTAGCAGGAGCTGGAGCTCAACCCCACTCCACGGCAGCTCTCAGGTCTCAAATGCGGGCTTGCTAATCTCCTGTCCAGAGTTCCAACCATTCAAGCCACTGTACTCCTACTTGTCTCTATAACACATAGAAATGTCTACAAGGGGGTTAAGATAGCATCTGCAACTATATGTCAGATCCCCAGGTCCATTTTATGCGGGCCTACCCTGCAGATGCCCCTGATTCCATATCATACCTTCAATTCAGTGGTGGGATTCGAAAATTTTTACTACCAGTTCTGGTGGGTGTGGCATGGCTTGGTGGGCGTGGCTTGGTGGGCACGACAGGGGAAGGATACTGCAAAATCCCCATTCCCTCCCCACCCCACTAACCTGCTTTCCAGCTCCATTCTCCTGTGCAGGGCAATCAAAGAAGACCCAGCCAATCAGCTGAGACTCCAGAGTCAGAGAATAGATGGGGGCGGGGCTAGTCAGGGGTAGTATTTGTTGGTTCTCTGAACTACTCAAAATTTCCACTACCAGTTCTCCAGAACTGGTCAGAACATGCTGAATACCACCTCTGCTTCAATTGATTTTGACAATTTAGCATGCAGCATGATCCTGCAACAGAGATAAAGAATTCTGAATAGGCACACTGGTTTTATTCAACAATAACAATTGACCCTGAATCTCCTGCAATCAAATAAAATATTCACTTTTAATTAAAATCATTAGGGCGATATCAGAACTTCGTTTTT
This sequence comes from Bungarus multicinctus, assembly GCA_023653725.1. Taxonomy (NCBI): domain Eukaryota; kingdom Metazoa; phylum Chordata; class Lepidosauria; order Squamata; family Elapidae; genus Bungarus; species Bungarus multicinctus. Next base: position 5,506,849 of record CM042841.1, read on the forward strand.
TAAAAAGGACAATCGGAGCTATTCAGAAAGTAATTCTTGTCACAGTTCTCTTATTTGGTAGTGGATAATATCTCAGCAAGTCATAAAAAGCATCATTCCCCTCATTTGCTTGGCAGAGAAAAAAAAAATATTCACTGTCTTAGCGCTCAAAAAGTTTTGTGCTATGAGTTGTTGTTGTTTTTAATTTAATGCTAAATTGCTGGGCATAATTTGCACATAACTGGTTGGATTGGATTGAAACAGGACTGTTAAGAGACAACTTGTGTTTCCCAAGTGGTTGAAACACTGGTTTACAGAAATTACATTCCAAATCAGATTGTGTCAAACCATAAGGTGTAAAGAATCTGGACCATCCATTCAATTGCATAATAGAAAGTAGAAATACCTATACACAAGACTCTAGTCAAGTAAAGTTCAACACTAAATTGGTTCCAGAGAAGGGTCAACAGAATTCAAAATGGGTTGGATTTGAGCAGCTTATGGGAATGTAATGATTCTAAATTGATTATGCCAATGTTGATTTGGAATGGAGTCAAACCTGTGCTGCTAGGCCTGCTCCTCTCCTAGTTTTACAAGTGCTTTTTCCAAAGGAGAATTTATTTAACTCCAAACTACAAAAAATCAGACAATCTGAGCAATTCCTTCTGTAGTTTCATGTAACTCATGATTGCTGTTCCCAACTTCTTTAACTTTCGGTTGAGAAGTTGACCAAAATTAGAGAATTTACTGTGCCAACAGTTCTACTGCAAGGAAAACATGAAATGCTAATTTTTACATCAGGACAAAGTAGAAGAATAAATTATCTTGCATGATCTCTTCTTGTGTGGTTTGATGCCATTTCAAAGGTTCATTGATCAAACAGCAAAAGAAGAATAATTGGCGAGGAAGCACCTCCAACTGTTTGCCAGATAGCAAATAGTGAGGAATAGAGATATAGAGAAAGATGAATGAAACATTAATTTCCCTAGAAGCAAAAACAAGAATTCTATTCCCCTAACATTTCAATCTCTTTCCCTAAATAAAAATCTCAGAAAAGAGGAAAAATGGTTATTTTCTTTGAACGTACAGTATATTGTGAAAAGTTGCACACAAACGAAGATTAGTATTTTTAAAAAACTACAATGGGCAACTGTGTTTCTCTGCATCTCTTCTGCCTTCTAGTGGGCATCTGGATTTTGACAGCCCATCTAGAAGCCCTAAGATGTTAATTAATGAATCAGATTTAGAAGGGATCTGTAACATGCATAGGTCTGCGGTTTAACAGAGCTAAGTGCTTCATTATGCTGGGTTTTAATTCCAATAATTGAATGCAATGTTTCTCTACTGTGCAGAAAATCAGTTCTTAAATGAATGGAATCGAGTAAATCAATTGATAGAGATATAAGGCCAATGTTTGTTATCTTATTGGAACAATCCCATAGATTTGCAATGGGAAAAGTTTTCCTGGTTGCCTATGGAGATTCTCAATCATCCAGGCCATGGTTGTCTCAAAGGTGCTTTTTCAAGAGGCAACTGGATTTTCTGGTTTTTCTTTGAAGATATTTTGCTTCTCATCCAAGAAGCTTGGTTGACATTTGGCATTCCCAAACTGTTCCCTCCTCTTGATTTATAGGATACATTTTCTTTTCTATTTTATTGTTTTGTTCCTCCATTTTTTAATTTCTGAATGAAAATAGGTGCAGGAAGTAACCTGATGTCCCTTACATATAGTAACTTCAGATCCTTTACCAATGAATATGTATGCTCCTCTTGTCTGTTGCTTATGCATTAGTCTCTCCTACCTTTCAGATATGTATAAACAAAAATACAGGTCTCTCTCTGTGTGTGTGTGTGTGTGTGTGAATATTCTTTGGAGGCAATAGGAGCTTCTCTCTCTTTTTTGAACAACAAACATTGTGGAGATACCCACAACAGAGGCTTATGAGTTTGGGGTCTTATAGTTGAGGGAAAACCCAGGTAATACTTTAAGAAAAAGCCTTATTATTAAAAATCAGTTGATAATATTTGATCCTGCACAGACAAGAGAGAATGATCATAGTGGCTTATGGTAGACTAGAAGTTTTTATGGACTTTCTGCAAGTGAAATACAATAATAGACTATTAACAGAGGTCTCTGAAGTTTAACTCTGCTGTTGCTTTCACCTGTTAAGTATGTTTAGATAGATAGACAAATAGACAGACAGATAGATAGATGATAGATAGATTTATTTATTTTATTTATTTATTTCTTGAATTTATATACCGCCCTTCTCCCGAAGGACTCAGGGCGGTGTACAGCCAACTATAATATAATACAAAATTACAAAAGTTAAAAGAAATTAAATACACGGCTGCTGTTAAAATTATATTTAAAAACCCCAATAATAAATATAAAACCCCAATTTCAAAACCCCAAATTTTAAAACCCCAATTTCTAAAAACCCCAATTTAAAACCCTAATTTAAAATCAGCCCAGGCTGGCCTGCTCAGAGAGCCAAGTTTTCAACGCCCGTCTAAATGCTCTTAGGTCAGTGGTCGTCCGTAACTCAGGAGGCAACCCATTCCAGAGGGCGGGTGCCCCCACAGAGAAGGCCCTATTCCTCAGGGTCACCAGGCAGCACATCGATGCCATCGGGACCGAAGAAGGCCCTCTCTGTGGGAATGCACAGGTCGGTGGGAGAATACCAGCACAATGCGGTCTTGCAGATAGCCTGGTCCAATGCCATGGATCACTTTAAAGGTCAAAACCAGAACCTTAAAGCGAACCCGAAAGGCCACCGGCAACCAATGCAGCTTGCGCAGGAGAGGCGTCACATGGGAGTTTCTTGATGCCCCCATAACCACCCACGCGGCTGCATTTTGCACCAGTTGAAGCCTCCGGGTGCTCCACGCGGGGAGCCCCATGTAGAGGGCATTACAGTAATCCAGGCAGGAGGTGACCAGGGCATGAGTGACCGTGCATAAGGCGTCCCGATCAAGCAAGGGCCACAACTGGCGAATCAGGCGAACCTGATAGAAATCCCCCCTGGAGACGGCCGTAATATGATCTTCTAAAGACAGCCATGCATCCAGGAGAACACCTAGATTACGAGCCCTCTCTGTGGGGGTTAAGATCTCTCCCCCAATAGCCAGCGACGGAATCAGCTGACTACATCGGGCCGCCGGAAACCACAGCCACTCAGTCTTGGAAGGGTTGAGCCGGAGCCTGTTCCCACCCATCCAAGTCCGCACGGCCTCCAGGCACCGGGACATAACTTCCACAGCATCATTGGGGTGGTTTGGGGTGGAGATGTAAAGCTTAGTATCATCAGCATAAAGATGACACTTCACCCCAAAACCACGGATGATCTCCCCCAGCGGCTTCACATAAATGTTGAACAAAAGAGGGGAGAGGACCGACCCCTGAGGCACCCCACAAACGAGGGGCCTAGGGATGGACCTCTCCCCCCCCCGTCAACACAAATTGCGAGTGGTTAGAGAGGAAAGAGGAGAACCACCGCAAAACGGTTCCTCCAATTCCCAACCCCTCCAACCGCTGCAATAGGATACTATGGTCGATAGTATCAAAAGCCACTGAGAGATCTAATAGGACCAGGACAGAGGAATAACGTCTGTCACGGGCCCTCCAGAGATCATCAACCAATGCGACCAATGTTGTTTCGGTGCTGTACCCCGGCCTAAAGCCCAATTGGAAAGGATCGAGGTAAGTCACTTCCTCTAGGTATTGAGGAAGCTGACGCGCCATCACACTCTCAACAACCTTCACCACAAAGGGGAGGTTGGAAACTGGACGGTAGTTATTTAAAAGAGACGAGTCCAGGGCAGGCTTCTTGAGGAGGGGTAGCACCACCACCATTTTCAAGGTGGTAGGAAGTGATCCCTCCCTCAATGAAGCGTTGACAATCCCCTGGAGCCAGCCTCGTGTCACCTCCCTGAGGTAGAGACCAACCAGGAGGGGCACAGGTCCAACAAACATGTGGTGGTATTCAGCCTCCCCAGCAACCTGTCCACACCCTCGGCGGTCACAAGATCAAACTCCTCCCAGATAACAGTCTCAAGACTTGCCCCAGACACCTCCCCCGGGACCGTCCAACCGGAGTCCAGCCCGCCCCAAATCTGAGCGATTTTATCATGCAGAAATCAGGAAAACTCCTCTGCCCTGCCCTGCAAGAGGTCCTCCCGTGCTCTTAGCTCAAGCAGGGAGCGGGTCACTCTAAACAGAGCGGCAGGCCAATTTTCTGCCAACGCAATAAGGGCAGAGAAATGCGAGCGCTTCGCCACCTCTATCACCACCAGGTAGGTCCTAATATGAGACCTCACCTGTGTCCGGTCAGACTCGGTGCGACTGGCCCTCCAAATGCCCTCCAGACGTCTTTTTCGGCACTTCATCTCCCTCAGCTCCTCCGTAAACCACGGAGCTGAATGGGATCTGTGGCGAGTCAGAGGTCGCAAAGGCACAACCCGGTCCAGAGCCTTGGCGACCAACCTATCCCAGGTGGCCACCAAGTCTCCAACCGAGTTATGAGCCAGAGTCTCAGGAAATGGCCCAAGCTCCGTCTGGAACTGCTTGGGATCTATCAGATGATAGATCGATAGATCGATTTATAGATAGATAGACAGAGATGGATGGATGGATGGATGGATACACAGACAGACAGACAGACAGACAGACAGAAAGACAGATAGACAGAAAGATAGGTGATGGATGGATGGATTCAGATCAAATGGGTTGGGTAAAGTGTTGTAGAACTTTATAAAAATGTGTGCCTGTTTTTCCAAGGATGGGTGGGAATTATTATTTTAAAAATATATTTATCAGTATTCAGCTGAGGGGGGATTTATGTATATGGGTTTTTCTTCTTTTTATGCACATTTATTTCTTCTTTTCTTGGTCTGCCTTTTCTTTTCTTCCTTCCTTTTTGGGAATTTGTATTTTAACATTCTGAATAAAAATATTTTTTAAAAAAAAAATATTTGGAAAGAGTCCCACCAGCATGTGTTGTTTAATAAATTACTGCAGTAAGCTTTGATTATTTGGTTCCGGCCTTATGTTTGATTTCACATTTTTAGGTGCCTGAATTCTGAAATGGAAGTATAGAATCTTCCAAGGTTTATTTTGTTCTTCAAAATATTTTGAGAAGTCCAAGTGCCACAATGTTGAAGACTAGATTTTAAACTGACCATTTGTCCCAAAAAAGAAAGAACAACTTCATGCTGTGATTAATATATGAAATGTACTATCATAAGGAGAGTGCGATGGCTCAGTGGTTAAAGATGCTGATTTTGTCAGCCTGGGTTCAAGACCGTGTTCTGCAAAATGAAGTGAGGTCCCATTCCTTGTCCCAGCTCCTGCCCACCTAGCAGTCTGAAAGCATGCAAATGCGAGTTAGATAAATAGGTACCACTTCAGTGGGAAGGGAACAGTGTTCTGTGCACCTCAGCTTACAGTCATGTTGACCACATGAGCATGGAAGCATCTTCGGACAATGCTGGCTCCCTTAGCCAAGAAACGAGATGAACATTGTGCTCTAGAGTTTAACACAGAGAAAACTGTGAAGGCTCAGTGGCATTTTAAACCCTATTTCATGGTTAAGAGCCATGCAGCTTTCTACCAATGACCTCCATTATCTCAAGTTGTGAGGGACTCTCCACTAGAATCCATAAACATCTAAACAGCCGCAGGTTGTCCTTGTCAAAATAAGCAAGCATAGTACATCAATTGATGCAGATTTTTATCTGCTCCTGAGTTTAATCATGTGACGCCATTCTTACACTCTGTGTTTTCATTCTGTTGCATGCATTCCCATGGTTCATAAAACCAACTTGGGGAGGACTTAATTTGCTTAATAACCCCTTGGCCTTAGTACACTGTAAATAATGTTATCAAGTAAATTACATAATTTAGTTCAGGTTGTAGAGTCATTTGACAAAGTAAACCTGTTTCAAGGAAGGGACACAACTGGGGTAATTTCATTTGTTATTTATGCCTAATTAACTAATTACTTAATTCACTTTAATGTCAGAATTGTTTTGGAATTATGGAATTAATTTTCCCCATTGCATCCATGGTATTTTTAGCAGGCTTACAAATCAGTCAGGGTTTTTAATTAGCAGCCATTTTATTAATTCTGTATATATAATTAGCTCTTTGCTCCTGAGTAACTTTTCAATTAATTTATTGATAATATCTCGAGTTAACAGGATAATCAATGGCTTCTATATTGTAGTTTTTTAAAAAGTGACAGCATAACTGTTGTGCTATTCTTGATAGCACAGTGGTGTTATTCTCTTTGTATCTTTATTATTTCATTGCTAAATACTTCCATCTTCCTCAGAATTTGATTTCAAAATAATTTCAAAGGGGAAGGAAATGTCCATGAGTGGAGTGTGATTCTTGCCCTTACTAAATATTGTGGTGACTTGGAAGAATGTTAAATTTCTGGTGCTTTTTATTTCAGGAAGTGATCAGGAATCTGGTGAAGAGATATGTTGCTGCCATGATAAGGAATTCAAAAACCAATGAAGGCTTAACTGAAGAAAACTTTAAGGTAAAATCTCAGTGGGGTGTTGGTATGAAAGAAAGACAGAGAAAGATGGAGGGAGGGAGAGATGGAGAGAGATGAAGATAGAGAGAGAGAGATGGAAGGAGGGAGGAAGGGAGAATGGACTATAATAAGGTTTACATGCCATGGTTCAACCATGCTTATTGATAGCTATAATTGAACTCGGCTAACTTGTGGTTTATCACTTATATTGAAGTAGTTAATATATTATGCTAAGCCATGAATTTAACTATATTTTTGCTAAAGAAATCACCTTTAGCTGGCTTCATACATCATACTAAATTATAATGGACATGATTTTGGCTGGGGTTGGTGAACCCATTTTATGTCCAAGAAGCATCTCACTTTTTCTATTAAATATTATTTATCAAGATTGGTACAACATGATCCCATTCATATTTTGTTTTCTAAATGCAGAGGCAATGAAATGAGGATGGACAAAAAGTTTGGAATATTTATTTTCTATTTCCGAGTAAACATTTAGTTACTATTATGTGCCTGGTCTGTAGGAGAGAGAAAGCTTAAGGCACTTTCTGTTCCCTAGTCACCACATTTTAGTGTCAAGTTCTTGTTGAAAGGTTTCGTTCCATATCATTATATGCCATTTCACTGAGCTCTGTTCAATAGAACTATCCCACCGTGCTAAATAATGAAAGATTTGCAATTTTTGTAATGCATTAGTCATCTCTTGAGGAAAGTGTTCAAAAACCATGCAGCTGGTGTGCATTAAAATGTCAATCATCTCTTGTGACTTCTCTCCCCTTAGGAGTTAAAACAAGACATTTCCAGTTTCCGCTACGAAGTCCTTGATCTGCTGGGTAACCGGAAGCCTCAAAGAAGAAGTTATTCCACCAGTAGCACGGAGGTCTCCCAAAAAGAAGATGCTTCTGAGGAATGCATGGGAGAAACCTCCAAGGCCAAGGGCATCTCCTTTGGGGTGGCCAACAAAAAGAAAGACTTCAATGTGTCAGCTCTAATTAAGACTATGTCTGGCATTGAGACCAGGAACGAAAAACCAAAAAGCAATGGGATCAGCAAGCGCTCCTTTGTTCGCAATGGCAACAGAGTCCAAAGGCTCTCCAGCTCAAAAAAAGAGTCCTTCAAGAGGCTGGGACTCCTCTTTTCCAAGATGAACGGACATCTTGCAGAACCCAACCAAGAGCCCATGTATACCATTTCGGATGGGGTCATCCAGCCCCATTACATGTGGCAAGACATTAAATATTCTCAGATGACAAGAGAGCGAGATAATTGCTCCAAAAGCGAAATTAACCTCAATGAGGTGGGCTACAGTTCAAATATCAGGCATACGGGACAGAGCCAGTGCCCTGTGGTTTGTGCCAGCTCCCTTCACTGTGCTTCCAGCATCTGTTCCTCAAATTCCAAACTCATAGGCTCTTCGGATGATGTTTTTGACTCATGGGGAGATGCTTGTGACATGTTTAGGAACCAATGGAATGATGGGCAGGAGGAGCAGGTCACCACGCGCCTATAAGTAGAGCTATTCAGTCCCTTGGCCTAGAGCATCAGCACCCTGGAAACTGTTTGCTATCATAGACTCTTCATAGTTAGGGACACCTCCTCTTTCCCAGTTTGTCCTTGACAAATATAGGCCCCAGGTTCTTTTAGCTTATTTGATAGCCACAGCACACCATTTTTTTCTTTAATTTGCTTTCTTAGACTTACTGATGCCAAACCTTTCATTCGAAAGGTCCAGGCCTTTGAAAAATGTCAGAATCTACAGAATACTTATTTCCTCAATGGGGCTTCAGGATGTCCTCTGTGTAGTTCTGGTTATTCCTGCCATCACTTTTGGATTGGTGCATTTTTATTAATTCAACATTGGTGTCCCCAAAACAACATCTCTCTCACCTTCAACTCGTTTAGCGACTCTGCTTCCCAATGTTTTATGTTTTATCTTCTGGCCATTGATCACTGTCCAGGACCAGCAGATGTGAAGTGATTTAGAAGGAGGCCAAGACCCAACTGAGGCTACTTGTAGGGGGACTGTTCCAAATATAAATGGGCTTTTCGCTTTCAAGCAATACAACTTTCCATGATTTCAACTGTATGTCCTTTATTAAAGTTGCATATTGTTTTCTTAATGTAAACGATGACCATAATGAGTTAAAAGTTGCGCTCTAGAATTTACTGTGCTCAGGTATCCAAAGCATGCATGCAAACACATAGTTCACCTATCATTATGTATAGGGTGTGATGCACATAAGTGTATGCACAGACACACATACGCCCCCATGTTCTGATCACCCTCTTTTCAACCTGTACTAGTAATGTTCTCCAGTTCACCTATAAAACTGTTCCAGGGATTTTTCTGCAAACTAAAGAGTCTTGACTCTTGACCAAGTATGCAATAAAAGCACATCACATGATCCGAGGTGGTGCAGTGGTTAGAATGCAGTATTTGCAGGCTAATTCTGCCACCTGTCAAGAGTTCAATCCTGACTGGCTCAAGGTTAACTCAGCCTTCCATCCTTCCGAGGTCGGTAAAATGAGGACCCAGATTGTGAGGGCAAGATGCTGACTTTGTCAATTGCTTACAGGTGGCTGTAAAGCACTGTGAAATGATATGTAAGTCTAAGTGCTATTTCTATTTCTATCTCTTTGAATTTTACACATACCTGATTCCAGACAGGAAATAATTGATGGATTTGCACCTCAAATTCTTTCTAAGAGTATTGGCAACAGGGTTTGAAAATTCTTATGCCTTTTCTGGTGTTGGATTATGGATAATTCCTTTGGTAATCATTTCATCATCCTGGATGCTGTAAGACAAGTCTGGTAATTGTAATATCCAATGTCTCAGCAGCATTAACTGGCTTTATTTGAAATAACATCAGCAAAAGTAGCAACTCAGCAGTTTCAGAGATGTGTATTTTTCAGGACTTAGGAAAATTAAATGCTCAGCAGTGATGGTGCCAACCCAGATAACTCCTGGTACATTCAGTGTTTCACTATATACATTTATATACAAAGATTCATTTGAGTTGAATCTTTGCAGAAATTGACACTCCTGAAATTCTCATTTCATATACTTTGAATCATGGCAGCTTGTCCAAAAATTTGAAAGTCTCTTTTTTGACTCTTTATTTCCAAGAGATTGGGCAGCTATTTGTCCAGAATGGTGTAAGGCCTCCTGCTTGTGCAAGGGATTGGACTAGAAGACCTCCAAGGCCCCTTCCCACTCTGCTATTCTGTTAAAACTAACAGTTATTTAAATCATACTCTATCTAACATCTCTACAAAGGTAGATCAAAGGAATGCTGTGTGGCATATAACTTCTGGGAAGGGAGACATTCTGGAGATCAGTTGATTCTGGAATGTAATCAAACCCAGGAACTCTGCAGGTTATTTTATTTATAAGCAGCTGAAAAGCCACAGCATAACAAAACAGTCCACTTTAAGCTAACAGCTCAACTGAACCAGAGTCCCATAGAGCAGGGGTATCAAACTTGTATCATCACAGCAGCGTCATGTGACGTATCGTGACTTTTCCCCCCTTCACTAAACTGGGTGTGGGTGTGGCCAGTGTGTGACACATCCGGCCTGCAGGCCACAAGTTTGACAGCCCTGCTATAGAGGAAATAGTCCAATTCTGTAAAATGGATCCCACTTGTTGCTATAACAGCTAGAATGTTTCTGCTCAGATGATCTCATTCAGATCATCTTTCCATTTAACTTGCACCTACCTTAAAAAACAACTATGATTCCACATCTCAGTACAGGTACTCCTCGACTTATGACACAATTGGGCCCCAAATTTTTATTGTTAAGCAAGGCATTTGTTAAGTGAGTTTTGCCCCATTTTACAACCTTTCTTGTCACAGTTAAGTGACTCACTGCAAAGTTGTTGAATTAGTAACATGGTTGTTAAGTGAATCCGGCTTCCCCATTGACTTTGCTTGTCAGAAGGTCACCAAAGGGAATCACATGATCCCAGGATACTGCAACCATCATAGATGCCAAGCATCTGAATTGTGACACTGTGGCCACAGGGATGCTGCAAAGGGTTGTATGTATGAAAAGCAGTCAAAAGTCACTTTTTTCAGTGTTGTTATAACTTTGAATGGTCACTAAATGAACCGTTGTAAGTCAAGGAATACCTGTATTTGCTTTCTGGCCTCCATAACAGGACATGAATGTATTATTCTTAAGGGCAATCTGTGTGTGAGAATCGGTGAGATAGGAATGCCGTAACTTTCCATTCCAGTCTAGATCCAGCTGCTTCTTACTACAAATTCTGGGACATAAAAAGTTCCTATTAAGCAAATGGGTGCTTCTCCAGGCAAACTGCTGGTGCAAAAACTCTCATCTTTCCAATTTGGAAGGATTCCATGCCTCACTTCAGCTTCGGTCTTGATTGTCCCGTCTCAGAGGACTTTGGGACAGGAAAATCCAATCATTGCAAACGACTGTTGTAATTAATTTCAGCTCCCAGATTCTCTATCCAGAGAAATGCATCTTTTAGCAGGAAATGCACACCTCATGCAACGTGCAATTTCAGTATGAGCTTGCATAAATTGATATAGCTGGGGATTCACTTGTCAAAATACTCTAATGCAACGTATGTCCAAAAATGCAACATATGTCCAAAAACAACATATGCAACATATGTCCAAAACCCCAAGATTTTTCACCCAGATTTATGAGTCATCACCCTTGCCTAACAGAAGAGCTCTTTGCAGAAAACTAAATATTTGCAATTTATAAAGCCGAACAGGTAACATAATAACAGAATTGGAAGGAACCTTGGAGATCTTCTAGGCCAGGGGTCACCAACCTTTTGGACCTCAGGGACCACCAAACTCATAATTTTAAATCCCGCAGACCAGAGACCCTGGGAAAATCCCAAAAAAAGTCTGCAGGAAAATTCCCCATCCTGTTTTTCCCACCAATCAATCATTCTTTATTGGGGATCACAGGATACAGTCTCCAGCTCCGTTCTCAGGGGAGAGGGAGACTTTTGGCTTCATGCAAGGAAAGCAGCAGAAACAGCAGAAGGCTCTCTCTCCCCCCCAAACTCCACCAGAAATGAATCTTTGTGAGACTTGTCGCACCGGCACAGCCTCTTGGAGCAGGATGCCTTGCAGGGTCCCAAAGACTCGTTTCTGGTGGAGTTTGAGGGAGAGGAAAAGACTTTTGCTGCTTTCCTTGCATGCAGCCAAAAGCGGAAGAAGAAAGGAGCAGAAAGAAGCAGCCTGGTGGCCAGGCGAGGCGCGTGAGGTGAGTGGGACAAGTTCCCCCCCCCCTCTGCGCTTTCCCCCCTCCCCTCACTACAGTGGTAGGATTCAATATTTTTTACTACCGGTTCTGTGGGCGTGGCTTAGTGGGTGGGGCAGAGGAAGGATACTGTAAAATCTCCAATCAGGTCTGGAATTTGCCAATTTTCCAAACTACTCAAAATTTCCACTACCGGTTCTCCAGAACTGGTCAGAACCTGCTGAATACCACCTCTGCCTCACTACCTCATGTTTTTCTCAATGCAAGCGATGCAATCCTTGTGTTCTCATGGGCCATGTGGACGGTGCAGCCTTGTGTTCCCACGCACCCTGGATTAATTACTTTGGGGGTGACATTTCTCTGCGGATCACCAGAATTTTCTCACAGCCCACCAGTGGTCCCCAGCCCATTGGTTGGCAACCACTGTTCTAGGCCAACCGCTGCTCAAGCAGGAAACTTTATACAGTTTTAGACATATGGCTGTCCAATCTCTTAAAAACCTCAACTTCTGGAAGTAAGTTGTTCCCCTGATTGTTCTAACTTTCAGGAAATACAGAACTAGTCTTATTAGACAAAGCAATGCAGCAGTGTTTCTCAACCTCAGCCCCTTTAAGATGTGTGGACGTTAACTCCTAGAGTTTCCCAGCCAATCTTTAAAAAGTAGTTCTTAGTCTCTGGACCTTCAACATACTTTTAATTCACAACTGAAACCTTTTAAACTGGGTCCAAGTGCTGTAAAAGAACATTTAGTCACCAGCATTTAGATAAAATGTCTGTTAACCTCTGCACTCTGTGCATTTGGGGTGATAGAGGAGGTCTCCCTGGCTGGAGGCTCCAACTGATGAGAATTACCTCAGATTACCTCTGCATGTTCGGTTTAGATGCTGTATACTGAAGCTTGAATTTATTCCATGTCAATTTTAAATGTTAACTATCTAGCAAAGTATTCTCATCTTCTCATGAGGAACTTAGAATGAATGAAAATTTGAGGTGTTCAGAACTTTGATTGTTGCTTCTGCCAATAACGGAGGCACAGATGGGCACATACAACTAGATCATCATTGCACAGAAGTGTAATATAAAGAGCCATGGTGGCACATTGGTTAGAATGCAGTATTGCAGGCTAACTCACTGCCAGCAGTTTGATCCTGACTGACTCAAGGTTGACTCAGCCTTCCATCCTTCTGAGGTCAGTAAAACAAGGACCCAGATTGTTGGAGGCAAGATGCTGACTCTGTAAACTGCTTAAAGTGGGGTGTAAAGCACTACAAAGCAGTGTATAAGTCTAAGTGCTATTGGTGTCTGTCCATACAACTCTGTTAGAACATGAAACACCTGTCTCTTGACAACGTAGTTTTTCTCAAAAGGCAGGTGTTTCAAATTCTAAGACTTGTACAGAGAGAGGAGGGAGGGAGGGAGTGACTGTTCAACATTACAATGGCACTTTAAAAAGTGACTTATAACCATTTTTCACAATCCCTTGTTGTTAAGTGAATCTGACTTCTGCATTGATATTGCTTGTCAGAAATTTGCACCCAGGACACAAAGATGAAAAGATTAAATGCTGCAAAGCAACCAGCCTCTCCATAGCCGAACAAATGTCAAGGGAGTCTTCTGATGCGGTATTTTAAATTTTCCAAAAACAGAATTCAGTGTCTCCAACCTGCCTTTTGTCTTTTCCCCTGATGTAGAGAATCACAGAGGTGACTTTGGAAAAGACAGCAGAGACTGTTAGCAAAATATGAGTTAAGGCCAGGAAAGGAAGATGATAGAAAGAAACTTAAGTGATTCTATTTGACATTCTTGATGTAAGAGGGAGAGAACAGGAAACACTACCAGACTTTCAAGATTCTGTTACTCAAAATCTATTTACCAGAACAACAGTTGAAAGAGACCTTGGCGGTCTTCTAGTCCAACCCCTGCTCAAGCAGGAGACCTTATATCATTCTGGATAAATGGCTGTCCAGTGTCTTCTTAAAAACTTCAAGTTTAAAAACCTACAGCTTCTGGTGGCAAACCATTCCACTGATTGTTCTGTCAGGAACTTTCTGAGTTCTAGGTTGGATCTCTCTTTGATCTTCCACCTGTTATTTATTGTCCTGCCTTCAGTTTCTTTTTAAAGTATGTTGAACCACTCTTCTCTGTGACAACCCCTCAAATATTGGAACACTTATTGTATCACTCCTAGTTCTCCTTTTCATTAGACTAGACATACCCAGTTCCTGCAACTATTCATCAGGTTTATTGCTCTTCTCTGCACTCTTTCTAAAGTCTCAACATCTTTGTTGTGACCAAAACTGGACATAGTATTCCATTTTTTAAAAAATTAACGTATGGCACGTTAGCCAGGGATCACCGAGGTGGCTGGCTGCCTCTGTGAAAGGAATTTTTTCAGGTGGTGTTATCTTTACCCACAGGATGTCTGAATGCCGGTAGGAATCAAGCCATTGAGCTGCTGACTTCAGCAATGCACAGGCCCAGAATCTTACCACGTGAGCCACCGCAGCCCCATAATATTCCAAGTGTGGTCTTATCAAAGCAATTTGAAACTGTTCCACATTATTTCTGGTGATGTCTCTATCCTGACCTGACGTAATTTGAAGTATTGAAATCCAGCCTGGTAGTTTTAATATACTTGACCCCATTTCATTCACTCAAACAAAGAAAGACTAAACAAGCCTTTGTGCTTTTAAAATTTATTTAGTGTTCTTGGTGCCAAATTTCTAGCCCTCTCCCACAATTTTACCACCATTTGTGCAAATTATTTTTATAGACAGAATTCAGACTACAGCAATAGTAGATCTTAGTAGGCCTAAGTCTTCACTTTCAGAAGCCCAGACTAAAGTAAGAGAACAGTCAATATGACTTTGTCTTTTAAATGAAACATACTGTGGAAAGGCGTTACAGTCAAGATAGAGTGGCATCAGCAAAATTAAATGGTCCAAAATTTCTAATGTCAGACATTCTTTTCCACTGTTGTTGCCTTTGTATTAAAGAGGAAATGATGCCCTAGAGTAAATAGCCATGAAATCTGATAAAGAATAGCGTTACAGAGTTAAGCCATTTAGCTAATGACTTAATGAACATTAGTGTGATGCAGAAAACACCAATAATTTAAACAAAAATCCTCTGAACACATTAGATGCTTTCTTGATGCAGCAATAACAAATGAAAATTTAACTTTACAGCATTGTCCATGGCACTAAAGTGCTAAAGACTGCATCCTTCCCCCACCACAAATACAAATCAACATTGAAACAAAACATGAAAAAAATAAATAAAATCTCCTTGCTGACCACAACATGGTTAGCAAATGGAACAGTATGATAGAAGGACAAGAAATGAACCATCTAACATAAAATGCTGGAAGAGTTATGGATAACCTTTAGATCAGAGGTCTCCAATCTTGGCCACTTTAAGACTTGTGGATTTCAATTCCCAGAATTCATGTGCTGGCTAGGAAATTCTGGGACTCCACAAGTCTTAAAAGTTGCCAAGGTTGAAGACTGCTGGTTTAGTTTAAATTCTAGGCAGTTGGGTGTGCCATGGCATTCTGGGAATTATAATTCCAAATAGGGGAAGGCTCCCAGATTTGATCCTTCTGAATCTACATGCTTTGAGCTACAAAATGTGGTTGCGGATTGGATGAGCTGACGTAGCTAAACTGGTGGAAATGGCTGGGATTGATATTGTTATGCATTCGAGCTGAGTTCCCATAGGATGCATTGACTGGATACCAAGAACTGATGCAGTGGTATGCAGGCACAAATGAGACACACGATTCGTATCCTGGCACAGGAGACGGGGTGCATGTGTCTGTTACCACAGGGTAATAGACGGTTCCAGAAGGTGAAGAGGATTCTGGGATGGCTAAGGCACCTGAAAAAGGGGAACATAGCACATAAAAGATCAGCAAAGGATGCATTTCTTGGACCTTTAAATAATTAAATGGTTAAGGTCCTAAACATTTTTCTAATTATCAGACTGGTAATTGATTGTAAAGAAATGTTTGGAGTTGCTTAATTGATCTCATTGAACCTAATTCTATATATCCTTTATTGACCTCAATAAAGGTATCATTTTAAAGACTAAATCTTAGGCCACTGAACTAAATAATGGCTTGCATTGCTTTCTTACAGAACAGAATTAATTAAATCAGTGGTTCTGAACCTTTTCTTCACCAGGGACCCCCCTTTAAATACCTTTTGTGGCCATGGACCATGGACCCCCCAAAAGATTTTAATTATGTTTCTTCAAGCCTTTGTGGACCCCCTGTGATGACATCATGGACCCCCAAGGATCCATAGACTGAGAACAACTGAATTAAATCACATGTACACTTGTGTTGAAACCTCCGTTTTCTTCATTTTCTTCATCCCCCAATGATTAATTCATTCTTTTTCATTGCTATTATAGAATACCTTTGTTGTCATTGCATTCCACAAACACAATGAAATTTGAAAGCTATTTCAGCACAGTGCCCCAAACACCACATCACAATCACACTACAGAGTATTTAAAAATTTAAATAATAATAATAATAATATTAATAATAATAGGACTAAATCACAAGTGCACTGTTTGATTCAAGACTACTGCCTTGAAAAAGAAACTGCTCTCAGTCTATTGGTCCTCATTTTAAGACACCTATAACACCTTATGCCACCAAGTCTTCTCAATCATGGAATCCCTTTCCAGAATCTGTCCCCAGATTGGTTTTTCAGACAGTGATTTGAATTATGTAACTATATTAGATAGGTTTATCTGTCAAATAAACCCATCAGTCTCTCCCAATTTATCAACTACCACTGTAGTTTGGACAACTTCCATCCTCCTCCCCTACCTGATACAAAAACCATGCTGAGT
This sequence comes from Bungarus multicinctus, assembly GCA_023653725.1. Lineage (NCBI taxonomy): Eukaryota > Metazoa > Chordata > Lepidosauria > Squamata > Elapidae > Bungarus > Bungarus multicinctus. Next base: position 5,523,495 of record CM042841.1, read on the forward strand.
GGATGAGAGCCAGGTTGGTCTAGTGGTTAAGGTACCAGGCTAGAAAGCGAGAGACAAGTTCAAATCCCTCCTTGGCCATGAAAGATGGCTGGGTGACTTTGGGCTAGTCACTCCCTTTCAACCCACCTTGCAGAGTTGCTGTGGAGAAAGAGAAAGCTATGTTCTGTACATTCGCTTCCTCGAGTTATTTGAAAAAATAATAAAAGTTGGATACAAATAAATAAATAACCAAGTGTCTGGAAAATATCAAACTGGGTTAAAGTTGTACTACAGGCAATCCTCGACTTAGAACCATTGATTTAGGGATTGTATAAAGACTGTACAATGGTGCTGAAAAATGTGACTTAAGTCATAAGTCACAACTATTGCTGCATTCCCGCAGCCACGTGATCAAAATTGGCCGCTGGCATGTATTTATGATAGTTGCAGTGTCCCAGAGTCACATGATCCCGTTTTCTGACCTTCTGACAAGCAAAATCAAGGGGGAAGCCAGACTCACTTAACAACCATGTTAGTTACTTAACAACTGCAGTGATTCACTTAATAATTGTGGCAAGACAGATTGTAAAATGTGGCAAATCTTGCTCAGCAACAGAAATTGTGGACAAAGCCAAGGACTACATGTACACATTGCAATTTGCAAGACTGTCATCTCTTTCACAGCACACACTGTGAAATGGTGAAGCACACATTAAAAAAAAAAACAGAAAGCAAATTATTATTGCCGCTGTTACTCATGTTGAAGCATGAAATTCCATTCCTCCAGTACCATAATTGCAAAGCAAATACTTAATTCAGTGATCCCAATGACTGAATAAATCTATGTTCCAGCAGTGTTTAGTATGAACTGAATTATGTGCTAACAGAGGAACCTTTCCACGATGAACTGTGTGTCACGTGTTCTGCCGCAGAATTGCTTTCCCTGAGGTGCTTTTTTAAAAAGCAAAATAAAACCTCAGAGCAGCTCCAAGGAATATCTCCTGGCAGGAAAGAGAACGGTTCATTTTTCTCATCAAAAAGAAAAATGCTATTTTTCACCACAGCTGTCTTTTTTTCCCCTCCATGCTCCTCGGGGAGAAAATATATTAGTATTACTGCAAAGTCTGGAAAGCAGCATCATTAAAATTGGAAAGTGGCAGACTTGTAACTGGATTATTGAAGGAAACTATAATCCAAAACTCAGGATAACTGAGGAGCTTACATCTTTGCCTAGCCTAGAGCAGGTAGAAGCTCAATCTTCTTTTGAATATTTGATTGATATTCAAAAAGTATACAGAGTAATACAGATAGTCCTCAACTTATGACCACAATTGAGCCCAAAGTTTCTATTGCTAAAGGAGATAGTTGTTAAGTGAGTTTTGCCCCAGTCTGCCATGCCACAGTTATTAAGTGTATCACTGTACTCATTAAATGAATCTGGCTTCCCCACTGATTTTGCTTGTCCATAGGTCATAAAAGATGACTACATAACCCCATCATAAATACGAACCAGTTGCCAAGCCTCCATTTTTTATCATATGACCATGGGGATGCTGTAACAGTCTTAAGTGTGAAAAACGGTCATAAATCCCTTTTTTTTTCAGTGCTGTTGTATCTTACCTATACTTACAGCAGATGAATCCCACAATTATTAGATACTACACACACACAAAAGGAAACAGCAAATTACTTCCATCTTGTTACATAACTATGTCCTGACAAGTCATCAGGAATTCAGCTGAAGTATCTTTATCATTTTAAATTATTCAGGGCAGTGCAATGACTCAGTGGTTAGGTTAAGAAACTGAGCTTATTGGCTAGAAAACCAGCAGCCCAGGTTCAAGACCCGAGTGCCACAAGATTGGAGCGAGCTCCCATCCTTGCCCAGCTCCTGCCAACCTAGCAGTTCAAAAGCATACAAATGCAAGTAGAAAAATATTTCTCACTTTGATGGGAAGCTAACAGTGCTCCATGACTGCCCATGTGACCACAGAAATGTCTTCAGACACCGCTGGCTCAATGGCTTTGAAATAAAGATGAGCACTGCCCCCTGTACTCAGCAACAACTAGCGGAGTAAAATCCACAGGGACTCTCTTGCCTTTACCTTTTTAAACTATTCAAAGGTTATTAGATCTACAAAATCCTTTTGTTTTGATCTTGTTTACTAGAGTCTCACTGCACTGGTAAAGAATGAGTTAATTACGCTTCTTTTCATTATTATTACATTACATTTAGACCAAAATGGTCTAAAATGAAATAAAATACTAACTTCATCATTAATGAAGTTACTAGAAGGAATTATGCTATAAAGAGGTAAAAAAAGTTCAAAAAAATCAGACAGGTAACCAGTTTAACAAAATTATTGGCAGCAATAGGCTGACTCTGTAAACCTCTTAGAGAGGGCTGTAAAGCACTATGAAGCAGTATATAAGTCTAAGTGCTATTGTTATTGCTATGTCTTGGCCTCAAAACGGGCCATCCATCACTCTAGTTGAATGCTGGGTGGAAGCTATGGATGTATCAGTAATCCTTAATATATGATCACAATTATGACCAGAATTTGTTAAACTCGCTTAACAAATGTCTCACTTAACATCAGAATTTTTTTGCCCAATTAAGGTAATACTACCTGTATTGAATTTGCCATGCCGAATTGAAGTTGGTGATACTCAACTCAACCTTCTTAAACTTAAAATAGAGAGAGACCAACCGGTTGATGAGGCGTCTGCAGGCATCTGGTGCAGATCGTTCCTCCCTACATCATTGTAAGGCAGAGGTGCTGATGAATCAACCACAGAGACTTGCTCTGAATAGGTCTGGTAGGTTTCCACATGAGGTGGTGGTGACGGTGATTGCTGTACATACATCACGGGGTTCCAGCAGGTCTGATGGTAATACTAACACAATTCAAGGCAAGAAAATAAAATTTTAAATAGGTGAGTTACTTCTGCCCAGACTGGCAAAGTAGCTTTTAAAATCTGACTGTTTAGATCTACTTAAGAAGTGCCCTGCATAAATCAACTGTTTTACACAAAACACTAGATCGAGGGCAAAACACAACTTAATCCTAGTCAGCAGACCATTAATAGGAATGCTTTGTTCTAAAATGTGGTCAAGCTGTTTAGTGGCAGCCTAAAATTCTTTCCAAACTGAATTTTCTTATCTTTAGCAAGATTTGAGATGGAAGAGGTAAGGTTACAGGAATCAATAGAGCTATTTGCTGTTTAGAAACTATTTAGTTACAGTATTACTTATAATAACCACCAGGGTGGCATGGTGGTTAGAATCCAGTATTGCAGGCTAACTCTGCCAGGAGTTCGATCCTGACCAGCTCAAGATTGATTCAGCCTTCCATCCCTCTAAGGTTGGTAAAGAGAAGAGCCAGATTGTTGTGGAACAATATGCTGACTCTGTAAACTGCTTAGAAAGGGTTGTAAAAGCACTGTGGAGCGGTATAGAAGTCTAAGTGCTTTTACAAATCTGATACAAAGATGACCATCCAACAACTGAAAGAAGCTGTGCTTGACAGGGTATCATAAAGAGTACCTGCCTATAAAGTTGCCAAGAGTTGGACACAACTAAATGGTTAAAACAACATCCTTTACAAAGGAGCAGAAATTATTTTTCTGTGCTTTATGCGAGAGGCAAATAATACAGAAGAAGAATGGGAATCTATTTCTTTTGTAAACATTAACAAACAAAGAAAGTGAGTATGCTCTAACAAAGTAATGTAACTCTTGTCATACCCATCAGTACTGCTTCTCTTACAATCTGCTTGTCAGCACTGGGAAATATTTATTTAATTAGAGAGCAGCAGCTTAGGAAGTCAGCATGGATAAAAGCAATATATTTATAATCTTTTAAGAAAAGCTCCAGGTCTTGTGTAGACTTCAAACAAAGATTCCCTGTCAGACTTCAGAAAATTCTGAAAAACATCTGCATCTACCAAAGACTGACATCCCACTCTCACAAAAGATGGTTGTACCACTAGATTTTTATAGAGCACCTACCTGCAAGCCCAAATTAAAATAATACTGCAAAATCTTTGGATCTAAAAAAGAAAAAAACTTGGTCATTGCATTTCATACACATCCTAGAAGGTATGAATATTTGCATTTTTCTCATGTTTGTCCATCAATTTGTATAAAATTACCTTACATATATTTTCTCCCACATAATTAGCATTTAAATATTGGTTTACTAAACAAACTGGGGTTACGAAAAGAAAGTCAATTTTAGAAAAATCCATTAGTTTGATTAATTCTGCACTGGAAGAGAGCATTGTGGTGTTTTTGTAGCTGTACCTGCTTGACTTATGACCCCAGCTGGGATCAAAATTTCCCTTGCTAAGCAAGGCAGTTGTTAAGTGAGATGTGCCCGATTTTACACCTGTTTTTGCCATGGTTGTTAAGTGAATCACTGCAATTATTAAGTGAATCCATCTTCTCCCTTCAAAAATGGGCAGATGTAGTTCAGTTCATATTCAGGTGGTCCTTGACTAACAACCACAATTGCGACCAGAATTTCTGCCGATAAGCAAGGCAACTTTTAAGTCACACCCAATTTTGCTATTATTATTAAGTGAATTGTTGCAGTTAAGTGAATCATGTAGCCATTAAGTGAATCCAGCTTCCTACACTGACTTTGCTTGTCAGAATTTTGCTGGGAAGGTCGCAAATGGGGAACTTGTGACCCTGGGATGCTGCAACCATCATAAATACAATGCCAGTTGCCAAGCAACCAAATTTTGATCACATGATTGTGGGGGTGCTGCAATGGTTTAAGTGTGAGGACCTGTCATAAATCACTTTTTTTAGTGCTGTTATAACTTGGAAACGGTTGTTAAATGAACAGTTGTAGGCAAGGACTACCAATAGAAGAGGTATCCATGACATCAGGTGAACCAAAATCTGCAATGTGTAGATTATAAAGGTTTTTATTGCATAACACCTAGAAAAACAACTAAGACTGACAGCTAAATTTTCCAGCTCGGTTTCTCACAAGAATTATTATATGCCAACTGTTAGGACAGATCACAGCATGGGAAAAATACATTATTGAGTCATCCTTCTGCAATCTATTTCACCTTTTCTATTGTATACTTTACTTTTAAACCATTGAATGTTAGAACTCCCTGTCCTAAATATTTATGTAACACCACAAATTAGCAGAAGCACAACAGAGAAGCTAGAAACTGAATAGCCAGTTTTCCTTTTTAAGTTGTTGTTGCCTAATTTGCTTTCTGTGTATTTGCTGTTTCTTTTGCAACTTGCACAAGCAACAATAAGGAACAATTTAGTGGAAACCTTAGCGTTAAATATTCAGCTAAAAACAGAAACCAGCACAATGCATATATTGATGTAATTTGCAGCTGCTAGTTTTGAACGTAAAATCTAACTAATGTTATGCATATTAACATCAGCATTTCAAAGCATGGTTAATACTGTTATACTTTTTAAAAAAATTATACAACACACAACATAAATTCTATTTACAAATTATACTTAGGAGAGATTGGACAACCATTTGTCTGAAATGGTATAGGGTTACTTGCCTAAGCAGGGGGTTGGATTTGAAGACTTTCAAGGTGCCTTCCAACTCTGTTATTCTATTTATATTTATTAACTTCAATATTTCAAAGCTTGGTCAATACTGTTATATCCTTTTAAAAATCTAATACAACATACATTCTATTTGCAAATATAGAATTGAAGCAAGCAGATAGTCCTGTAATTGGCTTTCAATTTATTTTGATTACAGTTAATTCCTGACCCGCTGTGTGCAGGTACTCTTCAGCATACAATGGCAATTGGGATTGAAACCGCCATTGCTAAGAAACATGGTCATAAAAGTTTGATATCACATGAGGAGGCTGTTTTAAGCAAAGAGTACATGGATTTTTCAGTGAGGACCACATATGACTGCAACTTTTGACCTTCTGTCAGCTTCCCCATTGACTTTGCTTGTGGAATGCTCTCAGGGAACATCAGAAATCACAATTACATAACTGTGAGGATGCTGCAACAGTCAAAACTCTGACTGGTCATAAATACCAGTAGTTCAGCGCTATTGTAACTTTCAACAGTCACTGCCTGGAGGCCGTGCGGAGTTGGATGGGTATGAACAGGTTCCAATTCAACCCTACCAAGACGGAGTGGCTGTGGTTTCCTGTGCCCAGATACAGCCAGCTTATTCCATCGCTGGCTGTGGGGGGACAAACTTTGGCCCCCATGGGAAGGGCACGCAATCTTGGTGTCCTCCTGGATGTACGGCTGTCGTTGGAAGAACACATAACGGCCGTCACCAGGGGGGCTTTTTGTCAGGTCCGACGGATCTGCCAGTTGTGGCCCTTTCTGGATCTGGGCGTGCTTCGCATGGTCAAATCTGCCCTTGTCATTTCCCATCTTGATTATTGCAATGTTCCCTACATGGGGCTCCCCTTGAAGAGCATCTGAAGGCTCCAGTTGGTACAGAGTGCAGCTGCACGGGTGATTCTGGGGGCCTCTCATAGTTCCCATGTTACACGACTCCTGCACGAGCTGCATTGGCTGCTGGTAGCCTTCCAGGTGCGATTCAAGGTGTTGGTGGTTATCCATAAAGCGCTCCATGGCTTGGGACCCTGGTACTTATGGGACCACCTTCTGCCACCATCGGCCTCCCGTCGGCCTGTGTGCTCTCACAGGGTGGGCCTCTTTGGGGTGCCGTCAGCTGGACGATGTTGGCTAGCGACCCCGAGGGTATGGGTCTTCTCTGTGGAAGCACCCTCCCTTTGGAACGAGTTGCCCCCGGAGATACGGACTATCCCTGACCTGAGGACTTTCAGGCACGCATTGAAGACTCATCTTTTTCAACGAGCCGGTCTGGCCTAACAATATTGTGGGATTTTAAATTTGTTATCTTATAGACCCTTGTTTTTATTGTTTTTTACTATTTTTAACTTTGGCCATTGATTTAATCTGTTTTAATCTGTTTCTAAATTTTGAATTTCTTTGTAGTGTTTTAATTTGGCTGTACACCGCCCCGAGTCCCAAATGGGAGAGGGAGCAGTATATAAATTAAATAAACTAAACTAAACTAACAAATGGTCATAACCCAAGGACTCCCTATTTGCAATCTTCAAATGAAATACAACTCTGAAGTCATGGAGTTCCTATTAAAAAGCTTGTTTTCTTTGCAAAACAGCTTCAACATTTTCTTTCTACCGTAGTGGATTTGGAAAAGGAAGAACCATATAATTAAACCACTTTCCTAGTCCATTCCCTCTCATAATGTGTTTGATGGATAGCTTTTTACAACAGTGAAATTCAGATAGCACCAGCGACAAAGCTTAGAGAGACATAACCAGTTGGTCTATTTCAAATTGTATTCCAAACACTTGGATACATCCATGATTATGTTTCCCTTGTCACAGCAGTTAAGCAAAAGCACATTTAATACAACTACATGTTTTAAATGCATACTCTTATAAAAATATGCCTTTAAAACATATTTGAAGGATTTCTCCAAGCCAAAATAACTGAATCAGAAGTTTCTGGCATTCAAAACCTGCTACATAATAAAGTCCCACATTGTACTTTAATCTGGATAGTCCAAATTAGTTAATGCATATAATAAAATGTAATTCCATAAGCATTTCAAAAATTGACTCATTTTATGCAGTTAAAATTATTCCCACGTATCAGAGAAAATGATATCTTACCTCTAGGCAGGTCACTTCCACTCGGATCACAAGAATAAGGGGGTGTAACACTGTCATTTTCTCCCACATCACTGGCAGGAGGAAGGGGAGGTGACTGATACACTGACACAACTATTTGAAAAGTGAGGAGACAAATGTTAAATTAATTTTGAAAGCAGTGGAATCCACAAAACAGACCCTAAAATTTATGCAATGAATCCATTGGGGAAATTTAAGTAATCCCACTCAGAGTTCTCAAAATAAATTTAAACTGGATCAACAATCCAAGTCAAAATGAGAACCTAAATAGATTTGATCTTGTTGCCTCTGCCAAGTATCTTCTAAAATATGGAATGAAGTCAAAATTTTGCACGCACAGATGAAAAAACACAGTATAACCAGCCCCTTAAAAGGCTCTATTCTGAAGGATTTGACTTAGAAACATATGGTTGAAAGTAACTGTGGAAGTCTTCTGGTCCAATCCAACTCAAGGCAGGAGAAAATAAAACCAACTCAGTGAAATGGTTATCTAGTCTACTCTTGAAAATCTCCAGCAATGGATACCCACAAGCTGTTCCATTAATTAATTGTTCTTCTTCCCTGTAACTTTATTGCCTAAATACATTTGACTCCTCCAGAAGATCAAGTGAACGTACTTCAATGTCTTCTAGGGACTAAACAATCATTCTTATTCAAAAACCATCTGGTAGTCAGGAATCATAAACTCTAAGCATTTTCCAGAAATACTTCAAGTGAAATCAATACTCCACCTGGCCTTCCTACAGAAGAGGTTACTAAGATCGGTGGCACAGCATTCTGGGGAGCAGATGCAGTGATAGTGACTTGAGTTGAAGCACTGCAGTTGGAAGAAAAAATGGCGGCTGGAGCTGTATTCACACAGGAAGAGCTGGATATAATGGCAGAATTTACCATGAGCTATGAAAGAAGAGGCAGAAGGGTCAGCATCTTTTCACGAAATGGTGACATTCAAACATAAAACACAAGGCATCCCAGGAACAAAAGATTTTGCAGTATGAAGTATTTTCTCATGTAATTAATAGATTTCAATTTAATTAACCCAATTTGAGTGTAACAATAAACTATAGTTTAGCATTACTAGCATGCATGCTGATAAGAGTTGCAACAGTGAGTGAAATGAGCTGCGTATAAATTTAATAAATAATACTTATAATAAACTAATAATAGGCAAAAATTCACTTCTAAACCTCTTAACTGAATGCCATATGGGCCAAGTGACTCTAATTTTAAAACATCCTAAATTTTGTCAACCTAGTGGAGTATGAATTTTCTGAGATGAATTACACAGATGTCTGCTATAACAAAGCATCATTTGCAATGAAATCTGATACAAAATATTAGCAATTTCCTGATTTTTCTTCAAACTACTCTGGCCTTTAATAAACCACCATGATTGTATAAATGACACAGCTTTGAAGCAGCTGGGTTGGGGGGCACCACTGGGGGGGAACATACTTTGAATGATATGGAAGAGAAAGTAACTAAATTGGTCTTTGAATGATATGGCAGACAGAGTAACTAAATACTATGATCAATACGATTAGCATGATTAATCCCCTTGAATGTAATAACTTTCTCCTAAAGTCACATTAAACACTGGAGAAGTGTTTCTCAACCTCAGCAATTTTAGGAGGTGTGGACTTTAACTCCCAGAATTCCCTTGCTAGCCAATTTTGGAAGTTGAAGTAACAGAATAACAGAATTGGAAGGAACCTTGGAGGTGTTTTAGTTCAATCCACTGCAGGAGACCCTATACCATTCCAAACAAGTGACTGTCTAATCTCTTCTTCTCAAAACTTCCAGTGATGCAACTTCTGGAGGCAAGCTGTTCCACTGGTTAATTGTTCTGTCAGGAAATTTCTTCTTAGTTCTAGGTTGCTTCTCTCCTTGATTAATTTTCATCCGTTGCTTCTTGTTCTGCCTTCAGGCGTTTTGGAGAGGGTTGACCCCCCCTCTTCTTTGGGGCAGCCCCTCAAATATTGGAAGACTGCTGTCACTCCAGTCCTAGTTGCTTTTCTCTCCATTCTTTCTAGAGTCTCAACATCTTTTACATGACATGGTCCACACATCTTAAAGATGTCAAGGTTGCGAAACACAGCACTGGAGTTTGAAGACAACTTTGGGAGAAATTCAGTAGTGAATTTCCATTTTAGTTACCTAAATGTCTCATTTCTTTTATCAAAGTTAAGTTAAAACGTTTGTTTCGCAAACACTTTTGAGATTTTCAGAACAGTGAAACTCTTCTTGATACCAAGTTATGTCCTCAGAAAAATTTACCTTCTGAGAGTAACTGTAGGAGGTAGCTGCTTCCTGAGAAGAGACACAATTTGCTCCTGCATCCTGCAGAGACTAGACAATTCATTTTTAAAAGAAACAGCAAAAGAAATGAGAATCAACCTTATGCTATGTTATTAAAGGGTCACTTGGGCTAATGAAAAACAAGAGCTATTAAAGAATTTTTAGAGAGATGAAAGTGGCTAAGTCTTTGAATATACATGTTCTGTGCCAAACTCTGAATTTTGTTTTCTGTTGAATCCCATTATCCAAATCCACCGCAAGACAGGGATTTATGTCCTGATATGCAGCTACTTCCAAACCAAACTTTCTGTATTCTTCTTCTGGTCAAACTGATGCCGTTCAAATGTTCTGGACTTCAGGTCTATGATTTCCATGCATATCTAGAAGGTCAATAAAGTCTAAGCCAAGAAAGTACATCAGTTGGCAGTTCCTGTGGAGGTCTTTGAACTATGAGGGGTCTTTGGTGCTCTCTGAGCTTGCTTGTTTTCTTTTTTGAAAAAGTTTTTTTATTTTTACAACAAAAACAACAAATAAAACCATCTTTCAATGTGTGTGATATATGTTGGGTACATATATCTTGTTCGCATAGTAATATTATTATACATTTCCTATATACTCTCTCTCTCTCTCTCTCTCTCTCTCTCTCTCTCTCTCTCTCTCTCTCTCTCTCTCTCTCTCTCTCTCTATATATATATATATATATATATATATATATATATATATATATATATATATATATATATATATATATATATATATGTGTGTGTGTGTAAGGTAATACAAAGTATATATATATATATATATATATATATATAATATATATATATATATATATATATATATATATATATATATATATCCATTCTAATTAACATTCTATATCATCTTTTTCCATTATTATATTATCATTAACATTATAATTTCAGTTCTATATTATCTTTCAAAAACAAATCTCATCCTTGCAAAGCTATATTCATATTCTTACTCATTCAGAAATAATCAATTATAGTATATTATTATTGTTACCACATATTTCAGCTTCTTAGTCTTCTATCTCGCCATTCATAAAATAAATCCCAAATCTTATAATACTTTTTCTTCCTATTCCCTAATTGCCATTGTTAGTCTACTCATTTCCACACATTCCATTATTTTCTTAATCGTTTCCTCCTCTGTCAGAATTTTTTCATTTTTCCAATTTTGTGCAAACACAATTCTAGCTGCTGTTAGTACATTAATAATCAAATATGTTCTCTTTATTATAATCTTCAGGCAAAATTCCCAATAAAAATATATCTGGTTTTAGAGCTATATGTTATTTTATCATTTTTTCCAACCACTTGTGTATTTTAGTCCAATATCTTTTAGCTTCTATGCATGTCCACCACATATGATTCAGGTATCTGATGGCATTTCCAACATTTCACCAATCTGTCTTTAAACATCTTGGCTATTCTTGCTGGGGGTAGATGCCACATTTAAAACATCTTATACAAATTCTCTTTATAGGTCACTGACATTGTTAGTTTATAATTTCTAGTCCATAATTTCTGTCATTTATCCAAATCTATCCCATATCCAAAATTTCCCCCCATGCAATCATTGTTTCTTTAACTTGCTCTTCTTCTAATTTCACTTCTAATAAATAACCATATAATTTTTTAATCATCCCCATTTAATCATCCTCTCTTCAGTGCTTGTTAAGATTTTATCTAGTTCAGTCAATTCTTTATAAAACCCATTTATCTTCATATCTCGAATGTCTTTGCAAATATGAATACCAATTTATATTCATCCCTTGTTCATCTAATTCTTGCTTTGTTTTGAGTTCACCCTTTTCATTTAAGATTTCATTATATCTAATAATATGTTCCATTTTAAAAACATTTGGATATGCAAATGCCTCTATTGTCAAGTAGAAATACCAGACTGGTATTTTCATATAATGGTACTCCCTTATTTTCTCCCATAGTGTTAAGAAAGCATCCCTGATATAATCTCTCCGAAAGTATCCATGTGCCTTACTTTCATTATACCATTAAAATGCATTCCACCCAATTGCAAATCATGACTTTCCAATGTTAACAGTCTAACATTTTTCAATACAATCCATTCTTTCATCCACATCAATATTACTGGCTGGTAGTATAATCCCCAACTGGGTTGTCCAAAACTTCCTCTTGTTCTAGTGTCTTGCAACAATTTTAGCTTAATTCTTGTCATTTCAACATCATTTTATTTAAGTCCTCAAAATATGTTTTCTTCAGTTTTATTGGAATTGTCTGGCATAAGTACAGTATTTTTGGCAATATGTTCATTTTAATTGTCGCTATTCTCCCTGTTAAGTATAATTGTAAATTTTTCCATTTTTCCAAATCTATCACAAATCTATGTTTCAGTCTATCATAATTGTCCTTTTTAAGAGTTCCACATCTTGCTGCCATTTGTAACCCCAAATATTTCACTTCTTTGTGATCTGGATATTTAATCTGTCCATTAATATCTTTTGTTTTTCTATCATATTCTTCACTAAAATCTTAGTTTTTTCCTTATTTATTTTCAGTCCTGTAATCTCTCCATATTCTACCTTTTCTATCAGGGCCTGTTTCCAACAGTTCTTCCAATATAAAAACCAGATCATCTGCAAATGCTTGTAATTTATACTCTTCCTTTTTTATTTTCATTCCCTTTATTTCTTTATTTTTCCTAATGTTTCTATTCAATATTTCCAGAGTCAATACAAATAGCAGTGGTGACAGCGGGCATCCTTGCCTGGTTCCTTTTTTAATATTAATTTTGTCTGTCAAGTCTCCATTTATCATTACTCTTGCTGTTTGTTTGTAATATATCGCCTCAATTGCCGCAATAAATCTATCTCCAAAGCCCATCTCCTCCAGTTGCGACAACATAAATTGCCAGTTGATATTGTCAAAAGCTTTTTCTGCATCTAGAAAATTTGTTTCTGTGGATGTGTTTCGTAGGATTCCTGTGTATTCAGTATTATCCTCATATTGTTTTATATTTGTCTCTTAGGAAGAAATCCATTTTGATCTGAATGTATAAAGTGATTCAAATAACATTTAAGTCTTTCTGCCATTATTGAGGCAAATATTTTATAGTCTGCATTTAGCAGAGATATTGGTCTATAATTTTTTATTTGTTGTAAATCGCTATCTTCCTTTGGTATAAGTGTAATGTATGCCTCTGTCCATGTATCAGGAACTTTATTTTTTATCAAAACCTCATTCATTACTTCAAGCATTATAGTACTAATTGATTCCTGTAATGTCTTATAAAATTCTGCTGGTAACCCATCCAGGCCAGGAGCTTTCCCAATGTTTTGTCTATTTATTGCTTCAGTCAATTCCATCATTGTTATTTTCTCTTCTAACATTGTCTTAGTTTTATCAGGTATTTTTGGTAATTCTGCTTCTCACAAATACTGTTTAACTTTCCCTTCTGCGATAGTCTCTTGCTCATATAATTTCTCGTAATACTTCTGCACTATTTCTTTTCTTTTCTTCATTTCCATAGTATACCGTTCCATTTTCATTTATTAATTGTGGTATTCTTTTTGTTTCTCTCTCTTTTTTCAGTTTGTATACTAACCATCTACCTGGTTTATTTGCATTTTCGAAAAAGTTCTGTTTAGCTCTCCTAATTTTTTGTGCCAATTCTTCTTTTTCTATTAGTCCCATTTTATGTTTAACTATATCCATTTGGTTTTTAAGATTCTTATCCTGTGGATTTTGTTGTAATGCTTTTTTCAATTTCTTATAATCCTCTTCTAAGATCTGTTGTGGGTTTTTTATATTCCTTCTTCTTGTATAAGTTATAATCACACCTCTAGTATATGAGCTTGCTTGTTTTCTTGCAGATATTTCATTATCCAAATTTGATAACAGTGCTGCACTGATGATGTTACTCAGGGGTGGGATTCAAATTTCTTAACAACCGGTTCTGTGGGTGTGGCCTAATTTGTGAGTGTGGCTGGGTGGGCATGTGACTGGGTGGGCATGACTTACTGACTGGGCATAGCTTAGTGGTCATGTGACTGGGTGGGCATGGCTTGTATGTAAATATTATAAATATTTATGTAAATATTGATTTTTTTATAAAAAAAGAACAACTTTTACCCAAAAGCAGGTAAAGCAGGCAGGCAGATTGAATTGCTCACAGAATCACAGATTAACTTAGAGATCTATCTATCTGCAATCGGCTACCTGAGTCTGTCACATAAAATTTGCTTGCAAGAAAATTCATAAAATTTGCTAACAAGCAAACTCACAAAATTAACTCACAACACACCATGTATACATATAAATATTGATTTTTTTATAAAAAAAGAGCAACTTTTACCCAAAAGCAGGCAAAGCAGGCAGGCAGATTGAATTGCTCACAGAATCACAGATTAGAGATCTATCTATCTGCAATCGACTACCTGAGTCTGCACTGAAAAGCTTCAGTCCTAAGGAAGGTTCGGCTCTGCTTTTACATTAGCTAGAAAGCAAGAAATCCCAAAAATTTCCTGCTTTCTAGCTAATCTAAATCTCCCGGCATAGCAGAACAGCTGATGGTCAGGAGAAAAAAAGAAAAAATAGCAACTTACCAAACCAAGCAAGTTGGATGGCTCGCATGCCAGGTAAGGAGTAAGTGGGCAGGGAAAGGGCGGGGTCAGCCAGTGGAGCGATTTCCCAGTTCTCTGAACTGGGGACAATCATGTGTGCAGCTTTGGAAGAAATCATCAGCTCTGCCGTCTGGACAGCTGACAAGTGCTTTGCTCAGGTGTACAACGTTTGAAAATCCTCTTGTTTCTTGCTTTTTCAACCTCAGCTGTGCTGTGCAAAGAAGCTGAGGAGGGAAAAGCAGGGAATAAAGGACAGCCTAGATCCTGGGCAGGCAGGTTGGCCAAACACCCAACCGGTTCGGTGTCAGCTGCTCTTCACAGCTACAGGTTCTATAGAACTGGGCCGAACCGGTAACATCCCATCCTGATGTTACTGAGTTTGGGTAATGAAACGTCTGCAAGAAAACAAGCTCAAAGAGCACCCCTCATTTCAACCCCAAGCTATTAATATTCTTGTTTATTTACATCTTTGAACTATGGAGCAGTATTTCATCTCCAATGGTTATCTTTTTGTGCTAAACATTTATCATGTGAGTTAGCTTTGGAAGCCATGTGAAGCAAGAGATATCAGTTTTTGGCACATTCTATTGGGCTTAGCCACAACTGGACCTCTTACTTATTTGCAAAGAGAGAAAAACAGAGACAACTTTTGAAAACATTCATAAAAATGGACCCTCACACAGTAAGTTAGCCAGCAACAAAATTATTATATAAGTAATGGTAGTCCTCAACTTATAAAAGTAATTGATTCTGGAATTACAGCCACAATTCTTTGCTGTTACATGGGTTACCATGTGACAATGCCTGATTTATAACTTTATTTTGCAGTGGTCATTAAGTGCAGATGGCAGTCATTAAGTTAATCTGTTTTATCCAGTGGCCATTTTTTCCTATAAGGTCTACTGTTCTTTCCAGCACTTACATTGTTTAACACTCTTTAATACATGAGGTAACAAATTTCCGCTTTATAATTACATATAAAAACCATCTGAAACAAATTAGTGTTTAAAGTTGTATGATTAAGATCTTACAATTGCTAACAAATCCAATAACCACACAGGGTCTCCCATTCTGTAAAATGTTAAATCAAATGATCGTCTGTTCGATAAGCCAGACACAAAAGTAAGACCAATAATAAAAATCCCCAAGAAACCAGGTTCTGCTTACTGGAAAGATAGCTAAGGATACCATGCTGCTATCTTTAGAGCAGGCAGTGAGAAAACAGGATTGTTTACGGTCTGTATGTTGGTCCCTTGGCCAAGATGTCTTCTAACATGGAATGGGACAGCTTGGTATGGCCATCATGTCTCTGCCAAATCATCATTATCAAGTTGTTGCAGAACAACTCACCAGGAGTGCCTGGAGAGAAAGCCAGGCTGGTGGGCAGATGGGCAGAGTGCAGAGCAGCAGTGGTGGCTGAGGGCTTCCCATCAGAGGGAGAGCCAGGTGGGTGAGTGAATGAACAAATGGGCACAGCGCAAAGTAGCAGTGGTGTTCAGGCCATGCAGCAGTGAGTTGTTCCCACAGCAAATTGGCTGCATTGACTTGTCCAACAACTTGCAGTGATGAGCTGGAGGAAGCAACTTGGTGGTGGTGAGCTGGCTGCATTGAACTGGCCATGCTGAGTTGTCCTAAACCCCTTCCAACATTAGCAACTGAGCCACTACAAAGTAGGAAAGCTGACAACTATTTTGAACCTCCACCTGATCATGCACCATTTTCATTACTTTGTGCAAGCTTGTAGAAATGTATACAATTCAAAGACTACTATCACAACAGGTATTATATGACAGTGCCAAGGTTGGAAATTGCTTTCACATCTCCTTTGAGATCCTAATAGGCCTCTGACCATGCTAATTTCAATGTTCTTAATTAAAGCTTACCAAATTTGCAGTAGATTCAGCTGCATTAAATACTGTGGTTGTTTTGCACTCTGGATCTGAAAAGCAGGGAGAAATATGAAGTTGAAAGCAGCAGCTATTGGGTATAACTATTTACTACAAAAACAATAGTTATGAAATAGACATTGAGGGAAATACTCTAGTCTCACCTGGAGGAGTATACAGATAATCTTCATGGTATTCTCCTTGAAAAGCAGAGGGTAAGTGCACTATTAGAGACACATATCAGAAGTAAATTTCATGCAAAATAAATAATTCCAAGAGAAAGGATGTAAATCTAGCCTCACATTTTAAATTATCCAAACACTTCAATGAATTTCTCCCAATGCCTTATGCTTCAAATTTCACAATCCCCAAAGTGCACAACTGCTAAACAATTCTGATTGGACATCAAGAATTCTTAAGATCTGATTGTGTAAAACTGGCTTGAACGATGGAATATGGTAGCAACATTTGTCATATTATCATATTGTTTTGTTAATCTATGTAAAACATTAGCCAGATACAAAGTCAGCAAAGTTCAAGTTGCTAGATTGATACCTGGTTAGTCTATATAAAACCTCACAACAATAACTAGATGTAGCTAAAAGTTTCAGGACAACATACTTTGCTGGAAGGAAGAAACCTGTTTTCCAATACAGGTAGTCCTCTCGACTTACAATCGCAATTGAGTTCAAATTTCCATTGCTAAGCAAGATAGTTGCTAAATGAGTTTTGCCCCATTTTATAATTTTTCCTGCCACAGTTGTTAAGTGAAGGGCTATGTTTGTAAGTCAAGGACTGTCTGTATAGTCAATGAAACCAGATAAATTGCATTATTTATTGCACTTAATTGATCTTTTTAAAAAAGATACTCAATTACTCAAATTGTCAATCAACATATAAAATCAATTCAAAAAAAAAATCTAAATGCTTAGAAAAACATTCAATGCTTATGACTACAAAGTGCTTCAAACATTTGGCATAGTAACTATTTTGGAAAGGTAACAAATGTATCTGAACTTTTTTTTTCATGATTTATTTTATTTGTGTAACATATAAAAATTCCATTTCAATCAAACAGTATTTTGTCTGGGTACAATTGTTTTTAGGCAATCATAATCGGTGTTTACCATAGTATTCATCACAATAACATTAATGCTATAATAACAGTAATATTTAGCTTATCTACTTTAACAAATCTCCATTTTGACATTTATCCTTTTTATGTCCCCATATTTCTAACTTCTGTTTTTATTATCTAACCATTGGTAAAATTGGTCACATATCAAAAATATAGTATTTAGTTTCTTCTTTGTCCTTAATAGTAAGTGTTAGTCTATCCATTTCTACACATTCTAATATTTTCTTAATTACACACTCATCTGTCGGGATCTCATCATACTTCCATTCTTCTGCAAAAATTATTCTGGCTGCAGTTAGTACATGTAAAATCAAATATATATTCCTTTTGTTGTATTTTTCCGGCAGATGCCTAATAAAAATATTTCTGGTTTCAAGTCTTTATGTTGTTTTATCATTTTTTTCTAACCAAGTATGTATTTTCATCTAATATTTTTTAGTTTGGGGCATGTCCACCTCATATGGCAATATGAACCAGGTATTTGACTGCATTTCCAACTTTTAGCAGATTTATCCTTATACATTTTTGCCAGTCTTATTGGTGTAAAATACTATCTATAGAACATATTATACACATTTTCTTTATATGCAGTTGACATAGTCAATTTAACATTTCTATTCCACAATTTCCACCATTTATCCAGTTCTATTGCATACCCAAAATTTTTAGCCGAAACTATCGTCTCTTTTACCTGCTCACTTTCAAGTTCAATACTTAATATGTAACAATATATTTTCTTTATCTGTTTTTCGTCCATTCCAGTTAATATCTGGCCCAATTCTGTTAATTCTTTATTAAAACCATATATTTTAGCATCTTTCTCATATCGAGATTATATCTGCATTTGTGGCCACCATGCAATGTCCATCCCTTGACTACTAAGTTCCTGCTTAGTTTTTAGTTCCCCTTTTTCATTCAGAATATATTTATATCTTACAATTTTTTCCATATTGATTACATTAAGATGTATCAATGCTTCCATTGTGGAAAGCCAGACTGGTATTTTTAAATAATGTTGTTCTTTAATTTTAACCCATACTGATAACAATGCATTTCTAACATAATGTCTTTGAAAGTAACTGTATATCTTATTATTTTATTTATTTATTTGATTTGTCAATCGCTTACAGGATAATAGGTATAAGGACAAACATAGTTATGAATACAAGAAATGAGTACATATAAGAAAAATAAAATAAACAATAGGACAGGGACGGTAGACGCTTTGGTGCACTTATGCACGCCCCAAAATGCATGCCAACCCAATTGAAGGTTGTGTTCTTCTAAAGTTAGTAGTCTTTGATGCCTCAAATTAAACCATTCTTTCACCCATGTAAGTATTGATGCCTAATAATACAATTCCCAATCTGGCAACCTAAAGCCCCCTCTTTTTTTGGAGTCTTGCAACATTTTCAAACCTATTCTTGTTTTTTTCCCTAACCAAATATATCTTATTATATTATTTAGTTCTTCAAAATATTTTTCTCCAATTTTATTGGAATTGTTTGGAATAAATATAGTCTTGGTAAAATATTCATTTTTACAGTAAATATTCTTCCTGTTAATGACAATTGCAGATTTTTCTGTTTCTCCAAATCTAGTTTAATTTGTTGCATCAGTTTAATATAATTATCCTCTAATCATTGCACATTCTGCTGTTAGTTGTATCCTAGGTACTTCACTTTTTTGATTATCTGTATATCAATTATTTCCATCAACACTCTTTTTTGTGTATTTGTGAGGTTTCCAACTACAATTTTTATCTTGTCTTTGCAACTTCCCCATATTCTTCTTTCTTTTTTCTTTTTTAAAAAGGTTTTTCTTTATTAAGCAAACACAAACATAAAAAATACATTAAAAATGTTGAAAATGGTACAGTCTTCCTAACATCGATCTTTGTCATTACTTTGGTAAGTCCAATAATAATACATAATTTCATTCCAGATACATTAAATATACATATAATCTCTTGAATCTTCCTTTTCTCTAACCAAACATAATATTTGTCCCATAATTTATAAAAATCCAAATCCTCCTTATTTTTTAATTCTTTTGCTAGTTTATCTTTCTGCGCATGTCATAATTTTGCTAAGTATTTCAAATTCATTTGGAGTATCCTTATTTTTCCATTTCTGTGCGTACGCCAATCTTGCTGCAGTAATTATATGGATTATTAAGTAAATGATTTCCATATCATATTTCCTCATATTAATCCCCAACAGAAAGAACTCCAATCTATGTTTTATTTTCGTCCCACATATTTCTTCCAGCCATTTATGTAGTCTATGCCAATATTTTTGGGCCTCTCTGCAACTCCACCACAAATGATAATGTTCCTTTTCTTTATTGCATTTCCAGCATGTGGGGGAAAGTTTTGAATACATTGTTGCCAATCTCGATGGAGGTATGTGCCATCTATAAAATAATTTGTACAGATTTTCCTTAAACGGTATAGCTAAAGTCATTTTTTTATTTCTTTTTCATAATAATTGCCAATCTAAATTTATGCTATACCCAAAATTTTTCATCCATACCACCGTTTCCTTTATTTTTTCTTCTTCCAATTTAAATTCGAATAACACTTGATAAGATTTTTTTTATCATCTTCTTCTCACTTCCTAATAAAACTTCATCTAATTTTGTTGTAGTTTTACTAATTCCCCATTCTTTCTTATACTAAATTATAAAGGGGAATTACAAACTAGAGAAGATTTGAAGAACCAAGGAATCGATATGGAATGGTGGGCCTATTTGCAACTCCAGTCGAAATATCTAAAGGATAAGAAATCAGAGGTGATGATTTTTTTCTTATCTCAATAAATGTGGGTGCATCAATGCTTCCAAAGTTGATATCCAAATAGGTGTTTCTACATACATTTGTCTTTTTATTTTATTCCATATATTCATGAGAGTCTGTCTAACTTTATGTCTTTGCACATAGTTATAGCCCATTAGATTATCCTGCCAGAGGAAGGTATGACATCCGGACTGCAAGTTGTAACTTCTAATGTTAATATTCTTTTATTTCTATGGTTTATCCAATCTTTCACCCAAGTTAAAATTGCAGTTCTGTAATACAATTCCCAGTCAGGTAGACCAAATCCTCCCCTTTCTGTAGTATTTTGCAGCAACTTCAATTTAATTCTTGGTTTTTTTCTTTTGCCATATAAAATTTGCTGTTATTTTGTTCAAATTATCAATAAACTTTTTTTCCCTTCTCCCTGACAACTGGCTCTGCCCCCCTTCTATCTTTCTAATTAACTTCAGTCCAGCTTCTAATGGGTCTTCAATTTTAAAGACCAAATCATCTGTAAATGCATGTAGCTTGTATTTCTCTTTTTTATTTCCATTCCTTTTATTTTTATTTTTTATTCATCTTGTCTAATATTTCTGGCTAACATTCCAAAGTCAGTATAAATAGCAAGGGGCACAGCGAAGATCTGAACTTAACATTCATGCTATGCTAGGTCTAGATTCTAATTGAGAAACACATTTTAAAATAATGAAAAAAACCACTGGTGCCTGCAATTGTACATATTGAAATTTTCAGATCACATCTATCCTGAAAAATAACAGCATATTCAATTTCAAGCCAGGAGACTTCTGCAAAGAATTTTTAATGACTTTTTAAAAACTCTTAATATCCCAAACTTTGTAAAAGAAATGAATGAAGCAGTAACTCTGGTAAAAGGAATATTTTTGCTTTAACAATTATGAGTTGGTTACAATTGGTTGCTTAGCAACTATTCAAAGTTACACCCTATCTATAAAAGAGAACTTACAATCCGGATCTGAAGATCCAACAGTTCCCCCCCCCCACCCCATGTGATCACAAGATAGCACTTTGGGGGCTTGGCAACACAGACATTTGGAGTACCCCACGATCGTGTGAGCATGTTTTACAACAATTTTGCTGAAAACTGGTAGTTACTTCCAGTTTTCTGCAAAACTATGCCTATAGTGAACCATTAGTTTGCTTAACAATCACGGTGTTTGCTTAACAACCATGAGATTTGCTTAAAAACTGCCACCAAAAAAAAGTCGTAAAATTGGAAGCATCTGTCATTTATGACCATCACAACTTATGGCCATAATGGCATGGCTCCATTATCGTCATAATTTAAAGACTATGTTTTGTGCACCTCTTATGAAGCAGAACAAGTTGGAAACTGATGGCGCAGTGGTTAGAATGCAGCAGTGCAAGCTACTTTTGCTGACTGCCAGTTGCCAGGAATTCAATCCTAACCAGCTCAAGGTTGACTCAGCTGTCCACCCTTCCAAGATCGATAAAGTGAGGACCCAGATTGTTGGGGGCAAGATGCTGACTCTGTAAACCACTTAGAAAGGGCTGTAAAGCACTGTGAAGTGGTATACAAATCTTAACACTAATGCTATTGCTATTTTGTGTTTATCCTTACCAGTATCAGTTGGTTCCTCTACTTCTTCTTCGGAATTATTCAGCCCTGGCTTGTTTGTGGGGATGGAGTTTGAAGTCCTTTTTGTCACCCAGAATCCTGCAGGAGCAGGAACTATTGGAGCTGGGTTACCCTGATTCTGAGAAACAAGTCAGATTATTTATTAATTCACTTCACTTTATTGCAAATATGCAGCACAGTTTCAACATTTCCTTCTAACCCTGACGGTATGGAATATATGTGCTGGACTTCAATAGATAGTAGATGCTCTGAAATATACTACATGATTCTAAAAAGAAGTTTATGAAACAGCTTGATAGATTTTCCAAATTTGAATGAGAAAATAATCTTTACTAATAATTAGAGCTTTCAGAATTTATTTTTAAAAATCAGTGTAGAGAAGGGCAGAAAGGGCAAAAGCAAGCTTTAAAAATATTCATATACAAAAACCTCATTTTCAGGTTTCTGACATAAAGCAGAAAATCTCTTGTTTTGGCACTTTTAAAATCCCTAAATTCAATTTTATGACAGCAGAAGTTGCCCTGAGGATTTTATTATTATTTTTTTCTCAGAATAAGATTTGCCAACACACATTTATACCTTTGAAAGATACTGTTAAATTAGCAGTTCTGTTCCCTTTTTATAATTAACCCTTTTAAACAATTTTGTGGTGCACCGCTCAATTAATAAATTTTAGTCCCATGAACAAAATGGAGAGCCTGAGTCTTTGCAATTATATTTCATCTGTGTAGATTGATCTTTTCCCATAATGAGGATTTAATCAAACTTGATTATTCTTCCTAACAACCTGCTAGATTAATTCCAGGCCATTTAATCCAGCACTCTCTAATCCCAGGAGTTTCCAAACTTGGCAACTTTAAGATTCGTGAACTTTCCCCTTGCAGTCTTGTCCATCCTATCCTGTTGCTTATCTGTAAAACATTTGCTTTGGCATTTTTCAACTTAATTCAGCTCAAGAACTTACAGGTAAAGCAGGAAAGTTGGCATCATCCCCTTCTTCAATCTCATAGAAAGTCATGGTTTCTTCTACACCTTGAGGTTCCGCCCCATTCTCAGGTGAAAATCCATACTGGCACTCTTTATTTACACATTGCATCTGTCTGCGACTATGGCTGTATGAACTTCCAGAATGATCAACAGGTTAAAATGTCATCACCACCACCATATAGTTCAAGTCTAAAACATTTGGAAGAAAATGCCTACAGCTGCAACTACAATAGACATTTGTGCTCAATTGTTACCAGACTGGCACTTTTGGCAGTTAAGATTCATGTATTGTGGCATTGGCCTGCTGCATCAACAAAGCAATAGTTTGGAATCTGAAACAGCAGAGATCCTGGGATTCTTTGAAAAACGTCTTGGTTGGAAACGGTTTAACATTGCTTCAAGGATACAGAAAGTTGCATCCCTTGAACTGAAAAACTTAGAGGAACTAGGACAACAGTAGAAAAGTATTTTACGGGTAGGAACTTCACAGGTTCCCATCCCATGCATATAAAGGTTGTCATGAAACCTAGCTAGGGAAATAATTTTGTTTCACAGCAGTTGGAGAAAGTTAACGGATAATCCATCTCACTACAGCTGACCCCAAACGATAGCTGAGGAATAACACTGGCCGCCTAGTGTATTTGAGTAAAACAATAGGGTTACAGTTACTTACCGTGATCTATATGAGAAGTTATCATAGCTCTGATAACATCTCTTTGCTGGACTAGGAAAAAATGCTATTTCTGGCCCAGTGATGTTGTTCCTGTTTATAAATCGGGCAGATCCCCTACATTTCAAAGGATAAAAAAGCAAAGTAACTACGAATTTAGAAGGCTCAGGGTGGACTCTTAACTAACCCCATTTGTATCTCTGTAAACATGTCTGTGAATGAAGAAACGGCAAAGCAGTTCAGGCTCAGCTATCGTTTGGCATTGTGCAAGTGTGTGCAATTTGTGTAGGGTCCTGCCTTTCTCTTCCATCTAGCATATTACTTTTTAATTGCATGTCCCAAATGTCCTTTTTCACAATGCAACTGGACTTTGTTTTTCCTTGAAGACCTTTCACATCTCTTCCAAGAAGCTTCTTCAGGTCTGGAGTTCTGAAGAGCTGAAAAAACTTCTTGGGTGAGAAACAGAAGGTCTTCAAGGAAAAACAAAGTCCAGTTGCCTTTTGATAAAGCGTCTTTAGGACAACCAGGACCTGGATGACTGAGAGTCTCCATAGACATTTTTAATTGCATGTCAACTATACTAAGTCACACTTCAATAAAAGTCAAGAAGACCTTCAAGTCCACCTTAACTTCTGATGACTTGGTAAGACAATCATCCACAGACATGGGCTGTGTAGAAATTTAATAAATAAATATGGCTTTCCTGGCAGCAATACAGAATGTATTTGCTAGTATTTCTGCCTTTGATATCTTTTCATCTCTCCAATTTGGTTTGTAGCTCTGGGTTTTCCTAGATCAGGGATAGGGAAATTTGGCTCTTTTATCACTTATGGACTTCAACTCCCAGAATTCATGAATGAGCCATAAAAGATTCCTCATCCCTGGCCTACTGGTTTTTCATTTGTAGGGGAAATCAATTTTTGACTTGAATGGGACTGTTTATTAAACAGTCCCATTCAAGTCAAAAATTAGAACATTTGTATATTAAATATTTGTATAGTAAACATTCAAGTCAAAAACTGATTTCCCCCCACAACTGAAAAACCAGTAGGCCAGGGATGGGGAACCTTTTATGGCTCACTCAGGAATTCTGGGAGTTGAAGTCCATAAGCCCTAGATGAACTCAGTTATGTAAGTTGTAGATCATATTACTGGACAGGGGGTGAGAATGAGAGCATTTTATTGTCATTGTTACTTTAAAAGTTCTCCCAGTTTGGATATAGCATTAATTTACAGAACGTAGGTTTGGAAGAAAGGAGTAGATGAACCCAAATCACAAGTGAATCGGGTGTTGAAATTATGGTGAAGTGGGCTAGCAAATTCTTTCTCAAATTTAATCACCACTACAGGTCATTCTCACTTAATGATAGTAATTAGGACCAGGATTGGTTGCAAAGTGGGACATCACATGACTATGGGGAGGCTATGATGGAGAGAATTTCAAGAACAGACAATAAGCCTTTTCATTCAGCACCATCATAACTTGTTTGATGAACTAACAGCCATTAACCAAACAGTTAGTCCTCAGCTTACGACCACAATGGAGCCCCAAATTTCAGTTGTTAAGCGACACATTTGTTAAATGAGTTTTGCCCTATCTTACTACTTTTCTTGCCACAGTGAATCACTGCAGTTGTTAAGATAATAATCTGTTGTTAAGTGAATCTGGCATCCCCATTGTCTTCGCTTGTCAGGAGGTCGCAAAAGGAGATCATATGAACTTGGGGCAAAATGGTCATAAATATGAACCAGTTGCCAAGCACCTGAATTTTGATCACATGATTGTGAGGATGTTGCAAAGTGTGAAATAAGGTCATTTTTTTCAGTGCCGTTGTAACTTTGAATGATCACTAAATGAACTGTGGTATAAGTTGAGGACTACCTGTACTACCTCTAGGTACATTTCAGTTAAAATATTCCTTTCTAACATGTAAATGAAGTGTGCGAGAATAAAGGCTGAAACAGGGAACAGCGAACAGTATCTCTGTGAATATTTTATGACACTATTATGCTCAAATCAGCGTGATGCTTATGGCCGAAATCAGCAGTGCAACCATCTCTCAACTGCCTATCAGTGAAACAGGTAGGAGAGATTACAAGTCTCTTTACCTCGACATTCCGTATCCCCGGCTGGTTCTCTGGGAATTCTGAAAATGGTAATGATCGTATGGATTTATATGTCCATTTGGGGTGCAGTGGACCAAAGGTGAGCGATCTGACGTGATGCTCTGCTGCAGGCGAGGTGGCAGGATAGGGTGGCCTCTGCTGTAAGCTACAGTCATGTAGACTTCCTTTCCATGCATTTTCTTGAACAGTTTCTTCCGTGTTTTCATATCCATGTCTGGAAGGGGAAATAAGAATAGGAAGACCAACTGAAACTTTGGCTAGGATTAATCTACAACTGGGTCAGTTTTCTTATTTTTGCAACTGGGGACTCTTTTGTTTATTTATTTGTTTGTTTATAATAAAACAGTACTAGAGCAGGAGGGGAGAAATTTAGAACAATCTTAGGAAAAGTTGTCATGGAACAGTAAATGCTTCGTTTTATCTAAAACTAAATGTGGGGAACAGAGAGGAAAGGAAGTTGCAGCAGAAGGGGCCTCATGTAAGAATCCAGGCAAAGTCCAGTTGTATAATAAAAAGTTTTAAAGGTAAGTTTATGGACATTGAAAAAACCCCGTCTTTTGGAATCAAACAAGAAGAAAGGATTATTTGTGTGTCATGTTCCAAAACTCAAACCCTCACCTCTTTTAGCCCATTCAAGATAATACTTCAGATATGAGAGCAATTTAATAGATCTACAGGATGGTAATTAGAGAGCAGGTTTCACATCTTTGGGGACTAGACAGTGGGAATGCTCTTAGAAGATACAAAAAATGCTGATATTTTAAGTGAAGTGTCTACTTATAGAAAATCTCCTTCATTATCTCTCCAGATATCTACTTTATGAGTACATTTAAAGTTATTAACAATGATAAATTCTTGAAGCAAGATTTGTTGCAGCAGGTCCTTAAAAGATTGTGAACTTTAAATTTGTTTGCTTTTTGGGCAGAGAAAACTTTTCAATTATATACCAGTAAAATATTTTGATCTTGCCACAGGTTGTGCCAGGTCTAAAAACATACTCCTTACAGTTTCTTTACAGTTCAGCACAGAAAAATGTCAGGGATTAAATGTGTGTTCACCTAATGAATGCTTATGGGAAGGTTGATTTTAATATTCTTTATTTTCTGAATGCTCACCTAGTTTTATGATTTTGTGTCATTGTAACTTTATTGCAGTATCTATCCATATTTACATCAGTTCTACTTTACCAGGTTAAATCTGCATTAAGCCTGTATTTCACCAGGATATTTTCAAATAGCAGAAAAAATATTCTTTAAAAATAACTTATTAAAAATCTAACTAGAATTCACATACAGCTCCATAAACAATAAAAATTCCTTTGAGATGCTTGAATAATAAAAAAGGTTTCAAAATTGATTCTCTTTAATTAATGTGGAGGGGAATCTTTTAGGCAAAACAAGGGTTTTAAAATGATTACTCCAGAGATCAAATTTGACTTCAGGAAGCATTTACCTTATAATTGCTTAAATATGACAGTGATAGTCCAGCAACTCAAAAAACAACAACAAATAAAGAACTAAGTTTGATCTACTGGATCTCAGAAGTCAACTATTGATGACATCAAAACTGAAGAACAAGGGGAGGTGGAGCTGATGTCACGGCAATACAGTGCCCTTTCATGGAGCTCTGTGGAAGTTCACCGAATTCTACCTGCTAGAGGGTCTTCTGAGATCTAAGTCACCCTGGAGGAGTGATGAACACAGAGAGGACACTCCATAGATCACAAGGAAACTGCAAACTCCTTGTTTGATCCAAAGGAAGCTTTGAAGGAAACTCTGCCAGGAAGAAAAAGATGGCCATTGTGTGCCTGACTGAGGCTGTGACAGCCAACTGGAGGAGAATGAAATAAAGATTTTGAAGAGCAGTGTGGCCAATCTGGGTGAGAACTTTCCAACTTGTGTTGAGGAATTTGCCCCCTTAATATTTGGACTAGGTGAAACAGTTAAGGCTATTTTGAACGAATGAATAACTATGATGGAATTGACAGAAGCAATTAAGAGACAAAAGAATAATAAAACGCCAGGACCAAATGGGTTACTGGCAGAATTTTATAAACATTTACAAGATACATTAGGACCAGTTATGTTGAAAGTTTATAATGGAGTCTTGCTAGAAATGAAAGTACCAAATTCATGGATGAAAGCAAATATTGCTCTTATACTGAAAGACGATTCAGATTTAATGCAGATAAAAATTTACAGGCCAATATCCTTATTGAATGCGGACTTTAAAATATATGCTTCAATAATAGCAGAGAGATTAAAAAGGGTTTTGAATGAGTTTATATATGAGGATCAAAATGGATTTCTGCCAAAGAGGCAGATTAAAAACAATATGAGAATGATTTTAAACACATTGGAATATTATGAAGCATATCCTGGGAAACAAATGGTGATGATTTTTCTAGATGCATAGAAAGCATTTGATAACATTAATTGGCAGTTTATGTTATTACAATTAAAATTCATGGATTTTGGAAAGAGATTTATTAATATGATCAAGGCAATATATCATAAACAAACAGCTACGGCGATGGTAAATGAGGACATGACAGAGAATTTTGACATAAAAAAGGTACAAGACAATGATATCTAATGCTAACTAGAAATGTTAGACAAGACAAAGAAATAAAAGATATGGAAATAAAAACAGAGAAATACAAGTTACAGGCGTTTGCGGACAATTCAATACGATTTAATGTACAAAAGAAATGGCAACTAAAACAATATCTGGGAAGAAAATAGCCCAAATTAGCCCAAACATGAATATGAAATTCCTTGTCACAATGCATTTCAATTAATAGGGCAGTGTTTCTCACAACCTTAGCAACTTTAAGATGGACAGATTTAATTCAATTGAAATCCACCCATCTTAAAAATTGGCAAGGTTGAGAAACATTGTCAAAGAGAAATGAGTTAGATGATAAAGAATGAGAAATGGATGACAAATTCATTCCCAGACAGAGGTTTATACTATTATTGGAGAAATTGCAGGTTGCAAGCTTCATTACTACTCCACCCAGCCATCCCATTACTATCTTCACTTATGGGTGTACCCACCTGGTATCTTCAGATAACTTCCTCCTTTTCTGTTGGACATCACGTTCCAGGTAGGAAGTGGAGTGACTTGAGTCACAGGCTTCAAATTTACCAATGGAACAACATGCCTACAAATCATCCCAACCAGAATTAATACAATCATAAAACAAAACTTAGAATCATAATGATACAAAACTTACTGTTCTTTCCATGGCTAGTTATCTTTAAGAGTCCCACACAAAGATGATTGAGTTTGCACAATGATGCCAACTGCTAATGTAAATTGACTTATATCACAATTAGAATTTAAATTAGTTGTAACCTTATTTAAGTTACTTAGACACAGTATAGAATCATAGGACTTGAAGGTCCAAGGCGGAAGATCTTATACGATTCCAGATAAGTGGCTGTCCAGTCGCTTCTTAAAAGCCTGCAGTGATGGAGCACACACAACTTCTGGAGGGAAGCCATTCCACTGTTAATTGTTCTGTCAGGAAATTCCTCCTTAGTTCCAGGTTGGATCTTCCTCTAATCTATTGCTTCTTCTCCTGCACTCAGGTACTATGGAGAATAAATCTCCCATTTCAGCCTTTCAAAAATTGGAGGACAGCTAACCATGTCACCTCCAAGCCTTCTCTTCATTAGGCTGTATATTAACTTAAGTAAAATAGCCTGAAGAAATATCAAAACTGCAAGCGCATTTTCATCAAATTGTCAGAGAACTGTCCATTTCCCCTTTTATAGTTACTTACAGGTATTATTCTCTTAGTAGGTTTCATATTGTGTTCTTTTGTAACACTATAATTTATTGAGTTTTCAGAGAACTCAAACAAAAATGAAGAATCAGGAAATATATTAAAGATTAATATATTTATGATCACAAAAGCTGCATGAATCGCAAGACGATTGATCCATGCAAAAAAAAACAACAACCCCCAAATGCAATTGTTTTAAAGGTTCCATAAGACTATGTCTTAAATGTTTAAGTAACAAGGTTACACCAGAACAAAAATTAAAGCTTTCATTTTCAACACACTTTTGCCTGGGAAATAAAATTAAAACGTTTTCGTGTTAGAAATTGTTGAACTGAATCCCCCATATCGTAAAAGAATTAAACCCAGCCCATCTGAGGAAATGATATGGAAAGTGAAATATCAATTTTGTATAGTATTAGTTATAATACTGTCAACATGATTTCGTAGCTAAAGTTCTGATATCGATAGCTCTACCAATGAATACAATTATATGATTAAAAGGAAAGAGATACATACTTCTCTGCCAGCTCTTCAATGAAGACGGTCACCATATTATCCTGTCCCACATCCTGTATATGGGCATTATAATATTTTCCTCCAGTTTCTAGCCGTACCTGGGAAAAAGAAGACTCTAACTGAACCCAAAGAGATACTCAGAATACTTGAGTTTTTCCACAGCCACACTGCCAAAAAGTGAAAATAGCCAGACTCAACTTCTGAACTGATGTGTTTCATTCTTGAAAGCTATTTCAGCCTTGCCTTGCCTTAGATCCAATAAACTTTGTAATCACTGCTTATAATCTGCTTATAATTTATATTTTCTGCCCTGGATGTTTGCTACAGCAGGTATCAGGTTGTAAGAATCCATATGTTATGAAATGGCTGGACTGCAACCTCTTAGATATGATTAATATTAAAAAAATATGCTTTTAAATATGTTGTGTATATGTAAATCAACTTATGTATAGCATATGTAAATCAATATGAGACAGTATGTCTAAATATGAGACAGATATGTAAATCAAAATAGTAGGCAGAGGATTTTTTTATTTGTGTCCTTTTCTAGTAATATACATACATACATATACACACACACTCACACACACACCAGAGGTGGTATTCAACCAGTTGTGTTTCAGGTGAGTCTCCTCTCCTAGCTTTAGAAGGAGAGAGGAAGAGAAAGGGAAAGAGAGAGACAAAGAGAAAAGAAAGAAAAGAGAAAAGGGAAAGAAAGAAAGAAAGAAGGAAAGAAAGAAAGAAAGAAAGAAAGAAAGAAAGAAAGAAAGAAAGAAAGAAAGAAAGAAAGAAAGAAAGAAAGAAAGAAAGAAAGAAAGAAAGAATCAAAATATCTAAAGGATAAGAAAGAGTGGGGAATTAGTGAAACTAAGACAAAATTAGATGAAATTTTTTTAGAAATTGAGGAGATGATAAAAAAAAATCTATCAAGTCTTATTGGAATTTAAATTGGAAGAAGAAAAAGTAAAGGAAATGATGGTGGTATGGAAAAATTTTGGTATAGCATTAATTTAGATGATTGGCAATTATTATGGAAAAGAAATAAAATAATGACTTTAGCTACACCCCAGCCAGTCTGTGGGAATTGGATAGTTACTTAGGAATTGTGAGCTGCCCCCTTAAGGAAATGCATCATGGGAAATGTAGAAAAAGGTATCCTGGGAAATGTAGTTCATGTCACGTAGCCACATCTGTAATACTGATTGGTCACTAAATTGACCCTTGAGGGGTTGGGGGAAGTTTCCTCCATTCTTGCCTGGACTCATGAACTGATAAGCAGCTTACGCTCCGTGATGGGTTAGGAAAATAACCATCTTTTACCTGCAATGCTGATATACAAAGGATTGGTCATTATAGAAGAGCTTCATCACAAATGTGAGTTATGAAGATACCTGATGTACCAATAAATGTTCTTTATTATGGATGTTTCGTGGAATTATCTATCTGCATCTGCACAGCCACAAATCCACCTCTGTGCATGAGACAGGATAAGACAGTAAAAGATGATCCTAATCCATTAGAATCTGTACCTGCATGTCATCTCTCTCTCTGTGTGAGCATCGGAACTCTTTAGATGCTGTGGATGTTGGGAGGGGCTGGAGTTCCACACAAGCTACAAACAAAGAGGCCCTTCTGCCCACCCACCCACCCACTCCTCCTCTCTGCTCATTGTCTTCCTACTATCTCAGAAACTGTATTTGCATAACAAGAAGAGCCAAATTTTACCCATCTGCCCTGCTTCTCCCCAGTTACTACAGTTGAATCTACCATTTTTAGCAACTGAAGATGATTTGCTATCTTTTTCTTCCTTTTTTCCTTCTGAGACAAAGACTGCATCTAGCATGCCAGAAGCTTCCACAGGAAGTCAGTCATTAAAATACCTTATCAGACCCCTTTGTCTTAAACTCTCTACAAGCTGTCTGCATGGTGGGAAGGGCTGGAGTTCCCCACATGCTACAAACTAAGAGCTTTCTAACCCACCCACCCCCCTCTTCTCTGCTCAACTTTCAAAAGAAACTGTTTGGCTGCTAGGAGGAATCCCCCCTCTTTCTCTATCCACCCACAAAGGCTCAGGAATCTGTCTGGATTATAAAAAAGGAATTTTAGCAGGACTCTGAATCTTAAAGCAGCCCACAGCAACATCTGGTACTCAAAGAGAAGTCTCCCTGAGTTTCCAATACGTGTTTGCATTGATAAACCCTTTGAAACTATTGTGAACATTTTAATCAATTTACTTCAAATGTTCCAAGGTTACCTGCAACCTACCAGCCCCATCTGGTGATCAAGAAGAAATTTATAGTGAAGTCAAAATAATTCTTCCTATTTTTTTCCCTTTTTCAAGAGCCTTCCACACACACAAAAAATTAAAACTAAACAACGCAGCCCACGGCTACATCTGGGCTCAAGAAGAAATTTTCCAGATTTTGATTTTTTTTACAGTTTCTCAAATATTGACCAGAGTGATTTTGAAAATATTGTGCACCATTTATTCAACTTAATTCAAAGGTCCCAAGAATAACTGCAACCTAACATGGGCATAGCAACAACATCTTCCTGACCCTCTGCTGCCACCTTGTGAGGCAAGCAACCCTTATAGGCATATTTTTGCGTTCTGCCCCCAAGTCTTCAGGCTATGCTGTGCATATTTCTGCGTTCAGCCCTCTAGTCCTCAGACTTCGTGACACAACCTCTAGTGCCCCCTTTTGTTGCAAGCTCATAACGCACGCTAGAAGCAGCCATACCGTGTGCTGTGCTAGCATCGTCCAGACTCTGCAGTGCCACCTATGTGCTCAAGTGTTAAATCCAGCAGCAATTCTACTTTGCTACCTGCTTGCAGCGTACCCTATTACAAAAAGGAATTGCACAAGAAACCACTAAAATTCTCCAAAATTCTTCCTTTGCCAATTTGAAGCATGGCAACTTCCTCAGCCATGACAGATGTCTCTGATGTACCACAAGACCCGAATCCTCCACCCACCCTTGCTGTAAAGGTGGAACCTGGTTCCCAACAACCTCCTTTAGATGTCCAAACCTATGGAGAAGCTGCAATACCTCCGAAAGCCTACGACCTCAGAAAGAGTAAGAAGCTTACCGAACCCATGGAAGAACTCTTGAAGAATGATTGGCAGCAGCAATATCGCTGCTACATAGACTTATGGGTGAAGCTTGAGAAGATCTGTGATGCCCCAAAACATAAACTGCCCCCCAAGAAACTCCACACATTGCTAGATGATCTAGATGCCCTTTTCGCACAGTGGAGATGCAGCAAAAACAATCTCAAGTCCATCCAGTCAGGACTGGGCGACCCCAAACTCCTAACACACATCCAATACTTTGAGGAGATTCAAAAGGAATGCGAAGACAGTGTCGAGGAAAGCAAGACAGCCCTCCAAGCAGCGCTCCACAATGCGCTTCGGCAGGGAGTTGCGTCAAGGGAGCAGGCCACATCCCACATAGCTCCTCGATCACATGTGTCTTCTTCCATCCATTCTAAACTGGCTACATCGCAGGCTGGTTCTAGTGTCTCACGCTAATTCTCTGCTGCTGGCTCCCACCATCCTTCCAGAGCATCTTCCCATCATAGCAGCACATCTAGGGCCTCCAAAGCAGCAAGTTACACCGAACGGGCTGCAGAAGCTGAAGTACAAGCTGCAGTAGCAGATGCAGAGCTACGCGCCACAGAGGAGGTAACACGACAGAAGGCAGCAATAGCGGCTCAACAGGCTGAAATAGCGGCTCAACAGGCTGAAATGGCGGCTCAGCAGGCCAAATTGGAATTGGCCGAATGGCGAAGAGACTCAGCAACTAAGACAGCACGAGCTGCAGCATGGTGGAAGATGGCAGACAACACCCCCCTCAACTTCAACCTCGAAGACTTTGGAGAAGAGACCCCAGATACATGGGTCAAGGCCTATGTAGATGAGCAGCACTCGCTTCGCAACAAGCAGATGCAACCGCCTCAGTTGCCTAGCAGTCTCCCACAACCAGGGAAGCACAGGGAAGAATCTCAACCAAAGACTCTGCACGTTAGTTATGCTACTGATGTACGACCTAAGGTACGAGATTCACTTCCCTCCAACAGCAAACCTTCCCCAACTGATGTTGTATGTAATAAGGTCCGAAATTCTCTTCCCAACGCTAACAACCCTACTCCAACATCTCATGGCCTACCAGGTGAGCAAATTAGCCCACCAGTGCTCACACCAACTTCTCAACAAGTTGATCTGCAACCAATCACAACTACCAATACTGCTACAAGTGTTGCAAATCCAAACATTCGCCCAAATACTGCACAACCAAAGTGCAATGTCACTTCTGCAAAAGTGACCAACACCCAACCGCGCTGCATCCATACTTCGTAACCCTTCTTTGAACAAGGAGCCTCAACATAACACAGAAGCATACAGGGCTCCTCGGCAGACTGACAAACCACAACCAAAACTGAGCATGAGCGTCAACTGCACAGCACTGTGCACCAATTCACCACCCCCTCGTTCATGTCTTCCCATCTGCTTAGCCAAAGTGTACCCTGAAGGACGCCTTGAAGATGCCATGAAAATGTACGTGAAGATAGATACTCAAAGCACCTGTACCCTGGCCAGACTTGCATTCTTCGACCTCTTTGAGGTGCAACAGGACAAACTTCCCTTCACTGTATCAACGTGCCATGGACCAAGAAGCACAGCAGGGAGGAAAGCTACTGGACTTTGCATAGAGTCTTAGATGCAAGTACCCGATTCCCACTACCACCCGTATTTGAATGTGATGGGATACCAAACAACTGCAGTCAGATAGCAACACCCGAGGTCATAAGTAGCATGCCTCACCTACAGCACCTGGCTCATCACTTCCCCCCTCTAGAACTGATGGCTGATATCCTACTCTTGCTGGGAAATAATGCCCTACGTGCCTTTCTCTTCTCCGAGTCAGTCGGTGGCCCCATAGATGGCCATCAAATCTCCACTAGGATGGGGGGTCATAGGAATTGTCAGTGATGCCCAGACGCAGGCTCCAACCCTGGCAAATACCTTAGCACCATTCATTCCACCTGCCTTCCGATGCCCTTTAGCACCACTGAAAACAAGAATGATGTTCCAAAATAAAAGGCCACCGCCGATCAGTACACATTCACTAGGACACCCTAAATAGCTGCCAACAACCACTAGATGTCCACTAAGAGACTCGACACAGGCATATGCCTCCGCAACGCCCTTTCCAACAGCTTCCCGACATTCCCAATGCCCTTTGACATTCCAACCATTCCAACCCTAGAAGGCTGCCAGAAGCGACTTCCAGACTTTCACCTTTGCCACCACAAGTTTCTATACACGCTAAAAGGGGAGGGGAGGGGGGGTCGCGGTAGTTATTAAGGAGGATCTGTGTCCGAGGGAGGCCACTGTATCTCAGACGACCGGGTGTGAGCTCCTTTTCGTGAAGTTCGGTTCCACGGTTCAGGTGGGCTTGCTGGTCGCATACCTGGCTCCCTGCTATGCGGCAGCGGCCCTGCTTGAGCTCCTTGAGGTTATAGCTGGCGTGGCGGTTGGGACCCCCAGGCTTATGGTCATGGGGGATTTCAACCTGCCATCTGCCGGCGGTACCTCGGGGATTGCCCAGGAGTTCATGGCTTCCATGACGGCCATGGGCCTGACCCAGTTAATTCGGGACCCTACTCACGTGGGAGGTCACACCTTGGATTTGGTTTTTGTCTCTGATCAGTGGCAGAGTGATCTGGGTATAGGGGATATAGTTGTGGAACCCCTGTCATGGACGGATCACTCGCTCCTGAAGCTCGACTTCCGTTCCGCGCCCCCTGACCGCAGGGAGGCGGGGCCATTAAAATGGTACCGCCCCAGGCGCCTGATGGACCCTGATAGGTTCCTGACGGAGCTTGGGCCATTTCCCGAAGCTCATTCACACGACTCGGTTGAGGGCTTGGTCGCCACCTGGGATAGGGTGGCTGCTGGGGCCCTTGACCGAGTCGTGCCCTTGCGGCCTCTGACCCGGTGCCGATCCCATCTGGCTCCTTGGTTTTCTGAGGAGCTAAGGGAAATGAAGCGCCGGAAAAGACGCCTAGAGAGCAGTTGGAGGTCCAGCCGCTCTGGGTCTGACCGAACACTACTGCGTTCTTATATTAAGACGTATCTAGTGGCAATAAGGATGGCGAGGAGGTCTTACCTCTCCACCCTTATCGCGTCCGCGGAAAACCGCCCAGCCGCCCTGTTTAGGGTGACCCGCTCCCTCCTGGAGGTGGGAGCGCGGGAGGACCCCTTACAGGGACGGGCTGAGGAGTTTTCTAGGTTTCTGCAGGACAAAATCGCTCAGATCCGGAGCGAACTGGACTCCGACTGGCCATCTCCGGGTGGGGGGGCGGGGGTGGATATCGGTGGAGTTGGTTGGGTTGAGTTCGACCCTGTTACTTTAGAGGATGTGGACAGGATACTGGGGGGGCTTAATGCCACCACCTGTTTGTTGGACCCGTGTCCCTCCTGGCTGGTTTTGGCCACTCGGGAGGTGACACGAGGCTGGTTCCAGGGTATTATAAACGCTTCCTTGAGAGAGGGGCTGCTACCTGCTGCCTTGAAAGAGGCGGTGGTGCGGCCCCTCCTCAAGAAACCGTCCCTGGACCCAGCACTGTTATCAAATTATCGTCCCGTCTCCAACCTTCGTTTTGTTGCGAAGGTTGTTGAGAGTGTGGTGGCACGTCAGCTCCCGCAGTGCCTGGATGAAGCGAGTTATCTTGACCCCCTCCAATCGGGTTTCAGGCCCGGGCACAGCACGGAGACGGCTTTGGTCGCGTTGGTTGATGATCTCTGGAGGGCTCGGGACAGGGGTTGTTCCTCTGTCCTGGTCCTATTAGATCTCTCAGCGGCTTTTGATACTGTCGACCACAGTATCCTATTGCGGCGGTTGGAGGGGTTAGGAGTGGGGGGCACCGTGTTACGGTGGTTCACCTCCTTCCTCTCCGACCGTTCGCAATGTGTGTTGACAGGGGGGCAGAGGTCGGCCCCGAGGCCCCTACTATGTGGGGTTCCTCAGGGGTCGGTGCTCTCGCCCCTGCTGTTCAACATTTATGTGAAGCCGCTGGGTGAGATCATCCGTGGCTTCGGGGTGGAGTTCCATCAGTACGCTGATGATACTCAGCTGTACATCTCCACCCCGGGCCACCCCAATGAAGCTGTCGAAGTGATGTCCCGGTGCCTGGAGGCCGTGCGGAGTTGGATGGGTCGTAACAGGCTCCGGCTCAACCCGACTAAAACCGAGTGGCTGTGGTTTCCTGCGCCCGGATACAGCCAGCTGGTTCCTTCGCTGGCCGTGGGGGGAGAGGTTTTGACCCCCGTGGAAAGGGCGCGCAATCTGGGTGTCCTCCTGGATGTGCGGCTGTCTTTAGAAGAGCATATTGCAGCCGTCGCCAGGGGGGCTTTTTATCAGATACGTCTGATTTACCAGTTGCGGCCCTTTCTGGATCTGGGCGCACTTTGCACAGTCACGTCCGCCCTCGTCATTTCCCGCCTGGATTATTGCAATGCTCTCTACATGGGGCTCCCCTTGAAGAGTCTCCGGAGGTTACAGCTGGTCCAGAATGCAGCCGCGCGAGTGCTTGTGGGTGCCCCTCGGAGCTCCCACGTTACTCCGCTGCTTCGCAGGCTGCACTGGCTTCCTGTGGCCTACCGGATTCGATTCAAGGTGGTACTGATGGTATTTAAAGTGCTCCATGGCTCGGGACCTGGGTACTTACGGGACCGCCTGCTGCCATCGTCAACCTCCCGCCGCCCAGTACGCTCCCACAGGGTTGCCCTGCTTGGGGTACCGCCGCCTGGCCGTTGTCGGCTGACGGCCCCGAGAGTTCGGGCTTTCTCTGTGGGGGCTCCCTCCCTATGGAATGATCTTCCCCCGGAGATACGGTCTATGACGGATATCCTGACCTTCCGGCGCGCGGTGAAAACTTTATTTTTTAATCAGGCCGGCCTGGCCCAGTAACTGTGTTTTAGGTTTTTAATTAAATTTTAATTGGGGTTTTTAGTTTTAAACTTTTAAATTGAATCTGAATTAGACAGCTGGATTAAATTATTTAATTTATTTTTAACTGTATTTATTGTATATCTTGTATGTTTTAGTAGGCTGTACACCGCCCCGAGTCCCTTTTTTGGGAGAGGGGGCGGTATAGAAGTTTAAACAAACAAATAAATAAATAAAATAAATAAAATGCCACCAGGGGTTACCAGCAGACTTTCACCTTTGCCACCAAGAGTTCCTGTATACCCTAAAAGGCTGCTAGAGGTGACCAGCAGACTTGCAACAAGAGGCCGAACTTGAAGATTGAACCTCAAGCTTTGCATGTTTTGCTTTGTTCGATGCTTTATTAATGTTTACTGTTTTTTCTTAGTTATATAGCTAACTGTTTATCTTAGTTAGTTATATGCTATTCAGTTAGTATTACTGTTTATTGCTTATCTTAGTTTATAGTTAATTTTTTTCTTCTCTTTTTTTAATAGTGGAATTTACAATTCCAGACGGGAAGTGTGCTGTCCCAGCCAGTCTATGGGAATTGAATAGTTTCTTAGGAATTGTGAGCAGTCCCCTTAAGGGAATGCATCATGGGAAATGTAGTAAAAGGTATTCTGGGAAATGTAGTTCATGTCACGTGGCCACATCTGTAATCCTGATTGGTCACTAAATTGACTCTTGAGGGGTTGGGGGAAGTTTCCTCCATCCTTGCCTGAACTCATGAACTGATAAGCAGCTTACCGCTCCGTGATGGGTTAGGAAAATAACCATCTTTTACCTGCAATGCTGATATACAAAGGATTGGTCATTATAGAAGAGCTTCGTCACAAATGTGAGTTATGAAGATACCTGACGTACCAATAAATGTACTTTGTTATGGATGTTTTGTGGAATTATTTATCTGCATCTGCACAGCCACAAATCCACCTCTGTGCTTGAGACAGGACAAGACAATACCGTTTAAGGAAAATCTGTACAAATTATTTTATAGATGGCACATACCTCCATCGAGATTGGCAACAATGTATTCAAAACTTTCCCCCACATGCTGGAAATGTAATAAAGAAAAAGGAACTTATCATCATTTGTGGTAGAGTTGCAGAGAGGCCCAAAAATATTGGCATAAACTACATAGGTGGCTGGAAGAAATATTTGGGATGAAAATAGAACATAGATCGGAGTTCTTTCTGTTAGGGATTAATATGAGGAAATACGATAAGGAAATTATTATTGGATTTAGCAAAGTAATGACAAAGATCAATGTTAGGAAGATTGTACCATGTTCAACATTTTTAATGTATTTTTTGTTTATGTTTGTGTTTCTTTAATAAAGAAAAACCTTTTTAAAAAAGAAAGAAAGAAAGAAAGAAAGAAAGAAAGAAAGAAAGAAAGAAAGAAAGAAAGAAAGAAAGAAAGAAAGAAAGAAAGAAAGAAAGAAAGAAAGAAAGAAAGAAAGAAAGAAAGAAAGAAAGAAAGAGGTAGGAGAAAGTGAATGAGATATATGGATAGATACATGGAAGGAAGGAAAAATGGAGAGGAAGGAAAGACACAAACCCTGGCTTCAGAAGACTCTTTGAAACAGTACAGCAATCTAGGGCTGGAAAGGATCAGAGGTCATCTTCTAGTCAAACTTGGCAAGTTTAAGACTTGTGGACTTCAACTCCCAGAATTCCTGAGCTAACATGACTGGAGGAGGAATTCTGAGAGTTAAAGTCCACAAGTCTTAAAACTGTCAAGTTTGAAGACCCCTGTTCTAATCCAACCCCCTGCTCCAGCAGGAGATCCTTACAGAATCATAGAACAGCAGAGTTAGAAGGAATGTTGGAGGCCATCTAGTCCAACCCCCTGCTCCAGCAGGAGACCTTATATCATCTGGAATCTGGATTATTTTGGTGCTGAAGGGGATAGTAATAAATAAATGTAGTAAAATATATTATAGCATTAAGTAGAGAGTTACTCTATATGCATTTGTTATCTCACTGTTGTAAAAAAGATTTCCTTAACCTTTCACTTGTTGTAAAACAATTATAAACACATGCCTGCAATCAGTTATACCCCTCTCCTATTAAGACACATGATTGTCCCATCTAAATCAATCTGAATCCATCTGTTTTCCTGGATTGATACATTTCACCCCAGCATCATCCCCTGGGAATGAAACGTACCTCTCTGGGAATGTACATACCTCCAGTTGGAGGAATCCACACCTTTGAAGTATGCTGTTAATAGCCTCCTTAAGTGGTCAATTGTGACCAATTAGATGGACAATAGGGAGAAGAGATAATGAAAGGTAAAGAGAGAGAGAGATTTGTCTTTTGCAAGAAAGATGTAAATCTAAGTTAGAGAGTTTTACAATGCAGTTATTCCACTTCTAAGAATCTTAAAGGTACAGGGCATTTTTCTGTATTTTGTAGAATTTTCCTCCCATGTCTCTTGTGATATGCTAGGAACTTCTTTCCAGATCTTTAACTTTAATCAAAGAATAAAAGTCTGCTTTCTTTGATTTGCATGCCTCAGTTTAAGTCTTTGTTTTGGTTCGTTTTTAGCTTAAGCGTACTGCCAGACCTTACAGTGCCTCTAACAGAGTGGAAAATTGGCAGAGGAGTTTATTAGGACAAGGCTGCCACGCAGAGAAAGGCACCTTCACTTATGACCACAATCGAGCCCAAAATTTTGGTTGCTAAGCAAGAGCGTTGTTAAGTGAGTTTCACCACATTTTACTCAATCCATGACATCTCCTGGGTCTAACAGTCATGTGCAAGCTATGGAAGTAAATCTGAAGCAGTGTGCAATGTTCTAATGTACAGAACTTATAGTTAAATATGTGGCAGAAAGTGGATTATGGGTGTGTTTTTCCAGACGCAGTGTAGTTGAATGTGTATAGTTTTAGAAGAGCTCTGTGTGTGTGTGTACATACACACAGTATATATAGTAGATAATGTATCTTTTTGTGTGTCTATACAACACTATACTATGTAATCTGTTTGTACACATGTGGCATATATACATAGGATTAAATAGTGTATTTTGGATATTCAGTAGTAGTAAATAATTAGATAGGGAAATTGTATCTCTTTGAGGCAAGGAGAGGACAGGCAAGGCATCACTTGATGTGAGTGACGTCAAGTTGGCCACTCCCGCCCTATCACATGACCACCAAGCCACGCCCATCCAGTCACATGACTGCTAAGCCATGCCCACCAAATAAGCCACACCACACAGAACCGATAGTAAAAAAATTTGAATCCCACCACTCACACATACACGCACATACACACACACACACATGTGTATATATACATATATGCATATGTATATGTATATATACACGCTTTTGATACAAGCCAGAACCATTTTATAAATAACTCTGGAAATAGTGTTAAGCACTAAAATTATATGAGGAGAAAACAGAAAATATTGCCACCTCTTTCTCCTGCAGTCACAGAAACGAAGTAGTATAATGTCTGAGGATAATTCAAAACCCATTTATAAAGTAGGATGAATATTTATTGGAAGTTAAATTTATGTTTCTTTTGAAAACTCACTGGAACTGGTATCAGGTTAGCACAAATGAGATCTGAGAAGATCTCAGCTAATGAAGCTCACCTAATTTGGGATAATGGTTTTAAGAACATGCAAGCCAAACAGAAATTTATGTATCAAGAAATAGTCCATATATGGAATTTTTCTCAAAATCAAGAGACCTAAAAGAAAAAACCTTTGTTATTCTAGGGTCAGAGATATCAATCTCATATTCCAGAACTAAGATTGTGGTATGGAACCTTCAACATAGAAAGCATAGCCTTATTCTCTGAGCCACAGAAACCTGGTTCACTCGCATCAAAATCAACAGAAATAAGATGGAGCAAATCTATAAATTTTCAAGATTTATACTTGTTTACTCTAGTAAGTCATAATAATGGATGTAGCAATCCCTTTCCATTTTTCCAACAGGCCCTAAAGGGTTCATCAAGTTAAATGTAATAAAGACGCTGCGCAATACACATCTCAAAGGGTTGTTGGTCATCAAAGTGGAAAATTGGGGATAAAACAGTGGAGTCAGTGGAGTTATGAACAGGAGACCTCAACAAAGCCTCAATTTAACTGAGGTCTTCAAGCTCAGAAAACTAACTAAAGACTATTCTTACTTCTGTCAAAGCACTTTTTAAATGAGAAATCTAGGTCAGGATCAGAAACCAGGAACTTTATTGTTCCAATAAAAATATGTTCTGCTGATTGCAAATGATTTTAAAGAACTCCTTTCCACAATGACCAAATATACCTTTTGCATTCAGTAAGTTTAATTAGAGCATGTCCAAAGTTGCTTCAAACAATTACCTTTACTAAACAAACACAAAGCACTAACCTGACATTTGTCTCCTAAATAGTACTGTCTTCCAGCAAACACCAAGTAATCTGTTTTTTGAAGCTCTACAAAGGAAGATCAAAAGAAAACTTAAGCTATTTATCAAGCATCCATGGATGCTATCTGATGATAGAATGGAAAATAATATTATGTAACTGGCTTATTTTCCTGATATTAGCAGCAGCTGGCAAGGACATTATGCATACTCAATGAATATTACATCTCTACAGCCTTCTCCAGTGCAGAAGTCTTCACTTACTGCCTAGGGACTCATTATTCAACAATTGGGGGTGGGGAGAGAAATGAGAAGGCTGCACAGATAGTCCTTGTTTAGTGACAATTGGGACCAGCAACTAGGACTGGTTGCAGTTATATATTCTTATCACTGTTTTAACTGTAAACTGTCACTCAACAAAGCAGTCACTAAACAAGGACTCCTTGTACAACAAATAGATGAGCTAATACAGACAGGATGAAACTATTTATAGGTTACTGTGAACTTCATAATTAGAACTTCTAAGCTTCATTCTCACTTAGTTGTTTCCAGTTAAAGAAAATATAAGTCAAACAGTTCCAAAATAAGAATTTTTTGTGGAACTTCCGGTTTGAGCTTCTTCGGCGACAGTCAGGGATCCGCGATTGTGCGCGGTTTCTGTCTGTGCTTGCTGCTGGAGCACCATAAGCCGGCTGGTTTCGGGGCTAAGCCACCCCGTAGAGGTGGTGAAGTAGGGGGAGACTGCCAGCAGGGTCGAGGAGAGCTGCATCTCTCCTCCCCAGCTGGTCTTTACTCCCTTTCCTGAAGGCGGCTGTAGCGGTGGTCAGAAATGGCCACCTCAAAGAAGAACTTGACCGGAAAAGAATGTGCAGGAGGAAGATAGAAAGAGAAAGTTTTGGTTGTCCGGGCTGAACTGAAAAGCAACAACATAAAGTACCCTGGAATTTGAAATATTAAAAAAAAAAAAACATTGTTCCCAAAGAAGATTTTGAAGCAGCGAAGGAGAGAGGGAAGGGAAAGGACTTGGCTATTTTTTTTTTCTTCCCTTCCTTATACTGACAGCTAAGAGATTTAAATAAGAAATTGACAAAAATTCACTTTGACATCAATAGGCGTTTAAGCTGATAATAAAATGTCAAAGTGATAATAAGAACTTTTTGGACACTCAAAAATTTTTAAAAAAGAAGAAAGGGAAAGAAAAGGAAAGAATAAGAACAAAGAATAAAAGGGCAGGATCTGGAAAAATGGAGGAGACTGCCTGGAATTAAAAGGAACCTACAGTGAAACTTTAATAAGATTTCTAAAGATACATTTTAACTGAAACTTTGTAACAAAATAACAGAACCCCAGGAAGAGAAAGTGAAAAGAAAAGAAGCAAGAAGAAATAGCTTTGGATCATGTGGATTTCTTGGTGATTTTTGGATTTTTGGCTATTGGATTTAAATGACTAAAATCAATTGGGTGGTTGTTTAAAAGTGTTTAAAAAGGCATCACTTTTGGAAGAACTGAAAATGGAACTTAAAAAATAAAAAGGAGAAGCACAAGAAGAAGGTTCTTTTGGCTTCATATTTCAATTCTTAGAAATGGAGATCTGGAACTATGAGAAACAATAAGAAACACTTGTAGAACAAGAAGGTTGGGACAAAGAAGAAGCCATCTTTAATGATCAAGTATGTGGGGGGGAAAAAAGGAAAGGGGGGAAAGAGAGTGGAAAGATTAAGATTTGAAAAGACAACCAAAGAAAAAAGAAAAATAATTACAATACTAGGAAGCAACAGAAGAGAGGATTACAGAAGCGAGAATTAGAAGCAGAGAGACAAGGGGGGCAAAAAGGGGAGTGAGAAGAAGAGGGGGAAGAGGGAAAGGAAAAGAAGTTATAAAAGACAGAAACAAGATATAGAGAAACAGGGAAAATGTACAAGGATTGAAAGTATATGCCTATTTAGAGACAATGGGTGAAAATTTAATTTAAAAAGGGATTTCTGCAAAGATACATAAGATAGTATTGATATATTAGAAATAGAAACCATTTTAGAAAATATGAAATAAAGTATGATTAAAATGATGGATAAAACACTTATTGTAATGCAATGGAATGTTTATTAATAAATAAATGAAATAAAGGGAATGAGAGAATGAAATTAGGAAAGGATGGGAACATTTTAATTATTAGTAATGATTTATAAAAATATAAGTGAAGAGAAATACGAAAAAAAAGAATTATGGAAAATTTATAAGTGTTCCCAAGGAAGTATGATATTCAATTGAAATGTTAAAGAAATTAAGATTGTAATTAATATCAATGATAGAATTGTATTGGAATGGAATGAGTGTTTTATTTACTACTGTTATATATATATATATATATT
Source organism: Bungarus multicinctus (assembly GCA_023653725.1). NCBI lineage: Eukaryota > Metazoa > Chordata > Lepidosauria > Squamata > Elapidae > Bungarus > Bungarus multicinctus. The sequence continues at coordinate 5,568,404 of CM042841.1, forward strand.
CTAAAGAACATAGTATGTATTTTAAGAATGTACCAAGCAGAATTTGATTGAAAATTATGTATTATATTGAATGTTATAATTCTAAAGCCATAAATTGAAGCTTAAATAAGAGTTGAATGGATAAAATTAAAAGATATAAGGGTGTCATACCCCAATTAGTAATTACAGGGGAAATTTTGTTTAATGAGAAAAGATAATATGAAATTGAAACAGGACAGACAAAAGTATAAATATAATGATCAGAAAAATATTGAAACTTTAAAAAGATACATAATGAATTTAGATAAGATAATTAAAAATAAAGTTGAGAAAACTAAGGGAGGGGGAAAATTATGTTGAAAATGTTAAAATAGTAATGAGATATGGAATAGAACACAAAAAGGAATATGAAATTGAGTTTGTGTCTGTATGAAGAAGTGATAACCCGGGATCATGCTATTATCAAAAAAAAGATGTCTTATTTGTATGTTTTTGTGAAAACCCAAATAAAACTTATATTTAAAAAAAAGAATTATTTTTTTGCTGTCATCTCCCACCCTGTTTTTGATATATTATTGGGTATATGCAAACTCCCTCATCTGGTGCTTTATAGATGTTTTAAGAGTGCATTTCCATGAACTACCTTCCAGGGTAGTACTCCCAATACAGGTAGACCTCGACTTACAACAGTTCGCTTGATCGTTCTAAGTTACAAAAGTATTGAAAAAAGTGACTTATGACCATTAACAGTTATAGCCTTTCCAGCATCCCCATGGACACATGATTTACATTAGGAATAAGGATGACTGTTCAAGGATGACTGTAGTGTATAAACTAGAATACTCCTTTGCTAAAACAGAAAACATATGAAATGTGTCCCACATGTGTAGATTTTGCAGTTGGTCTTGTCAACTAACCAACCAGAACCCAGGAAGAAAATCTAAGGTCCATTGGAACTATGCATTTATTAAGCCCAACATAGCTTAGGTGACATGTTTTCATGACAAACAACTCTTTAGCTGTACTTTGTGACTGTTGCAGGAAACAGTAAGTTATTAATGTGAGAATATTATATGCGTGCACTGGGAATTCAGCTGCTAGGCCAGCTGTGTTCATCCTTTTGGACACAACATCTGCCAGTTATTGCTTGACTTCAGCCATCAAATGCAAAGGTATGGAACAGATTTTTCAAGTGCAAAATGAATCATAAGACAAGACTACCTTTTCTGCTCTCCAGCCAAACATCAAACTCTATATTCCGATAGATCTCAGGGTCTAGAGCTTTCAATACTTTGTAGGGAAAGGGCATCCTTGGGTTTTCAGGAGGCTGTGAAGTTGAAGAGGAGCAAATTAGAGGAACTGCTGGCTACAACTGCTTTTAACCTGCCAACTGTAAAGGAAATACTCAAACCTATCTACTGGTTTACACTTTGCACCTACTATTTGATATTTATCTTCTAATTGCCACATGTAAGTTGAACTTCCCATGTTCTAGGGTGAGCAACCACCCAAGAATATGTGAAGTTCAACTTGCACGTGTCAATTAGAAGATAAATATCAAGTAGTACAACAAAAGTGGAATAAAAAACTTGAACGACTGATTAGGCATTTTACACTTCGCTAATCTCTGAGGCTAGGAGACAAACTAATTTAATTGCTTTTATTTGAAATAATTTAGAGCTTGTTCCAATCCTGGAGACAAAGTGTAAAGCAGTCCTCTCTTTTTGGGAATTCTGTTTATAACTAGATAGCCAATGACCACAAAATTTAAAAAAGGACATAGTTTGGGTTAAACAATCCTAGGCTAAACTATGTTCAGTATTAACCACAGGTATAAGACTTACATACAAGTTTCACACATACAAACTACATAAACTCATAATTGGCTAGTCTAACTTTCAATGTGTATGTGTGAACTTACATTCTATTGAGAAGAAAAATATGTGCATGGTGACCTGATTAGAGCCCTTTTCCAAAAATAATCCTCTATACCAGGCAGACAGGACACAGTAAAATAAGAGTAGAGAAACTTTGATTTTCATTCCTAGTCTTGGATCCTGCCTCAATTTCCTGAAGGGTAGCTTAATCTTAAAACAGCCATTATTTTGGGTTAAGGCAAATAGCAGAGAAGCCCAAGTTATCCAGGTTTAGATAAACTACATTATGAGTTTGCATCACTCCTATTTTGAATGGTGCAAAGTCATGTTATAGTTCTGGGGTCTCCAACTTTGGCAACCTTAAAACTTGTAGACTTTAACTCCCAATTGTCATGCTGGCTGAGGAATTCTGGGAGTTGAAATCCACAAGTCTTAAAGTTGCCAAGGTTGGAGAGCCCTCTTACACAGGTAGTCCTCAAGTTACAACAGTTCATTTAGTGACCATTCGAAGTTAAAAACAGCACTGAAAAAAGTGATTTATGACCATTTTTCACACATGATCTTTGCAGCATCCCCATGATTATGTGATCAAAATTCAGATGCTTGGCAAATGATTCACATTAATGATGGTTATCATGTGATCCCTTTTGCAACCTTCTGACAGGCAAAGTCAATGGGGAGTTCAGATTCACTTAACAACTCATTAACTAATTTAAGAACAGCAGTCAACAAATGTGGCAAGAAATGTAGTCAAATGGGGCAAAACTCACTATAAAATGTTTTACTTAGCAACATAAATTTTGGTCTCAATTGTGGTTGTAATTTGGGGACTACCTGTCATTAATTCAAATCCAAACAACAATTTAATGCAGAGGTATAAAAAGTTAAGAGAATGACTCTATGATTTTTTGTTATATCAAAAGAAGCAATGGGATTGAAAAACTACCTTTTTAAAAAACTCTCTGTAGAACACGAAAGGCTTAACAACAAAATATTTAAATGCCACATTTAGGTAGCACAGCTCAAGAAAGCCAGAAGTATGTTAATGACACCTTAAGTATAGTTTTCCAAGATGTTATTTTCCCAGCCCTTAAATCTGCCTCCCCTGAAGCCAAATTTAAACATTTTAGACATGTAAGTGTTCAACCAGAGCAGCATAGTATCAGAAGAAGAGGCAAAGTTAAAAGGAAGAAGAGATAAAGCCACGAAACTGTGCTTCCTGCTACATATATGACTGCATATACGCTACACAGATGCACATATGGAATCTCCTTGTCTGAAAATTCTCAAACCTTTCCTTCCTCTGTGACTTGCTTGCATTTTTCCTCCGCTGGGTGGGCTGAATCAAAGCTTACCCAGTTTTCCAATCTAAACAAGTAAAGACACATTGGATCAAAAAAACAAAAACAAACAGCAAACCATGTCTATCCATCACTGTCCAGCGCTGAAACCCAGAAGCAGGAAAAGCAAAATGCAGCAGCATTGTGGTGCCACCCAGTGTTGAATGATCTGGGAAACATCTCCCTGGTGTCACCATCTGGATTTAGAATTTGACCTACAAAAACAACTTGATGAGAGCAGCTTTGCAATCCTCATGGAAGAGTTTCCATCCATGAGATTGCAAGAAGGCTAGGAAAAGAAGGGAAAGTAGCCATCAACAAATGAGAGAAGCAAAGTCAATTGACGATTTGTTTTATAAACAGCAACTCAGCTGAGATGGTGAGCAAGCTAGGAAGATGACCTGAATGAAGTCACTATAAATGAGTTTGGGACATTTCTCTTGGAGGTTCTAAGATTCTATATCTACCCTAAAATTAGCATTCAAGATACTATCCTGAAGCAGGGGTGGGATTCAACTGGTGTAACTACCGATTCAGTGATTACGTTTTGCGTGCGCATGTGCGTGTGTATAAAACATCGTAAGCTATGCTGCCCGGACAGCTGATAGGCACTGCGTATGGGTGCACAGCGTTTGAAAAGCCACTTTTTTTACTGCTTTTTCAACCTCAGCTGTGCCGCACAAAGCAGCTGAGGTTGAAAAAGCAGGAAATAAAGGACAGGTAAGAGTCCGGGCGGAAATGTAGACCAAACAGCAGCAGACACAGAACCGGTCCAGTGTCTGTTGCTCTTCAGAGCTACCGATTGAGTGTGTGGTGGCAAGACAGCTCCCTCAGCACCTGGATGAAGCAGTATATCTAGATCCTCTCCAATTGGGTTTCACACCTGGGCACAGCACGGAGATGGCATTGGTCGCGTTGGTGGATGATCTCTGGAGGGCCCGGGACAGGGGTTGTTCCTCTGTCTTGGTCCTGTTAGATCTCTCAGCGGCTTTTGATACTGTTGACCACAGTATCTTATTGCGGCAGTTGGGGGGGCTGGGAGTGGAAGGCACCGTGTTACGGTGGTTCTCCTCCTTCCTCTCCGACCGCTCGCAATTTGTGTTGGCAGGGGGGCAGAGATCGACCCCGAGGCCCCTGTTTTGTGGGGTCTGTGCTCTCGCCCCTACTGTTCAACATTTATGTGAAGCCGCTGGATGAGATCATCCGTGGTTTTGGGGTAGAGTTCCATCAGTATGCTGATGACACTCAGCTATATATTTCTACCCCAGGCCACCCCAATGAAGCCATTGAAGTGATGACCCGGTGGCTGGAAGCCATGCAGAGTTGGATGGGTCTTAACAAGCTTCAGCTCAACCCGACCAAAACCGAGTGGCCGTGGTTTTCTGCACCCAGATACAGCCAGCTTATTCCTTCACTGGCCGTGGGGGGAGAAATTTTGACCCCCACATAGAGGGCGCGCAATCTTGGTGTCCTCCTGGATGTACGGCTGTCATTAGAAGACCATATAGCGGCCATCACCAGGGGGGCTTTTTGTCAGGTCCGTCGGATCTACCAGTTGCGGCCCTTTCTGGATCGGGGTGCACTGAGCATGGTCACTTCTGCCCTTGTCATCTCCCGCCTAGACTACTGCAATGCTCTCTACATGGGGCTCCCCTTGAAGAGCATCCAGAGGCTTCAGCTGGTGCAGAATGCAGCCGCGCGGGTGATCTTGGGGGCTTCTCGGAGCTCCCATGTTACACCACTCCTGCGCGAGCTGCATTGGCTTCTGGTGGCCTTCCAGGTGCGATTCATGTTGGTGGTCACCTTTAAAGCACTCCATGGCTTGGGACCCAGGTACTTACGGAACCACCTGCTGCCACCATCGGCCTCCCGCTGGCCAGTGCACTCCCACAGGGTGGGCCTCCTCAGGGTGCTGCCGGCTGGGCGATGCCGGCTGGCGGCTCAGAGGGTGCGGGCCTTCTCTGCGGGAGCACCCTCCCCTCTGGAATGAGCTACCCATGGAGATATGAGCCATCACTGACCTGCAAACCTTCTGGTGCACACTGAAGACCCACCTTTTCCAGCAGGCCGGTCTGGCCTAGTGTCATTAGAAGGGTTTTAATCTTTTAAATTTTTATCTGGTTTTTATTGGTCTTTTGTATTCTTAACTCAGCCATTTATTTAATAATTTTTTAATCTATTTTAATTTTTTTATGGAATGTATTGTTTTATTAAGGCTGTTCACCGCCCCGAGTCCCTATTTGGGAGAGGGGGCGGTATAAAAGTTTAATAAATAATAATAAATAATAATATACAGCCCGGCAGAACTGGTAGCATCCGACCCATCCTGAAGGCTGTATAAATTCTGGCTTTCTTAATCTTGGCTGATGGGGTTGGGTTGATACCACCCTTTACCTCTAGATACATTCCGGATAGCAACTTTCTTTCATCCAGTGTGCCCTCTCCCTATATTTGTTAAGGAGCAGCTTCCAGAATTCATTGGAAAAAATAATTTTGGCTGACAACTGAAGAAGACTGCTGAATTGGGACAGTCAGTTGTGCTAAAGGTAGCAAAGATGTTGACCATCAATCCTCTTATTGAGTTTTCCCAGCTTAGGCATGACATGTTAGGATGCTCTGGAACACCATCTCAAGAAGTCTGTTGAGGTATTCCCCATTAGGAGAATGAGTGCACTCAGGGAAACGTAGTGAGAGTGGTGATGAATAACACACAACTAGCACACAGATACACTGAATAGTAAAATGTAGGTTTTACTTCCAGTAAACAGGTAAGCAAAGTCCAACAAACAGTCCAAGTCATACACGGTTAAAGCAGTCAGTATTCAGTCCAGGGATAACTCAAAAACAAAGTCCAGTATCATAAACAAAGTTCAGTAAATGTAGTTTGCTAACAGTTGCAAGAGTCACAGCAATCCGAGCAGAACAACGATCAGGCAAAAGGCAATATGGAAATGCGAGAAACAAACCAGGTTTCTTAATTGGATGACGGTCTTTCGACAAAAACATCTAAGCTTATTAACAATGGAGGCTGAATTCTCATGTTTGTCTCTATTATGTATGGACTTAGTATGTTATAAACAACTAATGATAGACATGGGAATTAATGTAAAGGATCCTACTGTTATATATGAAGACAACCAATCAGCAATTCAGATGGCTTCCAATCTTGCCATAAAGACAAGATCAAAACACACAGATCTACAATACCTGAATGTGATTCAATGTGTGCAAAGTAAAATGATTAAACTGGAGTACTGCATGTCAGAGAATAACATTGCAGATCGTTTTACAAAAGCCCAAGGCACTGTAAAGCATAAAGCTTACTATGTGGAATACGGACTTAAACTGTAAAGTTTTATATATTGTCCTACCCAAAGTAGAGAACGTTAGGAATGATAGTCACCTAACAGTTGGGTTGGCAATATATAAACCAGGATAGTCATTTAATGTTGTCTCTTTAAGAGAATGCTGTAATTGTAATTGAGTGTGGTTCCTCCAACGGCCATAAGATGGAGCCAGAAACCTGGTTTGTTAGTTCTCGCATTTTCCCTATTGCCATTTTGCCTGATCGTCACTTTGCTCGGATTGCTGTGACTCTTGCAACTGTTACCAAACTACATTTACTGAACTTTGTTTCTGATACTGGACTTTGTTTTTGGATTATCCCTGGACTGAATACTAACTGCTTTAACCGTGTATGATTTGGACTGTTTGTTGGACTTTGCTTACCCGTTTACTGGAAGTAAAACCTACATTTTACTATTCAGTGTATCTGTGTGCTAGTTGTGTATTATTCATCACCACTCTCACTACGCTTCTCTGAGAGCACTCATTCTCCTAACGGGGAATACCTCAACTGAGACAATAACTGTAACACTTTAATTTTCAAAGCATACCTCTTTTCCGGAGCATTTCTGGATGCCCTGTCAGGAAGGCAATCAAAATTTGCATCTTCACTGCCAACAGATGCACTGTTTCTGTTTTTCTTAGCTCCATTTCGAAACATCTCGAGGGCAGTTTTCAATTCTTCTTCGTCCACTTTGAAGACATTTTTGTATAGAATGTCATAAAGGACAGCTAGGCAAATAAAGGGTTTGACCTTTATAAAAAGTGTATAAGCTGGAATATACTTTTTAACACAATAATTTTTCTCCAATTGCTATTTATAGCTGTGAAATGTGGACTTTAAAAAGGCAGATAGGAGAAAAGGGTGGACACCTCTAAACTGTGGTGCTGGAGGGCAACTATTACGCATCTCATGAGCTGAAAAAATAACAAAGAAGGTCCTAGACTGAATCTTACCAAATTATCACTTGAAGCCAAAATTGCCAAACAGAGGCTGTCATACTTTGGTCATGTCATGAGAGCTGACTCACAAAAGCCAATCATGCTGTGAGTGATCAGTAGAAAAGGGAGAAGGGGTCAACCTAACACTCACTAGCTGGACATTGTAAAGGACGACACTGAGATGACCATGGCAGATCTGAAGGAGGAAATGCAAGATAGAGGGATGGAGAGTGCTGGTCCATAAAGCGACCAAGGGACAGACACAACTAGATGACTGATAATGACAATATGCTTTTAAAAATAGGGGATTTCTGGGATATTCTTAGCAAACATCTTACACAAGATAGATTTATTATTATGCTACTTAAAACAGAGTGGTAGGATAGAAAAGGCAATGTTTTATTTACCCTGGCAGATTGCAGCGTTGGCTTGAAATTGTTTGGTGTACACAGAATCATAATGACCATTACTAGAACAGCACAGTAGAATCTGAAAGGCAAAAATCTTACCTTAAAAATAATTCTGGGAATATGAAAACCTGTGTTGTTTTGATCACCATACAGAACAGTATGGTGATAGAAGTTAAATGTCATTCGTAGATTAAATGCCAAAATGATTTACGTTCAAATAAAAAGGTGCTTTTAAAATTATGTCTATGCATAAAAGAAAAACAATGTATGATAGCTCTTATATTATTTATGAAGCACATTTTGCAAACACTTATTTTGTGTCATAAATTGATTTGTATGATTGTGAACATATTCAGTTATTTATCACAAGGAAAGAGCTGTCCGATTAAATCAGGACACCATTAATCTGTTAAATAAATGCCATACTTTAGTTATTTAGATATGACGAAGGTGTGGTATTAAGGGGATAGCATATTTTTTAATACTCATACACTTTAGAAGATTAAAATAGCCTATAGAATTCTATTTTTACTATACTGTTCTTGTATCACAGATGTAAATAAAAATTAAAGGGACAGCATATACTTTACATTTTTATTATAATTGTGAAAATATGAATCATATAAAGCTTTTATACAGAAGGCAGAAGGCAGGGCAGTGCACAAAGTTAATAGATTGGCATCAGATTGTGTCCAGGCCTAAAGATCAGCTTCATAATATTGACAAATTTCTAGTGTTAACTATTTTGAAATACAATTCTAGTTGGCAATAAGGCTACCATGAAACATTCAATACTCAGAAAATATATGACTAAGTCCCACACACTTGCAGAGTAACTGATAAATCGTCAGAGAAATCCATCAGTAAAATTTTTCATTAAGGTTTTAATAATGATGAACAAGGTTTCATGAAAAGAGACCCTGCTTATACATGCACAAACATACACACATACACACACACAATTTCATCATTGGCTCAGTGGGTTTATAGCAAATTTGCCAGAAGTATTTGGCAGCTCAGCTTAATGCTATGCTAATTAGCATTTTCTTTTAAAGGGTACACAACTTGCCCAGATTGTATCTGGGCATGGAAAATTTAAACTGGAACAACAGCAGTGAGTAAAAAGCACACTTAGCATTTTATCAATTCAGTTGCCAACAGCACAGTCATCAAAGTATGTATCATCCTTCAGGTTTTGTTTTAATTAAATGAGGCCTAATGCTTTTAAAATCAAAAGACCTTTTTATAGAAACTCTGCAAATTTCTTTAGACAAACTGTAGCCATATAAGCTATGTCCTAACAAATATGTCACATGGTTTGTGGAAAAATTAATACTTTCTTCTGGTGGTTGTAGATCAGAAAACCTAAAAAAAACTCTGGCTGCAAATTTTTTCTAGCTACTATTATATTAGTAACAGTTAACCAATTCATTTTATCAAGTTCTTATGCATCATTATATGGGTAAAATAAAAAGAAACTACAGTAAAAGTATTGGACTAAAATTCAAAAAATCTCATTCCAAATGTTGCTTGGCCAATTTCTGTTCTCATCAATCTTCCCATGATACATAAACTGTGGCCACTCTTTCTCCCCAAAATTATACCTGCAAGCACACAATGCACACTAGCGCTATCAAAGAGAATGTGTGGGGTTTTTTTTTCTGGATTGTTTATCACAAAAAAGTTCCTGAAATGTCTCACTTCAAGTATGTTTCAAGTATTTCAGGAATTGGAAATTAATAAAAAGTTTTATACTCGCCCAATGGCTGAAGTGATTTTGTACTTAAGGAAGCTAGAAACAACAGGTTTGCATATCATCTAATGCATAGAGGGGTACCTTCAGTTTTTCCCTTAAAGTTCAAGTTCGCTTACCTTATCCTCAAAGCCGTTGTCAGTAGCGTAAGAAGCAGGTTTTCCAGGGTGCCGATAAAGAATGAAGTCTCGGCTAGATAATTGCAAAGGTAACAGACAGGAAAAAAATAAGTCGTCCCAAATATGTTTTTTTCAAGAGGCAAACTGGACTTTGTTTTTCTTTGAAGACATTTCACTTCTCATCCAAGAAGCTTCTTCTTGGATGAGAAGTTCATCACTGTAGCAGCTTCTTGAATGAGAAACAAAACGTCTTCAAAGAAAAACCAGAAAGTTGCCTCTTGAAAAACCATCTTTGGAACAACTATGACATGGGTGACTGAGAAGCTCCATAGACAAAAAAATAAGCCATCTTTCTTCGAAGCGTATGATACACTGGTACACCACAGGTTGCATGTTGTGTCCCTTACTCTTACTCTTTATGTGCATGACTGCATTCCCACTCACGCTAGTAATACTATTACTAAATTTTCAGATGATGCAACAGTGGTGGGATTCATCTCCAGGGGGGATGAGTCTGCCTACCAAGATGAGATGGATCGGTTGCTTTCATGGTGTGGAGACAATAACTTGGTCCTCAACATCAATAAGACCAAGGAGCTTATAGTGGACTATAGAAGGAACAGATCAGACCTCCAGCCCTTGCTTATCCATGGAGACCGAGTGGAGCAAGTGGCCAGTTTTAAGTTTCTGGGTGCTACCATAAAAGGGGACCTGACCTGGGGTGCTCACATTGCATCACTGGTCAAAAGGGCCCAACAGAGATTATACTACCTGAGACTTCTCAAAAAACAACAATTGAATGAAAAACTGCTGGTGACCTTCTACCGCTGCACCACAGAGAGCATTTTAACATACTGCATGTCTGTATGGTTTGCCAATTGCATAGGGGCAGATAGGAAAGCACTCCAGAGGGTTAATGTCATTGCCCAGAGGATCATGGGTTGCCCTCTCCCCTCTTTGGAAGAGCTTTATAGCTCCCGCTACCTTAAGAAAGTTCAAAACATTCTCAAAGATCCATCTCATCCTGGGAACCCTTGTTTTTTTAACAGAATAATAAAAACAAGGACAAATAGGCTGAAAAACAGCTTCTATCCCAGGGCAGTAACTCTACTGAATTCTACTGTATAGTGCAGTGTTGGTGCAATGTCGAGGGGGTTCGGTTCAATGTGTGGAGGGTGAAGGATGTGTGCTTGTGTTTATTTTCATGGTCATGGTCATGATGTGCACTGAAGATGGTGTTTGATTTCGTTGTACGAGGTGCAATGATAATAAAGTAAACTAAAGTACTGAGAGTTTATTCTTTGGACACTTTGGACAGGGGGATTGCCCAACCTTGGCAATTTTAAGTCTTGTGGACTTCAACCTCCAGAATTCCCCACCCAACATTTAGACAGAATGCAGTTCACAGTGTGAAATATGGCCAAGTAGAATTCAGAGATTTAACCTAATCATAATTATTTCTAAGAGTCTTAAAGATGTAAGAAAGGAGGAATGGTTTGATAAAACTAGAAAAAGGAATAGCAAAACAAAATTAAAAACAGTGATTCTACTGCAGGTTGTCCCACCCTGTGGAATCTAATGATCTTCTAGTAAGTGCAGCCAATGAAAGAAGAGTACCATCTCTGCTACAGAGCAACAATAATTTCAAATACATTGGTAGATTATTAGTCCAGCCAACTGCCCAAGCAAAATGACTGGCACATTGTGGACCATTAAAGAAGACAGACCCTCTCTCCGACATACTACTGTAGTTATCTTAGTGAGTTAGGTCTGTGCAACCTCCAAAACATTTTGAAAAAAGAAAACAGAACTGCACATAAGACAATGACTGGATTTCCACTCTCCACTTGTCCACTGATCCAGCTGGCAGAGCTTCCCAACGGTGCTGCTTCTGGTAGCTTTTCTGCTAAAAACTGAACATTCCTTGCAAGTTACAAGTAGCACTGTGCTTTTTTTAATCCATCAGAAGTCAAAGCAGCTGGAACTCATTTTTAGCAGCAAAGCCACCATGAAAGGATAAATGTATATAGAACATAGAACAAGGAATTGAGGGGAACTTGGAGGTCTTCTATTCCAACCCCCTGCTCAAGGCAAGAGACTATACCATCCAAATTCTTCCATAGAATCATACACAAAATATAGCTGATCTTATTCACCTTAGATTCATATAGAATCACAGGGCTGGAAGGAACTTTGGAAGTCTTCTAGTCCAACCTCCTGCTCATACAGGAGACCTTATACAATTCCTGACAAATGACTGTCCAATCTCTTCTTGCAAGCCTCCAGTGATGAAGCATCCACAACTTCCAGAGGGAAGCCATTCAATTGATTAACTGTTCTCATATATCAGGGGTCTGCAACCTTAAACACTCAAAGAACCATTTGGACCAGTTTCCCACAGAAAGGAAAACACCGAGAACTTGACATCACTCACTCCCACCCAGTCACATGACACACACCCCAGCCAGCCTACCCAGTTTTTGTGGCTCTCGGTATTTTCTTTTCTCTGGGAAACAGGTCTCTCTCTCTCTCTCTCTCATCTCTTTCTCCGTTTCTCTCTCCCTCTCTCATTTTCCTCCCTCTCTCTCCTCTTTGTCGTCATTCTCTTTCTCCATCTTCATTTCTCATCTCTCCCTTTTTCTCCCATCTTTCTCTCTCATCTCTCCCTCTTTCTCCCTCCCTCCCTCATCTTTCTCTTTTTCTGTCTCTTTCTCTCTCATCTTTCTCTCTCTCATCTTTCTCCCTCTCTCATCTCTTTCTCCCACCCTCCCTCTCTCATCTCTTTCTTTCTGTCTTTTGCTTGCTTTCTCTCTCTCATCTCTTTCTCTCTCATCTTTCTCCCCCCTCTCCTTCTTTCTCTCTCTCCTGCTCCATCTCCCATTTATCTTTCTCTGTCTCTCTCTGTCTCACTCTCGCTCTCGTGTGTGTGTGTGTGTGTGTGTGTTTCTTGAACCATTTCCAAAAACAGGCAAGGGTTGGGTTTTGTTTTTTGTTTTGCTGATGTTGTTCTTCCTTCTTCTTTGGGTGCTTTTTACCATATGATTTAAATCACGAGTCATTTCAGGTTCCCAGATAAATGAAGCTCATTCATCCCCCTGCTGTGGCTCCCTGTCGGCTGAACCCACCACTGGCTGGCCCCGCCCCTCGTCCTCCCCTCCCACTCACTCCTCGCCTGCCCAGAGAAGGGCAACAGCAGCAGATGGAGACTCGCTCCATATTCCAGAGTGGGAGCGAAGCGCCTCTCTGCTTGCCTCTTTTTCCGGCCCTTCCTGGTGCTGCGCAAGGTGCTGCAAGAGCAGTGAGCATGCCATGGAGGTGACGAGAGGAATATGGGGAGATGCGCGACTTTCTCTGCCCCAAGACACTGGCCCGGCACGGCTGCAGCCGATGCTCCGCAGCGTAATGGGCTCCAGGAAGAAGAGAGGATGCTGTCTCCCCCATTGAAAAGTGTGCTAAATTTAAGTGTGGTGCATGAGTTGCTGCAAGAGCAGCAACAGACTACGGAGGCGGCGAGAGGAATATGGGGAGATATGCATCTTTCTCTCCACCATGAGATACTGATGCCGCGGCTCTCACCACCTCCATGGCCTACTCGCTGCTCTTGCAATGCCTCACACAGCACACTTAAATTTAGCACACTTCACAATGGGGGAGACGGCGTCCCCTGGTCCTCCTGAAGCCCATTACAACGCGGAGCATTGGCTGCAGCTGGGCCAAGCCAGGCCAGTGTCTCTGAGCAGAGAAAGTCACATGTTTCCCCCAGTGGCTGAGGTGCATGCAGCACCAACAAGGACAGGAAGAAGAGACAAGTACAGGGGCACTTCGCTCCCACTCTGGAATACGGAGCAAGTCTCCATCCGCCACCGTCACCCTTCTCTCCTCAGGCAGGCAAGGAGTAACTGCGAGGGGAGGGTAAGGGGTGGGGCCAGCCAGTGGTGGGATCATCCAACAGGGAGCCACAGGAGAGGGTCCAAAGAACTGCATGCAGTTCTGGAGCCACAAGTTGCCAACCCCCGTCATACACGATGCTACCCTTTCTAACTACACTTTCTATCAACTCAGTATTTTTTTCCCTTTGGTCTTCATTCCTACTGTGATAAAATGTCTCAGCAGTTTTAATTTGATAGCTAAATGCCCACAAAAGCCTTGGAAACTGTTCTATTAGTTAGCCTTTAATTTATAATTTTAGATAACAGGTTTTATGGTATTTTTATGGCATTTGACTGTACCCTGTCTTGAAAAAGCTTATTTAAAAGGCAGCATGTAAATCACAAATGATCAAGGAAAATGGAGTTATGCTGCTTTTAAGACAGACCCAATAAATTCTTGCTAAAGCCAACTGTTTACTAATTGCCAAATAGATTTATGTCCTATTCCAACAAAGATTCAGATCATTTTTATAACTGCTAAGAGCTGTAAATGGTGGAAACTCTTTAATGTCTATGAAGGAACAAATGATGAATACTTTCTTTGGTTACTTGTGCTTCTATTAAGTTACATGATGTATAATTTAAATAGTATGAAGAGATCATGTTCTGACATTGTAATATAGTACTTACTTATAGATCAGTGAGAAGGCACTGATCTCAAGTTGTCCAGCACTTTCCTGTTTAACAGAAGGAAAATGAAGTGACTACTTTGCAATATAACAATTTTGGAGTGACTCCAACATAAGCCCTCATCTACTGCTCAATCTAGTTAATGACACAAGCATTAATGTTCGTATTAGATTGCCATAACACATTCCACACAGGGGGATCCTTGAAAATTCAAACACAACAGTGAGTTCCAAACCAAGCAGCTACATGATTAAATCAAATTAGACAGGAGGTTTCCAAACTTGGCAACTTTAAGACTTATGGACTTCAATTTCTAGAATTTCCCAGCCAGCCATGCTAGCTAAGGAATTCTGGGAGTTGAAATACATAAGTATTAAAGTTGCCAAGCTTGGACACCCCTGAATTAGACTATCCAACATTGGTTACATTGGAGATAGTCCTCAACATATGACCATTTGTTTAGTGAATATTCAAAATTATTACCAGTACTGAAAAAAGTTACCTACAACCAATCTTCACACAACTGTCACAGTGTACTTAGTCACCTGATCAAAATTACAGTATTTTTTGATCACATATCCCAAAACTCCCTTTAGCAAATAGGGCGGAATATCAGCATTTTCATAAAGTAAACTGAAATATATATTTTCTTAAAGGAGCAAAAGTCACACAGAAATGCAAAAGAAATTGGTGCATTATAGCATCAATGTATTAATTGTATAACTCAAGTGAAATACAATAGTAAAATTGATGTCAACTTCCATATTTTTACAAAAAAAGACAACTTCAACATGTTTGGTGGAAAAAGAGAGATCTACATTTCAACTTTTGAAGTTACTATTACTATTTTCCAAGACTAAAATCTGCAAAAAAATTTCTCCAGATAAGACTCTTGCTTGAATCAGACAACACACATGTATGTACATATATCATAACTAATAAAGCAAATATAACCCATTTGGATGGGAAAAAATGATCTCTAGCATGAACAAAACCAATATGAATTTAAATGCTAGTAAAGGAAAATCCTAACATACAGACAGTTCTCAATTTCTGTTGCTAATCAAGACAGTTGTTAGGTGAGTTTTGCCCCATTTTGAAACCTTTCTTGTCACAGTTATCACTGCAGGTGATAAGCAAATTGTGGGATTGTTAAGCAAATTTGGCCCCACCATTTACTTTGCTCGTCGGAAACCAGCTGGAAAGTTACAAAAGATGATCACGTGATTCTGGGACCATCATAAATATATGCCAGATAGCAAGCGCCTGAATTTTGATCCCTGACCATGGGGATGCTGTAGCAATCATTTCATGTGAAAAACCAGTCATGAGTCACTCTTTTCAGAGCCATTGTAACTTTGAATGGCCACTAAACAAATGGCTGTAAGTTGAGGACTATTTGTTACAGCTTTGTATTTTACACTGCTTTAAACATTCAGGGGCTTCTGTTTAGCTGTTCTGATGAGCTACCTCATATTTGGCAAATCTTTCTTACCTTGGGATTTCCAAGTCGTTGCAAGTATTTTTCAAAGGAGCCTTCCACGTACTTGATTTGAAAAGAAGAAGGGGAATGCAATTAGTGATTTTGCTTTTATCCAATATCCTAAATTCTGAGTAAAACATTCAACTCATGTTTAGACCACCAATTGGTGAAAGCCACAGCTTTGCACCCATGTGAGAAGCTCTAAGAACTTTCAGGTTGAAATAATTGGTGATATATCACTGCCACCTTGGGGACACCCAGTCGGGGCTTTCCTTTCATATCCTCAGCTGGAGTGAAAGACGAGACCTCAACCCAGCCCAGGATAGCTCTCTGGTCTCAAAGATGGGCTTCCTAATCTTCTACCCAGCATCCCAACCAGTCAAGCCACTGCGCTCCACAGCCACCACTGACTCACACTTATACAGGGTTACAGCAACCATTAACTGAACAAAACTTGTGCCTGTGTCCTATGTATGATTGCATGTTGAAACATCCCAGTAAATACATTATCAGATGTTGCAACATAAAAGAAAGTACTAAATAAAGTAGGGGAAGAACTGAGCTGATTTATAATGGAAAAATATCAGGAGCCTTTAACACCTTTTCCAGGTAAGGTAAGTTTTTGCAAGTTACAAGTCCCTTCATCAAATAGACAGTGACTAACTATTTTGTGCAGCTAATAAAGGGAGCTACAGTTCACAAAAACTTGTGTCTTTTAATAACATTTGGAAAGATGCTACAGACTTCTGATTTTTGCCACCAAAGACTGACACAACTCACTAAATCAAAATGGCTTGATTTAGAGATCTGACACAATAAAGCATTGCCTATGTGCCTATACATATATCTGCAAATGGGTTTAAAAGTGTTTTAGTTATAGTAAAATGCAAACCCACTCCCCTCCAACACTCATGTTATTATCTAGTTTGGTAGTGAAAAGTCTGCAAGAAAACCACCAAGCCCAGAAAGCAGCAGGGATCTTACATTCTGAAATGATTTGGCATAATTTTTAATGAAACTTCAATATTGCCTGACACTTAACTCTGAGCAGCTAAGAAAATTACTATATAACAAAAATTAGAATTCAATTCCCCAGTTAAATCTATTTCAAAATCAAACATGTATAAATTAAATGTATATATGATTGGACAGGTTTATATACATACTTTAAAACATACTTCAAAAACAAATATACTCACAGACTCAAAATTTATCTGGTTTTTCCTCATGAAGGAAACGCAAGCATTTCTGACTGCCATATGATGAATCTGACAAGCATATACCTAAAACCATTGATATATCAATTAAAATTTAGGGCAGAATGAACCAACTACAGTTTCATGAAGCAAAATAGAGCTATGTGCAAATTACATCTGTGTTCTTATTAATGCTTGCTAAAATATTCAAAGATTCAAATTAAGGAAATCCTTCAAATTAAGTAACTTTGGAATGTGATTAATGTGCTTCCTTGTCTTAAGAGCTTGCAAATAGAAGCACAAATAAAGCATGATCCTTTGATTTGATACTAAATTCAAGGATCAGAAAACATACAAACTTACCAAGTTTAGCTTTAATCTTTCTTTGGTGAGATCCTGAAACAGTTTAGATCTTGTACAGAGTACATTTGTTCAATAAATGGTATTTGGGTCACTTCTAGCCAAAATAGGCAGATGCATTGTTATTTCAAATTAGCTAGATAAGGGGTCAAGCATTATGCATACTCTATAAATGGTTACATTAGAGCAGTGTTTCCCAATCTTAAGTCATTTTAAGAGGTGTGGTCTTCAACTCCCAGTATACCCAAGTCAGCAATAGATATTTCTGGGAATTGCCCATATCTCTTGAAAATGGCTAAGGATGCAAAACACTGCATTAGAGCATTCATAATTATTCCCAGAGACCCATTACATCTCAAAGTAGTCCATGGAACTCAGATGGAAAAGAGACTACAAGCCCTTAGCTACTCAAAGAGGTTGCTCCAGGTTTTTAAGTGTTGAAGTTTGTTTATAAATGTTACATTTCCTTGCAGTCCAGGCAAAACCCCAACAAGCACACCATACTTACCCATAGCTCAGATCTGAAATACAAACAATAACCCATAATAAGATTACAAACTCTGCCAGCCTTTGCACAAGGACCTGATTAACTTATCATTTGTTCAACTGCAGCAAAATAACGTGTGAAATGAACTACATTTGGCACTAGTATTTCCTAACTTGGGAGTTTTAGGCCCAACAAATCAAATTGGGTGCTAGGTCAAGAAAAATGCAGCACACCAACTTCACCATTTCTTAATGCTCTGTGTGCATGTGTGTATTCATACTGCTAAACCTCATTTTAATCATGGCAGATTAGTAAGCCACTATGTATCATTTAACTAGGACTACAAATGAAGGTAGTTGGCTTCACAAAAGTCAGGAAGTCAAACCCAACCCAAGTCTGAATATAACCCATTGTAGGAACCAAACTTTTTGAAAAGTTGCTTATAAGTTAGGCATGTTTTTAATAAAGCAGCAGGGCCATTTCATCTGGCTGTGTTAAATTCATACTTTACAGTATACTTCTACCTGGGCTAACCAATTCATTTACTATAATTTGTCCCGGGATATATTTTTTCTCTTTAAAAGGCAACCGGTAAATCCTTTCAAGGAGGGAAAGGTGCATTCAACCATTTTTACAAAGCAGAAACAAAACTCGAGACTTTAACTTAAATCCAAAGAGGTCGGCGGTGAAAAGAGGTCTGATTCGCTAGGTTTCATCTGCTTGGCCGCTGCTCCGCTTGGATAGAGACTCCCCAAACCCAAAATTAACGAGGAGGGGCCGGTCTCTGCTCGCGTACCCACGGTTTACCGAGTCGCGGTTTTCAACCCCTTTACCCCAAAAGCCGGGGGGCATCGTCCCCAGGGCCAGCCTAGGCTTTACCTGCTCGGAAATGGCCCGGAAGAGGCAAGTGGCGTCTTTGGCCGTGAGCTTGCGGTAGAGCCCCTGACTACCCAGGTACCCATCCATGGTCACCTCGCTGAGGGACTTCTGGCCAAAGTATTTCTTCCAGCCCTTCTGCATGGCCAAGGTAGGAGAGAAGCAAGCAGGCAGGCAGGCGAGGCTGCGGGGAGCACAACCCCAGGAAAAGGTGCTGGGGCGGGGGCCAAGCGAGGATCCCCAAGCGGGCAAAGGGTACGGGGAAGCAACGCGCAAGAGTAGGGTCGAGCGCTGCCGGGGAGGAGGGTGTGGCGCGGGCCGGCCCTTTCAAGGTGAGCGACGGGTGGGAGGCGGCGGCCGGAAAGGGTCTCAGCTGTCGGCAATCTGGCCCGGGCCAAGCGCGCGCCTGCCTGCCCGGCGCACGTGGAAAGCCGGCAGCCCGCGCTTAGCTTGTCCACGAGGCGCTTCGGAGTGGCTGAGATCCTGTTTCGTGGGATTCTGGATGAAGGAAACCCCGCATAGCCCTGACCTGTAGGGAGGAGAGTGGGATTGTTGTTTGGGGGCACTCTATGGACCAGTCTACTTGACAGGCCAATTGGAGACCTTGGCAGGGATGGTCATGTCTCCTGCTTCGAGCAGGGGGTTGAACTAGAAGACCTCTTGAGTCCCTTCCAGTCCTAAGATTCTATATTCTATGATTTGTGAATTAGCTTAAGTCTATTGTATGGGGTCAGTTGGGTTAATGGAGGCTCCAGGTGTTGCACATAGACACAACCACTGATCTAGCGGCTGTGTTCCCACGATGCATTTATCTGTAATTAACTGGGAACTGCTTAGACAGTTACCAGATGTTTTCTTGGATTGGAGATTACATGCAAACAGGGGTCCTGTGAAATAACCCGTGGGCTGTTTTAAACAGTGCATGCTAAATTAAAATAAAAGTGGTTGTAGTCTTTTCAGACAGTAATGGTTCAAACAGTTCAGCTTGCTGATTTATCACATAATCCAGACAGATGTTTGACAACACATTGGGTAAACCTATCTGCTCCATGTAGTAATACTCCATGTGAGCTTCAAAGTTGCTTTCTCTACTTGGTGTCCCACAGCAACTTGCACCTGGGTTCCAGTAATTGGTGAATGACTCATGCTTGATCTTAGCCCAAAAGATGAGAAACTGGCTATTCCTTAGAATTAAAAATCAGATAGAGTCTGTGGAGATTTTCAGTCATCCAGGTCATGGTTGTCCAAAGGTGCTTTTTCAAGAAGCAACTGGACTTTCTTGCTTTTCTTTTGAAGACATTTTGCTTCTCATTCAGGAAGCTTTTTCAGCTCTGGCTGGATAGCGGGGAATGGAAATATTTATGTTCCTTGCTGGTCTGCCAAGCTGAGATTATCATGAAAAAATTTTCTTTGAACAAAATCCAGCAGCATGCAGTTGGTTTGAACTTAGGGCAAGTTGAGGTAAGAGGTCTACCCTAGCCATAATTACCTGTGAGAGTCCCAGAAATGTAAGGATGAATAAAACTGGAGGAAAAGACACAAAATAAGGAATTGGGGAATGGAGTGATTCTACTGCTGGTTGTTCCACCATGGGGCCCAATGATCTTTAAGTGCAGGCAATTAAAAGAGATTCTCCATCTCTGAGATGGAGCAAACATGATTTCAAATCTGACCAATAGTCCAACCAACTGACCAAGCAAAATGACTGGCTCAGAAATTCTTATGTATTTAGATCCAACCACAGAGTGGGGCTAATGGTTTCCACGAAAAAAAGATCCAAATCAAATTGTGAAAATGTGAACAAACTGAAGAATCACACACACATTTAACAAGAGAAGGCTTTATAGATTGCATAGAATTTATATATTTTTATGCATAATGATGTCAGGATCTAGACATTTAAATAGTATGGGAAAGTCTTGGCTATTCGTATTAAATTGACACATTTATAAAAGAAACATTAAATTGATCATTATGGTTTACTGAACAAGCCATGATTGCCTAATTCAAAAATTGTATGTTTTGTTAGTATACTGTGGGAAATCACCCTGCTTAATCATGGTTTCTTGAATGAGACTGGGATTATACAACATAAATATCATAACAGATTGGTTTTGGCACTTTGTCTACTTTATCAACCAAGACAAGGGCTTCTTTGCCTTATATGACAGGCAAGGCACTGTATTTTTCAGACTATAAGATGCACCTTGGTTTAGAGGAAGAAAACAAGAAAAAAAATTGTGTTTTGCCTCTTTCCGTCCCATTTTTGCCCTCCCTAGCATCAAGGAGGCCGAAAACGGGACCCGTTTTTGGCCTGCAGAGTGTTTCTGGACACCGGGGAGACCACAAATGGAATGTGCTGAGGCTTTGGGAGACCAAAAATGGGTCCATATTCACTCTATAAGATGCACTGACATTTCCACCCACTTTCTTTTGTGCGTCTTATAGTCCGAAAAATACGGTATATTCTCTTCTCCATTTGAGGTTTACAAGATGCTGTACAAAAACATCAGCTGGTTTTATATAAAAACTGACCCTGTTGAACAAATGCTTAAATATTTCATTGGAGGTAACAAATACTATTGTAAATGTCCATAGATCTTATGCCAGTTTCAGTTAAGGCAGCTCTCTTATTATAACCCACATAGTTAACTGCCGATCACGCTGTCCAAGAATGCAGCAAATTTTTCTGGTTGTCCAGGAAGAAATGGTTTCAGAGTAGACAAGTCCATTGATTTGAGCATCTCCACAAGAGTCCTATGAAAAAGGAAAAATCATCATAACCCATCAAAATTTCTGCTGTATAGTGCAGTGTTGGTGTGGTGTCGGGGGTTTCCGGTTTAATGTGTGAAGAGTGAAGGATATGTGTTTGTGTTTATTTTCATGGTCATGGTCAGGATGTGCACTGAAGATGGTGTTTGATTTCGTTGTATGAGGTGCAATGACAGTAAAGTAAACTATACAAAATTACTATGAAATACTTGTTTTTCTCACATCTGTTTCTTGATTTTCCTATAGTCTTGAACTATGTGGTCAACTTGAAACTGTAAAACATCATACTAAATATAGAAAGAAATCTCAGGTCTCCAGGAACTCAGCCCCACATAACCAAAATTTCACAGACTCACTGTGAAAAGATTTATTGTAGAAAAGAAAAGTCATATAGTATATATAAGAAAGCCAGGACTCAATCTCTTCATGAATTACCTTCTGCAATTCAATTTCCAGGCCTTTTCTCCTTGTTTTTCAACCATTGCACTTTTGGCTTACTTATTACAGTCCTGAAAGCCAAATGCTCTTGCTCCATGTTTATAAGTTCTGCTTCAGAATCCTTGGTTCCTGCCTCATCAGATTCAACAGAAATAGTACTTTACACCATGTCTCCTCATGCAGATATCTGATTCATCAAAAATTTTCCATTCATAAACAGTGTCTAGCATAGAAGACTGTTCCTTATGCATTTTAGAATTATTTTAAAACAATGAATGACAAGCAAAGTCAATGGGGAAGCCAGATTACTAACTTATCAGGTACTAACTTATCAACTGCAGTGATTCACTTAACAACTCTGGCAAGAAAAGTCATAAAATGGGGCAAATATCACTTAACAGCAGAAACGTTGGACTCCATTGTAGTCATAAGCCAAGGACTACCTATATTGCAGACAAACTCTGCCCACATCCTGAGTTTGTTCCTGATAAAGCTCAAGATTGACTCAGCTTTCCATCCTTCCAAAGTTGGTAAAATGAGGACCCAGACTGTTGAGGGCAACATGCTGGCTCTATAAACTGCTTAGAGAGAGCTGTAAACTGCTGTGGGGTGGTATATAAATGTAAGTTCTACTGCTATTCTTTCAACTATCTCTGTTTGTTTCAACTAGTTTGATTTCTATTTCTATGGCTGTTGATATATTACCCGCACCCTGCTGTTACACTGCTCATTTCCCATTAGATGTATCTGTTCATTCTGAGATAAGCACCACTCATGCGTTTTTGTTAACAATGTCAGCATTAACCTGTGCCAGAGCTTCAACCAAAGCATGGCATACATCTATCTCTAAAATCAAGGTATGGGCAAGCCTATATATTTTATAAATAAATAACAAATTAATTCAGGCTAGATAGAAGACACATTGCAAGGATAAGTTGTTTTTATTATAGATAAAAGACCTCAACCTACAACCATTCATTTAGCGACTGTTCAGAGTTACACTGAAAACAGTGATTTATTTATGAGCATTTCAGCATCCCCATGGTCACATGATCGAAATTCAGATGCTTGGCAATCAGCATCTATTTACTATGGTTGGAATGTCCTGGATTCATGTGACTGCAATTTGAAGTCTTCCCAGTAAGCTTCTGACAAGCAAAGCCAATGGGAAAGCTGGATTCACTTAACAACTGCATGATTCACTTAACAACTGTGGCAAAAAAGTCACTGAATTGGGCACAACTTACTTAACAACTGCCTTGGTTAGCAATGGAAATTCTGATCCATAAGTCAAGGACTACTTATACAATGAAGCTCTGATAAATTTCTCAGTTACTGTAGAAACTACAAATCAAACCATCTATATGTAACAGCTGCAAGGTTTAAACCAAATCTCTATTTCTTTCACCCTTTATGTCTGGGCTGTCAAACTCCTGGCCTGTGGCCCGGATACGTCACATGCTGTCCACGCCCGGTTTAGCGAAGGGGAAAAAAGTCAATACATCATGTGATGCCGCTATGACGATGTGAGTTTGACACCCCTGCTTTATGTGATAACAAATTTCTTGCTCATTTCTCTGATTTGGGTGTCGAGCCTGCTTACCACATGCTTTGATAAAGATATAATTAGTCCTAGACTTTTTACTTTCAGCTTTGCCACCTTCAGCCCTCACACCATGGCACAGAGGACTTGGCATTGCTTCAAAATATTTTATTTATTTATTTATCGTATTTTTATACCGCTCCCTCTCCCAAAAGGCACTCGGGGCGGTGTACAGTCTAAACATATAAAGATACAGTCAACAGTAACAGTAATTAACTCAGAATTGAATATAGATAGATGAAGATAGGATAAATGAGTAAAATAAGTAAGTAAGTAAATGATTGAGTCCCATCAAATAGAATTAAAAGTCTTATTTGAATCTAAAATTTAAAAATCTCAGAAAACCTTTAATTGGCTAGGCCGGCCTGCTTAAAAAGTAAGGTCTTGACTGCACGCCGGAAGGTTAGGATGTCCGATGTGTCTCGTATCTCCGGGTGGAGATAGTTCCAAAGGGAGGGGGCTCCCACAGAGAAAGCACGTAATCTCGGGGTCGCCAGCCGACAACGATCAGGTGGCGGCACCCCAAGCAGGGCGACCCTGTGGGAGCGTACTGGGCGGCGGGAGGTTGTTTGTGGCAGAAGGCGGTCCCGTAAGTAGCCAGGTCCCGAGCCATGGAGCACTTTAAATACTAATAGTACCACCTTGAATCGAATCCGGAAGGCCACAGGAAGCCAGTGCAGTCTGCGGAGAAGTGGTGTTATGTGGGTGTCCTTGGGGGCGCCCATAATCATCCATGCGGCTGCATTCTGGACTAACTGTAACCTCCGGAGACTCTTCAAGGGGAGCCCCATGTAGAGAGCGTTGCAGTAGTCCAAGCGGGAGATAACGAGGGCGGAAGTGACTGTGCGAAGTGCGTCCAGATCCAGAAAGGGCCGCAACTGGTAGATCAAATGAATCTTATAAAAAGCCCCCCTGGCGACGGCTGCAATATGTTCTTCCAAAGACAGCCGTACATCCAGGAGGACACCCAAATTGCGCGCTCTTTCCACAGGGGTCAGTACCTCTCCCCCTATGGTCAGCGAGGGAACAAGCTGACTGTATCTGGGAGCAGGAAACCACAGCCACTCGGTTTTGGTCGGGTTGAGACGAAGCTTGTTATGACCCATCCAATCCCGCACGGCCTCCAGACATCGGGTCATCACTTTGACGGCTTCGTTTGGGTGGTCTGGGGTGAAGATGTATAGCTGAGTATCATCAGCGTATTGATGGAATTCCACCCCAAAGCCACGGATGATCTCATCTAGCGGCTTCACATAAATGTTGAACAATAGGAGCGAGAGTACCGATCCCTGAGGCACCCCATAAAGCAGGGGCCTTGGGGTCGATCTCTGTCCCCCTGTCAACACAAATTGCGAACGGTCGGAGAGGAAGGAGGAGAACCATCGTAGGACGGTGCCTCCAATCCCCAGCCCCTCCAATCGCTGCAATAAGATACTGTGGTCGACAGTATCAAAAGCCGCTGACAGATCTAACAGCACTAGGACAGAGGAACAACCTCTGTCTCGTGCCCTCCAGAGATCATCCATCAACGCGACCAATGCCGTCTCTGTGCTGTGCCCGGGTCTGAAGCCCGACTGGAGGGGGTCGAGATAACTCGAAAATAAATTGGCTGTTAGGTTTAAAGAAATCATCTGGATCTCTTTCCTTTCCAGCCATTTCCTTCTAGCAGTTCAAAAAACAGAAGATGAGATCTTCATGAAATCATCTGTGTAATGGTGAGCAAGCAGAACATTCATTCCAAATGAACGAGATGTGCCCACAAGAGGGCAGACATCAAAAAAAGTCCAGAAAATGGTCCCCGGGGGTACCATGGACAGCTCCCGGCTAATAGACAAAGGACTACAAAAAGTTGGCAAATCTTGACTCAGCACTTACAGCTCAAAAATGCTGGGTGACAGATATAGACAAAACTATTTTTCCTCCAAAACTGAACAAAATGAATGAGAAAATGTCAGAGCATCTCTTGACCAGTTTAGTTAGGAAATACATGTCCCAATAAGCTATCACTGACTAAATAATAGAATATTTATATCCTGACTAAAGTTAAGAGTTCACGTACTGCTCTGGTTCTTCATAATAGTGTGGTTCAGGACAAAGAAATGTATTGTATTATTGGTTTAGGAGAAGCTTCACAGGATCTCTGGTTCAAAACTGTTCTCAGAAAGCATGAAAGCCAGCTGAGTGACTTTGGGCCAGTTCCTTTTTCTCAGCCCAACCCACCTCACAGGGTTGTTATTGTGGGAAAATAGGAGGCGGAAGGATGTATATTTACTATCTTGAATTATTAAAATAATTAAGAGTGGATAAAATATCTAAAGGAAATAAAAACTAGAGGAATTACCCCATGGCAATAGCACAAAGAAGAGCTATCTATTGTGCTTAATTCAGAACTTAAGATAACTAAGCATCCTCAGCAACAATGAAATTAAAAACACGAAAAGCAATTTACTGTTGTGCTCCTATATTTTTTGATTTAAGAGCCAAGAATATCTGCACAGCAACCAAGGATGTTAGGAAAATCCATACCTGCTTGTGCAGTAAAAGAGATGTCCGTCTTTGTACAACTGCCTGGCCAATTCCAACTGATGGTTGTCCATAAGTTTGTCATTGATCACAACCAGGAGAGGTTTCCCAGCTTCCAAAACTTCCAAACAGCTGCCTGCTCCTGTAGCAAAAGCACCAGATCATTCTACTTGACATAGCAGCACCTGTTCAGCAGAAATGAGCTGATGGGAACCAAATCTCTTTGGATTAAATAAGAAGACTCCCTTGCCCATGGCCAAATTGCATTATTTCATGAGTTGAAGAGAAAGTGTAGAATGTAAATCATAGGTGTTTGAGCTGAGCACCCCATCTACTCATAAAAGTCTTGGGGTGTGAATATTCTTCCTGTCCTGTCCTGTCAATCAAATCAATAAAGAAACCATTTTGCTTTCTAACTGTTGTATTTAATGTCACAGAAGGGTAAAATTATTCAATAGTCATGGAATGCCTTATTTACATTATTAAACAAAGTCAAATTTTTATTCTGGTCCTACTCACTTCTTTGTTTTAGTCACAGACATGTTTTGGACATGCCAATTAATAATTAAAAGTGGATCAGGGTTCTAAAATGGTTGCATTCTTTTAAGGGAAACTAATATATTACTCACCAACTGACTTCTGGGCATTTTATAAATGCAGATAGGGTTTTGTAATGAGTAAGCAAATATTCCAGATAGCACCTAAGTTTTGATGTTTGTGTTAAAAGAAATTGGGAAAAATATTTTTGATTATGAAGTTGCAGCCAGTTTTGTCTAGGGCTAGAAACCAGGAGGTTCTGAGTTCTAGTCCCTCCCTAGGTGTGAAAGCCATCTGGATGACTTTGGGCCAATCATCAGGAGGGAATGAATTCTAATCCTGCCTTAGGCGTGAAAGCTGGCTCAGTGACTTTGGGCCAGCTACTTTCTCTCTGCCAAACCTATCTCAGTTATAGTGAGGAAAAGGAGGGACTCATCTTGAATTGCGCAAAATTAAAGATGGGATATAAATCTAGTAAATAAACATGCACAAATTTGACATAGTTTCTATCTATATATACTAGCAGTTAGTCTTGCATAAAAAACAGTACAAATCCATATCTCAAACTATACCTTGCTTGGCTAAGGCTACAAAACAAATTGACTCTTTTCTAACATTTTTAGAATTTATTTGGGCTTTATATTAGATATAAATGACATTTCAGGTTGCAAACATATTCATGACTGTTTACAGCTGCTCACTGACCATAAATACAATAAAATTTCTCTAGTATATCTCTCTTGAACGTAAGACATTTCTCTTTTAAATCCTACCTTCACGTTTGTTTCCAGGGGGCAATACTCTACATAAAGGACATTAATAAATTACCACTTTTCCACATATAAAAAAATATCCTCCTACATTGTTTTTGTTCTTTTGAGCAAAGGTTCACTAAAAGAGACTGGATGTTTGTACCGAGATGCTTTACCTGCATGGCTTATGATCAGATCTGCTTTTTTAACATCTTCAGAAAGTGAGCTCTTGAATCTGAACACTTCCAGAGTAAATGTGGCTGTGCTAAATGAATCTGGACACTCTTTGCCTCGGCCAACCTGAAGGACAAGCTTGCGACAGCCGAGGTCCTGTAAAGCCTGCATCAGAAAGAAACATATTCTCACTGAAGTTAAAAATAAACTCATTAGAAGCTACAAAGGTGAATTTATTTCTCTCTCCAATATGATTAAGTGTGCATGACATATTATTTACAACTGTACTTCTGTATCCTTTTGTAAGAAAAGAATTATTACTAATACATTATTGGTTAGGGTTGATGCCGTCAAAGCAGTATTTTGCCACTGCTACCTTCCCAGGGCTGAGAAATAGGAACTGGCCCAAGGTCACCCAGCTGGCTTCGTGCCTAAAGCAGAACTACAACTCATAATCACCCAGTTTCCAGCCTGGTGTTTTAAGTATTACTTCAAACTGTTTCTCTTAAGGCTGGTTTCCTCCAACTATGTTTAGACTATAATTTACACCAGCTTCTCTCAGTGTAGCCAATAGCCAATAATGGCAACTGTAGATTGAAAGAGGGATAATGGTTATGCTGCACACTACCCACTTGTTCTCATCGTACCTAAAAAGCAATGCAGTGCTCCATCAAATTATCTAAAATGGCATGAGTTGGCCACCTGTTTTGCATGCTGTCAATCAATTCAGCAGGCATCCACTTAAATCAGAGACAAAGCATTGCCTTTTAGCCACCAATGTGGAATGTAAATTGTAGACTGAGTCATTTTAAGAAGCTGTAGAATTTTCAGAAGAGAATAAGGATAGGAAGGGCCATTGCAATCATAAATACCTAATTATTTGATACAATAGTTCAATTGGTTTATAAAATAATTATGTAAAATAAGATTATATAAAATTATATAGGAGCTACGGAACTCCTATGGAAGATTGTTTGAGTATTGAAGACAGAATCAAGGGATATCTGCAGCATGTGGTCCAAATAGTCAAGATGGTGGCTGCATCTTGTAAACTGGCAAACAAACTCTATCTGAGGACATAAAAAGCAGGTGGCTCTTTGTACAGTTGCAAATGCCATTTGATTTTTTTAAAATCATATTCTGTGAATACCCCACTCCTATTAATACTCTGCAAAACCCAGGTAAGGCAATCATTTTATCAGGAGTGAGATTCCCACAAAAGGATTTACTGCTGGTATTACATGGTTAAAATCATTACCCCATTTAGGGATAAATTGTATGGTGTGTACTAAGACTAACTCATAGCTCCTGGATTTTACATTTTAATTGTTTCATAATTTGTATCCCATTTTCAATTTCATGCATTCTAGCTTGACTGTGAGCATCAATGACAGGAGGTAGGAAACCAGCAAATAGAGTTGTCATCTCTTTATGGGATTAAGCTCTGACGAAGTGGATGCAGCTCTGTACTTCATTCCATCATGTCATCTGCAGATTATCATCAGAAGCAGTTGCAAAGCATATAGATGGCGTCCTTTACATTTTAGAATTGGAATTCTTTTTATTGGCCAAGTGTGATTAGACACACAAGGAATTTGTCTTGGTGCAAATGCTCTCAGTGTACATAAAATATATATTTTACTGAAATAATCAACAAACATGGTCATAATACAGGAATTTAGGATTAAATATTTGACCCAAGTATTGAATCATCCTGAGGAATCTTATCCTTGATGATCTTTAATAACATTGGTAAAAAGATGTCAAGAGATTAAAAACAATAGGCTGACTTTTAACGGTGCACGTTTGCATTGGGGCGCACATTGACACTCGCGTTTGAGCATGCATGCAACCGGCTCCCCATTTTGAAAGACAGCCCTGGGCTCCGCCCTATGAATTTATCTTGTTTCTTTGGCCAATTCGGGCAGCTTCCTTCCAAGCGAGCCAGAGAGGACTCGGGGGAGAATTGCAGGGCTTCCCTCCCTTTCCACCAGGATTTTCCCACGCAAGAAAGCTTTCAGAGGGGCAGAAAACGGCACCGTGGATTGCAGAAGGACCACAGAGACGTGGCATGCCGGCGCCTAGAAAAGGCACAGGAGGTGACGCAGGAATACTTTTTCCGCCCTTTGGCGGCCGGCTGTTTGCTCTGAGGCGTGGCGCGAGCTTTCAAAGATGGTGTCAGGGAAGCGGGAAGGACGGCGTCGGAAGACTCGCCTGTGTCGCTTCGGGAGTCGTCATGGCGGCAATGAGGTCGTCGAAGCTGGTGGTGCCGACAGTAACGAAAACGGAATTCATGGCCGACGAAGAGGCGGAGCGATGATAGAGAGGATGGCGGCTGGAACGGCCCCGAGAGCTGCCACACTTCCCGAACGAAGGAGGTCGCCTTAAGACCAGAAATGCCCGGACTCGTGATGTTATAGAGATATGAAAATAGACTAATACATATCACCACGCGGTGCACGCATTCCGGGCTCCAATTAAAAAATACCTAGTTTTAAATGTCAGATTTAAAGTTTAAACGGACACCAAAACACCTCGAATGTAATGGGAAGGGCAAAGAGCTGCTGTTCTTAACAATAATTGGAGTTGCAGCAGCTCCCATAACGGCTTGTCAGCAGCTGTGCCGGTTGAGGTATATGGAATATGGAGTCCAAAGAGAGGGCAATGAAACTTTTGCAACGTGAAAAAAAGACCCTACAAACTAGAGCCATTTCGTCTCTGCATCACTAGGTAAGCAAGAGAAATATTAGATTTTGAGTTCTGCAAATTTTTGCAAATGCTTCTCAGCAATCCTTCAGTGCCATTTAATGCTCCTATTTCTGTTAAGGGTTCTAGCTTTAGCAACTTCAGTGTCTGCCTTTCTTATTCTTTCAGGCTGCAGCAAAGGTTCCCCCCAATTTGTTCTCTTATGCAAGCAGAGTTATGCATTGGATTGTAGGCAGGCAACGATTCAGCTGCTTTCATATCCTTGCTTTATAAACAAATATACTTGAGTACAGAGTGTCCTTGATTTACAACCATTTGCTTAGTGACGAAAGTTACAATGGTACTGAAAGAAAGTGACTGATTACCATTTTTCACACTTATGACTGTTGCAATATCCCCATGATCATGTGGTCAAAATTCGGACACTTGGCAACTGGAAAGTATTTGTGACAATTGCTGTGTCCCAGGGGTCCTGTGATCCTCTTGTGTGACCTTCTGACAAGCAAAGTCAATGGAGAAACCAGATCCACTTAACTGTTACTAACTTAACAACTGCAGTGATTCACTTAATGGTTGTAAAGTTGGGCAAAACCCACTTAACAACTGTCTTGCAGAAATTAACAACAGAAATTTTGGGCTCGGTTGTGATCGTAAATCAAGGATTATCTGTATGGAAAATCTAGCTGTCTGGTGTTTGCTTCTCCAGTAATTTTTTAGTGCATGGAACTTGTCCTAACTATTGTCAAACAAACAAAAGGATGGAACAATAAATAAAAAAGGATAAAAAGGAAATAAAACTTAAAATGATAATGATTGATGCAATAAATCAAGAGGAGAATATTCTAAGGGAAAAACAACAGGGAATGGAATTTCAGAGAGGATGGGATAAAATTAGATAACTGGAAAAAGAGACAATGGAATACAATAGAGAAGGAAGGAATTATTAGGAGGAAGGGTCAAAAATGATAAAAAAAAGCTAGGAAGCGATTAATTAATGCTTTTAATGAAAGTAAGAGACGATGGTTTAAAAGGGAAAAGATAAGGATTCCACATGAATGTGTGTATTAATACTTAAGATATATAATTGTTAATGGTAATAAACATGAAATTAATATTTTATTATTGGATTATTATTAAAGATATATAATTACTAACTAATATGAAAATTAATATTGTAGGAAAAGAAATGATGTGGAATCTGATAGACATAAAAATAACAGTGAAATATGGTATTAGGTAAAAGTGATCATATTATTAGAATTGTACAATTTGCTAAACGTAAACGGGATGAATATTATTTTGTTTGTATTGTAATGAGATTAGAAAGGAACTTTGTTTAAACATAATAGTGGCAGGGGATAAATAATAGAAATAATGGATAAATAAAAGGGGATTTATTTATTTATTTATTTATTTTTCGTATTTCTATACCGCTCCCTCTCCCAAAAAGGGACTCGGGGCGGTGCACAGCCTAACAAACACATAAAATAGATACAAGTTGAATAAAGTTTAAAACCAAATTAAATACATATATGGCTGCATCCCGTCCGACTATAATTAAATATTTAAAATCCGGGATAGAAAAAAATTAAAATCAGATTAAAAATTAAAACCCTTATTGAATTAAAACCCCAAAGACCCTTACTGGGCCAGGCCGGCCTGTTTAAAAAATAGGGTCTTAACTGCGCGCCGGAAGGTCAGGATGTCTGTCATGGCTCGTATCTCCGGGGGGAGATCATTCCACAGGGAGGGGGCTCCCACAGAGAAAGCACGCACCCTCGGGGCCGCCAGCCGCCAGCGATCAGGCGGCGGTACCCCAAGTAGGGCGACCCTGTGAGAGCGTACTGGGCGGCAGGAGGTTGTTGGTGGCAGCAGGCGGTCCCGTAAGTACCCAGGTCCCGAGCCATGGAGCACTTTAAATACCATCAGTACCATCTTGAATCGAATCCGGAAGGCCACAGGAAGCCAGTGCAGCCTGCGGAGAAGTGGTGTTATGTGCGCGCCCCGAGGGGCGCCCACGATCACCCGCGCGGCTGCATTCTGAACTAACTGCAACCTCCGGAGACTCTTCAAGGGGAGCCCCATGTAAAGAGCATTGCAATAATCCAAGAGGGAGATGACGAGGGCAGAAGTGACTGTGCGAAGTGCGCCCAGATCCAGAAAGGGCCGCAACTGGTAAATCAGACGAATCTGATAAAAAGCCCCCCTGGCGACGGCTGCAATATGTTCTTCCAAAGACAGCCGTACATCCAGGAGGACACCCAAATTGCGCGCCCTTTCCTCAGGGGTCAATACCTCTCCCCCCACGGCCAGCGAAGGAACAAGCTGGCTGTATCTGGGCGCAGGAAACCACAGCCACACACAAATTAATATGAATGTATGAATGCTTGTTAGAATTATATAATTTGTTAAACATTGCAAATATGACCATTAATATAACATTTATAATAAAAGAAGTGATGTTAAGAATATAGAGATGGACACAAAAATAGCACATGGGAATATTGAATAATTAATATTGATAATTTGCATTAATATCAAACTATGTAAGAAAGTTAACAGTATCAATATGAAATTATTTTTGTTTGTTTGTTCTAAAATGTAAAATACTCTGCAACCCACTGTTCACACAACGATGTGTTTGTAGAAATAAAAAAATGTATTAATAAAAAAACAAAAGGATTTATTTATTAATTTCTAAAGGCAGTGAATGAAAATTTCACTTTTAGCACCATTCCATTAGGTCAGCGTCTGTCAGACCTGCCTCCACATAAACTCCTTGGCTCCATTTGTGAAAAAAGGTATACAGGTAGTCCTCTACTTAACAACTACAATTCAGCCCAGAATGTATGTTGCTAAGTGAGAAATTTGTTAAGTGAGTTTTGTTCCATTTTGTGATTTTCCCTGCCACATTTGTTAAGCGAATTACAGTTGTTTCATTAATAACATGGTTATTAAGTGAATCTGGCTTCCCCATTGACTTTCCTTGTGAGAAGGTTGCAAATGATGTTCACGTGACTCTTGGACACTGCAACTGTCATACCTATGAGTCAGTTATCAAGTATCTAAATTTTTATCACATGACCATGGGGATGCTACAATGGTCTTAAATGTGAAAAACAGTCATAAGTCACTTTTTTCAGTGCTGTTGTAACTTTGAACTGTCATTAAATGAACTGCTGTAAATCAAGGACTCCCTGTAGTTTTATTAAAAGGAGGGATATTACAGTAATGCATAGCCAAAACTGAGAATTGCACACCAGAATTCCTAAGTTCAACTTTAGCTACCTCCCCTTAGCTACCTCCTATTGCCTACCCCATGCAACCAGTCAGGCTCAGGCAAAATGTTTTCCTAATGATCAATCCAAGCACAGTTTGGTATGGCTGGTGTGCTGGGTGACCTTGAAACAACATCTTAAGGAGATACAGCAGTCCCTTGCTTTCCCACAAGCCTTACCCCTTTCAATTCCCCCTTCATAGTTCTTGGCACTCTGACACCTTATAGCAGCAAAGGGCAAGCAAGCATAAGGTGACAGCAGATAGTCTCAATAACTTTCAAATGTGTGGACTTCAACTCCCAGGATCCCTCAGCCAGAACATATTTTAGGTCCTTAACCGAATTTGGAAGGCTAATGCAGAGGATTAGTTTCAGGTTAAGGTTTTCTTTGGCAGGATAGCCATTTTCTTTTGCAGCGTGAAGTTCAGATCAATACCGATCTATACAGGTAGTCCTTGACATACAACCATTAATTTAGTGATCACTCAAAGATATAGCGGCACCTGAGAAATGTGACTTACAGCCAGTCCTCCCACTTAGACCCACCGCCCCATCCCCATGATCACGTGATCAGATTTTGGTTGGTTGGCATGCAGCATGTATTTAGAATAGTTGCAGTATCCTGGGAGTCACGTGATTGCCATTTAAGACCTTCCCAGACAGCTTCCGGCAAGCAATGTCACTGGGGAAAGCTGGATTTGCTTAAAGACTACATGATTCACTTAATAACTGCAGTGATTTTCTTAACTGGCCAAAAAAGGTCATAAAATTGGTCATGACTCACTGAACTTCTCTTTGTGCTAAACTCTGCACATCAGATTTGCTTTGCAATGTGGATACCAGGGAAAAAGAAGATGCTAGGGTTTTTTCAAAACTCCTGTTGAAAAGCTGATCTTTTAGCAGTGTCATCTGCCATCTTATGCTTACTTGTGCTCGCTGCTCTGTGGTGACAGACTGCCATGAACTGTGGCAGGGGGGAATGAAAGGGGAGAGGCTAGGGAGGAAATGAAAGTAAGTGCTGTATCTCTGAGATGTTGCCTCAAGGTCACCCAGTTGGAAGGAGGGACCTATATACCAAACTGCGCTTGGACCAGGGGTGGGATTCTACCAGTTTGCACCTATTCTCTAGAACCGGTTGTTAACATTCTAAGCAGTTCGGAGAACCGGTTGTTAGAAGAAATTTCTGGCCTAATCCTGTAAGGAAGGCAGGAAGGAAACATTCTGGTGTTGCTTACAGAAACTGTCTCTTTGTTAACCCTTATTACATTCTTGGCAGGACTAGATTTCCTGTCTCAGGAACTTCTCTGGAGTTTTTTTCCCCTCCTTTGCTGGTACTTTGCTTGTGTGGAGTGACCATTCAAATTACAATGGCACTGAAAAAAGTGACTTATGACTATTTTTCACACTTACGACTGTTGCAGCATCCCCACAGTCATGAGAGGCCAGGTGAGGAGATGCGTACCTCAATGTGAGTGATATTGAGTTGGCCACGCCCACCAACTAAGCCACGCCCACAGAACCACTTGTTAAAAAAATTGAATCCCACCCCTGGCTTGGACTGACTGTTTTGAAAATATCTTGCCTGAATCTGATTGGTTAAACTGGGTTGGACAATGAGATAGTTAAGGGAGGTAAAGTAGAATGTAGGAATGTTGATGTGTGATTCTCAGATCTGGCTTTGCAATTCTGCAATAATTTGTCCCCTAATAAAACTATAACTTCGTCAATATGGAGCCAAGGATG
Organism: Bungarus multicinctus; assembly: GCA_023653725.1. Classification (NCBI taxonomy): domain Eukaryota; kingdom Metazoa; phylum Chordata; class Lepidosauria; order Squamata; family Elapidae; genus Bungarus; species Bungarus multicinctus. Next base: position 5,603,655 of record CM042841.1, read on the forward strand.
ATTTCTATTTAGAGGCTTAAGTTGTGCAGATCTGACAGCCAGTTCCTTTCTCCTGAGAAGTGGTCTGGGGGCAGGAGGCTGAGTTCACACATTATGTTAAAAAATTATTCAGGGGTTAGAAAATAGTTGGCTTGACAGTCTAAACCAGGGGTCTCCAGCCTTGGCTAGCTGTGGAATTCTGGGAGTTGAAGTCCACAGGTCTTAAAGTTGCCAAGGTTGGAGATCCCTGTTCTAAACCATAAGTTTAGGCTTTTCCAGAAACTGAGTTAAAACAAGAAAGTGCATTATGGCATAACAGAATGAGCAGCTAGTCAGCTAGAGATGGCACTATAAGATTATAATCTCCAAATAAATAACCAAGTCCTGCTCTTGTGGTGCTTGCAGCTAGAGTTGTAATCAAAGAGGTTGGATACTTGTGTACATACAGCCTGGAAGGAGGGGATATTGTTAGCTAACCTCTACGTGTATGAACTTGTCTCAGAAAACATAAGCTGATTATAGGAAGTTGAATCTTAACATCCCAATGAGGACAATGTTATGCCACAAGCTCTGATGCCTTTGCCTGCGGCTCCTGCTCACCCCGCTGATCTTCGCTTCTTAATGTGCTGTGACTGCTATTTTGATTAATCCTCCTTAAAGAACCTGCATTTAAAAAAGATAACACGCATAACCTAATCTTTCCCATATTTTTAATATCATGTAAAAGAATGTTTTAAATGTACTCTCTGATTAACTGGCAACTTCCACTGTCAGCAACTTGAAAGTGATCCTATCAAAATCTAACTGGGTCTTTAATTATGTGCCATTGAGTCAGGATTGACTCTTTGCGGCCACATAGATAGATTTTCCCTGTGATGATGTGCACTCATCACCACTGTAATGGAATCTGGCCACTATGCTGATCATCCTCTTCCCTTTCCTTATGCTTTTCTCAACATTAGAGCCTTCTGCAGAGAGCTAGATCCTCACATAATGCATCTGAAGATGCACATAATGCATCTGACAATTTGAGTTTGGTTACTTGTGCCTCAAATGAGAAAACTGGGTTGATTTGTTTGAGGTTACATTTGTTTTCTCGGCTGTCCATGGTATTCTCAGGAGCCTTCACCAACTCAAAATTTAAAATCGTTAACATAGGTAGTCCTCAGCTTATAACCACAATTGAGCCCCAAATTTATGTTGCTAAGCAAGATGGTTGTTCAATGAATTTTGTCCCATTTTACGACCTTTCTTGCCACAACAGTTAAGTGAATCACTGCAGTGGTTGAATGAGTAACACGATTGTAAAGTGAATCTGACTTCCCCATTGATTTTCTGTCCCAGCTGTGCTTGTAAGTCAAGAACTATCTATAACAAGAATAAAATTGGGCAACCTTTAGCCTCTGGAACAGGGCTGTCAAACTCTCGGCCTATGGGCCGGATGCGTCACGTCCGGTTTAGTGAAAGGGAAAAAAGTCCCGATAGATCATATGACGACGCTGTGATGACGTGAATTTGACACCCCTGATCTAGAAGGTGCCAATTCTTCCTTTTTGTTATCTAGTCAGACCACAAACACAAGGGAATAAGTCATGATCTTGCTTGCAATTAAGCTATTTTTTAGCACACCAAGTTGAATTTTGGAAGAGGTGGTCTGTTTTTGAAAGCTTCCTGTGTTGGAGCACACACAATCCTGGGAAGCAAATTATAGATAATCCTAATTTACAACCACAATTGAGCCCAAAATTTCCATTGTTAAGTGAAACATTTGTTAAGTGAGTTTTGACCCATTTTACAACCTTTCTTGCCACCAGCTGTTAAGCGAATCCCTGCAGTTGATAAGTTAGTAACCTGGTCTTTAAGTGAATCTGGCTTCCCCAATGACTTTGCTTGTCAGAAGGTTGCAAAAGGGGATCACATGACCTTGGGACAAAGCAACGGTCATAAGTATGAACCAGTTGCCAAGCACCTGAATTTTGATCATCTGACCATGGGGAATGCTGCAATGGTCATAAATGTAAAAAATGGTCATAAGTCACTGTTTTCAGTGCCGTTGTATCTGAACAGTCATTTAATGAACGGTTGTAAGTCCAGACTACCTGTGTTCTATTGATTGACTCCATTGATTAATTCCTCACTCTCAGGAAGTTGCATCTCTTTGACAAGCTTCCACTGAACATTTCTTGTCCTGCCCTCAAGTGGTTTGGAGAGTAAGTCAAGTCCCTAATCTTTGTGACAGCCCCTCAAGTACACGTAGACCTCGAGTTACAATAATTCATTTAATGACTATTCACTAAAAAGTTACAACGGCACTGAAAAAAGTGACTTATGACCATTTTTCACACAACATTCCAGCAATCCCTGTGGTCATGTGATCAAAATTCAGTTGCTTGGCAACTTATCAGCTGCAGGGAAGACGCTTCTCTTTTACACACACACACACCAGTCCTTCTCTTCAATAAGCTAGAAGAGGGGTCAGCAATCTTAAACACTCAAAAGCCATTTGGACCAGTTTCCCACAGAAAAGAAAACACAGGGAGCCACAAAACCTGGGTGGGCGTGGTCAACTCAACATCACTCACTCCCATCCAATCACATGACACCCCCGTAGCCAGGCCTACCCAGCCGGTCATTAGGACAGAGAACCAGTTGTTAAAAAACACCGGGAACCACAAAATCCTTTTGACATCTCCCTCCCTCTCTCTCTCTCTCTCTCTCACACACACTTGTGTGTGTGTATACACATACATATATATACACATACATATATATGTATATACATATATATATTCCTCTCTCCCCTCTCTCTCTGTCTTTCTTCCCCCTTCCCCTCTCTCTTCTCCTCCATCTCTCCCTCTCTCCCTCTCTGTATATCTCTCTTTCCCTCTCCCTCTCTCTCTCCCCTCTTTCTTCCCCCCTCTCTGTATCTCTGCCTCTTTCCCACTCTCTGTATCTCTGTCTCTCCCTCTAATTTCCCCCTCTCTGTGTATCTCTCTCTATGTCTCTCCCCCTCTCTTCCCCTCTCTCTTCCCTCTGTATCTTTCTCTGTGTGTGTGTCTCTCTCTCTCCCCATCTCTCCCCCCTGTTTCCTCTCCCCCTCTCTTTGTATCTCTTGTCTCTCTTTCTCCCCCTCTATCTCTGTCTCTCTCTCCCACCTCTCTCTCTGTCTGTCTCTCCCCTTCTATTTCCCCCTCTCTCTCTATCTCTCGCCCTCCCTCTCTTATCTCCCCCCTCTCTCCCTCTTTCTCTGTGTCTTTCTCTCCCCCCTCCCCTCTCTCCCCCCGCATCTCTCCCACTCTGTCTATCTGTCTATCTCTCTCCTTCTCCCCTTCTCCTTTTCTATCTTCCCCTCTCTCTCTCCCATCTCCCCCCTCTCTGTATCTCTCTCTGTTTCTCTCTCCCCCTCTCCCTGTCTACCCCTCTCTCCCCCCTTTCCCTGTAGCTCTCTCTGTAAGTCTCTTTCTCCCCCTCCCCCTCTCTGTATCTCTTTCAGTCTCTCTATCCTCTCCCCCTCTCTGTATATGTGTCTCTCTTCCCTTCTTTCTTCCCCCTCTCTTTGTATCTCTCTGTGTGTCTCTCTCCCGCTCTTCCCCTCTTTTTTGTCTATCTGTGTGTGTGTGTGTGTATCTCTCTTCTCTCTCTCTTGGAAATACTTTGCTGTGCTTTGGTTGAGCCTGGCCGCTTTTTTGAGGAGGGTCTTCCCGCTTGTGCACACCCTTCTGGCCCCACCACAGCCAGCCAGAGGGTTGCGAGAGGTGGGGGAGAGGGAGGAGGTTGGCCCAGCCTCGGCTTTCTGAGAGAGAGAAGAGACAAAGAGACAGACAGAGAGGAGGGGGGAAAGAGATGGGAGGGAGAGAGATACAGAGATACACACACACACATACACACACACACGGTGGGGGGGGGAGACTGGCTGACGGGTAAGCATCTTTGGCAAGAGCATCTTTGGTAAGCCTGACCCCCAGGTGTGCAAGATTCTCCAAGCCCGACCCCCTGGGTGTGCGAGGTTTTTTGGGCCAGCCCCCTTTTCCCGTTGCCCTGAGATTTACTTCTCTAGCGGAGTGGTGCCACCACTGGCTTTCATTGAAAAGTGTCCTCCACGCAGTTTAAAGCTGCAGCTGGGCGCTGCAGGCCTGTTCCCCTTTCCGTCATCTCCTCCCGGATCCCATTCCCACCCTGCCAGCCCTCATGTTAACGAGGCTGAGGTCGGTCACGGTTGGGTCAGACCAGTGTCTCGGGGCGGAGAGCAGGTTGTACATCTCCCCAAGAGACCAAGGCATGCCCAGCACCAACAAGGCCGGAAGAAGCTCCTTCAAGAGTGAGGCGCCGGAGAACCAGCCCCAGGCACTTCTACATCCCCCGCTGTCACCCTTACCGTCTCAGGCCAGGCGAGGAGTGACTGGGAGGGGAGAGCGAGGGGCGGGGCCAGCCAATGGTGAGATCACTCAGCAGGGAGCCACAGAAGGCCCAAAGAGCCGCATGCAGCTCCAGAGCCATGGGTTGCTGACACCCGGGCTAGACATATCCCAGTTCCCTCATAACTTTGGGCAGATTCTCTGGTTTCTACCTTTAAAACAAACTTAAGTCAGGCCAGAGTTGTCACAGAGAAGCAGAGCTGCCTGCCCCTGAGTTCAGCTGGGGATACATTTCAAGCTCTTGATTGTTTTCTGTTTATAAACAACTTGCCCCAAGGTGCTCATTAGCTGCCAGGATTGCATGTTCAAATCCAAGGTAGGTTGTGTTTTTGGCTGGTTTTGTTTTTCCATAACCAAGGTAAAGGCATCTATATAATCTTTTGAGACTGCAGGGAGTTAAATACCATACACCATTGCCATTACCCTCACCCGACTCAGGAGGTTCAGGTTGTTTTTGATCAAGGTATTAATACTGCACAATCTGACCCTCTTTACATGCAACTGGGTCAATCATGCATAAGCATTTGTGGGATCCCTATACAGGTAGTCCTCAATTTTAGGACCACAATTGAGGCCAAAGTTTCTGTTGCTAAGTGAGACTTTAGTAAGTGAATTTTGCCCCATTTTACAACCTTTCTTGCCGCAGTTGTTAAGTGAATCATGGCAATTGATAAGTTAGGAACCTGGTCGTTAAGTGAATCTGCCTTCCCCATTGACTTTGCTTATCAGAAGGTTTCAAAAGGTGATCACGTGACCTTGAGGCACAGCAATGGTCCTAAATATGAACCAGTTACCCAGCAATTGAATTTTGATCACATGATCATGGGGATGCTGCAAGGATTGTAACTGAAAAACAGTCATAAATCACATTTTTCAGTACTGTTGTAACTTTCAGCAGTCACTAAACGAACTATTGTAAGTCAAGGATTACCTGCAATTCTGTCTCCAGTGGGACAGAAGAGGATTATTTTTACTCAATGAAACATGAAACTGCTATGCTCATTTGGCAGCCATGTTATATGAGCATTGTCCTCCAGTCACAAATGGGTCAAATTTCACTTAAGTGAATTCTGCTCTACAGTGTTTCTCAATCTTGTTAACTTTAAGATGTGTGGACTTCAATCCATGGACTGATCACTCGCTCCTGAAGCTCGACTTCCGTTCCGCACCCTCTGGCCGCAGGGAGGAGGGACTGCTAAAATGGTACCGCCCCAGGCGCCTGATGGACCCAGATAAGTTCCTGACGGAGCTTGGGCCATTTCCCGAAGCTCACACACACGACTCGGTTGAGGGCTTGGTCGCCACCTGGGATAGGGTGGCTGCTGGGGCCCTTGATCGGGTCGTGCCCTTGCGGCCTCTGACCCGGTGCCGATCCCAGGTGGCTTCTTGGTTTTCTGAGGAGCTAAGGGAGATGAAGCGCCGGAAAAGACGCCTAGAGAGTAGTTGGAGGGCTAGCCGCTCTGGGTCTGACCGAACACTACTACGATCTCATATTAAGACGTATTTAGTGGTGATAAGGATGGCGAGGAGGTCTTACCTCTCCACCCTTATTGCGTCCGCGGAAAACCACCCAGCCGCCCTGTTTAGGGTGACCCGCTCCCTTTTGGAGGTGGGAGCGCGGGAGGATCCCTTGCAGGGGCGGGCTGAGGAGTTTTCTAGGTTTCTGCAGGACAAAATTGCTCAGATCCGGGATGAGCTGGACTCCGACTGGGCATCTCCGGGCGGGGCGGCGGGGGTGGATATCGGTGAGGTCATTTGGGTTGAGTTCGATCCTGTTACCTTGGAGGACGTGGACAGGATACTGGGGGGGCTTAATGCCACCACTTGTTTGCTGGACCCATGCCCCTCCTGGCTGGTCTTGGCCACTCGGGAGGTGACACGAGGCTGGTTCCAGGGTATTATAAACGCTTCCTTGAGAGAGGGGCTGTTACCCGCCACCTTGAAAGAGGCGGTGGTTCGGCCCCTCCTCAAGAAACCGTCCCTGGACCCAGCATTATTATCAAATTATTGTCCAGTCTCCAACCTTCGCTTTGTTGCGAAGGTTGTTGAGAATGTGATGGCACGTCAGCTCCCGCAGTACCTGGATGAAGCGAGTTATCTCGACCCCCTCCAATCGGGTTTCAGGCCCGGGCACAGCACGGAGACGGCGTTGGTCGCGTTGGTGGATGATCTCTGGAGGGCTCAGGACAGGGGTTGTTCCTCTGTCCTGGTCCTGTTAGATCTCTCAGCAGCTTTTGATACTGTCAACCACAGTATCTTATTGCGGCGGTTGGAGGGGTTGGGGGTGGGAGGCACCATGTTATGGTGGTTCGCCTCCTTCCTCTCCGACCGTTCGCAATTTGTGTTGACAGGGGGGCAGAGATCGGCCCCGAGGCCCCTACTGTGTGGGGTGCCCCAGGGGTCGGTGCTCTCGCCCCTGCTGTTCAACATTTATGTGAAGCCGCTGGGTGAGATCATCCGTGGCTTCGGGGTGGAGTTCCATCAGTACGCTGATGATACTCAGCTGTACATCTCCACCCCGGGCCACCCAACGAAGCCGTCAAAGTGATGACCGGGTGCCTGGAGGCCGTGCGGAGTTGGATGGGTCGTAACAGGCTTCGTCTCAACCCGACCAAAACCAAGTGGCTGTGGTTTCCTGCACCCAGATACAGCCGGCTTGTTCCTTCGCTGGCCGTGGGGGGAGAGGTTTTGACCCCCGTGGAAAGGGCGCGCAATCTGGGTGTCCTCCTGGATGTACGGCTGTCTTTGGAAGAACATATTGCGGCCGTCGCCAGGGGGGCTTTTTGTCAGATTCGTCTGATTCACCAGTTGCGGCCCTTTCTGGATCTGGGCGCACTTCGCACAGTCACTTCCACCCTCGTTATCTCCCGCTTGGACTATTGCAATGCTCTCTACATGGGGCTCCCCTTGAAGAGTCTCCGGAGGTTGCAGCTGGTTCAGAATGCAGCCGCGCGGGTGATCGTGGGTGCCCCTCGGGGCTCCCACGTAACACCGCTTCTCCGCAGGCTGCACTGGCTTCCTGTGGCCTTCCGGATTCGATTCAAGGTGGTACTGATGATATTTAAAGTGCTCCATGGCTCGGGACCTGGGTACTTACGGGACCGCCTGCTGCCATCAACAACCTCCCGCTGCCCAGTACGCTTTCACAGGGTTGCCCTGCTTGGGGTGCCGCCGCCTGATCGTTGTCGGCTGGCGGCCCCAAGGGTGTGGGCTTTCTCTGTGGGAGCCCCCTCCCTGTGGAATGATCTCCCCCTGGAGATATGGGCCATGACGGACATCCTGACCTTCCGGCGCGCAGTTAAGACCCTATTTTTCAAGCAGGCCGGCCTGGCCCAGTAAATGGTCTGTGGGTTTTAAACTTAATTTGGGTTTTAATTGTTAAATTTTATACTTTTTAAATTTTTAATCAATCCCGGATTTTAAATGTCTGAATTGTAGTTGGATGGGATGCAGCCGGATTTGTTTATTTAATCTAGTTTTAAATTGTATTTAAATTGTATTTATTCTGTGTGTTTTTAGTAGGCTGTACACCGCCCCGAGTCCCTTTTTGGGAGAGGGAGCGGTATAGAAATCTGAATAATAAATAATAAATAAATAAATCCCAGAATCTGCCGACTGGGGAATTCTTGGAGTTGAAGTCCACACATCTAGAGGTTGCCACGGTTGAGAGATACTGCTCCAATAAATAAATGAAATGACTGGGGGAAAGAACCAGGCTTTCTCCTTGACACAGCTCATTGCTGACCCCAGATTATAGACAGTATCCATCACAAATGCTGATTGCATTGTCCAATCCATGCCTGCTACTTTTTAGATCAGGGGTCTCCAACCTTGGCCGCTTTAAGACTTGTGGACTTCAGCTCCCAGAATTCCTCAGCCAGCAAAGGAATTCTGGAAGCTGAAGTCCACAAGTCTTAAAGCGGCCAAGGTTGGAGACCCCTGTTTTAGATGGCTAATGAGAAAGGGACTAATGATACAATCAAGCTTTTCCAAAATTAAGAAGATCAGTAAAGGTGGATCTCTTTTCATATAAAAACAGTTTTTAAATTGTTAATTACTTTAGCATTCTAATTTATGCTTCCATGTGTTTCTATTGTTTGGGTTTTTATTTTATATTGTTTGGGTATTACATTGTTTGTTTATTACATTGTTTGTTTAAGTTGCTTAGTCTCCTGGAAGTATACAAATAAAAAAGGAATAAATTAGGTTGCACAAGGGATCTTTGATAGGTTTCAGCAAAGTAGGTGTCTTTCCATGAATGGTCCTTTGCGTCATCATCAACAAAATGTTCTCCCACCTCTATGGAATTCAATTCATCATATTTGCAACTCCCCAATAGGGTATCTGCAATAAGATGCTTGGCAGCAGTAAGATTTTTACCCCACATTTTTAACCCCCACCTGATTATTTTAGTCATAATTGAAGGGGCACTGCCAAGCCAAGCCAAGCCAACAGCACCATCATTGTTATCAAAGAAACCTCTGAATGCCATAAGAGCCCCATAGGCACAGTTATAAACTAGTAATTGCAGATAGGTGCATTTGGGAACAAATTCACCTTTGAAAAAAGAACATGACAGGAGACCTCCCCAAAATTTAAATATGACCATTGTTAATGCTATAAATTGTGCAAAGCAGGAGGATTGGGAGAATATTTCCCATTTGTAAGTAAGGAATATTGTCAGCGTTCCAGAAAAACAAATTCCAACACCAAAACTCCGAGACAAGCATTTTCTCAAAGTTCCATTTTATTAGAGTTGTCATACTGGCATATCTGGGAAAACTCAAATCTGAGAATTTCCCTCAATAATTGAAAATCAAAAACCCATCCCCTGCACCCCTCAGTCCATCACATGGCCCAATCACCATCCGTCCCAACTGGAGACAATCCTCTAATCACTCCTCAACCAGGTGCAGGATGACATAACTTTGACTGAAAAGAAGAATGCTATTATGTCTAACTACATCCACTCTATGAAATCCCTAACCCTAACCCTACTCCTAACCCTAGCCCTAGCCCTAGCCCTAACCCTACCCCTAACCCTACTCCTAACCCTAACCCTAACCCTAACCCTACCCTACCCCAACCCCAACCCCAACCCCAACCCCAACCCTAACCCTACGTTTCCCAGGCACAGGAATGTGGCAGCATGGAAGCTTCTGGTGCTAATATGGCTTCCAAGGCTGACAGCCACACACCCCGGAAGAAAAAAAATCATGTCCTGGAAAATAAAATCGACAAAACAAAACTATTTTTTTCCTTATAGCCCCCTTCACGTTTTATTCCTTCCCACCTCAAACTGAGCATTCCAGTTGATTAATTGTTCTCACTGTCAGGAAATTTCTCCTTCATTTCTAGTTTGGATCTCTCTTTGATAAGCTTTCATCTGCGATTACTTGGTCGGAATTGTTTTGGAGAAACAAACTTGGTTTGAAGAATAGGTTGACCCGCTTTTCTTTGTAGCTCCTCAGATATTGGAACACTGCTATCATGTCATCCCTATTCCTTTTTTTTCATAAGGTTAGACCTATCTAATTCCAGCAATCATTCATCACATGGTATATCTTCAGTACCCTAATTATCTTCATTGCTGTTTTTTACTCTTTTCTAGAGTTTTAACAACTTTTATTGTATCATATAATATATTATATGTATTATTATCCTAGGATGGTGTGTGTTATAGCCCACTAAATTATGAAAGTACTATATTAGAAGAAGAGGATTTACTGATCATTTAAAACACATTTTTGCCTGTTTTGGTCTCTTCTCCAAAAGCTGCTGTAGTCAAGAGAACTGGATTGTGATCCCTATGGATCTGCATGGTTCAAATGAACACCAATTATGGTGTTTACTCACCGCCAAGGGTTTAAGCCACCGTTTTGTCTTAATTATGTTGTGAATTGTGCACTGAAAAAAGCCAGCATCCTATAAAAGACAACCCTCCTCAGATAATTCTGAAAACCTTGAATGCCAATTATAAAACAGTTTCCCAGCATGCTTAGCAAAGAAATAATATGTCTGTAAACTCCCTGTGCAACTCCAACTCCAACCCACCCAATTATTCACGCACATGCAAGATCAGATCACATGATCACAAGGAGATTGCATGATTTGACCTACTTTGTGACTTTTCGTCCTTCAATGAGCTCAAGGTTTTTGGAATTTTCCTGCTGCATTTCAAAAATTAAATTTGTATTTGGTGAAAATGTGAGATGAAAACTTGCCAGGACATAATCAGTGGCAATTTGTATGACTCTGAGGTGAGGGACCCCAGCTGTCAGAATTTTGAATTCAGGTAATAAATAATAATGGAGAGGTTGGTTGGAACAGTCACTAAGCATCCTGTTGTTAAATGAAGACTACCTGGACTTTGATGACATTGAAATAGAAATAAGATCAACTCAAATTCAGTTTTCTTTCACTCCAACAGCCAGCAGAGGTGAAAGGGGGTTCAAAATGACAAAAACTATAAGTCCCACCCCTTTTTAGTCACAACACAACATTGTGTGCCCATCAAAAGGGGCAATTCAAGATGCCTGCCAATGCTGATGACTCAGTCTGACCCACTTCTACCTGGTGTCCGAGCCAAGCTGGGTTTTTAGTGCAGTAAATTATTGCATCCTTGCACTAACCCACTGAAAGGAAAGCCTTTTTTTATTGTTAATTTCATTGCAGATATGAATTTTATCAAGTAAGGTCTGGGTGAATTCTTCATCAACCAGTTGTGCTGTAAAGGGATACATGGCCTTGGGTATCATTCATGGGTGTTCATAAGACATATGGAAAAACAAATTGCTTCTTGATGGAAGAGGCAGTTTGAGTTATATCTGTAAATTTCTATTTATAGATTTTACAGGTTTGGGGAAGGACAGCAAAAATGGATTTGGAGAATGTATTGCAGTGAATATATCATCTCTTATGTCAAAAATTCATACAACACTAGGTTGCTGTCTGTGACACTCACCAACAAATATCAAAATTCGAATTTCAAGAACGGACACTCTCTAGAAAACCAGGGATATAAGGTAAAGAATGTACATCAAGGAAAATGTTGGTAAATAAAGGTTTCTTGACAGGTGTATCACAGGTTCAATTACAGTTGTAAAAGACTACCTGTAGCAGAATCCTAGAAGCCTGATTGTGTTCTCTTCTCCTTAATCTTTATGAGAACTAGGGAAGTGAAATACTTTATTGGACTACACTTTGGTCAAGACTCAAATTTCTCTTATCTAACGGTTGTCCTGATGGTGGCTCTTCCTCCTGTTCCTCAAGATTAAATGTCCTGCCCTTTATACCTTCACAACCCTTAGCATTAGGTATGTTGGGTGGGGTTGTTAGGTCTTGTTGAATCTCAGGTTCTCAATTTGAAGGAACTCAGAGCCATGTAGTTACTTATCAGAATAGTGATATAGGGATTCCTTCTTGAGCAGGAGGGTGGACTAAAAGGCCTTCAGTGTCCCTTCCAACTCTTCTGTTATTCTATTATTCAGTTGCTGCAACCCCAGATGAAGAACAGTTATATTATTACATCTTCATTCCCTCCTCCCTTTACACAAATTAGCCCAAACTCCCATAGGAGAAGCAACACCCTGAATTAAAGAAGAAAAAAATACAAGGCTAACAAAATAAGCCACTGTTTTTGACACATTGAAGAAATATGTTGTTGTTGCAACAGCTGAGACATGTGTGGTTGCTAATTTTAGCATGGCTTGGATTGGGGAATTTCGAAGTCCACAGAGATAGGGATACTTGCAGATAAATGTTCTATAGCAGGAGCTCCCCTGGCAGTTTATTTCTAGATCAGACCTATATCCCTGATAAGTGATATGCCTAGTGCATTTTGCTATGAAGTGATCTCCTTCTGAGAAAGTAGAGGAACTCCTTGATTTACAACAGTTCGCTTAGTCATTGTTTGACGGCACTGAAAAAAGTGACTTATGATTTAACTTTTTCACACGACTATTGCAGCATCCCCATGGTCACGTGATCAAAATTCAGACACTTGGCAACTGATTCATATTTATGACAGTTGCACTGTCCCGGGGTTATGTGAATCACTTTTGCAACCCTCTGACAAGCAAAGCCAGATTCACTTAGTGACTGTGTTAGTAACTTTACAACTGCAATGATTCACTTAACAAGTGTGGCAAGAAAGGTTGTAAAATGGGGCAAAATTCACTTAAAAACTGCCTCGCTTAGCAATGAAAATGCTGTGCTCATTTGTGATTGTAAATCAAGGACTATCTGTACAAGGCTGGTGAGGTCAACAAAAGACTTATCAACATTTTTCATCATTCTACTGAATTCTATGTATATCCGACTCTATGGACTGGAGAAGACCTTGCTAGTTGTTGGGTTTACTATTTTTCTGGAATTGTAGGACTAGAAAGGACCTGAGAGGTCTTCTAGAATCTAGCCTATCCCCCCCATTCAAGGCAGGAAACCTATTATCCTCATTAAATGGCTGTCCAGTTAATTTTTGAAAACTTCCAGTGATGGAGCACCTACAACTTCTGAAGGCAAGCTGTTCCACTGATTAATTGTTTTCACTGTCAGAAAATTTCTTCTTACTTTTAGGTTGGATGTCTCTTTAAATATATCTGTTAAGTATCTTATCCGTCATATTCTCTAACCAAATCCTTGCATGATCTGCATAGGTTTTCTGTAATGTTGTCAGTATCATAGTATATATTGGTGCATAGTGAAAATGCAACCTAACAGTCAAGATGACAAGAGAGTTTACTGCTTGCTAACCTTGAAGATAGCTAGTTTGATGTAGTGGCTAATGGCATGAGGCTGGGAATTTGAATCTTGCCTTACATAGGAAACTAGTTGAGTGTCTTTGGTCCAATCACTCTCAGCCATAAGAAGGAGGCAAAAGATTTTGAAAATCTTTTCAAGAAAATTGCAGAGACTTGTTCATTAATCATTAGGAATCTAGACTAACTCAAAGGCAGAGTAAGAGGTAGCTTGTTGTTAAAGTTACCAGATTAGAAATAGAAGACCATGACATCTTGTTCTACCTTAGGCATAAAGCAAAGCTGGGTGACCTTGAGCCAGTCACTTTTCCTCAGTCCTAGGAAGGAAGCAATGGCAAACAGCTTCCAGAACTACTACAAAACAACTGCAAGGACTTGTCCCAAAAGTCATCAAAGTCAAGACTGATGGAAGTCACCAAAGACAAAAAAAAATACCCCTCTTCTCGAAGTTGTATTTGTTGGCTTGCATTTCTTCTACCTTCCCATCAAAATTCACTTTTGATTCATCCCCCAAATTAATATGCTTTGCTGAAAATTCTTCTCCACCTTCTGCAATCATGTATTTGGCCACCATGTTTACCACACTTATTCATTCTTGGATGATCTCCAAAAGCTAAGCAAGATTGGACATGGATGGGATGCCACCTAAAAATCCCATGCCCATACTTCAATCTCAAATGTTGAAACAAAATTCCTAGGAGAAGATAGCAGTGAACATTTTGTGTATTGTTGGAAACTATGGACATTAGATTTGTCATGTTGGTGTTGTAAGAATTCTGAAGGTCACACAATTTGATCTTGTCTAGCTGTAACCTCATTTTGATTACATTAATATCTCTAAATACAGTTTCAGGAAGAAATATTATCCTTATATGTTCCTGCAATATGGAATTTGTTATCTCATAAAAACCTTTGGCTCTATGAGCCTCAGGCAAGACCAAGAGGATTATTTTACATAACCATAAAGAAACTTCACTCATTTTAAGGATTGGATCCAGGATACGAGTTTATTCTCTGTTTTTTAAAGTTTCTATACTCTAAAAATGAGAAAATGGATCGATATGTTTCTTTTAGTTCTAGATTTAATGATAAGTTTAACTTAACTTTGTTATCTTTAGTTGGTTTAACTTTATTGTCTGTATTTATTTCTTTTTTCTTTTCATTTTTGATTTCCTGGGGAGGTAATCAGTACAATTATACATTTTTGTTTTTTAATAGGGACCAGCTGGAGTTTTTCCAGTTGGGAAATCAGTGTCTACTAAATCTATTTCAACTACGTACATGGAATCTTCTTTCCAATCCTGATACTAGCATTCATCCAGATGCTTGTACACCAATCTTGCAGAATCTCTTTATTTGACCAAAAGAAGCCTCACTTTCCAAAATGGACTTCGCTCCTGCATTTTGCAATGTCAGCAGAAACTATTTGGGTATGGTAATTATATGTTTGGACCAGAATCCTTTGGCTGGAAAGCAGGTCTTCATTTTGCATCCCAAATTTGTAATTCTCATAGGGCAAAGGCAGTCAGAATTGCTTTCTTCGTTTGTGGCATTCCCTCTCCTAAGAACTAACCAGGCATCAATTGCCACTAGCACTTGTATCATTCACTAAAAGACACATCTGAGACAAGATTAAGCAGGAATTCCATCATCCAAAAATTATAATATTTTAATAAATTCTTATCCAGAAATTCACCAAGGAAACACATCCAGTATAAACTGTCCCAGGCTTTGAAAACTTCAGTGAAAATGGTGAGTATTGGGTTGTTTTTTTAGTATTATGTAAATGTGTCTTACCAGGTTGCATATATTTGCATGCATGATAGCCGGTTGCATGAAACCTCACAGCAGGTGCCTGTGCAACTCCTAAGGATAAGCAAAATTTGGTAGAAATTTAATATTCCATCTTTTTTAGGTGAGATTCTCCATATCCTGTGACTTCTTCCATGAATGCCAAAGCAGTCCTGTTGCACTGGGACCCTGAGGACAACTTTATGTCAGCCTAGGCCTCCAGAAGATTCTGAAAAGCAATCTTCATTCAACAAGATCACTACCCTTCTAACTAATAGTGCAGTTCCAAATGCAAAACTATAGCCCCTCTCTCCCAACTGAAGATGATGGTGATGATCTTTTGGAAATATAAGACAAGCCTTGAAAAGACAGAGCTGCTAAAATAAATCTAATTAAAATCTATAAATCGCTTTGGGCCAGAACTGGATCAAGTATTCTTTGGTTGCTATCCATGGTCCTGAATCTACAAACCTATGTTATTGTATGCCTCCATAACTGTCCCCCAGGGTCCTGCTCCTGTCCATTGCATCTTTGCAGCCTTCAGTTGTCTTGAAATCTTATTTGTCTGGACCGTTTTCAGCTGGGCCAACAGTGGACAACGTTCCCACATTTCATCCAGTGAATCAAAACTTGCATCTCAACATGTTGTTTTTGTGCGGCCTGTTGTGTCCCATTTTTTAAGGACTGGGAATCCTGGTATGCATTTCCACATCTGTGAACTCCTGGATGTTCTCCGTTCTCTCTGGAGATGTGGTGATGGGAGATATAACATGCTTTAAGCGGAGAAGCATCGTGAACAGAAGAATGAGCAAGATGGCTAGCAGCGTCAGGAACAGCCCCACATACATATACAGGTTAGAATACTTATCTGCGATTGCTGCTTCTGTAGCCAATGTTGGGCGTGGGTGAGCACGGCCAGTAAGATTTCCATGGTGTCTGAAAACAAGTTCAGTCATTGCTTACTCAGGCCTTATCCATTCTCCCCCATTCACTCATAAACATGTTGCTACTTTTTTAAACAGTCCAAGAAAGGGGTCCTTGTTGGATTCCTGCATTGAAGTATGAAATAAATTCTCAGAAATACTATAAGTCTTTAAGTTGCATAGGAAAGCTCCTTTCAGGGACAGTCATCTTCTTCCAAGGCTTTGCTTGCTCTGTAAAATAGAAGATCCAGATCATCACTACCACCACCATCACCACCAATCATTTCTCCTTGAAAAAAAACCACACACCTGAGATTTGCAAGGGCTTTTCAGTCAACAGCATTGCACAACTAATGATATATCCACAGAAGGCTTAGCCAATATCCATACTCAGCTGGTTTTAATCAGAATCTTTGCTCTTCATTGGAAAAGTAAGCATCAATTAACTTCAGAGTAAGCAACCACATGGATGCTTTTTTCAACATCTAATTTCAAATCTTTGTACTGTGCTTTATTTCTAAACTGAGCAACATGAGTTAATTAAGGAACATTTCAATTAATGTGTTCTGTGGTAGTTCTCCATTTTCCCATTTCTAATGGACCTCTTCACAATTGCTGAGAATTCCAGTTGGTTACTTAATAAACTTCCATTGTTCTAGTGGTAGCTGCTCCTCCTTTCTGCATTAACATCATAAATCAAAAACTGTAAAAATTCTGAGTTTTATGTTAAGGCTTCCTTTGCCTGATGCTCTGAGCCTATCAACAATCTCAAATGTACTATAAAAATAATACAAAACTATTGCATAGATAGTGAGATATTGTGAATCATTGGAATGGAGCTAACTGTTTTCCTTCAAAGCTATCCCATTCTGGTATCTTCAGCCATGCCGGGTATGAATTTGGTAGATGGTGTCAAACTTGTTGTGTGCTGTATTATAGAAGACTTTTGGTGATAAAAGATATAGATTTAGGCCAGGGGATCTCCAAATTTGGCACCTTTAAGACTTGTGTCCCAAAGATGCTTTTTCAAGAGGCAACTGGACTTTCAGCTGAAGAATCTTCTTGGATGAGAAGCGAAATGTCTTCAAAGAAAAACCAGAAAGTCCAGTTGCCTCTTTAAAAAAACGCCTTTGAGACATCTATGACCTGGATGATTGAGCATTTCCATAGACATTTAAGACTTGTGGACTTCAACTCCCAAAATTCCCCAGTCAGCATGACTGGCTGAGGAATTCTGGGAAGTGAAGTCCACAAGTCTTAACATTGCCAAGTTTGGCAATTCCTGGTTTAGATAGACAAAAACCTCTCTCTCTCAAGGATAAAGAGACCTATGAAGAAGATTTCTGTTGCTGTTTCTTGGACAGTGAAATGTCATGTAATAAAATTTCCTTTGCCATTTCACCAAAGATTTTCCCTTCTCTACATCTTAAAAGCAGCTTCTGTTTTCCTGTCTTAATTTGAGGGTACCCGAGATTGTCTTTTTCAGCTTTTTGTTTTGCTGCCTTTTTGGTCATGGGACAGAGGTAATGAAATTGGTTCAGTGACCATTTGACAACAGCAGTGAAAAAAAATAACTTATGACTGGTCCTTGCACTAATGACTGTTGCAGCATCCCTACAGTCTTGTAATCCAAATTCATTTATGATGGTTGCAATATCCTGAGGTCATGTGATAGTCATTTAGAACATCTTCCACCCCCCACCACCCCCAGAGTAAGATCAGCTCCAACTCTCCTTACTTTTCATAAGAGCTTAAACACTTGGCTCTCCAACAGAGAGATGTCAGTTTTGGAAGCCATATTAGTTTTATATTGGGGATGGTTGATGGGGGTTGGTTAACAACAGGCCTCACCTTTTCATCATACTTTCTCCTTCCCCATCTTTTTAGCTGGGTTCATTTTTTATAATATTGTTGTTATATCAATTATTAGATTTTATACAGTTTTATCTTTTAATATAGTAGTCACCCAGAATTAAGGTGTGATCAAATGGGAGATAGACAGACAGACAGACGATTTTATGATATTCCTCACCATGTCACTGGGGGTAACATGAAAGCAGCCTTCTAATATTTGAGGGGCTGCCACAAAGAAGAGGGGGCCAACCTATTTTCTAAAGCACAAAAGGGCAAGACAAGGAACAATGGATGGAAACTAATCAAGGAGAGAAGCAACTTTTCCAAGCTTAAGTTCTTTCCATCTCATATCTGCCTCAGTTTGCTCAAAAACCAAAACCAAAAACCTCCAGCTTAGTCGTGGGTATTTCAAAGAGCTGTGGTGGCAGAGTAGTTAGAATGTAGTATTGCAGGCTAATTCTGCCAATTGCTAGCAGTTCGATCCTGAGTGGCTCAAGTTTAACTCAGTCTTTCCATCCTTCCAAGATTGGTAAAATGAGGACCCCGATTGTTGGGGGCAAGATGCTGACTGTAAACTGCTCAGAAAAACACTGTGAAGTCTACATGTGGTCTAAATGCTATTGCTACTTGCAGGGCATCCCAATTAACATCCCTTCTTCCCCAACCCAAAGCCACTAAAAATAATGTGGCTCCACTCAGCCATGTAAAGGTTGCACTCATCCTACCTGATTTTATAACTGCAATATGGACTGTTTGAATGTCCTAAAAAAGAAGCTCATGTCTCATCCTTAAAGGCTAGAGCATTTGTTTTATTGCAAAGATTACTTTTGAAAATTAGATGGCCTGATAGAAAGACGGTTCACCTGGAGTTCAAGTGAAGCAATGATTACAAACCAAAAGCCACAGCCTAATAAGTGTCTATTGGACATTTCTAAATTTAAGAAAAGAGATTAAAAGTTGAAAATAATTACCAAGAAGAGAAAATAGCATTTAGCATTTACTTTCTCTTAAAATTTGCAGTCAAATCATCACTTCTAATTTAACTAAAGGAAGAAACAACACTAAATATATTGAGAATATGCTTATAACTGATGCATCTTTAATAAAATATAGAATAACACAACATAGAATAACAGAGTTGGAAGGGAACTTGGAGGTCATCTAGTCAACTCTGCATGAGCAGGAGAATCTATACCATTTCAGGCAAATGGTTGTCCAGTCTCTTCTTAAAACTTCCAGTGATGAAGCACCCACAACTTCTGATTAACTGTCAAGAATGTTCTCCTTAATTCCAGGTTGTTTCTCTCCTTGATTAGTTTTCATCCATTGTTTCTTGTTCTGCCCTCTGGTGCTTTGGAAAATAAGTTGATTCTTTCTTCTTTGTGAAAGCCCCTCAAATATTGGAATGCTGCTGTCGTTTCACTTCATAGTCCTTCTTTTCACTAGACTAGACATACCCATAGATAAAAGCTAATGATCTGTATTCTAATGCTCTTTATTATTTGGTGATCTTATCCATATTATTGTCCTATCCCATGTATAGTTTAGCCTCAGAAAATGACCACTGGCATTCCAGGAAATGCTCACTGCTGCATTTTTCTTAACCTAAAATGCCACCACAGAAGATTGTTGTGAGGATAAAAAGAAACTGGGGGGGTGGGGGGGGGAATCAAGATTACCAATAAAATTAACTAGAGCTCTTAGATTCCTGGTGTCTTAATAAAGTGCATTGGAGCACACTGGACTTCTGTTCAGATTTCAGGTCAGCAAAGTATTAAATGCCTGAATCTGAAACCCTAAATGGCTATTTTTTAAATTGCAGAATTTAAAGAGATTTTTATTTCCTGATCCAATTTTCTACTGAAGCTTTCTCCATAAAACTTCAGACATTGAGTGACAAGCCTTCCTTTCGGCAAAGAAACTTCATTAAATTCTCTAATTCAAAGTTCCGGATGAGCAAATTTCTTAGGCTCCCCAAAGAGAGTGAACATTAACTTTTCTAAGCAAATTGCCCATGTGTGTGTGTGTGTGTGTGTGTGTATGTGTGTGTGTGTGCAGACAGAGAGTGGTTTGTGTAAATTCAAGAATGAGACTAAAAGTGCAAGAGTGAGCAAGCAACGATGTAGAACTAAAATTAACACAGGCTTAGCCGTGAACACTCTTGATTTTCTCAGAAGAACTTCAGGAAAAACAGATCAATATGCAATATGATTTCAAGAGGTTTTGAAGACAAAGCCAGCTGCCCCCCTCTCCCCCACTGCCTGAATTAAAACTTAACATTGCAATCAATTATCTGGTATAACTGGCTTATAACCTTGCCTCCTCCCCAATTCAGGAAACTGGTATTTTAATGCATGCTTTTAATTTAAAAAAAAAAAAAATCTCTTGAGAGAGTATTCATTTCTCTTCTTTCCTTGACAGATGAGTGCCTCACTCCCTCTCTTTTACATTCAAAGTTAATACACTGAAAGTCTTTTAAGTAGACAGAGAAGATTTAAAGAAGTGTAACCCATTTACCTTTTTGTTGCTGGAAGGAACCTGAGAGGGTTTGACCCCTCAAAGACCCTACCTGGGGGCTATTAGAGAGGTATCTTCTTACGGGTTGTCCTAGAGACACCTCTTGTCCAGATCGGTGAGATCTTTCCTGTTGGGCTATTACACCCAGAAGATTTGACTTTTCAGAGAGAGCACAGTTGAAGTAGGGTTCCTTCTGAATGTTCACGCTTGGCAATGTGATAGACACAAAGGAGTACTGCTTCTCCCTCAGCTGTCTCAGTTCTCCAGCTGGATTGCACATTCTCCTTCAGAGGCAAAGGAATGGCGACAACTCCATCTGCCTTGCGGACAGCCGACTGAGAGCTGATTTTACTCACCAGTTCTCTTCTTTCCTTTCTTTAGACAGTGGAGAGAATTGAACAGATTTCTCTCTCTGCACACATCTCTTGTTTCATGAGAGAGAGAGGGAGGGAGGGAGAGGGAGAGAGAGAGATGCCCGTGGCACCAATAGCAAAGTTTTGACAAGCTTTTCCTTTAACTCTTTCTATGCCCTGGATTCTTTTCTGAACTGAACAACTAGATAAAAAGCCAAGACTGATGCCAGGAGATAAACTAGAACTAATTCTATTTCTTTTCTAACATTGAGAATCCCCATTGATTGGGGAGTTAAAGAAAGCACAGAGACTTGTTGATGTTATCTATGATAGGAGCTCCAATGGAAATTTTGTCACCTAGTGGAATTCATTCCCAGAAGATGTGGTGAGAGCTATTAACTGAGGTAGATTTAAAAGGAGATTGATTAAATCCCTAGAGGACAGGTCTGTCAAAGGCTATTCGTTTTGAAGACTCAATGTTGTCTCCATGTTGGAACCAGGCATCTCAAAATAATTTTAGGAGAGGCAGAGATCTCTATCCCCTCTCTGTAAGCACCCCAAAAGAATCTGGTTGGCCATTGCTGGATTAAGAAGGCCCTTTTAAATGTCTATGGAGCTTCTCAATCATCCAGATCATGGTTGTCCCAAAAATGTTTTTCCACCCAAAAGGTAACTGGACTTTCTTGGTTTTCTCCTTTGAAAATGTTTTGCTTCTCATCCAAGAAGCTTGTTCAATTCTTCAGAAGTAAAACATTTCCAAAGGAAAAAAACAAGAAAGCCCAGTTGTCTTTTGGAAAAAGCACCTTTGGGACAAGGTCTAAGCTTTTTAGCACCTAGTTCTTCAAAACTCTGCAAAACGTGTTGCATTGCCCATGACAGATAATGTCCACTAGGTGTACATTATGGACAAACAACAGGTTACTTTTCCAATATGGGTGAACTCTTAAGTTTTGTGAGCCTTAACCACACTGATCAATGGTGAGAGACATTGCAGTTCAAGAGAAATTACTCCACAAAGCATGGTGAAACGGTGACGTAGTGCAAAGTGTTAACTTATCTGCGAATGCATTCCTCTCTGAATCTGGAAAATCAGATTTAAGAAGGCTGCAATTAAAACAGACATCTACCCACCCCTACATCTTCTTTCTCCTGGCCATCTGCTTCAAAAATTGACCTTTGCACATTTCTACTCATGTCTCTGTGTTTATGTTTTTAAGAGGCAGGGAACGAATCTATTTCTTTGCCAACGAGCATTCTGTTGATCACTCAAGTGGGAATCATAAGGTTATGAGCACTTATATCCTAAATATGTCAAGTGCTTTTCTGTAAATAAAGAAACAAATAGAAATTCAGACATCACTTGGCAAAGCATGAGTTTGGAAATGTGAAGGTCTACAAGGAGAATTTAGGATACCCCATAAAAAGAAACCAAAGAATAACAAGGCAGTAGGAAGGATAAAACAGTCAGAACATGGACGTAAGAACCCTTCTTTGAAGGAGACGAATGTTTTAGAAATATGAAATATAAATAAATTGAAAATGCATAGAAAAAATGTTCTGGAGTTCTCCATATCAATCAGCAATGGATAATAGCCATTGGCTTATGAATGTGAACAGGAAGATACTTGCAAGACCCAACTCATTAAAGGAACTGTTGGAAGAAAAGGCAAAAGAGAGATAGCAGAAGAGAAAGAAAAACAACAGTAACATGTTACAAAGAAGGCATATATATGGTGAATAATGGGGAGAAAAGAAGAAAGGAAATAGAAAAATTATAGTTTCATTTTTAAATAATATAATCATGAATAGAGTCATCCCCCCATATTCTGCAAATATTTACAGTTTCTTTTCTTTTTGAGGACATGCAAGAAAAGAATGCATGGAAACTAGTCAAGGAGAGAAGCAACTTGGAATTAAGGAGAAACTTCCTGACAGTAACAAAAATTAACCAATGGAGCAGCTTGCATTCAGAAGTTGTGGTTCCCTGGAGGTTTTTAAGAAGAGACTGGACAGCCATCTGTCTGAAATGGTATAGGTTCTCCTGCTTAAGCTGAGTGTTAGACTAGAGGACCTCCAAGGTCCCTTCCAACTCTGTTATTCTATGTTCTGTCCCACTCTATACACTACAGTAAAACCCAAGCAGCAAAAGCCCAACTTACATAAACACATCCATTTATCAGGGCTCAATAGGATCTTTGAATTCCAAGAGTAATCAATTATAAGTAGTCCTTGACTTATAACCATTCGTTTAGTGACAAGTAATCATTTTAAGTGGCCATTTCCTCTAAACTGACCACAAAATAAGCCAGAAGACCAATTATCATCAACATAATTGCTGTTGTATCCATGTCCAAATGATCATAAAAACAATTATTCAAATGCATTAAAAAGGTAAAGTCTCCTTCAAAATAATTTTATTATTATAGTTGGTTGTACAATCAACCAGATGTTCAGACTGGAATTTTAACCTCCTATTGAGTCCTTCCCCTATAAAGGACCTGGGATAAGCAAGTGTGGATTTTTGTTAAAAGGTATTGTTGCAGGATGTAAGCTGTTCTGACTAAAGCTATCTTTTGCAATTGACTGATGGTGATTTTGTCAATGATGATGGTTTTCAAGTTGTGCTCCAGTTATTTTGGGATTGCACCCAAGGAACCTATTAATATTAGTACTACCTTTGCTTTCTGTTATTTCTGATTCTGGAGGTTGTTCTTTCCAGAATTGGTGCATGATAGAATGACGATGATAGAATCCAGATTGATATTAAGACCTACATTTTTACATTTTTCAATTCAGATTTTATAAAATCATAATAAATAACTGCATTCATGATATTGCAAATTCATGATAATAATTTCTGGTGGTGCAATATTGTAGGCTAATTCTGCTGGTTGCTGACTGCCCAGCAGTTCAGCAGTTCAATTCTCATCAGCTCTAGGTTAACTCAGCATTCTGTCCTTCTGAGGTTGATAACATGAGGACCTAGATTGTTGGGGGCCAGATGCTAACGCTGGTGGTGATTTTTTTTTTTTTGCAATAATACGCATTGAGCTATTTATCCATCTGAACCTGAAAGTCCCACAGGATCTCAATCTCTATGAATTATATCTATATCTGTATCATCTATATCTGTCTGTCTTTGTCTCTCTCTAACATTTTTGATATCTTCCTTTTGCAACATTTTGCTCATTTTATTAAATAAAGATTGAGAGAGAGAGAGAGAGAGAGAATATACTATCACGAGTACTAATTCTATTGTAAATTCACATGAATAGAATTTTACAAGACTGAAAATATTTCTCCTTTCCTTTCCTTTTACTCTCTGGAAAACTAGGGACAGTCTGCTCTGAAATGCTTCCCACATCTCCTTCTGTAGGCTGAGATGTCTTTACATGCCAGTTGACCAGTCTGTGGTTCTCCATTAATGGAGAGCTAAGCAATTGAACTGGCATGAAGACAGGACTTTATCAGAACCACTTTGTATCAGCATCTGTAGTGCAGAACTTCTATTTGGAAAAGCCAGGGAGTTTCCTGAGTTTCTCTGCACTCTTCAGTCCATTCCCACAAACAAGTGAAACCATGGTTATTAGGAGTTGCTGTCAAACCACTCAAAAATGTTAGTGAGTAGCAACCAGATTGTTCAGGGCACCAGAGGACAAGACAAGAAATTATGGGTGGAAGCTTGTTAAAGAGAGATCCAACCTAGAACTAAGGAGAAATTTCCTGACAATGAGAACAATTGAATACCTTGTCTCCTGGAGTTGTGGGTGCTTCATCACTGGAAGCTTTCAAAAATAGACTGGATAACCATTTGTCTGGGATGGAATAAGGTCTTCTGCCTTGAGCAGAGGGTTGGACTAGAAAACTCCCAAGCTCTCTTCCAGACCTGTGATTTTACTGTATGTTTTGTGTTGGGTCAATTCAGATGAAATAGCTGATCACTGTGGTGACCTCTTCATCAATCCAGAAAATGTAAGCTCAAAACATCTGCCACACCCAGAAGTTTGTTGTTCTGGAATCATGGGAATGAGACAACAGTGAATTCAACAACAGTAGTCCTTTCTTTGTAAAATTGAGTCATTTGGGGAAAACAGCATATGATTTTATTATGAATATGTCTTTATATCCAAACCCTAACAAAATTGGGATATTGTGATGAGCCAGTGTTGTATTTAAAGGAGGAATCCCTATATATAGCTATGAGAAACTAACTCAGGAGGATTCTCATGGCCTTTTGCCCAGTGTGTTTGTCCCCATTTTCCTGTTTTTCTCCCACAAGAACCCAAAATGGTGTGCTCATTTTCCTGGATTATTCTCACAACAGCCTTGGCTTGCCTAGGTTGACCACTCAAGATTCCAAAGTCAAATGTGAACTAAGCAAAAAAATGGAATTCTCTGTCTCCTAAACTTATTTACATTTCCAGAAATTGCATGTGCATCTTTGCTACAGAGTCCTTATCTTATAACCTCTCATTCACTGTTTGAAGTTACAATGGCACTGAAAAAAGTGACTTATGTCCATTGTTCACACTTGCAACCCCATTGCAGGTCAAAGGACTCAAAATCTGGACTCTTGGCAACTGGCTGATATTTATGACGGTCGCAATGTCTTGGGGTCGTGTGATAACCTTTTGCAACTTACTGACAAAGTCAAGGAGAAGCCAGATTCATTTAAGAAGCAATACTCACTTAACCACCGGAGTGATTCAATTGTGGGTTACCAGGTTGTAAAATGGGGACAAAGCTGAGTTAACAATTTTCTCACTTAGCAAGATAAATTTTGGGCTCAAGTGTGGTTGTAAGTCAAAGACCAGTTGTACTGTACTACAGGATAATATCTATCTTACAGTCACTGCATTAATGGTCTTGCTTCCCTGTGAGAACCTCTGTCCACATCGCGGCAGGAGGTGAAAGGAGCCCAGATCAGAATCAGGACTTTCATAAGCATACTTTATTAGGGGCGATCATTGTAATTTATCACAGTATTCTGGATTTTCATGGAACCTTATTGACATATCTGTGGGATGCTGCCTTTACAATATGCATATTATTAATTTATTCAATTTCTGTCTCTTTTGATTAGGAATTCATCAGCAGACAGAACATTCTCATCTCCAATTTTATTTGTTCGTTTGTTCGTTTGATTTCTATAGCTGCTCCTCTCAGTAAATAACTCTGGGCTGTTTACAATTCCAAACATATATTACTGTTAAAAAAAATTTTAAGCAATAAAACTAAAAAAAAACATTCACACACACACACAGACGTACAACAGGGGACAAGTCATCAGTGTCAGAATGGTAGCTGCCAGTGGGATGATTAAAACCCCAACCCTTTATACATACATGGGACGGCATTCTTTGGTTGGGATCACTCAACATGGTAAGTCAGGAGCCATAATTTTTAAAGCATAATGGCTAAGTTCAGACAAATGCTGAACCACAGCTAAACAAACATGTGATGGCTTACTAGGAGGAATGAAGTCTGCCTTATTCCAAGGGAAGGCAGTGGCATTTAGAATCCAGCTATGCACCCTAAAATCTGCAGGGAGGTTCTCTTTTTTGCATTTTACAAAAGAGAAATAGAATAATCAGGGCCTTAATATATTTCAATGATCCTTTTGAAAGCTGGATTGCAACTTCCCTGGTGATCATGTTTCTTGGATCCATATCAAAAGCACAGCTGGACATACCAGAAATGGGTTGTAAATCACTGACTAATCAATCCCACAACTTTCAAGCACCTCCTATCACATCAGCTTTTTGTGTGACTTTCATCAAAACAGTGACGGAGTAGAGTGGTCGTTTTTATTAGAAGTGGACCTTCCAGGGTTTATGCTGATTCTTCTTGGTGGCATGACCAAGGCTTAATTCAGACACATGACAACAAGATAAATCCTATTCACTTAGAGCTACAGGAGGTGGCCTCTTCTAGTAAGACCTGCAGCCCAAATACATAGATTAGATGGGTTTTAGCTATATCATAGGTAGGTAGGTAGGTAGGTTGGTCGATCAATCGATCGATCGATCGGTCGATCAATAGATAGATAGAATATATATATATAGAATACAGAAAACTGGAGTTGGAAGGAACCTTGGTGGTCTTCTAATCCAACACTGTGCCCAAGCAGGAGACCCCACACAATTCCAGACAAATGACTATCCAATCTCTTCTTAAAAGCCTCCAATGATGAAGCACCCACAACTTCTGGTTATACTGATTAATTGTTCTCACTATCAGGAAATTTCTTCTTAGTTGTAAGTTGGATCTCTCTTTAATAAGTTTCTATCTATTACTTCTTGTCTTTAGCTTTGGAGCTTTGGAGAATAGGTTGTTCTCTTCTTTGTGACAGTTAACTAGCTAGCTAAAGATAGGTAAAATAGATTGAATTATAAAATAGATTTGATAGATGATAGACAGATAGATAGGTATATCTGACTGAGCTATGGTGGCACAATGGTTAGAATGCAGTATGGCAGGCTTGCTCTGCAAACTGCCAGCAGTTTGATCCTGACTTGCTCAAGGATGACTCAGCCTTCCATCCTTCCGAGCTTGGTAAAATAAAGATCCAGATGTTGGGGACAATATATTGGCTCTGTAAACCATTTAGAGAGGGCTATAAAGCACTGTGAAGCAGTTATACATCTAAGTGCTATCTCTATAAGGTAGGTAAGTTAGATAAAATAGATAGCTAGATGAAATAGATTAGATAGACCTCTATATCCTAAGAGTCTCCATACCTACAGCCACCAGAATTCAGTTGAAGCTTCTTGTCCTGCACAGTCTCCAGGCACTGCAAGAGGGTGGCTGCAGCATTCCCTGAGTCACCAGAGATGAGGATGTAGAGCTGAGTTTCATCATCATATTTACTTACTTATTATCTATTGTTTACTTCTTTATCTTTTTAAATGTATTTACTTCAAATACTTCAAATGATGTCAACATAACTTGCCAATAAAGGTAATTTAGAAGATATATTTTCGGAAGAGCAAATTTAAAGAGAGGAGAGAACCACCAAATATTTGAATCAAATAAAATGTAGGGAAATCAAATGCTGATAAATATAACTGGAACTCTTGACATTAAAAAAAAAAAAAAGGCGAGCTACAGTAAGTTAATTCCTTACTTTTCATGTTTGCCTTTTTGATTCAAAGTTGCAGTTTTATTTGAGGTTCTTTTTTGTCTCCAGAAAGAAAGGCAAGGGAGAAAGAAGGGTGGGTGGGTGGGTGGGGAATCTTCCCTAAAGCTGACAGCTTAACAAATTGAAAGTTAGAGAACTGACTGAGCAGACCTATTTCAAATTAGTTTCTGTCCATTTATTTTTTCCTGTTCCAATACATGACTCTATTTTTAGTCCTCAAAAGTTTCTTCCTCTTCTTTTTCTTGCAAATCACTAAAGGATTTTCCTCCAAAACTAAAGGAAGTTTTCTTAAAGAGATGCACAAATTTCCTTGTAAGAAATTGTTTCAGTAGACATTCTTCATCAATGTATGTCCCTACCGCTTTGATTACTTAGCACTGTTCTCACTTCAGGTTTTGCAGCTGCCCAAAGTAAAAGACAAAACAGACTGAAATCCACTCCTCCCAAAATAGCATTTACTCCCTTTGTGAATATAACACTCAACCAGCGATGATTTTTGAAGGGAGGGACCAGAAATTGCGTCTGGAAGGTATAGCTGAATCGACTCACACATATGCTGAGTGATCCATGATGCTCTGAATAAACTTCTCCCTTTCTTATATAAGTAGTCCTAGACTTACAACCATTTGTTTAGTGATTGAAGTTACAATGACATTGAAAAAAAGTAACCCATGACCGTTTTTCACACTTATGACTGTTGCAGTATCCCCATGGTCATGTGATCAAAATTCAGATGTTTGGCAACTGGCTCATATTTATGATGGCTGCAGTGTCCCAGGTTCATCTGATCCCCTATTGCGATCTTCTGAAAAGTAAAATCAATGGGGAAGCCAGATTCACTTAATAACTATGTCACTAATTTTACAACTGTAATGATTCACTTAACAACTGTGGCAAAACGGGGCACTTAACATCTGTCTTGTTTAGCAACAGAAATTTTGGGCTCAATGGTGGTCGTACATCAAGGACTGTCTGTAATTGTTCTGGCCATTTAAAGGAAGAGAGAGAATTCTTATTAACAGAAAAATCTTCAGAAATATTTTAAAGCACTTGCAAACTATTGTAAAATCATGATGGCTATAAGGAAATATTGGACATATCTAATATAGATTTTTTCCCAGATTATAAGGCAAATAGCCATATATTTTACGTTTTAATGTTTCAGTTTTACTAGGTAGTCCTTACAATTGAATCAGAATTTCCATCGTTAAGCAAGGCAGTTGTTAAGCGAGTCACATCTGATTTATGACTTTTTTTGCAAATGTTCTTAAATGAATCACATAATCGTTAAGCAAATCCACCTTCCATCATTGACTTTTCTTATTGGAAGCCAGATGGGAAGGTTGCAAAAGACGATCATGTGGGATCTGAGAAACAGCATCCATTATAGATACCTGCTGGTTTCCAAGTGCCTGCAATTTAATCAAATAACCGTGGGTTTGTAAGTCTGAGGACCAATCATAAGTCACTTTTTTCAGTGCCATTGTAACTTTGAATGGTTGTAAATCGAGGACTATCTGCATCTTTGTTGTTGGTTATAGAGTATGAAAAGGGAAAGAATGGAAGCTGGTGAGGTGAAAATCTCTTTCACTCCAGTGAAAGTACCAATAAATACAGGTCAGATGGAGGGACCCATCAGGGCTAGGAAATTTGCTCTTTTGTAGCATTGCCTTGAAAAATGGGGAGGAGGAGGAGGAGGAGAAGGAGAAGAAGAAGAAGGCCCAGTATTTAAAGTTGAGGGCTAACATATATCAAGGGTAGGATTCAAGATGGTTGTTAGAGAGAGAACCTTTCGGTATGTGCCACTTCTTCAATCTCTGAGGTCAATCTACTTATCTAATCTTATTTCTGCTAGAAAATGTGGTAACGGCAAGAGAGTTTAATAGCCAGACCTGGGATCAAGCTGTAGCAGAACAAATGCAAACTGTCCAGATGTCTAGTTTGAGAGATGCTCTGCACTGCTTGGACCAATGTCTTTTGCCATTTGACTATGGTTGCTAGGCAACGCTCCTTGCAGGGGATAGCTAATCTCATCAATGAGTATTCCTGGACTTTAGAAGAGTAGCTAACTGAGCCGATACCAAGCCACAATATTATTAGCTGGGCATTTTCTCTCTTGCATCAGCCCAAGATTTGTTTTTAAATAGAGCCCTCATGGTTTCTAGCTGTCTAAGGTAACACAAAAGTTCATTATGAATTCAGCAAGTGAATGTTGATACAGCCTGGTCATCTCCTACACCAACGTGGGATATGATTGAATGTTCTGTTTTGAAATAGTCTTGCATAATCCTTCTCCAACATCAAGAAGCCTTCCTAATTCTAGTCTTTCTATTCAGTCACAAAAGAAGACATCAGGAGGAGCATTATGGATCCTTTTCAGGTGTAGAGGTCAAAGAGCCAGAGAAAAGCTGTAGGAACATTGCCATTTTGCAACCATAGGGGAAAATCAAAAATATCCCCAAGGAGGATCTGCAAGTATGTGTGGATGAGAAAATGATGTCTACAGTGCAGTTTTATAAGATAGGGT
This sequence comes from Bungarus multicinctus, assembly GCA_023653725.1. NCBI lineage: Eukaryota > Metazoa > Chordata > Lepidosauria > Squamata > Elapidae > Bungarus > Bungarus multicinctus. Next base: position 5,633,914 of record CM042841.1, read on the forward strand.
TTTGAGACATGTTCTCAACTAGGTTCTGGCTTAAAAGAGTTTCCATTGTCAGGCCCACAAAATCAGGAAGTCCAGGCAAGTTCAAAAGAATATAGGTTTATTTATGCTAATGCTCTCTATAAGAATCTGAACTACTAGTGGTAAAAGAAAATTGGGGGCAAATAACAGTCCATGGAATTCAAGGTGGTCTGGACTTAGATCTCTTGTGGGCACGAAGGGACTCAAGACTGATGACGCATTTGACCTCTCCCTCAGGCTCAGGCTGGTCATCTCCTACATCCATAGTCTTAGGATCTCCAATTCTGCAATTGTTGTATGACTTGTTTATTTATTTTTATTTATTTTATTTGTCAAATGCTTACAATATAATAGAAATAAGAATAAACATAAGTATAAATACATGAAATAGGTATAAATAACTGGGGACAATAGGATAGGGACAGTAGGCACGATTGTGCGCTTATGCACACCCCTTACAGACCTCTTAGGAATGGGGTGAGGTCAATAGAGGCTAGTTTGAGGGTAAAGGAGTGGGGGTTTGAGCAGGTGACAACAGAGTCAGGTAGGAAGTTCCAGACATTGACCACTCTATTGCTGAAATCATACTTCCTGCAATCAAGTTTGGAGTGGTTTACATTAAGTTTATATCTGTTGTGTGCTCTTGTGTTGTTGTTAACTTTATGTACTATGCTTAAGTCCAATCTTGGCTGGTGTAGTTCAAGGTAGTCTACGCCTAGAATTTCAAGTCTGGTGGTGTAGGGTATTCTGTTGCAAACAGAGGAGTGTAGTACTCTTCTTGCAAAATACTTTTGGACTCGCTCAATTGTATTAATGTCTGATATACAGTGCAGATTCCAAACAGTGGAGCTGTATTCAAGTATTGGTCCGGTAAAGGTTTTGTATGCCCTAGTTTGCAAATCAGTATTACCGGAGATTAGATTTACAACTCTTAAAGCCTTTTTGGCAATGCTGTGGCAGTGAGCTCTGGTGCTTAGATTATTCAATATGAGTACTCCAAGGTCCTTGACAGAGTGAGGATTGTCGACGAGGTCATATCCGCCTAGCTTGTATTTTGTATACTGATTTTTTTTTACCAATATGTAGGACAGCATTTGTTGGTCGAGATTTGGAGTTGGCAACTATTTGACCATTCAGACACATAATCAAGGTTGCTTTGAAGGACAGTAGCATTGTCTGTGGTGTTGAATAGTTTTACATCATCAGCGACGAGGACACAGTTGCTTGTAAGGTGATCACAAAGGTAATTTATATAGGGTATAAAGAGTGTGGGTCCTAGAACGTTCCCTTGGGGGACACCACTGTTAACTGGTGCAGGGTTTGATAGGGCGTTTCCTATATTCCTATATACTTGTAAACTGCCCAAAATGGTTTTGTACAGCAAAAAAGGCAGCATATAAAATTAATAAATAAATACAATAAATATACAAACAACAAATCAAGAAAGAGACCTGGATAGTGTTTTTTTTTTTAATTAGATTTACAAAAGAGACATTTGAAGCAACAAGTGAGAAGAACAAAGAAAAAATTAACAGAAATCAAGTTGTACAACATTTTTTAAATGAACTAAAAATTGAGATAGAAGCAAAAGGAAAAAATGAACGTTATTATCTCTAGTAACACTTAATGGACTTTTGCTGACACCCCGATTGAAATGATGAAGTGTTATGGATTTGTTTATAGGCAAGAGATTTGGGAAGAAGAGATCATTTGTTGCATTTTAAGAGAAGATGATACGTTACTAAAATTGTTTATACTTAATAAAGGTGTACATAAAAATTAAAATCCTTTATACTTGTGATGAATTTATATATTTTCTTTTTCTTTAATATGATCTCATTTTTCTTTCTTTTCTTTTTCTCTAATTGTTCCTTTTTTCTTTCATTTTGCACATCTATTCTTTATTCTATCTTTTTCATTTTGCATTAGTTTTTACTCTTATAAGTGTAATCTTTAATACAAATTATTATAAAAATAAGAAAACATTCCGAGCATTCTTCTCTTCTCTTCTCTTCTCTTCTCTTCTCTTCTCTTCTCTTCTCTTCTCTTCTCTTCTCTTCTCTTCTCTTCTCTTCTCTTCTCTTCTCTTCTCTTCTCTTCTCTTCTCTTCTCTCCTCTCCTCTCCTCTTCTCTTCTCTTCTCTGACTTCAGTCAGCTGCCTCCTTCCAACTCTCAATGGTGTCTCTAACCTGAAACCTGGGGCTTCAGTGTTGGGTGTCTTGGGAATGGTAACTGTGAGTTACATACACCAGGTCGCTATGAAGCTAAATAAAACTCTAGAGGCACAAGTTCAGACCCCAGAGAGAGTTTGGAGCAAGAGATTGTGGCCATCCTGGTAAGCAGTTCAAAGGTCTCAGCCTGAGTGCTGAGGGACTGGTCCCTCATTCTCAAGTCTCTTTCCTATAGTTAAGGCTTGATTCCTAAACATTCTTCTTCATAAGACCAGGGAAGACCTGAATAAAGGATACATGAGAAATTAAACAGGAGGAGAAAGCTATCCTTGCCAAACATGCCTTGCTGGTTTTCCAAAATGTTTGTGGGAGTTAGTCCTTTTTCATATGTCAGTGTAGAATCATGAAATGTAAAGCAGGTAATGAGAGCTAACTTAGATTGAAAGAAGTCTCTTTTTTTACCACTAGATGGCAAAATTCAATCGAAGTCATTCATGACTGCTTCTTTTAAATATTGTGACTAGAAGGAAAGTGACATCTAAAATAAATGCATGTAACTATGACAAAGTTAGGAAGACCAACAAGAAAACAAACACATTCTGGTGGTTTGCTTCTGTTTGGGAGGTTGGGAATATTGCCAAGAAGACAAGAAGGAAAGAAGAAGGAGATTTGAATACCAAAAGAGAGAGAGAGAGAAAAGAAAAAAATGAATAAATGAATGAATGAGAAAAAGAAAGAAAAAAGGGAAGAAGGAAGGAAGGAAGGAAGGAAGGGGAATCTGTAACGGACATTAGGCAACTGATCAAAAGTCAAGGTTGACACAAGGACTACCACTTCTTGTATGTTTGCATTTGAACTTCCTGGTAGCATCAACTTGGCCACAATGGATCAACATACTGAGCAAGAGAGGACCTTGGTTGAGACAATGCCCACAACTCTCCTTCTTTTCTGATGATTTGAGTTGGCTTGATGAATGTGGAAAGAAATCCCAAGAGTTGGATTAAGTTTGTGTTCATTGAAGCTGTTTTGGTCCAATTATTGCAAGAAACTTTCAATCCATGAAAAAAAGTACGCATAAAACAAGAGGTGAGCAATGAACTTGCTGGGTGGGAATAAAAGAAAAGGGGTGCCCCTGCCTACTGGAATTAGATTGCCCCCCGAGATCCACATGGCCCGTACCCCGAAGGTGTGTCAGACGCCCTTGAAGTCATCGTTGCCTAGTGTTGCCATCTTTTGTTTATCTTCATATTGTTATTTTTGTTTGTTTTGTGATTAAACTGGAATCACTGGGTGTTGGGCAATGTACAAATTTAATAAAGAGGAGAAGTGAGGGAGAGAGGGAAAAGAGAGGGAGTGGGAGGAAGGAGAAGGAAGAGGAGAAGGAGAGAGGAGAGGGAGAGAAAGGGGGAAAGAGAAGGAGAAGAGGGGAAAGGAGAGGAGAGGAGAAGGAGAGGGGAGAGGGAGGAGGAAGGGGAGAGGGAGAAGATAAGGAGAGGGGGGAAAGGAGAGGAAAAGGAGGAAGAAAGGGAGGGAGAAGAGAAAGGAGAAGGAGAGCGTAGAGGGAAAAGAGGGGAGAGGAGAGGGGGAGGGAGAGGGAGAGGAGAAGGAAATGGGGGAGAAAGAAATTATGTGATATTGCCTACTATTATGGACAAAGTGCGTCAAAGACTAGACTTTCTCTACAGAATATTTGGTTTTATTAAAGTTCTTTTTTCGTGATCTTATTTTTCCACTACATCCATTCATATTAGTTTCATAGTACAAAAATTAATTCTAAAGCGATCCTCAGAACAGAAACTCTGCTGCTCCGACAGAAAATGGATTACCCAGAATAACGTGGGAACAAGATGTTTGAAGTTAAAAGTTCTAAAATTTAAGGAGGAAAAGCTAGAGAAGTAGTGCTGAATGAGTGTTGGACATAGTGTTGTATCAGTAGTAGCTGTAGTGCTAAATCAATATTAGATGTAGTGATGATAATACTATAATCAAGGACCTACCGAGGAGAAAACCACCCTCGCACCAACACTGTCAAGGCAAGCTACAGGTAGCCCTCAACAATTGAGCCCAAAATTTATATTACTAAGTGAGAGATTTGTTAAGTGAGTTTTGCCCTAGTGTACGACCCTTCTTGCCACATTTGTTAAGTGATTCACTGAAGTTGTTAAATTAGTAACACGGTTGCTAACTGAATCTGGCTTCCCCCACTGACTTTGCAAAAGATGATCCCATGACTCTGGGACATTGCAGCTGTCATAAATATGAGCCAGTTGCCCAGTGTCTGAATTTTGACCACGTGACTGTGGAGATCATGTGAAAAATGATCATGTCACTTTTCAGTTCTGTTGTAACTTTGAACAGTCATTAAACAAGTGGTTGTAAGTCGAGGATTACAAGTACTGTATATAAACAGGGAGCAAACCCCACACTCCCTTGAAAGCCCAGGACCACGTGAAGTTCTAATTAAACTGATTTATTATTAATGCTTATGTTACAAGTTACTTCTTGTCCTGCCTTCAGATGCTTTGGAAAATAGTTTGACACTTTCTTTGATGTGACAGCCCCTCAAATATTGAAAGGCAGCTATCAATTCACACCTAGTCCTTTTCTTTGTTAGACTTGTCATACCCAGGAGAGAGGGAGGGAGGCAGGGAGGAAAGGAGAGAGAGAGAGAGAAGGAAGGAAGAAGGGAGGGAGAGAGGGAGGGAGGAAAAGAAAGAAATATGAAAGGAAAGAAAGGAAGGAAGGAAGGAAGGAAGAGGAAAGTAAGGAGGGAAGGAAAGAAGGACAGGGAGGGGAGGAAGGAAGGAAGATGGGAGGGGAGAAAGAAAGAAAAAAGAAAAGGAAAGAAAGAAAGATACTAAAACTGTATGAATGACTTCCAACCTTCTTTTTAACAATTACAGTCTCGTTATCCCTTCTCCTAGAATGTTATTCAAATCCCTTCAGCATCTCTCTGAATCTGCATCTTTTTAAATCTTCAAATCCATAAATCTTTGTTTCATTCCTTTCTTTTTTCAGCAAAAATGTCCATATAAGGTTTCCAGCTTTTCCAGAAAGCTTTTGGTGTTGTTTTTCTCTCTGATCAGAGAGGTCACTTTTGCCCTTCCTGCGTATGATCCTTCACAATGCAGGCCTTCACTGTGGAAATTTCATGATCTTCCATTGTGGTATTTAGTATTTAGCATTTATTTGATTTGTTACAAGATACAGGTATAAGAATAAATATAGTTTTGAATACATGAGATAGATATTTATAAGAAAAATAAAAAGAAACAATAGGATAGGGACGGTAGGCACGATTGGTGCACTTATGCACATCCCCTATAGGCCTCTTAGGAAGGGGGTGAGGTCAACAGTAGACAGTCTAAGGTTAAAGTTTTTGGCGTTTGGGGAAGAAACCAGAGTCAGGTAGAGTATTCCAGACATTGACCACTCTGTTGCTGAAGTCGTATTTTCAGCAGTCAAGTTTGGTGCGATTAACCTTGAGTTTGTATCTATTGTGTGCTCTTGTGTTGTTATGGTTGAAGCTGAAGTATTCATTGACAGGTAGGACATTGCAATGTATGGTTTTATATACTATACTTAGATCGGACTGAAGGCGGAATAGTTCTAGGTTTTCTAGGTCGGTAAGATGGCTTAAGAAAAACCTGCCCAGACTGAGACAATTGAACACTATCTTGAAAATTGTTTGGTCATAACTACAAGCACCAATGGCTCCCCATTCCTGTCAATTTACCTTCTTGCCTGTCAGATGCATTCTTTCATTCATTCATTTATATCCTGCCTTTATTCTTTTTACAAATAACTTAAGGCAGTGAACATGTCCAACACACCTTCCTCATTCTATTTGCTCCACAACATCTCTGTGAAGTGGGTCTTGTTCAGAAAAGAGTGACTGGCCCAAAGCAGGGGTTGAATTCATGATTTCCCACTTTCTAGCCTGGTGCCTTTACCACTAGAGAAAACTGGCTCATTAATGGAACTTTTACTTCTTTATTTTTACAGTACATAGTTTGGTCTAGTGTTGAAGGCACCAGGCTAGAAACCAGGAGACTGAGCTCTAGTCCTGCCTTGGGCATGAAAGCTGGCTGGGTGATCAATTACCAGAATTGTAGAATTAACTTTGAGCAACACTGCTAGAGGTGCATTCACAGCAGTGCCAGGTTGTGAACAAAGATTGGTGTTGCTTTCTGGCAGGCCCGAGGAATCAAAAACAACACCAAGAATTACTTCAGAATGGTTTTTCTATTTTTGCTTGCCTATCTTGTAGACTATATCATTAAAATACTAAATATTTCTATGGTCGTTTTAGAATTGCCAACAGAAAGGGAGGGGGAAAAGAGGTTTGAAAGAGCAGTGCGGCAGCTTGGAAATCGAAAGTGCATTCCTTACATAGTTTTTCAGAGATAGTACCTAGGAGACTGAAGTTTCTGCCTGGCAAAAATCTAACTGGAGAACATGATTGATGACTCTTGGCTATCGATGTGTCTCTTTGGAGAAATGTAAATTATGATACCTCCAGGGGATGTGGGGAAACCAGGGTCAAGGGTGACAGCGAATTATGTGCCTCAGAGTCAATTACACCCAGGCAGTGCCAACATGTTAACTCCAGGGGTGGAATTCAAATTTTTTAACAACCGGTTCTGTGGGCGAGGCTTAGTTGGTGGGCGTGGCTTGGTGGTCATGTGACTGGCTGGGCGTGGCCAACTCAATATCACTCAGATCGAGGCACGCATCTCCTCGCCTGGCCTTTCGTGACTGTGGGGATGCTACAACAGTCGTAAGTGTGAAAAATGGTCATAAGTCACTTTTTTCAGTGCCATTGTAACTTTGAATGGTCACTCCACACAAAGTATCAGCAAAGGAAGGGAAAAAAAACTCCAGAGAGGTTCCTGAGACAGGAAGTCTAGTCCTGCCAAGAATGTAATAAGGGTTAACGGAGAGACAGTTTCTGTAAGCAACACCAGAATGTTTCCTTCCTGCCTTCCTTACAGAATTAGGCCAGTAATTTCTTCTAACAACCAGTTCACCGAACTGCTTAGAATGTTAACAAGCGGTTCTAGTGAACTGGTAGAATCCCACCCCTGGTTAACTCCCAGATAAATCCTGTTTAGTTTTGGAAATTTGGCTCAAGACTTATGATTTAATTGGGGTAACTGCCAGAATCCTGACAGACTAAAGCACTGTGTTAAATATACCCCGTGAAAGGCTAGGAAAGAGTCCATCTTAGCTCTTTTCCTGCCTACCAAAGATTTCAAGCTAAGCTGTCTCTTTGTTCCTAGTGAAAGGCCCCCTCCTTCCTGGACTCTGGACTATGTCCTACCATACTTTCCTCTCCAAATGGTTGCCAAGCTATTGTAGTACCAGGGTACTTGGCAATGTGGATATGTCCTATCCTGTAAATTGCTCCTTGAATTTCAGCCAAACGGAGCTTTAGGATGCTGAATTACATCTTAGTGCCATCTGGTGGATGTTTTTGCATCCATAAAATCCATAAACAACTGCTTTTTGAAAAAATAAAAATGTATTTTAACCCACCACATTCCCCTCTGTTCTTTCCTTCATCTTTTAATAAGTGTGTTTGCCTTTCCATTTTAAAAAGGATTGGAATTCTAGTGGCTTACATTTTACCAAGGGATGTTTGCTTTGAAATGTTTCAGCAAAGAAATGCAGTAGAAACATACTACTTAAGTAAAGTAGCATTAAAATGCATCTTGAAATAATACATCAACATTATTATTACTCTTGTAATTCTTATAGCTACTGTTATTATCTAAAAACATTCCTCCTTGCTACAAGATATCCATTATGCCTCATTGCATTGCAAGGAGAAAAAGTCACAGGGGATTCTATTAGAAGACTTCCATGGTGTAACCATGAATAAGTAAATAAATAACATGGTCTTCTCTAGGATTTAATGGTTCTTTGAACATTTTGTAATCAAGAGCAGAACTCTTGATCATAATGAAAAACAAAGGACATTTTTCAGTAGCAAATTGCCATGGGTAATGCACAAACTGCAGTGGGATTTGGTCTGTAGTTTCTTGAATCCTTATTTCCTTGATTGGGGTATTGTTTACTGTTTCATTGTTGATCTGATATTAATCCTGGTGTTAATCTCGGTGTTGATTGCTGGCAAGGAGGTGTTTTGGTCTTTTTGTTTCCTTTTTAGCTTTTTTATTGTCTCTTTTGAATGGTGTGTATAAGTTATTTGTCTCTATGTCCCTGTTGATGGCTACCTTATCCGAATACTAAGCTTCCAGAAATTCTCCAGCATTTTTGGAATTAGCTTGGTCACAGTTTCCCAGTTGAAATTAGGATTAAGTGTATTGTGAAATTAAAGAGTTTTTATTATGTCTTTGGACTGCTATTTAGTGTTCATGGATGCACTCTGCTAGTCTTCTGCCTGCCTATCCTACACAGTGGCTATTACAGTCCTTACATTGTATGTTGTAGATGACTCCTATTAGTTCTTCTGACATTACTACCATGTTTCCCTGAAAATAAGACCCAGTCTTATCGTTTGGGCCCCAAAATAAGCACCAGTTCTTATTTTCGGGGAATGTCTTACCCGCTTACCTTAGGAGCCAGGCCTACCATGCCATGACACTTCTCATGACTTCTTCTGTGACCACTCGCTGCCAGATGCCACATAGTTCATCGCACTGGTGCTGCCGCTTTCAGCAGGAGGCTGTGTGTCATGTCATGTTGTGGTGCTTGCTATTTAAAAGAGCCTTGATGGCACAGTGGTTGGAATTCAATATTGCAGATTAATTCTGCTTACTGCCAGGAGTTCAATCCTGACCGGCTCAAGGTTGACTTAATCTTCTATCCTTCCAAGGTCAGTAAAATAAGGACCCAGATTTTTGGGGGCAATATGCTGACTCTGTAAACTGTTTAGAGAAGACTGTAAAGCATATGAAACATTATATAAGTAACTGATATTTCTGCTGCTAACCAAACTTGATTCTTCAGCCAACTGATATGCCTGATGTGGTGTGTCTATACATATCAGAACCATGAGCATGAGGAGGCACATGCTCACAAGGGGGTGTCCATAGGATATGGAAGAAGGGTCATTATGACAGACATAGTGGTACAATTGAAGCTCTCTCTGTTTTTTATCTGAGTTGCACATTGTGTGGGGACCCCTGAGTGCAAAGGTAGAGGAGATAGGCAGACTTAACCAATTTCTGAAAAAAGAAAGGCTGCAATTTTGCGCAATGCCACCAGGTGGCACTGTTTCCTACCTACTTTTTGCTCAGTGAACAAATATTCAAAACAATAGGATTATCAAAGCTGGTTGGGAAAGGGGGGCTGGAGTTTGGAATCAAGGAATTGGATGAGCTCAGCAGAAGGTAAAGGGTCCATTGGGTAGGGATGGCAACCTTCAGATGTCTTAACCTAGGAATGAAATGGGTTGGTCTCTTTTTGGAAAAGAAGCAATCCTAGAGTTTTAGAATGTGGGCTCCTTGGTGCTCTCTGAGTTTGCTAGTTTTCTTGCAGACGTTTCATTATCCCAACTAGGTAACCTCATCGGTGCTAGTAAGGAGTGCTGTTTGCTGTACGTTTATATTCTGGTGTCCTGCCTGACTGTGTGGGTGGGGAAGGTCTGAGAGATTCTTTGGTTGGGCTGTTTACTGATAGCTCTTTGGCAGTTTCTTGATTGTTGGTCTGAAGCAGTAGTGGGATTCAAATTTTTTTACTACCGGTTCTGTGGGCGTGGCTCATTCGGTGGGTGTGGCTTGGTGGTCATGTGGCTGGGTGGGTGTGGCCAACTCGGCAAGGTGGTATGGCACCTTGGGGCGAGTGAATGTCGAGTTGGCCACGCCCATTCAGTCACATGACCGATGAGACAGGGTGATTTCCTACATACCTTCCCCCTCTCCTCCTCCACCCTTGGGCTGACAAAAAAAGCCCAACTAAAGATCATGACTGCCTGCCGAATGGTTTTTGTTTTGGGGTGGTTTTTGTTTTGTTTTTTGCCAGAAGCCTCTCGGAGATAAATTTGCACCGCCAAATCTTACTGTACCTCGTTGTTGTGGCCCTGCCTGTTGCTGCTGCGGGCGCTGCTGCGGCCGTCTGTCTGCCCAAGTGAAGAACCACACTGGCTCAGGGCAACTATGAGGAGCAAGAGGGGAAGCCAAGGCGCTTGTCTCATAGCCATCAACTTCGCTGTCTCTCACTCCAGTTAGGCGCTCTCAGCGTACACAAGGAGCGTGAAGGGAGGCAGACACTGCGCAGGTGTGTTTTAAAAGTCAGAGAACTTCGCCCAAGGCTTCCTGTGTATTCAGGAGCTACACCTCTCCCAACAATGAGTTGGCGGCGATCTAACAAAACGTCTTCCAGCTCTTAAAGATCAACTTTAAGAGTGCACCCATGGAAGTGTAGGAAGTTAGCATCCACCCCTCTCCTAGAAAAAATGAAATAGCCTAGGAAATATTAAAAGGCAGAATATTTCTCCTAAAAAGAATAGTCACTCAAGAAGCAGAAACTCACCTCAGAAGCAGAATCTCACCCCCACCTTTGTTAATGAGTGGGCCATTGAGGCCTGGGCCAGAATACTTTACATAAGAAGGAACTCCAGGGTGATGGGATTAAGGATGGCCCTCAGGAAATGATAGGATTATCCATCTCACCACATGGTCTGGGAAGATTGCATTAGCCAGCATTCAAGTAAATGTTAATGTTAATATTTATTTATATACCGCTCCTCTCCCGAAGGACTCAGAGCGGTGCACAGCCATACAATTAAAACAATAAATATATAGAAGTTAAAACTAAATTAAACTAAAGGCCCTGGTTGAAAATTAAAACCCCTCCCTTAAACCCTAAAATTTGATATAAAAATTAAAATACCCAAATCTAAAATCAGCCCAAGCCGGCCTGGTCAAAGAGCCAGGTTTTCAAGGCATGCCTGAAGGTCCCCAGGTCCGTGGCTATACGTAACTCCGGAGGCAACCCATTCCAGAGGGCAGAAGCCCTCACAGAGAAGGCCCTATTCCTCAGGGTCACCAGCCGGCACATAGATGCCGACGGGACCCGTAAGAGACCCTCCCTGTGGGAGCGCACCGGACGGTGAGAGGAAAATGGCAGAATGCAGTCTTGTAAATATCCTGGTCCGATGCCATGGAGCGCTTTAAAAGTTAACACTAAAATATTAAAGCGCACCCGAGAGGCCACTGGCAACCAATGCAGCTCGCGCAGGAGGGGCGTCACATGAGAGAACCTTGACGCCCCCATAACCACCCACGCGGCCACATTCTGTACCAGTTGAAGCCTCCGGATGCTCCCATTCGGGAGCCCCATGTAGAGGGTTTTACAGTAGTCCAGTCGGGAGGTGACCAGGGCATGAATGACCGCGCGTAAGGCATCCCGATTCAGAAAGGGCCGCATCTGGCGGATCAGGCAAACCTGATAAAATGCCCCCTTGGAGACGGCTATAATGTGGTCTTCCAAAGACAGCCGTACATCAAGGAGGACACCCAGATTGCGAGCCCTCTCTGAAGGGGGCAAAATCTCACCCCCAATAGCCAGCGATGGAACTACCTGGCTATATCGGGACGCCGGAAACCACAGCCACTCAGTCTTGGAAGGGTTGAGTCGGAGCCTGTTCCCGCCCATCCAGTTCCGCAGCCATGTGGTCCAGACCAAGCCTACAAAGTTAAGACCTCCGCCCCTGGGAGTCTGACAACCAATTAGAATACAAGCTCCAATTCAAATCCCAACAGAGGGTATAAAACCTAGCACTCTCAGCACCTCAGCCCTTTTCCCCCTTCTCTTCTCACCTTGAAGCATGTGATCATTCTTCTCTGGACCTCCAGGCCATGTGGCCCTGTAACCATTAAATCTTCCAAGCAGCCTCCATGTTTCCAGTGTCTTTTTCCCCACTTGGAACTGAACCCAGAAGGATATTTCTTTCAACAGAAGAAGCCAAGAACGGGAGCAAAGGTAGTGGTGGCGGGGGTGATGGGCGTGTGATGGGTCCCTCCGTGGTCCCCTCCTGGGTGACAGCCAGGACTTTGGCACCTCCTCTTTTCCTCAGAGGTGCAGTGTCTTCCGCCCTTCACACTCCTTATAAAGGGACACACATGCCCATCACCCCTGCTGCCACTATGTTTGCTCTCGTTCTCGGCTTCTTCCATGGGGGCGCTCTTAAAGTCGACCTTTAAGTGGTCCCGGGACATCCACCCACCTGCCCGGTACCTGGCCTCCTGGAGCACGCTTTCTTCCTTCCCCTGGTGGACACACCTCTTCCAGCCCGGCCCGGCCTGGCCAGCCAGCAGGTGGCCACATGTCCCAGGGCTTCTTGCCGCCCCCCTTGTCGTGAGGTGCCTGCAGCTGCTGCGTGCTTTTTTCAGTGCGTCTGCAGTCCAGTAGCCACACCGAAAAAAGCATGCCGTGCTCTATGTGCCAGGCCCAGCAAGTCCAAGCAGCCTGCGCATAGAACAGGGCAGCGCCAAACCATTGGAGAAATGGAGCAAAGCCGGAGATCAGTAGCCACCCCAAATCAGCCGACTGGTCTCCTCTTTCTCTGCCTGTTTGTTCTGTATGACTGATGAAGGGGAGACCAGCTGGCCAAAGAGGCGGCCACTGATCTCCGGCTTTGCTCCGCTTCTCCAATGGTCCGGCACCGCCCTGTTCTATGCGCCGACTGCTCAGACTTGCTGGGCCCGGCACATAGAATAGGCCAGGGTGTTCTTTTTTCGGTGCAATTGCTGGACTGCAGCTGCACCGAAAACAGGGGTGAGATTTAGCTGGTGTTACTACCGGTTCCGTGACTATGTGACTACGTTTAGAGATCTTCTCTAACATTTTTCTAATTTTCTAATGGAAACCAGGACACAGTGATAGCTCTAACAGAGAGATCATTATCTTTACCGCAGTCACAGCAAAATGCTGAAGGAAACTCAACTAACAGGCAAAATTGCCAAAATTTCCGAGAACCTATTTTGTGCCTAGCTTCTTGAAATGCAGAACCCTGCTTCCAATTAAGCTGATATCCCAATAGATTTTTTTTCCTTTACAGAGAAAATAAAACTAATTTAAAACTGATTGAAAGGGTTTGTGGAAGGCCTGTGGATGAAAATGCAGGGAATCAGGAAGGAAGGGCCTTTAAAGATAGCTAATAAAAGGGAGCATTAATCTTAGGCTTCCCAGTGTCCGGGTGGAAAATGTAGTTTTATACCTTGCCATTGGAGCCACCTATTTTAGTAGTTTCAGCAGCGGCTGTTAAATCATATCTGATTCCACATAAACTAGAATAGTTTCTCCCAAAATATTAAACCATAAACCAACAATGCTTCATCCATCATGTTCAATTTCAAATCAGCAAAACAGGTTACATAGTAGTTGAGCAGATGTTGGTTAGAATTACAAGGAAATCTACAAAGTTTTCCAATACATGGAAGAATTTCTACCTGGAGAAGACAGGATTGAATCTGGAATCCTTGAGCTTTTGAACATGAGTTCTGCCACTCAGCGACTGTATTTGAAAGAAGGAGTTATATGAACAAAGACTTATACTTCCCCATTTAAATCTAAGCCAGACTATCAAAAATGACCATGAAAAGACAGCAGTTAGGTGACTGGTCAGAGAATCCCAGAAAAGCTGTACAGTGGGGTCCTTGGTGCTCTCTGAACTTGGTGGTTTTCTTGCAGATTCTTCATTGCCAAACTGGGTAACATCCTAGTGCAATCAACAGTGCACTGATGATGTTACCTAGTTGGGTAATGAAATGTCTGCAAAAATACTACCAAGCTCAGAGAGCATCCTCATTGTCATTGTCCTCCTCCTCCTCCTCCTCCTCCCACTGATGATGTTATCTAGTTGGGTAATGAACCATTTACAAGAAAATCACCAAACTCAGAGAGCACCAAAACCCCATAGTCCTCCTCCTCCTCCACCCTCTTTCTCCATAAAACCCACTCCCTTTTAGCAGTGAAGATGTTACCCAGTTGGGTAATGAAATGTTTGCAAGAAAAATACCAAGTTCAAAGAGTACTAAGGACTTTGCTATCTAACCCTGAGCTACGAATATTCTCTCCTATTGGTAAACTCATACACCTAGACTTTCAAATATGACAATGTCTGAATGTCTCGAATCTAGATATCTAGAATGTCTGGATATGAAATCTTGGTAATCCCATGTTATTGTAGGGAAAGCTTTACAACGTTCAAAGATGAAGAAATCCATAATTTCATTTTTGTACCTTGGTTTGGCTTCCCGTTCCAACTGATGTGCTCTATTTGAAAAATGCTGCCTTGAAAAAAAGAAGACTATAAAAAAGGAAAGAATCTGGAAAAGAGCCTACAAGGATTAGCAGGTGGGTGATGAATAGACCTCCCCTTTCCAAAAATATCCCCATCACATTAACACAATGCGCTTTTCACTGAATAGGCGGTTCTTTAACTCCTAGAGAGCTGGTTGGGAAGGGCTGGAATGTGATGTGACGTCTATTTTGCAGCCCACACCATTCATTTTTGCTTCTATTATTGCATGGAATTTAGCTGGAACAGAAACCAGATGAATTTCCTTCATCCTGTTGCTGCTTAGCCCAGAGTCAAATGTAATGGCAGCCGGGCATTTGAGAGCAATTTAATTTAGGGGCTCAGTTCTGGTTGAATGTCTAATTTTTGTTTTTTTCCCCCCTGAACATTGTTTATTTTGCTTCATTTGCTTATCAGGGAAGAGTAGCAAGGCATTTCATTTTGCCTTTTGTCTTAGCCTATTGTATTCAGCCTTATTTGCCTTTGCTTCTTCTATAAAAATTTGTAGTTGCTGTTGAGGTTACAAATGGAAATGGAATCTATTGTTCAACTGCTTGTATGTAAATGGGCAGGCGAAGAAAAATAGATGTATGAGATTTCTTCAAACAGTCAGCTTTTTTAAAGAGAAGAGGATTAGACAAGATTTTTTTTTCAATATAAGCCACATTCTGAGTGTTCCAGTGTAGCCATATGGCTATTGGGATCCCTGAGAAGAGACACTTTGCATAATCAGTCAGAATAGAGCTGGAAGGGACCTTGGAGGTCTTCTAGTCCAGCCCCTTGCTGAAGCAGGAGACCATATACCATTTCAGACAAGTGGCGGCCCAATCTCTTCTTAAAGACCTCCAGTGATGAAGCACCCACAACTTTTGAAGGCAAGCTGTGGCTAATTATTCTCTCTATCAGGAAATTTCTCCTTCATTCTAGGTTGGATCTCTCTTTAATAGTCTTCCATGAATTACTTCTTGTCCTGCCTTCTGGGGCTTTGGAGAATAGATGGACCCCCTCTTCTTTGTGGCAGCCCCTCAGATACTGGAAGATTGCTATCATGTGTCTCCTAGTTCTTCCTGGACCATGGTCTGCATTATCTTGATGAAGGGCTACTGGCAAGGGATGGACTGCACCTCATAAGAACTGGAAACAATATATTTGGAAAATGACTGGCTCATCTTATCCAAAGGGCTTTAAACTAAAATTGAAGGGGTAGAGGGGGCAATCTTCATGATCTATAGAACCTAATTCCAAGCAAAAACCACTAGATAACTAATCACATAAGGAGGAAGGGAATAAAGAGAAAAAAAGAAATAAAAAAGAAAAACATAATGAAATAGAGAGTGATGGAAAGGATGGAAATCCCGATTGCAAAGTAGGCCTTATAGGAAACATATCCAAGACCCATAAAGGACTCAAATGCCTATATACTAATGCTAAAAGTTTAGGGAACAAATTGGGTAAACTTGATGTATTAGCAAATGAAGACTGATATGATATAGTTGCCATTACTGAAAATGGGTAGGATGAAATTCATGATTGTAATGTACTGATAGAAGGATATAAGCGAAATAGACCTAACAAAAGAGGGGTGGAGTTGCATTATATATAAAAGATCACTACACTTCTATAGAAATACACAAAACCAAGGATGAAAACCAGTATCTTAGTATCCATACGGGTCAATATAAAAGGTGGGGGGGGATGACATTGCTATAAGTATATACTAAGGCCACCAACCAAGCAGAAGAAATAGACAAACTCTTTGCTAATCAGTTAACAAATGTATGTAGGAAACATACCACAGAAATAATGGGAGTCTTTAACTACCCTTATATCAACTTCAGCCGGTTCGCACCAGATCGGGCAAACCGGTAGCAAGAATTTGGTGTGGGCCGCCAAACCAGTAGTAAGTTCTGGCTGGCCACACACACCACCCGGTTGCCCTCCTGCCCGATGCTCGCTCACCCCGCCTGCCTGTTTGACATTCGCCTAAGGCAGGGGTAGGGAACCTTGGCTCTTTTATCACTTATGGACTTCAACTCCCAGAATTCCTGAGTGAGCCATAAAAGGTTCCCCATCCCTGGCCTACTGGTTTTTCAGTTGTGGGGGAAATCAATTTTTGACTGGAATGGGATTGTTTGATATACAAATGTAGGACATATAAAGAATATATAAAGAATATGTCCTACATTTGTATATTAAACAGTCCTATTCCAGTCAAAAATTGATTTCCCCCGCAACTGAAAAACCAGTAGGCCAGGGATGGGGAACCTTTTATGGCTCACTCAGGGATTCTGGGAGTTGAAGTCCATAAGTGATAAAAGAGCCAAGGTTCCCTATCCCTGGCCTAAGGTATTCCTTTCTTTTTTTCCCCTCCCGACAATCAGCTGTAGATAAGATCAGCTGTGCCAGGATTCCCCTTGCTGAGGCCCAGGAAGGCAAAAAATGGAGGGAGCCCCCTCTCCATTTTTTGCCTTCCAGAGCCCCAGAGGAACCTTAGGGGAGCAAAAACACTCCCCCAGAGGCTCCTTTGAGGCTAGGAAGCTCCCAAAACGGAGCTTGGAGCGGTGCTGCTCTGTTCCTTTTCTTTCTGAGCCTTAGAGGAACTTTAGGGGAGAAACCCCCCCCCCCCCAGAGGCTCCTCTGAGGCTAGAAAGCTCCCAAAAATGGGTGGGGGGTGCAAAAACAAAAGCCATATCCTCCCAGTCACAGGGCTACTTCCACGAAGCCACGTCCACAGAACCAGTAGTAAAAGTTTTTGAATCCCACCACTGCTTCAGAGTCTGACAGCAGTGAGGCAGAAGAACAAGGGGAGCCTGCTCCCAGTTCGCGTGTGCACAGAGCTGCTAGAAGGCAAGAGCAGCTAAGACAAAAGGGACGACTCGGGAATAAGGCTTGGAGGTAATTGCCCCTCCCCTAAAGTATAAAGAAAGTGGAAAGGTAGAGAAATCTTTGCAGTAAGCAAAGTTGCTTACTTTGTTCAGATTAAACCTGGAAGCTCTGTGTGGACTTTGTACTTTGTTTGGTTTTTGGCACTGTAGTTGTTGGCAACAATTCAAAGGAGATAAATGTGGGTGCTTATCTCAAGAGACTGTTTGAAACTCATTACGGCTGGGAATGAACATAATTCTGAGCGTTGAAATAAAACAAGAGTTGTTTTGGACTAAGCATGTGCTTAATTACAGTGTCAGGAAGCCTTGTTCAGAACAAGTGGACAGTCACTTGTCTGAAATAGTGTAGGGTCTCCTGGTTAGCAAGAGGCCATTTCAGCTCTATTCTGATTCTGATTAGACTAGCCAGACCCAAATTCTGCAACCATTCTTCATATGTTTTAGTCTCTAAATCTTTAATTATCCTAGTTGCTCTTCGCTTCACTTTTTCCAAAGTCTCAACATCTTTTTTTTAATGTGACCAAAATGGGATGCAGGATTCCAGGTATGGTCTTATTAAGGTTTTATCAAGCAGTATTAATGCTTTGCATGATTTTGATTCTATATATTTGATATATTTGATTCTGTATATATCTAAAAGCAACCGACTAGGAACGTAAATGGTGATATGAAATTTTGGCCCAGGAGGATTGGCAGAGTTGCCATTTTTAGCCACTGCAAAAAATGTTTTGTTTTTTTTAAACCAGTTAAATAGGAGATTCTGAAGAGGTAAAATTTCACCCTGCTTTTCTCCTGCTTAAGCAATTGATACAAATGGCTTGAGAGTGATTTTAGCTTCTCAGCTGTTCTTAAAAGGATAACTGGTTCTTGACCAGTTATTCCTAGAATGTTGTCTGACAGCCGGGATATTTTGCACACAGCAGCTGAGCTCAGCCAGAATTGACACACACACTTTCATGCAACATATTACTCATCTCCTGCCAACTGACAGGTTTCTTCACTGGGCTCCTGAAGTGTATCTAATGCCCCTGTTCTCCACCCCAAGAGCTGACCTTGACTTGGCCTGAGGCAAGGTCAGCTGAAATGCAAACAGATCATTTTGAGGAGAGGCATTGCCTTGATAATTGTAATGTTTACCTTTAAAAAAATAAGAAAGAAATCTGTCAATCTCAACAGTTAAGTCCTCAACTTATGACCAAAACTGAAACGTGAATTTCCATTACTAAGCAAGGGTTTTTTTAATGAGTTGCGCCCAATTTTACAACCATTTTTGCCAAGATTGTCAAGCAAATCACTGCATTTGTTAAGTGAACGTACAGTTGTTAAACACATCTGGCTTCACCCATTGACTTTGCTTAGTGGAAGTCACCAATGACAATCAACATACCTTGGGAATGCTGTAACCATCATAAATATATGCTGGTTTCCAAGTGCCCAAATTTTGATCACATGACCATGGGGATGCGGCAATGGTTATAATGTGAGGACCACAAATAAGTCCCTTTTTTCAGTTCTTTGAACGACTGCTAAAGAAATGGTTGTAAGTCAAGAACTATCTGTAATTTCTGAGTTTTGATGCTATTTCAGAATTGTACCAGCTGCAGACTTGATTCTGCTGAGAACTGAGAATGGCTGAGTAAAGAAGAACAATGTTACTCTAACAGGCAGAATAAAATTTGGGAAATACACAGAGTGATCTAAATAAAAAGAGAGACATTCACTAAGAAAACTATACCTTGCTATTGCCTCCCATGGGCATTTTGATTATTAGCCTTCCCAATGATCTTCTTTTTTAAAGATTTTTTTTTATTTTTAGACAAACATACACAAACAAAATACATAAAACCATCTTCCGATTGCATTCATACAGTGTGTCGGTTGGTTACAAATTTTTTGTGCATTTTCTCCATAGTTCTCGCTTACAATTGTTTGTATAGATTCTCATATTATCAATCTAATATATATGTATACATTATTATCATTGTTAATCATTTATTTGACTGAACTATTATTCCTTCATGTTATGCGAGATATTCAAAATTTTAAATTAATTTATAATATAACAATTCATATTATCCTAAAACCATCCAATTATAATACATCTTTATATTATATTCTGTATAATTCTATTCTCCTTATATTGTAAAATTCTACATATTTTGTTACCATATTTTTTTCTAACCATTGATAAAATAGATCCCAAATCTTATAAAATTGTTTTATATGACACCTTCGCTGGCTATTGGGGGGGAAATTCTGCCCCCCATAGAGAGGGCTCACAATCTGGGAGTCCTCCTGGATGTACGGCTGTCACTTGAACTTCATATAGCGGCCGTCTCCAGGGGGGCGTTTCATCAGATCCGTCGGATCTACCGGTTGCGGCCCTTTCTGGATCGGGACGCCCTGCGCACGGTCACTCAGGCCCTTGTCACCTCTCGCCTGGACTATTGTAATGCCCTCTACATGGGGCTCCCTGCGGAGAGCACTCGGAGACTCCAACTGGTGCAAAATGCAGCCGCGCGGGTGATCATGGGGGCGTTGCGTAGCCCCCATGTGACGCCTCTCCTGCGCGAGCTGCATTGGTTGCCGGTGGCTCTCCGGGTTCGCTTTAAGGTTCTAGTTTTGACCTTTAGGGTGATCCATGGCACTGGGCCAGGTTATCTGCAGGACCGCATTCTACCGGTGATCTCCAGCAGGCCGGTGCGTTCGCACAGGGAGGGCCTTCTCCGGGTGCCGTCGACTGCTATGTGTCGTCTGGCGGCCCCGAGGAGTAGGGCCTTCTCTGTGGGGGCCCCTGCCCTCTGGAATACTCTGCCACCTGAACTTCGTACCAGCACGGACCTGAGGGCCTTCAAGCGCGTGTTGAAGACCTGGCTCTTTGAGCAAGCTGGCCTGGGCTGAGATGGTTTTAAATTGTCTCCGAATTTTGGATTTTAATTGGGGTTTTAAAGTTGGGGGGTGGGTTTTTTACCAATTATAATCAGCCAGTATTTAATTTCTTTTTAATTTTTGTATTGTCTTTTGGGGTTTGGATTTGGCTGTACACCGCCCTAAGTCCCTAGGGAGAAGGGCGGTATAGAAATACTATAAATAAATAAAATAAATAAATAAATATCTTCTTGTTCTCTAATTTCAAATGTCAATTTACTCATTTCAGCACATTCCATTATTTTCTTAATAACTTCCTCCTGCGTTGGTATTTTCTCATTTTTCCAATTTTTAGCAAATATAATCCTAGCTGCTGTTAATACATTTACAATCACATGTTTCAATTCCCTAGCTTTCCCAATGATCTTGAAATGATATTTTGGCTAAGATCTGGAGTGGATGATTTGGATTGGTAGACACTTCCCTGTTTCTTGTGATCTAGATAATTAATCTGCCAAACAATCTGAGTTGCTTATGTCTGCCCATGTCTTCTAATAAAGTTGGTGGAAATAAACAGGGGTGGGATACGACAGGGTTAACTACCGGTTCGGGATTTACAAGCTTCCCTGCATGCTGTGAGCCGGGCGCCTGTAACTTATCATCAGCATGCTGTGTGCAGAGATGCAGCCTTTGAAACAACCCTCTTTTCCTGTTTTTTAACTGCAGCTGTGCCTTGTTCGGTAGCTGAAGTTGAAAAATCAGGAAATAAAGGTCAGGTAAGAGCCCGGGTGGGCAGGTGGGCAAAAACATCAGCAGACATAGAACTGGTTCTATGTCTGCTGCTCTTCAGAGCTACCGGTTCTACAGAGGTGGACAGAACTGGTAGAAACCCACCCCTGGAAATAAGTGTTTAAAAAAGATATAATAGTAAAAAAAAATATTGCTAGTCCTTTCCATCAAGTGCAGAGGTTGCTTTGTTCTTTTTTCAGATCATCAACCAATTATTGATCTATTAGTTGTGACAGGAAGTGACCCAGCAAGTCATTGCCCAAGCCTGACATATGTAATATTCAAGGTGTGTGTGTGTGTGTATTTAATCAAAGGTGTAGCCCAGTTTCTTCGATCAACATCACTAAAAACCTTCCAGTTTGCATTTCCACTATTCTGCCCATCCTGCAAGCCCAGACTTTGAGAAATTTATTGTTTTGCTTGAATAGGTGGATACTTTGGAAGCGCGTCTAGCATCCCTTGAAGAAAAGGATGAAACATGGAAAAGTGAAGCAATAGTATCCCAACATCATGATACAGTACACAACAACCCAAGCCATGGGAAATCACTAATCCTGCCAGTAACATCTCCATCCGTGTCAAAGACGCGATTGAACGCAAACTGAAGCGTCCCAATGCTATCTTATTTGGATGGGATAACACCAACGAATCCGACGACATCACAAAGGTTTGCGACATCATCAACAACTTCCAGGCATCAAGCATCGCTCCCGATGAAATCATCAGTGTTTCCTGCGGACGGTCCCGAGTTCAAGAACAGTGACGGCTCGGTGGCCCCATGTTTCTGCAGAATCATTTGCAAGAGTGAAACCAGCAAATGCAAATTCATTGAATTTCAATAAACTCACATGCCAAAAGCTGAACAAACCATAGGAAACTTCGTTAGTTGCCCAATCTGTCTAAACTGCAACGTGCCCGCGTCCACGAGTTCCGCTCAGAGCTCAAAACACAGCAGGACTAAAGAGAGACTGATCTGTACATAGTCTACCACACTGACTGTCCCAACAACCACCACCTCCAACAACCAAAACTAAGAATGCATGCCTTCAATTTCCTCCAGGTCCACCGCTACAGGCCTAAAATACAAGCTACTTAATGCAAGAAGCCTCAGAAACAAAATGCCTGAATTCCTCCTGCTTCTAAAGGCAGCCCTATTCAAACTTATTTTTGTCTGCAAGACATGGTTGAATGTATCCTTCCCAGACTCCATTATTATAGTAAGTGACTATCATGTTTTCCAGTCAGACCATGATAATTGTAGGGGGGAGGGGGTGTTGCTATCTTCTATAAAAAGTCACTAGGTCTGAAAAAGATAAATGTTACACAGAAGCTTGCTCTTCCTAAGACTATTGTCTGTGAACTGTCCCTAAATACCACAGTTTGCTTCTTGCTATGTTATAGAGCCCCTGATTATGACCTTGGTCATACGAACAAGTTAACTGCACTACTAATGTGGGCAGCTTCCTGCCCGCACCCCCTTATCTTACTTGGTGACCTCAATTTGCCTCTTATTAATTGGACCCTAAATGAATGTACAACTGAACCTATACATGCAACCCTGCACAATGCTGTTACAACTCTGGAGCAGGAGCAGGGGTGGGTTTCTACCGGTTCTGTCCACCTCTGTAGAACCGATAGCTCTGAAGAGCAGCAGACATAAAACCAGTTCTATGTCTGCTGATGTTTTCGCCCACATGCCTACCCAGGCTCTTACTTGATCTTTATTTCCTGCTTTTTCAACTTCAGCTGCCGCACGAGGCACAGATGCAGTTAAAAACGCAGGAAAAATGTCCTTTTTCAAAGGCTGCTTCTCTGCACGCAGTGTGCTGATGATGATTTACAGGCACACGCGTGCAGCGTGCAGGAAAACACATCATAAATCACCAAACCTCATAAATCACTGAACCGATAGTTAACCCTGTCGGATCCCATCCCTGGGCTGGAGCCGTTGGTAATGAACAACACTAGGCTCAACAATTGCTTAGATCTCATCTTCTGCAATAGCATAAACTCAATTTATGGCCTACAAGTTAAAGAATCTTTTTCCAACAGTGATCACAGCATAATTGATTTTTGTCTCAATTTGTGTCTTTGCAAAGAAGGTCATAATGATGGGAAATTATAACTTTAAAAAAGCCAACTATGATCTCATAGCTGTCGACATCGCATCTCGATTGGCACCTTCTGTTCAAAGGTTGTATAACTGCAGAAGACCATGATAACACTTTTTTGCTCAAAGTCAATAAAGTAATTAATCTATACATACCTAAAATAACCCCTGAAGCCAAAACAAAAACAAAAAACAAATTACCCATAACAATAAGGAAGTTACAATCCAAGAAAAAATCTCTTTGGCGAGAAAGCAAATCTGGCTACATAGCTAACTTTAAAAACCACTACAAAGCCTTATGCCACCAGATAAAGGTTGAATGTACCAATCACCAAATACAGGATGAAGAGCTGTTAACTTGAACTCCTCCCAAGCCTTCTATAATTTCATAAATGCCAAACTTAACTCAAAAACTATCCCACCCCTAAAAGAGCCTAGCGGGGAAGACTAGCTATGAAGCTGTTAAGGCCAACCTCATCAATACATTCTTCAGTTTAGTCTTTGTCAACAGCAATGGCTGCAGCCCCCCATTTCCTAGTTGTACCATAACAAATTGTAATGATTTACTACATATTGATTTTACAGTAGATAATGTTGAAACAGCACTACGTAACCTAAAGTCATCTTTATCTATTGGCCCTGATGGATTATGTGCCTACTTTTTGAAAAAGCTTGCCATTGCCCTAGCTGAACCTCAATGCACAATTTATGAGGTGTCCTTCAGAACCAGCTCCTTGCCCGACCTATGGTCATTAGCCATAACCTACCTTTAAAAAGGGAGACCCTAGTCTAGTAGAAAATTACAGACCAATCTCACTGTGTTGTGTCATCTGTAAAGTTATGGAATCAATTATAAACCAATCCATCACCCTCTACTCAGAGACAAACAACATGCTATCTAACAAGCAGTTTGGTTTTAGAAAAAAATTGTCCTGTAATCTGCAACTCCTACACTGTAGAAACATTTGGACCACACATCTTGACTAGGATAAAGCAATAGATGCAATTGACATAGACTTCTGTAAAGCCTTTGATTCAGTGGTGCACGACAAACTACTGTTGAAACTAAGTTTTTACGGCATCTCCGGATCCCTCTACAAGTGGATTGCCATGTTCCTGTCCAACAGGCAACAAATAGTCAAAATAGGGAGGGCCCTATCAAATCCAGCACCAGTTAACAGCAGTGTCCTCCAAGGCAGTGTTTTAGGACTCACACTCTTTCTGCTTTACATCAATGATCTATGCAATCATATTAAAAGCAGCTGTGTCCTCTTTGCTGAGGACGTAAAATTATTTAACACCACTGATAAAGCTGCTGCCCTACAAAGCGACCTTGTGTCAGAATCGTCACACATTTGGCAACTCCAAATTTCAACTAATAAATGTTCTGTTCTGCACACTGGCCAAAAAAAAAAAAAAATCAGAACACCAAACACAAGTTTGGCGGAAATGATTTCATAGATGACCCTCACTTTGTCAATGACCTAGAAGTACTCATCTCAAATGATCTAAGCCCCAGAACTCACTGTAAGAGCATTGCCAAAAAAGCATTAAGAGTTGTTAACCTAATCTTGCAAAGCTTCTTCTCTGGTAACATTGTATTGATAACTAGGCATACAAAACCTTTGCCAGACCAGTTCTTGAATACAGCTCATCTACCTGGAATCCACACTTTATTTTGAACATTAACATGATTGAGTGAGTCCAGAGGTCTTTCATGAGAATAGTTCTCCACTCCTCTACTTACAATAGAATCCCTTACGTCACTAGACTTGAAATTCTGGGTTTGGACAATCTGGAACTGCGCCGCCTGTGGTCCAATCTAAGCATAGTACATCAAATTGTCAGCTACAACGTTTTACCTGTCAACAACTTCTTCAGCTTCAACTACAATAATACATGGGCAAACAATCGATAACAAATTCAAGGTAAACCACTTCAAACTCGACTGCAGAAAATATGACTTTAGCAACAAAGTGGTCAACACCTGGAATGTTCTACCTGACTCCATTGTTACAGCCTGAAACCCTCACAGCTTCAACTTCAAACTGTCTACCATGGACCTCACCCCATTCCTAAGTGATCTGTAAAGGGGACATGCATAAGCACACCAGCATGCCTACCACCCCTGTCTTACTATCCCCATTTATCAGTACTTACTTCCTTTGTTTATGTTCATACCTATAGAGTGGAACCTCAGGTCGCGACCGTAATCTGTTCCAGGACTTGGATCCGCAACCTGATTTGGTCGTAACTAGAAGCACGATCGTCTGCACATGCATGGACAGAAACAAAAAACAAAAACAAAAATGGTGCCAAAGTGGAAATCGCCATGGCTGGGAAAATTGCCGCTGCTTTGTCTGGTCGCCACCCAAAGATATGTTTGTGTCCAGAAGCAAAACTTTTCTGAAAATTCTGGTTGTCATCTGATTTGGTCATGGACAGAAGCTTTTGTGAGCCAAGGTTCCACTGTACTTGCTCTCTTATACATGTCTGACAAACAATAAATAATAAAATATTTATGTTTGTCTGTCTGTCTTTCTCTCTCTCTGTTATCTATCACTATCTGTCTGTCTGTCTGTCTGTCTACCTATCTTTGCAATAATTGGATATGGCTAGTCTAGTGAAAAGAAGGACTAGGGGTGACATGAGAGCAGTTTTTCCAATGTTTGAGGGGCTGCCACAAAGAAGAGGGGGTCAACTTATTTTCCAAAGTATCTGGAGGCAGAACAAATGGAAATGTATCAAAGAGAGATCCAGCTTAGAATTAAGGAGAAATTTCCTGGCAGTGAAAACAATTAACCGGCTTGCCTTCAGAAGCTGTGGATGCTCCATCACTGCAGGTTTTTAAGAAGAGATTGGACAGCCAATTCCCAGAATGGTATAGAATCTCCTGCTTCAGCAGAAGGAGTAGAAGAACTCCAAGGTCCCTTCCAATTCTGTTCATCCATCCATCCATCCATCTATCTTTACCTATCTCTCTATCTTCTGTCATCTATCTATCTGTAATGAAACTGAGATTATTCCTCTCCCATTGTCAACTCATAAAACATTTTGTATACATGTTTAATAGTTGACAACAGAAAGAAGGGGGAGTTTCAAAGAGCAGGCAGTAGTGTGGGATCAAAAGTACATTCCACTCATATTTTCTCCAAAGACTGATTAGATGACTGAAGTTTCTGCTGCTGCAAAAATCTAATTGGAGAGCATGATTGATGATTCTGGGCTATGGACATTTTTCATTGGATGATACACCCAGAGGGGGAGGGGGAAGCAGGATCAAAGGTGACAGTGAATTACGTATCTCAGAGTTGGCTACACCCAGGTTAATGCCGGATGTAGAATGTTAACTTCAAATAAATCCTTTTTAGTCTTGGAAGTGTGGCTCGAGGCTCATGATTTAATTGGAGTAATGCCGGAACCCTGACACCCATTTTGCAATCTTGTAGTGCTAATTGATTGGAAGAATATGGCAATTAAATAGCATCTAAAAACAGACACTAATGTTCTTGTTTCTCATCCTCAGAAAATTTATCCTGTCCTTCTTACAATCATGAATAGCCAAAGCAAGAAATGAGCATACAACAGTAGGGAACTTAAACATCATTTGAACCTGCAGATATATTCAGGATTTTTGCAGAGTTTAGACTTATCGTAGAAAACAACAATCTAGTTCTCACCTGCTTTTTCATACCCACAGGCCCAGACTGACAACTTCTGTCATATTTCACAGCTTCTCTGCATAGCATTATTATTTAATTGCAGAAGCTGAGGGTCCTTTTTTAGTATAAGAAGCACTATTTGAATTCATATAATGGTACCTTTGGAAGATTAACTTGGATAGTGGCAATTTCAGAATTCCCACTGCATAATAGAGATGGATGATTGTGCCAATTTTAGTTTCACACTTCAACAGTCCTTAGTTCAAACCATTTTTGCATGGAGTTTACCTTTAGTCAATTGTTTTTTTAAAAAACAGTAGGGACTATTGAGAAGTATAAAATATAAGAGAAAATATTTTTCTCCTTTTTCTCTTCTAAGGTGTCTCTCTTCTAAATTTTTAAAGATAAAGATTGTTCACTGTGTATGAAATAAATAAACAAAAAGTATTTAAAATATTTCCTTATGTACGGAGAGAAAGAGAGTGGGTGCAATTCTTTCAATATGGTCATTGTATTTATTTTTTTAAATTGCTTTTGTGATTTAATGTATTACATTTCTATCCTGCCCTGCTCAAACATAATGTTCAGTGATTTACAAGATATATGGAAAATAGAACATCCATGGTAAATCTAAAAAAGGATCTAAAATCAATAAAGATCTCCCAAACAATCAGATATGATGGATTAAAAACATATACAGGTACAGGTAGTCTTCAATGTACAACAGTTCATTTAGTGATCATTCAAAGTTACAACAGCACTGAAAAAAGTGACTTACGTCCATTTTTCTCATTTATGACCATTGCAGCATCCCCATGGTCATGTGGTCAAAATTCAGGTGCTTGGCAACTGATTCATATTTATGACGGTTGTGGTATCCTGGGGTCACATGATCCCCATTTGTGACCTTCTGACAAGGAAAGTAAGTGGGGAAGCCGGATTCACTTAACAACCATATTACTAGAAGATTTGTTTGTGGATAAAGGATTGTCTGACAGATAGGCCACAGTCAGTAAGGATGGGATCTTACCATTCTTCTACTCTGATACTAAGCACAGGAGCCCCCAGGGTTGTATGCTAAGCCCCTTCCTTTATTTTTTGTACACACATGACTGCACCCCATTGTATAACACCAACACAATTATTAAATTTGCGGATGACACAACAGCTCATTAATAAGAACAATAAGTATGCTTATAGAAAGGAAGTACAAGGGCTGACACAGTGGTGTAAAGAAAATAATCTTACACTTAACACCAGAAAACCTAAAAAACTTATAATTGACTTCAGGAGGAAGAGTGAAGTACATTTACCATTGTACATAAATGGTGAGGAGGGGGAGTGGGTTGGTAGTTTAAATTTCTGGGCACTTATATCTCGGAGACCTCTCATGGACTATGAATGCTAACATGCTTGTAAAGAAGGCACAGAAGAGGTTGTACTTCCTGAGAATGCTCAGGAAGATAAATTTATCTCAGCATCTGCTTCTGTCCTACTACTGCAGCACCATTGAGAGTGTCCTGACATACGGCATTCTTGCAAGGGATGGGAACAGCTCTGTAGTGGACAAAAAAAGCTCTACAGAGAATCGTTCAAACTGCCCAGAATATCATTGGGCTCCAGCTACCAGCCCTGGATGACATCTTCACATCTCGCTGTTTGAGGAAGTTGCACTACATTCTCAGAGACTCTTCCCATCCTGCTCACAATCTTTATGAACTGTTGCCTTCTGGCAGAAGATACAGAACAATTAAAACTCGGGCCACATGTTTTCTGAATAGTTTTTATCCCACAGCTATAATTGCACTTAATAATGAACTTAAGGACCACCATCAGTGAGCTGTTGGACAGGATTACTTGGTCTGTCGTGTGGATGCTTGTGTGTGTTTTAGGAGGAGGGGAATTTTGGCGAGTGAGGGATTGTCACGTGTGTGTGAATTTCATTGTATGTGTACTGTGTATATACGTACAATGAGAATAAAAAATTCAATTCAATTCAATTCAACTAATAACTGCAGTGATTCACTTAACAAATGCAGCAAGAAAAGTCATAAAATAGGGCACACTCACTTAACAAAAGTTTCACTTAGCAATATAAATTTTGGGCTCGATTGTGGTTGTAACTCAAGGTTTATCTGCAGTCTTCGGCCTACAGCTTAGCGACTGGTCCTGTTGTGCCCCTGTGGGAGTCTGTGGGGAAGATGAGTTGGAACAAAAACTTTTGTCTCAACATACGTCCTCACAAAAATCATCATAACAACTCCCAAAACCAGAAAAAAACAAATTACCCATAAGGAAGCTTCAATCCAAAAAGAAATCACTTTGACGGAAAAACAAATCTGGTCACATTGCCAACTTCAACGGACCAGGATATTTACAAGACCGCATTCTGCCATTTTCCTCTCACCGTCCGGTGCACTCCCACAGGGAGGATCTCTTGCGGGTCCCATCGGCATCTATGTGCCGGCTGGTGACCCTGAGGAATAGGGCCTTCTCTGTGGGGGCATCTGCCCTCTGGAATGGGTTGCCTCCGGAGTTATGTACAGCCACAGACCTGGGGACCTTCAGGCGTGCCTTGAAAACCTGGCTCTTTGACCAGGCCGGCTTGGGCTGATTTTAGATTTGGGTATTTTAATTTTTATATCAAATTTTAGGGTTTAAGGGAGGGGTTTTAATTGTTTTCAGCTAGGGTCTATATTTAATTTAGTTTTAACTTTTATATATTTAATGTTTTTAATTGTATGGCTTTGCACCGCTCCGAGTCCTTTGGGAGAGGAACAGTATATAAATAAATATTATTATTATTATTAAAAGCCGATACAAAAATAAATGCCACCAGATAAAAACTGAATGCACCAATTATCACTTTAAAGAAGAAGATAACCACCTACGCACCAATTCCACCTGCACTTTCTACAATTTTGTATACAACAAACTAAAGGACTCAAGGTCCATCCCACCCCTGAAAGGACCTAATGGTAATGACTGCAACAATGACACCCTTAAAGCCAACCTCTTTAACACATTCTTTGGCTCAGTATTTGTAAACAGCAATGGATCATACCCAGTATTTCCTAGTCGAACCACAGACAACCACAATGATCTAATACATATCGATTTTACAGAAGACAATGTTGAAAAAGCACTATGCAATCTAAAAACATCTCTATCTATTGGACAAGATGGAATATGTGCCTACTTCTTAAAAAAGCTATCCACTGCCATAGCCAAACCTCTAAGCATAATCTTTGAAAAATCTTTCAGGACCAGCTCCTTGCCAAAACTATGGTCACAAGTCAGGGTCATCCCTATCTTCAAAAAGGGAGACCCAGCCTAGTTGAAAATTACAGACTAATCTCTTTGTGCTGCGTCACCTGTAAAGTCATGGAATCAATTATTAACCAATCCATCATCCTCCACTTAGAAACAAACAACCTACTCTCTAATAAACAATTTGGTTTCAGAAAAAACTATCCTGTAATCTGCAACTCTTACACTAAAAAAACATATAGACTACACAACTCAATAAGGGCAAAGCAATAGACACAATCTACATAGACTTCTATAAAGCCTTTGATTCAGTAGTACATGACAAACTACTCCTAAAACTAAAATCTTATGGTATATCTGGACACCTGCATAACTGGATAGACGCATTCCTGTCAAACAGACAACAAATGGTCAAAATTGGGAGCGTCCTATCAAATTCTGTACCTATCAATAGTGGTGTCCCCCAAGGCAATGTTCTACTTTACTTTACTTTATTTAAATTTATATACCACCCCTCTCCCAGAGGGACTTGGGGCGGTGTACAGCCAGATAAAATATACATACAAATACACATGCAATAATTAAAATGAATTAAAAGAATTAAATAGATTGGCCATTATCAAAAGATTAAAAAATAGGCGATTAAGAAAGCTAAAACCATTTAAAATCAAATTTAAAACCCTATACGTAACTTTAGGCCAGACCAGCTTGATGGAATAAGTGGGTTTTTAGTGCGCGCTGGAAGATCAATAGCTTGGGGAAGGTCCTCATCTCCGGGGGTAATTCGTTCCAGAGGGAGCATGCTCCCAAAGAGAAGGCCCGAACCCTCGAGGTTGCCAGCCGTCCAGCCGGCGGTACCCCGAGGAGGCCCGCCCTGTGGGAGCACACTGGTTGATGGGAGGCCGACAGTGGCAGTAGGCGGTCCCGTAAGTACCCAGGTCCTAAGCCATGGAGTGCTTTAAAGATGATCACCAGCACTTTGAATTGCACCTGGAAGGCCACCTAACAATAGATACAAACTCAAGGTTAATCGCACCAAACTTGATTGCAGGAAATACAACTTCAGCAACAGAGTGGTCAATGTCTGGAATATTCTACCTGACTTTGTGGTTTCTTCCTCAAACCCCAAAAACTTTAACCTTAGACTGTCTACTATTGATCTCACCCCTTTCCTAAGAGGTCTGTAGGGGGTGTGCATAAGCGCACCAACGTGCCTACCGTCCCTGTCCTATTGTTTCTTTTTTTTATTTTTCTTATATGTATCCATGTATTCATAACTATGTTTTTACTTATACCTATTATCTTGTAAGCAATTGACAAAATAAATAAATAAACAATAAATAAATAAATAAATAAATAAATGGTGGTAGACTTTAGAAGAAACTCTCCCATACTACCACCTCTTACAATACTAGACAACACAGTATCAAGAGTAGAGACCTTCAAATTTCTAGGTTCAGGGCAGGGCAAGAAGTAATGGATGAAAATTAATCAAGGGGAGAACGAACCTAGAACTAAGGAGTAATTAGGAGAAGTTCCTGACGGCTAGAGCATTTAATCGGTGGAATGCCTTGCCTCTAGAAGTTGTGGGTGCTTCACCACTGGAAATTTTAAAAAAAAGATTGGACAACCACTTGTTTGAAATAGTATAGTTTTTCCTGCTTGAGCAGGAAGTTGGACTAGAAGACCCCCAAGTCCCTTCCAACTCTGTCATTTTGTTCTTTAATTTATTCCCCATCAAGACAATCCTGGCAGTGATGGCCATCATTGATGCTGTTGAAGGAAGAATTGCATATAGAATTGCAACCTCAACATTTTTGATGAATTTTGTTCCAACTCACTTTTTGATTTGGAAACCACAAAGCTCCTATGAAAATATGAACTGAATGTCATTCTTCTCTTTTCCTAAGTGGTAGTTAGACTGTATGTGTGTAAAGTCATACAATATTTATAATGTTGTATTTTGGGAGACATCTGTTCCTCACAATAGGAATAGTTATGACTCAGGACTTTGCCTGCTTTCTCTCAGTCTGGGTATTTTATTACTCATCAGAGAAGAGATGAATTATGACCATTTCTGCTCAAGAATGTGCTAAAAATAAAAACCTCACCCATTCAGATAGTTGTGAGATGTGACGGCAGTTGCAAACTAACAGCTCAGATTGTTTGATTTCCACATTTGCTGGAAGGGTCAGTTTTCCTCAGAAACTCCCATGTCACCTTAGACCAAGGATGAACAGAGCTGTGATTTGAGGGCCCTCCCAAATGCTTTCTTCTTTCTAAGTAGCGCACCAACATGCCTACCATCCCTGTCCTATTGTTTCTTTTATTTTTCTTACATGTACCCATTTCATGTATTCATAATTATGTATATACTTATACCAATTATCTTGTAAACGATTGACAAATCAAATAAATAATAAATAAATAAATAGATGCAACTTTGCAATTTGGGTACTTTCTGTTGAAAATCAGAAAAATCAGCACTGTGATTTTTTTCCCCCATACTTTTGGGGGAGAATTGAATAGTTTTTTGTGTTTTATAAGATGCTTACAAAGCACTTCAAAAAATTGAGAAAACCCTGAGGAAAAATCTTCTCCATCTTCCTACCTGACATGGCCTCATTCACCTTGCTTCTCCAATGGGATGGCACCAATCTACAAAATAAATGTGTATCTTGATGTGAGAGATTTGCTGGGAAGCTGAGAAAGGAAGGGAGGGTGGAAAACACTTGACATAAACCATCAAGAACACAGACGCACAGAATAACAGAGTTGGAAGGGACCTTGAAGGTCTCTTCAGAAGCTTCTTCAGAAGCTTCTTCAGTTCTGATTAAATGGTGGAGAATGGAAATCAATCAAAACTGAAGAAGCTTCTTGGATGAGAAGTGAAATGTCTTCAAGAAAAAACAAAGAATCCAGTTGTCTTTTTTTAAAAAAACACCTTTAAGACATCGAAAGGTGCTTGAAAAAGTATCTTTGGGACATTGCTTTAAAGCTATACAGTATATACAGTAAGGACTATAATAGAAGTCATAAATAAACAATTCTTAAGGAAACCAGGGCTAGATCGAAAATATATCATAATCCTACCATGATCTCTTTTGATGGCCATAATGGAATTTTCCATCTTATGGTATAACATTTAATGAGAAAATTGTCTTTTTTTCCTCCTAGTCTGGCAGTCTATTCCAAAATAGCTTTATGTGAAATTCATGATATTTGATAGGGGCTGTCACAAATTATTCAGCAAGGTTAGGAAGATATTTTAGATCTTCCTTGCTTTTTGGATTGAGGCAAAAGTGGATTAATTGAAAGAAGAAGCCCATCATAGAAGTTCAGATTTAAGATGGTAAGTAATCCAACTCTTTGAGTGTAGCAAGATGCCCTTGGAGAAAACTACGTAATCCTAGAAAACGATGCTAACGCCAAAATAACAACATATATATAATGACATCATGCAAATGTGATTTCACAGGCTCCCGCTTTCTAGTCTGGTTCCTTAACCACTGTTAAACCACTGGCTGTTAAAATTTAATTTGTCTTTTGAGGATTACTTCAGATATAATGGATTTGTTATTTTGGGATCTGGAGGTATGTCTGAATGGAAATTGTTTAAAAAGATTTTTTTTTAAAAATCCTGAGTTTAATATTTTTAGAAAATAGCAATGATGCCAAAATGACAACATGTCATGACAAAGAGCCATAGTGGTATTTCAGTCTGACTCTGTTCACTGGCAAGAGTTCGATCCTGACCTGCTCAAGGTTGATTCAGCTCTTGCATTCTTTCCAGATCAGTAAAATGAGGACTCAGGTGGTTGGGGGCAATAGGCTGACTCTGTAAACTGCTTAGAGAGGACTATAAAGCACTGTGAAGCAGTATATAAATCTAAGTGCTATTGCTATTGCTTTGTGTATAATGATGTCATGCAGATATGATCATTAGAACCCAATGCCGGTAAATAAGTCATGACCACCTTATTTATTTATTTTTTACTTATTAGATTTTTTAAAATCCTGCCTTTATTATTTTTATAAATAACTCGAGTGATAAACATGCCTAATGCTATTTGAAGGTCTGCCACAAAGTAGAAGTGGACAACTAAGCACCAGAGGGCAGGACAAGAAACAATGGATGGAAATTAATCAAAGAGAGAAGCAACCCGGAACTAAGGAGAAGATTCTTGACAGTTAGAATAATTAATCAGTGGAACAGCTAACCTTCAGAAGTTATGGGTGCTTCAATCACTGGAGGTTTTTAAGAAGAGACAGGACAATCCTGGTATAGAGTCTCCTGCTCGAGCAGTGGGTTGGACTAGAAGACCTCCAAGGTTTCTTCCAGCTTTATTCTGAATTGAATTGGCCAACTAAATTACTAAAATTTAGCTTGATTAAAAAAAGAATTTAATTCCCCGTTTTATTTTCTCCACAACAACCACCCTGTAATATGAGCTGGGAGTGTATGATTGGCAAAAAAAAAATCCAGCTGGCTTTCATGCCTAAGGAGACACTAGAACTCATAGTCACCAGGTTTCTAGCCTTAACCACTGGAAGAAATTGGTTCTTATCTTTTGCTCCTATCTTTATCCATGGGTGCTTATGGTTATAACTGCCTTTGGGTAGTATTGTAAATACTATTAATTGGCATTCAACCAATTGGTTTCTTCTCACCCTTCAAATTTCAGATTGTGTACATGGGAAATTGACAGAATGAGGTTTTTCACATTTGGGTCAAAACTTTTTTAAAAATATAAGTTCCACCACATTCAGCAAGGGCCCTGAAAAAAAATGCCCCCGCTATTTCAAACACACTGCAACTGCTTCTCACCCATAATAATCTAATTACTGCTGTTTTAAAACAGAGGGGAAAATGTGTTTTTTTCATAGTGAATGTCATTGAGAAATAGCAATGACCATTAGCTCTGTAAATTCAAATGTATTGATTAAAACTTAAGCATTTCTAGACATTAGTCTAACTGCCAGTCTATGCAAACCTGAATAATATACCCAGAGTTGTGTTTCTTTGGAGTGATATATTTAAATAAATAATTAATAAATGTCATTTCCTCCCTTCTTTCAATCTTATACTCAATATTTCTTCAAAAAACATGTCTGGATGTCATTCTGAAATACAGAAAAATATTGAAAAGCAGGATCTTTTAGTTTCTTAGGGCTAAGTTCTATAATTAGATTATCACACATTTAGACTAGGCTAAACAGATGCAAGTCCCCACATAGGTATTTACCATGCAGAAACATTCTTCTTTCTATTATGTCATCCAGACCTGTTCTTTGAAGAATTATTGAGTATTAGATTGAAAGAAAGAAGGGGGAAATGACACTTATTAATGATAATTATTTAGCTACATCACTCCAAAGAAACACAGCTTGGATATATTATTCAGGGTTGCACAGCCTGGTAACTAGACTCATGCCTGGACACGCTCAAGATTTGATTGATAGATTTGTCAGATTGTGGCTTTGTGAAATGAATCTACAAATAATAGGATAGTTTCAATAATCATACTAAAAATGTAGTTTAATTGCCAATGCATAGCTGGTAGATGCTGTGGTTTCAGACAAGGATCTTTTGCATTCTGACTGAGAGATGGCAGAGGACATATAAAGACTCTATCAATAAGCTATGTTCTTCTTTATTGTTCCGACCAAGGCTTCCTGAGACAGTAACAATCACATGCTGTTCCCAGAAACCCTTTTTGTTTTATTTCAATGGCTGCGAATTATGTGCATTCACAGCCCGTAATGAGTCCCAAACAGTTGATGAACAGTTCAACAGAAATCTGCCACAGTCTTTTGGGATAAGGCTGATAAGCACCCATCTTTATCTCCCTTGAAATGCTGCCAATGACTAAATTGCCAATTAGTTATTCAAGACCAAACGGAGCACAAAGTCAACAAGGAGCTTCAGAGTTTAAACCGATCAGAACGAACAAAGTTACTTCCTGCAAAGGCTCATGTCCCTTTGTTCGTCCTTTATGTCTTATGGAAGGGGCCAATCATCTCCAAGCCTTACTCCCGAGTCACCCCTTTTGTCTTAACTGTTCTTGCCTTCTGGCAACTCTGTGCAAGCGCGCACAGGGAACTGGCTCCCTCTGTTCCTCTGCCTTGCTGATGTCAGATTCTGGAGGCTCCAGAGTCAGCACATAACTCTCAGATGGCCCTGGCCCCATCTCTGTGTCAGACACAGATCCCTTGTCCGAGCCCTCCCCAGACTCCAGGACTGGCCCATGTTCCTTCCCACTTTCCGACTCTGCTGCCAGCTCTGCAGGCTGCCAGAGGATCACAACATTTATAAAGCAAGTTGCCTAGACAGATTTTAGGCCCAGCCCTGTCTATGTAAGTATACATTGATTGAGAGTGTCAACTTGCATTTTCTGACTGTAGTCTTGCATACATATACATGGGCATTTATGGAGTCTGTAACTACAAAAATACCTTACTTACCACCATTTGCTTAATGACCATTCAAAGTTACAATGGCATTGAAAAAAGTGACATATAACCATTTTTCACACTTATGACTGTTGCAGCATCCTCATGGTCATGTGATCAAACTTCGGAGGCTTGTATTTATGAGGGTTGCAGTGTCCTGGGGTCACATGATCCCCTTTTGTCACCTTCTGACAAGCAAAGTCAAAAGGGAAGCCAGACTCCCTTAACAACTATGTTAACAATGTAACAACTGCAGTGATTCACTACTATGGCAAGGAAGGTTGTAAAATGGGGCAAAATTCAATGAAGAACTGTTTTGTTTACCAATGGAAATTTGGGGCTCAATTATGCTTGTAAGTCAAGGACCATCTGTACTTCATCCATTATTTTTAGTGGATAAAAATAATACACCAGAGAATAAACAAAGGATTTACTGTGATCATAAAATGTAAAATTGATTGCTTAAAAGTATAACAGTTCATTATGTCATCTGAACAATTAACAGAACATTTATATAAAGCTCTAAACATGATATCAATGTTGATCTCTCTATGTTTGTCATTCTTTCCAAAATAGTGGTACATCAAGTAAAAGGAAAGAAAAAAAGAGGGTGGGAGAATGAAATAAATTAAAATATTTAAAAAAAACAGGAAAAACAATATTAGGAAACACATGTTTTTAAATTCCCTCCTATTATACCTGACTGATAATGGTATTGATATATTTATGAATATTGAAATTCCTTGTAATTACTGTTACATTATGTCATTATGCCTTGTAGTGTGACCCACAATACAAATTGGGAGTTCCTAGATTTTTGGCCATAATACCTCCCCTTAATGCAGACCTGAGCATTTTACAGCCCCCAGGGCCTCATCTGACTGTTTGATTGACCCTGTCTGGTCCACGTGAGGTCAATGAGAAATCAGAAATCAGAGGTAACTAAGTGTATGCTAGGCATGTAAAACAACTGCCTTGCTTTTATTTTGAAGGCGACTGTCAACCCTGAAGCAGACCTTGCTGAGGCCATCTTCGTGGCTTCAGGGCTGCCACAAGGCAGAAGAGGGGACAGGGAGTAGGGAATAGTTAGCTGGGGTTTTGCAATTAAAACAAAAAGGTTTTCCTGGGGTAACCAAGGCCATTCCAACAGGTGGCTGGGAGAGGAGGAGTGAAGTAACCAAGCAATTGTCCAGCACCTCTATTGGACAATGTGACCGATGACATGGGGGAAAGGGAAAACTTTCATTTTTTAATTAGGGGAAAACCGTGGGAACTTTCAGAGTCTGTTTTCACCAGTTGTGCCAATATGATGTATCCAATAAATTGTTCTTTGAGGAATCTACCTGCCTCAGGGTTCTGCTTTCAAGGGGTGCATTAATGGAGTGCTGACAGCAACTGCTATTTTTTTAAAAAAATTATGTATGTGCACTTGTGTATGCCTACACACATTTGCACCTTCACAACCCTTCACAACAGCTCCAATTTCTCATGTGAACCCTTGAGAAAATTAATTGCCCACCCCTGCCTCAGTGTACAAAGCTTCCCAAAAATCCAGACACCAAAATGAAGATAATGAAACAAGGCAATGAAACTTTGAGAGAGGTGAATGTATTGTAACAATATAGCAACCAATTTCCCTCTCTCTCACACACACACTCACACACCTATCTGGATTCCCTCTCCATATCCCCAAGGAGGGATAGTCCTAAGTTATAGGGAAAGTGTTCTTGCTTAACTTTAGTTCTTCTGTTCTGAATGTATAGTGTTAATTTCCTCATGGCTCTATTTCCCCCGAGTTTGGCCTCAGTAATCTGTTCGTATTACATTTACATTTTGATATCTATCCAAGATGTGGAGTTTTTTTCTTATGAGATCTTAACCATTTTTCCAGCCAAGCGATTTCAAGACTGAGTAAGATCCTTATTCTGGAAAAGAAGAATTCTGTAGCTGCTCTTAATACCAACCAACTGTTCGGGATAAGAAAAAAAAAACAGAAATGCAAAGAACCTTTATGAGATGATTGCTTAGAAGAGAGCAGGAGTTCCTGATGGGTCCTAAACTCCTTCAAACCTTGTTATTCAAGTGTAACTTTTAATACAGAATGACTAAACAGGGAGCGATTATAATTTTCATTCCTTCTGCTCAATCGTGTCTAGTTCTTAGAAGCTGCCTGAACAACAGACGGATAACATCAAGATCAAGAGTTGTTAACCTAATCTTACTTAGCTTTTTTTCTGGTAATATTACACTAATAAGAGCATACAAAACATTTGCTAGACCAATACTCGAATACAGCTCATCAGTCTGGAACCCACATTACGTATCTGATATTAACACAGTTGAAAAAGTCCAGAAATATTTCACAAGAAGAATTCTCCACTCCTCTACTCATTGTACAATACCTTATGCCACCAGACTTGAAATTCTAGACCTAGAAAACCTAGAATTACGCCACCTTTGGTCCAATCTAAGTATAATATATAAAATCATACATTGCAATGTCTTACCTGTCAATGAATACTTCAGCTTCAACCATAACAATACAAGTCCTAACAATAGATACAAACTCAAGATTAATCGCACCAAACTTGATTGCAGGAAATACGACTTCAGCAACAGAGTGGTCAATGTCTGGAATACTCTATCTGACTCTGTGGTTGGCTGCTGTCTCCCTATATATACTGGTGGGGAGGTTACAACACAGGAGGCTGATAGCCACACAGCCAATACCTCAGCCACACATATTTTTAAGAAAAAGCCAGCCAATCTGCAAATATCAATTCCATCAACCAATCAAGAAATGACAACACAGCCAACCTCCCCACCAGTATATATAGGGAGACAGCAGCTCAGATCACACTTTGCTCGCACAAGCACAAAGCCGAAAGCACCAGCCTGAAGATGGTGAGCGAGATCTCATCGAAACGTTGCCTAGATAGTCTCAATCTTACACGTAAAAAGACCCGAACACACCCAGACCTGCATACCTGTACCCGTGAAAATCTATGAATATATATATTTGTGTGTGTGTGTGTGTGTGTGTGTTAGGTTTTTGAGCTGATAAATAATTAAACAAGGGAGACTAGTATAGATCTATTTCGAGCTACTTAGCTCTCGTCAGCTAGCCATACCCTTACTGGGATTTGAACCTGGGAAGTATTACATGTGAGGCAATTGTAATTGCCATTAGGCCACAGGTTCTCATCCAGATCAGTGATACAGGGGAATATACTTGTGTTACAACACCCTGGTAAGCCCCAATCAAGGGAGGAATCATACTGCTGTCCTTTTCTGTCTTTATATATATATTTCTATATATATATAATTTTTCTTATATGTATCCATGTATTCATAACTATGTTTTTACTTATACCTATTATTTTGTACGCAATTGACAAATAAATAAATGCATAAATAAAATAAATAAATCATGGAGGCGATAGTACCGGGATCCAATCTGGGTTTGTCACTGGGACCAGAGATTTAATCTTCCAAGCTTTTGGACTTATGCTGGAGCCACTCTAAGGGAACTTCTCTCTAATAAAATGTATGCTTTGGACTATTCTATGTTCCCTGAGGATGGGCTCCAGGATGAGTCTGAAAGCTCGAAAGACTAAATCTCTGGTCCCAGTGATTAACCCTGATTGGATACTTTAATACTATCCTGGTATACCTTCCTTAGTGATAGTACCACTCTGTTGTGTACAGCACTAGTGAGGCCACACTTAGAATATGGCATCAGTTCTGGCCACCACAATACATAATAGATGCTGAGACCCTAGAAAGAGGGCAGAGAAGAGGTCAGGAGGCTAAACTATACAATGAATGGTTTTGAGGGAGCTATATATATCTAGCCTATCAAAGAGGAGGACTGATGGGAGGGACATGATTACTGTCTTCTGGTACTTGAGTGGCTGTCACAAAGAAGAGGCAATTGACTTATTCTCCAAAGCACTGGAGGGCAGGACAAAATTAATGGATGGCAGCTCATCACCATTAATCAAGCCATGAGCAACACCTTCCATCCAAGAGGTAGCCACCAAAATGTTCTTTTCCATTGAAAGGAATTTTGAAACCAATAATCACAGAGAAGATGGGGTTGGTACTTTGGATGCTTGAGGATCCAAATCTGAAGGTTACACGCAGGCCCTATTACTTCCAACTTAGTTTTGGAAAACTGGTAGAGGAAAAACAAAGAACCAGGGGGACACAAAAGTCTGAAAGGTCCCATGGGCTTATGTTCTTGGCCATCATTGATGCTTTCCAATCTACTTAGAAGATGTCACTTAAGCAGACTCGGTCAATCAGAATAGAACTGGAAGGGACTTTGGAGGTCTAGTCAAGAGGAGACTCTATTTCAGACAAGTGTCTCTCCAGTCTCTTCTTAAAAACCTCCAGTGATGAAGCAACCACAACTTCTGAAGGCAAGCTCCTTTTATGAGGCCTTTCTCAAAGTATTTTATTTGTAACCATAGGTCTCAAGCTATGTATGAATCAGGTGGACCAACAGTTATTCCAAATGGAGCTGAATCAACTGCCCAGTTTTTGTCAGTTAACAATGCATGTTTTTGTATGTTACATATTTTATACAAATTTGCACTGAGATCTTATTTTCCCCTTCTAATGGCAATCCCCAAACAGACAGTTTTGGTGTTGATTTACTGCTCACTAATAATGCTTTTTGTGCAAGCAAAATGTTGCAAAGTTTTCTTATTTGGGATCAATGCTTCAGCAGGGGATTCATAATAAGATTTAAGTTGGATTGCTATATATACTTATTTGTACTTTTCTGTTTTTACTCTTTCCTTTCCTTTTTGATTTATTTGCTGGCTAAAGGCTGTAATAAATAAAACAAAGAATTGAAATTTGAATTATCATGCAAAGGCAGCAATCATATATTTGAAACAGAGGTCAGCTGACTGGCATTTTGGTAATGATGTCATCATACACATTTCATCATTTTGGCATCATTGTGCTTTGCTGAAGACACCCAGGCTTTGTCATTGAAAGGAGTTGCATCAGATGTCAAGGTGCAATTGTTTAATTTATCATTTGCAGAGAGGTATGTGACATGATTGCAGGAAATATGACTTCAGCAACAGTGGTCAATGTCTGGAATACTGTGGTTTCTTCCCCAAATCCCAAAAACCTCAACCATAACAACACAAGAGCAAACAATAGATACAAACTCAAGGTTAATTGCACCAAACTTGATTGCAGGAAATACGACTTCAGCAACAGAGTGGTCAATGTCTGGAATACTCTACCTGACTCTGTGGTTTCTTCCCCAAACCCCAAAATTTTCAACATTAGACTATCTACTATTGACCTCACCCCTTTCCTAAGAGGCCTGTAGGGGGCGCGCATAAGCGCACCAACGTGCCTACCGTCCCTGTCCTATTGTTTCTTTTTTTCTTACTCGTATCCATTTCATGTATTTATAAACCATGTTTATACTTATACCTGTTATCTAATAATCATTTGACAAAATAAATAAATAAATGTGTCATCATTTTGTTACCATTGTGGCTTCTACTGATTACCTTAACTGATAGCAGGAAGTTTTTGAATGGGAAGATGAGAATTGCTTCATTTCAGCTGAATTAGAGTAAGGAGTATACGGAGGAGCAGAATGGACTCTTGTTTTTATTTGAAAAGGGGTTTCTTGATCACAAAAGTCAGGATGACAACTGCATTGGTGTGATGAAAGCTTACCCTTTTTTCATACGCCACCCTGCCCTGCAGTGACATTTGCAATACAGGTAGTCCTTGACTTACAACACTTCATTTAATGACCGTTCCAAGTTACAACAGAACTGAAAAATATGACTTGTGACCATTTCTTATAGTTATGACCTTTGCAACATCTCCATGGTCATGTGATCACAATTAAGATGCTTGGCAACTGGTTCA
This sequence comes from Bungarus multicinctus, assembly GCA_023653725.1. Lineage (NCBI taxonomy): Eukaryota > Metazoa > Chordata > Lepidosauria > Squamata > Elapidae > Bungarus > Bungarus multicinctus. The sequence continues at coordinate 5,676,324 of CM042841.1, forward strand.
TACTTTATGATCATTGCTTTGTCCCAAGATCACGTCATCCCCTTTTGCGACTTTCTGAAAAGCGAAGTCAATGGGGAAGTCAGATTCATTTCACAACCATGATACTAACTTAACAACTGTAGTGATTCACTTAACAATTGTGGCAAGAAAGGTGGTAAAATGGGGCAAAACTCACTTAACAAATGTCACAGTCAACAACAGACATTTGGGCTCAATTGTGATTATAACTTGAGGACTACCTGTCCTAATGGAAAGATTCTGCCTTTATGAACTAATCTGATAATAGTGATTTCTGATTGCTCTGTTTATAATTCTGCCAGAATGATGATTAATTAATTAGACTGGGAAATTACTTCAGTGGATTGTTTTTGTAAAAAGGTTGAAATTATGACCATATTATTATATTTTTATCCCACCTTTATTACTTTATAAATAATTTAAAGCAATGAACATACATAATTCTTCTTCTTTCTTATATTTTCCTCACAACAACAACCATGACAGGGGGTTGGCTGAGAGAGAGTAATTGGCCAAAAATCACCTAGCTGGGTTTCATGGCTAAGGCAGGACTAGAACTCACAGTCTCCTGGTGGTTGTCTGAAAGTCATCCAGCTGGCTTTCATTTCTGAGGACTCACAACCTCCTAAGTTTCTAGCCTGGAGCCTTAACCACTAGACAAAACTGGCTCATTTGCTCCCATATTTATCCCTGACTTGATATAGTCATCAAGTTATGTCATCATCTTTTGCACCAGAGGGAAAGATAAGACAAGACACAGTGGATGGAAGCTCGTCATAGGGAGATCCAACTTGAAACAAAGGAGAAATTTCTTCACAGTGAGAACAATTAATCAGTGGAACAACTTGCCTCGGTTCATCACTGAAGGTTTTCAAGAAGATACTGGACAGCCATTTGTCTGGAATGATATAGGGTCTCCTGTCTTGAGTAGAGGGTTGGACTAGAAGATCTTGAAGGTCCCTTCCAACTCTATGATTGTCTATCCTCCCATCAGTTTGAATGAAAACCCACAGCAAAAAAAAAAGGATAAAGGAGACTTGTTTCACATAGTATTAAGAAGATGCCCCAAGTGGGGTAGGGCAACTTTGGTTAAAGAAGTGGAGATCAAGAGTTCAACAGTTTTGTGAAGGGAGAGACAATGAAGATGAAGAAGAAGAAGATAACCAGGCTGAGCCCTAGGAAGAGGTCAAATATGTCTTCAGTGTCGAGTCCTTTTGTAACCACAAGACATCTAAGTCCAGCCCACCTCAAATTCCATTGACTCTTATCTATTGCCAATTTGCATTGTAGATCAGATTCTTTAGAGAAGTTTAGCATACAATAAATCTATATATTCATCTGAACTGCTTGGACTTTTGATTTTCTGCACTTGACATTAATCAGTCAATGGAATTCTAGGAGGGCTGGAATTAGATCTCTTATGAATGCGAAAAAACTCAAAATTGATGATGTGTTTGATTCTTTCCTTGGACTCAGCCTGATCTTCTCCTACAGATGAAAAGGCAGGAAAGCACATTGGGTGGCTTTGTCAGAAGAGATCTTGGCCATAAAATGTGTTTTTTCTGAGTCAATAGAGACTTCGGATTTGCTCGCCTCTGTTCTAAAAACAAATGGATTCCATGATAAAGAACTAAGGAGTGTATAAGAGCAGAGTAATCTCAAATCTCCTTTTCCCTATGGATGTAGTTTAGGGCATCTGGAATCAAAGTCAGAATGACATCATTCTAAATTAAGAATAGGTGTATCTCCACCCAGGTGGCTTGAGGTTAAACCCCTGCCCCTGATCATTTCTTGTGAATCAAGGTCCTGGTTAAGCCTATCAGAATGCCTAACCCTTTGATGCTGAGGTTTAGAGAAACATGGGGTGTATTATGATAAGAAGAATATGTTGATTTAATAACCTTGCTTGCCTAAAGCCTCACCCTCTTGAGGCTACAAGGCAGCTGAGATTTTCATAGGCATCTAGGTAATATTTCCTCACTTTTGTACTGTGGGTGCCGAAGTCTAATGCCGTGGCATAAATCAAACCATGCCTGTTTTTAGCTGGGCTTGGAAGAGCATTAAAGGAACTATAGACAATGGGAGATTTTCCTTGGAAAAGGACAGACAATGTCTCCTAAAATATGGCTTGTCCCACTCTTCGTGGCTTGATGTGAAAATTGAAATCACACATCAGGCTACCTTTTCTCTTTCAAAAGGAGGGAAGGGGAATCTTTACTAGGAAATTGGTCCCGAGTGTGAAGCCGAGCCAAGGCACTTCATATTTCAAAAGGGGTCTGCATGTCTCTCTGTGTGCACGGGTGTGCAAATCCATGTATGCAAAAGGCACTAGGACCTAGCAGGAATCTTGGCCAAACTGACAGGAATTTCTTGCTTGGAGCGCAGACAACAAAGGCAGAGTGTAGCTGGGTTTCTTTCTCTCAGCATCTCCACCCTGTGAGCTGAAAAAACGGTAAGTAAAGCCTGATTTTTCCAAGCAGGGCGAGTAACAGATGTCAGGTGTCAAAAGAAGAACAGATTGAACCTTTCGGACCAGAAGTGTCTTTTTAGCCCACCACTCAGCATTTGATTTCGTCTTTCCGTTTTTGGAAAAGTTGGCTTTTGGTGCAGTTCCATTGTACATGCAGACTTCAGTAGAAAGGAGCAGGAAGGAGCAGAGTCTGCAATTTGACGGAAGGAAAAGAGGGTGGAAAAACTCCTTTTGCAGCTCAAGGGTGACAATACGAAGGTCAGGGACCGGTCATTGTCACTCTGTAGCAAATGAATGATGGGTTGGGACCTGGCCAGAACTGATAGGAAGTGCCTGGGAAGCGATCGCTTTTGCTCAAGATTTGTACCTGATTGCAAAGAGCATGTTTCGCCCTGTTTCTGTGGTAGAGATGTGACCCGCATGCTAATTGTGTGAAGGCTAATGATAACCAGAGCTCGCGTCCTTCTTTTTTTTTTCCATTATGGTCAGAGCTTGGGTTTGCATGCCAAGTTTTAAACTGCAAAAGGAGGAGATTCCTAGGATCTTGGTCTTTTTGTCATTTCCACCACTCCTCCGCTGCACAAATTAAGCTAAGCCTCTCGTTCCCTGCTCTGCCTATGAACAATGAAAGGTGCCACTTGCAGGGGTGTGACAGGAATACGGCTAGGAGGTGCCTTCAGCAATTAAATATCACTTCATTTTACCGGCATGAAGGAGGGGGAAAGGGGAATGTCAAAAGCCTTTCTGATTAACTGACCTTCGAATTGCATTCCAAGTGGAAACAATATTGTTCTTCCACATTAACTTCTTTGCTGCTGTTTCCATATTAACTCCTTCCATCCTTCCATGTTATCTCCTGGGCGGTTGAGAATAACCCTCAAAAGTGATTGATGGCTTAGGAGGGATGTGTGAGCCAAGGGAAGGACTTGAGGGGGGCGGGGGGGGGCGGCTTCTGAAACCAGCTGCTCACAAAGAAAATGGCATTGTTGTTGTATGATCAGAAAAGAGACTTACTGATAATTCCCACCCTTTTAAAAGGGGCTCTCTAGCTTGGTCACTCCAGTCACCCTTGGCCAGGTTGAATACGTTACAGATGATGGATTGATTCTTTGGTTTGTCAGCCGTGTAACTCTTGAGCATTGTCACTTCCATGTTTCTATCCATCCATCTTTCCTTTCTTGCCCCACCCCCCCAGTCTACAGCCCCATCTAAACTGCAATGAACTTCTGCTCACTCCTTACAGCTGTTCACAGATCTGTCTTCCAACAGTGTCCATAAAAGGGTTGCTCCCGATACGCAGAACTGATTTCCATAGAGAGTCCACGAGGCTCAGTGAAATATTCTTTCCTGGGTTTTTTTTTTTTTTTTGCTTACAAGCTGCTTTGGAAAGAGAGTTATTCTGAATATTTAAGAATAAAGGTGGGGAGCTGGGATGAAAATAACTCTTAGAAATAATCAGTCTTGATTGAATGTATTCCATAGAAGGCTCCTTCCCTCCCTAATGCTCCCAACAGTTCACTCATGCACATATGGAAAAATCTTTTCTGATAGCCTTCCAAGAAAAGGGAAACCCAGGTGTTCCATTTCTTCCATTTTTTTTAAGGGGCCCAAATCCAACTTCTGTACCATCAGCTTTTTTTCTCCAAAGGCTGTGTTGTCTCACTACATCATCATCATCATTAATTATTAATTATTAAAGATGAAATCTTCCATTGATTCACAGTTTGGGATTGGAGAAAAAAAACCAAGAACTAAAAGCTGTTAAGGTAGCATCTGAGTACGTAGGCAGTTCTGAGTAAGATAGTTTTTTGAAAGTCAGGATATTCAGGACTGATAAGTTCAAAATTTCCAGGTATCTAGGAAACCTTTTAGGTATTGCTCCAAGGGCTCCTGTTACTATTGGTACAACCATTGATTTCTTCCTCTACAATTGCTCAACTTCAACTTGCAGATCGCGATATTTCGTTATTTTTTCTAGTTGTTTCTCTTCAATTCGTGCATCACCTGGTATTGCAATATCAATGAATCAGAGTTTTTTTTTCTTTTCCACAATAGTGATGTCAGGTATGTTGTGGGCCAGATATCTGTCTGTTTGGATTCAAAAGTCCCACAAGATCTTGACCTGTTCATTTGCAAGAACTTTGTTGATTTGGTGTTCCCAGTAATTTTTGCATTATTACTGTTGTTGTTGTTGTTGATTTAATCTTCAATTTGATTCACAATCTGGGACTGGTAAAAAAGTAACAGTTCAAATCCTAACCAAGAACCTAAGAGCTGTTAAGGTAACATCTGAATATATAGGCAGTTCTGAGTAAGATGGTTATTATGATAACCATAATCGCACAGTCAGCCAGATATTCAGACTGGGTTTGGCATTTTTGTTTACCTATCGAGTTCTTACAAGTACTGGGATAGGCAAATGTGGATGTTTGATGGTTACAGATATCGTCATAGTATGGAAGCTTTTCCCACTAAAGCCACTATTTTCAACTGACTGATGGCGAATTTGTCAATGCCAATGGAGTTCAAGTGGTACTCCAGTTGTTTTTGGCACCTATTACTACAACAACAACAACTACTACAACTACAACTACAACTACTACTACTACTATTATTATTATTATTATTATTATTATTATATTTGTTTCTCCTTTGCTTCCATTCTTTTCCTCCTTCTGCCTCAGCTTCACATCTTTAGGGGTCACCAAGCAATGGAACTTGATTTTGGACACTTTGACGAAAGAGATAAGGCGTCCAGAAACATGCGTGGCTCCCGAATGAATGGCCTGCCAAGTCCCACTCACAGCGCCCACTGTAGTTTCTACCGCACGAGGACCTTACAAGCGCTGAGCAATGAGAAGAAGGCGAAGAAAGTGCGTTTCTACCGCAATGGGGACCGTTATTTCAAGGGGATTGTTTATGCTGTCTCCAGTGATCGCTTCCGAAGCTTTGATGCCTTGCTTGCTGACCTGACCCGTTCTCTGTCTGATAACATTAACCTGCCTCAGGGAGTTCGCTATATTTACACCATTGATGGCAGCAGAAAGATTGGCAGCATGGATGAACTGGAAGAAGGTAAGAAGGGCAGCATTGTAGAGTAGCTCCAGGAAGGGTGGAAAGAAAAGGAATGTCCAAGCCCATGGAAGATGACACTTTGATCATGGTTCAGGGTGGCAGAATTAAAACTATGAATTTCAGTGGTGGAAATAATTTATCTTTGGGGCGGTTGTAAGTATGTCAGAAATTTATATTTAATCCTTGGATGGATGCATATAATACTCTACATCAGTGTTCCTCAACCGTGGCAACTTGAAGAAGTGTGGACCTCAACTCCCAGAATTCCCCAGCCAGCATGCTGGAGTTAAAGTCCATGTCTCTTAAAGTTGCTGAGAATATCCAACTTGATATTTAATTTTAGAGTAAGCAACATTTGGCAATTTCTGGGAAAGGCTCTAATGATGGGAAAGCTGGAAAGAAAGGATAGAAGAAGGTGACCAGCATGCTGGCTGGGGAATACTGGAAATTGAAGTCCACCCATTCTCAAATTGCCAAGATTGAGAACCACTGATCTTTATCATTGAGACCTCCTAATTCTAGATTTACTGCAAGTATCTGGAAATTTTGATGTGACCCACTGCAGTCATCTAAAAGTTGTCACCAAATTTTAATTTGTAATGTGATAGTTTGTGGAAACTATTAAATCCTGGGGAAGATTCATGGCACCCATGTATAATTCAGTCTAATTTTAATTAAAGCAAGTACAACTGTATCTTATTTTTGGCCTTAACTGTACATAAGAATCAAGTGTGATCTTCACCCCTCAAATTGTACACGGTGGCTGTCCAGCCCAGCCTCCTCAAACTTGCTTTCCTGCTGTCTTGGATTATAACTCCCATAAATCTCAAGACAGCATGGGCAAGATGACTGGGGATTATAGGGCTTGTCAATTTATCCATTGGAAAGGCTCTAGTCTAGTTTTATAATGACTTTCTCAGATAGAGAATTTTCTCAACCCCTCTGAAATCCTTTAAATACCATGGGGATCTCTTGCACATTTCTCAGTGGTCCTGCCACCTAATTGCAATTCCTGCAGCATGAGGAAGAAATAAAGCCTCGTTAGAAGATTAGAAATTCTAATCCACCCTGTTTTAAATATGGATTTCCTCCCCTGAAGCTTAAAATACATAGCTGGGCATGTAATTGAATGAGCTCAGTCCAGATGGTGGGTGTGTTTGTGCACATGTTTCCATAACTTGCACTGGAAGTGGGGGATGCCTACTCATTTAGGCGGGTGGGCTGATGTCATGTCTTGTACATTTTCTGCCTCTCTGTAGTGACAGGCATTCCCGAGAAGTCTCTGTGGACCATTAGTTGACTTGCCTAAGGAGGAGATTGGGTACCCATCTGTGGACCCATGAATTACATTTAGGAAACTTATCTCCCTAACTTCTGAGCATCTGTGTATCTCAATGATCCTGCCTACAATATCTTTGCAAGATGTGAGTTTCTAGACAGATTGCATTACCTGACCTTCTAGATTAGGTCTATTACACTTTTTGCAATGTATCTGAATATTAAGACTGCAGGAGATTGGAAGTCTGCTTTCAGACTTAAATCTGCTAATGTCCTCAAGTCTACATTGGTAACACCCTTTACAAAGCCTTAGAAAGCATCCTTTCTATACATTATGTGGTAAAACAGCTGTTCCTCCAATACTTGGTGAGCATGAAACCTTTGAGCAAATATTTTGCAGTGGGTGTGTCTGGATAAAGGCGTGTACATTTTGCCTGTATCCTGCAGAAATACTTCAATGTGTGTGAATGCAATCTGTTAGATTTATGCCTGGATATCCATCACCCACCAGCTGAAGGGCTCTGAGACAGCCGATGGTGCAGTATGGAGAGGCAACAAAGCTAAATGCATTGTCTTAAAGCTTGGTAGATTAGCCAAAACAGTGGCGGGAATTAAATATAATGCTGATGTCATCACTGCTTTGGAAATTTGTGCTAGAATGTGCTTTTTTAACCCTAAAGAAAAAGCAGAATTCTATTCTTTACTGCAGTAACAATGAAGAAAAAATACCTTTATTTCTTCTTTTTTGTAAAAAAAAAAGATTTCCTAAGCCTTATGTATCTTTAGGTTAAAGATTTTTAAAAACTCTTTTTAAATCTTTTAATCGGAGGCACTTGTTTTAAATGTTCATCTGAGAGGCAGCCTGCAGGGTGTGTCCCTTTGTCTGGAATGGATGTGTTCAGTGTGACTCCAAAGTGCCTCTGTGCAAGCTCGGAGGGGGTGTCACTTTGGTTTGCCCCTGGGAGAAGGGGTGTCTTTTGAGGGAGGGGGGGCTCCGAACTCTTGTGAGCTTGGAGGGAGGGAGGGTGTCTGTTGTAATTGGCCTGCCAGAGAGAATGCCGGCAATGGATGTAGTCTGCCTCAGGAGGAAGGCTTTCCATATGGGTCCAATCAATTTTACATCTTTGCAACGTTATATGGCAAGGCTGGAAGGAAGATCTGCCCAGAGAGATTTGGGGAGAGAGAAAAAATTGTCTATCAGCATGATCTTCACCTAGGTTTTAAACCTTGCTTCAGTGGCAGCAGGTACGTCTGGATTGCAGCTTTCTATCCCTCAGGGCATAGCTGGGCTTCATTGTGCAAGATGGACAGGGCTTCTTCTTCTGTTTAGGAGCTTCCCTGAGGCTTCCAGGTTCCTGAGACTTTTTGCCTCTAAGATCAGGGACCACCATTTTGAATGATGTCATTCTCCTTGAAAACTCCCCAGAGCTAGAATTGAAAAGGATGAAGTCATGGTTATCTGTAAGCCACCAGAATTGCTTTGTTATCAGCTTCTCACAGGGGATTTTGTTCTACAGGAAGTAAAGAGCTTCCAACTAGAGTTAATGGAGAATGGAACCTTCTTTGTTTTCATAAATGGAATCCTTTGTCTTCATGTTGCTGAAGGCCAAATGGTTTCATTTCACACACAGGCTTCCATGCTTTAATGAGATATTAGTCTTAGTCTATGCCTGCCTTCACTTCACACACCAGCTCTATCAAAGCTTACAGGCTTCCTGTGCTTAAGTTGCTAAGCTTAGTTAGTTTTAACCTTGGTTTATTTCTCCTTGTGGCTTATTGTGTGGTACAAATACTCTGAGGAAGGTGGTTGGTTAAGAAATATATATATATATATAATCAGTAAATAAGTAAGTAAGTATGTGGGAGTAGATAGGTAGGTAAATGAACAAATAAATAAATGAATAAACAAACAAACAAAATTGAGCCCAGTTGGGTTAGTTGATAGTTCTGCTATAGTGCAAACCCAAGATATGGGTAAGCAAGTTGTGTGAATATGGCCAATTGTAGGATATTTTCTAAAGAAATATCTTTTGAACTAAGGAAATATCAGGAAATAAAGTAACCCATAGACCTTCACAAATGACTGTGAAGAAGATGGAAAAGGGAATGTTGGGTGAAATCTATGTGCAGCTGGAGCAAATCCTAACTAGCCTTAAGGACAGAGGTGTTCAGTAAAAGCCCCAATTGTAACTCAGATAACAGATAATCAGAGTTGGAAGGGATCTTGTAGGTCATCTAGTCCAACCCCCCGCCCAAGCGGGAGACCCTACACCATTTCTGACAAATGGCAGTCCAATCTCTTCTTGAAAGTTTCAAGTGATGGTGCTCCCACAACTTCCAAGGGCAACTTCTGTTCCATTGGTTGATTGTTCTCACTGTCAGAAAGTTTCTCCTTATTTCCAGGTTAAATCTCTCCTTGTTCAGTTTCCATCCATTATTCCTTGTCTGGCCTAAAGGAGCTTTGGAAAATAGCTTGACCCCTTCCTCCCTGTAGCAGCCCCTCAAATATTGGAAGACTGCTATCATGTCTCCCCTGGTCCTTCTCTTTGCTAGACCAGCCAAGCCCAGTTCCTGCAACCATTCGTTGTATGTTTTAGCCTCCAGTCCCCTAATCATCCTGGTTGCTGTTCTCTGTACTTTTTCTAAAGTCTCAACATCTTTTTTATAATGTGGTGACCAAAAGTGGATGCAATACTTCAGGTGTGGTCTTTCAAGGGAGAAGACCATTTCAAACAAATTCTGATAGATGAAGCGGTTGCGCCCCTTTTCTCCCTCAGATAATATTTTTCTCAGCTTTTTTGACTTTGAGAAATTGTCAACTCATAAAACATTTTGTATACACATTTTATAGTTGACAACAGAAAGAAGGGGGAGTTTCAAACAGCAGGCAGCAGTGTAGGGTCGAAAGTACATGGGGGAGAAGGTCTATCTCTCCATCAAATACCTGAGGTTAAGACTCCCTAGCAAGAAATTGGGGCCAAAGTTCATGGGACAATTCCCCATAGTAAAGATCATCAACCCAGTCACAGTGCAATTGAAGTTATCCCGATTGTTAGGGAAAATACACACGGTATTCCATAGTAGCCGATTAAAGCCTGTGGTTGGATCAACGTTGAAGCCCCTACCTCATGAGCCCCCAGATCCTGTGGTCATAGGAGGCCAAACCCATTATGAGATGTAGTGAATCCTCGATTCGAGGTGGCACAGGAGACAACTCCAATATTTAATCAAGTGGAAGGGCTACCCCTTTTCAGAGGCATCATGGGTAAAGAGTAGGAATGTCCAAGCCAATCGTCTTGTAGCAAGGTTCCATATAGAAAATCCAACCAAGGCTGGGGGGGGGGTGTTTCGTGAGCATACTTCCATATCTGCAATCAAATTGATTTTGTTTGTGTTGTACAGGTCACCTTCAAGAAGTGAGGGGAGCCGAATGTCAAATCATAAAACATTTTGTATACACGTTTTATAGTTGATAACAGAAAGAGGGGGGGGGTTCAAAGAGCAGGCAGCAGTGTGGAATCGAAAGTACATTCCATTCATATTTTCTTCAAAGACTGATTAGATGGCTGAAGCCTCTACCGTGAAAAAAACTAATTGGAGAGCATGATTGATGACTCTTGGCTATGGATGTTTTTCATTGGATGATACACCCAGAGGGGTGGAGGGGGGTGGGAAGCAGGATCAAGGGTGACAGTGAATTACGTATCTCAGAGTTGGCTATGCCCAGGTTAGTGCCAGACGTAGAATGTTAACTTCAAATAAATCATCTTTAGTTTTGGGAGTGTGGCTCAAGGCTCATGATTTAGTTGGAGTAACTGCCGGAACCCTGACAGAAATCCTTTTTCCATGGGGCTTTACTAGAGTGTGACTAGCCAAGTAGGCTAGACAGCACATCTACCATCTAGGATTTGTAAAACTTTCATGGTTTGCAGATGTTTCATTACTCAAACTGAGATGGATGTTCATATATCAACATCACCCTAGCACTGATGTTACCTACTTTGGGTAATGAAAGATCTGCAGGGAAACAACCAAACTCAGAGAACACCAAGGACCTCACATTTCAACCCTGAGCTACAAGTATTCTCCTTTATTAGCGGAAAAGCCATTGTTGGATATTTTCAAAATCTCTTTCTTGGGACCAAATGGATGATTACCTTACCCAAGGATCCCTTAGTCGTTTTCTATTCTATTCGATTCTATTCTGATCACATTACAAAAGAGTTGAATGGAAATTCAGTGTTAGAATATATTTATTTATTAATATAGCAACCCACAATCACCTTACAGGAGAGATGTGTGACATAAAAATTAATAAATAAAAAATAAATAAATTTATATCCCACCCATCTCACTTTCAAGCAACTCTTCAACCACAGACTGGGCTCCTTTATACAGAAAGCTTACTAAAATCTTTCTACTAAGCTTTGGGGAAGCGTGCAGGTTTAATTTAACAATGGAAAGTGCTTTTGGCTAGATTTTGAGCCATGCATTCTAATGTGTGTTGGACGTGAACTCAAAATTAAGGAAGACATTAATCGGTTGCACTTTATAATGTATTACTAGCAATGCTACCTTATTTAGTAGTTATGTTGAGATACATAACTCATATCAGAAAGCCGCTTCCCATAGAGGCTAGGTGTGTGCAGGAAAGCAAAGAGAAAAGATTTGACGGGAGGGAAATCTGCCAAAGATTTTTGACTCAGAGCTCAACAAAAATAAGAACAAGTATATATAATACTGTGGATTTCAAACTTAAAAAGTGGAGTGTAATTCTTCATCTCTCTGCTAGAGTTTTCAACAATAGAAATTCAATAGAGCATAATAGAGCAACATACTGTATGAAGAATGGTTGCAAGCATTGAGTATGTCTAGTTTAATGAAAAGAAGGACTAGGGATGACATGATAGCACTGTTTCAATATCTAAGGGGCTGCCACAAAGAAGAGGAAGTCAACCTATTATCAAGAGCAGGAGAAGAAGTAACGAGTGGAAACTAATCAAGGAGAGAACCAACCTAGAACTAAGGAAAAATTTCCTAATGGTGTGAGCAATGAACCAGTGGAACAACTTGCCTCCAGAATTTTGGATACTCCAACACTGGATTTTTTTTAAGATCGGACAATTATTTATTTCAAATATATGGTTTTCTGCTTGAGCAGGGAGTTGGACTAGAAGACCTCCAAGGCCCCTTTCAACTCTGTTATTCTGTTATTCCAAACTGCTCATCAGTACTAATGGAGATTTCTCCTGTAAGGTAAATTGAGAGGGAATGTTTATTGGGAGCATAACAGGAAAGAAAAGATTAGGGTATTTCAACCCTTTAATGGGATGATTTGATATTATGGCAAGTCAGCTGAACCATGAAATTAGATCCATAAAACAACACCTTTAAAAATGAAACAGCCAAATGACTTTGTATCACATTGTCTTGCAATCTCCTAAGTAGATCTACCAACAGGAAGAGGCTCCAAAATATTTTTTTTCCAAAAGACAACTGGACTTTCTTGGTTTTTTTGTTTGAAAATCTTTCATTTCTTATTCAATAAACTTCTTGAGAACCTTTTGACATGTTTTCAGAGAGAAAAAAAATCAAGAAAGCCAAGTTGCCTTTTGGAAAAAGCATCTTTGGAACAATCATAATCTGAATGATTTGAGAATATCCATAGACAATAAGAGGCATATCTCATAAACGAAGCTCCTTTGATATTTTCTGGTAAACTAAATGCTACAAGAGTCTCCTGTGCATATCTAACATATGTACAGGATCACTTTTCTTTTTCAGAAATAACAAGTCCATATTTCCTGTTCATCTTGAGAAGGTGGTATCTCCATGACAAGAAGTTGACATTGAGAGAAACTTAAACCATCTTGCACAGATCTAGAAAAGGCCAATCTCCTTCTATTCCAAACTTCATGGTCCACCATTCTCATATCAAATAAAAAGTTCATCTGCAGACTTTATTTAATGAAGCCCAAGCTTAGAAGATAGTTTCTTTAGAAGCCTTCATGCTCGATAGGTCCTGAATATAATTGATACCCCAACAGTGACTTAAGACATCATCTGTGCAATAAAATATCTGGAATAAAGAGATTTTAGTGTGCCTCACTTCAATATAGTGTATGTGGGGTAATATTTTTCTCCAGATAATTTATGTTGTTCTGTAAAAAAAAAAAAAACACCCTACCCGAGGGTTCTTTCCCTGTTGTGCTGAAATTGTTATTTGTTATGATATCGTGTATCTCCAGAGGGTTCAACAGAACTGTAAAAAGGGAAGGGGCTCAAGGAAAAACAACATTTGGAACAATAGGGAGAGATAGCATCAAGATCATGAGAAGTGATACTACTTCTTTATACTGCACTTGAAAGACCACGCTTGGTATACTTAAGTTTGGTCACCACGTTACAAACCGATGTTGAAACTCTAGAAAGAGTGCAAAGAAGAACAACAAAAATGATTATAGGACTAAAGCGTATGATGAATGGTTGCAGGAAATGGGTATGTCTAATCTAACAAAAAGAAGGACAAGGGGTGACATGTTAGCAATCTTCCAATATTTAAGGGGCTATCACAGAGAAGAAGGGGTTGACTTATTCTCCAAAGCACTTGACATGACAAGAATTAATAGATGGAAACTTATCAGGAACATCCTGTATCAACCATCAGCGCCAGTCAATGATATTTGTGATACATTTTAAAATGTTCAGTTGACTGAGTTTCATGTTTAATAAATAAAAGATAACAACAAGAACAACAGCAGCAGCAGCAACAACAACAACAACAACAATAATAATGGCAATGAAACCAGAAGCAAGCTACAAGTATTTAGGGGTTTTAGAAGCCTCTGATTTAATGCATAATAAAGTCAAGGAATGAACTTCAGCCAAGTACGTTAGAAGAATTCACAAGATTTTAAAGTCCAAATTGAGTGGTGAAAACATCATAAAAGCAATGAATACATGGGCTATACCTGTGATTCAATACTCTGCAGGAATAATTGACTGGACCCAGATGGAGCTGGACAATTTGGACAGAAAAACAAGGAAGCTTATGACTATGAATCATGCCTTGCATCCTAAAAGTGATATTGATCGATTATATCTACCGAGAGCAGAGGGTGGTCGAGGTCTCCTACAAGTAAGCAGAGTGTAGAAGAAGAAAGACACGGCTTGAATGACTCCATCCAGAAAAGTGAAGAGCTAATAATTAAGGAAGTACATAAAGGAGGCCTTTTGAAGACAACCAAGTCAAAAGCTGAATACAAAAAAAAAGTAATTGAGAAGTGAATTGAAAATTGGAAAAGCAAAGCTATGCATGGCCAATACCTGAAAGTATTGAAGGCAAAGCTGACCAAAAATCAGGAATACTGAAAAAAGAAACTGAAGGCTTTATTTTGGCTGCTCAAGAACAAGCCTTAGCAGCAAATTACATGAAGGAAAAGATTCAGCATGTCACCACCAACAGCAAATGCCGCCTCTGTAATGAGAAAGATGAAACAGTTGACCATTTAAGTAGTGGATGCAGCAAAATTTCACGAACTGACTACCTAGAATGCCATAACTGAGTTGCTAAAATCATTCACTGGAAACTATGCCAAAAATTTGGATTTGAGTATAGTAACAACTACTGAGAACATCAGGTTGAGAAAGTTCTGGAGAATGAAAAAGTCAAGATCTTGTGGGACTTCAGAATACAGACTGACAGGCACTTGACCCACAACACACCTGACATAACAATAGTTGAAAAGAAAAAGCTTTGGTTCATTGACATTGCAATACCTGGTGATGCACAAATTGAAGACACGCAGCAAGAAACAAAAATCACAAAATATTGGGACTTACAAATTGAAGTTGAACTACTTTGGAAAAAGAAATCGTGTATTATCCCAATTGTAATTGGAGCCCTTGCAGCAATACCTAAAGGACTACCTTGTTATTTGGAAATTCTGAATTTATCAGACTTGAATACCCTGATTCTACAAAAAGCCACCCCACTTGGAACAGCTTATACCCTCTGACGCTACCTTAACAGTTCCTAGGTCCTTGATTAGGACTCGAGCTACTGAGCTGCCATCCAGCCCCAAAGGCTGTGAATCTCACTAAATATTATTATTATTATTATTATTATTATTATTATTATTATTATTATTATTATTATTATTATTATTAATATAATAGTGTTATAACAACAACAACACACCAGATATCATAGTTGTCGAAAACCAAAAAGTACAATTTATTGATATCACTGTATAGGAGATGCCAGAGTCAAAGAAAAAGAACTGGAAAATCATGAAATATCACGACCTGGCCATCAAAACATGTGATTATGGATGAAACATATACCAGTGATACCAATTGTCATCGGGGCACTTGGTACCATATCCAAGAATTTTCCTACTGTAGCACCAGTGGAGCTACAAAAGACTGCGCTATCAGAACAACATAAATTGTAAGAAGATACTTGGTTCATACTGGGATGTTGGCAGCATCCTATGTCAACTATCAGTACCAGTCAATCATATTTGTTATACATTTTTAAATATTCAGTTGACTTGAGTTTCATGTTTAATGAATAAAATATAATAATAATAACAATAACAACAGCAACAACAGCAGCAACAACAATAATAATAAAAATAAAAACCAGTTTATATCCTATGATGCTACCTTAACAATTCCTAGGTCCTTGGTTAGGACTCGAGCTATTGAGCTGCCATCCAGCCCCAAAGGCTGTGAATCTCACTAAAGATTAACTACTACTACTACTACTACTTATTATTATTATTATTATCTCGCATAATTCGCCGATACGTCACGCAGTCCTACAAGCTTGGGAAGTGTTCAACTAGTGATTTGTGATACGAAACCCAGCATAGATTTCTCGTTTGCTGTGTACATTGTCGTTTTTTGTGTGTAATAGTAATAATAATAGAAATAGAATGACTATGTCAAAGGCAAGCAAGGGTAGTACAATCCCAAAACAACTGGAGCATCACTTGAACACCATAGGCATTGACAAATTTGCCATTAGTCAATTGCAGAAGGCAGCTTTATTTGGAACAGTGTCCATCCTGCAACAATATCTATAACATCATCAAGTATCCAAATTTGCCTATCCCAGGTCTTTGGTTAAGGATTCAGTAGATAGACAAAAATGCCAAACCCAGTCTGGATATCTGACTGACTGACAAATTTGTGAAGCATTCCATATTTTTATACCTTTAACCAAACAACATCTGCTTATCCCAAGTCACTCATAATGTTCATTCAGTACAAGTTTGATTAACCATGAATATATCACAATTTATTGGGTTAACACAATCAGGTAAGCAAAGCCAAACAAATATGTTATGATGTAACACTGGGTGGTGGATTTAGAGATGGTCTATAATTTCCTGGCAGTGAAACTATAATCATTTCACAGCTGAAATATAGATGGCAGTGCTTAGCCAACTTGAGTTGAAGCCTTGATTAATATTTGGGTGAGGAATCAGCAGAGTATCATAGGTGAGTAGGCCAGAATGAAAAATACAAAGAGAAACAGTTCACGTTGATTATTCCTATTATACACGAATGGCTTTATCTAAGGAACTTAAGAGTAAGGAACTGCATTCCTTTATGTTCTCAAAATAACCATAGAAGGCAGCTGGTGTTAAATTCACTGTCATCCTAGAATATTTTCTCTGAAGGAAGTTCAGTACAAAAAGAAATTGGTAAACTTTTCATGATTGTAATTAATATTTTTAAATGAAGACTTCTATCATAAGTCAGTCATAAGCCAAATATTTTTTCTTCCTTTTTGTGGGGTAGGGGTTGAGGGAGAGAAGAGTCATGTTGTTTACTGTAACCTATGTTAAACCTCTTTTAAGACTTATTTTAAAACCTTTCATGTTTTTCCAACCTCAAAATATCAGGAAATCACACTACTGTATTTTTGAGGTCACGTATAGTGGGGAACTTTGGTTTTGTTTTTTTTTAAATGAGACTGAAGATGTTTCCTCTACTTGACATCCAGAATTAAAAATAGAGGATGTTTAGTGAATTTGAAGCTAGTTTCAAGCTATCTCACATCAGAGAAAATTATGACTTCCCCGCTCCTCAGACTGTTCTAGTAGAGTTCACACTACATACTGAACAAGAGGGATCCAGTTAAATGATTTAGAAGGTGTACACAATTCAGTGCATTGTGACAGTACAAGGAAAGTTGGAGAGTACAGGTACTCCCTGACTTACAACCACAAATGAGCCCAAAATTTCAATTCTGAGCAAGGCAGTTATTAAGTGAATCATGCCTCACTTTATGACATTTTTTGCCATGATTCTTAATCATGCATTCATTAAGCAAATCTGCCTTTCCCCACTGATTTTGTCAGAAACTCACTAGGAAAGTTGCAAGTGACAATCCCAGGATCCCAGGATGCTGCAACCATGTTACATGTATGCCAGTTGCCAAGCTCCCAAAGTCTGATCACGTAACTGGAGATGCTGCAATGGTCCTAAGTGTGAGAACTGACCATAAGTCATTTTCTTCCAGTGAGGTTGTAACTTCGAATGGTCCTTAAATGAATGGTTGTAAGTCAAGGGTTACCTGAATATTGTGGATTGTATAAGGTAGATACTTGGAATAACCAATCAATCAGAATAGAGCTAGAAGAAACCTTATAGTCCAACCCCCTTCTCAAGCAGGAGACCCTATACCATTTCAGATAGGTTGTATCCCATTCTTTTCTTAAAAACCTCCAGTGCCTACAATTTCTGGAGGCAAACCATTCCACTGGTTAATTGTCCTCACTGTTACTAAGTTTCTCCCTAATTCCAGGTTGCTTCTCTCCTTGATTAGTTTCCATCCACTGTTTCTTGTCTTGCCTTCTGGTGCTTTGGGAAATAAGTTGACCCTAGAAACCCCTGAAATACTGGAACACTGCTATCATGTCACCTTAGCCCTTCTTTTTTCTAGACAAGCTGTTCCTAACTCCTGCAACTGTTCTTCATATGTTTTAGTCTCCAGGCCTTTAATCATCCTAATTGCTGTTCTCACCATGTAACATGGTGACCAAAACTGGAAGCAGTATTCCAAGTGTGGCTGTTCTAAGGATGTATAAATCAGTACTAATACTTCACATGATTTTGATTCTGTGTCTCTGTTTATACAACCAAGGATTGTATTAGCTAGCTCAGGGGTGTCAAACATAAGGCCGTCCTAGAAAATGTAAGTGGCCAGCCTGTGTGGCTTTGGTCCGGTCTACCCAATGCAAAGAGGAAACATTGGGCCAGCGTGGCTTCGGCCCAGTCTACTCAATGAGAAGAGGAAACATGCCAGCTGTTTGGGGAGTGGCATTAAGCTGGCCACACCCACCCAATCGGCCACACTCAGTGAGTGTCATCAAGTCGGCCATGCCCACCCAGTTGGCCGCACCTACCCAATCGGCCATGCCCGCCCAGGTCCCCCAAGGTCAACTGTAGCCCTGATGAGGCCCTCAATGAAATTGAGTTTAACACCTCCTGAGCTAGCTCATGTTTAAGTGATTGTCCACTTAGACTCCAAAGTCTCTCTTTCTTTACTGTTTTTGAGCCAAGTTTCACCTAATTTCTTCTTGTATCAAATTAATTAGTACTAATTAATTATTTTAGTGATTGATTGATTCATTTGTGCCAAAGCCCTTGGACTAGATTTTTAGGATTACATACTGTGATATTCTAAGAATTTCAGCAACTTGACTGCTCATAGGATAGGGTTACAGTTATTGCTATTTTTATTATCACTGGATTAGATTGGTGAGAATGAAGGTTCCTTTGTCTCTTTAAGGAAATATTTGCCATCCATTTGCAGCAACCTGTATAATTGCTGCTCCTCCTATACTTATAATTTGCATATCCCTCATGTATGCCATGATGACAGATGTATTGATTGATTTATACTGTCCGAATCCATTTCTTAATGCAGAAAGCTCTCAAGGCAATTGACTAGCAAAAGTAATTTGAAATACACACAGCCTCATCTTTTCACATCCCTATTCTAAAATCAAAGCTAAAATAATGAAATTAATCAGCATTTTCTTGTTGTCTTATTAAAAATGTGCTGCTTTACCAGCTCTTCAGGGAGGGACCAAAAGAGAAAAAGGGGGAAGAGAAAAATGCCAGCAAATATATCTTCCTATTTTATGCTTGATTAAACCAAACGGCAAGGGGAAGAAGGAGATGAAATTAAATTACATCTGTATGTCATAGTCTTCACTTGAGAAGAAATTAGTATTAATGCTGGAGCATCAAAAGAGAGATCAATATTGTCTTCCATTTACTTGAAGAAGGTTAGAGCTTTCCATTCAGAAATACTGGAATTTTTGCCATATGTAAAACAAAGAAAGCCCTCTTTTTGAGAATGTTACAATCAAATGAGGACAATAAAGGAAAACATTTGCATCTCAGGGTTGAAATTAGAGGTCTTTGGTGCTCTCTGAGCTTGGTTGTTTTCTTGCTGACTAGCACCGATGACCTTACCTACTTTGGGTAATGAAACATCTGTAAGAAAGCAACCAAGCTCAGAGAGCACCAAGGATCCCTCAAGTGAGGACAGGTAAGGATATTTTGGCGTGATGGCAAGGCAACAGCAGAAGAGGGAGAGGATAAACTTAATTTTGGCCAACACTAAATTAGCACTACCTTTTTTCAGTATTTAATTGTCTACTGTTTAATTCTAGTAGTAAGGGACACTGTCTGTTTCACTTTTATGAAACAGACAGAAATAAAATTTGGGTTCTAGCAAGACTAATCTTTAAACAGAAAAATAGCAAATCATTATGTCCAAAGAAATCTATGGTCTAAAAAATGGAATGTGAGGAAGCCAAACGCCAGGTATGGTTTTGGAATTAGGAGACAAGTCAGTGGAAGGGAAGATATCTAGATATTTCTCCCAGAATTCCAAATCATACTAGACGGAAATCCTAGAAGTCATGCTCGAGCAGGGGGTTGGACTGGAAGACTTCCAAGGTCCCTTCCAACTTTATTATTCTATGTTTTATTTGGAAAGATACCAAGATTGGCACAATAGCTCTAGGACAAGGCTCTCTAACCTTAGCAACTTTAAGACTTGTGAACCAACTTCCAGAATTTCTCAGCCAGCATGGAGAATTTGGGGAGTTGAAGTCCACAAGTCTTAAAGTTGCTAAGGCTAGACTCCTGTTCTAGAATATTTGTTTGGGATCCTCTGTAGAAAATTATTTGCTATTTATGCTTTCTTATATGAAATTTGTTCTCCAAGAAGCCCAGTTATCTCCAGCTGTTGTGCCCTAGTATAAAACAAAAGGTTTTTTCTCTTAGTTTTATCAACCTTGCACTGAGTTTCAATACTATTTTTCCAAATAATATGAAGTACTATTAGTTACCTTACTATGTTTGGAAATCTTCACTAAAGTCGTTTTATATATATGAAAAAGATCCCATCAAATTGAACTCAGTTCCTGCTATCCTCATGGACATGCATTTTTCAGCAGTGTTTGTCATTATGTTCTTGGACTATACACAAATTCCTTATTGTACAGAAAATTGCAAGTTGCATGCTTTGATTAGTGTAGAAGAAAAGTATAAAGCTTTAGTACAGGCTAATGCTAGATGTCACCACAGAAGCAGTGTGGTGGCCTAGTGGTGGAACTCTCACACCAAAATCAGGGGATGTGAGTTCGATCCTAGGTAGCGGCAAATATTTCTCTCTCTGGGTGCAGAGAGAAAAAAATCTGCTATGACCTCTATGTAGGCATCTGGAAGGGCATCTGGCCAGTAAGTGCTCAACTCCATTCAGTCACCCCCAACTCCATGCTGATGCAAGGTTGTTTTAAAAAAATGCTAGATGTTATCACAATGCCAATTATTTTCTCCTGTGAAAGAGATATTAGATTTGGGCTTCTGTTATTTTGTTGTATTCTTCCTGTTTGGGAAGGAATACATAAAATCTGGAGATAATTTTAGAGGAGGAAAAGGTTGTAGTAAATAGCAGTAACTGTGAGAGGGGTCTAGGTGTCTTAGTGGACAATCACTTAAATATGAGCCAGCAAATTGCTGCAGCTTCCATAAAAGTCAATGCAGTCCTAGGCTGCATGAACAGAGGGATAGCATCAAGATCATGAGAAGTGATACTACTGCTTTATACTGCACTTGTAAGACCACGCTTGGAATACTTAATTTTGGTCACCACGTTACAAACCGATGTTGAAACTCTAGAAAGAGTGCAGAGAAGAGCAATAAAAATGATTACGGGACTAAAGCGTACGATGAATGGTTGCAGGAAATGGGTATGTCTAATCTAACAAAAAGAAGGACAAGAGATGACATATTAGCAGTTTTCCAATATTTAAGGGGCTATCACAGAGAAGAGGGGGTTGACTTGTTCTCCAAAGCACTTGAGGATATGACAAGAATTAATAGATGGAAATTTATCAAAGAGAGGACCAACTTAGAATTAAGGAGAAATTTCTCACTGAGAACAATTAATCAGTGGGACTGCTTGCCTTCAGAAGTTGTAGGTGCTCCATCACTAGAGGTTCCTCAGAAGAGATTGGACAGCAATTTGTCTGAAATGATGTTGAGTCTCCTGAGTTCTGAGTAAAAAATTTCCAAGATCCCTTCCAACTCTGATTCTATAATTCTGTAACGTTCCATTGAGGGGTTGACATCCCTTTTCTTAATGTCTTTTGAGATTTGAAAATGTCTTTTGAGATTTTTCATCTTCCTTATTTTCACAACAAATATTTGGCAAGTCAGGAGGCCTCACAGCACTGCCTTGTCAAACAATGATGGTAAATATAAAGAAAGAAGGCACGGCCAATAACTTAACATGGTTTTTCTAGAATTTGGCTCTTCACTGCCCTGCATTCATTCCACTTTGAGTGTTACCACCCCCAGCCCTCAACAAACTGGACATAGCTGAAGCAGAGTGAATATTCAGCCACATCAATCATTCACAGCTCCTGATATAGAGCAGAAACATGACACAGAAATTCACCATCTCCAAATGCCCTTTGGAGAAGGACTTCTCTGGGCAATGGATTAAATTGCCCAACAAAACGTATCCCTGATTAAAATCTATCAGGCTCTTGCCACAACCTATCAGTTCTCCTTGACAATCTATTGAGTGCTCAGAGAGGCACAATTGTTGGGTAAAGAGTCATACAAACCCTGAAGCTTGGTCATTGCTCAGTCAAAAATGGGAGGAAATCCTCAATCGCTTCTCTGTAGCTTGGGAAGATGCCAAAATCTAAATGTTTACTGTATTCTAGAGTCTTGTCAATTGTTGTTGAGGTCACTTAGGTGAAATTGCTAGCAAGTTTTGAACCTATCTTGAGCTCCTGGAGGAAAAGTTATAAATATAATACAGTATTTGCAGATGTCATTTCAGTCAGGGACATAGAGCAGATAAATGACCAATAAACCTTTTAATAATGTATGTTAATAGAATAACAGAGTTGGAAGGGACTTAGAAGTCTTCTACTCTTACTCCCTGCCCAGGAAAGAAACCCTATACCATTTCAGATAAAAGGTTGTCCAGTCTCTTTTTAATGCCTCCAGTGATGCACCACCCATAATTTCTGAAGACAAGATGTTCTGCTGGTTAATTGTTACCACTGTTAGGGAATTTCTCCTTAGTTCTAGGTTGCTTTTCTCCTTGGTTAATTTCCATCCATTGTTTGTTGTATTACCTTTTAGTGTTTTGGAAAATAGGTTTACCCCCTCACGTTTGTAGGAATCGCTCAAATATTGGAACATTGCTATCATATCACCCTCTAGTTCTTATTTTCATTAAAGTAGACATACCCAATTCCATGGATCTTCAGTATTGTTGGAGTCAACAATTTTACGTGATTTCCTTATTCATGTATTCCAGGCTCACAGCCTTCCTGAGGCAGTATAAAATCTGTTCACATTATTGTTGTTTCAGCACAATGGTTGGGGGTCTCTAGAGCAGTGTTTCTCAACCTCAGCACCTTTAAGATATGAGGACTTCAATTCCCATGCTGGCTGGGGAATTCTGGGCATTGAAGTCCATGCAGCTTAAAGCGTGCTTGCTTTCATGCCTGAGGTGAGACTAGAACTCACTGTCTCCTGGTGATTTGCCCAAAGTCACTTAGTTAACTTTCATGCCTATAGGGTGGGATTTGAACTCACCATCTCCTGGTGATTTGTCTAAAGTCACCAGTCAACTTTCTTTTCTTTTCCTTTCTTTTTTCTATTTGTCTATTTCTCTTTTTCCTTTCCTTTCCTTTTTCTTTTTTCCTTTTTTTTCTTTTTCATGCCTAAGGTAGGACTAGAACTCACCATCTCCTGGTTTATACACTAATGCCTTAACCACTAGACCAAACTGGCTGGGATGAATATTCCTTCTTGCTGTTCTATAAACTTCCCCTGCCAGCATACTTTCTACCTTCCCATAGACATAGATATCAGGTACAAGCCACAATGATGTCATGCCCATCATGACATCCCAACATTCATTGGGGGATTTGCCCAACAATGTCATCCTTGTATGGCCCTCATGACCCCAAGTGTCTTTTTTTCTTTCTTCTAGATAGGCAGGCACACTTTTAAATAAGCAGATGGCTGTCCACCATTTTATTTTTCTAAGAATACAGAAGACATGAAATCAGTGTTTTCTTTTGCAAAAGACCGCTTCCGTGTTTTTTTTTTAATTAAAAGGATGTATTAAAAGCAAAGTCGGGGAACAAGATGAATATCAGATGAAATGCCATTGAGAGACAGAATTGCTGAAGATAGCAACTGTGGACTTAGAGATGTGGAGGTGCATATACTACAAAGGGCGACATATGATAATTCTTCCTGTACTATATGTAGAATTATTTCAGCAATCAGAACTTTGATTGCCACCTTTGTGTTGGCGGATTACAGATTATCATGCTTGTTTGGGGAGATGGGAGTGGAAAGGCCCTGGCTGGTCGCTGTACTAAAATTGTCTCTCTTTCCCCTGTAATTAGTAGACATAAGGTTGGATTTGTTAGATACATTGCAATGTCAAAAATTAATTACATCCGTGACAGCAGTTGTGTTATTTGACAAGAGTCTTTCACTGCAGCTGACTTCAGATCTTTTCTCTTTCAGTGGTTTCAATATAATACTGTATAAACATGGCACTTTGCAAATGGTTATGTTCGAGGAAATTATTTTTTCAGAGCAGCAAATTTAGCCTCAATTTTTTCCTTTCCCACATTTAAGTTAAATTTTTTTTCCAAACTTGGTCTTCAAACTTGGCAATTTTAAGACTTGTGGACTTTGAAGTTACAATGGCATGGAAAAAAGTGACTTATGCCTTTTTTTTACCCTTTACAACCATTGTAGTATCCCCATGGTCACATGATCAAAATTCAGATACTCGGCAACTGACTCATATTTATGATGATTGTGATGTCCCAGGGTCATATGATCAACTTTTGTGATCTTCTGACAAGAAAGGTCAATGGGGGAGCCAGATTCATTTAACAACCATGTTACTAACTTAACAACCGAAGTAATTCACTTAACAGCTGTGGCAAGAAATGTCATAAAATAGGGCAAAACTCATTTAACAACTTTCTCACTTAGCAACAGAAATGTTGGGCTCAATTGTGGTTGTAAGTCAAGGACTAACTGTAATGCAAAATCATTCCTAAGTGGGTTGTGAGAAGATAACTTCATTTTTGAAGATCAGTACTATATACTGTCACCTAAAGAGACTATGAGAACAGGTTTAAAAAAGGCAAGATGTTGCCCACATCCCTGCATTCCAAACACTGCCCCTTGTTTATTTGTCCACAAAGTTGATTGCATAGTGATGGCTGCCATATTGACTTTTTTTATTATACCCTAGTGGACACCTCTTGGGGACACTTAGTCAAGCCCAAAGTATAGAGAGGGAAGAGGGAATGGCCTTGAAGAAGGAGGAAGACCTGCAGCCAAGGCAACAGTTAGATAAGATGGACTTGAATCCAGGCTAAAAAAATAATTTGAGAAAATGTCTCAGAAAAACATCTCCATAGTCTACAAACAGATAAATTTAGGGATGTGGAAACACCTTCAGATTCTCAAAATTCTGTTTCTATGCTTGTTACCATAAAGTAATCCTGATTTACATGGCATTGGTGTCTTAATCTGGTCTAATTTGTTGGACTGACATAAAGTCTACAATTGTGCCATTTTGATGAACTATGAAGTACTCTCTCAAAACTCTCCACTGCATTAGAAGGAACTGTTTGAACTATTTTTCCAGAGTCTGCAAGAGAAGCAAAAACTCTTCCACTATTTCTCCAGGAAGCAATGTACAGTTGCTTCTGGGAAATTATAGACATGGAAAGTATTGTTTTTTTCATGATTTCCCTTAGGAATTAATGGAAGTATAGAAAAAACAGAGGAACTGCTGACCACTGGAGGGAATGTTGCATCATGAAAGACAGGACAGTTAGCACATGTTTCTTTCATCTTGGAATGAAGAAATGAATGAACAAACAAACAAACAAATGAACGAATGAATTACTCAATCGATCAATCGATCAAACAATCAATCAATGAACTGTAAAAATAAGATATTGGCTTTATCTTTGTGTTGTGCTATAGGGTATGTTTTGATGTATTGTTAGATGCCCAGAGTTACTGTGTTGAGCTAGGTGGCCATGTAAGTCAAGTAAATAAACAAATAAACATATAAATGCATTTTCATTAGGTGTATTCAAACAGGGGATGCTAATTCTTGGTGACCAAATAGACTCAGATGGAGAAGATGATAGAGATGAACGGATGGATGGATAACAGAAAAGATGGTCTTTCAGAAGTCACCTGCATTCCACATTTGACTTCTTTCTTTAGAGATGTCCAAACCTCTATAACTATCTTTCCTGCTGAGAAGAGTTTGCTTATGCTCTTGATAAATATCCCTATATTTTCCGTTCTTCACAGGAGAAAGCTATGTGTGTTCATCAGACAACTTCTTTAAGAAAGTGGAGTATACCAAGAATGTCAATCCAAACTGGTCAGTTAATGTGAAAACCTCTGCCAACATGAAAGCTCCTCAGTCCCTGGCCAGTAGCAACAGTGCCCAAGCGAAGGAGAACAAGGATTTTGTGCGTCCCAAATTGGTGACCATTATCCGGAGCGGAGTGAAGCCAAGGAAGGCGGTGCGTGTGCTCCTGAATAAGAAAACAGCCCATTCTTTTGAGCAAGTGCTCACTGACATTACCGAAGCCATAAAGCTGGAGACAGGTGTCGTTAAAAAGCTGTATACTCTGGATGGGAAGCAGGTAAGTCCTTTATTTTATTATATTTTATTTTATTTATTTGATTTGTCAATCACTTACAAGATAATAGGTATAAATATAAACATAATTACATGAATACATGAAACGAATACATATAAGAAAAATAAAAAGAAACAATAGGACAGGGCCGGTAGGCACTTGGTATTTTCAGCTCAGCTCTGCTCAGCAGTGGGACAAACAAGGATATAGCAACCTTTTGATAAACTGGTTGCAGTTATGGTCAAGCCATATCTTTATGTGGAAGAAAAATGTTTCAGCATGGTGGTTCATAGGCTGAAATTTAGAATCCACCTAATCTTAATCTGGAGTCTAGAATCCAGAAATTGGGCTTCTTAAATTTATATGTCCCTTTCAGGGGATTCTTTTTCTTCTTTTGTGACTCTTAACAAAACTTGATTTCTTACTCTGACTGATAGAGGTCTTGTATTGGTCTGCTGATTTGGATCATCGGAAATTCCTATAATTCAGATTAGCTTCTCTTTAGTGGTGTATGAGATTACATTTAGATTAACATGATCTGTTGTGGTTATGTGAAGCTGGACATCATGTTAGTGAATCCTGGCTTATGACTGAACATGATCTGTGGGGAAGTTCCTTCTGTGGCTTATTCTAAAACCATAAAATCATCCTGAACGTCTTCCTGCATTATAAATGCAGTGGGAAATAATTAACATTTGTGCACTGATTCAAAATATTCATTTAAATGTAAAGAAGAAGGGAAAGAAATACAACTCCATACATATAGTCATTTCAATTTTTTTAGGTAATGCAAAAGCTTGAATCTATCTTAAGAAAAAAAACAGCACTGAAACAATATTATGTATAAATAAAAAGAGAGGGAGGAAAAGTCAGTTTGTAAGTATGTAATTATAACAGAGGTGGTATTCAGCAGGTTCTGACCAGTTCTGGAGAACCAGTATTAGCGGAAATTTTGAGTAGTTCAGAGAACTGGCAATTACCACCTCTGACTGGCTCCGCCAACCAACCCCATCTATTCTCTGCCTCCGGAGTCCCAGATAATCAGCTGGGTCTTCTTTGGTTGCCCTGCACAGGAGAACAGAGCTAGAAAGCAGGTTAGTGGGATAGGGAGGGAATGAGGATTTTGCAGTAACCTTCTCCCAGGTGTGGGAAGGGAATGGAGATTTTACAATGTCCTTTCCCTGCCACACCCACCAAGCCACACCCACAAAACCGGTAGTAAAAAAAATCCCACCACTAAATTATAACCTAAATAATTCAAGAATGTTGAGCCAAATTGCTTGAAAATCCTCTTTCCCATCTCTCTACTGAAACCCTGCCCATTCACCCAAAGAATGATGCCTTCAATCTAATCAAACATGGGAGGGGAGGGATAATTCATTAAATAATTCCAAAGCCAAGCTATTCCTTATTCAAAGCCATGTACTCCCAAATTTGAAACTAATCCTTTCCATCTTATTCCTTTCTCCTGCCCTTTTACAATCAGTAGATCTTTTACCCCTGTTTTTTCTGATGTCCCTTTTTGGACACAAGAAGCATGATGACTAAGTGAACCTCCAATGAAACTCAAAATTAGCCTGCTAAAATGGCCACCATCTACTCTCCAACCTGTCATGCCAGTGGCAGCAGTCACTGCTGTTTGCATCACGAAGAGAAGGGTAGCCAATGTTCTGAGAATAACAGGTGCAAAATGGCTGGGGTTCTAATTACTAGGAATATTCCTCAAAAGATGGCTCTATGCAAGTGTTTTGTTCTTGTTTTTAGAAGGTGGTCTCTCAGAAGTTAAAGACACTGAGCTTGTCAACTGGAAAGCTGGCAACCTGGGTTTGAGTCCTGAACATTGCACAACAGGGTGAGCTCCCATCCCTTGCTCCAGCTCCTGCCACCTAGCAGTTCAAAAGCAAGCAAATGAGAGTAGATTAATAAGTACCACTTTAGTGGGAATGTAACAGTGTTCTGCATGCCTCGGCATATAGTCATGCTGGTCATAGTCATACATGATCACAGAAGTGTCTTCAGACAACACTGGTACTCTTGGTTAAGAAACCAAGATGAGCAGCACTGGCTAGAGGTTAAAACGACTGGACAGGGAAGACCTTTATCTTTTTTATTCCTTTGAATGGAAGCTATGAATGTACTATGTCAGGAGTCCCCAACCCAGGATCCATGAACCTGCACTGGTCTGCGGCATGCCAGAAATGGGTCTGCATAAACAAACGAAGCCCCATCCATGCGGTGCAGGCAGCACACAAAACCACACCCCGTCTGGTCTGTGGAAAAACCTTTCTCTACAGAACCTTTCTCTTCAGAAGGGACTGCTGTACTATGTGTTCCATGTCTGTTAATGCTTTTGAGCACCCAATATTTAGGAAATACCTTTAGGGAAAATATGATGAATAGCAATAGATAATTACAATTACACTATTATCAAGCACCTTAATTTAAACCCAAGAAAGCTGATTGATTCAGAATAGGCAGGCTTTTTGCAATAAGAAGCGGATTAAATTATAGAATCTCAGAAACAATGGAAGTCTTTCTTCATGAGTATTCAAAGTGACTTCCTTCCCGGTGCCTTTGATCTTCTTTCTAAGTTGAGTCTTGGTTTAGTGGGGAAAATTATTTATTTGATGCCACAGAAATTTCATTTTTGTTGGACACATCCACCTACATTCCCAGAGTCAGAGAATTCTGTCATATTTACTCTAATGCAGAACTAAGGAAAATACAGATTTTCCAATTTTGTTGGACTGCAGTTTCCATTACCTGTTACTACTGTATTTATCTGCTAACTGATGAGAGTTCACTCAATGTTATTTGGGAAATGATGTGGTCCCTTCCTTTGGAACTGGAATTCTTTACTTTTCAACAATGGGCTAGCATCAGCCATATAATTATGTACTTGTTTGCTTTTAAGATTTATAATCTAGCCTTTGGTTGACCAAAATTGAAGGTCCATGCATTCACATCAATATATTCACACTGCCCAAGATTCCTTGTCTTTGAACAAATAGATGGATCAAAACATGCTTCTCTTTATGATGGAGGGTTTATTGACATTTGGAATTGGGGAAGGGAGGGAGGGAGGGAGGGAGGGAGGGAGGAAGGAAGGAAGGAAGGAAGGAAGGAAGGAAGGAAGGAAGGAAGGAAAGAGATAAATGGAGAAGGGAGGAGTGGGAAGGGAAGGGACATCTGGGTGGAACAGCTGAAGACTGCTGAAGAAACCCCAACGAAAGGCAAACAGAAACATTTTTTGGTAGGGCATTTTCTGGATTACTTTTAAATATCTTTGGATCAATGGACAATGTGAAGGTGTTAATGCATCTGTGGCATAAGTACTTAAAACAGAGATGATGGGGAAATAAAATGCCAAATAAAAACGAAGATTGCTCAGGGAGAACATTAAATACTGATTGTGGGTGTGAGGAAAGCTGAGGGAGGGAGAGATACCTCAGAAAGTTTGAAATCCTGAGTTAAAACAGGACCTTGCTTCCATATGAATTAACTCTGTGTCAAAATGGTATTTACTACACTATTTTATGTCAGTCGATATAAAAAGATTCCTAACCAGGAGCAGGGGGAGAAAGGGTATAGATGGCTAGCACATTTCACATGTACTTCATTGAGAAGCAATCTATTGCTTGAAATGTCAAACATACTCGCAGAAGAGTTTGGACATCAGAACACTCATTTATAGCACGTGACAGTTCCTAAAATATACTGGCAAGAATCAGAAATTAAATGAGTCACAAGGGCTTCTTTAAATATCTGCGCACAGGTCACAAAGAGTTGTGTGTGAGTGTTGGTGTTTTAATCCAAGAATGTTGAAAAGGGTCAATATAACAAAGACACTTCGGTTGATGTGTTTGACATAGAGATTATGTGACAGGCATTTTCGAGTTACATCAAATATTTATCAGGTAGACAAAATATTTATCAGATAGATAAAATAAAGGTAGACATTTTATTAATATCACAAAGGTTAGACTTTCATCTCCCCTCTCCCCAAAATAAGCACTGAAGTAACACCCCAGTCCTGTTAAGGCTATTTGTTTCCATTTTGAGTTCAGAACAGAAGGAATCATAAGCAGCCTGTTTTCTTCTCCATGTTGAGGCAGAGATTTGACTAATAGGCCAGTCTCCATGGATACAAATGATTTTAATGTGAGCCAACATGAATGCTTCCATGTGAACTGGAATCCTGATACATATATTTTGTAAAGATTCATTTTTATACTTGTCATTTCTTCTCTTAGTCTATCTTTCTATGAGAGGAGGAAGAATTGGTTTCTAGGCTAGAGAAAAAAATCAAAAACTATTATATAAAGAGCCAGCTGAAAGCTCTCAGATTTTCAGTGAAGAAACCTGTTTTCTTCCCAGTTGATAGAAAAATAGTTAGAAAGAAAATCAAGGAGTCCAACTTTAAATAGTAGAAGATGTACTTGTTCTCAATTTAAAATAGTTTAGTTGCTGTAATTCTTGAAGTTGCATTGGATTGACTTTTGCAATTTTATCCCAATATTGGATGGTCCTCTGATCATCTAAGAAGAGTATTTATCATAAATAGAAAAAGAAAAGTAGTGCAGCTTCAATTACATGGCATCACTCTCGTGTCAAAGCACCAAGGCATTTCTAGGTTGAAAGGATTAGCCAATGACATCACTGTTGCCTGGGGGACACCCAGTTGAAAGCTGCTTTCATATCCCTGGCAGGAACTGGAGCAAAGGATGGGAGCTCACCCTGCCTCACAGCAGCACTTGGATCTCAAACATGGACTTGCTAACCTCCAACCAAGCATCCTAACCATGTGAGTCACCGTCCTCTACACAAACTTCAACAATAAGTCAATATTTAAACAGAAGGACCACAAGCAAGCAAAAAAGCAGCAGGAGCAGGGAGTGATCTCCGAGTTTATATTGGCTTCCCCAGTGACTTTACTTCGTGATCACAGAGATGCCGCAAAAGTTGCAACTTTGCAAATAAAACTGATCTGAATATCCTTCAAATTTCAATTCCACAGCTGTAATAGGTCCCAGATTTGTTTATGTATTTTTACGTTAGCAGATTTTAGGTAGCTTAATTCAAAACTTGTTGCCATGTAATACACCATTTGGGCTAACATGAGAGTAAAAACAGACAAACAAAATGGCAGTTTTAATGGTATTATAGATATTGTATCAATGAACTCTCCCTCACCCCTGCCAAAATTCTATATTCTTTAAGCAGAAATGTAAATATTGCCAAGCACTTAGCATGGTGCTCCATAGACTGTAAGCCGCCCTGAGTCTCCGGAGAAGGGCGGCATATAAATGCAAATAAAATAAATAAAAATAAAATAAAAAATAAAATAGATTCTGCATGTGAATAAGGCAATGCAGGAAATAGGACACTAATCCTTGCTTCAGTTTCAATCAACTCAAGAAATAAGCAAAACTACATCTCCAGAAACTGCTAATAGCAAAATTCCAAACCTCTCTTATTTTAGAAGTTGCCTCTTCTTTGACTCAAATGTTATATCTCCCTGAAGCACAACCATAGGCGTTATAGCTCAGGCAGCTTTTCTGTGCTATAGATTCTGCTTCTCAGTCCTAAAAAAGCTAAGGAAAGATAATTTTCATATTTTCTAATTCAGAAGCTAAGACTAAAAAATGCAAAGAGCGTAATTTAATCATTGTTTCTCCCTAAGCTGTCACAGATCACGTAGTAACAAAAATTACCTTGCTCCAATTCGAAACCAATGGAAAAATATGCTTCTATCTTATTGTTCTTCTCATTAGCTCTTATTCTATGAATTTGTTTGGCTTTATATATTTTTTAAAATCTGAATGGTTCCTAGCAATGGGAAGTGCAAACCAGTTAAGCCACCTTTCCCTTTTGGCATTTGCTAAAATGGCTGGAACTGGTAATCCAGGATATGGAATAGAGCAAAGCTGAAAATGATACAAAATATTTGCCGCTTGAGTGGTAGATGTTGGTGGTGATTTGTTCGCCAAACTTACAATTTAGCTTCCAAAAGCTTTGTCAACAGGCTAGGTAACATCATCAGCAAGATTTTGATTAACGAGTCTTGTTTCAGTTTTCCACATGACCAACTGACCACGTGACCACCGAAGATTAATAAAAGTAGAGGAGAACTGAAACAAGACACTTCAACTGAAGTCGTGACGAAACATTCAGAAGCTACACGGCAAGAGAAACCATTGCCAATATAGAGCAAATCTTTCTGCCCATGGGGAAACAAACTTCTCTACAGAGCTATTATATTTCAAGAGAAAGGTAATTTTACTGCAGTTTCAGATATACTACTATTGAGCACAAAGAAACTGGCGCAGCTTTCAAATACAAGAGAAGTTGTGGAATCTCCAAATTCAGAGTAGCTTTTCACAATTCTTTTATCTGAAAATGAACCCAGGTCTTCTGATCTCCATGTCTCTGCCACAGAGACCATCTTCTATTATTGCTAGAGCACAACCATCTCACGAGGAACATCAGAACCAGCTGATATTTTTCTTTCAGAACATATTTTAACATAAACATGTGTATTAACATTAGAATTATATAGACTGGATGAAAGCAAAGAATAGAATAGAATTAATTTGTATGCATTGTGATAGGTACTAGAATAATATATTGAAATATTGAACAGTGAAATAATAATGATGAAATAGTGAAGGACAATATTTTAATACAGATAGATGTGAAAAATGGAATATGGGACATATGAATAAGAATTAATTATTAAAAATGGAAAAATTAGAGATTGAACGATGTTACTATTAAATATGCTTAAATAATATTATGATTAGTAGTGAAATAATAAAGTCAAATAGTGAGCATAATGAAATAATGAAATAATATATTTTAATATAAACAGGTGTATTAATAGCAGATTCATATAGACTGGATGAATATATAGAATATGAATAAAATCATTCTGTATGTTTAAATAATATTATGATTGGTATCAGAATTGAATATAGCAACATTGAATAATGAAATAATGATGAATTAAAGTATTAAAGCAGGTGAGAGATGAAAGACAGAAAGGAAATATCTTTTAATATAATGGTGACATGAATAAAAGTTAGAATAGAGACAGAATTAAGAGAAAAGGGAAATAACAGTATACACATTTTTACATAATAAGATAAATGTAATAACAAGAGGGAGGTTTAGAAATTAAATGGCAGTAGTATCAGGTATGTTCAAACAACATGAAATAATGAAAGATTATAATCTACTATAAATGTGTATTATTATTAGAAATATATAAGCTGGATAAATGTAATAATCATATTATTTTTATTTGTACCAAAATGTATGGCACCCAGGTGTCACACTGTTCATGCATATGTAATATAAAATAAAAAACTTAATCAAAAAAAGAATCAGCTGACATATTAATCTACAGGTAGTCCTCGACTTATAACCATTCATTTAGTGACTGTTCAACGTTACAACAGTGAACAAAATAACTTATGACTGTTTTTTACTTACCACCATTGCAGCATCTCAATGGTCATGTGATCGAAATGTGGATGCTTGGCAACCGGTTCCTATTTATGACGGTTGCAGTGTCCCGGGGTCATATCCCCTTTTTCAATCTTCTGACCAGGAAAGTCAATGGAAAAGCCAGATTCACTTAACAACTGTTACTAATTTAACAACTGCAATAATTAATTTAATGACTGTGGAAAGAAAGATCATGAAATGAGACAAAACTTACATAGGGCTGTAAAGCACTGTGAAGAGGTATATAAGTCTCAGTGCTATTGCTATTGACACAGCTATCATATACCTTGACCACTGTAGTAATCTGAAGATTATAATACCAAAGACTTAAATTAAAATATTATCAATAGTTTTGATGATGGATTACAAACCACTCACCTAGCATCGCTTAATGCTTGTTGAAACTTTGCAACATGTCTTTTGTTATTTAGCACCTTGGGTTATTCCTCTCAATGGCATTGTCAATTTTCAATTATTGTAGGCTGCTACAATCACAACTGACATGCTGTCAGCTTTACTGGGCGGACCAAACATGAAACATGACCAGATAACCTAATTCTACTTTATTGTAAAGCTGCATAAAACAGAATATTGCAAGCCTAAAAGTACAAATCTCCCACCTTTATAGCCTAATAACCTAGGAAGGGTCCTCCTGAGTCTGCTGCTCCTCCCACTATGCAGCTACGGACTATGCTGTCTTATCCTCCCATTTATTTATTTAGCACAGGAGTCAACAAACTTGGCAACTTTAAGACTTGTGGACTTCAGCCCTCAGAATTCCCAGTCAGCATTCCTAGAATTCTCCCAGCAACACTGGCTGGAAATCGGCACCGCAACTGGCATGAATCTCAGATGCTTCGTACACACCTCCGCCTCTCCTTAAGGGGCTACTGGGCCCGGCGGTGGTGGAGCTGATCTATACCGGCTGTCGGCCGATTCGGGAACTAACAGGGAGCAATGAAAAACAGAATGGATATGCATGGTCCGTGGCAGGGAGAAACAAAAAGCCACAGGATTGATCACTGCCTTGACTGGAAAAGGTCCCAAGTAATGGTGATCAAGCTTTTTCAATGGCTGCGTCATCGGTAAGTATCGAGTAGAGAGCCACACCCGATCACCTACCACTAAAGATGGAATATCATGATGATGTCGGTCCGAAAAGTGTTTGTAGTCCTCCTTGACTCTCTATAGTTGGTCTCGGACCATGTGGTGCACGGTTTTTAACTCTTGCAAGAACGTATCCACTGCCAGAACTGGGGAGCCAGACAAGGCTAAAGGAAAAACTCGTGGATGAAAACCATAGTTGGCAAAGAACGGGAACACACAGGTGGATGCATGTTGAGCATTGTTGTAAGCAAATTCTGCCACCAGGAGCACTTCCATCCAATTGTCTTGTTGAATATTGCTGAAACAGCAGAGGTACTGCTCCAAAATAGCATTCACTCTCTCTGTCCCCCCATCAGTTTCGGGGTGATGGGCGGACGACAGATACGCCTGAACCTGCAGTTTCGTGAGTAAGGTCTGCCAGAAGCCTGCTGTAAATTGTACCCTCCAATCTGATACTATTCGGTCTGGTAACCCATGCAACCAGAATACATGGGAGATAAAACAACTGGGCCGTTATTCTGGCCGTAGGAAGACCCGCACATGGAATAAAGTGGGCCATTTTAGTCAACATATCCACCACCACCAAAATGGTTGTAACACCCTTCGATGGTGGCAATTCAGTGATGAAGTCCAATGAAACTGCCCCCCAAGGCCTTTCTGGTGTGGGTAATGGCTGCAAGAGACCAGGGGGTGCACCAGGAGCATACTTGGCTTGTTGACAGATTCCACAGGACGCCACGTATCCTGACACATCATGTT
Source organism: Bungarus multicinctus (assembly GCA_023653725.1). Taxonomy (NCBI): domain Eukaryota; kingdom Metazoa; phylum Chordata; class Lepidosauria; order Squamata; family Elapidae; genus Bungarus; species Bungarus multicinctus. The sequence continues at coordinate 5,711,811 of CM042841.1, forward strand.
TAAGTTTTGGCCACCAAAATGTCCTTGAGATGTGGTGCAGTGTTTTGAACACCCCAAAGTGTCCTGCCGCTGGACTATCATGACATTGACATAAGATAAGACCATGAAGAGGACTTCCAGGCACGTAAATGCAATCACAGAACCGCAACAGGTCCCCAATATATGCCCAAGGAGTCTCTTGTCTCCCATTCTCATCTAATTCATAACGCCAAGCTGCCACAAATGGATCCTGTCGCTGCACCTCCTGAATCTTCACTCTAAGGTCCACAGGTTCCACTGTGGCTGCAAACTGCTCCAAAGGAATCACCATCCGGAGCAAGATTTTGTCCTCCCTTCAAGTATACTCAGGCTTCTGTGACAATGCATCAATGCATTGATTCCCCCTTCTTGGAACATAGATCACCAACTCAGCAGGTTGTTCCACATCCATGGGTGTAATCAAACCCCCTACATAGGAACGCAAGCAATGGTTGGCACACTGTCTATCAAGAAATTGCACAGTTCCAGATGACCAGACAATCTGTGGATCATGGGCCTGTAACCACTCCAAACCCAACACCACCTGAAAATGAGGTACTGCAGCAATGTAGAACACAGCTTCCTCCATATGTTGCCCAAAATATATGCGAAGGGGTTTGGTTGCAGCAACCACAGGTCCCGATCAAACGGGCCGACAATAAATCGTCTCCACCATTACTGGCAGGGACACCTGTTGCTGAGGAATGAACCACTGCTCAACAAAATGAGCATCCATGAAATTGGCTGTGGCCCGAGTCGACCAAGACTTGGATTTCCACCACTCCCACAACAGGCATAAACACACTTGCTGTCAGCACAAGATGTTTCACCAATAATGACTGTGGTGGAGATTTCGAAGATGTCAAAGGTGGCAAGGATGGCAAAGTTGGTGAAGATGGTGGGCCTAAGGACTTTACAGACCCCCGTAGGCCAAGCGATGCTCATTTCCCGCCACCGCTGGCATCTGCTGCTGTGGATGTCTTAGCAGGACACTTGGCCACAAAATGGCCTCGATTGCCACAATAGAGGCATAAACCATCACAACAACGTCTATTCCTTTCTACTTGAGTCAGGCGAAGTTGGGCAGCCCCCAGCTGCATGGGCTCCTCCAAAGGCACTTTCACCAGGGGTGCCATTTTGCTGGGAACAGATGCAGTCTCCATCCATCGTCGCACCCATCACTGCTGAAGCCTAGCATCGATACAAAGACACAGGTGCATGAGCTCCTGAAGAGTGCGAGGGCATTCAGTGTGTGCCAACTTGTCCAAGAGCTCCGATGACAAACCCTCCTGGAACTGGTCTAATAGTGCTGTCTCATTCCATTGTACATCCTGGGCAACCACCAAAAACTAGCAATATAATCCATGAGTGAACCATGCCTCTGCTTCAACTCTCTCAAACGTCTGTTTGCTTTTTGTCTCCAAACAGGGTCCTCAAATATGGCCTGGAACTGACGGCAAAAATTGGCGTAATTGTCCAACACCTGGTTGGGCTGGGTCTGAGCTGATCCATGGTCATCCCACGAACAGCAGAAACAAGTTGAAGGGGTGACTGGAGACAAACTGTGATGACCCAGAGTATCTCAGAAATATAACAAAACCAAAATGTAACTAAAAGTCCTTTAATGCCTTCAACTTGGCTTCACTGTTTAATTGTTCACAGGGGAAGAGTAAACTATTTTCAAAATAACATTTCAAAGGAAAGAAACACAGTTCAAATTCAAAGAGCTGATAACGAAGCAAAAAACAAAAACAAACCACACTGAATAAAGTTCCATGACAGACCAGGATAGATAATTGCCAACTTTAGGAAGATAACCAGGTACAGTCTATTGGAAGAACGCCAACTAAGATAAATCTTCTTTAGGAATAAAACACTAACTTGTCCCCAGTGTCTGTTAGCACGCAGGTCCAATCTTTTATGAAGATCTCCCACCTGCAACCCATGAAGAGGATCATGGCCCTCCTCCTGAGTAGATCACGTTTTACCCTGATCCTCTCCTCCCTGTGTGCCCTAGGATGGATAGGGGATGGGCCTGGGTCCTCCTCTGACTGTTCAGCCGGCCTCTGTCCTTCCTCAGCCTCCTCCACCATCTCTGGAGCTACACTTCCACTCCCTGTTGGCTGTTCCTCTTCTTCCTCAGAGTCAGTCTCCACCAGGGGCATGACACAAACTCTGTTCCCCTATCTGTTTACAGTTGGCATACTTTATAACCATACCATCACTCTACAGGTGTTACCCATTGCTTGAACTATTGCAATACTTCCGTCTTGCTTTTCAGCAAATAACAAAACCCATATCTACTGTAGTCATCTACTATGACTAAGGCATATCTAGCTCCTCCTACAGAGGGTGCCATAGGGCCAAGCAAATCAGCATGCACTAACTGTTTGTTTTTCTTGAGCTTTTCTTATTTACAGGATATACCCTGAACTTTGACTCCTTACAAACAGTGCAATCTAAATACACATTGCATTTCTTTATCCTAAGTCCCTCAGCTAGGCCTGGCATCTTCTGCAGTACGTTAAAACTTGCATGCAAATACTAGAAGTCATTAAAGTTGCTGACTTAAGCTATTCATGAGTGGCTCTGGTTACTTGCAGCTGACATTAATAGTGGTAAATTCAGACACAAGGATGGGTAAAATATATCTGCCCCAAATACTTCATTGGGTTATCAGATCTGGACTGCAAAAACAAGTAAGTGGTGGATGATAGCAAAGATGATAGCATAGAATGCTTTCTTTAGTACCACCTAGTGAACTTCCAGGTATTTTTATCCAAGATCCAATTGTCTGTTGCTACACTGAGTGACCTACATAATCTTGGGGACATGACAATAAAACGGCTTTCTTTTTGGCAACACAAAAAAGGCTTGAATATGCTATATTAAGTCAACGGCTAAATATATTAAAGAATACAATGAATATTTCTTATAAATTTATGCTGAGATCCATTCAACAAAAGATATCTTCTGATGTTTTTATGACAGCTCAGATTCAGTTTCTAAAAGGTCTTAAAATCCATTAAATTGGGAGTCATGGCTTGGGATTATCTCATCACTGCTAAAGTTTAGTTTCATATCTTTAAGTTGGTTACTATGGGGTTACAAAAATAAATGTATGTTAAGGATGTGTTTACATATCTGTTTTATACCCCAGAGTTGGAATTTACCATTACATGAATAATTATGGATGCCAGGGGCAGAATAAGTTATTTTTCAGGATTGTAAAGTCCCACAGGAAATCTTACAACCATCTATGTATTTGTTTTATATTCTTAAGCTTGGCTCTTTTATTAATCAAATGGAAATATTTATCAATATTATTTCATATAGTCATGACATATGCAAAAATTAGGCTGAATCATTTTCTATATATACCATGTTTTGTTGATTACTGTTTTCTAAGGTTTTTTCCCCCATCCCAATTTCTCTCTCTCTCTCTGTCCCTCCCTCCCCTTCTCTTTTGTGGGATTTTGAGCTTGATTGTTTGTTTGTGGATATTTCATTACCCAGCTAGATAACATCATCAATGAGAATGAGTGTGAGGTTTGCTGCCTGTTTAAATACAATGACTTGCCCTATCACTGTTGGGGATATGCTCCCTCCTTGGTGGTCCTTGATTAGAGTATTGTTTTCTGCTTGATTGTTTGTCTGGTGTTAATCCCTGCTTATCTGGATGTTGGCTGCTGGAGGGGATGCGTTCTAGTCTTGTTGTTTCCCTGTTAGGTTCTTTATTGTTTCTTTTGAACAGTGTGTAAATGGGGTTTATCCCTGATTTGTCTGAATGCCAACCTTCCAGTAATTCTTCAGCATTTTGGGATATGACTTGGTCTAAGATGCTAATAGTTTCCCAGTTTGAAACTGTGATTGAGTCTGTGAAATAAAATGATCGAACGTTTTAAAAATGAAATATAGAAAAAAAAGAGGGAACATATTATCATATGTGGTGGTCTTGCCCAGAGGCTCGAAAATATTGGCTTAAAATCCAAAATTGGCTACAGGAAATTACCAATGAGCAATTAGAATTAGAACCAGAACTCTTCCTATTGGGGATCTTCAAAAAAAAAAATATGTAAAGACTACAAAATACTTATTACTACATATATCGACTGCGGCCAGGATTGCTTTTGCTCAGTGTTGGAAACAGGCATTTACACCTGTAGAAGAACTGGTTATACAAAAAGTTATGAATTGTGCTGAAATGGATAAATTAACGTTGAGTTTAAAAGATGAGGAATCTTCAATATTTTATAACGTATGGGAACAATGGTACAATTGGATAGATCGGAGACAGACTGAGGATAGATGATTATTAAGTATAGAACATAGAATAAGAATATAGTTATGTATAAACTATTAACTATCGCACAAATGATTGCTATATGATAATGCATCACAAACAGCTGTTATTGAATTATATATTTTTAATGTTTTTATGTAATAAAATTCAATAAAGTTTTCTAAAAAAAAATGAAATGCAATAGGCAGCAGAGTGATACAAAAGGGGTTGTGACACATCACATAGATAGGTGGTTCTGTGAATTTCCATTCTTGCTCAGGTTGTAAGGATTTGGGCGGGTGCCTACTTTAGAAGTTCCAATGGTGTTTTCCCTGTCACGATAATCCATGGGATGGGTATCATTCTTCTAAATAAAAGGTCTGGAATCCATCAAGTTTTCATATCTGGAGTTTATGATCCCTATGGTGAATGATTCTGAGCCATTGTTAAAGAAAAATACCAGTAAGAATGTAGGGGAAACAAAGACCACAAAGACCACAAAGACCAATTGACCACAAATATCAAAATCCCTGGCTATTGGTCATTCTGTCTTGGAATGGTGAGATTTGCAGCGTAACAACAGGCTCAACATCTGACCTTGGGAGCAGTTGTATTAAGGCAGCACACGATAGTATTTGGAATTTCTTTTAGTGAGGCCCTTTGCATTCCACATTTATTTTTTAAGGATGAGCTTTCTTCCAAAGCTGCACATATGTTTTGAGGGACTTATCTTGGGCCCTTTTTATTATTTATTGTTATAAATCTCGGTACATTCTATTGCTTCAGTGCAATGAATTTGATATAATATGATTTGGGATGATTAACATTCTATTACTTAGAAAGCTTAAAATAATGAAAATAGAGAAAAGTAAAATTTAATCACTATTAATATAGGATGTCAGTATTATATATAAAGAAAATAATAAAGAAAAAGACAAAGTGAAAGTGAAAGGGAAAGAGAAGAGGAGGGAGGGAGGGAAGGAAGGAAGGAAGGAAGGAAGGAAGGAAGGAAGGAAGGAAGGAAGGAAGGAAGGAAGGAAGGAGAAAAGTATAAAGGACTATTGGTTTCTGACTCCTGTCTTTTTGTACATTTGCTAATCTGCCATATTTGTATGCATTCGGGACCTTTTATAAGACAGGAAGCAAGTGGTTTTATATATATATATATATATATATATATATATATATATATATATATATATATATATATATATATATATATATATATATATATATATATATATATATATATATATATATATATGATGCAATGTGGTGCATTGTATGTATGAGAACCATTCTTTAGTTGTATTTAATTAAAGTTCTATTTTGTAAGGATATTATTAATTTTGCCATTGCTGCAGACTCTCCAAGTTGTAGTTCCCAATCTGTTATTGTGTAGGTTGTCTCTCTCTTGAGAAGCATTGACCCTCCAGATTGTTTCCATCCAAGACGATATCCTGGAATATTTTATTCCTGGAGATCCTGGAATAAAAATTCGCCAGTTGATTCCCTTCCCCTGCTCCATTTCTCTAACTTCTGGCTTTCGATGGAGGTTGTGGTCCCCCCCCCCCCCCCGCCCAGTTGTGCAGTCTGGCAGCTGCAAGGGCGAATTGTTATTGCTAGGTGACAGTTCTTGGAGCACAAAGAAGCTGTCTGGGGAGGCTGGTCCAAGCAGCTGTGCAGAATTTCCCCTGCCTTTTTCTCACTGTCACCATCACCAGGAGCCCAATCAGCATTAAGCATCTCCCCAAGATGAAAGAGGAGAAGTAGATCAATTCTCCTTTTTTTCCTTCCTTAAAATCTCTTTTCTGGGCTAAAAAAAAAGGGGGGGGGGCTTGAATGCCACTTGGCTTTGTATGGCTGGAAGTGAAACAGTTAAAGGGCAACTGGCAGGGCACACATTGGGCTCTTGTCCCCTTCATTGGTGGTCCTAGACTCTGCAATGAGATTGAACTGTTGCCTGATGGAGGCTTATCCCCAGCCAAGGGTGAAGTTTGCGTCTCTGTGTTGTTAACAAATACAATTGGTATTCCACTCACGAGTAAAAAGGGAGCAAAGACAACAACTCTCTTTCCTTCATTTGTCAAATGGGATGATGAAAACCACCCAGCAACTTTCCATCTTAAGAGGGTGATCCTATGCTGGTTGCCTGGATGCCAAGCAGAGGCACTGGATACCTGGGAGTGGGTGCATGCAGACATTAATCCTGATACAACATACAACATTGACAGATTCTCAGCAGCGATGTGCTTCTAGCCAGCCTAAATTTGACTTGTTAGTTGAGAGTATTTATGTATTATAGTAGATTTAGTTAGCTATGTATTAATTTGTATGGGTTTTTATATATATTTAATAGTTTTATTCCTTTGTACAGTATTTCCTTTGTATAGTTTCCTTTGTATAGTGTGGTATGTATGGTTTTTAATTTTGTGATAGGTAGGTAGGTACATACATACATACATACACAGACACATAGATATACAGACACACAGACAAACATAGACACTTGTATATACATATACATACACACATACACACATATATATATGTATATGTTTTCTTATATTTTCGTGTGTATTTATATATATGGTATTTAGGTTTCTTCGGGTATTTTCCCACGTCTTAATAGTTATAACTTTAAAAGCACAACTATTAAGATGTGGGAAAATACCTGAAGAAACCTAAATTTCATACATATGTACATACATACATACATACATACATACATACATACATACATATATACTTACTTACATATGTATATATATATATATATGGTATTTAGGTTTCTTCGGGTATTTTCCCACATCATTTAGTTGTATTTTCCCACATCATTTTAAAGTTGTAGCGATGTTTCGGCAGAATCTGTATTTATATTCATATAAATACCCGCGAAAACTTAAGAAAACATATACATATACACATACATATACACATACATACATACATACATATATATATATATATGTTTTCATAGATTTTCACGGGTACAAGTATGCAGGTCTTGGTGTGTTCGGGTCTTTTCCCGTGTAATATTGAGACTATCTGGGCAACGTTTCGACAAGATCTCACTCGCCATCTTAAAGACCCAGGAGGTCACAAGATTAAAACTCAGAAGGTCATCACACAGCCCATTACCCAGGTCATTACGGCCCAGGAGATTACAGCACAAGACCCAGGATGTCAAAACAATAGAACTCAGAAGGTCATCACACAGCCCATTACCCAAGTCGTTACAACACAGGAGGCTGATAGACACACAGCCAATACCTCAACCACACATATTCTTAAGAAAAAGCCAACCAATCTGTAAACATCAATTCCATCAACCAATCAAGAAATGTCAACACAGCCAACCTCCCCACCAGTATATATAGGGAGACAGCAGCTCAGATCACGCTTTGCTTGCACAAGCATAAAACCGAAAGCACCAGCCTGAAGATGGCGAGTGAGATCTCGTCGAAACATTGCCCAGATAGTCTCAATCTTACATGGGAAAAGACCCAAACACACCAAGACCTGCATATATACATACATACATACATACATACATACATACATACATACATACATATATACATACATACATACATACATACATACGTTTTTGTAGATTTTCACCGGTACAGGTATGCAGGTCTTGGTGTGTTTGGATCTTTTCCCATGTAAGATTGAGACTATCTGGGCAACGTTTCGACGAGATTTCACACGCCATCTTCAGGCTGGTGCTTTCGGCTTTGTGCTTGTGCGAGCAAAGTGTGATCTGATATATATATATAAAACAAAAAACAGCTGCCAAGCCTGACACACAAGATTAAAAAGAACCCAATACACAAGCCTGAGGATGGCAGATGAGATTCTGCTGAAACATCGCTATAATAAAAGCACAAATATTAAGACGTGGGAAAATACCTGAAGAAACCTAAATACCATACATATAAATATCCACAAAAACATAAGAAAACATATATATAGTGTGTATATATATATGTGTGTGTGTGTGTGTGTGTGTGTGTTAGGTTTTTGAGCTGATAAATAATTAAATAAGGGAGACTAGGATAGATCTTCGAGTTGGCTAGCTCTCTTCAGCTAGCCATACCCTTACTGGGATTTGAACCAGGGAAGTATTTCATGTGAGGCAGTTGTAATTGCCACTAGACCACTGGTTCTATTCTGTTCAGCTGAGGCAGGGGAATAAGTATATACTTCGTGTTACAACTTCCTGTTAAGCCCCAATTAAGGGAGGAAGCATACTGCTTTCTTTTCTGTCTTTCGGCTCATCACCAGAGACCATACCGACAAAAAGCTATTTGTTTCGTTGTCTTTTGTTTTATATGTGTGTTAGGTTTTTGAGCTGATAAATAATTAAATAAGGATAACAGCTCACCATCTCAAATCCCCCAGCAATTAAGACTAACCTGAGCACCACTAAGCCCCCACTTGAACAGAACACACCCCCAGCCAATCAGAACACAACCAACCCCCCAACCAATCTGAACACAGCCAAGCCCCCACCCAATCAAGCCACCCCATTGACAGTTAAAAGGAAGAAACAGCTGCAAGCTCACATTACTCTGAGAAGCACAGGAAGACACAAGTATGTATGCTTTCTCCCTTAATTGGGGCTTAACAGGGTGTTGTAATACAAAGTATATACTTATTCCCCTGCCTCTGCTGATAAGGATAGAGCCAGTGGTGTAGTGGCAATTACAACTGCCTCACATGTAATACTTCCCTGGTTCGAATCCCAGTAAGGGTATGGCTAGCTGAAGAGAGCTAACTAGCTCGAAATAGATTTATACTAATCTCCCTTATTTATTATTTAAAATTATCAGCTTAAAAACGTTACACACATGTAAAGAAAAGACAACGAAACAAATAGCTTTCTGTCGGTATGGTCTCTGGTGATGAGCCAAAAGACAGAAAAGAAAGCAGTATGCTTTCTCCCTTAATTGGGGCTTAACAGGGTGTTGTAATACAAAGTATATATATTTATATACATTTATGTGTGTGTGTATATCTGTCTTATTTTGACTTTGCCATGTTCTACCTATCCGTGTGTAAGTGAAACATTTGAAAAAGTCTGGAGGAAGGAAGTCCACCTTAAATGGCTTGAAATCAGGGAGGTCTCTAGCCAATTTAGCCTAATTCTGGGGAACCCTTTGCAAAAGCAGGAAATGGAAAAATGCCATATCTCATATATGCATGGATAGAATTTTAATATCTCCATCAGCCTGAAGGCATCTAGGTATGTGGTTTGGGATCAGCATGATCTCTCTTTACCACCCTCATCTCAACCAGGATGGTCTATAGGTGGAGAAGGAGGGTGTTATTCAAGAAGGTACTCAGAACAAGTAATGTAAGCCCCATCACTTGTTGTGTTTGTTGCTTATTAAAAGGGTGGAGGGGTGGAGTGTGAGAGCATCAGTGGGGCAGTCGCAGCCACCCTATTGATGTTTTGGACCCCCTTGTAGATGTTCTTCATCTGCAGAATTCTCCCTTGGTTTGAGTAAAGGAGACAGATAAATGGACAGGATAGATTCCTAGGCTTCTGGTGATACAGGCAGTCCTCGATTTACAACATTCCGTGAGCATTAGAACAGCAGTGAAAAAAAGTGACTTATGACTGTTTTTCATAGTTACAAACTCTTGCAGCATCCCCATGATCATGTGATCAGATTGCAGGTGCTTGGTAACTGGTGCATACTTATGACCGTTGCAGTGTCCCAAAGTCATGTGATCAATTCTTCAACCTTCTGATGATCAAAGTCAATGGGGAAACAACTTTCACTTAACATTGAGATTACTAACTTATCAACTGCAGTAATCCACTTCACAACTGTGGCAAGAAAGGTTGTAAAATGGGGCAAAATTCACTTAACAAATGTCTCACTTCACAACAAAAATTTTGGGCTCAATTGTGGTCATAAGTCAAGGACTACCTGTATTACAAAATGTACGCTATGGATCTTTCAGACATCTCCAAGAAAGTTTGAGATTTCTGCAGACCTAAGGTTGAGCTTCTCAGTGGAATCATTTCTGCTTTTCTAATTCAGAACCAAGGAAAGTTTTGCCAGTAGGGCTAGTCCTTCTCTTATAAACCTTTGTTAGATTTTGTGTGATCATTGAACCATTCACTGATTTGATGACCCTGAAAAATCCATATATTTTTTTCTCCTGCTGTCAAAAAGAAAGCCTGATATGGTAACATCGATTTTTACCTATAAATGGAGACTGAAGACCTGACGGTTCTCATCTTTAAGGAAAGGAGGTGTCTTTTTTGGGACCTGAATTCTCTCATTGAACCCCTGCTGAGGCTAGTGTGATTTTTTTGTTTTACATACTTGCAAGGATTTTCAGATGATCAATTAATTGCTTGGATTTAGATGCTGGATCTTACTAGCTCAATTAAAAATTTAGAAGCTACAATTATATGATTTACTAAACTGAATTAGTATAGCCCATATTTTTACTTGAATATCCTATGCATCCCCAACCAGGGGCAACTGCAAAGTATATTGAAAATGTCAAGATGGCAGCCTAATCTGTCTGATAAAAGCCTTGCCATTTTAAAAAAAGTTTTCAGTTGTTTATCCCTGGCCTGGTGCATGTTTACTGATATATTATTTTATATGTGGGTGGTTTTCGTCCTATGTATGGTACACAGAGTTGTATGGTTGGGAAAGTTGGACATGACAAAAATAGACAAGAGAAAAATCAACTTGTTCCAGCTTTGTTGCTGGAAAAGTCTCCTGGGCATTACTTGGACAGCAAAGGTGACAATAAGCAAGTATCAGAGCATATAAAACCAGACATATCTCTGGAAAGCAAAATCACAAAATTCCACCTTATTTGTTTTGGTCATGTCATGTGATCAAACACAATAGAAAAGGCAGTTATGCTCAGAATGGTTAGAGGCAAAAGGAAGCAAGGCTGCCAAAAAAACATGATGGGTAGACACCATCCAGGCAGAGCATAAAACATTGAAAGAAGGTCTACATAGAAGTATATATGGAGAGAATCACTAAGAATTGGTGATTGAACAGCTAGATTCATTGTTCTCTGTATATTAGGGTCATGTTACACAATTGAACAGCTAGATTCATTGTTCTCTGTATATTAGGGTCATGTTAAAGCATGACAGGTAATCCATAAGTTAAAGCAATACAGGTAATCCATAAGTTACAACCACAACTGAGCTCAAAATTTTCCTTGCTAAGCATGACAGCTATTAAGTGAGTTTGCCACAGTTAAGTGAATCATTGTAGTTGTTAAGTTACTAACACGTTTGTTAAATGAATCTGGCTTTCCCATTGACTTTGCTTGTCATATGGTCACAAAAAGTGATCACACAACCCCAGCATACTGGAACTGTCATAAATACATGCCAGTTGCCAAGCATCCAAGTTTTAATCAAATGAACACAGGATGCTGTAATAATTGTAAGTCTGAAAATGGTCGTGTCACTTTTTTCAGTGCCATTATAACTTTGAATGGTCACTAAATGAATGGTTGTAAGTCAAGAACTGTATGTATACTGTATGTATGCTGGAGTTAGGGAGGAAAAGGAAGAAAGGAGGGAAAGAAGGAAGGAAGGAAGGAAGAAAGAAAGAAAGAAAGAAAGAAAGAAAGAAAGAAAGAAAGAAAGAAAGAAAGAAAGAAAGAAAGAAAGAAAGAAAGAAAGAAAGAAGGAAGGGAGGAGGGAAGGAAGGAAGGAAGGAAAGAAAGAAAGAAAGAAAGAAAGAAAGAAAGAAAGAAAGAAAGAAAGAAAGAAAGAAAGAAAGAAAGAAAGAAAGAAAGAAAGAAAGAAAGAAAGAAAGATTTGAACTTGAGCTTAGGAACTTCATGCAGACCTTGATTTAAAAAAAAAAACTGGCTTAATCTCCAGTCTCCTGACCAGCAACTCTAAACTGAGATATTATTCCAATAAATCCACTCCAAGTAAAGAACACCAAAGTTAGTTTACTTGAGGACAAATGTCGAAAGGATTAAAGATGTTTAAAAGTCCAGAGATAAGCCCGAAACAAAATAAGAGATTTTTGAGCTATAAACATTCTGGTAAGACAAACGGGATAACTATCACCCGGGAGGTGACACGAGGTTGGTTCCAGGGTATTATTAACGCTTCCTTGAGTGAGGGTATCTGCCTGCCGCCTTGAAAGAGGCGGTGGTGAGACCTCTCCTCAAGAAACTGTCCCTGGACCGAACTTTGTTATCTAATTATCGTCCCGTCTCCAATCTTCGTTTTGTGGCGAAGGATGTTGAGAGTGTGGTGGCACAACAATTTTCCCAGCACCTGGATGAAGCTGTCTATTTGGATCCACGCCAATTGGCTTCAGGCCCGGACACAGTACGGAGACGGCATTGGTCGCATTGGTGGATGATCTCTGGGGGGCCCATGACAGAGGTTGTTCCTCTGTCTTGGTCCTATTAGATCTCTCGGCGTCTTTTGATACTGTCGACCACAGTATCTTATTGCGGCAGCTGGGAGGGTTAGGAGTGGGAGGCACTGTTATGCGGTGGTTCTCCTCCTTCCTCTCTGACCGTTCGCAATTCATGTTGGCAGAGGGGCAGAGGTCGGCCTCGAGGCCCCTGGTTTGTGGGGTGCCCCAGGGGTCGGTGCTCTCACCCCTTCTGTTCAACATTTATATGAAGCCGCTGGGTGAGATCATCCGTGGCTTTGGGGTAGAGTTCCATCAGTACGCTGATGATACTCAGCTGTACATTTCTACCCCGGGCCACCCCGATGAAGCCGTCGAAGCGATGACCCGGTGCCTGGAGGCCATGTGGTGTTGGATGGGGTGGAACAGGCTTCAGCTCAACCCATCTAAGACTGAGTGGCTGTGCTTCCCGGCACCCCGGTACAGCCAGCTGGTTCCATCACTGGCTGTGGGGGGAGAAATTCTTGCCCCCGCAGAGAAAGCCCGCAATCTGGGTGTCCTCCTGGATGTGTGGCTGTCATTGGAAGACCATGTAGCGGCTGTCGCCAGGGGGGCTTTTGGCCAGGTCCGTAGGATCTACCTTTCTGGATCGGGATGCGCTTTGCACGGTCACTTCTGCCCTGGTGACCTCCTGCATAGACTATGCCAATGGTCTCTACATGGGGCTGCCTTTGAAGAGCATCCGGAGGCTCCAGCTGGTGCAGAATGCGGCCGCGCGGGTGGTGTTGGGGGCTCCTCGGGGCTCCCATGTTACGCCACTTCTGTGTGAGCTGCATTGGCTCCTGGTGGCCCTCCGGGTGCACTTCAAGGTATTAGTTATCATCTTTAAAGCGCTCCATGGCTCGGGACCAGGATATTTGCGAGACCGCCTCCTGCCATTATCGGCCTCCCGCTGACTGATACGCTCCCATAGAGTCGGCCTCCTCGGGGTGCCGCCGGCTGGACAGCTGGCGACCCCGAGGATGCGGGCCTTCTCATTGGGGGCACCCTCTCTCTGGAACGAATTACCCCCGGAGATGAGGACCATCCCTGATCTCCTGACCTTCCGCCGTGCGTTGAAAACTCATTTATTTCAGCAAGCCAGTCTGGCCTAGGGGTTTTTAAATTTTTTAATCTGGTTTTAACTTTCTTAATTCCCTTATTTTTAATCTTTGTAAGAGCCAATGTATTTAATTCTTTTAATTTTTAAATATAGTATATGTGTTTTATATGTGTATTTTATTCTGGCTGTTACCACGCCGAGTCCCTTTGGGAGAGGGGGCGGTATATAAATTTAAATAAATAAATAAATATCATAGATTAATAGTGTTCCAGCACTTTTGGTGTTTAAATACCCAGAGCACAGACGCTTTTCCTCAACAAGTTGCTACCATGAGGTTTAGTCTGGTTTGACTTTCCCTTACCACAGGCAGGCATTGTTTGACATTCTAGGCTTAGCTGATAATGTTCTTGGAGTCTGAATGAAGGAGGTCCCTGGGGGATGGTTAGAATCCAGTGCTCCAGAGATGGTGAGATCAATTGCTATCTCAGCATCATTTGTCAGGTCTGGTAAGACTGCATTTGGCTCTTGAGATGTCTCCTCTTGCTCCTTCTCGTCTTTCTCACCTGAGGAAGACAGGATCATGGCATTTGGAACAGAGAAAGATATTTCCTGATTGGTAGGGAGAAAACCTGGCTTGTCATATGAGTCACTTTAGAGTCAGATCCAATTCAGACTTACCAGCAGAAAGTGATAATGCTGGTAAATGTGATTCAACACAAAAGCATACAACATATCTTTACAGTGAATCATCTTGTTTGTCCATTTAACCTAGCAATGTCTACACTAATTGATAGGGACTCACCAGAATTGCACAAAGTGTACTTTTTCTGCAGTTCCTGTATCTTAGAGGCCTTGAATATCCACATTTGGAATTCAGAAAAGTCAAGGGCCATCTCACAAAATGGAGGATTTGGCCAATCACCAAACACCCATAGGCCTGAAAATGAAGAGATAAAATTGTTCTGTGCTATTCTACTATCTAGTTGTCAAAGATGGTCTCTGACACATGGCTTTAATTTTTTTGGAGGGGGAGCAAATGGAGGAATTGTCAGACAAGGTACTCACATTTTTAAATTTCAAACAATGCTTTGGGGAGGAGTATCTCTGGAATATATATAATGCTTAAGACTTGCACTTTGCTTGCCATGTTCCATTTCTTTTTGTTGGTTTTAATTCAAAGTCAACATAAATTCAAATCAGTTGGGCTATGGAAGCTTGTGGGCATCTAAAGAACCATATCTAGGCATATGACAAACGAGATGCCATGTTGAGATATCCAGCCAGCAGACATCTGAGTACTCAGATTCCAGAGTCACTTCCATCAATTATCTTGTAATACACAAAGCTTCACAAAAATAGATGTTGGCCAAACTGTGTATGGTCTGAAATCTAAACACTTCTACCACTCGAGTCTTTTGAGTTCCTTGTAATAATAACAAGGAACTTTGTGAGGATTTCCTCCAAACTGGAACTTCATGTCAATTCATCATTTCTAGTCTTTGTAGCTGGACTATTTTTGGACAGAATTCTGAAGAAGTAGTTCCTTATTTCTGCTGCCAAATAACTTTTTGCTGATCTTTCTTACAGCAAACCTCTTTTAATGTTAGCCACCATTACCCCCACCTCATTCTTGCTGGAGCCTCAGTTCTGCCTTCAACCTATTGATTGGCCTGAAATGTCCCTCTAAAAGCAAATCTTATTGCCAAAGTTATTCTCTCTCCCTCTTCCTCTCTCTCTGTCTAAATTTACATGCCCTGTGCCTTTTTGCGTCCAAAACCACTGGTGCCCCCAAATCAAATTTTGCAAAGTGATAGATAAGTCAGGAAAATGAAATTCAGGGTATCATTATTTATGATAATTGTAATTGAGGAATGGCAAATCCATCTTTTGCAAACTGATTTAAAAGCATCGGAGTTTGATGTAACATTGTTTAGATAAACTGTGCAGTAGAATTCAGATAATCTGTGCAAATCTCTGATGATTTGATTGATATAGTTATTTATTAAGCTTATTTAGATGCAATCAAACATACCTCAGTATGAAATTTAAAACAGAAGTAAAGTTCAAAGTCATAGTCTCTCTGTCAACACTCGCATAACTAAACTTCAGATATTATTGAAAAACATTTTAATAGGGATCAGATAGCCCAACCTTGGCTGCAATTTTGTTAAAAGCTTACATATACCAGAAAGCTTGAGAAGAACTTAACATTCAGATTATTTGGCAAGGGCTCCACAGTTTAATCCAGAGCTACTAATATTCTTTTCTATTGGATAGCTGTATGAGCAATAGCTTGACTCACTCTGTCAGGAAATCCCAATAAGAGGGATTACAGTTCTCTCCATAGTTTTTTAAAAATAAAAAAGTTATTGTATCAATTTCCACTCAGCCATAAATATCAACTGTTGTTGAACGTGGAAAGTGTCCATATTAGAGTCAAAGTCCAATCTGGCTTCTTCTTCATATAGTGTTATGATTATCATATCATGCCACCCTCATTAGAATAAAGCTCCTCTTGGATCAAGAATTCAACTTCATAATCTGGTCAATGAAATAAGTATACTACTAGAGCAGGGTGTCCAATCTTGGAAATTCCCAGCCAGCAATTGAAGTCCACAAGTCTTAAAGATGCCAATTTATATACAAGATGTTTTCAGAAGAAAGGAAGACTCTCCCATCTCAATTTCTTCCAAGGTTATTCCAGTATCTCAAACTGGAGCTGTTCTTGGTCCTGAAAGGTTTTTGTAAATTTTATGAATGCATTGCATGCAATGGACAGGCAAGGTAACCAACCCACCCAACAAAAAAATTGAAAACTATTGCTTAACATGCATCAGAAATGATTATCTTTATCTATCCATCCGTCCATCCATCCGTCCATCCATCCATCCATCCATCCATCCATCCTTCTTATAAAACTATGGATAATTTTCTCCCCTCCTTCCCAAAAACAACTTATGCCTTGCTGGAGATATTTGCAGGTGAGAAATTGCTTCAATTTATATTCTCTCGACATGGGTAATAGAAATACTGTATAGAAAATGAGTGCGTGTTATTATGGAAAGTTGCATTACAAGTGGAAAACAGTACTTGGCAATAAATGAAATAGGTGTGTCAACTTGCAAAGCATTCCTATGCCTGCTATAGAGTTGCCATAAATGAGAGGGGAATTTGAAGGAGCAGTGTAGCAGTTTAAAACCAGAAATACATTACAACACTTATCTTATAAAGATTGTAGCTAAGCTACCGGGTTTTCTGCCTGCAAAAATCCTTAATTGGAAACGTGATTGATGACACCCAGCCTGTGAACATGCTTAATTGGAGAATCTGATTTATGACAAACCCAGGGGGAGGGGGGAACACGATCACAGGTGATTGTAAAGTACGTATGTCAGAGTTGGCGTCATACAGGTTAATGCCAGACATGTTACTCCTAATAAATCTTTTGATTTCTTTTGAAGCTTAGCTCGAGGCTCATGATTCAATTAGGGCAATCACCGGAATCCTGACAGCAAGCCAACTCTCATAATTAGTCAACATTATTGGGGTTCCTGGGTCCTGGCCTTTCCAATCGCTCCCTGACATCTGGGATGCATGGAGAGAAACTCAGGCAATCATGGCAGAGGGTGGGCTATCAGAAGAAAGCCTGGTTACCCAGGCAGGTTACCCAGGTTACCCAGGCAGAAGCAGACCTGGTCTCCAGCCAGAAACTGACAGAAGCTGACAGTATAATTACAGCCGGAGTGAAAAACCCCTTGAATTCCAAAGTGAAGGAAACCTGTTTCAGTGACTGGAAGAAAAATGGATGCGTATTGTTGGAAGAAAATCCCTGAAGCAGCTGAAGTTGAGTTCTTCACCCACAGACCCAGAAGGGAGGAAGGCCCCTGAGCGAGCTGGGAAGAGTGAAATGGATGTGGGACTAGGCACAGGACAGGCTCCCAAAGCCCCTAATGAAACCTGCAGGGAAATCCATAGAGCAGCTGATGGAGGAATTTGACCAAGCCACCATTTGGGATGACAGCCCCACATACCACCCAAAACATAGGGGAGTTT
Organism: Bungarus multicinctus; assembly: GCA_023653725.1. NCBI lineage: Eukaryota > Metazoa > Chordata > Lepidosauria > Squamata > Elapidae > Bungarus > Bungarus multicinctus. Next base: position 5,729,650 of record CM042841.1, read on the forward strand.
TTACAGAGCTCTTTGAAGTGAAGAGAAGCAGATGAGACCACAGCCCTCCCTCTCCTCCCACCAGAAGGAAGAGAGTCCAAAGCTGCAGCCAGTGCCTCCCCTATGCAGCAGGCAGCCCCTTTTCCCTGTGCAAACTAGAGCCAGGGAGGAAGGCCAGCCACCTCGAATGCAGGATTACAGGAGGAGAGGAGGATCAGTGCTCAATGAACCACTCTGGTTCCGGGGGAAATTTGATGGGGACCCAGACTAGCTAGCTCTATTCATTGACTTGGCTGAGATCCACCTAGGGACTAGAGGGAGAAGCAAGAGTATGGCTAGCAACCATCCACAAGAGAAGGGCCCCCCAACTTCAGGATGTAGATGACTTCCTACAACTGCTAGAGACCAGATTTGAGGAGGCAGAGGATGACTCATGCATGGAACATGAGCTCGGCAACCTAAAGCAGAGAGAGCGACCCATCAAGGAACACATCCGTGAATTCAGGAGAATCAGTGAGAAGCTACCCCTTTTGCCTGAGTGGATGCTAATTCATTTTTTCAGAACAAGCCTGGACATGCAAATTGCCCAAGTAACTGCCTATCGGGACATCCCATACCAACTCTGAGTGGTTCCGAGTGGCCATAAAAGTTGATGGGGCATTATGCACCAATGACAAAAGAAAACCACTGGACACCAAAGAGAGAGGTCAGCTAGACCAGAGACCACCCAGATGATGGGGAACCACAGCACCACAACTGGCCCCCAAACCATCCCTCCCACGAAACCTAATTAAATGCTATTGATGCAGGGGAATGGGTCCCATGGCAGTGGCATGTGCAACCCCAGGCCTGAAACCAAGTTCAGAACCCGGGGGGGGGGGGGGCGGCAAATGGAAAACAGCATGGGGGGGCGGCAAATGGAAAACAGCATTCAACTGCCCCCTAGGGAGCTGCCAATTCAAAGTCATGCCTTTTGGATTGCAGGGTCCTCCGGCAGTGTTCATGCAGTTAATAAATGAGGTGCTACATGAGCATCTCTATAAGGGAATCCTTGTCTACTTGAAAGACATTTTTATCTACACTGAGACTATGGATGACCTCATATATCTAGTCCACCAGGTACTGTAAAAATGTCTAGCGGCAAACCTGTATGTCAAGCTATCGAAATGCAAGTTTCACAGTTAGACTACCTGAGCTACCGAGTCTCAAATGAGGGCATAGAGATGGACCCAGCCAAAGTACAATCTGTCCTAGGCTGGCAGCCTCCTCGCACCCACAGACAGTTACAAAGCTTCTTAAGGGTTGCCAACTTCTACTGGCAATTCTTCCCCTGCTTCTCAAGGATTGCCAAACCCATGACTGATCTTCTAAAGACAAGGAGCCTGGAACAAAATCACTTCTGGGACTACCCCTACAGTGGGCCCTAACATGCCAAAAGTCATTTGAAACACTGAAGGAACTGTTTTCAAAAGAACCAGTGCTGAAGCATCCTGACCCTGAACAACCTTTCATCATCCAAATGGACGCCAGCAATGTGGCAATGGGAGAAGTGCTACTCCAAAGAAATAACCAAGGGAGCTTGCAGCCCTGCGCCTACACTTCCCGCAAGCTCACAGACACAGGAAGGTAATGGGCTGCATGGGAAAAAGAGACTTTCACGGTGAGATGGGCACTGCAAACTTGGTGTCACCTGTTGCAAGGGGAACAGAGGCCGTTCGAACTCTGGACCAACATAACAATCTGGTGGCCTTTAGGACTCTGTGAAAACTATCACCCAAAGAAGTCTGCTGGGCTCAATATTTCAACCCGTTCAACTTCGTGCTGAAGCACATCTCTGAGGGGAGAAACTTTCTGGCTGATGCTCTCTCCCATATGCCCCAGTACAAATGCAAATGGAAGGAACTAGGAGGAGGTATCATCCCCCCTATTCAAATAGCTGCCCAAGTAACCACCAGACAACAACGCCATGACCGGCAAGACCAATCCGCAAGCAACCTAACCACAAAACTCAAAAGCAAACTGCTAGCAGACCTCTGGTTTTGGGACCATCAACACATCTTGAGAAAAAGGGATGACCTAGCATGGAAGGGGATGAAACTCTACATACCAGAATCTGTATGCACACTAGTCCTCCAGAGGAGCCACGACACAAAACTGGCAGGCCACTTCAGGTTCTTAAAAACTTTACACTTAGTATGGAGGCAATTCTGGTGGGCTAGCATAAAGAAAGAACTGGACAGTTATGTGAAGAGTTGCACCTCTGCACCGCAATGAAAAAATGACCCAGAACCCGCTCCCCCCCCCAGACTGCTACAAACAGTAGAAAAGCCAACAAGGCCATGGGAGGAGATCGCAAAGGACTTCATAGTGGAATTGCCAAAAAGTGGAGGGAACACAGTGATCTGGACTGTAATATGTTTACTCTCCAAACAGGCACACTTCATACCTTGCAGCGGACAATCCTCAGCCCACCAGTGGACCAAGCTGGTCCTGAAGCACATCTACCTCCTGCATGGAGTACCACAAAAAATTATCTCAGACAGAGTGGTCCAGTTCATGGCTAAGTTCTGGAGGGAGTTCCTGTAGTCTATTGGGTCATCCCAGGACTTTAGCTCAGTCTTTCATCCAAGCACCAATGAGAGGGGAAGAGGGACTGAATGCCATGGTAGAGCAGTACCTGAGGTCCTAAGTGAATTATCAGCAGTCCTATTGGGCAGACCTCCTGCCTTTTGCGGAGCCAATAATGCTGTTCACAGTAGCATGAGATTAACTCCCTTCAGAGTAGTGAGTAGTATGGACTTCGTCCCAATGCCTGAGTATCCAAGGGATCCTCCTCATCAGTCAGCTTGATCGATTGGATGTCAACAGTGAAAGCAACTTGGGAGAATGTTAAACAAGCGCTAGCTAAAGCAGCACAGACCTATAAGAAACAGGCAGACCAACACCAAACCCCGCAATGGCCATTCCAGTTGTGGGAGGAGGTCTACCTCTTCACAAAATATCTGAGGCTAAAACTCCCTAGTAAGAAACTGGGGCCAAAGTTTATAGGACCATTTCCCATAGTAAAGATCATCAATCCAGTCATGGTACAATTGAAATTGCCCTGATTGCTAGGGAAGATACACTCGGTATTCCATAGTAGCCTCTAAAAACCCCTGGTCAGATCAACCCTGAGGCCCTACCTCATGAGCCCCCAAGACTCCATGGTCATAGGAGGCCAAATCCATTATGAGGTGCAGTGAATCCTCGATTCGAGGTGGCACAGGAGACAACTCCAATATTTAATCAAGTGGAAGGGGCATCTTATCAGAGGCATCTTGGGTAAAGAGTAGGAATGTCCAGGCTGATCACCTTATAGCAAGATTCCATGCAGAAAATCCAACCAAGCCTGAGGGGGGCCACAACCCTAAATTCTATACCTGCAATCAATTTGTTTTTTGCTTTGTACAGATCACCTTCTGTACAAGTGAGGGGAGCCAAATGTCAACTCATAAAGCATTTCTATGCCTGCTATAGAGTTGCCATAAACAAGGGGAGGGAGGAAATCTGAAGGGGCAGTGCGGGAGTTTAAAATCAAGGGGAGGGAGGAAATCTGAAGGGGCAGTGCGGGAGTTTAAAATCAAAAGTACATTCCAACACTTATCTTACAAAAATTGTAGCTAAGCTACCGGATTTTTCTGCCTGCAAAAATCCTTAATTGAAGAACATGATTGATGACACCCAGCCTGTGAATGTGCTTAATTGGAGAATCTGATTTATGACACATCCAGCAGGGAGGGGGGAAACAGGGTCTCAGGTGACTGTAAATTGTATATGTCAGAGTTGGCTTCATACAGGTTAATGCCGGACATGTTGCTCCTAATAAATCTTTTGGTTTCGTTTGAAGCTTGGCTTGAGGCTCATGATTCAATTAGGACAATCTCCGGAATCCTGACAATGAGAATGTTTCCGTGTTTGTGTGTAAGTATAGATATGTGTGAACACACATCCTAGATCATACACAAACTCATTTATCTGTCTCTCCAGTTATCCAAATTTAGCAGCTGTCTATCTGAAGCCCCAAATAGCAGCCAATGACAAGGAAATAAATTGTGGAGAGAAAGACAGTCTTTCAGCTTGCAGAACAAATAAACAAATCCCCAAACAGACATTTGGCAACACTTGCCAATTTACACATCTAGTTGCCTGGCTGTAGCCCAACCAATTTCGATTTTCTTCTGCACTGCAGTAATTGCTTAAACAAAGAGTTTACTGCTAACTTAGTTACAGAAGCTCAGGCAGTTGACTGAAAGAGGTGTTCTGCTCACATGCCACATGAACAAATGCAGAATTATCAGAAGTCTTCTACAGAAAGAACATGGCTTCCACCTTCCAAACTTGCAGGTCCTGTCAAACAGGTGTAAAAGACACCTTGAGTATCTTTTTTTTAATTCATCTTTGCAAGTTTTGGTAGGAGCCCTCTTGTTCTAACCTTGTTTTCAGGGTCTACTAAAGAATGCTGTTATTCCCAGAGGCAGCAACAGATTCTAATTCACCTGTATTTAAGCAAATAGGTCTGGATTTATCTTACCAGGGTGGATGGGAAATGATTTGGGTTTAAATGGATTTGGAAGGTAGAGCATTTCAGACATAGGAATACAGTAAAAGAAAGGCAAACATAATTAATAGATTTAGGCATTTTCTTTATTTTTGTTAGCTTTGCAATGCAGTTTTAGAGTGTGTTTAGGAATTGAGAGATTCATTTGTATCAGAAAAGAAGAGAGGGAGTTTTCAAATTTTGCAGCACTGAGACTTCCCCAGATGAAATATAAATAAAATGAATGATATCACATGGGTTAGGTTAGGGTAAATTCCTCACTGATTTTCTATAGATAATAAGGTGTTGGTAGTCACCTTTAAAGCACTTCATGGCTTGGGACCCGGGTACTTACGGGACCACCTGCTGCCACCATCGGCCTCCCGCCGGCCAGTGCACTCCCACAGGGTGGGCCTCCTTGGGGTGCCGTCGCCTGGACCATGCCACTGGTGGCCCCGAGGGTGCAGGCCTTCTCTGTGGGGGCACCCTCCTCTGGAATGAATTATCTCCAGAGATGCGAGCCATTACTGATCTGTAAACCTTCCGGCGCGCACTAAAAACCCATCTCTTCCAACAGGCCGGTCTGGCCTAGTACCAATTATTAGGGTTTTAAAATTTTTAAAAAAATTTCCCGGTAATTTTAACTTTTCTATCTTGTTTTTACTGTTTTTCTCAGCCATTAATTTAATTCTTTTAAATCTTTTTAAAATTCTATTTATTGTGGGTTTTTTTTATCTTGGCTGTACTCCACCCCGAGTCCCATTGCGGGAGAGAGGGGCGGTATAAAAATTTAATAAAATGAATAAATAAATAAATAAATAAATAATTTTAATCTTCAATGAAAGATAAATATAATCAACGATAATTGTAGTCTTTAATCAAGCCTGACAAGTTTGGACAGTGTTCCTTTTTCCTTGTGCAATCCTGATAGGTTTTTTTTTAAATGGTGACACAATTCCAGCTTGCCTATGATACCCCCAGAGCGTTTGAGCCAGAGTGTTTGACTTATACAATAATTGCTTTCAGCATGCGACTTTCACTGAAACTCTCTTCTCCTTGGAAAAGAAAAGATGTCAAATGACCATTTTCATTCATCAAAGAGAGTAAGAGTCAGTCAGGATTTTTTTCCCCTCCCCGGGACATTTTTCTTCCAGCACTATCATTTCATTTTTTTAATATGCAGCTCCACTGATTTGCTGCTGCATTTTCTAGATGAGAATTGTACGAAGTCATTCTTCAGCCTGATCTAACAGGACAAGAGGACTTCAATAATTTCCCCCAAGATTTCAGAAGGATTTTGCCATGTGCTTATAACAGCCAGCAAAGAATTGTGACTTTGCTTGATTCATTTATCCGGGGTGCTGAAAAGGGCTCTGATACCTTGCTTGCAGGTATAAAGTGGTGTGGATTTTCTCTGACCCGCAAATGGCTGGCACAGGCTTTTCAAACAGTCCTTCTTTGTCCAAAGGCAATAAATAGATAAGGGTGAACCAAAATTGCTGTTTCAATAGGAGAGAAGCAACATGGAAATTTGTCACATTTGGGGTGCATGTAGGCATTCTTATTTTCTTTTTCTTTTTTTAAAAGTTTTTTATTTTTATAACAAAAACAACAGATAAAGCCATCTTTCAAATATAAGTGTGTTGGTGGGGTACATATATCTTGTGCATATAATAATATTTCTTATTGAGTTTACCTTCATTATTATAGTCAACATTATATATCCTCATATCATTATTACATTGTCATTTTTTTATTTCAATTTCAAACTATCCATAAAGGCAAATTCCAAATCTTACTAAATTATATTCATATTAACGTTTATTCAAAAATAATCAATTTTAGTATTTCACTATTAATACAATATCCTTTAATTTCTTACTCTATTTTCTAGCCATCCATAAAATAACTCCCAAATCTTACAGTACTCCTTTTCTTCTTGCTCTCTAATTGCTAATGTTAATCTACTCATTTCTGCACATTCCATTATTTTCTTAATCACCTCCTCCTCCATCAGAATTTTCTCATTTTTCCAATTTTGAGCAAATACAATTGTAGCTGCAGTTAATACATTAATAATGAAATATGTTATTTCTTTATTATAGCTTTCAGGCAAAATCTGCAGTAAAAATATCTCAGGTTTTAAGTCTGTGTGTTGTTTTATCATTTTTCCCAACCATGTGTGTATTTTAGTCCAATACCTTTTAGCTTTTGTGCATGTCCACCACATATGGTAGTGTGATCCAGGTATCTGATGACACTTCCAGCATTTCACCAATTTATCTTTAAACATATTTGCTAGTCGTGTTGGGGGTAAGTGCCACCTGTAAAACATTTTACACAAATTCTCTTTATAGGCTGTTGACATTGTTAATTTATCGTTTCTAGTCCATAATTGCTGCCATTTATCCAAATCTATCCCATATCCAAAAATTTTCCCCCAAACAATCATTGTTTCTTTAACCTGTTCTTCTAGTTTCGTTCCTAATAAATAGCCATACAATTTTTTAGTCATCTTCTCTTCAGTACCTGTCAAGATTTTATCTAATTCAGTCAATTCTTTGTAAAATCCATCTATCTTTTTCATATCTAGAATGTATTTGCATATATGAATACCAAGTCATATTTACCCCTTGTTCATCTAATTCTTGTTTTGTTTTGAGTTCATCCTTTTCATTTAAAACATCATTATATCTAACAATATGTTCCATTTGAAAAATGTTTGGATACACAAATACCTCCATTGTTGATAACCAGACTGGTATTTTCAAATAATGTTGTTCCCTTATTTTCTCCCATGTTGACAATAAAGCATCTCGAATATAATGTCTTCGAAAATAACCATGTGTCTTACTTTTCTTATACCATAAAAATGCATGCCACCCCAATTGTAGATCGTGCTCTTCCAATATTAACAGCCTAGTATTTCTTAGAGTAATCCATTCTTTCAACAGGCATTCTTTTTTTTTCAAAGAGAGATAAGGTGTAATTCTTTGCAGGTCTACTCATATTTCGGTCCTGTTTAAGTCTGCGTGGGACTGTGGCCTTATGGGCTCTCCACCCATCAACAAAATGATTTAAATTTTTTTTAAAATATTAATTTATTATTGGCACAATTATATGAAATAAATTCACCATATGAATTGATTAATACTAAGAAAATATTAACATGAATTTAGGCAAACTCTGGAAGACAGAGGAGCACAGAGGAACCTGGTGTGTCATGTTCCCTAGGGTCCCGAAGAGTCAGGTATGACTTAGTGACAACAAACAACAAAGATAAAATATTAATTATTAATTACTAAAAATAAACTTTACATGCTTGTTTCCTGACATGTGGTGTAGATCTGGAAGCCATAGCATGGGCCTGATGATGTCAATAATACACAGTTCATCATGTGCACCCCCTCCTCATACATCTCAGACTGAAAATATGAAAAATTGTAATATATCCCTTTTGACAGTTTTTGGACTTTAAGACCAGCTGATGAAGTGCAAGGGTTCCAATGGACAGAGAACAATAGAAGGTACAGTTTCTTCTCATGCCTTCATCTTCTCTTTCCATCATGTCTATTCTGAGTACAATAGCTATCTGTAATCAGACAGCACATCACAATGTTGAGCAAGCCAGTTGGACTTGCCACATTTTCCTTCAAGCTAACCTTCAGCTAGGCAGGAAGTGAAGCAAATATAGAATCAATCTGTAACAACAATCTTTAAAGTGACAATTAGAACTAGAATTCAGAAGAAATTTCCTGACAGTGAGAATAATTAGTCATAGAACGGCTGTGGATGTTCCATCACTGAACATTTTCAAGAAGAGATTAGATAGCCATTTGTCCTGAATGATATAGTGTTTCCTGCCCAAGCAGAGGGTTGGATTAGAAGATCTTCAGGGTCTCTTCCAATCTGAGCTGCTGCTTGTGTTTTTGCTTATATTACGTTGAAAGAATCTACAAATGGTATTGTAAATTTTACTCATATTATGTTTATAAAAAAGTTAATGATCCTGCTGGACTTGAATTTCTGCTGCAAACTTTAACATTCTCACTGTCAGGAGATTTGTCCTTGGTTCTAGGTTGCTTCTTTTCCTTGATTAGTTTCCATCCATTGTTTCTTGTCTTGCCTTCTGGTGCTTTGGAAAATTCCTTCCTTCTTCTATTTTGCCCACAACAACCACCCTGTGAGGTGGATTGGGCTGAGAGAGATGGACTGGTCCAAAGGCACCAGACATCTTTCATGCCTAAAGCAGGACTAGAGCTCACCAAGTGTTTGGCTCCAAATCACTCAGTTTTGTTGTGTGCCTAAGACATGACTAAAGTCACAATTTCCTGGTGATTGGTCCAGAGCCACTCAGCTGCTTTCATGCCTAACTGGGATGAGAGAGAGAGAGAGAGAGAGGGAGGGAGGGAGGGAGGGAGGGAAGGAAGGAAGAAAGAAAGAAAGAAAGAAAGAAAGAAAGAAAGAAAGAAAGAAAGAAAGAAAGAAAGAAAGAAAGAAAGAAAGAAAGAAAGAAAGAAAGAAAGAAAGAAAGAGGGAAGGAAGGAAGGAAGGGGGGAGGGAGGGAGGGAGGAAGGGAGGGAGGAAAAAGAAAGAAAAGAAAGATAAAAGAAAGAATATTTTTTTACATAAACTATCAAACTCCCAGGAACTAAACCCCTATACACTTGAACTGGTCCAAGGGTATAAGTTCTCTTGTTATCTGTGCCATGGGGATCAGTAGCTAAGCATATTGGATTTTTTATTCTCTACTGTACTCAGAGGCCACCCTTTACTAGTCCTATAGGAGTTTTGACTCTGAATTTACAAAGTTGCTCAGATTTTGGAAAGGGTTTTCAGATGCCATGATGCATTGATACCTACAAGGATCAGAATAGCACAGTCAATGACACTCCCTGTGTGAAAAATGAATGAGGCTCTAGAATGGGTGTTGCATTTAAAGAATTAAGGACCCCTCATTTCAATCCTGAGCTACAAATATTCTCCTTTATTGGTAAGCAGAAGTTTTGCCCATAATTATTGATTGTGTAAAAAGGCATTTCTAAACATTACACAAAATTGTATAATTGTTATTACTACATCTGGTTTCTTCCTCTTGGTTGGGCATTTTCCCACTAATGACTTCATAGAAACCCCCAGCAATCCCCAAAGTGATATAAAACCCCTTTTCATCAATATCATTTTGGTGGAACAATTTTTGAATGAGTCTAGAAAAGACTACCAATTGCTAGTGCAGAAATTGTCTAAAAGGAGGAGCACATTGATTCTGAAAACCATCTGCCTCTGCTCTTTTCCCTTGGGTTGCTAAATAGATATTATAAAGTTATAAAGATTGGTCACTGAGTAGGGAGAAATGGCTCAAAGCAAATCATGAGGGGGGGAGGGAGCAAGTGGGAGGAAAAGGAAAGAAGAAAGACGAGAAGAAGGAGGAGGAGAAGGGAGACTAGAAGAAGAAGAGAGACGAGGAGGAGGACTCACATCTGATCTATGTAGAACAACTATTCTGAGATTATATGTGACTCTGTCTTGTCTCTCTTCTTCTTCTTCTTCTTCTCCTTCTCCTTCCTCCTCTGATTTGCTTTGAGCCATTTCTCCCTACTCAGTGACCAATCTTTATAACTGAGCTGTCTCAATTGGCTAGTTGATATGAGAAAACAGCTATATGGTTGTATAGGCTATGTTGTTTTTTGAGAAAAATGGAGTCACCCAGCCAGCCCTGTACTCAGCAGAAGAAAGGCCTTCTTCCAAGGGCTTCAAATGGCTTTTCATTTGTAATTCAGATGAGAAATGTCACTCTGGATCTTTGCAGAGCCTTTATCGATCTTTGTTTTTAAAAAAGGAAAACAATACAATGTTTTGAATTAAAGAGAAAAGGAATAAGAAAATGAAAAAGAAAAGAAGGAAAAGTTAGAAAACAAAGAAAAAGTAATAAAGGAATGGATTCTGATCTTCGTAATAATAGTTATAAGTGTACATATATTTTACATCTCTAATAACTCTCCTCTTTCCATAATCTGCCTTTCTAATCATCAAATCCATAAATCAGCAATTCATGTTTTTCTTTTTACAGCAAAAAAAAAAACATCCATGAAGAGTTTCAATCATTAATAAATGTAACTGCTTAGAGAGGGCTGTAAAGCAATATAAAGAGGTATATACTGTAAGTCTAAGTGCTAGTTAATTTTGCCATCTCTTCTACTTCACCAACCATTCCTCCATTGTGAGTATTTCAAAATCTTTCCATTTTGGCACATATAATAGTGTTGCAGGAGTAATCATACACAAAAATTACCCTCCACGGTTCTTCTCTAATTTCTGTCTATTAATCCCAACAAAATAGTTCTAGTTTCAGTTAAATATTTGTCTTTAAATTTTTTTGCATTTGTATGTATTTAAACCTAACTTTTTCTGGCTTTCTTACAAGTTCACCAAGCATCATAAAAATGACTTTTCACGCTGTCCATATTTCCAACATAAAATTGAAGCATCTTTATACATTTTATATAATTTTTCAGGAGTCATATACCAACTGTACATCATTTTGTAAACATTCTCTTTTAAATTATATTATAGTGAGATAGAGCCTTTATTGATCAGATTTGTATACCGCTGCAATAAAAAAAAACCTCTTGGCAGTTCACATACATCAAGAGAAAAGCAATAAAACAGCCACAGTGAAAGAATATAAAAAGAATTAATCAAAAGTGACATAACCATCGATCGGTCAGCCCAAAGGGGTCAGTTCATCTTCCCAAAGGACTCTCTGATATAATTCAGTTTTTAATAGCTTGGGGAAAGTTAATGGAATGGTGGTGAAGAGCAGATGCACCCACAAAAAAGTCATGCCTACCAGTCTCAACCCCTCGTGGTTCTCCTGGGATGTCCAAATCTGGCAGGCTAAAATTAAGTGGCGAAGGTGATCCTACATATTTTCTGGTGCCAAGTCATGGATGGCTTTCCAAACCAACATTCTGAATTTCAGAGAGATGCTAGTTGGCAGCCAGTGAAGAGTCTGGAGGTCCAGTGTCATCTGTTCATATTGGCAGGTGCTCATTAACAATGGAGCTACAAAATTCTGAACCAGTTGAAGTTTCTAAATGGCCTTCCAAAGAAATCCATGGAGACTGTATGATAATGAGGACAAGTGTTAAATTGACTTTGTGCTTTTACATACAGAAGTCTCTCTTCCAGTGAATACACAGGAAATATTGATAATCTCTTCTAGGATCAACTCAAGCTTTATCCTACATTTTCCATAGTCCAGTACCCCTGTAAATACCTCTGTAATTGTAGTTCCAAAGCAAAGCTGTTTTTAAAATTAAATATCAAAATCAAATCTAGACCAGTATCTGTTAAACAGCGAGAGGTCAAATAATTTTAATTTTGTCTGTTTTGACAATTTGATTCTTATACCTCCAAATGCACTAATAAGTATGGGAAAAACTTCTGCTTACCGATAAAGGAGAATATTTGTAGCTCAGGATTGAAATGAGGGGTCCTTAATGCTCTTTGAGCTTGGTTGTTATCTTGCAGACATTTCACTAGCAGTGATGATGTTACCTAGTTAGGGTAAGGAAAAGTCTGCAAGAAAACAACCAAGCTAAGAGAGCACTAAGGATCCCTGAAACCTGAAATAAATGTTTGTTTTTAAATTATGAAGTTCTGATATTTTACAGTCTTTTCCAGTTCTTTTTGTGCTACTCTAATATCATTTTGGGTGGTCTTATCTATAGGTGGAACTTGCTTTGTGATGAAAAACAAAAACATATCCCTACCTAATAGCTTATGTTCCTGTTATGGATTCTGGTGCAATTTAATCATTACAGAAATCTAATAAAGGAGAATATTAGTAGCTCAGGGTTGATATGAGGGGTCCTTATGCTCTCTGGGCTTATTTGTTATCTTGCAAAAGTTTCATTCCCCAAACTAGGTAACATCATAGCACTGATAGTTTGGGTAATGAAACGACTTCAAAAAACCAAGCAAACTCAGAGAGCACCAAGGAGCCCTCTTATAGACATCTGTTTTGAGCTTCTTAAACATATTTAAAGTGATTAGCCTAAGCCCTAGCATTTTAATATATTCATAAAAATCTGATTTAGCCAGTAAAAATACATGAAAGTATCTTTCAGAAGAAAATAGTAAGTGAAGAGCCCTTAGTAATGGCTGTAAAAATGAATGAAGACAGTAAAAGCTGTGTGTTTTAATTAGACTGTTCTACTAGTTGGAGCTTATCTAATATTTAAAGGCTTCCTGACATCCATTTCCAGCTTTAACAGAGTAAAACGAGGGTAGCAAGGATATTTATAGTCCAAAGACAAGTTGATGGTTACAATTTGGGGTGGGGGGGTATTAAGCATTCCAGATTTTGCTTGCTACATTGAGCTTCAGTGATCATGCTTTCTTGTGATCCTCACCATGGGAGTATCTATTTCTTGATATATCTTAAGAGGAAAGAAGGCATGGAAAAGAGTAGAGGATGGAGCATTTTAAGGGAAGAAAGTGGTATCTTTTCGTGCACTTAACGTAAAAATCACAGTGCCCTAGGCAGACATGGTTCAGGTGTGTAGGATGAAAAGAGAGAAGAATGGAAGTTGTGTTTTTTCTTCTCACAGTGCTAAAATGATGTCCTCTCATCACTGTAGGATTTTTAGGCAAAAGCCCTGGGCCCACTTGGCAGACAGGAAAGATCCCAAACATTGCCAAGCATTTTGAATTAAATGATATAACACATACATCATTAAGTCAGTTTGTAAACTTCTGCATTTCCTAATAGAATTCAAGTTCATCTAGTAACATCAGTTGGTGGGAGATCCTAGGACTGTAAGGTCCTTAACATTCTCTGAGCTTGGTTGTTTCTTTACAAATGTTTCATTATCCAATTAAGTGATATCATGAGTGCTACAAGGGAGTTGGGTGGGGCGGTTGTCCTCTATACACAGTGGCTTGCTCTGCCAGTGTTGGTGGAAGTATTCTTGGTGGTTTCTTGATCTAGGATATCTAAGAATAAGAAATCGATCCTCCATTCAGTAACTCATTCAAGATGTTCATTGCAAACAGTAGAATAGGAAACTCTACTGATATGTGAATTGTTAAAAAAAAAAACAAGAGGTGAGGCATAACTGAGGGATATTTGAAAAACCGCCTATCCTTGGATACATCTACCTGTCCCATCAGATCCCGCAGAAGAGATATGGCATGGGTCTCATCTATTAAGGAATCTGACAAGACTCAGGAAAACAGCACTGATCTTCTGATTCTGAATATCTGGCCTTTAGGAAGGACCTGAAAATGTGGCTGTGCCACCATGCTTGTGTGTGTGTGTGGGGGGGGGGGTGCCTGGCAATATGATAAGAAATTTCTTAAAATTAAAGTAGGTATTTCCTTTCTAAAGCTAAGCAAGTTTAGAAATTAAGTGTCTTCCTACTATGTGACTTTAGTAACTTTTTGCAAAGACTGGAAAGTGGAAAGTCTGATTAGCTTGGAACAATGTGGAAAATCTACATAGTTCAAATAGAGATCTAGAATTTACACTGAGGATTGCTCATTCATTATTGATTGGAAGAGGAATCCTCAACTATTTTAAGCGCTGATGTTTTGACACCTTGTGGCAACTATTGCAGAGCTGTTGACTGTAGACCAATGAATCTTTTCTCTAACAGAGGTTAATAATGCAACCCCTGGCTGCAAATACATTATTCATGTGAATAAAAAAGCATCTCAGCTTGAGACTAATAGGCTTCCTCAAGTATTGGAGGTACCAACATTTCCCCAAACATATTCACTTCCAGCTTAATGTTAATATTGGGTGCAATTTGCCTAGTGGTCAAGTGTGTGCTATTTTAATTCAAGGTGGTGCACAGTTGGAAGGTTATAGCCTTTCAAGAGCAACATTAACTTATTCTCAGATAGGCTGGAAATGACAGACCATCCCAGAAATTTTTTCGAGTGTCCCAAAATGTTTCCTGAGTACTCCAGAAACACACTTTTGAGTCGGTTTCTATTTGCAATCTTAATCAACTACAACGTTGACACCCATTTGTATTTAAAAGAATTGTTTGTCTTCCTGATACAGCAGGCAGCTCATTGAGTGATTATATTCAAGGTTGTAATTATGAGGATTAAATCAAGAACAATCTTCAAGTGCAACAAAATGATTGGAAGGCTGGAGTCTAAAATGTACAAATAATGGTTATAAGAATTGGGTATGTCTAGTCTATTAAAAAGGACTAGGGGTGACATGATAACAGCTTCCTGTATTTGAGGAGCTGCCACAAAGAAGAGAAGGTCAACCTATTTTCCAAAGGACCAGAAGGCAAGGCAAGAAGCAATGGATGGAGACTAATTAAGGAGAGAAGCAACTTAGAACTAAGGAGGAATTTCCTAACAGTGAGAACAGGTAACCAGTAGAATGCTTCCACCATCTCCCTAAAATTGTAAGTATTCCACACTGGAGGTTTTCAAGAAGAGCCTAGACAACCATTTGTCTGGTATGGTTGATCGGAATTTAGATTTGAAGACCTCCAATGTCCCTTCCACCTTGGTTATTCTGTTAATAAAAAGAGCATGTAACAAGGATTGCAAGTGGACTTAGTTTTTGCAGTCCCCCAAACAATTTTTTTAATGATCTTACAGATAATTTGTTCATGCTACTTGTTGCTGTTCTATATTTGCGTACTCACCTGCAATTGGTCGATCCAACGGTGGGAAACTTGAACAGCTGTCATTGGCCGACGAGCCACGAGCAGCCGACATAAGAGAGGCTGTTGTGGTTCCGCCAGCGCTCAGTCCTAGGAAATAAACAGAAAGAACCCGATCAACTGGAGTGCGAGTGTCTCATTTTCCCACCACAGAACACTGGCGACGAAGGTGGGATCTGAGACAAAAGAATCCAGTTGAGTACATGGCCACGAAGTTCAACCGAGGCACGATGTCCGGCAACAACTCGCCACCCGCGCAATTCAACCCAGCCAAAGAAGAATGGCAATCCTACGTAGACCAATTTCTAATGTTCCTGGAGAGCAGCAATCTAAACGGAGTCTCAGAACACAGAAAAAGAGCTGGCTTCCTCACCCATTGCGGACCTGCAGTATTCCGGATGGCAAAGGCACTGGCTGCACCCACGGACGTTAAAACAATAACGTGGCTGGAATTGGAGAAGCTTCTCTGGGCTCACTATGCACCAACCATATCGAGCCTAATAAAGAGACACGAATTCTATCTGAGGAATCAAAGGGAGGACGAGAGCATCACCGATTTTGTGGCAGCCCTGCGGGACATTGGCGGAGAATGTGAGTTTCTAAATTTTAACGAGGCACTGAGAGACCGCGTGATCCTCGGACTAAAAGACCTCACATTACAAGGCCGTTTGCTAATCCGACCTAAAATCACCATGAAGGAAGCAATAGAAGAAGCCACTGCCGCAGAAGCCACCCACAAATCGGCCGCAACGATGAAAAGAATTAATAAAACAGTGGGGAATAACAGTAAGGAGCCACCGAAACCAGAAGTGGACAAAGAGACAACCACCACACACCATAAGGACGTCAAATCGGGGACCGGAAGTGAGGAGGATGACGAAGAAGAGGTATACCATCTACGATCGGGGAAAAACAGAAGGGAACGGAGCGGGAGAAAAACCGAATTTGAGTGCGCTAGATGCGGGGGAAACCATCCACGCTCGGAGTGCCGATTCAGCGACGCTATCTGCAAGAAATGCAATAGGAGAGGACACCTAGCAAGGGTATGCCATTCCAGGAATAATTACAGCCCCTGACAGAGATGGAGCCCACCTCAAAGGAATAAAGAAAGAGATAGGAAATCTGAGAGCCGTTGGAGCCACAAGGGGTGGAACAAAAGAGACAGGGAAACATCATATAGGAAGGAAGAAACCTACCAAACCGTGACCATTGGTCACTCAGATGCAAGAAATGCAAGGAAAGTCCATATACAAGTGGAAATAGGACAGAAATGCGAGATGGAAGTGGATTCAGGGTCATTTCTCTCCATGGTATCATAGGAGACCATAAAAAAATTAATCCCTGACATACAACGAGAAGAATTGGAAACCCAAGACCTGACTCTTAAAGATTATCAGGGAAACAGAATCCCGGTGGTGGGAGTAGGACATTTTAAAATTAACTTCAAGAGCCACACAGAAATCCTGCCACTAACCATCGTTGACCGGAACAGACCCAGTTTACTGGGACTAGAATGGTTCGCGCCATTAGGGATTGGAGTGACGGGCATAAACCAAATCGACGACACAGACTGGGAGGAGGACCTCGTAAGGGAGTTCCAGGACATATTCAGCGGTGAGCTGGGCAAGTATTGGGGAAACCCGATCTCATTTAATTTAAATCCTAACATAGCCCCAATAAGACTCAAGGTGAGACGCGTCCCTTTTGCACTAAAACCCAAAATCGATGAGCAGTTAGACAAACTCATAAAACAAGGGGTATTAGAACCAATAGACCATGCAAAGTGGGAAACACCTATTGTAACCCCCATTAAACCAGATGGATCGATAAGAATTTATGGGGACTATAAGGCAACCCTGAATCACGCTTTACAACAAACCGCATACCCAGTCCCGGTAGTCCAACATTTATTACATTCTATCAGGGGGGGCGGGAATTTTTCGCAAAATTAGATTTGGCCCAAGCCTATCAACAACTACCGGTGGATAATCAAACGGCCGAAGCACAAACTATTGTAACACATCGGGGAGCGTTTAAATGCAATCGATTACAATTTGGGGTTAGCGTAGCCCCCGGGATATTCCAATGCTTAATGGAATGCCTTCTACAAGGAATAAAAGGAGTAATACCTTATTTCGACGATGTACTAATAGCAGCCAAAGACAAAGATCAGTTAAAAGACCGCCTAAGACAAGTACTCACAAAATTAAAAGGGGCAGGACTGAAAGTAAAAAAGGAAAAATGCAAACTTGTAACTAACAAGGTAGAATTCCTGGGGTACCTCATATAGATGGAGATGGCATTCACCCCACCAAAGGAAAAATCCGAGCAATCAAGGAGGCACCCGTTCCGAACAACAAAGAGTAATTACAAGCATTTTTAGGACTCATTAACTTTTATAATGTGTTCTTGCCGCAGAAAGCGACGGTAGTGGAACCCCTATATAGATTGCTCAACAAAGAGGCGTCCTGGAAGTGGGGAAAGCGGGAAAAGACAGCGTTCCAAGAGGTAAAAAACCTCATTACATCCAGCAAGATACTGATCCAGTATAACGAAACACTTCCCATAACCTTAACCTGCAGCGCATCACCTTTCGGCGTGGGGGCAGTTCTCAGCCACATCTTGCCGGATGGAAGGGAAGCACCCATAGCATTTTACTCTAAAACCCTGTCCAAAGCTGAGAGAAATTACAGCCAACTCGATAAAGAAGCGTTGGCCGCGATATCAGGAATAAAAAAGTTTCATGAATATCTGTATGGGAGAACCTTCTCATTAATCACTGATCACAAGCCACTATTGGGGATCCTAGCAGGAAATAAGGCAACACGTCACATTTTGTCACCACGAATGACGAGATTGTCCGAGTTCCTGGCCACCTACAGCTACAATTTAATTTACAGGCCAGGAAGCACCATAACCCATGCTGATGCATTAAGCCGTTGCCCGTTACTGGATATAGACAATGACCCTGCGCCGAGCACATTGACTCTCCAAATGGAAACCCTACCAAATCTACCTATAACAGCTAGACACATTGCCAGAGAAACTACTAAAGACAACACGCTGAACAAAATCGCAGCATGGATAAACAAGGGATGGCCAGAATCAGGGACCAAGGAAAGAATGAAAACTTTTAAAAACAGACAAACTGAACTTTCACTCCTAAAAGGATGCATACTTTGGGGGGATCGGGTCACTATACCAAATAAGCTAAGAGAAAAAATATTGGACCATTTACATGAAGGACACCCGGGTATAGTGAAGATGAAAGCTTTGGCCAGAAGCTATGTATGGTGGCCGGGGTTAGATAAAAACATAGGGGAGTGGGTAGTGAGTTGTAAATGTTGCCAGGAATCCAGACCCGCACCCCCACAGGCACCAGTTACAGAATGGGAAATACCCAGGGGACCGTGGTCGAGAATACATATCGATTTTGCGGGACCAACAAGGGGATATATATTCCTAATAATTGTGGATGCTTACTCCAATTGGTTGGAGGTCAGCATCATGCAATCCACCTCCACAGACACAGTGATTAAGAAACTCCGAACATTATTCGCAACACACGGATTGCCGGATGTATTCGTATCTGATAACGGGCCACAGTTCACGTCAATGTCATTCGAAGGGTATTTGGCTAGCCTGCATATAAGACATGCTCTAACCGTGCCAGCACATCCGGCAGTGAACGGGCAAGCAGAACAAATGGTTCGTTTTACAAAAGATACACTTAAAAAATTGGGAGAGATACAAGAAAAAATAGATAAGCTATTAACCATACAACACATGACGCCAAACACAACAACTAACAAAAACCCAGCAGAACTATTAATGGGTAGGAAACTAAGATCACATTTAGACAGATTACACCCCACCTACTGCACAGAGAAACCAACAGATTCCTCCAGCAAACACCGGATATTTAATACAGGGGACTTAGTATATGCAAAGAACCTTTCAGAGGGCCCGTTGTGGATACCGGCAACTATCACACAGGTAACGGAACCCCGGTCTTACAGACTAGTCACCTCAGACAACAGGGACTGGAGGAGACACATAGACCAATTGAGATCACGAACACTACGGGGAGACACTGACAGACCAGGAGGAGAAGGGGGAGACCCTTCAAAAACACAAGAAGGGGGAGACCCTTCAAACACACATCAACAACGAACAAATAAACACAGGCAGGAAGGGGGAGACCCTTCTGGCTTAAACCAAGAACAAGAGGATGAACAACCCCAAGCAATAGAATACACCCTAACACTTTCATAATCACCACTGACACAAGCCTCGGTCGAAGTTTGCAACTACGCACCTGCAGCCGAAGAGAGAAACATCTCGAGCGACGTGGAACAAGCACGAGAAAAACTGCTGCCAGAAAGAAACCTTGGAGGGAGCGGCCTAGCCAACACAACCAACCGAGCGAGGCCCGGCAGGAGCGGCCTCTACTTTCCAGGAGGTTCCACGGGAAGAGATGGAGAAATCAACAGGTCCATCCGCATCGGCCACTGTCGAACTCATGACTGATCTGTGCAGGTCTAGTCGGAACCATAGGAGCTCCGCCTACTTACGTGACTACGTAACCTAGGGGGGTTCCTGATTGGTCGGACTAAACCAAGTGGGGAGGGGTGTTCTATATTTGCATACTCACCCGCAATTGGTCGATCCAACGGCGGGAAACCTGAACAGCTGTCATTGGCCGACGAGCTGTGAGCAGCCGGCATAAGAGAGGCTGCTGCGGTTCCACTGGCGCTCAGTCCTAGGAAATAAACAGAAAGAACCCGATCAACTGGAGTGCGAGTGTCTCATTTTCCCGCCACAGAACAGTTGCCATCTTGTCTTCCACAGTCTCCATCTGTTCATTTCTTTCTTCTAAAAGAACACTTGGGTAATTTGGCAGTGCTCATTATCCAATGCTCAGTAATGTGTTTTACGAAAATATTGAAATGGCATCTTAATACCAATGCCTCAAGACATGGGTGCCATTCTTCCACTGAGAAATATCACTCACCTCTAAGCATAAGTACTTTATCATCTAGCAAACAATCCCAGAAATTTTATCTGAAAGTCAACCTCAACTCACATTCCATTCCAAAAAAAATTAAAGGGATCCCACCCTAATGAGGTTCCCAAAATACTGAAAATCTGGTTATTTCCCTGGTTTCCCTTTTTCTGGACACCCCTCTTTTCCTTCTTTTATTTTATTGTTCTATTTTTTTAACAGACTTGATAAACTCCCAAACTCATTTGGGATTCAGTTGCTCCTTAAATGAGTATATTTCAACCTTGGCAGCTTTAAGATATAGAGGCTTCACCTCCCAGAATTCCCTAGCCAATCTAAGGAAATTGAGGAATTGAAGTCCACACATCTCAAAGTTGCTGAGTTTAAGGCTGTTAAACACTGCCTTAAATTTTTGTAAATAAATAGAGTTTGGGGGGGAATGACATTAAATGTAATAACACAGATCTTGAACTAAAGTAAGAGTATACCATATAAAACTCTGTCTAAAACTCCATGGGTCAATTTTTGAGAACAGGCAGCACAGCTTCCCATAATACTGGAGTGGAGATTTCAGAAAAAGTGAAGATGGTGACTCCAACTGCAAGTGAGATCTCTCCAGTGTAGAAATGCTATGAAAAGAAGGGTACAATTTGTAACTAGATAATAGAATATCCTAAAAAGAAAACACAACCTCTATCCTTCTCCATGACAGTGAATTTGGTTTATTGGTTATAGAATCAGTCTAGAAACTGGGAGAACATAAGTTCTAGTCCCACCTTAAGCCAGCTAGGTAGCTTGGGCCAGTCCCTCTCTCTCAGCCCTGGAAAGGAAGAAATGGCAAGTCACTTCTGAGAAAAATCTTGCCAAGAAAGCTGCAAGGATTTGTTCATGTAGTCATTAGGAATCAAGAATGAATCATAGAGAAAGTAAAAGACAATTTGATCTGATAGTTAAGGCACTAGGCTAGAAACCAGAAGACTGTGTTGCCTTGGGCATGAAGCCAGTTGAGTGACTAGAGACTAGTTCTTTTTTCTCAGCCCTGGAAAGAAGGAAGCGAGGGTAAACCACTTCTGAAAACCTTGTCAAGAAAAGTTTCTATGAAGATTCTCGATCAACCAGGTCACGGTTGTCCCAAAAGTGCTTTTTCCAGAAGGCAATTTGGAAAAGTTTCTTGCATAAGAAGCAAAATATTTTTGAAAGGAAACAATGAAAAAAATCCAGTTGTCTTTTGAAAAAAGCATTTTTGGGACTTATCAAGAAAACTTCTGAGACTTGTCCAGATGGTTTCAAGGAAGGGAGGGAGAGATGGATGGATGGAGGGAGGGAGGGAAGGAAGGAAGACCCCTTCTCAAAAAGAAGAGGGGATCAACCTATTCCCAAAGCACCAGAGGTCAGGACAAGAAGCAACTGGATGGAAACTAATCAAGGAGAGAACCAACGTTCCACAATTGTTAAAGTGGAACGACTTGCCTCCAGTGTGGGTGCTCCAACACTGAAGGTTTTTAAGAAGAGATTGGACACCATTCATCTGAAATGGTATAGGGTTTCCTGCTTGAGCAGGGATTTAGACTAGAAGATCTCCAAGGTCCCTTCTAACTCTGTTACTCTGTTGCTCTGCTATTCTGATATAATTATACCCATTTAACCTATTCTTCCACTCACTATGTTTATCTCTTCCAACATCCTTTCCCAAAGATTGTTCATCTTAGATCTACAGAAGGCAGTATTGCTGCATTAGTATCTCCTTGTTGCAATTGTGGAGGTACTATGCAAATTATTACTCATATTGTGCAAGATCTGTCCAAAGCAACATCAAAGGCCATCACCTGGATAGCTGAATTGGAATCCAATTATGAGGCCCTTGACATACTCCATAGAAGTTTTGTATAATATTATGTGGGTTGTGTGTATATTTTTCCTTCTCTTATGTCATGCCCCAATCATACGCTAAATAACAACAACAACAGTAATAATAATAATATTGCAATATAACGTTTGATTTGAGAACCAAACCAAAGAGATTATGTACGGGAAAAGCAAATGCTATATCAAAAAAATAAATAAAAAATAAAAACCTTTAGTCTGAACAAAGAGGCTACCCAAATGTGTGCAGAGCTTCATGCATTGCAAATTATAGAGAATACTCACATGAGAAGTAAAACCACAGAGATGCAATAATATATTTGCCAAATGTGTATGCAAAATTCATCTTATTTTCCATCGTTTGCATATGTCAACAGTTTTATGCATATATGTGCAAGGCTGGGGAAGAAACACCTGCATTGCAAAAGATCTCAATGTCCTATATACGTATAAATACAAAATGTAAGGTGGTGGAATTGGAATGCACAATATGCCTCTTGAGAAAACCAATCAATCTGTGCCTTAAAGTTGCTGTGAGATGCAAAAATCACACTGGCAGAGTTCACATACAGCATGAAGTTGTAATATGATTTGCTTAGGTTTGGCCTAACCCAATTTATCAACTCAATGTGTAAGTCCCTAATTTTGTTTCTAGCTTAACACAGTGTGCAAATCCAGATAACTATGACTCAAGTCTATCTCATTGTCAATGTCCTTCATTTAAAGTTATCGCTATTACTTATTCCAATTGGTATTTTATGACTGTCACCTGTCTATTGGCTGTATCTCATGGTTTGTGATTGTATCTTGTGATTTATTATTTATCACTTTGTTTCTTTTATACTGTATGTGCTGAGAGCTTAGGCATCGAAGACAAATTCCTTGTGTCTTGGCCAATAAAGAATACGGTATTCTGTTCTGTTCTGTTTTGTTTTCTATTCTATTCTGCTCTGTTCTGTCCTGTTCTGCCTTGTTCTATATTCTATTCCATTCCATTCCACTGTTTTATTATTTACTCATGCAGGCATATTTTATTCATAATGTGATTTGGGGGCAAAGCTTTTCTGCAACCAAAGTGCCCGTAATTTACAGCTTAGTACAATATATAAATGCCACTAATAGTGCTTTATACAATAAAATCTGGACAAACAAACCATTGATTGTTTGGTGGGGAAATGCAGCCAATAAATTTTGCAACTTTTCTCTTTGCTCTGTTAGTTATCTCACTTTTTGAAAATCAGCTGTTCTTCTCTTTCCTGGCCATGATTGCTATGAGCACAAAGAAGCATTTAGAACCATTAATGAAGTGCTGCATGTCTTTTCTGGAGGTATTTTCACTAGTTTTTCCTCTGAGAATTCTACTTTCGGATAAATTGCTCTGTATAATTAGAACAACTGATTAGGATGAACAAAAAGTAGACCCCCGTCTTTTAAACAGTGTCAGCTATTTTAGAAGTAAAGTATTTATTAGGCTTAATATAGAACTGGCATGGATCGTGGGAGGATATTAAATTTCAACTTGAGCTTCACTCCTAATGATCACATAGAAATAGCCGTGTTTCCTTGGTAAAACATTCAGAAGTGGTTTCCCATGGCATCCTAATATGCACTTCCAGCCTCCCAACTTTCCGGCCTTTGAGATTGGTTGGTGCTCTCATTTTGGGAAAAGGAGCTGTGGATTTCTTTTCTTGTTTGTGACAGGTCCTTAGAGAAGCAAAGTCTGTAGAAGCAGAGTAAAATGGGTCATGAGGGAGAGAGAAAGAGAGAGACTGTAGAAGCAGAATGGGTGGACAGATGGATGGATGGATAAACAGATGTAGATAGAAACTGGGTGATCAATTGATAGCTCTAGATAGAAGCAGGAT
The DNA here is from genome assembly GCA_023653725.1 of Bungarus multicinctus. Classification (NCBI taxonomy): domain Eukaryota; kingdom Metazoa; phylum Chordata; class Lepidosauria; order Squamata; family Elapidae; genus Bungarus; species Bungarus multicinctus. Next base: position 5,753,638 of record CM042841.1, read on the forward strand.
TGTAGAAGCAGGATGGATGGATGGATGGATGGAGGGAGGGAGGGATGGAAGGATATAGAAACAGGATGATCAACTGATAGATGTAGATAGAAGCAAGGCTGTAGAAAAAGATGGATGGATGGATGTTGAAACAGAATGATTGATTGAATGATTTAGATAGGATGGTAAAAACAGGATGGATGAAAAGACAGACAGATACAGATAGAAACCAGCTGACTGACTGATAGACCCAGATAGAAGCAAGGTTAGAAGCAAACTCCAGGTCTTTAGTGTATTCAAGGACTATAGAATTACAATTAGAACCACTAGGGAAGAATTGGCAGATAACATTGTAAAGATTTACCTTATGAAAGAACTCAATTTGAACAAGTCTTACTTCAAAACCCTTTTGTACAATGTCATCTTGGAGCGAAAACTTGAAGACCATCAAACAAGATGACCACTTCAATTCTCTTCTTTAGAGCCACATAAAATTTCCACCTGAATCCCCAGATCAGTTTTCTGCATTGTAATGTTTGAGTTTTTGTTCAAATAAAAAGTCATATAAACTCAGTGACAAAACACATTCATTGTTGCAGGGGATGGCTGCACATTTTACAAATTGAGGTAGCCAACGCACATCCTTGAAATATAGATTATAAATTATTATAAATTATTACAAAAGGCTTTTCAATCTTGCTTTAAGAGCTAAAAATTACTTATGACAACAATTGAGCTCAGCATTTCTGTTGCTAAGCAAGACATTTGGTTAAGTGAGTTCTGCCCCATTTTATGACCTTTCTTGCCACAGTTGTTAAGTGAATCACTTCAATTGTTAAGTTAGTAACATGGTTGTTAAATGAATTTGGCTTCCCCCATTGACTTTACTTGTCAGAAGGTCACAAAAGGGGATCACATAACCCCAGAGCACTGCAACCATCATAAAGATATAACCAGGGGTGGGATTCTATCGGTTTGCACCTATTCGCTAGAACTGGTTGTTAACATTCTAAGCAGTTTGGAGAACCGCTTGTTAGAAGAAATGACTGGCCTAATCCTGTAAGGAAGGCAGGAAGGAAACATTCTGGTGTTGCTTACAGAAAATGCCTCTCCATTAACCCTTATTACATTCTTGGCAGGACTAGACTTCCTGTCTCAGGAACTTCTCTGGAGTTTTTTCCCCCTCCTTTGCTGGTACTTTGCTTGTGTGGAGTGACCATTTGAAGTTACAATGGCACTGAAAAAAGTGACTTATGACCATTTTTCACACTTACAACTGTTGCAGCATCCCCACAATCAGGCAAGGAGATGCGTGCCTTGATGTGAGTGATGTTGAGTTGGCCACGCCCAGCCAATAACATGACCACCAAGCCACACCCCCATACTACTAAGCCACGCCCACAGAACCGGTTGTTAAAAAAATTGAATCCCACCCCTGGATATAACCAGTCGCTAAGCATCTGAATTTTGATCACATGATCACGGGGATGCAGTGATGGGTGTGAAAAGTGATCATAGGTCATTTGATTCAGTGATGGCCACTAAAGAAATGGTTGTAAGTCGAGGACTACCTATATTTGCAAGCATGTCCCTTTCATTTAATACAAATTACAGGTAGTCCTCGATTTATGACCAAAATTGAGTCCAAAATTTATGTTGCTAAGTGAAAAATTTGTTAAGTGAGTTTTGCCCCATTTTACAACTTTTCTTGCCGCATTTGTTAAATGAATCACTGCAGTTGTTAAATTAGTAACCTGGTTGTTAAATAACCTGGTTTCCCCATTGAGTTTGCTTATCAGAAGGTTGCAAAAGGTGATCACGTGACATGATCACATGATACTGCAATCATCATAAGCGTGAATCAGTTGTCAAGCACCCAAATATAAATCACATGACCTGGGGGATGCTGAAACAGTCAGAAGTGTGAAAAATGGTCATAAGTCATTTTTTTCAATGCTGTTGTAACTTCAAATGGTCACTAAGTGAACTGTTGTAAGTCGAGGACTACCTGTAGTTATTCCTTCCAAGCAAGCTCACTCTCAGATTTGTTCAAGTAATCATTGCCCCATGATACTCTAGCCAACTCATGATGGTGCTGTTCAGACTGCCATCCTGCTGCACTGACCCTGCTTAGATGCCAGGCTGTCTTACGAAATGGGGGGAGGAAACTGTGGGGTGGGATAGAAGGGGGGAGCATAGAGGAAAGGAAAGGGAAACTCATCATTTATTTATTTTATTTATTTATTTTTATTTACATTTATATGCCGCCCTTCTCCGGAGACTCAGGGCGGCTTACAGTCTTTAGAGCACCATGCTAAATACTCGGCAATAGCCTTCATTCCATTGTATATGCCTGCTATTACTAGGGCTTTTTGGCCCCCCCAAGCAGCATTTTTTTTACAAAGTCAGCTTATTGCCCCCAACAATCTTGGGTCCTCAATTTATCTACCTCGAGAGGATGGAAAGCTGAGTCAAACTTGAGCCTGGTGGGATTCAAACCTGCACTAATTGCAGGCAATTGAGCTAAGTGCTAGATGATTAACAGCCTGCACCACCAAGGCCCATCCTGTAAGAGCTACAACCTGCTCAAAGGTCATTCAATGGAATGCAACACCTTCAAGCCCACACAGCTGGGGGCTGTTACCAAAATAATTAATTTGAATACTATTGGACACTCACCGATAACCGAGGGAGGAAACAAGTTCCAGAGGGGAATGTTAACTATACTCTTTGGGTGTGAAACACCATTAGTAAAGTGTACTTTCTATGACCATGAGTCCAAGAGTTTTTCTTTGCTAATGATCCAAGTTGGAACAGCTGACAAGCTGACAGATGCTAACCGTTCAACCCTGTCCAATTTTCAGTGATTCTATGGGCTGGCTCTCCTCACATATTCTGATCTTGTGTGGTTGTTTCAGTTTTTTTATGCTCTGACTGCTGTTGGCTTTGATGGAATCCAACCATCATGTTTTTAGTGCCCTCTTTTACTCTGACTATTCTGAGTATAACTGCCTTTTCCATTTGATTGCATGACATGGATGAAATAAGGCAGAATTCTGTGACTTGTCTGCCAGCGATAGGTCTGGTTTTATACACTCTGGTACTTGCTTCTTTGTCACCTTTACAGTCCAAGAGATACACAGGAGCTCCAGCCAACTAATAACAAATCTTTAAATTAACAAATGTTGAACTCTGTGATATTTCTAGAAAAATTATTGTCAAAGGAGTGTTTCACAACAAAGAAGACATCTGGAAACATTTTCTAAAGGAATTTTCTATTTTAAGGTTTTATTTCCTGAGTGTTTCTAGTTCCAAGCCACCTTAATATTTTAAGTCTCTAAAGAGAAAGTGACAGGAATGACTGTGAAATACTTATTTCCAGGAATGTAGTTTTCTTGTCACAGTGTAATTGTAACTGGTAGTTTACCATATGTTAAAATTAAGTTGTCATAGCTGTACTTATCAAGAAGCTTACAGGAACATTTTTTGTTTTCTTACTTATTATACTCATCTTTGTTGTTCCTTTGCATGGAGCAGGGAAGGGAAGTTGTTTTGTTATGTGATATTTTAATTCTGCCTAGGAGAAATTCTGGGTCTTAAGTTAGAACTTCTAGAGCCATGAGTTGGCTTAAACTTCAGGTAGGTCAGAGATTTGAGAATACATTATTCCTGAATTCTTCCTACTATAGTTCCAAGAAACCTATTACTCACAAGAAGGACTTACTTCTCCATTGAGCCTCAAGCATCATCCGTCTATATTTTCTAAGGAAACTTGGTCCATCAGTTTTGATTTCTGGTGTAGGCCTGAAGAGCAGTGGTGGTATTCAAATAAAGTTGCCATTGGTTTGGTGGGTGTGGCTTGGTGGGCGTGTTTTGCACACGTGCACACACTTTGCGTGCATGTGCGTGTGAAATGCACACTTTGCGCAGGCACAGAGGCGTTTTAACTCGCCTCCTGCAAGCCTACATGATGCCAGTTGCTGCAGCAGCTGCCACATGGTGCTATTCTGCACTGCGCAAAGCAGCTGCGCTTCAAATTCTGACCATAAAAGTGAGTATGGGAGCCTGGGCGGCCTGGTGGGACAAACACAGAGCAGCGGAGAGAACCAGTTCGGTCTCCGCTGCTCATCGCCACTACCGGCTCTCCAGAACCGGGCAGAACCGGTCGAATGCCACCACTGCTGGAGAGTCAAGGTCACCAGATTCAAGTTGATTCTGAGTATTGGACTATCAACTATCTCATCCTCTTCTCTAGTAGAGAACAAGATGAGCTGGACCAAGAGGGAGATCCCTGTACCAGAAGATTCAATGAAGTGGCTTTATTCTATCAGACGTACACTTTCCATTTTAATGTCTTCTTGTGATAAATGTCAGGTTCTATTCTTGCAACCTGCCCAGAGAGCTTTGGTAATTTTGTAATCCTATAAACAATCAGGAACTCGTAAAATGAATCCATGGGAAGGAATTGCCCGGTTATACATTTGGCATGAAATAGAACCTGTAAAACAGAAAGCTTAATATACCATTACTTAACATACCATTAAAGTAACTGATCTCCCGCCACCCCTTTAAATGATAGGTGATTCTTTTTATGCCAAGTCTACACTACATTTTGTGTTATAGTTTGTGTAAAGGGAAATAGAGATATTGGTGGCAGAGAGAGGAACAGTTTTATGTTTCCAAGTAATCTGAGTCATAAAATGAATGCTGCCAACTCACACTAAACAAATAACTTTATTTTTTCAATAGGTAACTTGCCTTCATGATTTCTTTGGCGATGATGATGTATTTATCGCTTGTGGCCCGGAAAAATTCCGCTATGCCCAGGATGACTTTTCTCTGGATGAAAATGGTAAAATCTCTTGCACAATTATTATTTTTTAAAGAGGAAGGGGAAATCTTTCTGCTAAATTGGGGGTTACCTTGCATTTGTATTAGGCATTTTATATTAAATTGTAAAGTCTGGCTATAACTTAAGATCACTATGTGCTAAAAATGAACTTCAGCAGAGGCTTTGAAGAACAAAATCTAACTTTAATTGATCAAAAAGGTTAGGGTAAGACCTATCCTCCCATACGCACAAGATAAATATGTGAGGAAGGTTACAAAAGCATATAAAGTCTTCTTATAACTTTAAGATTCTTTAGAAGGAGAGTAACTGCATTGTAAAACTCTCTAACTTAGATTTACATCTTTCCTGCAAAAGACAACTGTCCTCCTGACACTGTTTACCTTTCATTATCCCTTCTCCTATTGTCCTGCTAATTGATCACAATTGACCACTTAACAAGGCTATTAACAGCATACTTCAAAAGTGTGGATTCCTCCGAATGGAGGAGATTGCATTCCCAGAGAGGTACGTTTCATTCCCAGGTGGGTGGGGAATGCTATGGTGAAATATATCCATGAAGGAAAACAGATGGATTCAGATTGATTTAGATGGGACAATCATGTGTCTTCATAGGAGAGGGATGTAACTGATTGCAGGCATGTGTTATACTTGTTTTGCAACAAGTGAAAGGTTAAAGAAATATTTTGTACAACAGCAAGATAAGAAATGCCTATAGAGTGATAAATACTTCTACATATCTTACTACATTTCTTTATTTATTACCCTTCAAAATAATATTGCTCAGACTCACAATAGAATTCAGGTTGCATTTTATGCATCTCATTGGAACTCAACCTACCAAAATTGGAACCCAATTCAAATTCCTGTGAAGTATTAGTACTGCTTTATAAAATCTTAGTAAGAACCACACCTGCAATACTGCATGCAATTTTGGTCACCACACTACAAAAAAGATGTTGAGACTTTGGAAAAGTGCAAAGAAGAGCAACTAAGATATTAAAGGCCTGGAGACTAAAACATATGAGAAACAATTCCAGAATTGGGGTACACTGTAGCTAATCTAGAGAAAAGAAGTGACATGATAGCAGTATTCCAGTATTTGTGCTGCCAAAGAAGAGGGGGTCAATCTATTTTCCAAAGCACCAGAAGGCAAGATAAGAAACAGTGTTTTGTGTTTCACAAGAAGATTGTAAATCTCATCAAATCTTTTTTGCTTCTTGCCATACAAAATCCCCTCTATAAATCTGCTTGATTATTTTCCCTTTAGACAAAATCTGGTAGTTGTGTAAGACTCCACTCAGTTGCTCCTCCTGCCACCTCTTTGCTGAGAAACACTGATTCATTTGGAATCTATTAGACATTTAATACTTTGTAAGAACTAAGCAAGATTGTTGTACATTATAGACTGCTTCTATGACAGATACCCTTGTTTTTGTGGGAATTGTCATTGTTTGTAAGAAATTATCACTATCTGGATCTCCTTCACTTAGTTTTCCTCTCTTTTTATTATCTTCCAAATGTTTGGATTTTATTCCAAAAAGAAGCTTTGGAGAGTTTGAAAGAGTGAATGTCACATCTTTCTGTCACATGTTTCATAGGAATTGGAGTTCCTTCACAGCTTCAATTTATTTGTTTGTTTGTTTATTCATCCATCCACCCATTTATCTATCCATTCATCATCCTTCCTTCCATCCATCTAGCCATGCATCCTTCCATACATCCATCCAATTAGATTGCAGCTAAAATGGATAATTCCTAATTAGATTGGTGATCCTTGGAGAGTATGTGAAGTATCATCCCATAATTCTGGATCCTAAAGCTAGATTTTGAGGAGATATTCTAGAATGAATAGAAACATAATACCATGCTTTATTTCAAGCCAAGATAGATAATTTAGGAGAATTACACCATCAGGAAAAGGTATATTTAGCACAAAGTGAAATTATTCTGCCAAGCATCCATGTCCAATATTTAGATCAAATGTTGCTTTTCATCAGTCATACTAAACTATAATGAGTTTTTGATTGGTTTCCATTAGGGAAGACATTCAAAGCAGATTCAGTACCAGATTGATCTGTTCATTCAGTGAAGCTTCATCAAACATATGATATCATGAAGTTTTGCAAAGACTTTTCAAACTTTTTGAAGGTTCTCCAGTGCAGGGGACGTTGGACCTCAGAGACCACCAAACTCATGACCACTAACCAATTCTGTGGGCATGGCCTAATTTGTGGGTGTGGCTTAGTGGTCATGTGACTGCCTGGGCATGGCTTGTATGTAAATATTATAAATATTTATATAAATGTTGATTTTTTTATTTTAAAAAAGAGCAACTTTTACCCAAAATCAGGCAAAGTAGGCAGGCAGATTGAGTTGCTCACAGAATTACAGATTCATTCAGAGATCTATAAAAGTGACATTGTCTAGCTCAGTCTGTCGCATAAAATTTGCTTGCAAGCAAACTCATACAATTTGCCAGCAAGCAAACTCACAAAATTAACTCACAACACACCATATATGTAAGTATTGATTTTTTTTATTAAAAAAGGAGCAACTTTTACCCAAAATCAGGCAAAGCAGGTAGGCAGATTGAGTTGCTCAAAGAACCATTTAGTGATCTATCTATCTGCCATCGGCTAGCTCAGTCTATCACATAAAATTTGCTTGCCTTGAGTCTGCACAGAATAATAGAACCTTCAGTCCTAAGGGAGGTTCGGCTGTGCTTAAAAGCAGAGCCAAAGATCTAAAGACTAGCTAGAAAGCAAGAAATCCAACCATTTTCTGCTTCGTAGCTAATCTAAATCTCCTGGCACAGCAGAACACTGACGGTCAGAAAAATAGCAATTTAGCAGACAAGTTTGCGGGTAAGGAGTGAGTGGATGGGGACGGTTCCTGCAGGTCATGTGGGCGGCACAGCCTTGTGTTTCTGCACAGCCTGGATTAATTGCTTCGGGGGGTGTACTGGGGGTGAGATTTCTCTGCAGCCCACCAAAATTTTTATTGCAGCCCACCGGTTGGTGGCCACTGCTCTAGAGCAGATCACAAAAGGAGCAGAGAGATTACAAGGCATTGTCTAGTGAGATACTGCCTCATTATGTACATGTGGGAGCTCCTCGAGGTCATAGCCAGCTTGGCGGTGGAAACCCCCAGACTGATGGTTATGGGGATTTCTACTTGCCGTCGGCTGGAGGGGCCCCGGGGGTTGCTCAGGAGTTCTTGGCTTCCATGACAGCCTTGGGCCTGACCCAACTAATTAGGAGCCCTACTCACATCGGGGGTCACATCCTGGATCTGGTTTTTGTCTCTGGACAGTGGCAGGATGATCTTGGTATAGGGGACGTTTTTATTGAGCCTCTGTCTTGGTCAGATCATTCGTTCCTTAGGCTGGACTTCCAGGCTGCTCCCCCCCCCCCATTGCAGGGATGCGGGCCAAATACGATGGTACCGCCCCAGGCGCCTGATGGATCCGGATAGGTTCCTGACGGAGCTTGGGCCATGTCCCGACATTTGAGCACACAACTTGGTTGAGGACCTAGTCGCCACCTGGGATAGGGTGGCGGCTGGGGCCCTTGACCGGGTCGTGCCCTTGTGGCCTCTGACCTGGTGCCGCTCTCACTCAGCCCCTTGGTTTTCCGAGGAGCTGAGGGAGATGAAGCGCCGGAAAAGACGCCTGGAGAGTATTTGGAGGACTACTCGCTCCGGACCCGACCGAACACTATTGCGGTCTTATATTAAGACCTATTTAGTGGCGATAAGAGTGGCAAAGCATTCTCACTTTTCTGCACTTATTGCGTCCGCAGGAAATCACCCAACCGCCCTGTTTGGAGTGACCCGCTCCCTCTTGGAAGCGGGAGCACAGGAGGACCCCTTACAGGGACGGGCTGAGGACTTTTCGAATTTCCTGTTGGATAAAATTTCTCAGATCCGGGACGGGTTGGACTCTGAATGGACAACTCTGGGTGGAGGGTCGGGGGTGGAACTTGGAGAAGTCATTTGGGAAGAGTTTGATCCTGTGACGCCTGAAGATGTGGACAGGATGCTGCAGGGGATGAATGCCACCACATGTTTATTGGACCCGTGTCCCTCCTGGCTGGTGTTGGCCACTTGGGAGGGAACACGAGGTTGGTTCCAGGGTATTATTAATGCTTCCTTGAGTGAGGGATATCTGCCCGCTGCCTTGAAAGAGGTGGTGGTGAGACCCCTCCTCAAGATACCGACCCAACTTTGTTATCAAATTATCATCCAGCCTCCAACCTTCGCTTTGTGGCGAAGGTTGTTGAGAGTGTGGTGGCAAGGCAGCTCCCGCAGCACCTGGATGAAGCTGTCTATTTGGATCCACGCCAATCGGGCTTCAGGCCTGGGCACAGCACGGAGACGGCATTGGTCGCATTGGTAGATGATCTCTGGAGGGCCCGTGACAGAGGTAATTCCTCTGTCCTGGTCCTATTAGATTTCTCGGCGGCTTTCGATACTGTCGACCACAGTATCTTATTGCAGCGGCTGGAGAGGTTGGGAGTGGGGGGCACTGTTTTGCGGTGGTTCTCCTCCTTCCTCTCTGGCCGTTCGCAATTTGTGTTGGCGGGGGGTGCAAAGATCGGCCCCGAGGCCCCTGGTTTGCGGGGTTCCTCAGAGGTCAGTGCTCTCGCCCCTTCTGTTCAACATTTATATGAAGCCGCTGGGTGAGATCATCCGTGGCTTTGGGGTAGAGTTCCATCAGTATGCTGATGATACTCAGCTGTACATCTCTACCCCGGGCCACCCCGATGAAGCCGTCGAAGTGATGACCCGGTGCCTGGAGGCCGTGCGGTGTTGGATGGGGCAGAACAGGCTTCAGCTCAACCCATCTGCGACTGAGTGGCTGTGCTTCCCGGCACCCCGATACAGCCAGCTGGTTCCATCGCTGGCTGTGGGAGGGGGAAATCCTTGCCCCCACAGAGAGGGCTCGCAATCTGGATGTCCTCCTGGATGTACGGCTGTCATTGGAGGATCATGTGGCGGCCGTCGCCAGGGGGGCTTTTGGTCAGGTCCGTAGGATCTACCAGTTGCAGCCCTTTCTGGATCGGGATGCGCTTCGCACGGTCACTTCCACCCTCATGATCTCCCGCCTAGACTATGCCAACGCTCTCTACATGGGGCTTCCCTTGAAGTGCACCCGGAGGCTCCAGCTGGTGCAGAATGCAGCTGCACAGGTGGTGTTGGGGGCTCCTCGGGGCTCCCATGCTCCACGCTCTTGCGTGAGCTGCATTGGCTCCCAGTGGTCCTCTGGGTGTGCTTCAAGGTCTTGGTTACCATCTTTAAAGCGCTCCATGGCTTGGGACTAGGATATTTGCGGGACCGCCTCCTGCCATTATCGGCCTCCCATCGACCAGTACGCTCCCATAGAGTTGGCCTCCTCGGGATGCCGCTGGCTGGATGGCTGGCGACCCCGAGGGTGCGGGCCTTCTTGTTGGGGGACCCTCCCTCTGGAACGAATTACCCCCGGAGATGAGGATCATCCCTGATCTCCTGACCTTCCAGCGCGTGTTGAAAACTTATCTATTTCATCAAGCCGGTCTGGCTTAGGGGTTTTTAGGGGTTTTTAGGATTTTAATTTGGTTTTTATCTAGTTTGGCTTTTAAACTTCTCTGTATTTTTAAGCTTTTCAGCCTTTCATATTTGGTCTTTTAACTGTTCTTAATTTTGTATTGTTCTCTGCATTTTAATTTGGCTGTGCACCGCCCTGTGTCCTGCCAGGGAAATAGGATGGTATATAAGTACAATCAATCAATCGATCAATCAATCAATAAATCAGGTTGAAAAGCTGATTCAAATCAGAATTATCCAAGCTGGATATCCTCCACCTGGGTGGGGTTCTAGAGTTTATACAAGGCAGCATGAACATTACAGATAATTTGGGGACCTGAATTCCATTCATCTAAAGGACATCAAGGATATAGGTGTTCAGCTTCTAAAAAGCATCCCATTTAACGGAATCTTGTGAGTGTGTTCTCTTTTTGTTTCATTTACAGAGTGTCGAGTAATGAAAGGAAACCCACCTCCCACCCCAGGCAGCAAGTCATCTCCAACCCCACAGAAGAGCTCTGCAAAAAGCCCAGCTCCATTGCGCCGGAGCAAATCACCAGCTGATTCAGGTAACCTTCAGGATGGTGAGTGATTGTTCTCTTCCAACCAATAAACGTGAGCTCCTCATGGATCTGGGGCATAAGCTAACTTGAGAAGTATATTCCTCTTTGATTGGAGACTGACCAATTCCAGTGTATGGAAAAGTTCATGAAATAACCTGGTCTTTGCTTATTTCTGCTGCCTTCTGTCCCCATCCTGGTTTACCTTGCTTATGTCTTTAACTCATCAAGGATTAGGGTTGGACAAGGGAGCAGGCTAGAAGTGAATGACTAAGACAGTAGGAATATCTGCTGCTGCAATGTATTGCCGTTAGTTGTATCATCTGCATTCAAGAAGAAATAATATTTCAAACTATTTATTTACATCCTGCTTTTATTATTTTTACAATAACTCAAGGCGGTCAACATGTCTGATTTCCTACTCCTATGTTTCCCCCAGCAACAAAATGTGAGATGGGCTGAGCTGAGAGAGAGGGACTGGTTCAAGGTCACACAGTTGGCTGTAATGGCTAAGGCAGGAGTAGAACTCACAGTCCCCTGGTTTCTAGTCTGCTGCCTTAACCACTAGACCAAACTGGTTGTCCCAAAAGTGCTTTTTCAAAAGGCAACTGGACTTTGTTTTACCTTGAAAATATTTTGCTTCTCATCCAAGAAACTTCTTTAGTTCACAAACTGGTTATATGCTTCAAAACTTTGAATAGTATTTTCTTAAAACTGGAGCCCAATATTATGAATCTTTTTCCCTAGCATTTCTCATTTGATTTGATAAAAATGTGGGTTCAGTATTTCCTTCAAAGGAAAAGAGGGTTTCAGTGGGATACTTATGAAGGGAGCACAATTTCTTTGTGCTTTGTTCTTCACAATAGCCATGTAATGATGCTGATGTGTGTGTGTGTGTGTGTTAGGTTTTTTTTTGAGCTGATAAATAATTAAACAAGGGAGACTAGGATAGATCTATTTCGAGCTACTTAGCTCTCGTCAGCTAGCCATACCCTTATTGGGTTTTGAACCAGGGAAGTATTACATGTGAAAGCCACTGGTTCTCATCCAGATCAGCGAAAACACAAGTATATATATATAGCTTTCTGTCTGGATGGTCTCTGGTGATGAGCCAAAAGACAGAAAAGGACAGCAGTATGCTTCCTCCCTTGTTTGGGGCTTACCAGGGTGTTGTAACACAAGAATATACACTCATTCCTCTGTATCGCTGATCTGGATGAGAACCTGTGGCCTAATGGCAATTACAACTGCCTCACATGTAATACTTCCCAGGTTCGAATCCCAGTAAGGGTATGGCTAGCTGAAGAGAGCTAACTAGCTCGAAATAGATCTATACTAGTCTCCCTTATTTAATTATTTATCAGCTCAAAAACCTAACACACACACACACACACACACACACACACACACACATATAGATGTTTTCTGAGGTTTTCACGGGTATTTGTATGTAGATCTTTGGTTCTACGCAGGAGAAAACCCGAAGAACCAAAGATCCGTATATGTATATGTATATGTATATGTATATATGTATATATATATATATATATATATATATATATATATATATATATATGTGTGTGTGTGTGTGTGTGTGTGTGTGTGTGTGTGTGTGTGTGTCTGTGTGTGTGTCTGTGTGTGTGTCTGTGTGTATGTATATACACATATACATATACAAAAAAAATGGCTGCCAAGCCTGACACACAAGATTAAAAAGAACCCAATACACAAGCCTGAGGATGGCAGATGAGATTCTGCTGAAACATCACTATAATAAAAGCACAAATATTACGTGGGAAAATACTCGAAGAAACCTAAATACCATACATACATACATACATATATATATAGGACATGAAATTAATTTTGAGGGAATCAAATTAATCTCCAATACTGAACACTTCAACAAGAGAATAATCAGGGAAGCCATCGAAATAGAGAAACACCCCCATAACATGAATAAACGGGATGATGCCTCCTGCCTACCAGACATTTGGAAACTAGCCCTTATCAACAAACAAGTCCCGGCCACGAAAACCAATACCGGACCCAAAACAACACATGACACCACCACCAATCTCCCTCACCAGACTCAAACCCAAACCCACCCCATAGACAAAAGGCAACCACCATCCAGAAACCAGACCATGGCTGTATCACCAGCTGCCACACATCCCGACCCCCAAACCAAGTAAACTGACACACGCCACTGCCTAACCAACACATACTTCCTCCACAATGGACAAAGATACAAACAGATAGAAGGAGCTCCTATGGTATCACCGCTGTCACCCGTCATCACTAACCTATACATGGAACACTTTGAAGCCAATGCTGTAGACAAATCCAAACACAAACACAAACTCTGGCTTAGATATGTAGATGACACTTTCGTAATTTGGCCACATGGGAAAGAAAAATTGTATAACTTCCTCACACATCTCAACAGCCTACACCCCAAAATACAATTCACCATGGAAACAGAAGCCAACAACCAACTTCCCTTCCTGGACGTCTTAATTTACAAAAAACCCAGTGGCTCTCTAGGACACACCATCCACCGGAAGAAAACACAAACCATCCGCTACTTAAACGCACAATCCCATCACCACCCTGCACAGATCAACTCTGTAGCCAAGACCCTCATTTCTAGAACCAAACGCCTAGCCAACAAAGACCACCTGAGAACAGAATTACACACCCTCACTAACATATTAACGGATTCCAAAGAAACACAATTACCAATCCTAAAGGAGATACCCTCCAGAAACCGAGACACAGAATAGGACAACGGTATTGCCCTCCTCCCTTACATCAAAGGCACCACAGATAAAATCAGCAAAATTCTCCACAAACACAATATCAGGACAGCCTTCAGCACTGACCAAAAAATAGCCAACATCCTAAGAAACCCCAAAGACAAGATCCAACTAGAAAACCAAGGAGTTTATGAAATACCATGCAACAATTGCCCAGCCACATACATTGGACAAACCAACAGGAGAATAAATGCATGTATCACAGAACACAAGAAAGCAGTCAGAAAAGAAGAAAATTCTTCCCTCCTTTTCCAGCACCTTAAAGCCACAGGACATGAAATTAATTTTGAGGGAACCAAATTAATCTCCAATACTGAACACTTCAACAAGAGAATAATCAGGGAAGCCATCGAAATAGAGAAACACCCCCATAACATGAATAAACAGGATGATGCCTCCTGCCTACCAGGCATTTGGAAACTAGCCCTTATCAACAAACGAGTCCCAGCCACGAAAACCAACACTGGACGCAAAACAACACATGATGACACCACCAATCTCCCTCATCAGACTCAAACCCAAACCCACCCCATAGACGAAAGGCAACCACCATCCAGAAACCAGACCACGGCTGCATCACCAGCTGCCACACACCCCAACCCCCAAACCAAGCAAACTGACACACGCCATGAACACAGAGCCAGGCCTCAAATTCAGAGCCAAACCAAAACCCGGAACATCACATCACAGCCACCCACTCAGGATATCACATCACAGAACTCAGGAGGCTACCCCAAAAAATCTCAGAATGTTGCAACACAGCCAATGACCCTGGAGATTACAGTACAAGACCCAGGAAGTCACAAGATTAGAACTCAGAAGGTCATCACACAGCCCATTAACCAAGTCATTATGACCCAGGAGATTACAGCACAAGACCCAGGATGTGAAAACAATAGAACTCAGAAGGTCATCACACAGCCCATTACCCAAGTCATTACAACACAGGAGGCTGATAGACACAGAGCCAATATCTCAGCCACACATGTTCTTAACAAAAAGCCAGCCAATCTGCAAACATCAACTCCATCAACCAATCAAGAAATGACAACACAGCCAACCTCCCCACCAGTATATATGTCCTCCTGGAGGTACAGCTGTCGTTAGAAGACCATATAGCGGCCATCACCAGGGGGGCTTTTTGTCAGGTCCGTCAGATCTACCAGTTGTGGCCCTTTCTGGATTGGGGTGCATTGCACACAGTCACTTCTGCCCTCGTCATCTCCTGCCTAGACTATTGCAATGCTCTCTACATGGGGCTCCCCTTGAAGAACATCCGGAGGCTTCAGCTGGTGCAGAATGCAGCTGCGCAAGTGATCTTGAGGGCTTCTCGGAGCTCCCATGTTACACCGCTCCTACACGAGCTGCACTGGCTTCCGGTGGACTCCCGGGTGCAATTCAAGGTGTTAGTGATCACCTTTAAAGCGCTCCATGGCTTGGGACCTGGGTACTTAAGGGACCGCCTGCTGCCACCATCGGCCTCCTGCCGGCCAGTGCGCTCCCACAGGGTGGGCCTCCTCGGGTTGCTGCCAGTTGGGCAATGCCGGCTGGCGGTACCGAGGGTGCGGGCCTTCTCTGTGGGGGCACCCTCCCTCTGGAATGAGCTACCTACGAAGATACGAGCCATCACTGACCTACGAACCTTCCGGCGCGCGCTGAAGAACCACCTTTTCCAGCAGGCCGGTCTGGCCTAGTGCCATTAGAAGGGTTTCAATTTTTAAATTTTTATCGGGTTTTTATGGGTTTTCTGTATTCTTAATTCAGCCATTAATTTAATAATTTTTTAATCTATTTTAAAATGTTTATGGATTGTACTATTTTATTAAGGTTATTCACCGCCCCGAGTCCCTATATGGGAGAGGGGGCGGTATAAAAGTTTAATAAATAATAATAATAAAATTATATATATATATGTGTGTGTGTATGTGTGTTAGGTTTTGAGCTGATAAATAATTAAATAAGGGAGACTAGATCTATTTCGAGCTACTTAGCTCTCGTCAGCTAGCCATACCCTTACTGGGATTCGAATCTGGGAAGTATTACATGTGAGGCAGTTGTAATTGCCATTAGGCCACAGGTTCTCATCCAGATATATATAAAATGGTTAATTTAAATAATGATTGGAAGCCCCTTCTGGATTTTGTGTGTGTGTGTGTGTGTGTGTGTGTGTGTGTGTGTGTGTGTAACAAAACAAATGAAATTATGATACATGGATTTGCTTTGATAATTAGAAAAAAATAGTAGATAATAGAAAAAATGAAAGTTGTGTTGTAAACATAAAGTAGAGCTTAACGTGAATTCATTCCAATATCTGTTGCAAAAGAAAGTTGGAAATCATTTTTATACTTCTTTTTCTTTCTTTTATTATTTTATTTATTATTATTTTTTATTATTTATTTTATTTACTATATTTTTATCCTATCTTTATTACTTTACAAGTAATTCAAGATGGCAAACATACCTAATATTCATTTCTTCTTCTTTTCTTTCTGCTTTTCTTTGGGAATCTTTCCCATCCTATGACTGGAAGGAATTGATTCCCACCCCCACATCTCTGATATATTCAGAGAAAATAGAGCAGGTTAACATGCTTGGCTCAGCTGTAGTTTCTAGTTAAGAGGGGACTGATTGATCTGCCAACGATAGAAAGTATTATTCAATCTCCTTTAGACAAAGTTTGTGATAGTCCTAGCATTTTCTTTCTAAATCCTTTGGCATTGTACCCATCAGGCAAAGTCAAGTAGCTGAAGAGGTTCACATGAAGCAAGTTAACAATAATATTGCAGTGTTTGTTTTCACCACTGAGCTGTGCAAAAGAAAATTTAATAGACAAAAGTGTCCATCTCTTTGGGTTGTCACATCAATTGTTGGCAATAGTTCAGCAGAACTGACACAGCTTCAGAGTAGCTTTAATCTTTCTTGTCGGCCTCCTTTTTTTTATCAAGGTGGGGGATGGGGGATGATTAGGATCCTATGGAAGAAACTGAGCATATGTTATGGGGACAAGCTTTACAGTGAGATGTGTAGAAGAGGATATTTCTAGGTCAGGGTTGAAATGAGGCATCCTTGGTGCTCTCTGAGCTTGGTAGTTTTCTTGCAGAAGTTTCATTACCCAACTAGGTAACATCATCATGAGCAAACAGAAAGAATAGAGCACATAGTCTTCAACACCCAGATACTAGACAAAGCAGAAAACAATACCATATCAAAGACATCAAAGGAGAAACTCTACTAACCCAATACTTCAGAGCAAGTATCTGTATATAAACAGGAGACTAACCCCACACTCATTATCACTGACAATATCACTTAGTTGGGTAATGAAATGTCTGGAAGAAAACAGCCAAGTTAGAGAGCACAAGACTTCCACATTGAGAGATCTGTAATACTTTAATTTCCTGACCATCAGAATTATTAAACAATGGAATAGCTTGCTTTCTGAAGCTGTGGATGGTTTAATACTGGAGGGTTTCAAAAAAAGAGTGGGCAGTCATTTGTCTAGAATGGGATGAAAATTCCTGCAGTAGGCAGGGTTGGACTACAAGACCACCAATGTCCCTTCCAATCCTATGATTCTATGATTATACTACATGTGAGAATAAAGAAAGAAGAAATCCAATTGAACTAGTAGAAGTTTCTTCTCATAATATTAAATCTATCTATTAGGATTATGAACCAAGGATGGTTTGAATTCAAATATAATTCTGTTTGGATAACAACATCCAAGCATCCATTCAAATTCCTTGACTAACGTTATATTTGTATTTAAAATTATTTGTATTTAAAATTGTACTTGCACAATTGATCAAGATAATAATAATTAAAAAAATCACTGCGGAGAAAAAGACCATACAACCTATACACTAATTTTTAACCATCAATTAATTAATGAATCATAGCTAAGAATGGAGAGTAGTAGAAGGAATGACAGAACCTGAGGGCGGAGTGAAAAGAGGGATCAGCCTAGAATCCCTGTGTAGCCAACAAGCAAACTCAATCTAACTCATCTTGAGTGCTGTTAACCCGTATCTAACTCTAACCAGGTACGGGCCATTAGCTGAGAAGAGTCTTACAGATAGGCTTTTAGCAATAAATCAGCTTAATTGAACTTTCATGTGTGGACCGGGTCTTTCATGCCTGACAAGGAAGAAATAAATGCAGGTTTTACTTCTCTCTAGAGAAGTAGATTGTGATGCACTCCACAAGAGTGTTTATATTGTTTTTTTCTTGCAAAATAATTAAGTAACGTTAAACAACACAGCTGCTTCTTTGACAAATAGTGCCATAAGACAGAAGTCAAAAGTTAAGAGACTTAAATTGATTGGCCTTTTAATAATTTGGATCAATGAACAGTGCTGGTGTTTTGCTAATGTGATTTTTTTAAAAATCCATCTTCCTTCGCCATAGTATTTCTTCTGATAACTCAATGTCATCAGAATATAGAATACTCTACCTGACTCTGTGGTTTCTTCCCCAAACCCCAAAAACTTTAACCTTAGAATGTCTGCTATTGACCTCACCCCTTTCCTAAGAGGTCTGTAGGGGGCGTGCATAAGCACACCAACGTGCCTACCGTCCCTGTCCTATTGTTTCATATATATATATATATATATATATATATATATATATATATATATATATGTTTTCGGAGGTTTTCGCAACCACGGACCACGGACCAGAAGCCGTACCACAGCTGCATCACTACCTGCTTCAACCCCCCCCAACCCATACATGAAGGGAACTGACGCCCACCATGAAGATGTGGCACGACCACGAACGCGAAGCCAAACAACAGGATCACAGCTCACCAGCTCAAATCCCCCAGCAACTAAGACTAACCTGAGTACAACCAAACCCCTACCGGAACAGAACACACCCCCAGCCAATCAGAACACAGCCAACCCCCCAACCAATCAGAACACAGCAAAAAGAACACAAAAAACAAATATTGCACCTCTACGGGGAGGAAACCCACCCTCTGACCAGGATTTATGAAAAACTTGAAGTCCAAAGAGCTTCCATTTTATGTGACCTCGCATTCCTACGCAACTGCCGAGATCAAAATTTAATCCCCATAAGCTTCCAATTGAAATTCCACACCAACACAGTAGCCACCAAACGCATCCTAAAAAGAACAGAATTGGCCCTAATCAGAAATGAACTTCATACAAAAAGATTCCTCCTAGACCAAATCAACAAAGATCTCCTTACACTTCACCTCAGACTCAGCAACAAGATTCACCCCGCACTTTGGGACAAAACCAAACAACTCGCTGTCTGGAGAGCCGAAACACAGACCACCCTCAAGACAGACACACACCAACAAACTCAGAAAACTACAACAACGTCAGAAACAAACTCCTCCCCCCTCACAGCCACACATGAAACAAACAGTGCACAACATCTCAGACAAGATCCTCAGCGAAGCCGAAACCAATGTCCTTTCAAAAGGATTCAACTTTGCTGTCACTCCCAAACACATCCCCACAGAAACCATCATATGCGGAGTTGAAACCAGCCTGACCAAAACCAACCCTGATGATGCGAACAGAATCAGACTCGAAATTACCAACATTCTCTGCACTAGCAAACCACCCAAAAGCAACTTATCCAAAGAAGAACAAACTGCGCTACTTAACCTGAAAAAAGACACCAGCATAATAATCCTACCAGCAGACAAGGGCAACACGACAGTGGTTATGAACACATCTGACTACCAAACCAAGTTAACCAACCTACTCCAAGACCCCACATACAAACTCCTAAACACAGACCCCACCACCTACCTAGAAAAAACCATCAGATCCAAAATAAAAGCCTCCCCCATCAGCGAAGAAATCCAGCAAAGAATCATACCCAGAGAGAAATCATCCAGATGCCCTAAGCTTTATGGTCTCCCCAAGATACACAAAGAAGGAACCCCACTTAGACCAATAGTCAGCTCCATAGGCTCACCTCTACAAAACCTAGCCAAATTTCTTGCCAAACAGCTACAGCCCTATGCAGAATCCATCAACTCACATGTAAGAAACTCATTCCAGTTCATCGAGATCATAAAGAAACAAAACTTACAACCCAGCGATCTATTAGTGAGCTTCGATGTCATATCCCTCTTCACCCAAGTGCCTATAAAAGAAGCCTTGACAGCCATCCAAAATAAATACAACCCCCCCAAGCACATCCTAGATCTGACCAACCACTGCCTATCCAATACATACTTCACCTACAATGGAGAAAAATACAAACAAATAGAAGGAGCACCCATGGGATCACCCCTCTCACCTGTCATCGCAAACCTCTACATGGAACACTTTGAAACACAAGCTCTAGAAAAATATGATCACAAACCCAAACTCTGGCTCAGATACGCAGATGACACCTTCATAATCTGGCCACATGGGAAAGAAAAACTGAACAACTTCCTCACACACCTCAACAGCCTACACCCCAAAATACAATTCACCATGGAAACAGAAGCTAACAATCAACTTCCCTTCCTAGATGTCTTAGTATACAAAAAATCCAATGGCTCCCTAGGACACACCATCTACCAGAAGAAAACACATACAAACCGCTATCTACATGCACTCTCACACCACCACCCAGCACAGATCAATTCCGTAGCTGAGACACTCATCTCCAGAACAAAATGCTTAGCCGATGAACAACACCTAAAAACTGAACTACACACTCTCACTAATGTACTAACAGCTAATGGATTCCAAAGAAAGAAGATTACTCACCTAATCCAAAAAGAAACCCCAACCAAAATCCAAGACAGAGAACAAGAAAATGGCAAAGCCCTCCTCCCATATATAAAAGGCACTACAGACAAAATCAGCAAGATCCTCCAAAAACACAACATTAAAACAGCATTCTGCACAAACGGAAAAATATCCACCATCCTAAGAAACCCTAAAGACAAAATTGAGTTAGAAAACCAAGGAGTATACGAAATCCTGTACACCTCCTGCCCCACCACATACATCGGACAAACTAATAAAAGAATAAGTGCACGCCTTGAAGAACACAAGAACTCAATCAAAAAAGAAGAACCGACCTCTTCCCTGGTCCAACACCTCAAAGCCACAGGACATAAGACTGACTTTAAAAATACCAGAACTGTCGCCAAAACCGAACACTTCAACAACAGAATAATCAGAGAAGCCATAGAGATAGAAAAACGCCCACACAGCATGAATAAACGAGATGACACCTCCCGCCTACCAGCCATTTGGAAACCCGCCCTCATTAACAAACGAGTACCTAACATGAAGAAGGACACCAGACCCACACCCACAAGGGCCACACAAGAAACTACCACCACTCTTCCACATAGAAAGCAGACTCACACCCACACAGAAGATGAAACACGACCACGGACCAGAAGCCGTACCACAGCTGCATCACTACCTGCTTCAAACCCCCCCAACCCATACATGAAGGGAACTGATGCCCACCATGAAGATGTGGCACGACCACGAACGCGAAGCCAAACAACAGGATCACAGCTCACCAGCTCAAATCCCCCAGCAACTAAGACTAACCTGAATACAACCAAACCCTCACCGGAACAGAACACACCCCCAGCCAATCAGAACACAGCCAACCCCCCAACCAATCAGAACACAGCCAAACCCCCAACCAATGAGAACACACCCCCACCCAATCAGAACACAGCCAAGCCTCCACCCAATCAAGTCACATCCCCACTAGCAGTTAAAAGGAAGAAGCAGCTGCAAGCTCACATTACTCCGAGAAGCACAAGGCCGAAGACACAAGCCTGAAGATGATGAATGAGACTTCATCAAAACATCGCCTAGATATTTCCAATTCTACGCAGGAGAAAACCCGAAGAACCAAAGATCCATATATATTTTAACTGCTAGTGGGGGTGTGACTTGATTGGGTGGGGGCTTGGCTGTGTTCTGATTGGGTGGGGGTGTGTTCTCATTGGTTGGGGGGTTGGCTGTGTTCTGATTGGCTGGGGGTGTGTTCTGTTCCGGTGGGGGTTTGGTTGTACTCAGGTTAGTCTTAGTTGCTGGGGGATTTGAGCTGGTGAGCTGTGATCCTGTTGTTTGGCTTTGCGTTCGTGATCGTGCCACATCTTCATGGTGGGATGGGGGGTTTGAAGCAAGTAGTGATGCAGCTGCGGTGCGGCTTCTGGTCCGTGGTCGTGTCTCATCTTCTGTGTGAGTGTGAGTCTGCATTCTACGTGGAAGTGTGGTGGCAGCTTCTTGTGTGGCCCTCGTGGGTGTGGGTCTGGTGTCCTTCTTCATGTTAGGTACTCGTTTGTTAATGAGGGCGGATTTCCCAATGGCTGGTAGGTGGGAAGTGTCATCTCGTTTATTCATGCTGTGTGGGCATCAAAAGATCACATAGTCTAATGTTTTTCAAACTTGACAACTTTCAGATGTGCAGACTTCAACTCATGCTGACTGGAAAATTGTGGGATTTGAAGTCTGCACATCTTAAAGTTACCAGTTTGAAAAATAGCAATCACACTTATTTATATACTGCTTCGCAGTGCTTTCCAGTTCTCTCTAAGC
The DNA here is from genome assembly GCA_023653725.1 of Bungarus multicinctus. NCBI lineage: Eukaryota > Metazoa > Chordata > Lepidosauria > Squamata > Elapidae > Bungarus > Bungarus multicinctus. The sequence continues at coordinate 5,775,959 of CM042841.1, forward strand.
GGTTTACAGAGTCAGCATATTGCCCCCAAGAATCTGGGTCCTCATTTTTCCAATCTCGGAAAGATGGATGGCTGAGTTAACCTTGTGCCAGTGAGACTCGAACAGCCAAACTGCTGGTAGTCAGCAGAAGTAGCTTGCAGTACTGAATTCTAACCACAGCGCCACCACAGCTCATAACTGCAAAGTTCTTGTGATCCCTTTCAATTCCACAATTCTAAGATGTGCAACTATACAAAAAACTCCATAAAAATAAATTCAAGGAGACACTTGTGTAAGGGGTGGGATATTAATGCTAAATGAGGATGCAATCAATGAAACCATAATTCCATTTGGGGACACCACATAGGATGCTCTGACTTGTCCCAGCCGATAGCAGCATCAAACTGGCTGACTTTAAAAGCTAATATAAAAAGCAGTATTTCAGGGTCTGCCACAAAGAAGAGAGAGTCAACCTATTTTTCAAAGCACCAGAAGGGAAGACAAGAAGCAATGGATGGAAGCTAATTAAGGAGAGAATGATGAACATGCTAATTTCAGCAGTTGTTAGGCTATATCAGCCCTTGGAGATAACACAGACCCAAAGCATGAACCACGAGTCTTTGCATTATTTTCATTGTACGGTAACAATAGCAGTCTGAAATCACTTTTCCCTCCCTTTACTTTTTACGTTCCAGAAAACTAGGGAGGGTTAGGGTTAGATGCTTCCCACATCCTTTTTCCTTTCATGGGCTGAGATACCATTTTTATGACAATTGTCTTAGCTGCATCTCTTCCTTCTGTCTCTCATGATTATTGTCACGTACCACTATAGATTGTGACTCTGTACTCCCTGACTCCAATTGGGGGGGTAAATGTACACCCATACAAACAGAAATCAACTGATTATCCTTTTGCAAAATGCCCCTTTCTTTAATGATCTTGGAACAAAATTCATCAGCAAATATTGCAACATCAAGAAAGCACCAGGCTGTTGTTTCTCATTCAATTAAAGTTCAGTTATTGGCACTACTAGAACCACTCCATCAAATACAATTGTCAAGCCTCACTATGAACCACTATAAGCCCAAAGATTTTTAAAGATAAATCTTTATTATAGGGAGACATTTACGCAGGATTCCTGGCTACATTTGATGGGATGTGCTGTTCTCATATAAATTATTATACAGTGTGCAGTTCTAGTTTAGACTGAGTTTCTTTCTCTAAACTGCAGAGCGACGAACAGTTTCCATGGAGAACAACAACAGCAGGCACAATATGTGAGGTCTGACATTTAAATTTATGCGCTTCTCTAATGGAGTTCATGAAGCAATTAAGCCCTGCTAGGTTTATATCTGATGGATTTCTGTCAAGAAAAAAGCAGGCGTAATCCTCTGTCCGTCCTTCCCTCCATTTCATGGTTTAATCAGATTTAAGAAAGCAAAATGGAATCCAGGAATGGTGGATGATGAATCATACCCTTCTTTTATAAGGCATCATAACAAAAAATTGCAAGGGATTCAAGGAAGTTATCACAAATGTTGAGAGCATCTTAAGCATCTTATAAAATTCAAATAGTAACAGTTTGTGAAATAATTCACGTATTAGTTATGAAGTCAATCAACCTTAACCGTTAATAATTTTATGTATGTATGTATGTATGTATGTATGTATGTATGTATTATGTATGTGTGTGTGTGTGTATATATGCAACTTTTTCTGTAGTTCTAGTTATCTGTCTTTCTCATTACAACTTAATACAGGTTGTCCTCAACTTACAATTTGTTTAGTAACCATTCAAAGTTGCAATGGCACTTAAAAAAGGGACTTATGACCATTTTTCACACTTATAACCATTGCAGCATCCCCATGGTCACGTGATAAAAATTCAGACACTTGGCAACTGGTGTGTATTTGTGACATTTGCAGTGTCCCGGGTTCATATGATCATCTTTTGTGACCTTCTGACAAGCAAAGTTAATGGGGATGCCAGATTTGTTTAACAACCAAATGATTCATTTAACAATTGCATGGATTTGCTTAACAACTGTGGGAAGAAAGGTCATAAAATGGGGCCAAATGCACTTATCAGCTATCTTGCTTAGCAACAAAAAATTTGGGCTCAATTGTGATTGTAAGTCAAGGACTACCAGTATTTGAAATGATTCACTTGGCCTCCTCTTTGCAAGGGATTCACCCACCTTTATCTTTTTCCTACTCCTTTTTCTGGCTAAATTCAGAGCGGTTGATATAGCAATTCAGATGGTCATACAACACCTTTGCTTATCCTAATACTGCAAAGCAGAGAAACCATATGCAGAATTGCCATAGAATACTTCTTTGCTCATCTATCTTCACACTAATTAAAATAAGCAAAACCCTAATTATGAAGCCAGAAAAGTGAGACCATCCAATTCATTGTTTCCCAGCTGTAGATTTCACAAACTAGAATGTAATTGAGGTGTTTTAAAATGATGATCTTCATTCATGAGCGATTTTCCTTTTGTTCCCTGACAGCAAATGGAACATCAAGTAGCCAGCTTTCCACACCGAAATCAAAGCAATCTCCAATCTCTACACCTACTAGTCCAGGAAGCCTCCGCAAGCACAAGGTATTACGTTTCTTATACCTTACTAAACCTCCTTTCATAGATTACACAGTGTTGAGAGTTACCTGAAGGTAACAGACTTGAGAGCACACTTGGAATACTACATTCAATTCTGGCCACCAGGATACAAAAAAAGATGTTGGGACCTTAGAAAGAATGAAGAGAAGAGCGATAAAGATGATAAAAGGCCTCAAGGCTAAACTGTATGATGAAGGATTGAAGGAACTAGGTATGTCTAGTCTAATGAAGAGAAGCACTAGGGGTGATGTGATAGTAGTTTTCCAATACTTAAGGGGCTGACACAGAGAAGAGTGGGTCAACCTATATTCTCCAAAGCATCTGAAGGCAGAACAAGAAGCAATGGATAGAAGCTCATCAGAGGGAGATCCAACCTGAAACTAAGGAGAAATTTTTTGACAGTGAAAACAATTAACCAATAGAAAGACTTGCCCCCAAAACTTGATGGTGCTCTATCACTAGAAGTTTTGAAGAAGAGATTGAACAGACATTTGTCCGGAATGATGTAGGTTGGGGTTCTATATCATTCCGGATAAATGTGGCATGCCAGCAACCAGTCCACGCAAACAAATAAAGCCCCATCCATGGGATGCAGGCGGCATGCAAAACCATGTCCCCTCCAGTCCATGGAAAAACCTTTCTCCAGGGAACCAGTCCCTGGTGCCCAAAAGGTTGAGGGCTGCTGATATAAGATCTCCTGCTTGTGGAGGGGTTGGACTAGAAGACCTCCAATGTCCCCTCCTACCCTTTTATTCTATGTTCTATGAAACTGTATTGAGATTATCTCTGTGAGAGTAGAACTCTTCTACCTCAATCAGGACTCCAGATCATTTAGCAACTCAGGAGCCATCTTGTTTTTCCCAACTTCTTTGCTTATTTATTTGTTAACATTATTTTCCCCACTTTTTTCCAGGAATTCAAAATGGGGAGCATTGCATTCCTTCTTCCTCTTTTTCACGCACACCGATCAGCAAATATAGGGGTGGGTTGAGAGAGAGAGTCTGGCTGAAGGTCACTCAAATGAATTTGCACAGTTTAGAACTGACAGAAACCTTAACTATCAGGAGTTTGCCCCTGGCAGAGGCTAGTTGTGCTTTTAAAATAGCACTGAATCTAATGTTGATTCTGCAAGCCGTAAAGTACAGGTAGTCCTCAACTTACAATTACAATTGAACCCCAAATTTCTGTTACTAAGCGAGACAATTGTTAAGTGAGTTTTGCCCCATTTTACGATCTTTCTTGCCACAAGTGTTAAGTGAATCACTGCAGTTGTTAAATTACTAGCACGGTTGTTAAGAGAATTTGGCTTCCTCATTGATTTTGCTTGTCAGAAGGTTGCAAAAGTGGATCACATGATTCCAGGATACTGCAACTGTCATAAACACAAGCCAGTTGCCAAGCGGTCTGAATTTTGATCACGTGACCATGGGAATGCTGCAATAGTTGTAAGGGTGAAAAATGGTCATAAGTCACTTTTTTTTGACTGCCATTGTAACCTTGAACAGTCACTAAATGAACTGTTGTAAGTCGAAGACTATCTGTATTCTAAAATTACGTTTTGTTGGTGCTGTGATAGTTTTCTCAGTCAGGACTACTAGTAACAATTGTTTTGGCTTTACTGTTAACAGCCTTTAAATTTCCATTCCCTCTCTCTCCTCACGCACCCAAGCACACATGTGGGCACACACCCTGATAGACAGAACAATTAATCCGTGGTACTGGCTTGCTTTCAGAATGTCTTTGGAGCCTGTCAATCATCCAGGTCATGGATGTGCCAAGGATGCTTTTCAAAAGGCAACTGGACTTTCTTGCTTTTTTCCCTTGAAAATGTTTCGGTTCTCATCCAAGAACTCATCAGAACTGAATAAATTTATTGGATGAGAAGCAAAAGTTTTTTGAGAAGTTTTTTTCAAAGGAAAAAAACCAAGAAAGTCCAGTTGTCTTTTGCAAAACCACCTTTGGGACTTACCTTCAGGAGTTGTGGATGCTCCATGACTGGAGTTTTCAAGAAGAAATTGGACAACCATTTGTCTGAAACTGTATAGGTCTGCTTGAGCAGGGAATTAAAGACCCCCAAGGACCCTTCCAACTCTGTTATTCCGTCCCATGCCAGCTTTTCATCCATACAAGAGACGTTTTTGACTGCTGCTTCTTCCTTCCTCTTGATGCCATCCAGGCTAATTGTGGGATTTAACGCTTGTCCCTTTCTTCTTACAGGACCTGTACCTGCCTCTATCCTTGGATGACTCTGATTCTCTTGGAGACTCCATGTAAAGGAAACCCAGTTCCCCGTCTCCGTAGTACACGCTCTGTTTTAAATGCAGAGCAGTACTTCTGCCCAACGGAGCAGAGAGGTCACTGGTGCTCGCAATCAATCCAAGGACACAAAACTTATGGTTATGCTTTCTTTGCTTTGCTTTCTTGTTTTCCTCCTATGAGTTCTCGTCTGTGTTACAAAACCAACACTAGCAATGGATCAGAGGTAAAGGGATACCAACCATTTTCAGAACTTCACCATCTAAGTTAAAACGGTTATTCCTGGTGGGTTTTAAAACCAGAACATAGTGATCTTACGATTTTCTATTCTCTCTTTGTACTGGGTGCAATGACACCAGGATTGGCTGTCAGTATAGGAAAAAATGATAAATCTTTTCAAAAGATTCCATGTCAAAAGATTCCATCAGCAGATGTGGCAACACTGCTTCTAAACTTCAACTTTTCCCACCAGGCAATTTTTCAGACATTCATAGTTACCAGCAACTTTATCAAAGTAGCTTTGTTCCCTCAATCCTACTGTGTTAAATTTAATACTTTCGTATTAACTGTACTTGATTTATGCTCACAGCCACCAAGGACTAAATCCATGATGGTAATCAGGTCAATATATCACAGCATGCCCCAAAAATAAATGAGCAAAAAGCTATTTATGGGAGTTTTGCTGCAGGATCTTTAAGGCGAGCCAGGATCTTTTCACTACAGTGGATTTTTAAAGATGTGGCATTTAAAAAAAAAGATTTGGTTGGTATGAAGTTACTGGAAGTGCTGTGTGGTATCTCTTGATCTCTGAAAGATTCTCAATGCCTTTCAAACAGCCAACACTGAAAACACAGGTTTTGTTTTCAGGTTTCTAATACTTCTCTGTTCCTACAACTATTGTGATTGCTGTTGTTAATATGAAATCAGTACAATTTTATAGTGAAAAAATGACTTTAGCTACATTGTAGAGAAGCAATTCTTCAAGCTTCTTTCTTTCTTTCTTTTTTTAAAGTGAGAACTGGTGACTTGATTTTGCTTAAAAAAACAAAAACAAAGGTATAGAAAATGTTCTGCGCAGTGAAACGTTTTAGAAGTTGCAGCCAAATTTGGCATCTGAAATAGGAAAAAAAACCATCATGAGTGGGTGCGTTGGGGAGGTGGGTTGTTACCATCCAGTGAGTATTTTGAAAGGGTTTGTAACATCAGGGGCCTCCGGAAGAATCAAAAAAGTCAAGATGTCTGCTCTCCCCACATCATTGGCTTGCCTCTTATGTGTGTTGCAGGCACAAGGCACCTCAAAACAGGTTGGGTTTCAATTGAAGGGCTCCATGTTGAATTTTTTGCCTCCAGCCCCATCTCATTCCCCTGTGCAACAGGCTGGATTTACCTTGCCATTTTCGGCATGTTCAAGAACCCTAATTAAGGCCAGGAGACGACTTTTGAGTCCTCTTTTCTATGAAAACAACTCACCAGAACAGAATGCAAAGCATAAGCCAGCGTTTCCCTTTTTCGTAATTGTAAATGCAATGTTTGATACAGGGCTGACCATTTTCCCTATGCCTTTTTATCGGTGCTGGATAGTGTGTGCCGCCTTGTTCCTGATTCATCAAAATAAGTGCTTTGATTTTTTTTTATTTTTTATTTTTGAAATTCTCAGATCTTTCCATGTGCGATGCTCTGCTTTTTGGGGGTGGCAACCCCTTTTTGAATTTAGAATGTGTATGATAAGAGTTTGTTCTTTCATTTCGATTGGAAAAGCTGCTTTGGGCCACTTGCATGGAATGAAAAGGTGAGCTGAACAGGCATGATTTTAACATGGCTATTTAGCTCACTTCTTTGCTCACCTAGTGGGGGAGGGAAAACTTTTCCCATTTCTTAAAATGACTTTCTCTTAACCCACTGGTTAAGATCATTGCACCATTAGCAAATTTTGAGTGAGCTGAGTGTTAGGATGTTAATCGTTGCAGAAAAGGTGTCAGATGATGGAGTGGCCTGTAATTAACCACAATCCTGCACCACAAAGACAAGTAAGACTGAACCCATTGCCAGCCAAAGCAGTGTCTAGAATTCCCTATTCCCCAATGTTGTTGTTTGGTCTGATGCATCCACTAAACATTGGTTCAGGAGAACCATTTTCCTTGTAGGATCACAGTCAGATCACCATGGGGAAGGCTGACTTTGAGGACAAAGCACAGAAAAAGATCTACAGGAGAATTTCCCATGGTGTGTTTGACCCCCTAGCAGATCTAGTGTATAAATTGGAGCAGGTCTCTTAATTTCTTGGTGCCTCGATTTACCTTATCTGTCAAAATAGGGACAGGAATACTTCTCTACCTCACGGGAAGGGTGGTTGGGTTGGCAGGTGAAGTCATTTTGTTAACGCCGTAAAAGACATATTTGGTGGGCAAGTACTTATAGCTTTGGAAGGGGCAGGATTTATTGAGTCGAGGGAAGAATTTCCTGGGTAGCCTGAAAGATCTTCTTTCTACAGACAGCCAAGCAGCCCTGACCACCACCACTAATCAATGCACACACTGTGAGCTTTGACTGTTGTCAACACCAGACACAGGAACTGATCTGTCCCTCCCAGATCTGGCAATGGTGACTGTGTCCCTCCTGATATTCTGAATCATGGTTACAAAGGTGACCTCCATTGTGAATTGCTTGCAGGAACGCTCATCAACTTGGAGATACACGCCACACATTCACTTTGCTCCCGTTTTGATCTTCTGCTCTCTCTTCTCTCCCACCTGAAGGGCTGTTCTTACTTTGCCAGTTGGGTGTGATGAGAGGAGCTATATTTCTGGAAACTGGAACTGAGCGATCCTTTTCTGCTAAAGGTGATGATGCTTCACGACAGCACTGCCTTTTAGTCAAGAGTCTAAAAATCTTGATGCCTTCAACCCAATCTTTCCTGGTTTAATAGACAACAAGCAATTATCTCCATCAAAAGTGAGCCATGGAGAACAGACCCTCTCCCTCCCTCTTTCTCTCTCTTATACACATACACAAACGCATACCCATGCAAAATACATCTATAGATGCTTGATCTATTTGATTGCTGTTCTAGGGCAGTGCCCTAGCATTAAGCCTATCCTTGGTAGTAGTACTGTAGAGTCTTTTGAATGTTAACCTTTCTCTTTCTTGATTGCACAGAGAGGACAAACGAAGACTATTTCTATCTGCCAATGGAAACTCTGAAGTAGCATTGTCCTTTGTATAAAATGCTGGGAATATATATTAAGGGAGAAGCCACCATATTTATCTTCAACTTGTAAGCCCTTGAGAAGCTCATAGATAGAATGATAAACTAGATCCATTTTCCCCAGGTGATTTACTTCAGACATCCAATTCTTTGAAATCCCAAAGAGAATTGAAGTTCCTTTAGGCTTACAACCTGGATGTTTTGACAGCTGGAAACTGGATAGAATTTTGGCCCATTTCAGTACTGATTCTTGATCCTGGTTTACATGCTATAGCTTCCCCACAGAACGTTTTTGCAAAAATGCAGATTTGGGCTTTCATTTTTATTGCACTTAATAATGGCATGTCTGAAAGACTGATCTAACGGGAATGTTGTTGCCTGAGCTGTGCCATGCTGTGCGTTACTTCTGAATCCAGAAACGGTGAGATTCAGCTTTTGTAAGCGTTCACCTTGTCAGTGTTCAGAAAATCAGAGGCCTAGTCAATGGAGAGTGAAGGTTCTTCTTTCTAGAAAAGGAATAGGGGAGGGCGGGGGGAGCCATTCAAAACTTGTAAAAGTGAAACAGGGTAAAGAACAAGACTCCCAGGTTTTAGAAGAATCTTTCAGGTAAGTATTCTTGAACTGTAGGTAGAAATCAGTGACTATGTCAGATGTAAAACTGCCTTTGTAGTGGATGTTGCATGATTCTTTGTAAAAAAAATAAATAAATTAAAATGCATGCCGAATAGCCATATGTACCATGCTAGGTGTGTTCAGCTCCAAACTCATCCCAAAAAAAAAAAACACTAGAGGCTACAGTGCTTTTCTCTTACAGCTCATTCATTGGTGCAAACAGATGTCACCTATTTTATATAAACAGATTGCATTGTGACAGACAGAAGCACTGAAGGACAATTACAGTGGTGTTCAATACACAAGCTTAAAAGTTGAGTGGCCAGGGGTGGCACTTAAGGAGGGAAGGGCTGAGGGCCATGCAGTAGATGGCCCACTGTATCACACATGTGAGTAAGGCTGATGTTTGAGAGGAGAGGAGATAGAGAGGGTAATTATTTAATTTTTGTTTGGCTCTTATGTGCCGCTACAGTGTTTATTGCTTCCCCTTTCAAAATAGCTTCCTGTGTTCACAGAAGGACTACAGAAAGGTGATGCAGTAACCCATCCTGTCAGGCACAATCAACCAGACCCACACGAGTAGAGTTCAAACTAGCTACTGTATTGTTCTGTGCCTATTCTACAGGACTCTTCCCAGACTGGCAGCTTTTGCCTGGAAAATCTAGATAAGATTCAAAGGCAATCAAGGGGCGGGGTGGGGTTGGACCTTTCTCTCTTGTGTCTATTTAATTATTCCAGATTAATTCCCTGCTTGATCCCTCCTCATGATTGGGACAGTCCCAATACATCCCTGCTCTAGCTCTAGGAAACTATCTTTGGTTTCTTTTTTAAAAACTCTTGCACTTGAGCAGATGCAGGATCAGGGTGTAGAAGGAAGATTTAGAAGACAGCAATAGCCAAATTGCACACCTGGGCCCCTTAGCCCTTCACAGGTGCTTGCAACTTTGCTCTTATCCATTCCCTCTTGATTTAACCATCCATGACCACTGTTAATGTCTTTAAGGTCCCTATTGCCATCCAGCCCAGAAATGTAAGTCTTCACACTGCAGAGGACCATTGGGGGTGGGGGTGGGTGGGAGAGAGCCCTGAATTACAGTCCCATGTTTTTTGTTTTGCACAGGCAACCTGTATATTATCAATATACATGTAAAAATATCTTTGTCGATCATGAAGAAGATCCTTCTAATCTTAGAAGCTCATGAATTATGAAGGACATGGTGTAGAGGTCATTGTGAAGATCTCCTAACTTTGTGAAACAAAGGTGAGGTAGCTGTCTTGAGGACAGATTATGGATGCCTTGAAAGGGCAGATCTGTAGTAAATGTTGAAAAAAGTTGCTGGGAGATGGTTGGACTTGAACTTGAAGTTCAGACATCTTAAAGTTGCCACGGTTGGATGGATTGAAAAAAGCTTCGGTTCATGTGGGCCCTTAAGATATGCTAAAAAGAATCAAATCCTCTAGGAAAAAAAAAACAAGTTTCTTTGGGTATATTACAACTTGGATAGAAGCATAGTCCACAAGAGTTCCATTTTTTCCCCTTTGGCTACTAACTTGAATATTTTCCAATAGAAAAAGATTGTTCTATATAATAAGTCATAGAAGCTAATAACATCTAGCAAATTGCCCTTTTGATCAAAGTTACTCAATTTCCTTTCCAAACATCCAGGCTTCCATATTGTTCAGATAGGAAAGCTTTGGGATCAAACATTTACTAGAAATATTTGGCATCACTGCTCTTGTCAAGCTTACAGTTAACAAGGAGAATACAAAGATACATAATCCCACCTCACAGGACAAACCCAAGAAATTTAGAATGCCAGTGTAATTTCTGCTCCCATCATTCCCTTCCTGTATGTGGCATCCCATCTTTAATATCACCTATTTCTTCCTGAAACAAATTTTGTCAGAAGTAAGAATTCTTATTCACCCGTCATCCATTATAAATCCATGATGCAAATTATAAGAGCTAAAAGACTTCATATTCATAATACATTAAAATGGAAATTTACTAGGAACAGAAACTGTAGCTCTTGTAGGACAACAGTAGGGTTGGCATCCCAAAATATCACTTACAGTAGGTGCATGATCAATACTACAATGAAATGTCTGCTGGGTTTGTTACATGAATACAGAACCCTCAATTGCATGTATTTACTGTAGAAGAAGCTAGAAAAGTTTTGGTTCAAATTATATAGGTGTTCTCACTGGTGTTCAGAGGTTTTAGGACTAATTTTGTCTTTGCACACACACACACTGAGGCAGTCTTCTTTCTTGGCTTTGTAATATATTTTTAATCAGCTCTACCTTTGATCTTGAGTCCCTTACAACAGGGGTGTCAAACTCACTTTCATTAAGGGCCTTTCATTGTGGTTGTCCTCTGGGATGGGAGTGGGGTGGGGAAGGAAGGGGCGTGGCCGGGGTGGTCACTACCAACTGGGCATGGCCTGGGCACATGGCCATCTTGACGTAGCTCACATGAGTGGTATCTGTGGTGGCCGGGCAGGGTTGGGGCAGGAATCCAGGGGTCTCCGGTGGGTGGGAGGCTCATCCCATGGGATGAGCTCAGATGAGGTGAAGCAGGGAGTGGGGCATCTACAGCCAATGTGTTTTCAGCTGCTTCCTACCAGCTGCTGTGGTAGGATTCAAATGTTTTTTACTACCAGTTCTGTGGGTGTGGCAGGGGAAGGATACTGTAAAATCTCCAGTCAGAGGTGGTTCTTTTGCCAGTTCTCTGAACTACTCGAAATTTCCCCTACCGGTTCTCCAGAACTGGTCAGAACCTGCTGAAGACCACCTCTGGGCCTGGTCTGGTGGTGGGGATTGTCGTTTATCTTCTCTGCTGTGCCATGAATGGGGATTGACCATCCCCCAAGCCCTGCCACTGTTAAAGTAAATCCCAGGCACTGCGCTTGCAATGGGCAGATGAAAAACATAGCTTTTGTCTGAAGGAGGAGGAGAAGGAGCAGGAAGAAGAAAGAGGGAAAGTGGCCAAGTGAGAAGCACCCTAGGATGGTGTGGGCCAGGCTGACGCAACACAGGCTGGCCCCTTAACAGTTTCCAGGGGGCGGATCTGACTTCATCGTGGGCCTGATTCAGCTCGCAGGCCTTGAGTTTGACACCCCTGCCTTAGAGGGAACACAAACACCATGCTTCTCATCTCTGGAGATTCCCAGTCATCCAGGTTATGGTTGTCCCAAAGGTACTTTTTTCAAAAGGCAACTCTTAGTTTTTTCCTTGAAGACATTTAGCTTCTCATCCAAGAAGTTGCTTCAGTTCCGACTGAACAGTGAGGAGTGGAAGGATTCCAAAGATGACTGCAAGGAATAGAAATCCTTCCATTCTCCACCGTTCAGTCAGAACTGAAGCAGCTTCTTGGATGAGAATGAAATGTCTTCAAGGAAAAACAAAGAAAGTCCAGTTGCCTTTTGAAAAAAACCACCTCTGGGACTACCATGCTTCTTATCTGGCCTTGATGTGCTCACTGTGGCTTGCAGCCTGGGAAATTCTGAAAGTTGAAATCCACAAATCTTAAAGTTGCCAAAGTTGAGATAACAGCTCTCTAGGCCACGTCACAAGGTGATCATAATCAAGAATCCAATATGTTCAATTTCATAGACTCCTGGTCATTTTCACAACTGTTAACTTTTTCTGTCTTGGTATCTGTAGCTTGGTTTCCGCCAGATAATCCAATAAATTAAGAAGATATTAATACTTCCGTGAAACACATTTTTAAAAGGAATTCATGGAAACTGTAATTGCCTAAAATTGTCTTTAAAAGATTCATGGAAATTAACTGATTATTAAGGAAAAGTGTCAGAAGAATGGATTGGAGAGTATGTCTTGGGTTCGGTAAGACTACTTATTCTGAAGGAATAACATCTATGCATATTCACCCTTGTTCCATAACATATATTTAAACTGTCAAACTTCTAAACCATGTTTCCCATTAAATGATTACAACTTTATTTCTCACTACTACCTTAAAGATCTGTCCAGCTGAGATTCTTATTGAATTTTATCTTCCATAGCAAAAGAGACTCCTGCTCCTGTCTTTCAAATTTGTCATTTATTCATTGATCAGTTTTTTTATCCCTCCATAACGCAACCTCATAACAATAAACAACACAGTAACACCAAGTACACATGTCTTATAAATACCATAAAATCATATAAAGTGTCAGATCCCAAGAGACTTCTGGAAAAATTCTGTCTTTACTTTTTTTCCCAGAAGGCAGTTAATGTTGGAGACAAACAAATTTCCAATGAAAAAACAAAGCTTCCACATTTCTCTGTGCCAGAGAATTTCTTCCAGTATCATCAATGTGCCAAGCTATAAAGGGCTTTTATAGGTGAATACCAGCATTTAAATAGGACCCAGAAATTGGTAGGAAGGCAGTGAACACTTGAAAAGCAGGTGTAGCCCCTGTATGCCCCAATGGAAGTTTCTAGATAGTCCTTCCAGAATCTATTGCAGTAGTCTAGTGTATGGATACTGCTGAGGGCACATGGTGAGATCCTCCTATCTGAAGTGAGGCTGCAATTGGTGCACCAGCTGAAACTGAGCAAAGTTCTCCTTGGCCAGGACCTTCATTTGCTAATCCAGAAAGAGAAATCTAAAAATCCTCAAGTTGTGGATCTGGTCCCTCAGAAGCTATGCAACTTTCCCAGAGTTAAGACAAGAAGTCATAGAAGAACTCCAGTGTTCAAGCAGCATTTTCTGTCTTGCTAGAGTTCAAATTAAGGCTGATCTTTTATATCCATATCTTCACAATCCCTAGACATCCGGACAACACTTCAACAGCATTTTCAATATAGTCTACAGTCATGATGTACGATTGAGTATCATCAGCCTCTTGATGATTCCAGACCTCAAATTGCCATGACCCCCCTAACAGCTACTATAGGTGTTAATAGTGGGAAGAGATAACTCAACCTTATATATCCCTACAGGGGAGAACCACTAAACTGATGTCTTCCTGCTGGAATTGGCTGTTGAGGAAGGACTGGAATCAATATGAAGCAGCCTTCAACCTCCAGTCTCTACAGCCTGTCCAGAAGGATGCCATGGTCAATGCTATTGACAACCATTGAAAAGTGCAGGACCTTCATCCAGATCCTGACCAATGCCATCTCTGTCCTAAACCCAGGTCTGAACTCTGAATCCTTCTCTTTTTCCATAACCTATTATCTTATGAAAAGTAGAATTGTGTAGAGACGTGTGAATGCCACCAGCCAATTTTCTTAATCCTTAGCAAATGACAGAGCAAAAACACATTGAATGATAAAACTCTCTGAATGGCATCTACATAAACATTCATTACTTTTTTGGAGATGCATCTCTTCCTTTACTGCTCTTTTGCAAAATAAACTGTGGCCTGAAGACTGTCGGGAACTAAAACCAGATGGTAATTTAATACCTTGAGTTTTTTGAGCTGATAATGTATGATTTGCTTCATTTGTGAAAGAAAGCTGCAATATAATATAACCAGGATGTCATAATGTATTTTCTTCTATAATGTTTCTGTGTTGAGTGGGAATGAAGTGGGGGAAAAACAAGAATTTTAAAAAGTAAAAGAAGAAGAAGCAAGGTAAGGTTTAAAGTTTAGCTGGCATACTTTAAACTTTCTGTACAGAATCTTTAAAAACAGGTCCTTTGTATGAACTGTTGAATTTTACAGGGTTGATACTTTAGTTTTTGTTTTGTTTTGAATGACATATTTTAAGAATGAGTCATTGTAAAGAGGATGAATTAATTAAATTAAGGGTTTTTTTATCTTTCTCTAACAGATCCATCTAATATTTTCATAATCCTCTATCAGTTCAGTTGAGGAAGGATTTTATAAAAAGCTGAAAACTTTTTTTTCACTCACATTCAACAGAAATAATCTCTTTTTCAGTAAATTTCAAAATGTTTTACCTCTTTGCAACAATTCCCCTTTCTAGCGATCAGCACTGGGCGAAATTGAAATGAAGCTGTATCATGAAACAAGGTTGACACATATCAGGAGTATCTGCAGAGGATTAAAAAAAAACCAAGATGGCAGTCTCAACCATATGACCGAAGTCCTGGGCCTTTGTAGGTGTGTTGCAGGCACCCATAAAGGCTGCAGTTACCATCACATAGTTGTAACAGCCATCTTTACTTTTTTGAAACCCAGCGCCACCCCACCCCCCCGCTCCCATCACAGATGCCCCTTTTGAGAAGTTCCCCAAGCTTCCAACAACCCCTCTTCCACCAAAATAGCTCATTATAGTATTGCTATAGAGAGACAAATGATTGTAAAATAGGCAGCAGCATTTTTGGTGCCCTGGAAAACTTGAGGTTAATGATATTAACATGGATTGGCCATGTGGCAATCGAACTACAAAATGGAAGGGCCAGGAAGTTGATCATGGCCAATGCTTCAGATAGTTGCTACAGCCCACAGCTCTCAACCTGCTAAGCCAGCTTGCTCTGCAGGCTTCCTGCTCACATTCATGAGCTCTTGGTGTGCTGTTCCATGTCATCTCCACCATTGGGATGTCCATAGGAAGCAGGAATTCAAAGAAAATCCAAGATGGGGGCTCTGTTTGTCTGGTTGTAGCAATATCTGACCTTTTGGCCCACCTGTACAAACAGTAATAGAAGAGACAGAACAGCATTTTTACAAGGCTTATGATCTGCTGTGCAATTCAGATTACAAATGGTCTTCCTGTCCCAACTTGTTCCTATCCATAACACTGCTCCATAATTCTAGGTACGTGGAGGAAGTACCTTCCAGAAAACTTTTTGAGCGAGCATAGCAATATGATTTTTTTCTTAATCAGCTGGGCTCAGGGAAATTACATGGTGCCATTGACTATGTGTTATTTCCTCTTCGTTCCTTTTGACTATGAGATTGCTTTTCATGAACTCCTGTATGTCCTCAACCTGACTCCAGTCTGATGAAGACCTAAGCAAAAGGGAGTTCTCTCTGTCTTTTAAAGTATCTTTGGTGTCAATCAGGTAATTTCACTTCTATTGATGATGTCCTGCTTGGGGATGTTGACATTTTGTACACGATGAACAATAATTAGGGTTTCCATCCCAAACTATTCTCAGCTGTTATTGCCTTGTAAAATATTGCAGCTTTAAACCAATGAACCCACTCTTTTCTCAAGGTGCATGTTCTGAACCCATCCTGCATTCCAAATTCGTGGCAAGTCAATTAGCAGTCCGTCCACCATTTGTTCAGCCATTCAACTTGTACAGAAAGCATTTTTAATCGAGATCTTTGGGGGAGGGGGGGATTA
Organism: Bungarus multicinctus; assembly: GCA_023653725.1. Classification (NCBI taxonomy): domain Eukaryota; kingdom Metazoa; phylum Chordata; class Lepidosauria; order Squamata; family Elapidae; genus Bungarus; species Bungarus multicinctus. Next base: position 5,791,907 of record CM042841.1, read on the forward strand.
TTTTTTTTAAAGCTTCAGTTCCATGGCTAAAGGTAGGATTAGGCTACTTAGCTGACAGAAATAGTTGTGGTAGTTTTTAGACATTTTAGATTGCTAGCGAAGAAGAGTTTGAGAGTAAATGCATGGTATTGACATCTCATGCCTTAAATAATTTCTTTTGCCCGCTCTTGGCTTCTCTCTGTCCTTCTGTGTTTTGCATTCTTGTGGGTTTTTTCAGTTATTGGTATATACATGGAATATAGTAAGAGGACAAAACCTGAATAAGCACTGATTGTGGGAAGGTGTTCCATTACAGTTGTATTGTACAATTCAATGTCTTGCTCCTAAGAATAACTTGCCTTGATTTTTGTCTGTTCACGGCAACAGATCTCACAAACGTGTTTCCGGAGCATTATGCCCAATGCCATTCAGGGTTTTTTGTACTTTTTTAAAAGAGAAAATGTATATAATGTCAAGAACTTCCCTTTTCCCTCCTGAATATTTGAAATGGGGTAGAGAGAGCACCCAATGTTACCAGGATCCAATGGAGAAATGTTGCGTTCTAGCCTAATGGTTCCCTCTTCTGATGATGACCACAATCGAAAAAGTGTGATCGTTTACATTTGAAGGAAGCATAGTTCCTGGGTTGACTCCAAACAGAGTCTACAGAGACTAAGAACCCAAGAACTTGTGAATCAGTGACTTTGAATGAAAAGGAAGCAAACTGGATGGATGTACCCTGGACTTACTTTTTTGAGTCTCTTTTTCTCTCCACTGGAAAGGCCCTGTTTGAAGGCCTGATGTTTTCGAGCTCTTGGTTTTCCAATGGTGAAATATTGTGAACTGTTTTTATCGCCCATCGTCCTCTCCCCCAATCCCGACCAGAAGAGGTCTGTAAAATGCAGCAAGAAGAATTTGTATATGCGATAGCTTTGCTCTCAATATTTGTTATGCATTGTTTCCCTCCCCACATCTCAATGTTCATTGGCAACGTGTGTGTAATGTCATCTTCCTAAAATAAAATTTGGTTTCAATACTTAGGTGAAGAAAAATGTGGGTGGAGTGAAAGAGTGTGTCTTTTCTGTTCCATTGGTGATTATTTATTTATTTATTTATTTATTTATCAATAGCTTAGAAGATAATAAACATAAATATAAATACAGGAAATGGGTACAAATAATTGGGGACAATAGGACAGGGACGGTAGGCACGATTGTGTGCTTATGCACGCCCCTTACAGACCTCTTAGGAAAGAGGTGAAGTCAATAATGGTTAGTTTTAGGGAAAAGGAGTATGGGTTTGGGGATGTGACAACAGAGTCAGGTAGTGTGTTCCAGACATTGACCACTCTGTTGCTGAAGTCATACTTTCTGCAATCAAGTTTGGAGTGATTTGCATTAAGCTTATATCTCTTGTGTGCTCTTGTATTGTTTCACTTGAAGGTGAAAAAGTCATTGATTGGTAGTACATTAAAGCAGATTATTTTATAAACTATGCTTACGTCAAACCGTAAGCGGTGTAGTTCTGGGTTGTCCAAATTCAAAATCTCAAGCCTGGTGGAGCAGGGTATTACGATGCTTTCAGAAAGACATGGGCAAAGCTTTTGGGTGGGGGGCGCTTGTTTTTGTAATTGGACTTCCAAGAGTATAAGGGGGGTACTTTAGAGATGTTAGTCATTCCCAGAAATAGATGTCATGATTTATAAAATGAAACTGGATTAAGGTAAGTAAAAATTCAGCCTCACTAGCGGTAGATATTCACAAACACATGTAATTCATTCAAATTTGACATTTGTTCAAGAAGCTAAAAGAGTGGCATATGATTTCCATTCTATATTCTCTGGATTTTCTTCAATTCATATAAATCTTTCACCTTTTACTTAATATTCTGCTAAATGGTCAGCTGCCAAAAGAGGTTAAGATGAGTAATTAAACTTTAAATGCTTTATGTCTATGACATGCATATCAAAGGTGACACACCATAAACGTTTTGGGTGACACGCCAGTGATCACCAACACCTAGCATCCATTTTTGAAAGCATACTCCATACTTGTGCGACTTTTGGAGTCCTTGGAAGCCAAGGAGAATGGGATGAATGCAGCCTCAAGATCTTCCAGAAGTTGTGCATGAGGACCATGTTCTTGAGTCTCTGGAACCTCCAAAAATCATGTATGAATGTAGCATGCTTTCACACAGTTTTCAGGGGCAGTAGAGGCCACAGAAGAGCATTCTCTGAAGCCACTTCATGAATGGATGCCTTGTGCTACTCAGAGCTGCTTCCATTTGTAGTTTTTTTAAAAATGAATATGTAAAGAATTGTTTCTCTTTTGTTCAGGGATGTGCATGTGTGATTTACCAGCAATTCAAGTTAGACATTTTCCAAATTTTTCACACATGGAGTGCAAAAGATTCACCATCGCTGTTCTATGCATTGTCAGATCATTACCTAATAAACTCTGCTCTGAAGCATGAAGAATTCACAATTATAATTAACCGCAGATTCATTGGTGGTTCTTGAGGTTAGAAGATAAAAGCACCCTCACAGTGAGCTCAGCTCTGGAAGGCCACAGGTACACAATTTACTTGGCAGCAACATAGCTTCCCACACTGTCTTTCTGAGATCTTTTTCATTTTCCTGGTCTAGTTCAGACTCCTGGGATTTTGGATGTTCCACCATCTAAGTACTAACCCTGTTTAAATTTTTGGTAGTCCGGCATTATCCAGAAGGCATGTACTTATAGCTGAAATATTCATCCACAGCTACATCAAGAGCTGCATGGCTACATATGGATCTGAATCTAGCTCTCTAATTGCTGCACACTGGTTGTAGCTACAAGGAGTCCTTGACTTACAACAGTAATTGAGCCCGCAATTTAGGTTGTAACTTGTAATGGTTAAGTGAGTCACTGACAGATCATGCTCAATTTTTTGCAGTAGTCCTTAAGCAAATGCATAATATAGGTATAATAAATCATGGTCATGTGGCAGCCAGATGCTTCAATGTCTATAAATGCAGGCTGGCTGATGAGGGCCTGAAATACAGTTACATGTGGGAAGGCCGACACTGGAACTTCACATCTGAGCTTCTTTTTGAGTGGGTATGTCATAACTTCAAACAATCACCAAGCAACTGGTCATAAATCAAGGACTACTTTTATCTTTTGCTTCCTCTACATTAATGAGTATCCTGGGTTTCCTTCCTTCCTTCCTTCCTTCCTTCCTTCCTTCCTTCCTTCCTTCCTTCCTTCCTTCCTTCCTCTTGATTCCTGGCAAACATCTGCACAAGTCTTCACAATTTTCTTGCAAGTCACAAAGGTGCTTTTTTTTTCAAAAGTCAACTGGTCTTTCTTGGTTTTTTTCCCTTTGAAAATGTTTAATTTCTCATCCAAGTGGCTTGAAGACCTCCTTCCCTCTCTCCACTCCTCTCTCTCATAAGAAGCACCCTGTTCTGCAATAATTGGGGTACTGAAACATCATTGCCCTGTAGAAAGCAACAAGGAGAAAGGATTGGCTATTTCCAGGAAGCTTTTCTCTCTCTGCAAGGAAAAATCAATAGCCACCAGTTATCCTAAATGCCATCTAGCCTTAGTTTAACCCCTTAAACTGTAATAAATGTTGCATTCTCTTAGGAATGAATGGCATTAATTAGCTCTGCTCATCACAAAATCACTGGTGTTTTTGTGCACTGAATGTGGCTTTTCTTCATTTCTGTCTTTATTCCCCCCACTCCATTCTGCGGAGGCCTCCTCCAGCGGTCGGCGGAGCGGGGCGGCTGCGGACGGGCAGCGAGCGGACCTGGGGCATTTTCGATAGCCCCGAAGACGACGCGGCGGCTGGGAGATCCACGGAAGGGCTCGGCTGGGGAGCGATGGTGCCGATGCCCCCGTGGGCCGCTTAGGTGGAGCTGTGGTATCCCTTCCTTCCCTGGGGCCCCCACCGGTGGCAGAGGCGGTGGGCCTGGGGGGGGGACTGGCTCTGCCTGTGACTCTTTCCCCCCCGGGGGTCTCACCGGTGGCAGAGGTGGGACGACCGGGGGGAGGCAGAATATACCCCAGCTGGACTGGATTCCATTTTCCATGGCCGGAGGACGGCAGACGCTGCGGACACTCCGGGACTGCCGAGATGGGGCGGCCGGGTCCACGGAAGTACCCAAGGACAGAGCTTTGGGCCTTGAGGGATGCCCCCCTCTCCCTTAGGTGGCCTTCGAAGCTCTCTAAGACCTTCCGCAATGAGGGATCCTGGGATCCGGAGCGATGGTGGGGTCGGGGAAACCGGGGAGGGCGTGGTAAATTTGGGCTTGAAAAATTTTTAAGGGGATTTTTTAAGGGGGAAAAGTCCAGGGCGGGCGGGGGAGACAGCCCGCATGGAATTGGGGGCAGCCGGGCCGGCGAGCGCGCCTGTGGGGCCTCGGGGGTCCCCGTGTCGGGGTGGCAGACAGGGGGTGGGCAGCCGGGGGCCAGTTTTATCGGCACGGTAACTGGGAGAGGTAGGTATGCTAGGGGTGGAGGGCCATATCCGGTTAGGGGATCGCGCTCCCGATGTTTACAAGCGGTAGCGCGCTCCGACCCTCCCTACCCATCCTGCAGCCCTGGTTGTCCGGAATCTCAGGCCCTGAATACCCGGCTGCTGTTGTGCAATGCCAGGTCCGTGGTTAATAAGGCTCCCCTGATTTGGGAGTTGGCTCAGGAGGAGGCCGCGGACCTGGTAGGTGTCACCGAAACCTGGTTGGGCCCAGAGGGAGGTGTCCCTCTGGTTGAGATGTGCCCACCAGGTTTCCTTGCATTTCACCAGCCTAGGGCTCAGGGAAGGGGCGGTAGGGTGGCGGTGCTTATAAAGGAAGTCCTTTGTCCTAGGGAGGCCACTGTCCCTCAGACGGCTGGCTGTGAATCTCTTTTTGTGAAGTGGGGGCAAGGGGTTCAGATGGGTCTTTTGTTGACGTACCTGGCTCCCTGCCACGTCTCATCGGCCCTACCCGGACTCCTAGAGGTAATAGCCGGGCTGGCGGTTGAGACCCCAAGGCTCTTAGTCATGGGGGATTTCAACCTGCCATCGCTCGGTGAAACCTCGGGGTTGGTCCGGGAGTTCTTGGCTTCCATGACGGCCATGGACCTGACCCAGTTAGTTTCTGCCCCCACTCACATGGGAGGTCACATGCTGGACCTGATTTTTGTCTCTGGGCAGTGGTTGAATGACTGTAATTGGGGGGATTTAGTTATTACACCCTTGTCATGGACAGATCATTCCCTCCTTAGGCTGGATTTCTGTTCCGCTACCCCCCACCGCAGGGAGGTGGAGCCACTTAGATGGTTCCGCCCCAGGCGCCTAATGGATCCGGATCGGTTCCAGAGGGAGCTTGGGCCATTTCCTGAATCTCTGGCTCTCAGCTCGCCTGGAGACCTGGTGGCCACCTGGGAGGGGTCGGCCGCCGGGGCCCTAGAGCGAGTTGTGCCTATGCGACCTCTGACTCGGCACAGATCCCATTTGGCTCCGTGGTATACGGAGGAGCTACGGGAGATGAAGTGCCGAAAAAGACGTCTTGAGGGCATTTGGAGGGCGAGCCGTTCCGAGTCTGACCGAACACAGGTGAGATCTCATATTAAGACTTACCTTGTGGCGATAGGGGCGGCGAAATCTTCGTATTTCTCCGCCCTTATTGCATCAGCAGAAAATCGGCCTGCCGCCCTGTTTAGAGTGACCCGCTCTCTACTTGAACCGAGAGCGCGGGATGACCTCTTGCAGGGTAGAGCGGAGGAGTTTTCCCGATTTCTGCATGATAAAATCGCTCAGATTCGGGAAGGGCTCGACTCCAATTGGGTGGTCCCGGGGGAGGTGTCCGGGGCAGGTCTTGAGAGTGTTATCTGGGGGGAGTTCGATCCTGTGACCGCTGAGGGTGTGGACAGGTTGCTGGGGGGTCTGAATGCCACCACCTGTTTATTGGACCCGTGTCCTTCCTGGTTGGTTTCGGCCGCCAGGGAGACGACACGAGGCTGGCTCCAGGGGATTGTCAACGCTTCTTTGAGAGAGGGGGTGCTCCCTACCGCCCTGAAGGCGGCGGTGGTGCGCCCCCTCCTCAAGAAGCCTTCCCTGGACCCAGCTATTTTAAACAACTATCGTCCAGTCTCCAACCTTCCCTTCGTGGCGAAGGTTGTTGAGAGTGTGGTGGCACGTCAGCTCCCCCAGTACCTGGAGGAAGCAACTTACCTCGATCCGTTCCAATCGGGCTTCAGGCCTGGACATAGCACTGAGACGACATTGGTCGCGTTGGTTGATGATCTCTGGAGGGCTCGTGACAGAGGGTTCTCCTCTGTCCTGGTCCTATTAGATCTCTCGGCGGCTTTTGATACTATCGACCATAGTATCTTATTGCGACGGTTGGAGGGGTTGGGGATTGGTGGAACCGTCCTCCGATGGTTCTCCTCCTTCCTCTCTGACCGTTCGCAATTCGTGTTGGCGGGGGGGGAGAGGTCCACCTCTAGGCCCCTGGTTTGTGGGGTGCCTCAGGGGTCGGTCCTTTCTCCCCTCCTGTTCAACATTTACATGAAGCCGCTGGGCGAGATCATCCGTGGTCTTGGAGTGAGGTGTCATCTGTATGCAGATGACACCCAGCTGTACATCTCCACTCCGGACCACCCCAACGATGCTGTGGGGACTATGTCTAGGTGCCTGGAGGCCGTGCGGGACTGGATGGGCGGGAACAGGCTTCGGCTCAACCCATCCAAGACCGAGTGGCTGTGGTTTCCGGCGCCCCGATATAGCCAGCTGACACCTTCGCTGGCTATTGGGGGGGAGGTTCTGCCCCCCACAGAGAGGGCTCGCAACCTGGGAGTCCTCCTGGATGTACGGCTGTCGCTTGAACATCACATCGCGGCCGTCTCCAGGGGGGCGTTTCATCAGATCCGTCGGATCTACCGGTTGCGGCCCTTCCTGGATCGGGACGCCTTGCGCACGGTCACTCAGGCCCTTGTCACCTCTCGCCTGGACTATTGTAATGCCCTCTACATGGGGCTCCCTGCGGGGAGCATCCGGAGACTCCAGTTGGTGCAAAATGCAGCCGCGAGGGTGATTATGGGGGCGTCGCGTAGCGCCCATGTGACGCCTCTCCTGCGCGAGCTGCATTGGTTGCCGATGGCTCTCCGGGTTCGCTTTAAGGTTCTAGTTTTGACCTTTAGGGCGACCCATGGCATGGGACCAGATTACCTTCAGGACCGCATTCTACCAACGTTCTCCAACAGGCCGGTGCGTTCCCACAGGGAGGGTCTGCTCCGGGTGCCGTCGGCCGCTATGTGTCGTCTGGCGGCGCCAAGGGGTAGGGCCTTCTCTGTGGGTGCCCCCGCCCTCTGGAATACTCTGCCACCGGAACTTCGTACCGGCACGGACCTGAGGGCCTTCAGGCGCGCGTTAAAGACCTGGCTCTTTGAGCAGGCCGGCCTGGGCTGAGATAATGATTTTAAATTTGATCTCCATTTTTAACTTTAAATTGGGTTTTAAGGGTGGGGGGGGGGTTTTCTAATTTTAGTCTGCAGCTGATTCTAATATTTAATTACTTTTTAACTTTTGTATTTGTGGGGTTTTTAGACGAGCTGTTCACCGCCCTGAGTCCCTTGGGAGAAGGGCGGTATATAAATGTAATTAATAAATAAATAAATAAATAAATAAATTCTTGGGTGAGTTTCTTTATCAAACATTAAACATGTGGAATCTGGTTTGTATTTATTCTTTAGTTTTGAATCAAAAGAATAACATTTGTCTGCAGAAAACTCACCTTATCTGAAAATCCAGCTAACTCAGTATGGTACGTGAAATTGCTTCAATCCCATTATAATTGCAAAGGTGGTGTAGCTCCATAAGGAATCTGTTGTTGGACAAAAACACACAGAAGTCATTTATCATCTGACATGGCTGGGGGAAAAAGAGAAAGAAAATAAGGTATATAGCAGGAATGTCCAACCTTGGCATCTTTAAGACTTGTGGACTTCAACTCCCAGAATACCCCAGACAGCATGGAATTCTGGGAGTTGATGTCCACAAGTCTTAAAGTTGCAAGGTTGGATAGCCCTGCTGTACAGTAAGCTAATATCTGCAGTGAGAGACAATTTGAAATGGAAAGTATTCTTTCAAATTCGACATTGGAAAATGTGATGAGCAGGTATCACATGATGATGGATCTGCACTTAAATTCTCAGAATTGCCTTTGACCACAGTGACTTAGAACATAGAATAACAGAGTTGGAAGGGACCTTGGATGTCATCTAGTCCAACTCCCTGCACTAGCAGGAGTGTCTATACCATCTCAGACAAGTGGCTGTCCAGTTTCTTCTTGAAAACTTCCAGTGATGGAACACCCACAACCTCTGAAGGCAAGCCATTCCACTGGTTGATTGTTCTCACCGTTAGGAAATTTCTTCTTAGTTCTAGGTTGCTTCTCAACATTTCTGAAGATATCAATCCAGAGAATCTGGCCTGATTCAATCCCCATCACCGTATCAAAACTAGACTATTTCTGAAGCTGATCATTTATACAACATAATGATTAAAGTTTCCCAAAAGCCAATTTCCGGGATTCTATGCTGTGAGGGATGTATTTCCATTTGGCATGCAATGAATCTATCTTCTGAAATTTTGTGTGTGTATCAGAGGTGGTATTCAGAAGGTTCTGATCAGTTCTGGTAGCAGAAATTTTGAGTAGTTTGGAGAACTGGCAAACACCACCTTTGACTAGAGATTTTACAGTATCCTTCCTCTGCCATGCCTACCACAAGCCCACAGAACCGGTAATAAAATTTTTTGAATCCCACCACTGATGTGTGTGCAATATGGAACATAGGTAATCCTCGACGTACGACCACAATTGAGCTCAGAATTTATATTGCTAAGTGAGACATTTGTTAAGTGAGTTTTGCCCCATTTTATGACCTTTCTTGCCACAATTGTTAAGGGAATCACTGCAAGTTGTTAAGTTAGTAACATGGTTGATAATTGAATCTAGTTTCCCCATTGTCTTTGCTTGTTAGAAGGCCGCAGAAGGGATCACAGGATCCTAAGACACTGTAACCGTCATAAATATGAACCAATTGTCAAGCATCCAAATGTAAATCACATGTCCATGAGGATGCTGCAATGATCATAAATGTGAAAAATGATAATAAGTCCATTTTTACAGTGCTGTTGTAATTTTGAACAGTCACTAAATGAACTGTTGTAAGTCAAGGACCACCTGTACATTCTTACCATGTTTTCAACCCTCTGTGTTATGTAGATAGAGAAAATAGACACTCACCACATAACAGTCACCGCACAACACCACACGTAACAAAATCAAGTCTCTGATTGTAGAAGCATTATGAAACAAGATATAGGTAGTTCTCAACTTACAAGTATTCATTTAGTGACCATTCAAAGTTATAACAGCATTGAAAAAAGTGAATTATGACTGGTCCTCACACTTACAACCAGTGCTGCATCCTCATGGCCACGTGATTAAAATTTGGTTGCTTGGCAACCGGCATGTATTTACGACTGTTGCAGTATCCCAGAGTTATGTGGTCACTTTTGCAACCTTCCCAGTCATCTTCTGACAAACAAATTCAATGGGGGAAGCAAAATTTGCTTAATGGCCACATGATTCACTTAAAAACTGCAGTGATTTGCTTAACAGCTATGGCCAAAATGGTCATAAAATTGGGCATGGCTCCCTCGACAACCACTTTGCTAAGCAATGGAAATTCTGTTCCAATTGTGGCTATAAGCGAAAACTACCTGCAATCTGAATGAATAGAAATGCAATGTTTGCTTACATTGGAAACCACTTCATACAATATTTAATTCCATAACCGCTTCCTGCTGTCCAGCTATTTCTTTTTGAAAGTCCAAATGAAAGAAGCCTTTTATCCTCTCCTACTTCTATCTCTGTTTGCCTTGGCAATTCCAAATCATTCCAGAAATCTATTTTCTTTTTATTTCAAATAGAAATTGCATGTAGATTTGTACACCATGTGCATCCATACATATCCATTCTTTCTGGACAAGCAAGGTTATGCAGAGTATAGGGCAGGACTAAGGAATACTGAGCCAAAACAAACAAATAGATACAAACTCAAAGTTAACCGCACCAAACTTGACTGCTGAAAATACGACTTCAGCAACAGAGTGGTCAATGTCTGGAATACTCTACCTGACTCTGTGGTTTCTTCCCCAAACCCCAAAAACTTTAACCTTAGACTGTCTACTATTGACCTCACCCCCTTCCTAAGAGGCCTGTAGGGGGTGTGCATAAGCACACCAACGTGCCTACCGTCCCTGTCCTATTGTTTCTTGTATGTATGTATGTATGTATGTATGTATGTATGTATGTATGTATGTATGTATATATATATATATGATTCTTTGGTAATTCGGGTTTTCTCCCGTGTAAAATTGGAAGTATCTAGGCAACGTTTCGATGAAGTCTCATTCATCATCTTCAGGCTTGTGTCTTCGGCTTTGTGCTTCTCAGAGTAATGTGAGCTTGCAGCTGTTTCTTCGTTTTAATTGTCAGTGGATGTGGCTTGATTGGGTGGGGGCTTGGCTGTGTTCTGATTGGTTGGGGGCTTGGCTGTGTTCTGATTGGCTGGGGGTGTGTTCTGTTCAGGTGGGAGCTTAGTTGTGCTCAGGTTAGTCTTAGTTGCTGGGGGATTTGAGATGGTGAGCTGTGATCCTGCTGTTTGATCCTGATTACTCCGAGAAGCACAAAGCCGAAGACACAAGCCTGAAGATGATGAATGAGACTTCATCGAAACGTCACCTAGATATTTCCAATTTTACGCGGGAGAAAACCCAAATTACCAAAGAACTACATACAAATACCCGCGAAAACCTCAGAAAACAAATATATATATATATACAAATATATATATATAAACCAATGAGAACACACCCCCACCCAGTCAGAACACAGCCAAGCCCCCACCCAGTCAAGTCAAACCCCCACTAGTAGTTAAAAGGAAGAAGCAGCTGCAATCTCACATCACTCTGAGAAGCACAAGGCCGAAGACACAAGCCTGAAGATGATGAATGAGACTTCATCGAAACGTCGCCTAGATATTTCCAACTCTACGCGGGAGAAAACCCGAAGAACCAAAGATCCATATATATATATATAATTTTTCTTATATGTATCCATGTATTCATAACTATGTTTTTACTTATAACTATTATCTTGTAAGCAATTGATAAATAAAATAAATAAAACAAATAAATAAAGGCTATAGGTGATGGGGAAATCAGTTTGCACACACAGAGACACAGACAAGAATCAAGAGTCAATGGCATATAGGGAATCATGGGATAGAGGTTCTCCCAGAGCTGAAAAAATAAAAAGAATGAAAGTTAGACCCTACAGTGAATGATTGAGGGAACTGGGTGTGTCTGGTCTAACAAAGAATAGGACAAGGGGTGTCAGGATAGCCCTCTTCCAATATTTGAAGGGCTGTCACAGAGAAGAGAAGGCCAAGCTATTTTCCAAAGAAACTATGGATAGAAACTAACCAAGGTGAGAAGCAAACTAGAACAAAGGAAAAATTTCCTGAAAGTAAGAACAATTAATCAGTGGAACAGCTTCCCTTCTGAAGTTGTGGGTGCGCCAACACAGGAGGCCCTTTTATGAAGGGACTGGGCAGCCATTTGACTGGAATGATATAGCATCTCATGCTTGTGCAGGGGTTTGAACTAGAAAACAGAGTAAGAATAACAGCCCTGTTATTCTACTCTATTCTACATCTCCAGTCTTATCTGTGTTCTGTTCTATTCTTGAAAACCTTATTCTTTTCTCCAACTGTATCTTCTTCCTCTGGAAGATATTAAATGAAATAAGTGATGAAAAGATTAGAACAGCTCTATGAAAAACTATACAAAAGAGATGGTTTGCATCCACCAAAGAAAGGGACTGAGTTACTTGGCATTAAATTCACAGGTTTTCTGGATAAACATTTAAACTGAACATTGGGGACAGAGAATTGATACAGAACATTTCTGTCCCCAGCAATCTAAAATTAATAGGGTTACTGGTGCATGTAACATAGATGTTTGTGCAGTAAGATTATCAACCTTGCTGTCAAGCAAAACCAAGCATTTAATAGCGAGTGCCATACCATGTGCACTAATCAAACAGGTGACAAGAAAATAGGGGCAGTCAGGCACAATACAGGTTAGGTAGATAGTAAACACAGCGTCAGACATAAAGACCTCAAGTGCCTATATACAAATGCACAAAGTCTGTGGAACAAACAGGGTGACCTTGAACTACTACTATGGACCCCATAAAAGAGGAGGTGTAGTTGCACTCTATGTAAAGGACCACTATATTGCTACAGAAATGCAATATATGAAATTTCATTTCAAAGATGAAAACCTCCTAGAATGCATATGGGTCAATATAAAAGAAAAAAAGAATGACACAGCCATAGGTGTATATTATAGGCCACCCCATCAAGTAGAAAAAATAGATGACCTTTTTGCCAACCAACTAACAAACATATGCAGGAAACAAACTACAATAGTAATAGATTTCAACTCCAGAATTCCCCAACCATCATAGCCCCTGCTGAGAAATTTAAGAATTAAATTCCTTATATCTGAAGATTGCCCTGTTTGAGTACACTTCTACCAGCCACATTCTCAACTCAAAATTATCATAATTGAACTCACGCCATCCAACAAACATCCTTTCTTTCTGGCTTCTGAAGATCATCTTGAGGTGATCAGTGCTCCTTCCCTCATTGTCAGCTGACCGATTGCAGAATGCAAAAACTGACCCTCTACCTAGTGTTCTGTTTGCTGCCTTGTCATATTTTTTTGCCAGTGAGCAAGAAAACACACACACACAAACAAACAAGGGGGAATAGATTCTGGAAGAAGGAGAATATGTCCTTGGAAATACTAGAAGCCATTAGACAGGAAAAGTTCTTATTTAGGGAAAGCATGTACCAATAAGCTTTAGAAGGAATACTGCAAAATATGTAGGTCCTTTGTGCTTGCAGACAATTCATAACCCAACAAGGTAACTTCATCAATGCTAGAAGGGAGTGGGGTTTGCTCTCTGTTTATATATAAGTGGTAGTTCCTTGAGTAAACTACCAACTCAGACAAACCATAAACAACAGCCTAATCAAGGAACTACCAACACCACTCCCACCAACACTGACAGAACAAGCCACTTGTATATAGATGGAGAGTAAACCTCACTTCCTTCCAGCACTGATGATGTTGCCTAGTTGGATCATGAAACATCTGCAAGAAAATAATCAAACTCAGAAAGCACCAAGGATCCCACAGTCCTCCTTCTCCTCCTCCTCCTCCTCCCACTGATGATATTATCTAGTTTGGTAATAAAACATCTGCAAGAAAACAACTATGCTCAGCCCTGATTTACAAATATTATCTTTGATTGGTGCAAAAATATCTTTGCAATGTTGCCTTTTCAAGGAAAATAATTTGTAATTTTGAAAAAAATCACTTTCAAAATTACATTAATTGGTTCAGTTTCCAGGCATGGCACTGTATAGATGCAAGATGATGGCACTAATCATGGATCAATGCAACCCTTACATATAAAAAATGTCCTGAAATGGGGCAACAGAGACCCTCTTGAAGACTTGCAAAGGTCTATAATCCCCAGACCGAGCTCCAGCGTTGACCCTTTGGAACTCCCCTCCTTATTTCTGTCATTGGCAGCTTATCTGCTTTCTCCAAGCAGGCAGTGACAAAGGAAAGGAATCACAGCAATTCCCTGACTGGTTCTGTCTGTCTAATGCATCTCCAGTAGGTCAATGGGATTAAGAGCATGGCAGCTCTTCAAGGATCTGGAGGCAAGACTGTTTCTAATCACTCTTCCAAAGCTTCAGCTGATTTGCAAATCAGTAACTGGAGCAAGCACATTCTGACAAGATGGAGCAAAACTGCTGATCCAGTCATTCACTCATAGCACAGCTCTCTCTTTTTGGGGGAGGGCAGCAGTCTTTGCATCTAATTAATCTCAGAGAAACCAGTGCTCTTTACTTATAACCACTTCCTCTTCCATTTTATACCCTCAGCTTTGAGTTTAATTCATATTTCCTGAAATAAGAAATTTTGGGACATTCTCCCACCCTGCACTCCCCCTTCTTAGGAGGAGAAAATCACTAAGAGGGAATAGAATACTGCATCAGACACAGAGCCATCAGGATGTTCATGCAAGGTGAGTAACCTGGTTATTAAATTAACTTTTTGTTTCAGTTTGCCCTATATATTAAAACACAAATAAATAAAAACTGCAAAAATCCAAGCAAACAACCCAAGGTTAACCCTAAACATTTTGTTCTCATGTGTTGCCAATGCATTAGTTAAGATTCTAAAATCAAACTGTGTTGTATGAGTGTAGATATATTATAAGAAGGAGGAGGTTCCATCTCTCTCTAATACTTCCAAATGCCCTTATAAAGACCAAGATGGATTGAAGGTAGGAAGCCTAAATTAAGCAAGCATAATGCATAAACATAATTGATTATATCACATGGTATCTCAGACTTAATTTACATATTCTTGCTTTTACCAGATGAAAATTCCAACTGAAGGGCTGTTTAAAATGTAGAATTAAAAGAAAGAAGGAAAAAATAATAAAACATAGATTTTTGCAAATATTTTATTATTTATTAAAATCATATGCTGGGGTAATATTCTGTTAACATGGACAATAAAACAGACTAAGTTGTTTTTAATCCATTGTGACTAAGAATCTCTTCCTCCTCCTGCTGCAGTCCCGGAACATAATTTCTAATCCTCTGGTTCAAAGAAATTAAGGCCATGTTTAAAGCTTGTAGCAAAAATTTGACCCTGTGTTAGAGATATACACAGTTTGCTTTTTCACTGATGAAACCCAAAAGTCCTTATATGGCAACATTTTCAAGGTGAACTATATAATGAATACAAGCCAGATGTGAATCTCAAACTCTCAGGAGGGCCACCAATGTCATAACAACTGAAAAAAAATGAATGCAATTTGTCTGCTTATTCAACACAAAGCCTGCCTCCTTTCATCAATTCCACAGGCGTTGTGAGAGATGCTTAGATAGAATTGATGACTGAAAGATGTTTCCCTAAAATGAAACTCCAGGAGGAAATTCCAGAGGGGGAGATCTCCTTGTCTCTCGCTGATGCTCAGTTATTACATCTCTGATTCTAAAATTCAGACAAATTTAACCTCTTAGCTGTGGTTTAGGAAAGGTTTCAAAGCTCATGAGATAAGAGGGCAAGATTATTATTTCTTTAGTGTATGGCATAGCCCACACAGTCTAGCAATACACATTGACATTTCATCTACATTATTATAACACAATAAAATGTAAATGTTAAAAAGATCGGTGTTCAAATATTAACGCTTAGGCCATCTAACTATTGAAGTGCAGCATTGTTTATATTTTAAAAAAAATCAGATATTGGACTGGTATATGCCCTCAGCTTACAGCCAGTCACAATGTGATCTGCAGTTTGACATGGGACTCCCCAGTCACACTGAAGGAAGGACACTATGCCCCTTTTATACATAGAATGAATTCATTTTATTATTTTATAAATTGTTGTGTTGTTGTTTAAAATTTAATAGTTGGAGCAGTGAAGGGTTGGACAATGAGTAAGAACACACTGTTACAGCTAATTGGCCTTCATGAGGGAATCTGAACTGTAAGTGGTTGCCGTGAGAGTAGAGAGTAGGGAGAGTACAGAGAGTTTCCTTGTTTCCCACCATTTTTACCCGGTGTGTCCTCCATGATTTACTTGTTCCTGCTGTGTTGATTTACCTGACGATGCTCCTGTTTGCCTCTCTTATTTACTGTAAATATATTTATGTTAAACCACAAGTTCTTGTCAGTGTCTCTGACTCCATTTGGATACAATTCCTTGACATGTTATAAACTATTTTGTATATATGATTTTATAAAAGCATTTTATTATGATTATTCATTTATGCAGAGAAGAGGGCAAGAAATGCCTTCCTTAACTTCCTTATCTAATGTTTCCAGCGAACAAAGCCAGGTAAACAAATAGAATGATATTCAGGGAAACTGGTTTTCTGAAAGCTCCAGAGGAGGAAAAGCATTGTGAATAGTGACAGCCTGTGACTAGTGACCAAGCTAATATTTTCCAAAGGGAAAACAGCAAGAAAAGCACTCCCGGACTTCTTAAAGATTAGCAAATGTATGATTATCTAAGGTGTTCAAGGAATACAAATCCAATGACTTCAATGCAGACAACAATGCAGATAGTCTTTATCTATCAACTGCCTCTCATTCAGCAACTGTTTTACCATCAAAGTATGCACAAAGTATGCAGTCGTATGATCTTCATTATACAGGTAATCCTTGACTTATAACAGTTCATTTAATGACCTTTTAAAGTTACAACAGCACTATCTATGGAGATTCTCAGTCATCCAGATCATGATTGTTCCTCTTGAAAAAGCACCTTTGAGATTTCAAAAGCACTAAAAAACTGACTTATGACTGTTTTTCACACATATGACTTTTGTATCATCACCATGGTCACATGAACAAAGTTTGGACGCTTGGCAACTGACTCATATTTATGGCAGCTGCAGTGGAGTCAGATCATCAGGGCAAAGGGTAGCCATGACTACAGGTTTGAGTTTCTTTGACAACATGTTTCTTGAGGTTCCAACAAACTTGGCATCACTACTGGGAAAAGAGAGAGATGCTGGAGATATGAGCCCCAAAGTGGGATAATTCAGCCATAGAACTGGAGGCTAACTCCTGGCAGGTGACCTAAGAAAAGGGAAGCCTGGTGTGATCATCACTGCATTTTATGAGACAGGTTCATAGACCGTAACCCATTCTGGACTGGAAGTTCTTTCCTAGTATGAAGATGGCAGAGCTCATGTTAGTAACTGGATCATTCAAGCTGGATTTCACAACGGGACAGGCCAATGTGTTATCTCTATCCTATTACCATCAGAGAACAGGGCAAGTATTTGACAGGTGCCAAATAATTCAATCCTGCTTAGATACTAGGAATATAAGACAGAAAAGGGAGTTAGATTTTCCCCATGTCCACATTCAGGTATGGAAGGCAAATGTCTTGATCAGACCTACAAAATAGAAATTGATAAGGAACTGGTCAACTGGATAGTGGAGTTGAAATGATATCTCCAAGAAGAGAGAAGATGGAATTAAAGATCTTATGTGCAGAATGGGACTCGCTGCAGCCAACTCATCATGGGACAACTCGTCATCATGGCCAACCTTGCCACCAGACAACTTGCTGTGGGACAAGTCAACAATTTTATTTAATGTTTTTTAATTAATTTTTGTCATTCACATTTCAATTTGTCACTCCTTTTGTATCCTTTCTTTAATAATTCTATTTCAACATTTCTTCCATATTATGTAACTTTTGTCCATGGCAAGTTGTCCTGCAGCAAGTTGGCCATGTCGAATTCTCCCATGGCAAGTTGGCTACTGTTAGTTGACTGTGGCATTAGAAGGATCCATAGAGATGAGTAAAACTGTACATAGTAGACCAAGAGATGTACAAGCATGGAACCTCTTTGTACATATAAATAAATGTAACTATGTCATTTTTCTTTGGCTCCTTTTGCACAGGGAGTTTTAAAAGAAAATAGTGAAGAGGGCAGGGCAGTAAGCCTGTTAAATGACTACATGGATGTTTTGCAAGGAGGAAAGAAGGAAGGAAACTCATACAAATTAATGTTGAAGCGTACTGCCACCTAGTGAGCCATTGACAACTCAGCTTTCACTATACATTGTGCCAAATAAATACTCTTTCCGCTGCCAGCAGAACAGCAGAACTGATCAACAGAAAGCCAGAGAAGGTTTTGTATAAAACATTATGCTGAGATGCCATATAATCATAAATGAAAATTGTAACACAGAAGAAAATCTTCAACAGCGGAGAAAAGGGTGAGAGAAATATCCCAGAGTTGGACACAAATATTTTTATCTGCCATTTCTTCCTAGTTAACTGCTGGCATCTTTTCATTTCAGAAACAGCCAATAGTTCAGGGGATGACCAACCAGGCTGGTTCACCTGTAATTGGTGGATGCCATCATTTTAATTCTTGTAACCACAAGCCTGCAGAGAGTTATAAGTCATCTTACAATTAGCACCTTGCATATTCCCAATAGATGATAGTTCTGCTTGAATTCACTTTGGAAGGCATTGTGGATGGATGAAGACAGGAAAATCTCTCTCTTTCTCTCTCTCTCTTCCTCCCCCTCTTCCCCGTCTCTGTGTTTAATGATATTGTATGCACATAAAGGCAGGTCTGCCCAAGACCTGGATGGCAGGACCTGGTTGCTTAGCTGCAAAGAACACATACCTATCAAAGATATCAATAAGCTCGTATCCTATTCTTGTTTGAATGATGAAAATAAGATGCAATGAAATGCAATGAAATGCAATATTCAGTCTTGGAAAATAATATATCTCAGTTTTTTTCAGAGGATGGGTTTATTATTATTAAATGGTTGCAGCAAAAAAGCAGGGGCTTCTATGGCACATTTCCCACCTGCTCAGAAAGAGCTCATAATAGAAAATGTATTCAATTTCCTCTTTGAATGAAAACCTCCTCTGATTTTTTTTTAACATGACAGATTAATGCAACACCATCAGTGTGAAAGCCTCACAGATTGAATATAGACCAGTGCAGATAGATCCCTATTAATTTGTTAATTGCAATGAAGATTTGCAGGGGAATATTATAATTATCTATAGAAGCTTACAAAAATGGGGATGGTGGAGATATTGAATAGGCTAGCAAAGCATTTGTCACTTTATATACTGGGTTAGGGAAGATGGATCATGCTTTTCCTAAGCCAATGCCCAGCTGTTTGAAAATATTGTATTGATTTTAGTATGAACATCTGAAAAGATTTTGTTGATTAGTTTGTATTAAATTTAGAGGCAGCTTGCAATCAAACAAGGAAAGATAAGAAAACCAAGCAAAAAATAACATGCACACAAGGAAAGAGGGGAAAAATAAATGTGTTTTCTCAACCTTGGCAACTTTAAGATGTGTGAATTTCAACTTTCAGAATTCTAAGAGTTGAAGTCCACACATCTTAAAGTTGCTAAGGTTGCCAAATCCTGAGCAGGAGCTCAACACTCAACCTTGCCCCAAGTTTAGGAGGACACTAAGGTCAAAAACAATACTTTTTAAATGTCAGTAAGTTGGAAGCCATATAGATCTCTGAGGGAAATGTTGTTCTTGTAGAGAACCAGGGAGATCAGACCTGATGCAAATATTCAGAAACTGGATAAGCACAACCAGACCTGGAAGAGTCTGGAAGAGATGCAGACTTAGACAACAGGCAGATGAGCCCACAGAAAGAATGGGAACATGGCAAATGTCTTAGAAAGGACCATCCCTAGTTTCTTAGATTTAAAGACAAGTGGGAGGAAGAGTGAGATATGCACTTTCAGACTTGCAAGAATCTGTTAATGTAAACTTGCAAAAAGGGAGGAATAGTTCATCTGTGTGTGCTTCAGAGGTGGTGTTCAGCAGGTTCTGACCAGTTCTAGAGAACCGGTAGTGGAAATTTTGAGTAGTTCAGAGAACCGGCAAATACTACCTCTGCCTGGAGATTTTACAGTATCCTTCCCCTGCCACAGCCACCAAACCACATCCACAGAACTGATAGTAAAAAAATTTGAATCCCACCACTGGTGTGCTTCCTTCCCTGACTAGCCTCACAATCTGGAGTTATCTTCTGGTAAAAAAAAAAGGAAGGAAGGAAGGGAGGAGGGAAGGAAATGAAAAGAAGGAAATGAAGAAGGAAGGAAGGAAGGAAGAAGAGGAAGAAAGGAAGGAAATTTAAAAATGCTCTTTTACTGAGCCAGCTTTGAATTAAATAGGTGCTTTTTCTGAATTCTGATTTCCTTGGGTCACACAATCCTGTCACCTGCCATCTTGACATCTTTTGCAGATCAGCACAATCTTTTGCAGATCAAACTGCCCCATCCCTTGGGTCTTTCCCCAGACAAAAGCACTTGAAAAGAATGGAAGAAAAACAAAATGAACATCCTGCTATCGGAGGCTCCCTGCTGGATGACAAGTTCATGTGTGTTTCAGCAATCCACAGAGGGCGGTGCATTTAATAACGAATGATCGGCGCAGGGACTCTGGAGAAAGAGGCTGCAAACAGCCTTCAGCAAAAGCATTTGCAAATGTCAGCAGTCATAAATAAATTAAGGGCAGGAAAGAAGAGGGGGCAGAGAGAAAGAAGAGCAAAAGAGGTAAGGGAAAACACACCTGGTCAAGAGTGTATCTGATAGGGACAACCTCCGAGAAGGTCCAAAACGTTGAGATGGTGGTGGTGATGCGCAGGTGGACAAAGCACGTGTCATGCATGTAAAAAAAAACCAGGGATTTGATTTTACTGAAAGTATAACACAAATGAAAGTAAAGATAAAAGAAAAATGAAAAAGGATAAAAAAGGGAGAGAAATGTAGACTAAAGGGGGAGAGGAAAAAAAAACATTGACTTCCAACCATTTTCAGTGCAGTGAAATCCAAAATAAAATTACAGCCTCCATTATTTACGTTTAGATACTTAGCAATTCCTATAAAAACAAACTAGTCAGCAAAACTCAATGTCAAGAATTAATTTTTTTTTCTGTCTCAAGCACAAAATCCAGAAAAAGCGGTTTCCAAGTAGAAACAAAGTTGGATATGTTCTTTTCTCTAATTAAACCAGTTTAATTTTGCCATTTATGCTAGCTCCATTACTTTTTCCATCCATTCTTCTGTACTGAGGATTGATTTACATCCAGACCAGACCTGGGCATTTTATGGCCTGTAGAGTACAGATAGCGCCTCAGCTGTCCCTGTCCATGCCATGGTGTCAGCAGTCTCGGCCTCAGTGGATGTGTGCAGCAACATCATTTGGGGGGGGGGGGACATCAAGGCGGTGAGGATAGGGGGAGTGAGGGGGGCATCAGGGGAGGAGATATGGGGAGATGGGGCAGTGGCAGGTAGCAGGATGGTGGCAGCTGTCCACAACAGTGTCAGTTTCTCACGTTGCCCCATCTAGATTCTTTTTTTATAAACACCACACACACACACACACACACACACACACACACACACACACACACACACACACACAAAGAAAGAGAGAGAGAGAGAGACTGATGAACACCCCTGTCTATCAACATTAACATACTTCTCATTTAGAAAACGCTGAGAAATTGTTCAAAAGTGTAATTTCTAGGGAAGAAGCTAAATTTAGCATGGAGCAAATGCTACTTTGCTCCAGGTCCAACCCATTTCCCTCCTCGCTAGGTGTCAAGTCTGGTCTCCCTACCTACTTAAGATAAAGACCAGAGTGATAGGTATAATAAGTGTTAATTTAGCAAGTTTGCAACTTGTCTGGAGTTATTGACTTAAAACTCAAATGAATAATGAGCGCAAGTGATTAGTCCATTCCAGATCATTTCACAACTTCTGATTGTCATTGTTAAATAAATGGGATCCAATTAAGCATTTCTGCTTGGGTGTGAGGCTTACTAAGTGACTCAAGGTCGGTTTGTCTTCAACCTTAACACCCCTCGAGAAGAATTGTGGTGATAAATTAGAGCCGGTGGATTTATGCACACTTTTTTTAAATGCTAGGAGGCACAATGTCTACAACCAATAAATATATCTTTCCAAATTATTCAGCCAAGTCATTTGATTGACTGATTAGAAAAAAAAAAACTATTGTGAATCACCATCAAAAACAAGTACTGGTGGCTTGTAACATCTTTCAGAACACTACATTTAAATGAGCACAATATTATATTACTAAAATGAAATAATACTTTAGAACATGCATAGAGCCAAAGATATAATAGATATTACAAAAATAAATCAAAAAAGGAAAACAGAAATAAATGACATAATAACAACTGAAACAATCTTCTAAGCAATTATGTTTAATGATATTTATAAAATGTCATTAAATTGTAGCTGTTATTATGAGGGGAGGGAGAAATATTCCATAAAGCGGGCACAACAACCCCCAAAATGGTACTTGTGACCCTCCATCCCCTGCTTACCTTGAGAAAACTGGGGGAGGAGGATGTGGCATTAAAAGAATCTTCTAGGACATCCATTTTGGATGTATGGGAATTGGTTGAAGATGGTTTTGGATCCTTATTTGTTATAGCAATAGCAATTGTATTTAGACTTCTATACCGCTTCACAGTGTTTTTACAGCCCCCTCTAAGCTCTTTACAGAGTCAGCATTTTGCCCCTAACAATCTGGGTCCTCATTTTACCAACCTCGGAAGGATGGAAGGCTGAATCAATCTTGAGCCGGTCAACATCGAACACCTGGCAGTAGGTAGAGTCAACCTGTAATGCTGCATTCTAACCACTGAGTCACCATGCTCCTAGATAGTGAGTAGATATTCCTAATGTTCCTTTTCCTAAACAATTCTGCCTATCATAGTAATTTTGCTATGGGTTTTTTTTTCCTAGCGCACATTTTAAAAAATCCCAGAGACAATCAATCCCAAAGGAAATCAACTCTGACTTTTCTTTGGAAGGACAGATATTTAAGCTGAAGCTCAAATGCTTTGGCTACCTAAGGAGAAGAGAGGACTCCTTGGAAAAGACCCTGATTGTTGTGGTTCGCGGGCAGCCTGTGCAGACGGCAGAGGAATTGGACAGTGGGGAAGAACGGGAATCAGTCCTGGAGTTTGGGAAGGACTTGGACGAGGGTCCTGTGTCTGATTCAGAGATGAGACCAGGAGTTGGGTGCTGACTCTGGAGCCTCCAGAGTCTGGCAGCAGTAAGACAGAGGAACAAGGGGAGCCTGTTCCCAGTGCGCATGTGTAAAGAGCTGCTAGAAGGCAAGAGCAGCTGAGACAAAAGGAGTGACTCAGGAGTAAGGTTTGGGGGTGATTGCCCCTCCCATAAGGTATAAAGGACAGGCAAAGATGATGAAACCTTTGCAGGAAGCAAAGTCGTTCGTTCTGTTCGGATTAATCCTTGAAGCTCTGTGTGGACTTTGTACTTTGGTTGGTTTTTTTATAGTTCATTTGGCACTTTAGTTATTGGCAGTAATTCAAAGGAGAGAAAGGTGGGTGCTTATCTTGAGGAACAGTTTGGGACTCATTATAGTCTGGGAATGAACATAATTCCCAGCATTGAAATAAAACAAGAGTTGCTTTATCTAAGCGTGTGCTTAATTACGGTCTCAGGAAGCCTTGGTCAGAACACTGATGTTGGGAAAGATGGAGGGGAAGGAAGCAGAGGATGAGATGGTTAGATAGTGCCATCGATGCAATGAGCATGGATTTGGGCATGTGGAGGAAACGGTGGAGGACACGGGTGCCTGGCATGCTAACATCCTTGGAATTGGGAAGGCACAACTTGTGACTGAAAACAACAAATATGTGGGAATGGCTTTCAGAGACAGGGATGTGTGAAAGAAGGAAAGGAAGGAATAGACAGAGATGCTGCTATCACTTTCTATTTCTCTACATTCTAAGGTCGAAGATGTTGACCTACCACCCAGAAAGTAGCTTGAAGAATTTGTGCTACACGACATCCATTTCTCAGAAACATGAACCATTCTTATGTGACCTTGAGAAGGAAAAGAAAGCCTGCTTAAAAGATCAGAGAAGAAGATCGGTATTACCAAGCCTTCTCTGAATAGTGTCACCTCTGATCCATCATGGTTGTATCTTGCCAGATGAAGAAACGTTGGCTGATGTAGCTGTAAAAGCAGCTATTAAATAAAAAGATGCAGGAAAGAACAGCCAGTCCCATTTTCACTCATGTTTCTTCAGAAATACAAAATTCTTCTCTCTCCTTCATCCCTCATCAGCTCTTCATCAGCACATGATTCCAAGATATCTCCAGTCTGTTTATTTTATTTATTTAGTTGTGGTTGTTTTTGACAACAGGATGCTGGTGATAAGTTTTTTTACAGATGTACCCTAGAAACGAACCAATTGAATTCCTTTCCAGCTACTTTTTTTAATATGTTCCCCACATGACTCATAATTACATTTTGCAAGCTGAAGTTCAAGAATGAGAGAGAGAGAAAGAAAGAAACAGAAGTGGACAGAAGTTATTTTGACCTCCCCCTGTGATGAAGAGATCTTTGGTACAGTCCAAGAGATTTCAGGTTAAGAAGTTTGTTTGTTCCGGGGATCTGCAACTCTCTGTGCATGTTTGTCTGGCGGAACAAGAACTCGATGGCTTAAAGTCATTTTAATTCAGGTGAGTTAATAGTATTGATTTGTATCCTGTTAACTTTGTAGGATTTCTTCCTTGAAAATACAACATTTATTAAATTGAATCTTCTAACATATCAGTTGGGACTACCAGCACTGCAGGACAAAAATCCAGAAGAACAAGAGTTGGTGGCAGTTATATCTTTTTAAAAAAACTATGTTATCCCAAATGGTTATTTGAATTTTTAAAAAGTTCAGAAGTGGAGCTGAACGTGAAGTGATCAAAAATAGTTCATACCATGCGTGGAAGACTGAAAATCCAGCTTTAGGGCAAAACCACATTTCTGTAGAATTAAGAGTCTGGCTGTGAAAAGAGGATTATGTGTTGATTTTACTAGGGAATTGTTTACACAAAACTTTGTTTGCCTCTAAGGATAGAAAGAGAACAATGCAGCGAGACTGAGAAGTGTTTGCAGAATGTCATCTGTGTTCAGGCTACAAGCAGATCTTTGTTTGCTACCTCTAAGAAACCTACCTTACTAACACAAGGAGATTTGCACCCTAAAAGTTTCAAAGGACAATTTCACATACCTCTTCAACTGAAACAACAACAACCTTTGAAACACAGAAACTATGAGAAGACAGATTTGCAGGTTCATCTGTGTTTTCTCATAAGTAGATCTTCATAATTATTGAGAGGAATGTCATACACCAGAAACTTCAATAAAGGGTAACTTTGTTTGTGCAATTAGACACCACGATTTCCAGATGCAGATTTGTTTTCAGATGTATTGGTTTCATATTGTAAATTATCTGCTTTCCCCCCTTTTTTATAATGAAAAGTGACCTATAAATAAGAATTAATAAATGTAAGTTGATATCTTCTGTTAGGAAATATCTAGGTTCATACATAATATTGATTTCATTTAGGTCTGCATATTCTTGAAAAACAGCATCTATGATTTGCAAATTGTAGTTTATGGCAGGGTTGGGCGACCCGTTGCCCCCAGAAGTAGAGTTTGCTGGGCACAAAGAAATGAATTCAGCACAAATTCATCACTGAGCCTTAAATTAGATGCAAATCACTGAACGTTAATGGGACAATTTACGTTCTTGCAGGGTGAGGAGAGGAACAAGTTAGGATTATGAGTAGGGTTTAGAATGTTGTGCAGTTCCTGCTGCTGCTGATTTGTTCATAGAAGTTTAGTTAAAGGAAGCATGGATTAGTGCAATGTGACAATCTAGCAGTGAATATGATTGTTACATTCATAAAAAGAGTGATTGTCACATCATGGTCAACTCAAGATTCTTATGGCAGAATCAGTTCTGCAGCTGCAGAAATCAACTTTTTGCTTCAGTGCTTCTCTAGGATGGAAATCAGAAAATGTTCTAATATCTTGCCTCCCATTGATTATACTAACTTGGGTTCATTACCAAGTGGAAACAGGAGGGATAACTGAATGCAAAATAACAGAGTTGGAGATGACCTTGGAGGCCTCCTCGATTTTTCCAGACAAATGTCTATCCAATCTCTTAAAGCCTCCAGTGTTGGGGCACCCACAACTTCTGGAGTCAAATCATTCCACTGATTAATTGTTCTCACTGGCAAAAAATTTCTCCTTAGTTCTAGGTTGCTTCTCTCCTTTGATTAGTTTCCATCAATTGCTTCTTATTCTGCCTTCAGGTGGTGGAGAATGGCAGCCTCTCAAATATTGGAAAGCTGCTATCATGTCGCCCTTAGTCCTTCTTCTCACTAGACTAGACCTACCCAATTCCTGCAACCGTTCTTCATGTGTTATACCCTCCAGTCCCCTTATCATCTTTGTTGTTCTTCTCTGTTCTTCTCTTTGTAAAGTCTCAACATCTTTTTTATATTGTGGTGGCTAAAACTGGATGTAGTATTCCTGGTGCCATCAAATTTTATAAAGTGGTACTACTTCACATGATCTTGATTCTATCTATTAATGTAGCCTAGGATTGTGTTGGCTTTTTTGGTGGCTGCTGCACACTGCTGGTTCATATTTAAGTCGTTGTCTACTAGAATACCTGTCACAATCACTGCTATTGTACCTGTACATTTGGTTTTTCTTGCCTATGTATAAAACCTTATTTTTACTACTTGGATTGCCTTACTGCATCCTGTGTTAAACTTCAAGACAAACACATGGGTTAAAATAAGCTAAAACTAAGGATAGAAGGAAATAGAAGAAAGAAAAAAATTATATTAAGAGTCCATCTTATTTTCACAAAAGAAAGGCATTTTACAAATTGATCAAGAATGCACACAATATCTTGAATCTATACTTTAATCTCTGAAGTGTAAATTTCTTTCCAAGTGAAACAGTCTCTACTTACTACAATTCTTGATCTTCGAACCAGATTTGGACTTATCCGTCACCACATAGACCAAAAGTATTCTATGTTAAGATTCTACTTTGCAATTTGTCAAACATTTCCTTCCTCTGTGAAGGTTACTTTCTTTTTACTCTATGTTGTGCTTGAGACTTTTTCTAAAATTTCTTTTGGAAGCCTTCTGCCTAATACCTCCTTCCATCACTCATAGCCCTTCCTGTATCTGCTCATTCTTCCCAATCTGAAATATTTTATGGATCTGCTCCTTCCATTGCTACTCATTTAAAGGTAGAAAAGTTAGAGAAATCCTATAGAATCAGGACCTTCCTAACTTTCAGGATGGTGGTGAAGATATATACTTTTAAGAGGACAAGAAATATTTTTCAGGGTAAAACAGATTATTTCCTTTTCTTACTTTCCAAAAACCCATCAACAAAATTCATTCTCTTCCAAATAACAGAGTTGGAAGGGATCTTGGAGGTCTAGTCCATTCCCCTGCTCAAGCAGGAAACCAGTACCATTCCAGACAAGTGGCTGTCCAGTCTGTTCTAAAAATCCTCCAGTGATGGAGCACCTACAACTCCTGGAGGCAAGTTTAATTGTTCTCACTGATGGGAAATCTCCTTCTAAATTGGATATCTCTGTGATTAGTTTCCATCCATTGCTTGTTGCCTTCAGGTGCTTTGGCAAATAAGTTGACCCTCTTTTCTTTGTGGCAGTTCCTTAGATACTGAAACACGTCTATCATGTCAATCCATCCCTTCTTTTCATTAAACTAGACATAACCAATTCCTGCAAGCATTCTTCATATGTTTTAGCCTCCAGGCCCCTTTTCTTAAAGCTTCAGAAAATTGGACTAGTGAAGACTTTGTCCCAAAAAAATTAAGTTAGAACGTATTTTTTTATTTCCATTTAGTTGTGTCCAATTCTTGGAGATGGCCCAGACAAATCCCTGCAGTTTTCTTAGCAAAGTTTTTTAAAAGTGGTTAGGGTTTGCCATTGTCTCCCTTCTAGAGAGAAAGTGACTGGCTCAAGGTCACCAGCTGGTTTTGTACCTAATGCAGGACTAGAACTCGCAGTCTCCTGGCAGGACTAGAACTCACAGTCTCCTAGCTTGGTGCCTTAATCACTCCACCAAACTGGCTGTAGTGTTATTGTACCTATCCTTAGAATACTATCTTAGTAGACTGAAGAGAAATTTCCCTGGAACTTTTTAAATAGCCTCCTATGTATAAAATAGATTGGTAGTTTGGCTAAAGCAGGATTTTTAATAATATGCCAGTGAGTTTTATTGCCAAATAATAAGCTCCAAAATACTCAAGAGAACAATTTCATATTCCATTTTTTTAAAATATTGATTTGGTTTGTGCCTTCTTTTATTCTCCACCCCATCTGGAGATGTGTGAATCACTAACAATTTTATCTGATTAATATCAGAAAAATAACCTTTTGAGTTCTACACGACACTTTCCCTATGGGCTTCATTCATGCAGAATTTTGTACCCACTTATGTTTGCAAAATCCCAGGGTGCATTATGCACCTGCTCCTAATTTACATATCTTTTAACATAAATTATCCCAAAGCCTATCAAACAATAAAAGATAGTCCCGCTTTCAATGGTTAAGGCTTATTTTTAAAATCCAGATTTCATTGATAGAATTCTTTTTCTAATTCTCACTATTTTCATGCAATTTTCAGTGATAGCAATTCCTTTCCCAAACCATTTTTATGGATCTTTATTTAAGGAAAGAAAAACCTTACCACCTCTGATCTGAAACTAGCCTTTCTGCTGTTGCAAAATTTTATGGGGCCAGTATGTCCATACTCTTACTCACAACCAACCTACTCAGCACTGGATCAACGTCTGAGAGTCCTGACAAATGGCCAGCTCAAATGTTCCCCTGATGCATAAATCAAAATCCATTTTTAATACAACTTCTATTCTATCATAACTATTGTACACTTTTTGTATTTCTAGCAAGCTGGGTGGTGGATTTTTCTAATCTTCTTTTAAGCAGGCTTTCCATAAAAATCTTTTCTGCAAAGGAGTTTTGTATAAATGATACTTTGTTGTACTCACAAGGAGTTGCACGCTATGGAAATCATGTCCTGTGATTGCAGTTTCTTAAAGCTATGTGTTGCATAGCAGTGGCCCAATCAAATTGGCAGTCACCTATTGCTATATACAAGATTTTGAATGAAGACTCATTGGACAATTGTGGGTGGCTATGGATAGAGGTGCTGGAGAACAAAACTGAGTGTGTTCCAATATTTGAGGGGTTGCCACAAAGAGGAGGGGGTCAAATTATTATCCAAAGCCCCAGGGGGCAGGACAAGAAACAACGATGGGAAACTAATCAAGGAGAGAAGCAACCTTGGAATTAAGGAGAAAGTTCCTAACGGGGAACAATAACCAGCTTGCCTTCAGAAGTTGTGGGTTTCCTTCATCACTGGAGATTTTAAAGAAGAGACTGGACAGCCATTTGACTGGAATGGTATAGGATCTCCTGCTTGAGCAGTGGGTTGAAATTGTGGAAATAACCTGATTTATTTCTAGTTTTTATATGTAATGGTATCTATGTATGTCATTTTATCCTTTTGTTGTTATTCAGTTACTAAGTCATGTCTGACTCTTTGCGACCTCATGGACCATAGCATTCCATTCCCCCCTCCTCCAGCGTCTTCTGGAATTTGCCCAACCATCTCATCTGAACCACCTCATCTTCTGCCATCCCCTTCTCCTTTTGCCTTCAGACTTTCCCAGCATCATTGTCTTCTCCAAGGAATCCTCTCTTCTCCTTAGATGGCCAAAGTATTTGAGCTTCAGCTTCAGGATCTGCCCTTCCAAAGGACAATCAGGGTTGATTTCCTTTAGCATTGACTAATTCGGGTCTCCTTGAAGTCCAAGAGACTCTCAAGAGTCTTCTCCAGCACTATAATTCGAAAGCATCAGTTCTTTGGTGCTCAGCCTTCCTTATGGTCAACCTCTCAAAGCCGTACATTATTGCTGGGAAAACCAGAGCTTTGACTATATGGACCTTTGTCGACAAGGTGATGTCTTTGTTTTTTTGTCCAGATTTTGCCATAGCTTTTCTTCCAAGGATCATTTCATGGCTGCAGTTGCCGTCCTCAGTTATCTTGGAGCCTAAGACAATAAAATCTGTCACTGCTTCCATTTCTTCCCCTTGTATTTCCCAGGAAGTAATGGGACCGGATGCCATGATCTTACCTTAGATAGCAACATAGTTTTGGCCTCTCCTGCTGATCCATTTTGGAATTGGGCGGAAATATAAATGATAGAGATAGATAGATAGATAGATAGATAGATAGATAGATAGATAGATAGATAGATAGATGATAGACATGAGAGAGAGGGATGGATGGATGGATGTACAAATATACAGTAGGAGAGAGGAGGAAATTATGTTAATTATTAGATGTACAGCTCTTCCTTAGTGTGTGGCCATCATCTGTGCTGCACTAATATTTGTCTGATATCATCCATCATCTAAGATCGATTGTGAAATGATTGTTCTTTGCCCCAGTATATAGGCTGCTAGTTGAGTCAATATGATTTTATGACAAGCCACTTCTACAAAACAGCATATCCATTTTCTTCAGACAGAGACCATGGGTTGTACCTCAGCCAAGCCCTTTAAAAATCAGAAGTATGAAGACCTCAAGCGACAATGCCTTGAGCAGAAGAAGCTCTTTGAAGACCCTGAATTTCCTGCTTCTGATGTTTCTCTCTTCTATCTTAATCCACCACTAGCAAATGTGGAGTGGAAACGCCCAAAGGTATGTGAGATATCAGTCTAGTTATTTCTAAATCTAATTTTTAAAGAACCTTGTTCTTGCTACTTTGTTATGTGCCCAAGCTTTGTGCTGTCCATTTCACACCTCACTATCTTCACACCTCACTATCTTTAAACTTTTCCTATCATATCTGAACCAGGGGGGTGTTTTATTCTGTGGTAGGACGAATTTCAGAGTAGCTAAACCATAACTGTACCAGTACAAATTAAAATTCCAAAAAAGATTAACAGTTGTCTGGACAATTGAAGAAAAGTATCCAGTACATTGCTTCAGAATTCAAAACTCAATTGTTTTAAAACTTGATGAATTTGGTAGTCAACACATTTTGACACAAAAATTTGTATTCATTATTTGTTTGGTGCTCAATGTGCAAGCTAAAAACTTGTTAATGTCAGCTGCTTCATGACTCACTACCCCTTCTGGCCGAAACAAGGGATAACATGCCTATCAGAGTTGGCTTGCTGTTAGGATTCCGGCGATTGCCCTAATTAAATCATGAGCCTCAAGCTTCAAAAGAATCCAAAAGATTTATTAGGAGCAGCATGTCCAGCATTAACCTGTATGAAGCCAACTCTGACACATGTAATTTACAGTCACCTGTGACCCTGTTTCCCCCCTCCCCTGTGGGTGTATCATCAATCAGATTCTCCAATGAAGCATATTCACGGGCTGAGTGTCATTCTCTAGTGAAGGATTTTTATGGGCAGAAGATTGGTGCCTAGACTACAGTCTTTTTTTTTTAATAAAAGATTTTTTTATTTTTAGACAAACATACACAAACAAAACATAAAAACATAAAGCCATCTTCCAGTTATGTACATACAGTGTGTCGATTGGTTACAAATTTTTTGTGCATCTTCTCCACAGCCCTCACTTACATTGTTTGTATATATTCTCATATTATCAGTCAAAATAGTTCTGAATACATTATTATCATTATTAATCATTCATTTGACTATACTATTATTCCTTCATGCTATGCGAGATATTCCATATTTTTAAATTGGTTTATATTATAACAATTCATATTATCATCCTAAATCCATAATACATCTTTATTTTATATTCTATATAATTCTATACTCCTTATACTGTAAAATTCTACATATTTCATTAACTATATTTTATTTTCTAACCATTGATAAAATAGATCCCAAATCTTACAAAATTGTTTATCTTCTTGTTCTCTAATTTCAAATGTCAATTTACTCATTTCAGCACATTCCATTATTTTCTTAATAAATTCCTCCTGCTTTGGTATTTTCTCATTTTTCCATTTTTTAGCAAATACAATCCTAGCCACTGTTAATACATTTACAATCAAATATTTCAATTCCCTACTATATATTTCAGGTAAAATTCCCAATAAAAATATCTCTTGTTTCAAGTCTATGTGTTCTTTTGTCATTTTTTCCAACCATGTGTGGATTTTAGTCCAATATCTTTTAGCTTCTGCACATGTCTACCACATATGGTAATATGAAACCGGTATCTAATGACATTTCCAACATTTTTCAGATTTGTTCTTGAACATTCTTGCTATTCTTGTTGGGGGTAAGTGCCACCTGTAAAACATCTTATATAAATTTTCTTTATATGCTGTTAACATTGTCATTTTATAATTCTGAGATCACAATTTTTGCCATTTCTCTAAATCAATCCCATATCCAAAATTTTCCCCCCAAGCAACCATTGTTTCTTTAACTTGTTCTTCTAGCTTAATTTCTAATAAATGTCCATATAGTTTTTTAATCACCTTTTCATCAGTACCTGTCAAAATTTTATCTAAGTCAGTCAGTTTATCATAAAAACCTTCTGTTTTAAAATTGTTGTCGTATCTAGAGCGTATTTGTGCATATGAAAACCAATTCATCTTTATACCTTGTTTTTTCCTACTTCTTGCATAGATTTAAGTTCACCCTTTTCATTCAATATTTCACCATATCTAACTTTGTTCCTTTTTATATGTTATTGGATAAGAAAATGCTTCAATAGTCGATAACCAGACTGGAATTTTTAAATAGCATTGCTTTTTAGTCTTCTTTCAGTTTAATAACAAAGCCTCACGTATATAATGTCTTCTAAAATACCCCTGTATTTTAGTTTCCTTGTACCACAGGAAAGCATGCCACCCCAACAACAGATCATGTCCTTCTAGTGTGAATGTGAATCTAGTATTTCTTAGTGTTATCCATTCCTTAACCCACATCAGGTTTGTTGTTTGATAATATTTATTTATTTATTTATTCTAACTTATATACCGCCCCCTCTCCCAACTTGGGACTCAGAGCAGTGTACAGCCCAAATAAAACAATACTATTACAAAGAAAAGTTTAAAATAGATTTAAAAAGATTAAATTAGTGGCTGAAGATTAAAAGTACAAGAAGACTAAAAACAGGGTAAAAAAGTTAAAAAATTAAAAACCATTTTAATAATACTAGGCCAGACTGGGCTATTGAAAAAGGTGCGTCTTCAGTGCGCGCCAGAAGGTTCGTAGGTCAGGGATGGTCCGCATCTCCAGGGGTAATTCATTCCAGAGGGAGGGTGCTCCCGCAGAGAAGGCCCGCAACCTCGGAGCTGCCAGCCGGCATCGCCCAGCTGACGGCACCCCAAGGAGGCCCACCCTGTGGGAACTCACTGGCCGGCGGGAGGCCGATGGTGGCAGCAGGCAGTCCCGTAAGTATCCGGGTCCCAAGCCATGGAGCACTTTAAAGACCACCACCACCTTGAATCGCACCCAGAAGGCCACTGGAAGCCAATGCAGCTCGCGCAGGAGCGGTGTAACATGGGAGCTCCGAGAAACTCCCAGAATTACCTGCGCAGCCGCATTCTGCACCAGCTGAAGCCTCCGGATGCTCTTCAAGGGGAGCCCCATGTAGAGAGCATTGCAATAGTCTAGGCGGGAGATAACGAGAGCAGAAGTGACTGTGCGGAGTGCGCCCTGATCCAGAAAGGACCGCAACTGGTAGATCCGACGGACCTGAGCAAAAGCCCCCCTGGCAACGGCCGCTATATGATTTTCTAACAACAGCCGTACATCCAGGAGGACACCAAGATTGCACGCCCTCTCCGTGGGGTCAGAATTTCTTCCCCCCACGGCCAGCAATGGAATAATATAACTCCCAGTTAGGCAAGCCAGATACTCCTCTTATTCTGGCATCTTGCAACAGTTTTAATTTTATTCTCTCTTTCTTTCCCTGCCATATATACTTCAACACTATTTTATTTAAATCTTCAAAGTAGTCTTGCCCTAGCCTAATTGGAATTGTCTGAAACAGATATAAAATTCTAGGTAGTATATTCATCTTAATTGTTGATATTCTCCCTGTTAGTGATAATTGTAAATTTTCTCATTTTGCCAGATGTGTTGCAATCTGTTGTTTCTTTAATATCGTTATTCTCTTTAAGTGTACTACATCTTGCTGTCAAATGTATCCCCAAGTACTTAACCTTATTTGTGACCTGGATCTTCAAAACATCCGCCAATTCTTCCTTTTGTCTTACTAACATATTCTTTGTCAAAATCTTCGTTTTATCTTTATTTATTTTCAAACCAGCTACTTTCCCATATGCCTCTATTTTTTCTATCAATTTAAATGCTGTTTCTAATGGATCTTCTAAAATAAAAACCAGGTCATCTGAAATGCTTGCAGTTTAAATTCTTCCTTTTTAATTTCCATCCCTTTTATATCTTTTTCTTCTCTAATATTTCTATTTAACACTTCCAAAGTTAACACAAACAATAGGGGTGACAGTGGGCAGCCTTGTCTTGTCCCTTTCCTTATATCAATAGAATCTGTTAATTCTTCCTCTATCATTACCTTTGCTGTTTATTTATGATATATAGCTTCTATGGCTTGACTAAATTTCTTATCAAAGCCCATCTGCTCCAGCTGTAATAACATAAATTGCCAATACACATTGTCAAAGGCTTTCTGTGCATCTAAAAATATCAAAGCCATTTGTTTTTCAGGATGTGCCTCATAGTATTCCAAAGTGTCCAGAATTATTCTCATATTATCTTTAATTTGTCTCTTTGGCAGAAATCCATTTTGATCAGGATGAATAAAGTTATTCAAATATCTTTTAAGTCTTTCTGCCAATATTGAAGCAAAGATTTTATAGTCTGAGTTTAGCAGGGAAATAGGTCTATAATTCTTAATTTGTTGTGGGTTGGCATTCTCCTTTGGGACAAGTGTGATATATGCTTCTGACCACGATTTGGATATCCTCTTCTTTGACATGACTTCATTCATAACTTCTAACAATGGAAAATTCAAGGATTCCTGTAATGTCTTATAAAATTCTGCTGGAAGTTCATCTGGACCTGGTGCCTTTCCATTGTTTTGTTTCTTAAGTGCCTCAGTTAACTCCATCATCATTATATTACTTTCTAGCATCATTTTAGTCTCTTTAGGTATCTGGGATAGATTGGCATTCTGCAAATATTGTTTAACTCTTTCGTCGTCTATATTCTCTTGTTCATATCATTTTCCATAATAGTCTCGTATAATTTTTTTCTTTTCTTTATTTCCATAGCAAACTTGGCCTTGATCATCTATTAGTTGCATTATTTTTCTTGATTCTCTCTCCTTTCTCAATTTGTGAGAAAATTTCTTTATTTGTGTCTTTGAAATAGTTCTGTTTCACACTCCTAATTTTTTTGTGCTAGTTCTTTTTCCATTAATCCCATTTCTGTGTTTAATTGTGTCCATTTTTAATTTAATGTCCTTTTTCCGTGGCAGTTTCTGTAATTCTTTTTCAAGTCTTTTATAATCATCCTCTAATACTTTAGAGGCTTGTCTTTTCATGATATTTCTTTTCCTTGTATAGTCTATTATCAGGCCCTGGCATAAGCCTTCTTTGTGTCCCAAAGATTCTGCATTGATGTATCCTCTTTTTTATTTTCTTTGAAAAAAAGGTCAATTCTTTCTCCATTTTCTGTGCAAAGTCTTTTTTTTTTTAATATGGTACTGTTTAGAGTCCATCTGGGTCTTCTTCTTTGTCCTTTCCATTTAATTGTCATTGGATTATGATCTGCCCAGGTGCTTGTTTCTATGTCAATTTCTTGAATATTAGAAATCAATTCCGTTGATATCCATATCATATCTATTCTAGACCATGATGAGTGTCTGTTTGAATAAAACGTGTATTGTTTATTTTTAGCATTTTTTCTCTCTCCATGCATCTTTTAAGTTTATTTCATCTGTCATTTTAAAAAAGGGTTTTGGGAGAGTCTTTCTACTTCGCTTTGTTGTTTTCTGTATTCCATAGTCCAGTTTATCATCTACTATTCCATTGAAATCTCCCATAATGCAAATATTAACATAGTCCAATTCAATTATTTTCATATGTAATTTTCTGAAGAATTCTTCTTGATTATCATTTGGAGCGTAAGTTGCTATCAAGAGTGTTTTCATATTATTATCCATTATTTCCACCATTAAGATTCTTCCATTATCATCTGTATAAATCAAATCCGCTGGGATAGTATCTTTAATATATAAGACCACTCCTCTATTCTTACAGAGGAGTGATCTTATATATGCGGTAAATATTTAGTCAATGCGGTAAATATAAAATATAGTCAATGCGGTAAATATTTTCCCTAACTTTGGCTGTGTCAATATTTGTTCATGTTGCTTTTTAGTATGTACTTCCTGTAGGCAGATTATATCAAATTTTAATTTCTCTAATTTATGGAAAGTTTTCCTTCTTTTAACAGCTGAATTTAGTCCATTTATATTAATTGTAATCAGTTTTTTCTCTTCCATGGTTATATTTTATAAGTAGGTTTTGCAGCTTTAGTAGATCTTTGTTCTCGTTGTTCTCTAACTTCCACCTTTCTGCCTACTGTGCCTTCTTCTTTTTCAATCACTGCTTGGCAGTCCTCTTGGAATTCAATTAGTGACACTTCTCTTTCTGTCTCCTCCTTTTCCCCTCTGAAATATTCTACGTGAGATAATTCTGCTTTCTCAATTGAACCAATTCTGTGTCTTTGTCCCTGCCATGTAAACATTAGGCCTTCTGATATCAGCCAGCTACAATCTTTTTAAGATAAGTGTGGAATGCACTTCTGGTTTTAATTGCCAATCTGCTCCTTCAGGTTTTTTCCCCCCTCCTGCTTATGGCAACTCAGAAACAAGCATAGGAATATTTTACAAGTTGACATTTGGTTTGTTTAGTACTTGTCATTTTTAGTACTCATCATGGCTTCCCAAACCAATTAACTACGAGTACTGAGGTACCACTGTATAAGATTCCATGGTTAAAGACAAAGAAGCAAAGTCAGGTCCAGGAGCCAAGATAGATTTGAAAGAATATCTAACTTTAGCTGTAGTTTTGGTACAAATATTTTGTCACCTCTCTGAAATTCAAATATGTTGGTGCTGCTTATGTGGGCTGGGCTGAGCCTATGAGTATTTTGCTTTCCTAGATTAGAAGATACTAATTGTGATTTAAGTCCCATGCTACAATCTGATTTAGTTGGAACTAAGTCTTACCTTCCCCCAGGAAAACACCTAATGAGTGATTATGACAATCTTTATTTCTCCACTCAATGAGTTTGATTATCAGATGGGTCTCATTGATCCCATTTCAAGATTCCAATCCCACTCTAGTATTTTAATAGTTCACTGATATAAAGGTGAGAGGTTATGCTCGCTTATTCCTCTCTGCTTTCTCCAGATCAGAAGGAGAAAAGCATTTTGAGGTTTTAACAACCCAGATGGAAAATTACCTTCTACGTGCTTTGCTTTTCCAATTAAGACATAAAGCTGAATGCAAGAACTAATGTGAAAGGCTGGTTCAGATCAGAAACAGAAATGCACTAACCACAGGTTTATTTTTAGATGGCATGTGGTATCCATCCCCATCCATTATTTTTCTTCCTCGGATTGTCTTTTAGACCGCTGTTTAGAAACTCCACATCTGATTAGGTTTTCGTCTATTTGAATGCCATTTTTGAAGGTTTGTCTTTTGACATACTATTGATATTTTGGGGGCAAATAAAACATCAAAATACAAGTCACTTCTATGGGATATACAGTTTGGTATACAGATAGTCCTCAATTTAACAACAGTTCATTTAGTGATAATTCAAAGTTACAATGGCACTGAAAAAAGTGACATGACCGTTTTTCACACTTACAACCTTTGCAGCATCCCCAGGGTCACATGATCAAAATTCACATGCTTGGCAAGTGATTCGTATTTAAGATGGTTGCAGTGTCCTGGGATCTCACATGGTCAGCTTTGTGACGTTCTGATAAACAAAATCTATGGGGAATCCAGATTCACTTAACAACCATGTTACTAACTTAACAAATGCAATGATTCACTTAACAACTGTGACAAGAAAAGTTGTAAAATGGGGCAAACTCACTTAACAAATGTTTTACTTAGCAACATATATTTGGGGCTCCATTGGGGTCATAACTCAAGAACAGCCTGTACAGCCAACTCATTTTATGCAATCTTTCCAAAGCAGGTTTTTTGGCAATTTTCTTAATTTTTTTTTACTCTTCTAGAGCCAAGGAAGTGGGATTGGCCTTATTCAGGAAAATGTGTATGCACCTTTGAGGTTTTTCCTTAATAGCAAAACTGCCTGGTTTGCTTAGAGCAGGGGTGTCAAACTTGACTTCATTGAGGGCCACGTCAGTGTTGTGTTTGACTTCACAGGGCTGGGGCCGGGGTGGGCATGACATCACTTGTGTGGGGGCACCTGTGGTGTCCTGAGCGTTCTGTCAGTGAAAATGGGCTCCCGACTTCCGTTTGGGCTGCGACTGCCTTCTGCAACCCTCTGTCAGAGAAAACCGAGCGCTCCCGAGTGCAGCCTTCCCGACTTCTGTTTTCATGGGCAAAGGCATCACGAGCCAGTCCTTCACTGTTTCCAGGGTGGCCCTGTGAGCCAGATCTAAGTACCCTGTGGGCCCAGATACCCCCGATTTAGAGTGGTGACACTAACACTGATTCTTTTTGAAATGCTTCCGGGAATGATCACATGATGTGTGCTTGCATGCTCAGTTCAAGAAATGCTGAAAAACAAAAGCAGTATCTGCAGAGAATCCCAAATAACTGGAACCATTTTTTCTTTCTTTTAAAAGAAAGAAAAAAAAACCAAGAATGCATTTTTTTTTAAAAAAAAGCCAAGCCAAAATGTTTGCAATGGGAAAGACAAATAGTGGTTAGACTTTGATCTTTGCTAACGTTTATCCTACCAAGAATTCACTGGGAATCAAACAACTATATCTGTTATCAACAGGCATAATTCTTTTACAATTCTGATCAGCCCATGTTCTAAAAATGTTTCTCACCTTGATAATATATTCTTCACATTCAGCTAACTAGGAAGGGCTGAAAAGAAATCTGACTCTCATATTTTCTCTATGTAGTTATCTAGGTTGCACCTCCTAGACTTACAGGAAAAAAATGAATACGTGGCTTGGCTTAAAACTATGTTTTTTAAAATCTGCAATGTTTTTTTTTTTTAAATATGCATGAATATATTAAAGTGAAGTGTCTACAAAATGCACATAAAAATTGTCCTCACTGACTGACGACAATTGGGACTGGCAATTCTGTCAATAAGCAGTGTGGTTTTTATGTGAATATGATCTGGTTCTAAGGGGTCTTTGTAACTTCTGATTAGAGCCATCAACCCCAAATTTCATCATACAGAACAGGTTTCATATATTTTTGCTTTATAGCATCCCCGGAACTCTGTTACCTTTGTCTCTCATTATTCTATTTATTAAAAACAAAGGAAAACTCTCATCATTTACAGGTAGAATTGTACATCCACAACTGAACCCAAAATTTCCATTATTCACTGGCATAAGAAAAATTAGAACTCAAGCATAATTGACCCAAAGCATCAACCAGACCGTTGTTAAATGAGTTTTGCCCCATTTTTGGACCTTTCTTGCTACAGTTGTTAATTTGGATTTCCCATTGACTTTGCTTATCAGAAGGTCACAAAAGATGATCACATGATGCAGGGACACTGCAACAGTCATAAATATGAGTCAGTTGCCAAATGTGTGGATTTTGATCAAGTGATCATAGGGATGCTGCAACAGAGAAAGTGTGAAAATGCTCATAAGTCATTTTTTTCAGTGCCATTGTAACTTTGGCCACTAAACAAAACTGTTGTAAGCTGAGGACTACCTGCACTTGAATTTCCTCAGTTTTCCCCAGTTGCATTTCTAGGCTACTATAAGTTGGATTGTCCAGTTTAGGTAGAATATGGCTGTTTGTTTTGGTTTTCAGAAAGCTGTCCTTTCTTTGCTGAATAGCTGGAGACCAATCCATCAAGGAGAGTAACTTATAGGTTCTGCGTTGTTTACTCATCTGCACTTAATTTAACTGTTGATTCAACTCAGATTGTAATGCTTTGTGTCAACTGTGTTTAGATCCTCATTTTTGTTATGCCAGTGAACAACATGGCATAATTGATTTTGTTTTGTAGGCAGTTTCTGGAATTAGAACAAAGGGAGAAGCTTTTTTTCTACATTCCAGCTCTAAATCCTCAAAACATCTATTGTCCTGTGGGTTTGGGGGAAACAAGGAGGCTATTTCCTTAAATATGAGCCAGCTGTGAGCTGCAGCCACCAAAAAAACCCAATGCAGTACTAGTGCACTTGGTGGCCACAATATAAAAAAGATGTTAAGACTCTGGAAAGAATGCAGAGAAGAGCAACAAAGATGATTAGGGGGCTGGAAGCTAAAACACATGAAGAATAATTGCAGGAACTGGGTATGGCTTGCCTAGAGAGTAGGGGTGACCTGATAACAGTGTTCCAATATTTGAGGGGCTGCCACAAAAAAGGGGTGGTCAATCTGTTCTCCAAAGCACCAGAAGGCAAGACAAGAAGCAATGGATGGAAAGTAACCAAGGAGAGAAGCAACCTAGAACTAAGGAGAAATTTCTTGATAGTGAGAACAATTAACCAGTGGAACGGCTTCCCTTCAGATGTTGTGGGTGTTCCATCACTGGAGGCTTTTAAGAAGAGATTGGACAACCATTTATCCAGAATGGTAGGGTGTCCTGCTTCAGCAGGGGGTGGATTAGAACA
Organism: Bungarus multicinctus; assembly: GCA_023653725.1. Lineage (NCBI taxonomy): Eukaryota > Metazoa > Chordata > Lepidosauria > Squamata > Elapidae > Bungarus > Bungarus multicinctus. Next base: position 5,832,341 of record CM042841.1, read on the forward strand.
TGGGTCGCCAACCTTTTGGACCTCAGGGACCACCAAGCTCATAATTTTAAATCCCGTGGACCAGAGATCCTGTGAAAATCCCAAAAAAAGTCTGCAAGAAAATTCCCCATCCCGTTTTCCTACCGATCAATCATTCTTTATTTGGGATTGGAGGATACAGTCTCCATCTCTGTTCTGGGGGGGGGGGGGAGGAGAGAAAGAAAGAGACTTTTGGCTTCATGCAAGGAAAGCAGCAGAAGTCTTTCTTTCTCTCCCCCAAACTCTGCCAGAAATGAGTCTTTGCCGACACAGCCTCTTGGAGCAGGATGCCTTGCAAGGTCCCAAAGACTCATTTCTGGCAGAGTTTGAGGGAGAGAAAGAAAGACTTTGGCTGCTTTCCTTGCATGCAGCGAAAAGCAGAAGAAGAAAAAAGCGGAAAGAAGCAGCCAGGCGAGGCATATGGGGCGAGTTTCCCCCCCTCTGCCCTTTCTCCCCTCACTACCTCATGTTGTTCACAATACAAGAGACGCAAGCTTTGTGTTCCCACGGCCCATAAGGGCAGCGCAGCCTTGTCTTCCCACACAGCCTGGATTAATTGCTTTGGGGGGTGCTTTGGGGGGGACATTTCTCTGCGGACCACCAAAATTTTCTCACAGACCACCAGTGGTCCCCAGCCCACTGGTTGGCGACCACTGGACTAGAAGACCTCCAAAGTCCCTTCCAACTTTGTTATTCTTTATGTTCTGTTATTCAGTAACTTGCAGCTACTTGTTCTGTTCCTGCATATCTTTTGATACATGTTTTGGGTAAAATAATAGCTGCCTTTTTGAAGGACCTGCAATTGTGGACATCCCAATGTTTTTGATTGCAGCTCCGGGCATGTTTACTTGTCTAGATACTTTCATTGAGCTTCCTCCTTTTGTACCTTATAAAGTTTAAAAATTTATTGCAACCTATTTAAAGGTTTATATACTGATTATGTGTGCATTTAACATACTAATACTAATTGAATTGGTATGCGTCAGAAATCAATTTTACATCACTGCCAAATGTCATTCCTTTTTTGGATGAATCTTTGCTTAAACAGAAAAGAAAGTAACTCTTGAAATAGGGCCCAAAAGAACCAGCCAAGGCACATCTACCAGATGAAGTTGAAGCTGAGCCAAGCAGCAATCTGGATAAGAGAAATTTAATAAGTAAAAGTAGTCAAGAGATCACTAATCTTCCCTGCATCCAGAGGGATTCAAATACACAAAGGATGGTTTTGAAATTAAGCAATTTTGTAAAATATGCTACCTTATACATAGCATCTTATTTAATGAACCCCAGAGCTAAATATTCACACATACAGGTGAAACTCGAAAAATTAGAATATCGTGCAAAAGTTCATTTATTTCAGTAATGCAACTTCAACTTAAAAGGTGAACCTAATATATGAGATAGACTCATTACATGCAAAGCAAGATAGTTCAAGCCATGATTTGCCATAATTATGATGATTATAGCTTATAGCTCACGATATTCTAATTTTTCAAGTTTCAGCTGTATATACTTCCCTGGTTGAAAGATGCTTAAAATGCTTCATTCCTAAAGTAAGCTTTCCTGATGTCCACTTTTTCCAACTAATAGATTTCTCTTTATGTGGTTGCAATTACCATCTCTATGTATTTTTCAGCCTAGGAGGATAACATCTGTAATTACTACAAGTCCCTTTTTTCTGCCTCTTGGAATTGGGTTGGTATTAACCATTGACATGATTTGACGAGTAATTTTATATATAATTAGAAGCAAACTGAAATTTAAAGTCTTCCTGTCTTCTAGTTGTGAGTGCAGCCTATCTGCTATGTTGCTATTTCTTCTTGCAATTTTTATTCCAATTTCTTCTATTCCAGATTTTCTCATGATATAGTTTACGTGTAAGTTAAACGAATAATGTGGCAGTGTGTGATGTTGGTTCACTCTTTTCCCAATTTTAAAGCAATTATACAGGAGTTGCTCTTTATTTCATTCTAACGGTTGCTTCATGCACATCATACAGATTCCACATTACAAGATTACATTAATAGATTATTGCAAGGTTACATTACAGAATCTTGCAATATGTGTGTGTGTGTGTATTAGGTAGAGTAGTGGGATAATAAGGTTGATGTATTCCTTCTTCCACAGTAATTTACAGTGATTATTATACTGCTAATTTAACATTTCTGAAACATCCCATACTCAGTAGTGAATTGATCTGATCTCCATGGAAACATTTCCTCACTGCTTACTTATACATTGTGGAGATTCCAGTTAGTTAAGAGACTTTAATGAATTCTGCTTGATTTGATTTCATTTTGGTTCAGTTACTTTTGGTTTGATTTGATTTGATTCCATTAGATTTTTTTTCAAATTGGCAGGCTGGAATGATTGTAGAACCAAGTTAATCTATTCTGGTTTTCTGCCTATTCACCAGATTTGCAGAATTAATCAAGGGCTGCCATTTTTCTCCAATAGAATTTTCTAACAGCTACATAACCGGTTTTATCCTCTTTATATTAGGAAGAATTGTACGTATTGACTATGGCATGGTATAAATGAGAGAATAAAATAATTGCCTATTTTTATTCTAAGGAGGACAGAAAAAACTTGGAAACTTTTTTTTAAATGAGTAACATAAAAAACAAGAAGGGTAGATTCACCCTTCCCCAATCAGGAGAGGACTCGTTATCTGAGGTGCCTGAAGGTCTCCATGGTTACTAGACTTGAACACCATTGTTGATAACTGCTGAGAAAATATAAGGGGTGGGTGTGTCTCACAGCACCAAGTCATCCCAACCCTGCCCTGTAAGACCCATGATTCCCAAAGGAAAAATGAAGTTTCATCTGTTGTAAATGATGTTTATTAGCACCTTCTACTCAATGTAATTCTTTCTTGCAAAGGGTTTAAGTGTGTTCCTTATTAGGCAGATTGCAAAATACTGAAGAACCCTGTACCAGGACAAAATCCAGATGTGACCTGAATATTTGTTCTAATTTAAAATTTTCATTGAGCTGCTTTCTTTGGGAGGGGCAGAAACATGCCTATATATAGTCATATATATATGTGTGTGTATATATATATGTGTGTGTATACACAATATATATACACAGTATATATATTGTATGTATGTGTTAGGTATGTATGTATGTGTTAGGTTTTGAGCTGATAAATAATTAAATAAGGGAGACTAGGATAGATCTATTTTGAGCTGGTTAGCTCTCTTCAGCTAGCTATACCCTTACTGGGATTCGAACCAGGGAAGTTATTACATATGAGGCAGTTGTAATTGCCATTAGACCACTGGTTCTATCCTGTTCAGCTGAGGCAGGGGAATGAGTATATACTTTGTGTTACAACACCCTGTTAAGCCCCAATTAAGGGAGGAAGCATACTGATTTCTTTTCTGTCTTTCAGCTCATCACCAGAGACCATACCAACAGTATGGCTAGCTGAAGAGAGCTAACCAGCTCGAAATAGATCTATCCTAGTCTCCCTTATTTAATTATTTATCAGCTCAAAACCTAACACACATGTAAACAAAAGACAACGAAACATGGTATGGTCTCTGGTGATGAGCCGAAAGACAGAAAAGAAAGCAGTATGCTTCCTCCCTTAATTGGGGCTTAACAGGGTGTTGTAACACAAAGTATACACACACACAGTATACTTTTGTATATACAGGACTGTAACTTTGTTGCTTGTATCCTTATGATTTATATTGACTGTTTCCTAGTATGTTTTGATTGTTGATTGTACCCTATGACTATCATTAAGTGTTGTACGTTATGATTCTTGATTCTTAACGAATGTACCTTTTCTTTAATGTATACTGAGAGTATTTACACCAAGACAAAAATTCCTTGTGTGTCTAATCACACTTGACCAATAAAATATTCTATTCTATTCTATAGAGGAAAGGTATATTTTTGTGAATTTTCTTACAGAATTCATGCTAAATTCTGCAAATTGATGAACATCATCAGGGTTACTGTTGTTATTTCATTACTGATTTGCAAAATGACATAAACCTCAAGATATTTTTTTAAAGATAAGATGTTGGACAAATTAAGACCCTCCTCTCCCCACAAAAAAGAAACAATGGAAGTGTCTAATGAGACTAAATTCCCAGAAGAAAATTACTTCTCGGTTACAGTGCTGGGTGGATGTTTTTTCTTAATAATCAAAAGAAGCTTTCAAAACCATCTCCCTGTCCAATATAACTGATGCAAGACCAAATTGAAAACTTCAGGTTCCATCTCTATATCTGTCAAAAAAGGCAGGGCTTCTATCATGATGCCATCTTGATTTTTTGATACATACATCACCAGAGATTTTCCTGTCCAAGACTATCTTCCAACCATCTTAGAGATCATCTATTTTCAGAGATCCTCAAGGAGTCTCATTCCCAGCTGCTATCATGACAGAAAAAGCTTACAAGCCACTTAGGGTGGGTGAATAAACTTCTCCCAGAGGGTGAAGTGGGAGATAACTTGAGTTGAGGTCCTACACTTGAGGAGGGGGCTCAGGCTGGAAAAGAAGCAATCCAAGGTGTAGAACACAATGAAAGAACAGAACCAGTGCAGAGGTCTCGTCAGCTGAGCTCAAATCAGCTTTTCTGTAGAAAACTGTTATTATCCATGTTTCCTTATATTTATCCTTATCCTAAAACATATCTATGGAGTTCTTCTGGCTGAATAGAAAGTGTTAAATGTCTTCGCAGCTGGGGAGACTAAAGGAAGACAAAAAAAACCCCACTGACATCATTCAGAGGTGCATGTGGCATACAAAGGCAGAAGGTTAAGGATCGGTTGCCATGGAAACTGCATCTCCCAATGGCAGCAGTGGGCCATAAATATGCCGTTGTAATGCAATCAGGTTGACATTATACAGGGAGACACGCAGAGATGGAGTCACAATAAAGGCAGCAAAACCAAACAAAAGCTATATGAATTTAATTGCAGAATTAGCAGACAGCCCTTGTTCTGTATCTGCAGGATCTAGTGTTCTGCCTTCACTAGTTTTGCCCTTAGGATTGCACTGATTTTTTTTTGCTCCATGTTGTCTGATTAAAAATGTTCTATGATTCCATATTATTTTTAATCAGACATTAAAATACATTCAACTGTGACTCTGGAGGTGGCCATCTTTCTCTGGATTGAGGAACTAAGGAGGGTTGGGCCACCATAAAAATCTATGGCGTAAGTTAGATTTTTGAAGAGAATGGATGTATGTGATTAGTGGTTTTGTGATTTTACTATGCCTTGATCATTTGTGACTCAGAGATTCTTGGATAGATGGGTGGCCATAAAGATGGATAAACAGACAGACCAACAGAGACAAATATGGTGGGCTGTCTACAAAAAGAGGACTATTGCAAAAGAGCTTGGAGGGGTGGGGTGAGGTGGGGAGCATGAGAAAGATAATTCCTCTTTAATTATGCTAGGTGTAAGTTGAGCTGGAGAATTGACTTTCAAGATCCTGCTACATTACCCAACTAGTAATGAAATTATTTCAACAGGGAGGTTGAAAAAAAAGGTTATATATTTATTTGTTAAAATTATTTGCTGCCTGTCTCACTGAGGGCTACTCTGGATGGTTTATAACAGTGATGGCTTAGCTTTTCTTCGTTGCGTGCCGAAGAATCTGCAAGTCCTGATATTCTGTATTTTTTCCAATGGATTTTCCTCAATCCTTGCATCACCCTGTTGGAAGAAATATCCTTCTGGGTTCAGTTCCAAGTGGGGAAAAAGACACTGGAAACATGGAGGCTGTTAAAAGGTTTAATCAGGGGGTGGGATTCTACAGGTTCTCACCTATTCGCTAGAACCAGTTGTTAACATTCTAAGTAGTTCGGAGAACCGGTTATTAGAAGAAATTCCTGGCCTAATCCTGTAAGGAAGGCAGGAAGGAAATATTCTGGTGTTGCTTACAGAAATTGCCTCTCCGTTAACCCTTATTACATTCTTGGCAGGACTAGACTTCCTGTCTCAGGAACTTCTCTGGAATTTTTTATCCCCTCCTTTGCTGGTACTTTGTTTGTGTGGAGTGACCATTCAAAGTTACAGTGGCACTGAAAAAAGTGACTTATGACCATTTTTCACATTTACGACTGTTGCAGCATCCCCACAGTCATGAGAGGCCAGGTAGGAGATGCGTGCCTCAATGTGAGTGATGTTGAGTTGGCCACACCCACCCAGTCACATGACCACCAAGCCACACCCACCAACTAAGCCATGCCCACAGAACCAGTTGTTAAAAAATTTGAATCCCACCCCTGAGTTTAATGGTGGACAGCAGGACCACATGATTTGAAGCTTCAAAGTGAAAAGGTATGATCACATGCTTCAAGGTGAGAAGAGAAGGTTAAGAAGGGCTGAGATGCTGAGAGCGCCTGGGTTTTATAACCTTTGTTGGGATTTGAATTGGAGCTTGTATTCTGATTGGTTGTTAGTCTCCCATGGGGCTATGCCGGGGCAGCTCTGTAGGCTGTCCTGAGTTCCAGGCTTGGTTGAGCCTTGCTGGATGATGATGCACTGAAAGGGCTTTGGGCAATTGCTATAGTTTTACCTGGAAATCTCTGTTATGTAAAGTATTCTGTCCCAGGTCTTAATGGCGCACCTATTAACAAAGGTGGGGGTGAGTTTCTGCTTCTGAGGTGAGTTTCTGCTCTTGAATTTCTACTTCTTCTGGGAAAATATTCTGCCTTTTTAATATTTCCTAGGATATTTCAATTTTCTAGGAGAAGTGTGGGTGCTAACTTCCTACAACTCAAAATAGCAACACCAATGAACTAGACTTTCTCTCTCTTCAATAATTGTTACATTAGGCATGTTGTGAACAAGATGCCTGCCTGTTTGGAATTTAAAACCGTGTAAGATCTTAAACTGCTCACTTTCCAAAAGTTTCTCAACTTGGAAGTTTCAGTAGTTTTTACTACATTCAAACTGAAACCTCTAGTTTCCAATGACTAATTCTGACAACTCAGTCATGACACCGCTTGTACATGTAGTCCTTATAACCATTCGTTTAGTGACCATTTAAAGTTACAACAGCACTGTATAAAGTGTCTTATGGCCTTTTTTCACACTTACGACCTTTGCAGCATCCTCATGGTCACATGATCAAAAATTGGATGCTTGGCAACTGACATGTATTTGTGACCGTTGCAGTGTCTCGAGGTCATGTGATTCCCTTTGCAATCTTTTGACAAACAGTTACTGAGGAAGTCAGGTTCACTTAACTCTGTTACTAACAACTGCAGTGATTCACTTAGCAATTGTAGGAAGAAAGGTTGTAAAATGGGGCATTTAACTGTCTTGCTTAGCAACAGAAATTTTGGGCTCAACAGTAATCATAGCTCAAGGTCTACCTGTAATTAAATAAATGTAAAATAAATGTTAAAAAATTGCATTTTAGTTTTTGTTTCAGGCCCATCTGCTACATTTTGGTTTCACTGTGTTTGGAAAAAGTTACATAATTTTGATTTACACAAAAATTAACATGGAATGGGTGGAGAGAGATATTCAGTTCCCCAACCTTCTCCTCCTCCTCATTATTAAGGATGATGCATGTACTGCTTATCTGTGGAAAATGGCAAAACACTCTACAAGTATGTTACAGATTTCCAAATGATCCATTGACTTCTTTAGAAACAGCTAAGCTATTGTTGGGCTACATTTTCTAAGTTCAATCATATGAAAAGATCCGGTTTGATTACATACTGGAAGCTGCAATCCTCTGAGGAATGTTTGCTGACTTCGGCTTATCCTAGGGGTATTTTGTCTGTGTCTGTTCCTCTTGGACCTTGCTAAGCAGAGTTTAGCTAGCCAGTTTATGACCTATGAAGAGAGTTACCCAATCACCAAAGGAAAACATGTTAATTCCTAACTATTTTTGACGGTCAGCTTCTTCCAAGAGTCTTAATGTCTGGAGGATGTTCATAAATCATACAATTCTTATCTCCCTAAAGAAGAAGATTTTTTTAAAATAATTTGTTGGCTTCCTTCAGCAGACCACCATCAAGGTCAGCTTTCTGTTGAGCAATGGATTTCATTCCACTGTGTGCAAAATTCATCTGTCTTGATTTCAAATGACCTTTTTCTTTCTTTTATGGAAAAAGTAAACGATTCACAAAAGTTTTCCAAACCTAAACTATCCTATCCTATATAGCCACAAGAAGGCATCTGCAACCATCCAGGGATGGTTGGATCCCATCAATTCTTACCATGGGTCATGCTACCTAGAATTCCTAGAAGAGACAATGCTCCAGTATCTGATAAGCCAGGTGTTTACCCCATAACAATCACATAATAGAATAACAGAGTTGGAAGGATTTTTATACTTGAATCTCACTTAGAGATATCCTTGCTAGAAATCCTTCCCCCTTTCTTCAATCAGCAGCAGGGTCTGCAAGTACATTGGAAAGTTCTCCCACCAATTTCTGAATATGGCCCTTCTGTCGGTATGCTACTTTGTTCACCACAGATGGAGCTGGTTCTCCTATAAAGAATTCCTGGCAGATGGTCGCCATGCATCTTATGGAATGATAAAATTGTAGAGTTGGAAAGTACCTCAAAGTATTCCCGTATTTGAGGAGTTTCCAAAAGAGGACAAGGGCAGGACAAGAAATAGATGGAAACTAATTGAGGAGAGAATCAATCTGGAACTAAGGAGAAACTTCCTAACAGTGAGGACACTTAACCAGTGGAACAGCTTGTCTCCAGAGGTTGTGGAAACTTCATCACTGGAGGTTTTTAAGAAGAGACTGGACAATCACTTGTCTGAAATTATATAGGCTCTCCTGCTTGAACAGGGGGCTGGATTAGAAGACCTCCAAGGTCCCTTCCAGCTCTATTCTAATTGAGTTGATCTTCTAGTCTAGGTTCTGAAGGGTGCAGGAAAATAAATTGTCCCATCCCTGAAAGGTGGCCGAACAGCTTCTCCTTAAACCCCCCCAGAAATGAAGAACCTGCAACAATCAGAGATAGATTGATCTAATATGTTGTGAAGGTCTTACCATCAGGAAGTTTTTCCTTCTATTTAAATGAAATCTATGGAGGAACAGTTTTTTTTAATTTACATGAACATATTATCATGTCTCCCCTTCTCTCCTTCAGCCTAAACACCCCTCAGTTCCTTCATGTCTACAAGTCCCTATACAAAGAACGGGACTTATTATCCAAAGTATCTGAAGGCAGGAAAACAAGTAATGGGTGGAAGTTTGATAGAGATCCAACCTACAAGTAAGAAGAAACTTCCTGACAGTGAGAACAATTAATCAGTGCTCCATCACTGGAGGTTTTCAAGAATAGTCTGGACAACCATTTGACTGGGATGGTGTAAGAACTCCTGCTCAAGCAGGGGTTTGGAGTAGAAGACCTCCAAAATATCTTCCAGCCTTTTGATTCTATGTTCTATTCTCTCCTCTGAAACACTCTTCAATCTGTCCATGTATTTCTGGAAATAAGAGTGCCCAGAATCTTAAAAAAATATTCTGGGTATTGCTTCACTAATGCTGAGGCGGGAGAAATAATGACTTCATGTCTCTTTGATGCAGTGCAATGCAAAGAATGCAGTAGACCTTCTAGAAATTGTCTCATAATGCTAACTCATGTTCAGTGTATTATCAATGCTCACACCCAATTTCTTCCAAGATGTAGTGTTTGTGAATCCATCATCTTTTATGTGGTTGTGGGTTTTGTTTGTTTGCTTGTTTGTTTTGTGTTTTTGTGTGCCTTCAAGTCAGGGTTGACTCCCGGTGACTGCCTGGACGAATATCTATAGGGTTTTTTGGAAACATGTTTGGAAAAGATTTGTCATTGCCTCCTTCCCAGGGCTGAGAGAAAGGGACTGGCCCAAAGTCATCCAGCTGACTTTGTGCGTAAAACAGGACTAGAAGTCACAGTCTCTCTAATTTCTAGTTTGGTGCCTTAACCACTATACCAAACCGTCTCTCATCTTCTATATGTATTCAGTGTTTTCCCCTAAATGTGAAACTTAACATTTTTTTTCTGTTAAAGGGCATCTTGTTCATCTCAGCTCTACATGTCTAGATTAGGCCATCACGTCATTGTGTTGTTTTGACAGCTCCGGTTTGTGACCCTCATACATTTGATTATCAATTCTGTCATCAAGATCATTAATATAAATGTTGAATAAACTGAGCCTGATGAATGATCCCTGTGAGACCCTTGAGATATTGTTCTCCAACTTGATTGCAGCAGAGCCATTACTGCTAATTCTTTGAAACTCACAATGTCTGCTCCATTATCTACTTATCATCCTTCAAATGTTAACTTTTTAGAAATGCAGATCTTTGTTTTTAAGAAAAAGAAATGGCTGGGTGAAATTACTAAAAACACAAATGAGCATCCTATCTGCAAAAAGTTTCCATACACAACAATGGGCCACTTTTATGCGAATAGAACGCAGGCTTTGGCTGTTAGAGGCAATTTGCAGCATGCTTTCTGCACGAACTATTTATGATCCCTCCAGCGGTCTTGCCAGTTGGGGCTACTGGAAGTTGCAGTTCAACATTTGGAAAATCAAGATTTTCCTCATTTCTAAGCAGAATTCTAGTAGTTGAGATTTGGATCTAGTTAGTTCTGGGCTCTGCTGAAAATAATCATTAGGAGAAAAAAAATTTTTCCCCTCCTAGCAATATCTAATAATTTCAACACCTATTAAGTTGTTGTCTTGTAAATAAAGATAAAATGATGTTAGTGTCAAGGATTTCTGTGTTACTTTCATTCTTTCTTGCACAAACACAGAGCTAGAGTGGACTTAGATGAAATTTGAGCTTGTTAAAAATCAGGAATAATTTCCAGAATTTTCAGTTCTAAGATAAATAGATGGAAGCATTATATTAAATATAATTTTAAACATGTAAGTTTGATGTCAGGGGTACTTTTCTTTTTTTTTACAGATAATGCTTACCTTATGAATAAATAAGAACCAGAATTTCAATTGCTAAATATGGTGGTTATTAAATTAGTCATGCCCAATTTTACAACCTTTTGATTGTTGAGCAAATTACAGCATTTATTAAATAAATTATGAGCTCATTGACTGAACCTGGCTTTCCCCATTCCTTGTTGGAAGCTAGCTGAGAACAAGAGAATGGTGATCATGTGATCACCATTGCAAATGGTGATCACATGATCCCAGGAAGCTACAACCATTGTAAATACATGCAGGTTGACAAATACCCAAACTTTGATAATGTGACTGGAGATGTTGTGAGAGTTGTAAGTGCAGTAACTACTTGTAAGTCACTTTTTTCTGTGCAGTTATAACCTTGAATCACTAAACAAATGGTTGTAAGTCAAGAACTACATGTATTGGAAAATTCCTGGAACTAATGTCCAGGGCTACAACCAGATATGATGGAATGGGATACCCCAAGATATTCCAATCACTTCAAAATTGGATTTTTGTACTTGATATCCATTTTGAATTGGAAATATTTTGTTTCATGCTCAGTACAGCTCAAGAATTATCCAGTGGTCCACTTCCCATTCAAATTGAACCACGGAACTGGAAGAGACCTTGGAGTTCTTAATGTCCAACTAACTGCTCAAGGCAGGAAACCTTATATCATCCAAGACAAATGGCTGTCTAATCATTTCTTGAAAACCTGGAGCAATGGAGCACCTACAACTCCAATAGCTGTTCTATAGGTCAATTGTTCTCACTGTCAAGAAATTTATCTTTGGTTTCAGATTGGATCTCACTAAACAAATAGTTGTAAGTCAAGGACTACATGTATTGGAAAATTCCTGGAACTAATGTCCAGGGCTACAACCAGATATGATGGATTTGTTTTTGTCTGGCCCTTTAATTCAGGGTTTTGAATTCAAAATAGGGTTTTAATTTTAATCCACATTTAACATTTTTCAGTGTAACAGTACTATCCAAAGAAAATTCTGTCCACAACACCAACAGAAATATAGTTTAATTAGGAACAGAAGTAGACTACAAAGCTCAGCTCAGACAAATAGGCATTGCTGGAAGATATGAACTAAGAAAGGATAAAGAAGTAAAGTGTATAAGATATAGGGTGGAGTTTCTGCAATGGGAACAGGCTAAATATGAAGTCTTGCAACATCTTTCTGGATTAAAAAGTAACAGGAAAAATGTTCTTTATTACTGAAGTGATGAAGTGGAATGTGTGTCCTCTGATAAAGAGAAATGTTTATACTTCATCCTTAAGTGCAGGAAAACTGTTACATTTTGTACCTCCCTCCCCCCAAAAAACCCAGACAAATTAGGGATTATTTTGCCAGCTGGATAAAAATTGATGTCTGTGCATCTCGATGTTTTAATTGGCTGCTCTGTGCTGTGTGACTGTTGAGTGACCAAAGTCAGTATTATTTGCACTGACTAATAAAAGCGCAGAGAAGAGTTTTCCCCAGTCCTACCCGGATCCCAAATTTGAGATTTTTCATGCATGAAGGAGTGAGCTATGGGCTTTCCTTCCTGGGTAGGAATTCAGATCCAATTATGAAAATAACACTGTTGGTTTTAGGAGAATGACATTATAGTGACAAATCCAGTCACGGATTACTCCTATAACATACAGGGATTTATAACATCTTGAGAGGTTTAAGTGTCGTAACAGACCATGACTTAAGTATGAGCCAGCAGTGTGTTTCAGCTGCCAAAAACCTAATGCAATTGTCAGCTTTGCATCAACACACCAATAATTTCAAGATCATTTATAGTAATGAGTGAATTTATAGTAATGCTTTACATTGTGCTGGTGAGACCACACTTGGAATACTGTATCCAGTTCTGGTCACCTTGATACAAAAAATATGTTAAAACTCTAGAAAGAGTGAGGAGAAGAGCAACAAAGGTGATAAAGGGTCTGGAAGCTAAACCATGTGAACAATGAGTAAACGATGATTAAAGGGAGATCCAACTTAAAACTAAGGAGAAATGTCTCACCAGATAGCAGAGTAATGAAGGAGTAAAGCCTTGATTGCATCTCAAAAGGTGAAGAATGCAGAGAAATGTGAAACTGGGACATTCCTGCTGTTTCTCATTTACCCTCCATCAATAATAGTGACATCTATGTCACCTGTTTAATGACCAAGTTTTTTCCAAGCATGCTGGGATTTTGCAGCATGTACAAAAGGTTGATTGAATGTCCAACCAAATAAAATCTTAAGAAGACGACATTCTGGCAAAATTACAACCAGTGGTACTTATCACTTACTTCCCAGGGATCAGAATTAAATAGTATAGGTGAAACTTGAAAAATTAGAATGCCGTGCAAAAGTTCATTTATTTCAGTAATGCAACTTAAAAGGTGAACCTAATATATGAGATAGACTCATTACATGCAAAGCAAGATAGGTCAAGCCGTGATTTGTCATAATTGAGATGATTGTGTCTTATAGCCCATGAAAACTCCAAATCCACAATCTCATAAAATTAGAATATTACATGCAATCAATAAAACAAGGATTGTACATAGAACAATATCGGACCTCTGAAAAGTATTAGCATGCATATGTACTCAGTACTTGGTTTGGGCCCCTTTTGCAGCAATTACTGCCTCAATGCGGTGTGGCATGGAAGCTATCAGCCTGTGGCACTGCTGAGATGTTATGGAAGACCAGGATGCTTCAATAGCAGCCTTCAGCTCTTCTGCATTGTTTGGTCTCATGTCTCTCATCTTTCTCTTGGTAATGCCCCATAGATTCTCTATGGGGTTCAGGTCAGATCAGTTTGCTGGCCAATCAAGCACAGTAATCCCACGGTCATTATTGAGTCTATCATCTGCACCTCTATAACTGTCTGGTTTGGTTCTGCAACTCAACAGGACAGACACAGACTTCAGAGGATAATTAGGACTGCAGAAAAAACAATTACTACCCACCTGCCTTCAGTTGAGGACCTGTATACTTCACGAGTCAAAAAGAGGGCTGTGAAAATATTCACAGACCCCTCACATCCCAGACATAATCTGTTTCAACTCCTTCCCTCAAAACGACACTATAGAGCACTGCACACCAGAACAACTAGAACAGTTTTTCCCTGAAAGCCATCACTCTGCTAAACAAATAATTCCCTCAACACTGTCAAACTATTTACAAACTGTACATTACTATTACTGCTAATCTTCTCATCACTCCTTATCACCCATCTCCTCCCACTTGTGATTGTAGGACTGTAACTTTGTCCCTTGTATCCTTACGATTTATATTGACTGTTTCCTAGTATGACTTGATTGTTGATTGTACCCTATGACTATCATTAAGTGTTGTACGTTATGATTATTCATTCTTAACGAATGTATCTTTTCCTTATATATACTGAGAGTATTTATACCAAGACAAATTCCTTGTGTGTCCAATCACACTTGGCCAATAAAGTTCTATTTTCTGCACAACTGTCAGGTCAGCAGTCTTTCCCATGATTGTGATTCCTACTGAACCAGACCGAGAGACCATTTAAAGGTTCAGGAACCCTTTGCAGCTGTTATGGCTTAATTAGCTGATTAGTGTGGGACACTTTGAGCCTAGAATATTGAACCTTTTCACAATATTCTAATGTTCTGAAATTGTGGATTTGGGGTTTTCATGAGCTGTAAGCCATAATCATGTCACTTATGACAAATTGAACTATCTTGCTTTGCATGTAATGAGTCTATCTTATATATTAGTTTCACCTTTTAAGTTGCATTACTGAAATAAATGAACTTTTGCATGATATTCTAATTTTTCGAGTTTCACCTGTATATGCAGTCATTAAGAATTCAGGAGACCAAAAAATTCATATTGAGAAGACAATATTTTGATCTATAATTTCATGCATTTTTTAAAAAGATCTGCTTTTTGAACTTTTGAATGTGGCACTCACCATGTTACAGATAGTCCTCGACTTACTATAATTCATTTAGTGACCATTTGAAGTTACAACTTTGAAAAAAAGTGATTTTTGACCGTTTTCATATTTACATCCATTGCAGCATCTGATGATCCCATGATCAAAATTCAGACACTTGGCAACCAGCTCATATTTATGACGGTTGCAGTGTACTGGGGTCATGTGACCATCTTTTGCAACCTTCTGGCAAGCAAAGTCAATGGGGAAGCCAGATTCACATCAGAACCGTGTTACTAACTTGACAATTTGCAGTGATTCTCCTAACACCTGTGGCAAGAAAGTTAGTAAAATGAGGCAAAAATCACTTAACAACTATCTCGTTTAGCAAGGGAAATGTTGGGTTTAATTGTGGTTGTAAGTCGAGGAGGGGGTCAACCTATTTTCCAAAGCACCCAAAGCAGAGGTGGTATTCAGCAGGTTCTGACCAGTTCTGAAGAACCAGTAGCGAAAATTTTGAGTAGATTGGAGAAGCGGCAAATACCACCTCTGACTGGCCCCGCCCCCATCTATTCTCTGCCTCCCATGTCCTAGCTGATTGGCTGGCTCTTCTTTTGTTGCCCTGCACAGGACAAAGGAGCTGGAAAGCAGGTTAGTGGGTGGGGTCGGAATGGAGATTTGACAGTATCCTTCCACACCCACCAAGCCACGCCCACAGAACCGGTAGTAAAAAATTTTGAATCCCACCACTCAAAGGCCAGACAAGGAATAATGGATGAGAAGGAGAGGTTCAACCTAGAAAGAAGGAGAATTTTTCTAACAATGAGGAACAATCAACCAATGGAACAGCTTGCCTTTGGAAGTTATGTTTCATCACTGGAAGCTTTCAAGAAGAGTCTGGACTGCCATCTGTCAGAAATGGTATAGTGTCACCTACTTGAGCAGGCGGTTGGATTAGATGATTACGAAGTCCCTTCCCATCTCTATTACTCTACTCTACTCTACTCTACTACCTGTATTCAAACACTGGGTCTTCTGGTGAGAAAGCATTGCCCCTTGATCCAATTAGAGAGCCGCATGGCTGCCAGCCCTCCTAGGATATAGAAGTCATCGATAAGTCAAAACAATTCTCTTACTTTCACCATTGACTGATTTTTTGCTCTTGGGCACTCTCCATGTGGATTAGTAAAAGGAGGTGTGAGACATCTAAGGAAGAGAGGAAAGAAAAAAAGAGGCAATGATGTTTACTTTAAAAGCTTACAATAAACTCCAAAAAAAACCCAGAGCTTGCCTCAAGTCCTGCTAGAGTCATAAAAGTGAAATAGATACCAACATAAAACCAAACAAATTTAATTATCTTTTTCAAAGTCCTCCTTTTCTAATTTTTTTTACAATGGCTTAAATCCAAGAGCATTTGAGAGAGCTTTGCAAAAATACTGTGAGTCTCTTTTCTATATCTTCTCCTGAAATTCACAGCGAAGCAATTTGTAGTTTAATTTGGTTTTGCTTTTTATTCCCAGTCCAGCTGAACCCCAGGATTTTTTATTTTCTGCAAGCAAATTAGAAAGACATGTAGAATGCTGAACTATTAGTGAGGAACACAGTGTGATCTGCAAGTTGACAGATGGCAAACCCTGATAAGAGTCTAGAAGCCAGTTTCAACATCAAGCTAATCAGCATGGAAGAATTCATAACTTTTTAGATCACGCTTGCATCTATAATCATGGGTTGTTTTCATCCAAAGTTTTATTTGTCATCTTTGCGACTTTAACTCTTGATTGTGATTGGGGAAGGAAAGTTTGAAAAGTCTCCACACACTACAAGTTTCATAAATCTAGCCATCCTGTGTATTACTTTGAAAACAACCATCAACCATCACAAATAATTAAGCACTTATTCTTAAAGAAAAATCACTCCAAAATTTAGCACATTGATAAGGTAATCATTTTGATTGCAATCAATCACAAATTTATTCTCCAGGTAGTCCTATTTAGTGATCACAATTGAAACTAGCAACTTGGTCAGTAAGTGAAGTAGTCATTAAATGAAACTACAACTATTGATCTTCCTTCAGTCTTTCTTTTTTTAATAGATCTGAGAAGGTCATAAGTGCATTGGTTGTAAAGTTAGTTTATCAATCCTATCATAACTGCAAAAAGTAATTAAATTAGGAAATTGCTTAATGAGGATTACCTGTATACAGATGGTCCTCAACTTACAACAGTTTATTTAGTGACTGTTCAGAGATACAATAGGATTCAAAAGCTGACTTATAAGCATTTTTCACAGTTGCAACCATTGTAGCATCCCTGTGGTGACATGATCAAAATTCAGAAGCTTGGCAACTGATTCATATTTGTTTTTAATTATTTTTATTATGCCATTTCCTTTGTTATATATAAAATTCCCATATCCACAATGGCAGGTCTGGGTACAATCTCTTTTAAATACAAGTAACAAACCTTATATACACATTAATTATAACCATTATTCACTCAATCTGTTCACCATAATCTTTACTGTTCAATTTTATCATATAATTAGTTAATATGAGTCAGCAACTGACTCATATTTATGACGGTTGCAGGGTCCCTAACCCTAACCCTCTGGCAAGCAAAATCAATGGAAGAGCCAGATTCACTTAACCCTGTTACTGGCTTAACTGCAGTGATTCATTTAACAACTGGCAAGAAAGGTTGTAAAACTCACTTAAAAGAAATTTTGGGCTCAATTGTGGTTGTAGTCAAGAACTATCTTTCTACATACTATGCATTTGTCTGTATTTTCTCTCTTCCTCTCCTCCCCCCCCATCCCCTTTCTACCCGAAGTAGAGAGGCTGCATGGAATTGTCATAAAAAGATGCAAATACTGAATCAGAATGCATGCTAGTTTATGGACATGTGTTTAATGTTTATTTTTCTGTGCCTGATCTTTGCAACCTCCCTTAAATAAGTAATGAATGCACCTTAGCAAATTATTAAAATGTTCTTCAGTAACATTGATGTGTTATAATATGAACTGAAAAACTGGGGAAGGGAGAGAGTATTTGTGTTAATCAGTCTTTTATGTAGAACTAGTGAACAGAGAATAAACTTTCAGTGCCAAATTATGCTGTTTGCTTTTCTGAGAGCAGTCAATTAAAAGATTTAATTTTAAGAAGAGAGAGAACAATGCTGTGATTCAAACTATTTACAAGCTTATGTTTCCAAAGAATCTAGCATTGACTTGATTCTTGAGGCTGCAACATGGAGAAATATCAAACAACCACAAAGCTCCTAAAATTTGGCCCTGTAAAAATTTGGCATGGCTTTGATTAATCCCTGTTGCCTTGAAAAAACAGCCTGGAAGAATAAATTGGAAACATGCCAAGACAGCTGGGAGCTTTTAAATATTACAAACTTTGTGGTTTTGGACCATTTCACTGCCCTTTAAAACCAAATGAGCAAACTTTTTTTCACACTCCAAACTTCCGCACATAGGAATTGATTCAGCCAGAACTTGCCATTCTTCCTATGTTCTTAGTGAATCTAATTCAATTTTTTTCCTGTTTGTATTATCTTATGTGGCTTCAGATTCTAGAGCTAACAATTAAAAAGTCATATTTTCCTTTAAGGTGCCCCAATAACAGATATTGGCTGAAATCATATATCAATCCAAATTATGGTTTCCTTTAATTATGGTTTGTTGAACAAATTTGATTTAACAAATAATACTTAATCACAGCTTTAGTTTATACAGATAGTCCTCAATTTATGACTATTCATTTAGCGACCATTTGAAGTTACAATGACAGTGAAAAAAGTGACAAAGCTGGTCCTTACGTTTATGATGGTCACAGGATCCCCATAGTCACATGATCATGATTTGGGTGCTTGGTAATCAGTATGTATTTATGATGTTTGCAGCATCTCTGGGTCATGTGATCACCATTTGTGACCTTCCTGGTCAGTTTCTGACAAGGGAAGGAAGAGAGGGAGGGAGGAAGAAAGGAAAGAAGAATAAAGGGAGAAAAGACAAAGCATGAGAGAGGGAAGGAAAAAAGGAAAGAAGGAAAAAGGGAGGGAGGGAAGAAAGAAATAGAAAGAGGGAGGGAGGGAAGGAAGGAATAATGAAAGAGGGAAATAGGAAGGAAGAAGGAGATTAAGACAAATCAGGAGAGAGAAAAAGAAGGAAGGAAGGAAAGCCAAGCCAATGGGGAAAGATATCCATAAGGAAGGAAGGAATAGAAGGAAGGATGGAAAAAAAGAAGGGAGAGAGGGAGGGAGAGAGGAAGGGAGGAAAGACGGAAATAAAAAGTTGGAAGGAAGGAAAGAAAAATGAAAGAAAAAACTAGGAAGGAAGAAGGAAGGTAAGACAAAGTAGGAGGAAAAAGGGAGGGAGGAAGGAAAAATGAAAGAAAATTAGGAAGGAAGAAGAAGGTAAGAAAAAGCAGGAGAAGTTAATTTTGACAGTGCAACCTGAATTTTGACAGTGTAACCTTGGGGGCCCAATGCTGATAATCCTGCCATATTCTAACCCCTTAATTCTTCCCCCTCCAGATTTTGAAACATTTACAGATAAAAGTTCAGGTCTAAATAGAGACTAGTGTTCCTTAAAAATCCAGTAGAAAGGATACCAGGTCATACTTTTATTTATACAACAATAAATGCCAGGAAATTAAGCTTGCAAGTATTTTGAATGTCGGTCAAATTCTTACTGTAATGCTTCCGCGTATCCTCTATTCACAATATATATGAAATCTTACATAACTAGGAAAAGGAGAAAAAGGAGAAGTGTTTTTCTGAAGTGGTTCTGTTTTTATTTGCTCTGGCCCTGTCCCTCAGTGAGCCTTAAACCACATCCACATGCAGAGCTGTCCATCATGATGACCTCGGGGACTATCTGGCTCAAAGTGGTGAGAGGATCCAGACAGTTCCCATCTAAATGATGGCCCAGCTCTGTTCTTCTGGCAAGAGGCAGTGAGCAAGATACACAACTAGTCAGAAGTGGAGCATTCATGAATGGGCGAGTTTCCAATATGAACTGCCAAACAAGGGAAAACATATTTTGGAACATGAGTTCTGATTATGTCAGGCATCGGGTAAGAAAAACCATCTCAAAAAGAAGTTGAAAAATAGAACTTTTCTAGAGCCTATGATTGGGGAAAACAAAAAATCCTCAGTAGATACAAGATGTTTTCTACATTACTAAGAATTGTGGAAAAGAAATAAGACTATGAATTGTCTATAGACAAGGACATTTAGAGGCTATTTGATGCTGAATGGTGTAGGGTCTCTGCTCAAGCAGGAGATTGGACTTGAAGATATAGGGATTAATTCCTATGTCCCTTCCAACTTTCTTATTCTGCATTCTCTACAGGTAGTCCTCAACTTACAACAGTTCATTTAATGACCGTTCAATGTTACAACGGCACTCAAAAAGTGACTTAATGACCGTTTTTCACACTTAGGACCATTGTTGCATGCACATTGTCACATGATCAAAATTCAGATACTTGGCAGCTTATTCATATTTATGACAGTTGCAGTGTCCTGGGGTCCTATGATCATCTTTTGTGATCTCCCAACAAGCAGACTCAGTGGGGAAGTCAGATTCACTTAACAACCATGTTACTATCTTAACAACTGCATGATTCACTTAACTATGGCAAGATAATAAAATGGGGCAATACTCACTTAACAAATATTTCACTTAGCAACATAATTTCTGAGCTCAGTTGTGATCATAAATTGAGGGCTTCCATGTATTTTATTCTGATGTTTTGGTCTCATCAGCAGAATGAACACCACCATATGTAAGTGTTTCTTTCATTCATCAAAAATCCTCAAAACAGTGTTTCTAAAAAGATACTGGAGAAAATAGTATCATGAAGTTTTCATCTTTGATCCACGTTTTTGACTTTACCATACGTATATTTTTTTAAAAAATGAATTGGAATCACGATTTAGATTCCCATTGCTACATGCTGGTTAACCACAAATTGAATCTTCGGATCACTGAACATGCCTCCAGTCTAACTGAGAATTTGAATTTGTGGTCTCTACTACAGTGTTGGTAAATTCATTTTGCAAGAGCAAACTGTTCAATGTATGTTTACTACAACTAAATTTTTTTCCTCTGATCACATGAATCAGAAGTTATATATGTGACATCCATGAAAGTCATGCTTTAATCAGTTGCACTTCCCTACTCCAAACTCACTTCTCAGAGTGCTTGCTTGATGGACTTTTGCTTTATTCTATTGGGTTAAAATAATGGACTGTTCATTAGCTCTGTTATAGTAGGAAATGATCAGGCTGAGCCCAAGGGAGGGGTCAGGCAAGTCATCAGTCTTGAATGCCTTTGCACCCACAACAGATCTAAGCACACCTTGACCTTCCGTTGACTCTTATCTATTTGTTTTGACTCTTAGCAGTTCAGATTGTTTGTAGAGAGTGTTAGGATGCATTAAACCTGTATTCATTTAAACCACCCTGGGTCCTGCTTTCCTGACATTTATTCTGAATTGCTTTGGGTACCAGACTTCTTTCTTTTAAAACTTCACCAAAAGAGATTGTCAATAACTTGCAAGCTTCCCTCTCAGCCAAATTACTAGTTATTAATCTAGGAGATATCAACCAGACCATTTTGTTTGTGTGCTTTATTCTCACAGGAATTATGTGAAGATCCTCATCTGACCGTACACGGAATTAGTTCCCACGATTTACATCAAGGGAGCCTGGGAAACTGTTGGTTTGTGGCTGCTTGTTCTTGCTTAGCTCTTCGGAAGAAGCTGTGGCAGAAGGTAGTCCTCCAGAGTCATAAATGTTGCATTATTTGGTTAAAATTTAAACATGGTGTTCCAAAGCCATATCACCCTTGGAATGGTGGCCTCAGGCACGCCCCAGAACCTTCACATCAAAACAAGGCGCATCTTCCTCACACCATAGCAATACATGTTGTTGTTGGTTTAAGAGAAGGGAAATTTGTGTTTTGGTCTAGAGTTGTATATCTCAACCTTGGTGACTTTGAGATATGTGAACTTCAACACCTAGAATTCCCCAGCCAGCATGCTGTGGGATGCACAATTATATAAGTTAAGGGTGGAGTAAGTTAAAAACAGTTTGTGGTAGATAAGATCTGTTCCTTTAAATTTTATCAGTTGATTCAGAAGAATCCAAATTTTTATGACTTTCTTTTCCAGAAAAACATGAATCATTTATTATTATTGTTATTCCAGGGAGAAATTACCCATCTGTACCTTTAATGGATAACTTTAATGTAGGTTTATTTGAAAGCATGTTTTTCTTCTTTCATTAAGAGATTGTCAAGTTGCAATTTCCATTTATTGTGTATAGATTTTATTCCAGCATTAAGCAAATTGATCTGGCTCACGAATGAATGTTTTCTATCCTATGTTTGCAGTATATTTTCAATTTCTTTGCATATTATAGGTGATCCCAAATATTAAGAAACAGGACTGGGACCAAAAGAGACCAGAGAAATATGCTGGAATCTTTCATTTCCATTTCTGGTGTTTTGGAGAATGGATTGATGTGGTCATAGATGATCGGTTGCCAACCATAGACAATAAGCTGATCTACTGCTCTTCTAAGGAGCCCAATGAATTCTGGAGTGCACTTCTGGAGAAAGCTTATGCAAAGTATGTGGTGATTAATGAGATGTAATTGCAGTTTTATCAGCCACTCAAATAAGATTTCTTAGTATGGGGATATTCATAGTCATTGTTCTCTTCTACAAAGACCTTGAAGTGTGTTCATACTATTCCTTCCCTATTTCAGATCCAATCCAGTATAAATAGCATAGGGTTTTAGAAGTGGCAGAAGAGAATTGGATTAAAAGAGGGTCAATAGTGCTGGCAAAGCAAACAAATAATTATTCTATTATTGGGTTTTATTTATTTATTTTATTTATGGCAGTTCATTACTACAAGATCTTCCACAACTGTGTAGATCCAGAGATTTACATTTCTGCTAAGTTAGAGAAGATAGCCTGAAGTCTTCCAAAGTTCATTTGAAGCTCTACTCTGTTGTCTCTTCTCTTGTACAGGAATCCTTGGAGAGTTCAAGAAGGTCAAATAAATAGCAAAATCTCATTCTTAGTGTGTCTGAAACTCTGTGTTATGTCTTCTCTAGGATGGCAGGTTGTTATGAAGCCTTGGATGGGGGCAGCACAGCTGAGGCGATTGTTGATTTCACAGGAGCTGTAGCAGAATCCATCAACCTAATTGATGGTAATTATGACTATAGTATCATCGAGCAGGTGAAACTCTTTAATGATTTGCTGAAAGTTGATAAAAGGGGAGGATTGATCAGCTGCTACATCATGGTAAGTGCACAGAGAACAAGCTGTGATGTGTTTGATTCTTTATCAAAATGTCGTTCCCATAAGGTAGACTAGACTAAGCAATCAATTCCCTAGGAAGGCTAAAACTGCCTTTATTTGGATAGGCTGTAATACAGAATCTTGCAAGTCTAGTTGTGCTGTATCTTCTCCCCCTTCTTATACTCAAGCGAACCAAGAAGGTGTCTACCTGAGCCACTTCTGAATGTTATCTATTTCTCTGGACTTACACAAGTTTCAGTCCTTTTGGTCTGCATATCTCCATCATGGTGATCTTCCTTACTCTCTCCACAAACTCAAGAAAAAAGGCAAGATGATTGAGGACAGCCTAGTTCGTTCTGTGTGAAGTGTGAAGGTTTTGCTATTTCTGCTCTTCAGTAGAAATGTCCCCCCTCTTTCTTTTAGGGCTAAGCAGAGAAATACTCCTCCATCATTTTATTACCAATTGTCCCAAAGGTGCTTCTTCAAGAGGTGGCCTTAACAACTCTCTAAAATAATTCAAATGATCAGCTGTCTGCAAGGGGTATAAATCCTTCCATTCCCCATCATCCAGCCAAAGCTGAAGAAGTTTCTTGGATGAGAAGCAAAACATCATCAAAGAAAAACCAGAAAGTCCAGTTGCCTCTTGAAAAAGCACCTTTGGGACAACCATGACCTGGATGACTGAGAATCTCCATAGACACATTTATTACTAATTGTCATTCAGTTGGATGAGATATTTTGGCTTGGACAATTATCTCTAAGGAGAAGAGAATGTGTGAGAAAATCTCATGGGTAGAGTGTGCAGATCTTGCACCTTTTAGGGACAAACTGTCTAACGGCTTTACACAAATGTCCCATCTTTCCTTATAAGTCATTCTCCAATGGTGACTTCTCCAACTGAGCTTTTTCAAAACAGTATTATAGTCAGAATTAAAAGGAAGCCCATCCTTGAAAAATCACCAGGGAGTTTCTTCAGACAAATCATTTATCTAATTTGTCTGTGCACAAGTTGTGTGGACTCAAAATTGCTAGTCATAAATGATTTAATTTCCCTCACCTCAATCCAAATTACCTTCTCCAGTGTCACAAAATTCCCTGGAAATGGGATTCAAGAGAGATTCTATGTAGCCAATCTATCCTTTTCCACCACCTTCTCCGCAAAAGATTTTATGGGAATATAAACTTGAAAGGGATATCAGGGAAGCTAGGGTGATAGTGTGATCAGTTGAGAATGCATCACAGAACATCTCCAGATTTCCTGCAGGGGATGTGTTATAGACATACTAGAATTTTTTTCTTGGAGACAAATCCTTGTGGGAAGGATCTGAAGTGAAAAGACATTTGGAAACCATTAACATAGCCATGGTGTCTCCTGAAACACTGTTGACCTTTGTAGAAATGTCCACCCCTTTGGAATGGGACAAAATATGAGTAATTCCTGGATCAGATTTTAGAGATAATTAAAATGAGGCATGTCCAAGCATGCTTTGTCATCCATTCCATACCTCCCATAATCAGCTACACACACACACACACACACACACACACACACACACACACACACACACACACACGTTTTTCTATATACCCACACTGGTTGTGGGTAAATAAGGATGGAAATATGATAATCTTGTAAAATCCTGAAGAGCAATATTATAACAAAACAAAAAACCAACACAAAGGCATCAGACCCTACAACACCCAACCAAATTCTGTAAAAAGTCCTATCAGCCAATTCTTATCCCAATCCTGGAACATTTATTGTTGTCTGCAATTCAGCCATGCTATGTAGCATCTGAGAGCAAATGTTAAGTCAGGTACAAATGTTTAATGCCTAAGACTGGTACACCTAAGTTAGACATCTGGCTGAAATCATTGGGCACTGATCTTCACTCAAAAGTTTATCTGTGGGACAAAAAACACAAGCTCTAAACATGTCTTCAGAACACAGCATTTTTCCATGACTTCCTTAACCTCATGAATGGAAATAAAAAGTCCTATCAGCCAATTCTTATCCCAATCCTGGAACATTTATTGTTGTCTGCAATTCAGCCATGCTATATAGCATCTGAGAGCAAATGTTAAGTCAGGTACAAATGTTTAATGCCTAAGACTGGTACACCTAAGTTAGACATCTGGCTGAAATCATTGGGCACTGATCTTCACTCAAAAGTTTATCTGTGGGACAAAAAATACAAGCTCTAAACATGTCTTCAGAACACAGCATTTTTCCATGACTTCCTTAACCTCATGAATGGAAATAAGGGTAGGATTCTTACTCTGCACTAATTAATTCTCAAACAGAACAACTCTGCCATGGGTTACAAGCATAGTGGATGGTAGAACTATAGATCAATTTAACACTGAAAATTTGATTTAATTTTAATTATTCAATTTAATATTGTTCATATTCACTTATCCATGTGAATCCATCCCCTTTCCTCATAAGAAAACTGTTGTTTCTTTTGACATGCAATTTACTCTATAGTTTTGTAGGGTTCCACAAGAAATGTTCCTTTGGTAATTTTTTTCAGGAATATCCTACTCTGAGTAAGCCTCTCTAGTAAGAACCTTTCCTATTGGTGGAACATGTCATTTTACTCTAAAAGAAATCCATGTTGTCAGCTTCAGGCTTCTATATGCCTAGAAGATTTCTCTAGTTTCCTTCTGGTACAAGATATTCTGTGGATTAGCCTATTTATTTCATATGACAAGCTTACCAAGGGATCTGATTAAGTGTTTCCTACTTGTTTCAATAAGAAGATTATTCATTATCTCTGCTGAAGAATATTTCATGAGGCATAGTTTATTTCATAGCTGAAGGAGACATCTACTTCTTCAGGGAGAATTTAATAAAAAAACACTCCCCAAATAAAATATTAAGATAACAGAAAGAAGACAACTGTGATACCATATACCAAAATAACAATGGTATATCTTTGAGTTTTCATTCTAATCACACATCAACATGCATTCAAGACTTACTTGAAAGAACACAATGGAGTTGTGTTTTGTGTTTCTACTGCTGAAACACATTTTGAGTGTATGCCTGAACAGAACTTCTCAAGTTTGACTGACATATGTCATTAGCAAGTTCTGGAGGTTCTTATCATATCTTAAGAGGTAGGTAAGAACAATAATATCCCATTTAGCCTGATAGTAAATAATAGCAACATTTAGAAGAGGTTGATATTGATGAGAGAAACCAATAACCACAATGAAAGTTTGCATTAATGTGTGTTCATCTTCTGCCTAGCCTTCATCCTCCAGTGATTTTGAAGCAGAGACGGACATGGGCTTAGTCAAAGGTCATGCCTATTCAGTGACGTCTATTCTGAAAATGTCTCTTGGACAGAAGAACCTGTGCAGTGGAAAGTCTGAGAAACTTTTCATGATCCGATTAAGGAATCCTTGGGGAAACAAAGAATGGAAAGGAGCATGGAGTGATGAGTAAGTAATCCATACTTTAAGAATGAGAAGAAGCATTAGAATCAAGATAATAGGAAATGTTAACACCACTTTATAATGCCTTTGTAAGACCGCACTTGGAATATTGCATCCAGTTTTAGTCCCAATGATGTAAAAAAAATATTGAGATTCTAGAAAGAGTGCAGAGAAGAGTGACAAAGATAATTAGGGGGACTGAAGGCTAAAACATATAAAAGAATGGTTGCTGGAATTAGGACTGTCTGGTCTAGTGAAAAGAAGGACTAGGAGGTGACATGATAGGAGCGTTCCAAGGGGCTGTCACAAAGAAGAGAGAGTCTCCAAAGCACCTGAAGACTGGACAAGAAATAATGGATGGAAACTAATCAAGAAGAGAACCAACCTAGAACTAAGGAGAAATTTCCTGACGGTTAGAACAATTAATCAGTAGAATGACTTGCCTCCAGAAGTTGTGAATTCTCCAATAATGAAAGTTTTAAAGAAGAGATTGGATAGCCATTTGTCTAGAATGGTAGAAGGGTTTCTTGTTTGAGAAGGGGGTTGGATTAAAAACCCCAAGGTCCCTTCCAACTCTGTTATTAGTTTCTAGCTTTGAATGAATTACAAGGTAAATTAGAAGATACAGTTACTCACCAACATAAATGAAAATATTTAAATGTGGAAACAAAATGAAAAAATTGTCAGTTTATATATATTTATATAAAAGGGGGAATACAAGTCTATTTATTTTCCTAAATGACTATGATGAAGGGATGAAAGAATACTTAGATATTTACAGAAGACACAAACACTGAGTTAGACATTGCATATGGTAGAAAATGAGAAAAAGTCAAATGTTGTTAATGAGTTAGAGAAGGAGCCTGGAAAAAGCAGAATGAAATTCAATATGTGGAAATTCTCCACTTAGGAAACAAAAATACAGTAATGTACAGGATGAGTAAATAATAAACAATGGTTTATTTGCTAAAAGAGTTTGTGAAAAAAAATCTTGAAAGTAAGTAGACTGCAAACTGAATATGAACCAGTTGTATGATATGACTATTAAAAAAACAAATGCAATTTCAGAAATTCTCAACAAAAGTAGTTTAAATTAAATTAATTGTTCCATCAAATTCCCCACTGCTTAACACCAACTGAAGTAGTTGTATCCAGACCTGGGTATGGCATCTTAACAAAAATTCTGATGTTCAGTTTTTCTAAATTTTCTTAAAATGCTATACCCTGGTCCCTACTTGAGTTGATGTTAGGCAATGGAGAATTTGTCGGAACAATTAGTTAAATTTAAACTCATCTCAACTACCTTTGAACATCAGGTTCAAAGAAAGGCTGAAGGTGACATCTTATGAGAAGATGGAAGGATTTGTACTAGTTCAAACTGCAGCTATAATTTTTTTATTAACTTATCCAAGTTTATCCAAATTATCGGGGAAAAAAATCTACTTATTCAAGTTTATAATTTATTTCTTTCCTGTCAGCTCTCTTTCAGGGTCAGGCTTTCGATAGGCCACTGAAAAGAAAAGACGTTTTTCCCTTTTAGAAAGTTTATTGGAGAGACTAGGCTCAAGTTACAGAAATTTCAGCAAATGCATTACTTTCACTTTTAGAGCCCAGTTTATCCTTCAACTAGTTCAGACAGCAATCCTCCCACACCATCTAAAAGCCTCTTAACCTTATAGTAAACTTGAACTGGTGAATTATGTGAACTAATGAAGTTCTCTAGTAAGAGAGAAATGTCCAGGTGGCCAAGGTATAAATATACTGGGGAAAATTTGCTTTCAAAAGTATTTCAAAGCAAACAAGTTTGATTAAAAAATCATGGAATCATGGTAATGTTCTTCTTCTTTACCAATAAGGAGAGATGGTTGAGATGAATGGGTAATCTTTGGACAGTGTCTCTCCTATGATCTAGAATTTCTTTGACTATATGCACTGCCACTAACTCACAAGATGTCAGAGAAGAATAGAGAACTTGGAAGTTGTGTCAAGAGAGGATTCAGCCTAGAATCACTGCATGTCTACAAATACTCCAAGTCCAACCTCCCTTGAATTCTCTTAACTCTTATCTGGTGCCAATTTAGTGCTGATGGTTATTGACTAGATTCTTGTGCATAGGCATGAATAATTTTCTGAACTGCAACTTATGTGTGATCTTGATTCTTCGCACTGATACAAGAGGGATCTCTTCACATGTGGGCCTTCGTTGGTAGTGACAAATAAGCAACTGCCTTAGAGTGATGGGAAGATATGCCAAGAAAATACCAAGCTGGTGCCTCTTGTGCAGATCCTCAGGGAAGAAAAAACTCAAAACATTATTAAGAGAAAACTTTAAGTCCAACACTTTGTGAATGAAATTTTTAAAAAGTTGCTTTTAAAGGAGGGAAAACCTTGAGAAATTGCCCCAAAGTTTTGGAATAGCATCTCTGGCTAAAGGAAACAAAGAATACCAATTAGAAGGTTATCTTCCTTAAAGACATTTGGGAAGGAGTCAAAATAGGTTGGGTTGTACGCAATAAACCACTAGTGTAGCTGAACACTAGATGTTCTTGTATTTTTTAAAAATGGATAAAATGGGTGTATAACCTTTTCCCCTTTCTTTTTTTAGATCTGAGGAATGGAAAAAAGTGAGCAAATCAGAGCGGACAAGATTAGGTCTCACCCTTGAAAATAATGGAGAATTTTGGTGAGCTCAGTTAATTAATGTCCATGTCATATTTAGTTTTGCTTTCAATAGTCCTTAATGGTGTTGTCTTCTCTGCACAAGAAACTATTTTTTCCTGTTACAAATTCCCATCATTCATTCATTCATTCATTCATCCGTTCTCTCTTCTATGCCATTCAACTTCTAATTGCACAGAGCAGTGAACATAGGAAAAAATAAAGAAACAGAAAATGCACAGCTTCAACACTCAACAGCATGCCTTATAATGATACTCACCAACTTGAAAGTCATAACATTCCTTGAATGTTTTATTCCCAAATCCATCTTTTAATTTTGTTATAGAAACACATCTGGAAGGAAGTAATTCAATATATCAGAAAAAGCTGCTTCATAAAAGTGGGACACCATTCTTGAGAAGAATCTGCTATGAGACTCCTTTGGAGATAGTATCTTCATCAAGATCTCCCCTGGATCTTACCAGATGGAGAGATTTGGTGGAGAGTAGCCAACCTCAAAGATAGCTAGACCTTGAGTCATTTACGGTTGTATAATTTAGTTGTGTAGGAAAAAATAAAATGACTATTCATGGCAGAGAATCCTAGCTTTTGAGTAGCAAACAGTTGACCCTTTGGTATTTTGTTTACCCTGTAGTAGTTGATCAACCTAACATACAACTACAGGTAGTCCTTGACTTACAACAGTTCATTTAGTGACTGCTCAATGTTACAACAGCACTGAAAAAAGTGACTTATGACTGTTTTTCATAGTTACAACCTTTGCAGCACCCCCATGATCACGGGTTCAAAATTCAGATGCTTGGCAACTGGTTCATATTTACAACCGTTGCTGTGTCCCAAGATCACATGATCCCCTTTTGCGGCCTTTTGACAAGCAAAGTCAATGGGGAAGCCAGATTCACTTAACAACCAGGTTACTAACTTATCAACTGCACTGATTCACTTAACAACAGTGGTAAGAAAAGTCATAAAATGGGACAAAACTCACTTAACAAATATCTCACTTAACAGTACTAATTTTGACTGTGGTCATAAGTTGAGAACTACCTGTAGAACATTAACCCGATCAGATGTATAAAACCAAGTCGGTCTATTCTTTAACTTTAGTCAATGACCAATATTTCATTTAGAAAAGCATAAAGGTTAAAACTTGCTAGCTAAAATAAAACCAAATATTATAATAGCACCAGTGATTATTAAAACATGACCACTAACTATTGTGAGAAGTGACATTCAGCAAACCTGGTGGATCTCTGGTTGCTCTTTAATAATTCAGATGTACATCTGCAGGGATTCCAAAGAATTTAAGCTCCATTCCTCCAATCCTCCAGAAAAAGATTCGTAAAGATTGATGGAAAAAGGGTGAAAAATAATTTTAGGTTTGTTTTTCCAGCCTCAGCTGATTTCAGGTCATAGACTATACATTTGGGAAGGGTTAATTTTTTTTATGAAAAAGAAACATTCTCTATTCATTCACCCACTATTAATTAAATAATGTGCTTAGGGATTTTTTTTCTTTTTTAATGCACTATTTGTTCAGGATGACATTTGAAGACTGGTGCAAAAACTTCACTGATGTGGACATTTGTCGGATTGTGAACACCTCTTTCTTCAGTATCCATAAGACC
The DNA here is from genome assembly GCA_023653725.1 of Bungarus multicinctus. Lineage (NCBI taxonomy): Eukaryota > Metazoa > Chordata > Lepidosauria > Squamata > Elapidae > Bungarus > Bungarus multicinctus. Next base: position 5,863,250 of record CM042841.1, read on the forward strand.
TGGGAAAAGAAAATGATGCGTGGACAGTGGACAAAGAATCCAAATGCCGCGTTAAATCGCTCTGGAGGGTGTTTAAACAACGAAGCCACCTTTCTCCAAAACCCTCAGGTTTTCATATAATTTACATTTGATGCACACATAATTTGGTTCTTCTGTGGGCATAAACCTAAACCTAAAAATATTTCTTGTTCCAGTATTTGAGGGGCTCCTACAAAGACAAAGGACCAAAAGGCAAGAGAAGAGACAATGATTGGAAACTAACCAAGGAGAGAAGCAGTTTAGAACTAAGGAGTAATTTCCTAACAGTGAGAGCAATCAACCAATGGAACAGCTCGCCTTCAGAAATTGTGGGTGCTCCATCACTGGAGCCTTTTAGGAAGAGACTGGACAGCCACTTGTCTGTAATGATACAGCCTTCTGCTTGAGCAGCGGGGTGGATTAGAAGACCTTTGAGTTTCTTTCCAGCTATGTTCTATGATCTACTTTATCTTGCATTTTGCATTTTTATCTTCAGCATCTCTCCAGCGCTTGAAAGACTTACAAAGCAATCCTCGATTTAACAGCTATTTGTTTAGAGATCGTTTAAAGTTACAATGACACTGGACAAGGCGATTGGCAGCCAGTCCCTACACGTAACCACTGTTGCAGGATCCCCACAGCCACGAATAAAAATTCAAACAATTAATAACCAGCATCCATTAATGATGGTTGCAGCATTCCAGGATCATATGATCTCTACTTGCAATCTTTCCGGCTGGCTTCTGACAAGCAAAATTTGGGGGGGGGGGAGATTTACTTAATGACTATGTGTTTCACTTAACAACTGCAATGATTTGCTTAACAACTATGGCAGAAAAGTTTTAAAATCAGGCGCAACTTATTTAACAATCACCTTGCTTAGCAATGGAAATTCTGGTCTCAGTTGTGATTGTAACTCCAGGATTATGTCAACATCCAGCTTAAGAATCCAAATAAAACTCCAGGTTCATTCCATTTCTGAAAATCTTAATTGAGTACACTGCATGGTAATGTCAAAGCAAAACTAACCTGAGGTTCCCAAACACCAGTTCATAGAATTAAATAATAATTTGCCCAGCCAAACCCCCAACCTCTCAGGTTGTCCATGTAAACACCTGTTCATTTTGTTATAGGAACCATTTGCTTCAACTCTGCACTTGCTACTTGAAAAGGTTTTAGGCTCTCCCAGTCTTCAGCAGAATCGTGGAGGTTTTGTTTCTCCAACTAACCTGTTCTAATCACACCTAGTCCTTCTTTTCTCTTTTTTTTCTCTTTTCTCTATTTTTTTCCCTCTTTTCTCTGTTGGTCTTCTAGTCCAATCACTTGCTCAAGGCAGGAGTCCTTATGCTCTATCCAACATACAAATGGTTGTCCAGTCTACTCTTGAAAACCTCCAGTGATGGAGCACCCAAAGGCTTAGGAGCAGAAGTGGTATTCAGCAGGTTCTGCCCAGTTCTGGAGAACCAGTAGCGGAAATTTTGAGTAGTTCCGAGAACCGGCAAATACTATCTCTGATTGGAGATTTTACAGTATCCTTCCCCTGCCATGCCCACCAAGCCACGCCCACAGAACCGGTAGTAAAAAAAATTGAATCCCACCACTGCTTAGGAGGCAACATTTAAACTGATTCTTTCTCCAGATACTGTACACATTTCTAAAACTATTTCAGTATTTTATTTTTCTGCAATGATCTGCATTGGGACATTTTGAGAAATTATACCATCTGGTGACTAAATTCCATCAGAAATCTTGGTATCAAAATGGCCAAAGATCAGATTCACAGCCAACTGTCTTTATTTGAAAGTGGTCACGTGCCATTTTTATCCCTCAACTATCCCAAGATAAACAGCATCATTTCAGCTCCTTAAGGTTTAAAAAGAATAAAACTGGCACGGAAAACTAATCCTTGAGTTTCATTCTACAGGTTGAACTTTGATCCGCCTCCTATTCATTGCCCTATGTCACTACATTTGTCTACATAACAACCCTGGAGCTGGGTTGGTTACATGTTTTTGGCATTCCAACTTCCAACATTGGCCAATCAGATATCTTCCAAGGTTCCATCAATAAGGCTGATAAGAATTCCCATAACTCAGAATTAATCTCCAGGAGGTTTAGTATTTTCCAAGTATTTACTTCAACATCCAAAGAGCCTTCAAGTTGGGAGATCATGGCATTGAGCTTCAAAACATCTGGACTGTACTTAGCTGGGGAAAGTAGCATTAACTGCCTTGTAAGGTTGCTATATGCAGGCATGTATATAGCACTGGAAAGATCTAAGATGTCAATCAGCCTGCACAAGGCCTTAGTAACAGTTGCTTTCCAACCCTTTGATTGTCTGTTTTCATAATCTACACTTTCATAGCAGTTTTGTCTGTACTTCTTTTTTTCAGTATATTTTTGATGTTACGAAGGTGGAAGACAAAGTCTTGATCTCTCTACAGCAGAAGGACCAACGGATTCACCGGAAAGAAGGGGCAGGAGATAATCTTGTTATAGGCTTTGAAATTTTCAAGGTAGGTCTCCATCCACCTGTACTCAAGACAATTGCTTTGAAGAATTGATGTAGCATGCATCTTGTATTTTTGTTCTTATTGTTATTCCATAAGCTCTATCTTCATGTACAGGTAGACCTCACTTAACTAGCACCTGTTCAGCAACTGAAATTACAACAATACTGAACAGATGTGATTCACAAGTGATCCATGAAATTCCAGCTGTTACAGTGTCCCCACAGTCACATGTTTGTGACTTGGGGCTTTGGCAATCAGTGCGCAATTACAATGGTTATTGCATCTCTCAGTGATATGATTACCAATTGCAACCTTCCCTGCTGGCTTCCAGCAGACAAAGTAAATGGGAAAACTGGCAGGAAGTTGTAAGTCGTGGTCATGAGATCTCATGCTTTATGACCATACAGGATTTGCTTAACAAAGCAACCAGAACTGTCATTATAAATTGTATGATTTTCTGCTCATATGTGATAGAGTTGCCAGTCCCAGTTATCATAGATAAACAAGGGCGACCTGTAAGATTGTTTTCACATAGATTTGCATCCAGTTTTGGTCACTTCAATATAAAACAGATGTTGAGACTCTAGAAAGAAAACAAAGAAGAGCAACAAAAATGATTAGGGGGCTCGAAGCTAAAACATGAAAAACAGTTGCAGGAATTAGGTATGTCCAGTCTAGTGAGAAGTAGGATGATGGGTGATATGAAAGCAGTGTTCCAATATTTGAGGGGCTACCACAAAGAAGAGGGGGTCAACTTATTTTCCAAAGCACGTGAAGGCAGGATAAGAAGCAATGGATGGAAACTAATCAAGGAGAGAAGCAACCCAGAACTAAGGATAATTTTTCTGACAGTGAGAACAATTAACCAGTGGAAAAGCTTACCTCCAGAAGTTGCGGGTGCTCTAACACTGAAGGTTTTTAAGAAGAGATTGGACGTTGGTAGAATTACCTGAGAACGCCCATTCTATATATGCTGCAAGAGAGTCCAGGAATGGGATATGACTCCTCCTACTGACATCATAGAGCTGATGTTATGGTTATCCAAGAGCAGGTGCAGACGGTGGAGGAAAGCGAGGATTCGGAGAAGGGGCTGGGACCATCAGGGAGTGGACTGCAGAAATGGTGGGGGCTGGCAGCATTGACGAGGAGGTTCCCAAGAAGCCTGTGCTCAGTGCATGTGAGCACAGGATGCTTTGTAGGAGGGAACAGCTGAAGCTGCATAGACGACTCGGGAGTAAGGAAGCAATGTAATAGTCCCTCCCTCTAGGGAATATAAGCTTGGTTGCAAATGGTTTTTGCCTTTGCAGAAGGCAAAAAGCGTTCAAAGGGTTAAGTGTGATGATAACAGACTTTGATTTATTTGAAGGTTTTTCTAATTGGATTACTTGGCTGCAAGCCATTTGGTAATTACAAAGAGGTATTTGTGGAACTACAAAGAGGTATTTGTGTTTGTTTTCGGAAACTTCGGCTGGGACAGAACAGCTGGGTCTGCCACTATAAAAACCATCAGCCTTGGCTGCTCGCCATCTTTTAGGAGAAGATTCTTGACAGACATAACAAGTGTCTGGAAGGTAAACAAGTAAACATAAAAAAACAAACGAATTAGGGTGGGGCTGGATTCTCTTGCAGCATATATAGAAAGGGCATTCTCAGGTAATTCTACCAACACCCATTCTCATACACGCTGCTAAGACAGTCCAGGAATGGAACATACCAAAGCCTGCATGCCCATGGGAGGCTCAGTGTCTGAGTAGGTCATTCCAACTGTGGAACCACCTGTTGAAGCACCCTCCTTCCAAACGAGGTGTCTGCCGAAGCAAAGGAGTCTAACCTATAATGTCATATAAACGGCGACAGAGATGCCCAGGTAGCAGCCCTGCAAATCTCTTCCAGCGAACCCTGAGAAGACCAGGCAGCCGAAGTAGCCACACTCCTAGTGGAATGAGCCGTGATGTTCATAGGAACTGGCAGGGACAAAGCTTGGTAGGCCTTGGAGATGCAAGTCTGAATCCACCTCCCAATCATAGAAGAAGCCACCTTGGTCCCCAAGGAGGTGGGATGAAATGATACAAACATAGCCTCTGATCTCCTAAATTCAGCAGTCCTCTTGATGTAGATCTTGAGGGCCCGCCTTACATCCAACTTATGCCAACTGTGCTCTAACTCATGTTGTAGTCCTGGGTAGAAATTTGGCAACCAACTTTTTGCGCCTGGTGAAACCAGGAGTTTATCTTAGGAACAAACGAGGGATCTAACCTCAAAACCATTCTATCCTCATGGAACACACAAAGGTTCTGTTTAATGGAGAGGGCCGCCAACTCCGACACCCTCCTGGCCGAAGTGATGGCCACCAAAAATGCCATCTTAAAGGTCATGAGTTGTAGAGACACTAAGAGGTTCAAAGGAAGGACCCATGAGAGCTCGTAGAACTTTAGGGAGATCCCATGTGGGAAATCTGTGAACTATGGGAGGGTGAAGGTTAGCAGTTCCCTGTAGAAACCTGCATACAGAGGGATGATGAGATAAAGAATCAAAACCTTCCCAGGACAAAACAGAGGAACGAGACACAACTTGGCAGTGAAGAGTATTAGGGGCGAGGCCTTTATCAAGCCCGTCCTAGAGGAACATTAACACCTCCACCACAGAAGCAGAGGAATGTACAATTTCTGACTTAACAGGCCATGAACAGAAGACCTTCCAGGTAGCATCGTAGATGCATGAGGTGGACGGCTTGCAGGAGGCCTGAATGGTGTCTAGCACCCTATCAGAAAAATTGGCCTCCCTCATAGATTGCCGCTCAAGCGCCAAGCAGCTAACCAGAACCACTGAGGGTCCGGGTGAATCAATGCCCCCTGCTGTAGGGAGATCCTGTTGTCCGGGATCCTCCACAGGTGGTCTACAGACAGATTCACCAGATCTGCAAACCAGGGTCTCCTGGGTCAATGGGGGGCCAGGAGAATCAGCTCCGCCTTCTCCTCCAACAACTTCCGGATTACATCCGGAATTACCGGAAGAGGGGGAAAGGTGTAAAGGAGACCTGGAGGCCAGCAACTCTGAAGCGCGTTGGTCCGCTCCGTTCCCTGGGTCAGAAACTTGGTGAAGAATCTGCTTATCTGAGTATTGAGGGGAGTGGCAAAGAGATCTACTGCCGGGGTACCAAACCTGTGGGACAAATCTAGAAATAATGAGGGATGGAGACTCCATTCCGCATGATTGACCTGGGACCGACTCAGTCGGTCCCAGTCGGTCCAGTCGGCCTGGACATTGTTGAGCCCTGATATGTGATCCACCTTGATGGACAAAAGATGTCTCTCTGCCCATCTCCCCAGGCGTTCTGCCTCCCTCATGAGAGCCCTGTTGACATGGGCCTTTGCAGCCACATTGTCCGTCATGATTAGAACATGACAACCCACCACCCTGTGCCAGAAATGTTTCAGGGTCAAGAAAAATGTCCCTGAGTTCGAGCCAATTTATAGGGCAAGCTCTGTCTCCCTGAGACCAGCATCCTTGAGCAATCTGGCCCTCTCGATGGGCTCCCTAGCCTTGAAGACTGGCTTCAGTAGTGAGCAGGACCCTGTCCGGCTCCTTGAAGGGAAGGCCCGCCATACTGCCTGAGATTGCCACCACCTGAAGGAACGAAGGACCTGCGGTGGAACCTGCACTTTGATGGATGAGGGGCTGGTGCCTGCCCATTGGAATGGCAGCAGCAACCACTGGAGCGCACGGGCATGAAGGCGGGCCCACAGGACAATGCCAATCATCTTCCCCAGGAGCTGAGACAGGAGAGACGGGGGAATGATGCGCTGGCATCGGATCTGGATGACAAGGGCGTTGAGGCTCTCCCTGTGGTCTGGAGAGAGAAAAACTTGGCAGCAGGAAGTATTGATGATCGCCCCAAGATGCAACAGCCTGGTTGTAGAGGAGAAGTGGCTTTTCTTTAGGTTGTTTGAGAAGCCGTGGTCTCTCAGGCACTGTAGTGTGATGCAAAGATCTTGATGAGCAGATCCGACACTGGACCCTCACCAGAATAGACTTGGTGATGAGGCCAGATAGGAATATGGAGGTAAGCCTCCGTGAGATCAATGGAGGAAAGGAGGTCACCCTCTTGAATGCTGTCTAAAATGGAATGCAGAGTTTGCATTTTAAAATGCCTGTACGAAATAAATTTGTTTAGGAGTTTCAGGTCGAATATGGCCCTCCACCCCCCAGAGGCCTTCTGGATCACGAAGAGGCAAGAGTAGAAACCCAGTCCTTGTTGCTCCATTGGAACCAGCTCAATGGCCCAAATATCGACCAAATGTTGAATGGCTGATTCCACGTGAGCCCATCTAGAGCTGTCCCTCGACGTAGGACATGGAACAAAAAATTGTGAGGGTGGAGACACAGACTCAGGCTGCAGGCCAAATCTCACTGGTATCTGATGTCGACTCCTCCCATCTAGAAGCAAAGAAAGCCAACTGGCTTCCAATGGGGGGGTCCAACTGGGTCTTTACTTCAAGTGTCGGAATGAACAACCTCCTCCCCCTTGAAAGGGCCGTTTACCAGGGGCCTATTGTTGCCTGCCTGAAGCCTCAGGACTTTGTACTTGGCTATGCGGGAAAGATCTCTGGCCTCTAGAGAATCGTGATGCAGATTCAAACCTGAAGGAAAGGGGCTGGTAGTACGGACTGGGACGATAGTCCGATCTCTTCCCTGCCATAGATAGAATCTTGCATTTGTCTTTGATTTCGACCAAGTAAGGCTCCAGAGCATCGCCGAACAGCTTTTCTCCAGAGCCAGGGGCCGATGCCAACTTCCATTTACGATGCACATCCGACTGCCAAGCCAAAGGAGTCGTCTGGCTGCTACAGAGGAAGCCATGACCCTGGAGGCGAACTTGGCAGAATTCAAGGTCACATCTGCTGTAAATTCAGCAGGAATTATCTTGTTAAGATCCTGATGCGCCCTGAAATCAGTGGCTGGGAGCCTCTCTTGTAGTTACTGGAGCCAGTGGAGTGAGGATCTCGTGAAAAATGAGTGAGGATCTTGTGAAAAATGAGGCTGCTATAGACGCCCAAGCCGCAGCCTGGTGGTTGCGCCTGAGAGTTTGCTCAGACCTTCTATCTTCTGCCTTCAGCACATCCTCAAGTTCAGTGGGCATGCCCGATGAGAAGGAGGCAATCACTGGGGCATCTACTGAAGAGACAATCAGGGCATTGGCTAAGGCCGGGCCCACATTGTAAAAACGCCTATCATGCGAAGAAGGCCAAGGGCCAGACTCAGGAGAGGCTCCCTGTTCCTTAACTAAATCAAGGAATATAGTGGGGGAAGGGAGAATTTCAGCATGAATTATTGGTTTGGTGAACAGAGAATCACTGTGGCCTGTACGGGCCATCTGAGGTTCTGGGGCCACTTCCTCAGGTGTCAATTGTGCTGTAACGAAGGCTTTGTGCAAGAGAGGTTTGAAGAGGGAAGGTTTGAAAACCCCAGAAGAGGAAGGTTGATCAGCTCTAAACTCTTCTTCCTCAGACATATTGTGATCCACTATTTCGCCCTCCTCCTCCTCAGAGTGAGGAACAGCTGTGATCAGAAGAGTTAGCATAATCTCCTTCTTTCTCTTCCTCCCAATCTGAGTAAGCTGACCACTGACTAGGGTAGCTTCTATAAGATGAAGGGACCCCTTGGGATAAGGAAGAAAGCAGGGACTGCCCCCCTTGAGGTCGCAGGAGTTGATGAAACCCCTCAGCTATGCCCTGTCCGATGGCAACAGCCACCATATCCCTGATGTCATCAGGCTTGTGCCCTGAGGAGGGACCCCTGGGAGCAGCAACAAGTCACAAAAGCAAAGGAAACGCTTCTGCAAGTACTTTTAAAAGTCTTTCCAACTCGTTTTAAACTCAGACAACCTTCCAGAGACAAAGCTCTAAGTCATGAGCTGAGTCAAAAAGATGGGGAGCAGCCAAGGCTGATGGTTTTTATAGTGGCAGATCCAGCTCTATGACATCAGTAGGAAGAGTCATATCCCATTCCTGGACTCTCTTAGCAGCGTGTATGAGAATGATCAGCTGTTTGTCTGAAATGGTATGTGGTCTCCTGCTTGAGCTTGCTTTGGACTAAAAGATATCTAAGGTGCCTTCCAACCTGAAATAATGTTTCTGTTATTTCCTGAACAGCTGTTCTTGAGTGCAGTTGAGTTTAACTGTTGGAACCCAGCATATGAAAATAGCCTTTAACAAGCCAAGTCCTCTGTGAGTAAGAACATGTCATATCTACATTTGTTTTCCAACCTTAGGTGGAAGATAACCGAGAATATCGCTTGCACCAGTTGAAAATACAAGAGAGGATAACTAACTTCACCTATCTGAACAATCGCATCGTGTATTTAAAAGTGTTTCTCAAACAAGGCCGATACCTTTTGATCCCAACCACTTTTTCTCCAAACACTGAAGGGGAATTTATTCTGAGGCTCTTCACAGATGTTCCATCAGCACTCAGGTACTACTTCAGCTTCTGACAACAGGGCCTTTTATTTTCTCTTCCCCATTTTTTCTAGCCTTCGCTGAAATTTCCAAACACTTGATAAAGGAAGACCGACCCAATGCATGAAGGAAGCAATATAATTATGGAATTAGGGCGAACAAGATGAACACTCCAGACCCTTTGGTGGTGATTACATTTTGTGTCTGTGTGATGAAAACAATATTCATTGAGTTCCTCAGTTTTGATTCACATTAGGGCATTGCTCCAGATTGCAAACTAATCAGTGGTAATTAGGTATACAGCTAGGTGATACTATGGAATGACGACCATTGTTCAAAATGCATTGAAATTAATCTTTCATACAGTATTTTGGTTTTAAATGTTATCATCATAAGTAGCTGTCTAATGGCTTACAGGCGATATCTGGAGTGACTGATAAAGGCAAATATTTATAGCTCAGGGCTAAAATGAGGGGTCCTTAAGTGCTCTCTGACCTTGGTTGTTTTCTTGCATATGTTTCATCACCCAGCTAGGTAATATCATCAATTCTAGTGCAAGTTCAGTGAGCACCAATATCTGAAGTGAGCACCTAATATCTGAAGTGACTCAAAACAATGAACTAAAATAAAACCACCATTATTATGCATCATTTAACAAAATGTATTTTTAGCCCAGTATATATTAATTATATTAACAATCCTGGATAATCCTTGGCTTGAACATATTGTATGAACTAAGCTATAAATTTCTGATGGAATGTACCTATTTGACTTTGATATTTCAGGGAGCTGAAATTGAACAAACCCAGAATGTCTTCCCTGGATATCCTGCTGGGTGTCCCTAAGAGAATGTCTCTTGTTAAAGTCTATAGGGTGGAAGGACTCCAGAGTCATGGGGGTAAGTCCTGCCAAAATGTTATCCAAGCAATGAAATGTTGAGTCAAGCCAAAATTGAAAAATTCATTCCTTTGTCCATCCATGGTTTGCTGAAAGAGTTATTGCTTAGCTACACCCAGTGCAAAATTTTCAAAAGACTAACCATGCTTGGAGTCACAACTTACGATTTTCGATGTAATGCAGAAGAAGCATGTGGCCATTTCAATGGTTCAAAATAGAACATAGAAAAATATGATTGGAAGGGATCATGCAGTTTTTCTAGTCCAACCCTCCTGCCTATAGCAGGAAATCCTATGCCATTCTGGACAAATGCCTCTTCTTGAAAACTTCGCGAACCCGTAACTTCTGGAGGCAACCTGTTCCTCTGATTAGTTGTCCTCACTGTCAGGAAATTCTGCCTTAGTTCCAGGTTGGGTCTTTCTTTAATCATCTTCCACCCCATTACTTCTTGTCCTGCCCTCAAGTGCTTTGGAGAATAGGTCAACCCCCACTTCTCTGTGACAGCTATTCAAGTACTGGAAGACTTCTATCATATCATCCTTAGTCCTTCTCATTGTTAGACCAGACATACCTAGCTCCCTCCATTCATCATATGGTTTAGTCTCCAGACCCCTAATCATGTTGATTGGCCCTCTCTGCACTCTTTCTAGAGTCTCAACATCTTTTTGTATTGTGATGGCCAGAACGGGTTGCAATATTCCAAACTAACTTTTGATTATTAAGCATTTGTCGATGCTGTTGTACATATCAAGCATCCGCTGCTGGTTTTGCTAAATATGTGTTTTTGCTGATAAAACAGTAATTGATTTCTGCCTTCCTCCAGCCTTAATCAAATCAATATAGCCTACTAACACATGGGCAATGCAAAAGCCAATTTACTTGAAAGTCAACCAGTGCCCTCTGCTGTCTAAATACTGCTTTCAGATGCTTTTCTGCTTCTTTCCTTAATAACAGCAGCAAAAACCTATAAATCAAATTAAACTGTTAGCCTCTCAACCAGAATTAGTTTTTAGGTTAGCAAATGGATTACAGTGACATTTTCTCTATTATCTTGCTCTGGATCCTTTTAAAAGGAGAAAAAGAAAACCGGAGCCAAGTGAAGACTGGTCTATCTGAATGCATTGATTAATGGTAGACCAGCCTGCCCTAAAACCAGCTTGTTCTCTTTGCAAGTATGTCTTCTTCTTTCAGCCAGACTGAGGTTTCTGATGTACGTGTTTTGCCCAGAGTTTGCTGATTGTGTTGAAGAAGCTGATTGATCTATAGTTGGCAGGATCATCCTTTTCTCCTTTTCTATATATGGGGATAATGACTGCAAGCCCCCAATCCTTGGGGCCTTGGCAAGAGCAAGACCAGAATTGGAGCCCACTAGTTTAGGCTGCTTCTAATGGTCTCTGAAGGGATTAGATCTTCTCCTGGGGTCTCCTTTATTCTTAGTTGAGCAGCGAGATTCTTGCTTTCTGTCTGTACCTGAATACACTGTTAGAGTTTGAGTGATCATAAGAGGAAAGATAAAAGGAAGGAACCGAAAGAGTACAACAGTGTAATAACAAAAGGCAAAAGGTATGGGATATTGAAAAATATCAGGCTCCAAGAACTAAGAATGACAGTTAGTTTCGAGTAGTTTCTATATTGTTGTTTTACCTGTAGACAGAATTTTGCCAGACTAAAGCAACTATCTGCATAACTATAGATATATACAGTGAATTGCTGGGAGGGGGCTGCTTTTGCCCTCTTCCTGCCTACTAGACATTCCAAGCTCCATTGTCTCTTTGCCCTCTGAATCCAAACTATATTCTACCACAAAAAAAAAGGCCTTATGAACTGTGCACCTTTCATGTGCTGAATCAGGTGGAGTTGTCAGGGCTAAAGGAATCTGGTGTTCTTTCATTGAAATATAAATGTAATTAAATTGTAGCAAGAGCAACTGTACACAGTTAACAGTAACTCCTTGCATATTTAATCATCTTCCCCATCTGTTGCATTAAAAATGAACATTTGGCAGAGTCTTGGGGAACCTCACAGTCAAGATTTCTAATAATTGGTTGCAGCTTTGGGACTCTGGGCTATTTTACTCCTAAATTAGTAAATTCTATAAACAACAGAAAGAACTGAGCCCTCTTCTATGTTACACTCATAGGACTTTTCCCAGCACCAGTTGTCTGAGTATCTCAGATGGGGCCTGTTATTCACGTGGCCCTTATTTGACTTTATTTGGCAATTCCTGAATGCTAATTCAGTAGTCCTGAGGGCTACATCTAACTATCATACTCAAAAAATATTGACAGCATGTCATGGATGCTACCATAAAATGGTAAAGGGGTTTCAATTTACAGCATTAATGTGTGGCTATTCACAAAAGTGACTGAGGGTGACTATTACACATCTCATGGACTGCAAAAATAATAAACAAAGAAACCAAACCTCACCAAAAATATAACTTGAAGTTGTCCTCCTTTAGTTATATCATGCAAACTGACTCACTCAAAAAGTCAATCATACTGGGAATGATCAATGGAAAAGGGAGAAGGGGCTGCCTTACTATCCATCGGCTGGACACTATAAAGCAGTTTCCCCCAATGCTTTGGGCACTTGTGATCCGTGGAGAAATGCTTTTCTGAGGACTGGAAGAGGCATGGTTACGTATGCTGCCTACATTCCGCATATGTGCAAATGGGTTTCATTCATTTGCGTGACCTGGTTTCTGGCATGCCAGGACCGGTGCCAGCCCAGAAGTTGGGAACCCTTGCTCTAAAGGATGACACTGGAATGACCATGGCAGATCTGAAGGAGGCAGTATGAAGCAGAGGGGCATGGAGAGTGCTGATTTAAGGGTCAGAGTGGCCAAGGGTCGGACACGACAGAATGGCTGACAACAATGACAGTCATAAAATGTACTTTTTAGAAGATAAGCTAGTGAAGTTGCCTTCTTCTAAACTGCTCAGAACTTAAAAACTATAGAAAAAAGAGACAGGACCTTGATTATGACTCACAGCTTGACTTTTGCCCCGCCCTTCTCCATGGATGCTCCAAATCTAGATAACAGATATTTAAGTTATCAATGTGTTCCATAGAGCTTCAGAATAACACAGCCCACCCTCGGCATACAGCAGCCACAAACATTTGTTTTATTGATCTGCTGGTGATGCCCTAAAATGCTGAGAAAGCATCTTACTTCTTTTCCTAGTTTCCTCAGGGAATGTCAGATGCTAAAAGCATTCTGGAGAGAACCTCTAAAAATAGCAGTTTAAGCAGAAAAGCAGCTCAGTTTCTAAACCATTTTGTCGTTTGCTTATTTTGTTATTTGGGCACCTGACAACAGAAAGATTTTTACTGTCCTATGGCATTCAACAAATTTGCAGCCTATTAAATTAAACTTGGGAACTAATTGGACAATCTATGATCTGGCGGTTGATATCTCAAAGAAGCAACTTAGCTGGTTTAAGACAGCTTTGTGCAGGATCACTACTGAATTAAGGGGAAATCTTATAATCAAATAGCTTGTTATAAATGCTCTTGAATCAACACTTCTGAGTATGTTCTTACAGACCTGTTCTTTATATTTTTTTCCCTTGATAGATTTTATTTTTAGACCATTTAGAAACTGGTTGTTTCATTTTCTGCATTTTAGAACTCAGTGATTTTTTCAAGAATAGATAACAAACTCATAACCTAGATCAATGACTTAAAATCAAGAAAGCAAATTTATTTCCAGTTATGCAGTTTATCTTCCAGAGCTTCTAATAGGATGGGGAACTCTCTATAATTCGGCACTGAATTAATGTTCTTAACTATTTCTATCCCAAATTGTATTGTCATATTATATGTAATATTTTGAAACCAAAACAAGACCATAGTTGGACAAGACCAAACCGTATGTGCTAAAAAGCTTTGAGATTTGTTCCAATATCCAATATTCCTTTTCAGACTAAGCCCTAGGAAATGCACTTTAACAAAGACAATAGTAGGTAAATGAAACACAGCTGTTTCATCACATATATATAAGAACAATTAGTGGGCTTTCAAAAATTCAGTTAATAGCTAATTTTCAAATTGCCCCCATTAAAAATCAAATTGCCCCACATTGGGAGCCACTAGTTTAGCCAATACATGTTTCAACTTTATCTATTGCCAAATAAGTATTATGGATAACTCATATGCAAAACACAACCTCTCAATCTTTTTTAAACAGCAATTGGAAATCAACCAATTCTAAGTATTATTGCAGGAGAAGAAATGGAAGCAGAGCCGGAAGACAGAGTTAAGGAAGTCATTAGCCTAGAGTCATTACATTCCCACAAATGGTCTAAGTCCAATCCCTCTTGAATTCTTCTGGCCATTATCTGGGGTGATTTTAATATTGAGCTTTAGTTGATTAGATTCTTGCATATAGGCTTGAGCAATGATAGTAGGAGAGCAGCCTGGTGCTGATTACTGATTAATTAGCTGGCATCTTGTCAACTAAAGTTTGGTACTCAATTAATAAGGGTTAATGGAGTTCAAGAAGGGTTGGACTTGGACCATTTATGGCACTCTAATGACTCAAAGCTGATGAAGCACTTAAGCCTGTCCAACCCCATCCCAGTTCTGCCTGCTGTTCTCCTACAATTGATGCTATGGGTTCCTTTCAATAAAACATCTTCATCAATATTTTCAAATCGAAGTTAGTCTCTTTAGTTTACTTTATTGTCATTGCACCTTGTACAATGAAATTAAATACCATCTTCAGTATACTTATGACTATGAAAATAAACACAAACAAACATCCTTCACATTCTATACATTGATCAAAACATAGCCACTTGCCTCTAATAACCACATACATTTAGGAGCTTATAAACTTATTTAGTATACCAGGGCCCTAAAAGTAGTAAAGATTTCAGGTGTATATTGCACATTAACTCCCCAAATAGCCCTAAAAAGAATAGTATTAATAAAAGGTCTCATTCCACAAAATATAAGACTAAAACCTCAATGATATAATTGAAAAACCTGTCAAGTTGAAGCTGCAATCACCATAAAGTAACCTCTGTTCAGCCAAGAGTTTAGCTAGCCATAAAATCGTTCTTATTAATTTATATTTAAATATCATAATAATGTTCATTTTACTCCAGAGACTTAATAGAAGTTTCAACTATTGAGTTATATCTACTAAAATTCTAGCTATACATTTAGACATGTTGAATTCAACAATTTGTGATATATTTCAGAAAGTATTTAATGCAGTCAATGGCATTACTTTGTTTTGGTCTTCTGCCTTCAAATCGAAGTTGACTCCTGATGATGCTTGGACATGTCCTAGCAGTTTTCTTGACAAGATTTCTCAGAAATTATTTGCCATTTCTTCCTTCCTAGGTGAAAATCCATAACAACAAAAAAAATGCAATCTGAACCATATCAAAGGATTTTTTTCAGTGTCCAACAAAACTTAGGATCGAGTCCAAGATATATACCCCAATTTTTTCTTTAGCAGTTTGCCTTGGCTCTAATTCCTTATACTTGAATTAAATCCCAAGGGAAGAATGTCCTTCCAGGTGACATCTACTCAGCTACTTGCCTAACAGCACAGAGAGTGAAACAAATTGCTTTCATTCCGCGCTGCACATTCCTAACATTATTTCTGTCTCAAAATACCCAAGGAACAATGTTGTTTCATGACACACTGTTGAGGAAACAGCCTGCCAAACTCAACTTGATTCTAATCTGTTAGATAAAGGAAATTGGATCATGTTCATTACAGATGAGAATGTGTGCCAATTTCCTTGCCTAGTCCTTGAAAAATATGTGCTTTTCACAGCCTGTCTGCTAATTGGGACAACATTTCTGATATTGAGAAATGTTTTCTTTTACATAATCCCATTTTTTACCAATCCAGCCCACCAGGAAAACCAGCTTTTTTCTGGATCCTAAAATGAGTCTTTTCTCTAGACTAGCCGTATCCAATTCCTACAGCAGTTCTTAAAACATATGAAGAAAAATTGCAGGAATTGGGTATAGCTAGTCTAGAGAAAGGAAGGACTAGGGGAGACATGATAGCAGTGTTCCAACGGGTCAACCTATTCTCCAAAGCACCAGAAGGCAAGGCAAGAAACAATGAATGGAAACTCATCAAGGAGAGAACCAACCTAGGACTAGGGAGAAATTTCTTGACAATGAGAACAATTAATGAATGGAAGGGCTGCCTTCAGAAGTTGTGGGTGCTCCATCCCTGGAGGTCTTCAAGAAGAGACTGGACAGCCATTTGTCTGAAATGGTATAAGGTCTCCTGCTTGAGCAGGGGGTTGGACTAGAAGACCTCCAGAAGACCTCACAGTAGACCTTCCAGCTCTATTATGATTGATTGAAAGGTTATGTTTGCTGGTCCTGTAAGGCTCTGTCTTGCCTCCTAACTCAAGAAAGTGAAGACTCTTGAAACTGAGTGTTTCAAAAGGAACCTTTTATTGAGCAGAAGTGAAAGCAGGACAATCAATCAGGTAATACAGTTAAACTTGAGGCAGTAAAATTCCCTCCCTCGAGTCAGATGTGGATTCAGCCAATCCATAGGTGTGAAGATGTTGTTGTAACGGCCACCCTGAGAACGTGATAAGCAGGCATTCCCATGGCCATCTTCCGCTGGCTTTTGGAGTGAAACAACCCACATGGCCCTCCCCCAACACATTCCCCCAAAGGTAAGAAAATCTCAGGGCGCTCAGGCACCAGGATACAAGTTATAAAATAGCAGTTGTCAAAGGCAATAAGAATGAATCACATCAGGGGGTGGGATTCCACCAGTATAACAACCGGTTCGGTGATCATGCGCTTTGCAACCTCTGTGAATTAAACAGCTGAGGCATAGCAAACTGCTCTGCCACACAAATCAGCTGTGCTCTCAACAAAGGAAATAAAGGACAGGAAAGAGCAGAGGCAGGCGGGCCCACATGTTTGTCGCAGCAAAATGGTTCAGACTCAGCTGATCATCGGAACAAGGGGTTCACTCGAACGAGTCCGAACTGGTAGAATCCCACCCCTGAATCACATTTGGGGTTCCCCCCTTCTCCCATTTGAATGGCAGTATCACTTTTAGGAATCTGTCAGGTCCATTTTCCTGGATTAAACCAACATTTGCTGGGATATAAAAATACTCCTTTTGCTTCCAGGAATCATATTAAGTGCATGGCTAAATGCAGTCTGCTATTGCTGTTGCTGCAAGACAACAGTTATTTATAATGATTGACAGACTGTCTTAGAAATAGCTGGCTGAAAATCACCATAATGTATAGTTAGGTGAATAAATCTAGATTGTTGTAAGAGAAATATCAGAAGGAACCCATGATGGAAAATGTTCTGATGGACTTTGTTGGTAATTGCAGCCTTTCACTTCAAGATGTCATGCTGCAAAATCCATTACAAGGTTTGTTCCTTGAGGTCAAGAGGGGAATTCTCATTTACTGACAATATAAAAATAGACATGCATTAATATGGGCATTCTGAGTATATGTCCATATCTGTGCCTTTTTGAGACCATACATTTATGTAGGAAACTCATAAAACCAATTATAAAAATAGGAAAAGTTGCTGATATATAAATAAAAGTAAGTCTTATAATGAATGGTCCCTTTCATAGAATGGTTCATGAGGATTTTCATGAAAGGAACCAAAAGTCCAAATGGGGATATTGCACTATAATTCCCAAAATATCCAACCTCTGACAATGATAGCTTGACATGGTAAAATATAGAATCTAAATATACCTAATGAATATCAGGGGAGAGTTGCTGTTAGCCCCACGGTCCTTCTATGCTGTATCCATTAACGCTTATCTCAATATTTTTGGAGCACAGCAATCTTGTCTTTACAAACCTAATTTACTGAGTGAAAATAGGCCCTTTTTTGGACCACGCCCATCTCCATAATAAAAAGCACAACTTTTAATTTTGCAAGGCAAAGTTAAAAAAGAAGCAATGGATGGAAACATTAAAGAGAGATCCAATCTAGAAGTAAAATGAAATTTCCTGGCAGTGAGAACAATTAATCCATGGAATGGTTTACCTCCAGAAGTTGTGGATGTTCCATCACTGGAGGTTTTGGAGAGCCATTTCTCCAGAACAGTATAGGGTCTCCTACTTGAGGAGATTGGACTAGAAAACCTACAAAGTCCCTTCAAATTCTATTATTCTGCTATTTTGTTATTTTGTTGTTTTTTGCAGCTCTCATAATAATTTCTCCAGCATCCTCTTCCAGATCATGATTAACACAAGTTCCTGTTATTATTTAAGCAGGCAATTAGTTATTGTTGGCAGAAACTCTCCATATATTAATCACTGTAAGTTAATTACCATGGGCTGAGTCTCTCAACATGATTAATCGAAGTGTTGCAATCATAAGTAGGGCTTAGGACAATCAAGCCATTGATAACACACAAACTCTATTTTTTGTTGGAAAAAGCCCCAGCAGAGCCTTTTCTTGCAACTGAATCCATGTGTTTTGCTGAAGAATCAGTTTTGTATATTTAACTGTAGGTGCTATGTCTTTAGCTTCTCCTGATAATAAACTTGCCCTTTTTAATGCAATGGAAGGGAGAAAATATTAGATATGTAGCTGAGCTGGGCACACTCAATCAAAGCGATCCAGCTGTGTGGTTTCACTTTGCTTTATTTTGGGGGAGGTTAAGAGGAGGAGAAGGTGGAGGAGGAGGAAGAGGAGGGGAGGAGAAAGGAGAGGAGGAAGGGGAGTTGGAGAAGGAGGAAGAGGAGGAGATAATGGAGGAGGAGGAGGCAAAGAGGAGGGGGAGGTAGTAGAGGAGGAGGGAGGGGGAAGAAAGAGGAAGAGGAGGAGAGAAGGAAGGAAGAAAAGGAGCAGGAGGGGGAAGAGGAGGGGGAGGGGAGGAGAGGAAGAGGAGGTGGAAGAGAAGAGAGAGGAGGAGATTATTCTGTGTCAGCATCAAAGGTTGTTTCAGTGCTTCTAATTAGAAGCTAATTTCTAATTAAATCTTTGCAAAGTAATGGAATAGCTAGACATGAGAAGTATAGGTAGTCCTCGACTTACGATCACAGTTGATCCCAAAATTTCCATTGCTGAGACAGTTCTGAGTTTTGCTCCAATTTATGGCCTTGTCACAGTTCTTAAGTGAATCACTGCAATGGTTTAGTAACACAGTTGTTAAACGAATCTGGCTTCCTCATTGATTTTGCTTGTCAGAAGGTCACAAAAGATGATCACATGACCATAGGATACTGCAATCATCATCAATACATGCCAGTTGCCAAGCATCACATGATTTTTTAAATAAAAAAAATTATTTCAGTTTTCCACATTTTAAAAACATCTTTTTTTAGTAAACAGCACGATTCCAGGTTTTCACATATCTATACAAACATGGCTTTGTTTACATATTCATATTTCATATTTAATTTCATAACTTACCATTATGTTACATATTTTCTATTATTTTCTCAAATCTTTCCTCAAGCTTATTTTATAAATTTTCAATTCATTTCTTAACCTATTTCTTTTAACTTTAAATAATTCTCATATCTCCATATTAATTGTACTGTGCACTTTTATCTGTCAGGTTTGTAATTTCATCATGAATTCTTAATTCATCATTTCAAAAATTTCATCTCAATTCAAACATTTCAAAAAAAAAGTTCCCCCCACAATTACCGTACCAATTATAGTGTGCCACTATAATGCCACTATGTATCATTTAATTAGTTCCCCTTTAAATCCCAGTGATCATTTAACTTTTTAATTATCATCTTAAAAATTAATAACAATAATCTCCTAGCAATTGCATAACATATATACTTTTTAAGTCAGATTCCACATGGTACTTTTCCCTTCAATTACATCAAAAACATTTATAATTTCAAAAAGAAAAATTAATCTATTCAATTCATCAAAACTAATATTAATCTCATTATAACAATCCTCATAGTTCATTTCAACTATATTCTATAAATTCATTAAACATAGTTAATAAACTTCTCATGCTTTCTCTTTTTTCACATTTGTTTCATTTATCTCTGTATATAGTTTAACAAAAGACAAGTATTCCCGAAACAAAAAAAATATCAGTTCCAATCTTTCATTTTAATAATCTATATTTTCCTACTTTCTAAATAATTTGTTACTTCTAATACATTTGTACTACACCTCATCACCTTGCAGAATCCCTTTCCTTAACTCTTAATTAGCCATTGTCTCTACGTCTTTTAAATAAACAATTTCTTTTCATTTTTATTCGATTTCCATATTTGTTTATTTCCTGGTTCTGTTTCTTATTACTTCTTTTTCCCTTCATTTTTTCCTTTTCTTACTCCAGTTTTTATCCCCCTCCTAAAGCTTCCTTCTGCAATTCCCTTTTCTGCTGTTTCCTTTTACTTTGTTTAGTTTTCAAAATATTCCCCTTTTTAATTACCTCCTCAAATCTCCAGTTTTTAATTCCCATTCTTTTCCCCCTTCGCTTTAACATTCGTTGCTCCAATTGTTCATTAAAGATGGCCTCTTCTTTAATCAGCTCTTCCTCTTCTGGCACTCCTTGTTGTTGTTCTTCATACTCTAGAATTGCCATTTCTAAAAATTGTAGAGCAAATCCAAATGATTTGACTCTTTCTTGTAGCATTTCTTTCATATTTCTTAGTTCCATTTTTAATTCCAAAAAAAACCTTGAGTTTGTATCAGTTGTTTGCCTATATATTGTTGAGATTGAAGCTGAAGAAGTTGTTGACAGGTAAGATGTTGTAACAAACAATTTTGTGAACTATGCTTAGATTGGACCACAGTCGGTGTAGTTCTAGATTGTCCAGGCCCAAAATTTCAAGCCTGGAGACGTAGGGAATTTTATTGTGAGTGGAGGAGTGGAGAACTTTTCTCGAGAAATACCTCTGAGCCAGCTCAATTGTGTTAATGGCTGTGCTAAATCTGGCAACCATTTTGTGCAAATCCTCACCACACACACTCCACATTTTCAATGTGCCAAGAATCTCCCTTTGTCAAACCATTTCCCCAGGAAACAGATCCAGCCTGTCTCATTTTAATCTGCTGGTGTGAACTAATTATGATGGATCAGTTAATGTGCTCAGAAAATCAACTGAAGTCTCCTATGATCTGATTGTGAAAATAAGGTGCTTTTTGTGTGAAAGCAAATCTGTATTTCCTTGCAGCATTGCCTCATTGAGTGAGGGAGAGGTTAGTTGCAGGCAAATCTTTTGTCCAGAAAAAAAAAGTAGGAAGATGGAAAGTAGAATACAGGTAATCCTCAACTTACAACAGTTTGTTTGATGCCTGTTCAAGGTTACAAAATTACATGACCATTTTTCATAATTATGACTGTTGCAGCAACTTCCCCAAATTCAGATGCTTGACAACTGACTCACATTTAGGATTGCACTCTCCCAGGGTCCTGTGCTTCCCTTTTGCAACCTTCTGACAAACCAAGCCAATGAGGAAACCAAATTCACTTAACAGTTGTGTTACTCATTTAAGAACGGCAGTGATGCATTTAACAAACATGATGAGAAAAGTCGTAAAATGGGGCAAAACTCACTTAACTAATGTTTACTCAGCAATATAAATTTTGGGCTCAATTGTGGTCATAGGTTGAGGACTACCTGCAATGGTTTTATAAATACCTGGCTTCTCCAAAAATGCTAATCGATAATGTACTTTTTCAGAAACCAACCCTTATATAATTATTAAGTGTGAGAACAGTAAGGTTCGGTCTCCCTCTCAGAAAGACACTGGGACTGCTGTTTTCAACACCCAGGCTGTTTTCTACAAAAGGAAGGTTGACAGCCCCATTATTGTCCAGGTAAGAGAATCCGTGTGATCTAAGAGAATCCGTATGATCTGTATTTGCACCACTTTTGTGCTTAAATGAATATTGTTTAGTTATATGTTTATTTCATTTATTTATTAAATTTGTTTGCCATCTACCTTACCATGACATTAATATTCATTTTACACCAATATGGTGGCGTGGACAAGAACCTGGATCAGGATTGGGCAGGAGGAGGTATATAGCGAAGAACCCAGATTTAAATCCAGCCCTTGTCCTGGAAACAGGTGATTTAGGATCAGTCAGTTTTTCTCAAACCCAATCTGTCCAACGAGCCAAATTGCAGGAATTGGGTATGTCTAGTTTAATGAAAAGAAGGAGAAGGGGTGACATGATGGCAATGTTCCAATATTTGAGGGGCTGCTACAAAAGAAGAGGGGCTCAATTTATTCTCCAAAACACCTGAAGGCAGGATACAAAGAAATGGATGGAAATGGGAGAAAGAGAACAGCAACCTAGAACTAAGGAGAAATTTCCGGATAGTCAGACAATTAACCAGCAGAACGACTTCAGAGGTTGTGGGTAGATAGTAGAGACTGAACAATCGTTTTTTTGAAATGTATAGGTTCTCCTGCTTGAGCAAGGGGTTGGATTAGAGGATCTCCAAGGTCCCTTCCAACTCTCTTACTCTGTTAAGCTTCCTAGAATCGCTCACCAGTATTTAAATTTTAAACACAGCTGAATTTTTACAAAGTGAAAGGCAACTGCAGTTGTATTTTTATACAGGGAAATCTTGCCAGGAGCCATCTGGCAGCAACCTCAGTGCTGACAAGAGGAAGATGAGTGGAATGCTGCCAGGTTTCTCCAGAGAGATGTTTTTTTTTTTTTTCTGTTAGTACTGACACCCTGGATGCCCTTTGAGTTGGAAGAGTCACTGCATGTAGTTGCGAGATGGTCGTTCAAACCACAGGTTTTACTTTTGAATCCTGAAAAATGCAGCAGAAGCCTTCTCAATCCTTTGCCTATATATGTGATGGCGAACTTGTAGCACGCATGCCGGAAGTGGCATCCAGAGCCGCTTCTGCTGGCGCCAGAGATCTCCTGGAAGAGCCCCACTGTGCATGCGTACGCGCCCCCTGCCAGCCAGCTGATTGTCTGGTATTTGCCATGCATGCAGGGGAGAGATGCGTGTGTAGGAGACACATGCGCATGCGCAGAGGCATGGGCATGCAGGGGGCTGCATGCCCATGCGCCGGGGCGTGTGGTACGAAGGGGCGTGCGCGCATGCAGAGTCGCATGGTGCGCACGCAGGTGGTCATGCACTCATGCTCAGGGGCCCAGGGAGTCGCGCATGCATTGTATTATGAGTGCAGGCACACAAGCGTGTACATGCGCACACACGTAGGCACTTTTAGCATGCAACATGGAAAAGGTTAGCCATCACTGGCCTATATGTTGCATTCTCACCAGAAAATCTCTCCAAACTGCTGACATCCAGAAAGAACACAGCTAGTCCTCAACTTAGAACAGTTCACTTAGTAACCATGCAAGGTTACAACAACGCTGGAAAAAGTGAGTTTGAGCTGCTATTCATACTTACGGCCGTTGCAGCATCCCCACGATCACGTGATCAAAATTCCAATGCTTGGCAACTGATTCATATTTATGACAGTCACAGTGTCCCAGGGTCATTGGTCTTCTTTTGTGACCTTCTGAGAAGCAAAGTCAATGAGGAAATCAGATTCACTGAAGAACCGTGATACTAAATTAACAATGTAAGTTTCACTTGGCAACAGAAATTTTGGGCTCAATCAAAGTCATAAGTTGAGGACTATCTATACAGAAACCCTAAAGCTTTTCCTTTGGGTAATGCAGGTAGCCCTCAATTTACAACCATAATGGAGCCCAACCTTTTGCTTGCTAAGCAAAGCAGTTGTTAAGTGAATTGTGCCTCATTTTATGACCTTTTTTGCCATAGTTGTTAGGCCAATCACTGCAGCTGTTAAGTGAATTGTGCAGTCATTAAGCAACCTTGCTTGTCCAAAGCTACCTGGGAAGGTTACAAATGATGATCTCATCTGGGACAGTGCAACTGTCCTAAATACATACCTGTTGCCAAGCACCCAAATTTTGATCTTGCAATTATGGCAATGCTCCAACAGTCATAAGTCTGAGAAACAGCTGTGTCACTTTTTTCAGTGCTGTTGTAATTTTGAATGGTGACTGAGTGAATGGTTGTAAATCGAGGACTGCCTTAAACTGCTAGCTTACAAGGTGGTTATTAAAAAGTAAAGCAGGGGTCAGCAAGACTCCATAAACTCAGTCTCAGCCCCTAGTAAGTTCGTGGACATATCCATGCAATTGTGTTGGTATGATCCAGAACTGGTGTGCTGTTTCTTGCAGAGTCTTGTTCTGGCTTTCAGATCTTATCTCCCATCCAGGGGTGGGATTCAAATTTTTTAACAACCGGTTCTGTGGGCATGGCTTAATTGGTGGGTGTGGTTTGGTGGTCATGTAACTGGCTGGGCGTGGCCAACTCAATATCACTCAGATCGAGGCACGCATCTCCTCGCCTGGCTGGGGATGCTACAACAGTCATAAGTGTGAAAAATGGTCATAAGTCACTTTTTTCAGTGCCACTGTAACTTTGAATGGTCCCTCCACACAAGCAAAGTACCAGCAAAGGAAGGGAAAAAAACTCCAGAGACGTTCCTTAGACAGGAAGTCTAGTCCTGCCAAGAATGTAATAAGGGTTAACGGTGAGGCAGTTTCTGTAAGCAACACCAGAATGTTTCCTTCCTGCCTTCCTTACAGGATCAGGCCAGTAATTTCTTCTAACAACCGGTTCTCCGAACTGCTTAGAATGTTAACAACCGGTTCTAGCGAATAGATACGAACTGGTAGAATACCACCCCTGCTCCCATCCCTACACTAATCCCATCTACAAGATGCAAATGATTATCACGATTACATTACAGCTAAATAAAACCAATTACACTGTTAAGAAAACAATTTTTCAGCCCCAGGGAATTTGGCCAAAAGGATGTGCAACGGAGAGTAAGCTCTGAGCAAAGTTTGAAGATCTGATCTCTTCTGGATGAGGACTTTTGCATTGGAAAGACCTTGTGTAAAGGCAGTGGTAGATTTTTCTTTGCCTTCTCTTCACTTTAGGTCTGGCACAATGCTTTCATTGACCGATTCCTGGGTGAGGTCCGACTGTCTGGGTCACCCGGTGACCCTCGGGATCTTCAGAAGTACCAACTCCATGGCAGAGGCCGGCAAGAAGCAGAAGTAGTACCAGGTCAAATCACTATCAAGACACTTTCCAGCGATGACCTGATGGAGCTATGAGTTGCAGAGACTGATAGGCCCCAAGAGGGAATTGCGTTTTGCACACATGTGTATGTTGCTGTTAGAATCCCTTCTTTGGTCCGTAGTCTCTGGGTTGCAAATGGACAGTACAAAAATGTATAAAGAGACACAGGTGAGACTGGATTGTCACCAATGGGATGGCCTCCTCTTTCTTCCCTCTCTTCAGATGCCATTTACTTTCCAAATTGTAATCAATGCTGAACAATGGTTCACTCATAACCATTGGGTGGACCATTGCTATAACTTTTCAGGCTTTTGGTTAGAAAAATAGGATCATGTCACAGAGCTAACCAAGTTAGGTTCCAAACTCAACTCCTGAATAACTTCATGCCAGTTTTCTTGGTGGAAGTGGATCATTATTTGGGTCAGCTGACTTACTTTTGGGGCGAAATGTCAGCTTTGTCCCAAATCCTGCTAGAACTGTTAGGAAGAGTCCGTT
Organism: Bungarus multicinctus; assembly: GCA_023653725.1. Taxonomy (NCBI): domain Eukaryota; kingdom Metazoa; phylum Chordata; class Lepidosauria; order Squamata; family Elapidae; genus Bungarus; species Bungarus multicinctus. Next base: position 5,888,705 of record CM042841.1, read on the forward strand.
CTTTTTTCCGCATCTTGAGAATCAATGCAGCCAACTGAATAAGAGATGCTCTGTTTGACGTGTGGGGTGACACATCCCATGATGGGAGGCTTAATGTTGCAGAATGGCCCAATAGGTGCTTTGAGTACTTCGTCTTCACACAGCTCTATCTTATGCTTGAGCCAAATAATAATAATAATAACAATAACAACAACATTAGTAGTAGTAATAGTAGTGGTAGTAGTAGAAGTAGTAGTACATAAATGTAAAACTGTTCTCCAACAGTTGCTATTTTTTTCTTTTTGATGAAAGGGGAATCCTCAACTTACAACATCAGTTGGGAGCATCGCATTCATTGTCAAATGATGCACTCATTAAGTGAAGGACCACACCCAATCTTGTGATATTTCTGCCGCAGTTGCTAAGCAAAACATCGCGTGATTGCAATTTGCAACCTTCTCTGCTAACTTCCTCATTGACTTTGCTTGTTAGAAGCCATCTGGGAAGGTTGCAAAGGGTGATCACGTGACCCCCACATGGATGTACAGCCATCCTAAAGTGCACAACAGTTGCCAAGGTACCTAAATCACAATCACATGATTGTGGGGGAACTGTGATGGTCATAAATGCAAGGACCAGTTCTAAATCACTTTTTTTCAGCATTGTTGTAACTGAATGGCCGTTAAACAAATCATTATAAGTCAAAGACTACCTTTGTATATTGGTTCATTGGACCTACTCTGGCCTAGTTTTCCGACAGTGGGAATAGCCTCAAGCAGAGAATCACCGCAAACATTCCTGCTAATGAGACGAGAGGCAGAGAGAGAGATCAGTGCTGTTTTTTTTGGCGGGGGGTCCCAAAGAAGCCTCGTCTCCTCACAATCCAGAAGATTCTTCAACATCTGGGGCATATTTTCAGGGAGATCCTGAAAAGGATGTGGGAAGAGGAAAAGGACCTGTCAGACCTGCCACAATTTAAGCTTCTAAATAGAAACGATCCTTGGCTCCATTTGTTGAGAAAAGTATAGTTTATTAGCGGTCAAATGTATTGGAATAATGCATAGCCGGAACAGAGAATCACACACCAAAATCCCTAAGTTCAACTTTTCCCTCCCTTAGCTGTATCTCACTGCCAACCTCCATGTAACCAATCAGGTTCAGGTAAGGTATTTTCATAACAGTCAATCGAAGCATATTTTAGTATGCAGTTCCCTCTTTCTTCCAGCTGGGTGACCTTGAGGCAGCCTCTCAAGGAGATATAGCCCGTACTTTCATTTCCCCAAGCATTCCACTCCCTTCATTCCCCCTCCTCACAGTTCATGGCAGTCTGTCACCACATAGCAATGAAGCACAAGCAAGTATAAAGTGGCAGCTGACAGGACCCAAGCATATCTAAGGGGAGAATTTCCCTGCTCCATTCGGAGTCTGCACTTAATGAAAGATGTCCTCTTATTGCTACAAGGTTATGGTGGATTCAAGCCAATGCACAGAAAATAATACCTGTACTTCGCACTTTTCGTTCCTGTCAGAGCAAGACTTTATATGGAATGTATGCAATATATTTAAACACATATAGTATATTTTAATAAACTATCTAGAGTAACATATTCTACTATTAGCACCTAGAGTCTAGGTGAATTATAACAATCAGCATTTTTGTTGCACTTTTTATAAGCACAAAGCACATATATTATTCAAGCATTCTTTTTGTAGATTATATAACAAGTATGTATCTTTGTATTATTTATGCCCTTATTTCAGATGGAAGAAAGGGAAGATTGAGATTACCTGCTAAGGAAGTACTGTTTGTTTTTAAATAGACGCACAGTAAAATCTTGAAACAGAATCCAGTGCTCATCCCTTCCTATGTACTTGATGGGGGCGTTTTGGCTTAGATTTTAACTAGCAGGGCATCTGTTCAAAGGATGCTGTGATAGGATTCCAAATTTTGTTACAAATTTTGTTGGTATTTGTCTCATTCAGAGCTCTACTTACATGACTTCAGTGGGAGTATTTCAGAGTATTAAATACTCCTCCCGGCATATGTCTTGTTTTCATTAAGCTATCAATATACTTGGAATGTTTTGAAATACAGTGTCAAACTTCTCTTGAGTTGATTCTCCTGGGGTCTTGTTACACAGTAATGGTTTTTAATTTTCTGATGCAAAAAGTCTCTCTCCAACTAAAACAAAAGTGTCAAGTGCAGGAAATCAGGAGCCCAGGTGGTGAATAACTGAATAAAAGTTTATTATAAGCTAACACTCTCTACAAGAATCTGAAATACTAATGGCCAAATTAAATAGGTGGTAGATAAGAGTCAATGGAATTCAAGATGAGCTAGACTTAGGTCTTTTCTGGGGGAGAAGGGACTCAAGACTGGTGATGTGCTTGACCCTTCCTTCAGGCTCAGCCTGGTCATCTCCTACAAAAAGTCTATTATAGGTTAAAGCAGGCAAATGGTATCAAAACCTTGCACTATTTAGCATGGCACAACATTCATACAAGGGACTCATCAGCTCTATCATGGAAATAATTCGTAAAAAGGTGTTGTAGAATGTATGGAAGTGCTAAATTAATTTCTGTCCATATCTCTTTAAAGCAGCTACATCTTCTCTTTTGATCACTCAGCTGCTTTCATGAGCTGCCAACCAGATTTATTTTTCCATGTCCATACACTACAAAGCACTCTTGGAACTATAATCCAAAGCATTGCAATCCTAAAATCTAGCATGTTTCTATTTCCTTTCCAGGTTCCAAGTGGCAAGAATCTATACATCAAAGATCTTAAATATCTGTAGCTTGAAATCTCCTATTACTTCCTCAATTGTTGATAGTTAATGTTTGATAGATATTTAGGAACATCTGAGCTAAACTGACACCACTTGATATCCTAATTTATAAAACAATTGTTGAAGGGGTAGGATTCAACTTGGTTTACCATCGGTTTGGTGGGTGGGGCTTGGTGGGTGTGATTTGCACGCCCGCTGAGGCGTTCCTATTGACCTCCTGCACTCACCCTGTCTCTTCAACAGCTGATGCGCGGCAATATGCTGTGCCACGCGATGCAGCTGAGCGTCTAAAGCAGGAAATAAAGGTCAGTATGGAACCTGGGCAGGTGGGTCCAGCAGCTGATTGTCGGAGTGACCCAGTTTGCTCCCAGGTGATCTTCAGAGCTACCGGTTCAAGCGAACCAGGCTGAACCAGTAGAATCCCACCCCTGCATTGTTGGTCAAATAATTTTAGAAATGTATCTTTTCCTAAGAGGGAGGTAGCATCACATTCACAATATCTGTGCAGTATCTTTGTTAAACAACTTTTGCTACTTCGTTTTCCTGCCTATCTAAGTGCTATAGCATGGAATTTCTGATTCTAGCACATTCATCTAGTAGATGTGTCAGCTTTGCATTCCACTGATATAGTACTATATATCTAAAGTTAAACAAAGTTTGAAGGTGGCTTTTCACCATGCTGGCTATGAATATCTCATTCCCAGAATATTTTTGTTTCCTTGGCCCAGGACCAAATTTTCTTGGAGATTTTCCATATCCAATTGACTCTCAGCTAATCTCTGCGAGTAGGTGATTCTTCTATCATTTCAGAATCAGTATCAGACTAACAAAGTCAGGTGCCCATTTAAATATTTGCATTTATTTGCTTCTCATTCATTGGTGGGCATAAAAACCAAATCCCTTCTTATCTTATTTACAAGGCTCAGAACTGACAGATTTAGTTCTCTCCTGATTGGATGCAAGGGCTAATCTGAACTGACTTGTATTCTCCTAGTAAGCAAACACTTAAATATGAGTCAATAATGTTCTGCAGTTGCCAAAAAGCCAGTGTATTCCTAGGTTGCATTAATAGAGGGATAGAATCAAGATTAGATGAAGTGTTAGTATTGCTCTATTAACAGGGATATCAAACTCAAGGCCCAGGGGCTGGATCTGGCCCATGGAGTGCTTAGATCTGGCCCATGGGGCCACCCTGGAAACAGCAAGGACTGGTCCACAGTGCCTCTGCCAGCAAAAACAGAGCCCAGGAGGGCCATCTGTGGCCCTCCCAGGCTGCATTTTCAGCTGCAACGGCCTCCTGCCGCCCTCTGCCAGGTAAAACAGAGCTTGGGGGAGTTCTGGCAAAGGGTGGCAGGAGGCCATCGCAGCTGAAAATGGAGCTCAGGACCCATTTTCACTGGCAGAACTCTTGGGCCACCACAGATGCCCCTGACATGTGTTACATCAAGCTCACCCTGGTGACACCCACACCAATCCCTGAGGTCAAACACAACTCTTATGCAGCCCTCAATGAAGTTGAATTTGACAGCCCTGCTCTATAAGGTCTTGGTAAGACCACACTTGGAATATTGCATCCAGTTTTGGTCATATTATACAAAAGATGTTGAGACTCTGGAAAGAGTGCGAAGAAGAAGAGCTACAAGGATGCTTATGGGGCATCCTGCTTATGAAGAACGGTTGCAAGAATTGGGTAATCAACCAACTTAGAACTAAGGAGAAATTTCCTGACAGTGAGAAATACAATTAACTGATGGAAAGGTTGGCCTTCACAAGTTATGAGTGCTCCATCACTGGAGGCTTTTAAGAAGAGGGCGGACAGCCATTTGTCTGAAATAGTAGATAGGACGAGAAGTCCTTCCAGGTCCCTTACAACTCTGTTATTCTTGCTTCTTTGTACCTGTGTTAATGGTTTCTCTGCCAGAGCAAATATATATACAGTATTTACAGTTTGAGCTCTATCTCTCTCTTTTTTTTTTTTTTTTGAGATACTCTTTAATTTAATGGATTTTAGAACAAATCCACTAAATCAGCATGCTGAACTTCCTTTTCCATGATCCCAATCTAAATGTATGTCTATGGAGATTCTCAGGTCATAGTTGTCCCAAAAGTGCTTTTCCAAGAGGCAACTGGACTTCCTTGGTTTTTCCTTGAAGATGTATTACTTCTCATCCGATAAGTTTCTTCAATTCTTGGGTGAGAAGCAAAATATCTTCAAGGAAAAACAAAGAAAGTCCAGTTGCCTCTTGAAAAAGCACCTTTGGGATATTTGGCCACACAGGGGCAGCCTTACTCTGCTACAATTTCTCATCTCCCCAGTTCCTAAAGCCATTTTTATCCCCAATAATGGAAGTAAGAGAACCTGGCAAAAATACATGCAAGTTTGACATGTTTATCAAATCATATGATTTTAATCAGTGGACTAGTTGCTCCCAATTCCCCTTTTAACAAAGAATGCTCTGTGTATTTCAAGGATCCTGTTTTTGCTAGTCTTCAAAGACAGAATGGTTTCAAGTCCTTTTGCATAACAGAATCTGTAATGCAGGAGGAGGTGATTTTCCATTATTTTTATCTGAGCTTTTTATCTTCTTTCTCACTTGCCACACCCACTTCATGGGATGACTGTTTTCTTCCTATCATGCAAATTTATCCTTTTTGCTATGCTCAGGATCAGTAAGTTCTTTTCTATGTATAGATCAACATCATACCAGCATCTTTAAGAAACCGTAACATAACAGAGTTGGAAAGGAGCTTGGAGGTTGTCTAACCCAACTTTCTGCTCAAACAAGAAACCCTATACCATTCTGGACAAATAACTGTCTAATCTCTTCTTAAAAGCCTCTAGTGAAGCATCCAGAACTGCTGAATGCAAGATGTTCCACTGGTTAATTGTTCTCACTGTCAAGAAATTTCTCCATACTTCTAGGTTGGATCTCTCCTTGATTAGTTTCCATCCATTGTTTCTTGTCCTGCCTTCTGCTGTTTCAGAGAATTCTTTGTGGAGCCCCTCAAATATTGGAATACTGCGATCATGTCATCCCTAGTCTTTCTCTTTATTACATTAGACATACCCAATTCCTACAACCATTCATCATGTTTTATCCTCCAGTCCTCTAATAATATTTATTGGTTTTCTTTGTACTTTTTCAAGAATCTCAATATCTTTTTAAATGGGGGTGACCAAAACTGGATGCAGTATTCCAAGTATGGACTTAAGCTTTAAGTCTTTTTCCAAAATCTTAACTGCCATGTGAATTATAGAGTAAAATGACATTCGCACCTATAGACAGATGTGATTCCTCGTTGTAAGTGAAGGTCACTCTTGCCTATTGAAGAGTAAATGCAGAGATCCCCAAAATGAATCCCAGACTCTGTTATTCTCCTGAGAAGCTGAAAAAGCCCTAAAAGGAGAAGATTCTATGTAATGAACTACTTGTTGTCCTATTTTCCATATTAATTTCTTTGCCTTCAAGCGCTAGAATGACAGAGAATGCACAATACCCTGAATGTCAAATTATCTTTGATGCTTTGATTGTTAGTATCAGAGTTGGCAAAGAGCCCCTGCTTTTTTCCTGAAATATATGTTACACTGCAGATATCAGCTCAGCACAGAAGGATAAAATTCCTGCAAGTAAGAAAGGAACTGTATGATTTATGTTGGAGCTGATTATGGTGGTACCCATGTCAAGATACTTAGACTTGAGAAGCCTCTAAGCAGAGCCTGAAATCTTGACAGTCTTTTGACCAACTGAAAACCTTCTGTTTTTCAAAATTTTTCTTCAAACTAAAGATCAGCAAAACACTTGAATGGAATGAAGGCTAATCCTTATTTATTTATTGTACTTATATACCGCCCTATTTCCCTGACAGGACACAGGGTGGTGCACAGCCAAATCAAAATGCAGAAAACAATACAAGATTAAGAACAGTTAAAAAACCAAATATGAAAGGCTGAAAAGCTTAAAAATACAGAGAAGTTTAAAAGCCAAACTAGATAAAAACCAAATTAAAATTCTAAAAACCCCTAAAAACCCCTAGGCCAGACCGGCTTGATGAAATAAGTTAAGTTTTCAATGTGCGCCGGAAGGTCAGGAGATCGGGGATAATCCTCATCTCCGGGGGTAATTCGTTCCAGAGGGAAGGTGCCCCCAACGAGAAGGCCCGCACCCTCGGGTTCGCCAGCCGTCCAACCGGCAGCACCCCAAGGAGGCCAACTCTATGGGAATGTATTGGCCGATGGGAGGCCGATAATGGCAGGAGGCAGTCCCGCAAATATCCTGGTCCCAAGCCATGGAGCGCTTTAAAGATGGTAACCAAGACCTTGAAGTGCACCCAGAGGACCACCGGGAGCCAATGCAGCTCACGCAAGAGTGGTGTAACATGGGAAGAGCCCCCAACATCACCCGCACGGCCGCATTCTGCACCAGCTGGAGCCTCCGGGTGCACTTCAAGAGAAGCCCCATGTAGAGAGCGTTGGCATAGTCTAGGCGGGAGATCAGAGGGCAGAAGTGACCATGTGAAGTGCATCCCGATCCAGAAAGGGCCACAACTGGTAGATCCTATGGACCTGACCAAAAGCCCCCCTGGCGACGGCCGCCACATGGTCCTCCAATGACAGCCATACATCCAGGACATCCAGATTGCGAGCCCTCTCTGTGGGGGCAAGAATTTCCCCCCCCCCCACAGCCAGCGATGGAACCAGCTGGCTGTATTGGGGTGCTGGGAAGCACAGCCACTCAGTCTTAGATGGGTTGAGCTGAAGCCTGTTCTGCCCCATCCAACACCGCACGGCCTCCAGGCACTGGGTCATCACTTCGACGGCTTCATCGGGGTGGCCCGGGGTAGAGATGTACAGCTGAGTATCATCAGCGTACTGATGGAACTCTACCCCAAAGCCACGGATGATCTCACCCAGCGGCTTCATATAAATGTTGAACAGAAGGGGCGAGAGCACCGACCCCTGAGGCACCCCACAAACCAGGGGCCTCGGGCCGATCTCTGCCCCCCCGCCAACACAAATTGCGAATGGCCAGAGAGGAAGGAGGAGAACCACCGCAAAACAGTGCCCTCCACTCCCAACCCCTCCTGCCGCTGCAATAAGATACTGTGGTCGACAGTATCAAAAGCCGCCAAGAGGTCTAATAGGACCAGGACAGAGGAATGACCTCTGTCACGGGCCCTCCAGAGATCATCTACCAATGCGACCAATGCCATCTCTGTGCTGTGCCCGGGCCTGAAGCCCGATTGGCGTGGATCCAAATAGACAGCTTCATCCAGGTACTGGGGGAGCTGCCATGCCACCACACTCTCAACAACCTTCGCCACAAAACGAAGGTTGGAGACCGGACAATAATTTGATAACAAAGTTGGGTCCAGGGACAGTTTCTTGAGGAGGGGTCTCACCACCGCCTCTTTCAAGGTGGCAGGCAGATATCCCTCACTCAAGGAAGCATTAATAATACCCTGGAACCAACCTCGTGTTCCCTCCCGAGTGGCCAACACCAGCCAGGAGGGACATGGGTCCAATAAACGTGGTGGCATTCACCCCCCACAGCATCCTGTCCACATCTTCGGGAGTCACAGGATCAAACTCTTCCCAAATGACTTCTCTAAGTTCCACCCCCAACCCCCTGCCCAGAGTTGCCCATTCAGAGTCCAACCCGTCCCGGATCTGAGCGATTTTATCCAACAGGAAATTCAAAAAGTCCTCAGCCCGTCCCTGTAAGGGGTCCTCCCACGCTCCCCCTTCCAAGAGGGAGCAGGTCACTCTAAACAGGGCGGCTGGGCGATTTCCTGCGGACGCAATAAGGGTGGAAAAGTAAGAACGCTTTGCCACCCTTATCACCACTAAATAGGTCTTAATGTAAGACCGCAATAGTGTTCGGTCGGGTCCGGAGCGCGTAGTCCTCCAAATACTCTCCAGGCATCTTTTCCGGCGCTTCATCTCCCTCAGCTCCTTGGAAAACCAAGGGGCTGAGTGAGAGCGGCACCGGGTCAGAGGCTGCAAGGCCACGACCTGGTCAAGGACTGCAGCCGCCACCCTATCCCAGGTGGCGACCAGGTCCTCAACCGAGTCGTGTGCTCGAACGTCGGGACATGGCCCAAGCTCCGTCAGGAACCTATCCAGATCCATCAGGCGCCTGGGGCAGTACCATCATATTTGGTCCGCCTCCCTGCGATGGGGGGGGGGGGGGTTGGCCTGGAAGTCCAGCCTAAGGAGCGAATGATCTGACCATGACAGAGGCTCAGTAAAAACGTCCCCTATACCAAGATCATCCTGCCACTGTCCAGAGACAAAAAACAGATCCAGGATGTGACCCCCCAATGTGAATAGGGCTCCTAATTAGTTGGGTCAGATCCAAGGCTGTCATGAAAGCCAAGAATTCCTGAGCAACCCCCGGGGCCCCTCCAGCCGACGGCAAGTTGAAATCCCCCATGACCATCAGTCTGGGAGTTTCCACCGCCAAGCTGGCTATGACCTCGAGGAGCTCAGGCAGGGCCAATGTCACATAGCAGGGAGCCAGGTATGTGATCAAAAGGCCCATCTGAACCCCGGAGCCACACTTCACAAAGAGGGATTCACATCCGATCGTCTGAGGAACAGTGGATTCCCTAGGATCTAGATCCTAATAACCATCGCCACTCCCCCGCCCCTCCCATGGGCCCTTGGCTGATGAAAAACCCGAAACCCAGCTGGGCACATCTCCACCAGGGGAACACCCCCCCTCTTGTCCCAGCCACGTCTTGGTAATGCCCGCCAGGTCAACTCCCCCGTCCATAATAAGATCGTGAACAAGGGGGGCTTTATTAACTACAGACCTGGCGTTGCATAGCATCAGCCGAAGGCCCGGGGCCAAAACATCCGAGCAATCCAGGGAGCGGGATGTGACATGGGGGTCAGAGCACACCACCGCATGTAGACAGCGGGGGCGAGCTCCCACAATATAATAAGGCCCCCTGTCAACGCCATACCTGCCCCTCCCACTAATCGTGGTAATGGCCATCCCCTCCCCCTCCCGAATAAACCTCCCCCTCCTCGATTTGGTCTTCCACGATCCCAAAACCTCCCGGTCACGTAAAAACCCCGATCTGTCCTTTTTCCCAGGCGGGTTGTCCCCCAAACCCAGCCTGGCCCCCCTCCCTAACCCCAATAAAAATTTAGAAATAAAAGAATGTAATCGCACATGCTTCCCACAACTGTGCCATCTCTCCGGGTTCCAAAACCTGTCCTCGAGATACGCCCTGGGAAGAGCGGGGGTCCACCTCGAAGAAAGGGGGACTTTTCTGAGTGCCCACAAATCAGCCGCTGAGTACATAATCAGGCAAGCACGCCCGTGTCCAAACAGTCGTGTCCTTAGTGTTGTTAATGTCTGACTTTGGGGCTGGGCAGGCAAAGGCCCGCTAAGTATCCCGACGTCCTGGGCAACCTTAACAATATACCAATCAGCCCTAATCTGATTTCAATTATCGATTAGGTTCAGAACATTGATCTGGTTTAATTGGGTTTCTAGACTGAACTGCTAGATAAGGTTGATGAAATTCAAATTGCCAAACAGATGGCAACTTAGAGAAAGATACTCTTAGATCATCTTTCATTACTTAACATTACATCATGGACTGGTCCATAGTTTTAGTAGCAATGTGGTTTATCTCTGTCTTCTTATGAAATGGTTTTTCAGCTTCCCAACCCAACATTAAAGCCTTGCTTGGTTGTGGTGGTTTTGGTCAAGTAATAAACAGGCAGGTTTTAGCCTGCTTGTCTTCTATGGATAGTGAGAGAAAAAGAGAGAGATGATAGAGAGATAGTGAGAGAGAGATGAGAGACAGAGGCACAGAGAGACAGAGGCACAGGCAGACGAGAATATAGTTTTTTTTGCAAGTTTCAGCAAAAAGGATAACTATATTTCATTGTAATAATCCATTCATAAATCTACATCATGTTGCTCATAAATGGTACGTAACAGCAGGTTCACTGAGTAATTGGGGCCATAAATTTATCTTACCGGTGTTGAAGGTCTCATCTCTTAGCCATAAGAGCAGGGGAGATCCATTTTTATTATACAACCATTAATTTCTATTTAACAGCATAGAGTTGTGTTCTGCTGATCATAGACGTTGATCTGAGTTTGTGACAAGGTTTAATATTTTCAGGTATCTATGAGTAGGTAGGTTTTGGATGAGTCATATGACCAGAAAGCTGCTTCTGTGCATCCAGCTGTGCAACATTGATACAATTTTGCAGGGCAGAGCTCCCCATCTTTTATAACAGCTTTCTCCAATCTGATATGTTTCAAATGTGTTAGTGATGGCAATATTCTTGACCACATATGAAGGGTTCTCTCTGGAGAAGGTTGGACAAGTGAAATCACAGACATTCAATATCAGATTGTCCAATACTTCAGGTGATCCATACTTTCTACAGTCAGTTTCTCTACCATCAGAAACAGCATTGGAAGCTACCTTAAATCAAGCTGCAGTGTTCCTCAGGAAAAGTGTGATTGTTTTAAGAAGTTGCAAGAGAGATATTTTGTTCATGCCCCAGCACATATGAAGGACAAATTGCTGTTCAGCCATGATGTGCGCAGTAGCCACTGAAAAATGTTTTTTATTCAATGTTTTACAATTTGGGGGTAATGCTGTCCTTTCTTACCAGGAGACAATATAAGACTGGGGTCACGAAGAGTGGGACATAACTTACAATAGCAACTGAACAACAACATCCTTTCTTAGCATTCTATATTGACCCAAACCAGTTAAATTTCCCCAGCAAATATTACGAAGGGACCAGTATTTTCAAATCTTTTGAAATTGAAATTCAGGAGGAAATTTTCTCAGGATCTTATTGACTACAAAGATTGCCTTTTCCCATTCCCCTTTAAATGCATATCCCCCCACACCAATAGACAGGAAAAGGGAGACTATGGTTATTTCCCTATCAGTAATTCACACCATAGCTTGGAATCTGGGTGAAGACAAAGATACCTGTGACAAGTTAATACCATTGTTCTTTTTAGTAAGCAGCTTGTCCTCTACCATCCAATGACTAATCCTGGCCAATTGTTGGAACAGGTATTAGTATTGAAGAGATAATGTATACTGTCACTCACATCCGAATAAGCAATCAGAATCCACACAAGGCAATTACATAGTAATCTCACCAAAGAGCACAAGGACAAAGTTTCTGGAAAACTGTGTGTTGAGGATAAAGGTTACCAATGTTTTTTATTTGCTTCTTCCTCTTCCTTTTTCCTTCTTCTCCTTTCTCCCTTCTTTCCTCCTCCTCCTCTTTTCCAAGGTGGAAAATAACACAAAGGTTTCTTAATGGTTTGCATTCCAAATTCTATGAGCCAGTTTTTGGATCTTTTAAGATGCCTAAATGGGACTCACATGCCACACCGAGGTCAGAATGGTATCAGGCAGTGCAGCATTGGTTTATCTAAATGGATCAAGAGTGCTTCACAGCCATCTGATCTGAACAACAACATTTCAGATAGCAGAAAATCAAAGAAAATCAGCAAATTCCCTATTGTCAGATTTTTTTATATCCAGATTTTTTTGCAGACCAAGTCTGGCAGAACTAAGATATAGATGGAATAATGTTTAGAGATGCTCATGTGCTAGGTTGACCTAACTGTCACAAGTTTTTGCAAGCAAGGCAACCTTCCTCAATTAGGCACCTTTCAGTTCCATGGTGTTATTAATGACTAGAATGTACAGGCAGAAAGTGTGCCAATCCATTAAGCCCATGGTTCTGAGAGTTGAAGTCCAAACATCTTAAAATAGCTAAAATTGGGAAAGATTACTTAAATCCAAAGCAATGCAGTCCTACTATATTGTAGAGTTGCAGGCTTTCCTTACACCACAGTTGGTCACATCTAAAAGACATCCTCAAGCATGAAGCTGGAAGCCATCACTCAATGCTGTTTCTCTAAGAGGAATAATAATTAAGGCTTTCCTTAAAAATCGAGGCTTGGGTCTATGCAGATTTGAAGGCTGGGTTCTGTGGGACTTTCAGCACAGCTGTGTTACCTGCTGATTCCATGGCTCTATGATGGTTACTATCTGCCACCATTGGCCTCCCGTCGGCCTGTGCGCTCTCACAGGGTGGGCCTCCTTGGGGTGCCGTCAGGTGGACGATGTCGGCTGGCGACCCTGAGGATACAGGCCTTCTCTGGCCTGTACCCTCTGGCCTTTGGAACGAGTTACCCCTGGAGATACGGACTATCCCTGACCTGCAGACCTTCAGGCGTGCCTTGAAGACCCATCTTTTTCAACGAGCCAGGCTGGCCTTGTTTTATATGTCCTTCTTTTTATCATTTTAAATTTTAGCCACTTATTTAATTTGTTTTTAAATTTTAAATTTCTTCGTATTGTTTTTAATCTGGCTATACGCCGCCCCGAGTCCCAAATGGGAGAGGGGGCAGTATATAAATTAAACTTAAACTTAAAACTATTCAAATATACAAAAAAGGAAAGAACAGCAAAACATGAGATAAAGTGAAATCAAATAAAGCAATATGTGTGATAGATGAGTCCATGTGGTTAAAAAGATCAGAGAGTAATGCTACATGAGAGGATTGTAATCCTCCAGATGTTTTAAGTTATTGCATGTTAACTGTGCCACATTATACTAAGCACAGACATACATAAAAGATAATATCGATCGATTTAGCAGTATCAAGTCAAATGGGAGACCTACTCACTGTCTGTCTATTGGAGGTAGGAAGCATGAAATAATAACAGAGTTAGAAGGGACTTTGGAGATCTTCTAGTCCAACCCTCTGCTCAAGTAGGAGATCTTATACCATTTCAGACAAATGGTTGTTCTGTCTCTTCGTAAAAGCCTGCAGTGATGGAGTATCCACAACTTCTAGAGGCAAGTTGCTCCACTGTTCTGTCAGGAAATTTCTCCTTAGTTCTAGGTTGGTTCTCTTCTTGATTATTTTCCATTCATTGCTTCTGGTCTTGCCTTCTGGTGCTTTGGAGAATAGGTTGACCCACTCTTCTCTATGGCAGCTCCTCATCTATTGGAACACTGCTATCATATCACCCTTAGTCCTTCTTTTCACTAGAAATAGATATATCCAATTCCTGCAACTTTTCTTCATACGTTTTAGTCTCTATTAGCCCCTAATCTATGTTGCTCTTCTCTGCATTCTTTTCAAAGTCTCAACATGTGGTGTCCAAAACTGGAGGTAATATTCCAGGTGAGGTCTTATTAATTATCTTCCCTCTCATCAGATTAGGGACACCAGTCAAAGCTGAATTAGATTGTTAATGAATGTTAAGGTGGCACTAGAAGTCAAGGGATTGTCTAAAAAAGTAGATGGAGGCAAATAGGATTTCATCTGGAGCCTGTTAACAATTTGAGTTTGATGTGAGTTTCAGACCTCAGTTATAACCAGCTAATAAAACATACTTACATTTTTACAATTTATAAATTGATATTAGGGAGAACACTGATAATCTCCCAATTGGATTGGCTATAAGCTAGATCAGTACTTCTCAACCATGGCAATTTTAAGTTGGGTGGAGTTCAAGTCCCGGAATTCAACGAACAGTATGCTGGCTGAGGAATTCTGGGAGTTAAAGTCCACACAGCTTAAGTTTGCTAAGGTTGGGAAACCCTGGACCAAACTGAAAGTCATAAAAACAGAAGAAGACCATGGGACAGCAGATTCATAAGATTGCTGAGAAATTGCAGAGATGCAGACATCTGAAGTTCAGGTAGGCTTGAGGGAATCTTGACTTTAAGTTGCCTTGGATTTTATGATAGCTGAATCAAATAAAAACTCATTTAGATATCCCCACCAAAATTTTCAAACAGAAACAGAACCTCCATGCTTTTTCCTTATTATCTATAACATCCACAAAAAAGAAAAGAATGCTAACATCAGGCACATGATACTTCTGTCACAAAGCCTTGGGAAACCAAGACAGAATGACCTGCCACCAACTAGGACAATGTTCAAAATAACTGATAGACAGCTGTACTGCATTAAATCAGAGTGCTACAGTTCCCCCAAAATGGGTACAACATATTGAGTGTGCAATTGGAACTTCAAGAGGAGATCATGGATTCTCTTCCACTGCTCTCTCATTTTGAAAATCAATGTACTTCTCACAACCTTCCTTTGATACTCATATTTTTAGGGAGATCTGCCCCTCATCCCATAACCTTAATGTCAAATTCAACATTGCTAATAACTGAGATATACACTGTCCAACATGTTCATCTCAAATTAAAGGACAGGACTAGGATGGCCAACTGACCAAGAAAAAGGTAACCTGGCCTATTCTACTACTTGAGACCAGAATGACATGTAGAAGCCATCAAGAAATGCTTACAATGCTTTGGAGAGAAACACAGGGTAGTTAAAATAGCTGGTAACCAACATCAACTTATTTTTTAATTGCTCATGTTTAGGGAAGAAAAAAAAAGAATCAGATACGTCCTACTCAGATTGGAAGAAACATCAACACAAATTTATTTAATCAAAGCTATTTGCTTCATCAACAGATATTCACAGTAATTGCTAGATTTCAGCAATACAGGGAGTTTAGAAATTCCAGATTCAATGCTTTGCAAGTTAGGTCACAGTTCAAACAGGCTTGGGGGAAGTAAAATAACCCCATCAGATTATGTATTGCTGCTTTTTTCATGCTCTCTGTGGCTGAACCATTTCTCTGGCAATGCTCCTCTTCAAACCTTTCTCCTTCTGAGCTCCTCCAGCATGGGCAGATGGCTCAGAAAGTCTCATCTCACATCAGTTCTCAAAAAAATCGGGCAGATTTTCCCAAATCCTGTTTTTCAAACAGAAACAGAATCTCTTTCCCAAATCCTGTTTTAGTGGAAAATTTAGATTCACAACTGTATATTGTGATGGGGGGAAAAAGAGAAATTCAATCCACGTGTCAAAATAAGTGCAGAGTTTGAAGTTAGCTTTCACCTGGACTGAGGGTGATGTCCTAGGAGATGTTCTTTCCTGCAAGATAGGCTCATTGTGGGTGGGTGGGATGATTGATTAGGTTTCATATTAAAAAGTTCTCCGATTTGGAAGGAAATTTCTTACAGTGGAATTGAATTTAAGCGTGGGGTAAGACAATAAATAGGGAGTGGGTCTGACCAATGTGGAATGGAGCAGTCCTGGAAAAATGAGCCTCAGGAGCTGCTGCTGTGGGGAAGAATTGCTCAGGATTCTGGAGAAGGTAGGCACCTTTGCAGGACCGATCCTATTGCCAGCTATGAAAGCAGTTCTGCCATTTCCATCCAAGTCAACTCATGTGGTTCCTTTCTCTACTTCAACATATTCTCTTTTTAATTTGGGGGAGGGGAAAAACTCATCGACAAAAAAGCACCAATATGCATCATGACATCATCACCATGACGTCAAGGTGACATCGTCAACATAATGGCATTGTTCTCCTTTAGGCTCTCAGGACTGCAATGCTCTCTGTCTTATCTACTCCAAAGGATGTCCCCACCCAAGAAGATGCTGTGATTGATCAACTTCTGGGTTTATTGTCATCGTCATCATCACTGTTATCATGATTTTCTTTTCCTTTTTTTTTTGGTTAAATGAAGCAAGCCTTCCTTTGTGATCCTCCTCTTCTTAGAAACAAAGCCAGCTGACCAGGAGCTAGTGAACAGTTTGGATTCTTCCTGGTAAGGTGAAGCAGAAAGAAGATTGTTCTCCTCTTTTGGAAAGCCAAACAAAAAAGAAAGGAGAACTGGAGCTTGTTTTTTGGGGGGGTCACCACTCCTGTCCCAGTGAGTTGAGTCATGCAGTGCTGTGGTCCCCTGGAAACACGGCACCGAGCAAAAGAAACTTTCAATCTAGCTTCTGCTCCAAAAGCTTTCATTCACCTCAGAAATAAATTAAGGGATTCTCAGAGTGGAAGGAAGAGATGTGGTCAGTGGTGTCTCTTCCACGGCAGCAGGGCAGGTCATTCCCGCTTCCTTTCCCCCATTGACAGTGACAGTCTCGCTCATCACCTGCCCGTCCAGCCACAGGAGAGTCCAAGATGTGACAGAGTTTGTTGGTCTGGTGTTCAGTCCTGCCAGAAAAAGAACAGGCCTGGGCTATGCGAGAGACTAGCGGCTACTGTTCTTTATAGCCTCTTTCGCAGCAATAATCAAGGGGGTCAGGCTGGACAGCGGCTTGGCCAGTTTTAAAAATGGGTGCTGGAAGGAAAAAGAAAACAATTTATCCACTTAGGAACCGTGACAGTGAGACAGGTAGGAAAATTATTTATTTATGTAGCATATGGCATTGTTACATTAGCCAAGAAACTACAACGCTAATGCAGAACACAGATAGTTCTCAACTTACGACTACAACTGAGCCCAAAATTTCTGTTCTTAAGTGAGACAGTTGTTAACTTGAGTTTTGTCCCATTTTATGACCTTTCTTGCCACAGTGATAAATTAGTAATCTGGTTGTTAAATGAATCTGGCTTCCCTATTGACTGTGCTTGTCAGGAGGTCGCAAAAGTGGATTACATGACCTTGGGATACAGCAATGGTTGTAAATATGAACAGTTGCCAAGCATCTGAATTTTGATCCCATGACCATGGGGATGCTGCAAAGTCGTAACTTTGAAAAGCTATCATAAGTCACATTTTTCAGTGCCATTGTAACTTTGAATGGTCACTAAACAAACTGTTGCAAGTCGAGGACTACCTGTAGTAGTTTGGCTGCTGGTTTACTAGCTCTGTTTTTGTACATGCGAGTGCACTTCCAAGGTGCACCCCAGGAGAGTGAGCTGGCATTGCATCAGAAACCAAGACTCTTTCTCACTATGAAGTGGTATATAAGTCTAAGGACTACTGGTATTGCTAACAGTTGGGACACCAACCAAGAAAAATGGACCTAGATGCATTCAGTTTTATGCTTTTTCTCCCCAGCATGCAAGAGGAATTTTGGAAGAAACTGTTTATCTGATGCTGTGCATGAAGCAAATCTCATCCAGAGACATATATGACTTAGAGCTGGGCCACAGTTGGATTAGATTCAAAGGTGATCAAATCAGCTCTTCAAGGAGATCATGAATTGAGTGGAGATATCAAACTGAAACAGGTATCTTTTAACAAAAGCTCAAATCAAATTGATGTGAGCCTTTTACCAGGAGATCAATTTGCAAATTAAAAACAATTCAAGCTGGAATGCAAACATGACTTTGCTCCTCTTGACAACCTCATCCATCCAGTTCCTATAGTTTTCCAAACTCAGGGCAATTGACTTCCTCTGTCCGGGTCCCCACATAAAACCAAGGATGCAAGGGCACGGAAAAAAAATCAGGAGAGAAGTTGCAAACATGCACCTTATAATCTTTCCCCCTTTCTCCATGAGCCCTGTTGCCCTGATGTAATAAATATGAGTAACCATACAAAGGGGCAAAATGTATGCATAGCTTGCCCTGTCAGGCTGCACTGTCAGAGAGAATCTCCATAAGAGCTACACTTCATCCAAAGATTAAGATTTTCCTTCATTTACCTGCAAGAGTTCCTTTGCAGACCCTCGCCTGTCAACATCCATCTCAAGGCAGCGGTTCAAAAAGTCCCGGAAAACCACAGAAAGTCTTTCGGGATTCTGGAGTTCTGGTGTCCCATTGGTAGCTATCAAATACAAGGCCTGAGAGATAAAATAACAAATTGAATCAAAACCATCAAGGCAACTGTTCTACCTTCTCTTTTATTTAGGCAGATGGTTGGTCAGACACGCCTCATCACACCCATATTCTTCTCTTATAAACACATAAAAGCAAAATGCAACTTACAACTACAATTGGGATCAGAATTTCTGTGGCCAAGCAAGGATATTGTTAAGTGAGCTGCACCTGATTTTATTACCTTTTTGGCACAGCTGTTAAGTGAACCAGTGCTGCTGTTAAGTCAATCATGCAGTTGTTAAGCAAATCTGGCTTTACCCATTGACTTTGCTTGTTGGAAGCCAAATAGTGATCACGTAATCCCAGGATGCTGCAACTGTAACACAGGCCAGTTACCAAGCACTCACTTCTGATCATGGGATTGTGGAGATGCTGCAGTGGTTTGAAATGTGAGGACTGGTCACAAGTCACTTTTTTTCAATGCTTTTGTAACTTTGAATGGTTGCAAGTAGAGGACTACCTGTACAGTCAATGTAATTTTGAGAAGGGCTCAAATGGGTGAGCTTTAATTATCAGAGCAAACCAAGTTTTTCTGTGCAGAGCTTCGAAAGGGGGAAGGGGTTGTTTTGCCAGAGTCTTGACTAAAATATCCCTGTTTCAATCAATTGATCAAAGGACTTCTATCTTCTGCAACAATGAAGGAGAATTCCAGTAGTCTTTTATGGAGCCAATTTTGACATGGCTTACCTGAAAGGGTTGACATCAATTTTGAAAGTCTAACAGAGTTCTCTCTCCCTGTACCCAAAAAAATCAAGGTGGGACAATCTTGAATTTCTTTCTTACCCACTTCTCTCTTTCTGAGCTAAGCTGATATTTATATAACCCCGAAGAAGGAATGCATGGGCTTTTATCTCAATACCCTTCTACAGTAGGGAAAAGCTGCAGGATAATTTTTTTCCCCACCGCCTTTTCTAGGACAGACAGCTAGAAATGTCTGTCCTTCTTAGTCCATGAATTGGCTGTGGGCTGGTCTCCATCTAAATGTACGCTTCAGTGAATTCCACCACACTCTCAAGTTTTGGAAGGACTCAAACACAACAGTATAGAATGTTGATCTTACCCTGAGAGGATTTTCATTGAGATATGGAGGTTCTCCTTCTACCATTTCTATTGCCATGATTCCTAAAGACCAAATGTCCACTTTGGGACCATACGCTTTCCTCGTGACCACTTCAGGAGCCATCCAGTAAGGCGTCCCCACCATTGTACTCCGCTTGCTCTGTTCAGGAGTTATCTGAGCACAGAAGCCAAAATCAGCTGCAGGTAACAGAAAATAGAAATTATTACTGTGGAAACCATGCTGATCATAGAACATAAAATAATAAATTTGGAAGGGACTTTGGAGGTCTTCTAGTCCAACCCTCTGCTCAAGCAGGAGACCCTATACCATTTCTGCAATTGAGCAGAATAGCTCAGCTTATTGTCTATCGAGATTTTCAATCATCCAGGTCAGGATAATCCCAAAAGTGTTTTTTTTTTCAAAAGGCAACTGGACTTTCTTGGTTTATTTGCTTTGAAAAAGCTTCTTGGAATGAAAAGCAACAAAGAAAATCCAGTTGCCTTTTAGAAAGAGCACCTTTGGGACAGTTCAGCCTATTGGTTTGGCCCTCCACAAAAGTCCATTTCTCATATGGCCCCTTGGGAAAACTAATTGCCCAACCCTGCCTTAAGGTGTTGCATGATACCTAAAAGTGCTGACGGTACCGTCTTTGATTTTATAATTTCTTAACTATTTAATTCCTTTAAGTAAGCATGGTTGTTTAATTTTTTTAATGCTTCATAAATTAACAACTGAAAGTATTGTAAGTGTGGCTGTATTACATTTTGTAAAATCAATAAGTATCCTTTTGGCACTAATCCCTATAGATACAAATACACTCGTGTGTGTATCATTTTACATGTTGCCCAGCCTTTGAAATGGAATTTAACTGCACCCTTTGTTGTCTTAAATTTCTTGGGTTGATTCCAATATTCCAACTGTTCATTTCTGCCATGTTTAGTGATCCATTAAGCTTTAGGAAGCAGTGCTACTAGGCTTTAATTAATTCTTTTATAGCTATATGATCTAGTGTAGTCATTGATTTCAGGATGGATAAAACAGTGCAGAACAATTATTAAACTAAATAAGAGATACAACAGCAAACATCAAGTAGTATTAAATCAAGCTAGTGAATGAAATCCAAATGACTTGAGTGAATCATCAGGTCTTCAAATCTATGGTAATACTATCCAGATGGCTTGAAAGCAGGAAAGGCCATCCCATAATTCAGAGTGCCAGGCTATAATTGAAGAGAAGAAAAAGAGCCACAACCAAGATGATGGTCAGAGGGAAGAAATCTGAGTCCAGAGCAGAAATGTAATTTGAAAAAGCAGATATGATCTCCCTTGGTTCTCTTGAAGATAACACATATACCAGGCCCAAGCCACCAGAACAGCTCTGAGAATGCATCAAATAGGCTTCTTCATTGTTGATTACAAGAATCTTGCCAGACTCTCTGTGGGAATGGCAGATATAGATCTAAGAATTTGACCTCAAATGTTTCCTCCTCTGAACTGACTCTTAGCTTCTTTTGACCTTCTCTTACTAGGGCCTCCTTTACTTCGGTCAGTGGTTCCACCACAGGGGAGGGAGGAAGCATATTCAAACTTGCAAGACTGATGTCAGCCCTTCAAGGGAGACCAGACCAGGAAACCCAAATTATGAACACTAAAACTATTTTTATTGCATAGTTACAATAAAAGAGCCTTTCAAGCCTGAATGTGCTCCCCACCTTTCTCTATCTTGCCTTTATCTCTATCTCTATCTTGAATACAGCTCATCAGTCTGGAACCCACATTACGTATCTGATATTAACACAGTTGAGAAAGTCCAGAAATATTTTACAAGAAGAGTTCTCCACTCCTCTACTCGTTGCAGAATATCTTATGCCACCAGACTCGAAATTCTAGACCTTGAAAACCTAAAACTATGCCGCCTTCGGTCCGATCTAAGTATAGTATATAAAATCATACACTGCAATGTCCTACCTGTCAATGAATACTTCAGCTTCAACAATAACAATACAAGAGCAAACAATAGATACAAACTCAAGGTTAATCGCACCAAACTTGATTGCAGGAAATACGACTTCAGCAACAGAGTGGTCAATGTCTGGAATACTGTACCTGACTCTGTGGTTTCTTCCCCAAACCCGAAAAACTTTAATCTTAGACTGTCTACTATTGACTTCACCCCAGGTCTGAGGTCTGTAGGGGGTGTGCATAAGCGCACCAATGTGCCTACCATCCCTGTCCTATTGTTTCTTTTATATTTTATTTTTCTTATATGTATCCATGTATTCATAACTATGTTTTACTTATACCTATTATCTTGTAAGCAATTGACAAATAAATAAATAAATAAATAAATAATCTTCATGTGTACTAATGAGGGTTATCTGAGTCACTTTCTCAGCTTACTGCTCTGTCCCAGACTCCAATTTCTTTCATCTGATCATTGTGACTCTTCCTTTTGTTCCTCAAGATTATTCCTTCTGCCCATTACACAGATTCACAAAATATACAGTGATAGACAATCTCTTAAGTGATTGATGATATTCCTACAAAGATGATGAGATAAATCTAACCAAATTTCTGTTTCATGCTGTAATTTAATCTTAGAATAAAAAGCATTTGTGGATTTTTACCATCTTCTTCTCAGAGAAAGCAATGGTTGTCAGGGTAGGACAAATAGGACAACAAGCAGAGAGGGTACTTACTGAGTTTCACAGATCCGTCCATCCCAAGAAGTATGTTGTCACTTTTGATGTCTCTATGAATCACTTGGTTTGAATGTAAGAAGTCTAATGCTTGCAGGCACTAACAACAGCAATAGTAATACAAGAAAGTATTTTAAAGAGAGAAAGTAGAAATAAAGAACAATCTTCTGACCACACAGGAGAGGAGAAAGGTGTACTACTTTCAAAATAATGATGAGTTGTGAATTACAAGGGGGAGTGAACAGATTTGCCTAAGAATATGCTTCAACTTTATCCTAGGACCATTAATTTTTTCCCCCTAACAGATGGAAAGTTACTTTCAAAGTTCTGGTCAACCACCGCACAATTTCTCAATTCTATCCAATCATAAGTCCAAGCAGTTGCCAAAAGTCAACATGACTTGAAAATGTAAATAAAAGGGAGAAGGCCGTGTATTCATTAATCACACAGTTTCCTTGCCATAAAGTAGTATTAATGTGCATCTAGACTGGATAAAATCACATATAAAAAACAGTGCATGTCAAGAAACTTTCACCTATATTCCTCGCAGCTTGACAAAGGAAGTGGGGGGTGTTGACTGGAATGCAAGGGTGGGGGGAGTGGCTTCCAAGCCTCATTGTTTCTAGTGAGACTTAACTCCCCTCCTCAAGGACACAGCAGTTGGTGGTCGGCGGGTTCTCAAAACAAAATGAACAGAAGTGATTGGTGGATGTAATGGATTGTGGGTGGCCCATGGGGAAAGGGGGAATGAACTATTATAGTTCAGAGCTGAAAGCTTCTTCTGTGCCAATGTGGATTTATTCAGTAAAGTTTATACTCTTGGTAAAATAATATCCCAGAAGTTTCTTTTTCTGGATTCACTAACCAGACAGTTGACAGTGCAACTGTGAGAAACTATGATTATAAATTGATCAGAATAATTGCAATGCCTTGACAGTGATAGCACACAAGAACACAAACAAGTTCAGCAGAATCCAACTTTAGTAAGTCATGACATTATTGTTTAAAAAGGCAAGATTTACTTTATCATAAAGATAACCACTATTATATTTTCTCAGCACAGTATCTTTTACCTCCCTGCAGACAGCAGCAATTTGTCCCTCATCCATGCACGTTTCTGTAACCACATCTGTCAAGGAACCCCCAGCCAAATACTCCATTACGACCCAGAGTTCATCTCCAACAAGGTAACTGAAAAATAAAAATAGGATGCATTCACATAGTTACAGGTCAGAATTTTGCAAACCAGTCCAAAATTAAAACATTTTAGGATAAGGTTCTCTTGAAAGAGATTTATAATAAAATGAATCTGGCAGGACTTTTTCTGATTAACACATTTTAGGGGAAAAGGTGAGTTTTGAACTCATGAAAGTTTATGTCTTTTCGTAGAATTTGTTAAAATTTCCTTGGAATGTTTGCTATCACAGACCAACACCGCCCTCTTCCCATAGTATTTCTAACAATAAAAGAAATCAGTAAAACGTAATTGATAAAACAACCCTTGGGGTTACTTACCTATCTAAATAGTTCACAATGTTGGAATTCTTATTTTCCCTCATGACCAGAATTTCATTGATTATTAATTCCTTTTTGGGTTGTTGCTGCAGATTCATCTGCTTTATTGCCACCTGGAATCATATTATCCCCAAAACAAGGAAAATCATATATAATACACAATAGTAAGGGCTGGCAACATTAAAATTTGTATTTAAGCCACTTTGCAAATATCTGTCTGTTAAGTAACTGGGAACTCCTCTCTGATTGTTTTCTAGGTAGCATCTCTTACCTCCTTTCCCCAAGACCATTCTCATATTCCATCAATTGAAGTATTCTCATATTCAATTACATTGAAGTTAATGTCTGAGAATATAATTCTTACGTACAGTTAATAGTTATGAACTGTATCCTAACGCCGATCTTTTCAACTTGGATCATTCTGACCCACATCATAATTGTGAGAAAAGCACAAATGCAGGTAGTCCTTGACTTACAGCAGTTCATTTAGTGACCTTTCAAAGGTACAACGGCACTGAAAAAAATGAATTATGACCGTTTTTAAAAAAAATTATGACCTTTGCAGCATCTCCATGATCATTGATCAAAATTCAGATGCCTGGCAACTGATTCATATTTATGACCATTGCAGTGTCCTAAGGTCATGTGATCACTTTCTGTGATCTTCTCACAAGCAAAGTCAGTGAGGTTGCTAGATTCACTTAACAACTGGGTTAATAACTTATTAACTGCAGTGAGATTCACTTAACAACTGTGGCAAGAAAAGTCGTAAAATGGAGCAAAACTCTCATAATAAATGTCTCATTTAACAAATTTGTCGCTCAATTGTGGTCTTAAGCCAAGACTTTCTGTATTGAGATGATAACTCAGTCTAAACCAAACCAGAGGTAGTTCAAAGTCATTTTCTGCTTTGATCGATCAATATGTGGATCACCTTTTGGTCAATATAAATAATGGCACATTATCTCACATGTCATTGGGAAGCTTTAACAAAATCTTTGACCCACCATTGATTTTTTCTTTGTTCTAATTAATAGCGTCAACTGATCTCCATAGAAAATCTCAGGTCTTTACAGAGATCTTAATAGAACTACTGTATATCTACATAGAGTAAAATAAGCAGTGGGGTACTACAAGGTTCCGTCTTAGGCCCAGTACTCTTCAATATCTTCATAAACAACTTAGATGAGGGAATAGAAAGGGAATTTACCAAATTTGCAGATGATACTAAACTGGCAAGAATAGCCAACACCCTAGATCAGGGGTGTCAAACTCGCATCATCAGAGTGGTGTCACGTGATGTATTGGGACTGCACCTGGACCACGGGCTGCGAATTTGACAGTTCTGCCCTAGATATGATAGGCTCAAGATCCAGATGGATCTTGACAGACTTGAACACTGAGCCCTATCTAACAAAATGAAATTCAATGAAGAGAAAAGTAAAGTCTTATACAAGAAAAACCAAAAGGGCATATATAGACTGGGTGAAACCAGGCTTAAAAGCAGTAACTCTGAGAGGGGTCTTGGAGTCTTAGTGGACAACCAGCTAAATTGGAGCCAAGAGTGTGCGGCGGCAGCCAAGAAAGCCAATGCAATCCTAAATTACATTAACAATGAAGATCAAGTGAGGTACTAATACCACTTTAATACCACCTTAGTAAGACCACACCTAGTTCTGGTCACCGCACTATAAAAAGATATTGAGACTCTAGAAAAAGCGCAGAGAAGAGCAACCAGGATGATTGGAGGCTAAAACATAAGATGAATGGTTGCAGAAACTGGGCTTGGCTAGTCTAGTGAACACAAGGACCAGGGGAGACAGGATAGCAGTTTTCCAATATTTGAGGGGCTGTCAGATTATTTTCCAAAGCACCTGAATGCCAGAGAAGGAATAATGGATGGAAACTGAACAAGGAGAGAGTCAACTTAGCAATAAGGAGAAATTTTCTGACTGTGAGAGCAATCAAGCAATGGACAACTTGCCTTCAGAAGTTGTGGAAGTTTCAACATTGGAAGCTTTCAAAAAGAGTCTGGACATCTGTCAGATAGTGTGGAGTCTCCTGCTTGGGCGGGGGGGGGGGTGTTGGACTAGATGATCTACAAGGTCCCTTCCAACTCTGTTAATTTGTTAATCTTTCTTTAATTGGTGTCTACAGACATCTTTGGAAATCAAAGATTTTATCCAATTGTTAAGAATCATTAATGATGAAACCCTTTAATTGGGAAATGTTTCAACAAGGTACTCCAATACCTAGATAGAAAGATGGGTGTTGTATTAATTAACACAGCAGCTGGATTTTAACACCTGCTTCTCCAGCCATTTAATGCAGAACCTGGACTGTATTGCCCACTGAGAGTATATGAGATCACACAAACTATAGTATCCACACTATGCAGTAAAATTGCCTTCCCTGTGCTTTCTGACACAACCAATCTGACATAACCAATATTCAACAAGTCTTCTGGTAGTCCTTTTGGCTTTTTTTAACTTTTAACTTTTTTAACCTATCCTGAATTGGCTTAGATGGATTTTAACAATCTACCAGGTGTTTATACGTTTATATATGTTGGCATGGCACCTGAGGAAAAAAGGGAGGGATGGATGAAGGGAGGAAGGGTTTGTTCTATGTCCCCATAAGCCTTCATCTCACTTAGGACATAAGCAGAACATGTACATGCAAGCCATGAACTGCATCATCAGGTTACTGGTCCAAACAGTAAGACTCTCTGGGTGATCAGATTTCCACTCAGAAAAGAAGGAAGAAGTTTAAAAGCAAAAAAGCACCACACTCACCTCCTGCCCTGTAGCAATGTCTATCGCTGTATAAACGGTACCCGAAGCCCTGAGGAAAAATAAAAAGAGGAATCAAGATGCGACACATCAGCCAGAGAACAAAAATAACTTAATAATAACATGAGAAATATCAACAAGCTTCCCATCCTAATGTGATTATTAGGGTCACACCTATCAGAGCATCTACATTGAATGGAGAATGTTTGAGAGAATCTATATCCTCTTCCAGGGGGTCCTTAGTGATCTCCAAATGTGGTGATTTCTTGCAGACGTTTCATTGCCTAACTAGGTAACGCCATCAGTGCTAGAAGCTCTGAATTCTTTTCCTTTCAGCCTGTTCTCTCCCATTAAACTTTTTCAGCCTCCAAGCATCAAGATTGGTTTGGTTGGGGTACAAAAGTTTTAATTTATTTTAATCGGGGGGGTTAGATTTTTATTTGGGCAGCCCATAATTTAATTCTTTTTTAATCGTATTTATATCTGTGTTTTGTATGTATTTTAGTTGGCTGTTCACCGCCCTGAGTCCTTCGGGAGAAGGGCGGTATATAAAATTATGAAATTAAATAAATAAATAAATAAATAAGATAGGAGAATGTTTCCCAAGCTTTTGCTGGATAGAGAATTGTGGGAGTTGAAGTCTCCACACCTTAAAATTGTCAAGGTTGAGAAACACTGAGATAGGATGTCAACCACATCTTCTGGACATAAACTGTTTCAACTCCTACCCTCAAAACAACACTATAGAGCACTGCACACCAGAACAAACACAAGAACAGTTTTTTTTCTGAATGCCATCACTCTGCTAAACAAATAATTCCCTCAACACTATCCAACTATTTACAAGGTCTGCATTACTATTACTATTAATCCTCCCATCCTTCCTTTCACCCACCTCCTTCCACTTATGAATGTATGATTGTAACCTTGTTGCTTGTATCCTAACTATTTTTATTGACTGTTTCCTAGTATGATTTGATTGCTTATTGTACCCTATGACTATCATTAAGTGTTGTATCTGATGATTCTTGATCCTTGATGAATGTATCTTTTATGTATACTGAGAGCATTTGCACCCAGACAAATTCCTTGTGTGTCCAATCACACTTGGCCAATAAAGAATTCTATTCTATTCTATTCTATTCTATTCTATTCTATTCTATTCTATTCTATTCTATTCTATTCTATTCTATTCTATTCTATTCTACTGTACTCTACTCTATTCCATTCCATTCTATTCTCTACAGGCTGGCATGGCTGTATAAAGTTGGAAATCATCAGCAGACTGATAATACTGCATCCCAAAATCACATGACCTTCCCCAGGGATTTCATAAGAGTTGTTGAGTACAGGAGAGAGAGAAATAACCCCTGTGGCATACCACATGTCAGAAGCTTCATGTCTGCACTACCACAGACTCAAAATATCCATTGAAGAAGGAATGGAGCCATTGCCCACAATGCCTCCAATCTCCAAGCCTTGTAGATGATCCAGTAAGATAACATAGTTTGGGGTATCAAAGACCTCCTGTCAGGTTCAGGAGGAGGCACTACCCACCTGCCAGAAGCCAGCTGGTAAAGTTGCAAATAGCAACCACATGACCCCAGAATGCTGCAACCATTGTAAATACATGCTGGTTACCAAGAGCCTGAATTTGGATCATTTGACTGTAGGAATGTTATAATTGTTATAGCAATACCACTTAGACTTCTGTACCACTTCACAGTGCTTTACAGCCCTCTCTAAACGGTTTAGAGAGTCAGCACATGGCTCCCAACAATCTGGATTCTTATTTTACCTACCATTGAAGGATGGAAGGCTGAGTCAACCTTGAGCTGGTGAGAATCGAACTGCCAAACTGCTGGCAGTGAAACTGGTCATGTCAGTTTTTTCAGTGCCGTTGTAACTTGGAATGGTTGCTGAATGAATGGTTATCATATATTTGTGTGTGTGTGTATGTGTGTGTGTATCTCCTATATATAAAGAATGTTCTGTTACAAAACAGTAATAAACTATATACCTTACGATGATTAAACAAAATACACAGAAAGAAAGAAAAAAAATATGAAAAATACTTTGAGCCTGAGGAAAAAAATGTAAGGATTTTTAATACCAATACAATAAAAATAGATTATGATCACAATGTAATACCTGTATGTAGATATGTATGTTATTGCCTTGATTGTTTTTTCTTGTTTAATTAAAGAAATAAAGCCTCTGATATGAAGCCCTTTGCAAATTTCACCCATCAACAGCGAGAAGGAAGACAGATGGTGAATGTACACAGTTCTAGTCTTCTGATTTGTATTATTTGTGTTAACAAATGCCACTGAGGGGCAATTTCAGATTAGGGTTGTGCTCTGGTATTTGCTGCTTCAGAAATCCCAAAGCTGTTTTGCAAGGAAATTCTGGGCGATCCATGGGCGATCTCATCCCCAATTCATTCCACAGAAGTGGAAGTACAATAATAGTAGTAGTGGCTGCTAGAGGTTTCTGCTTCGCTCAGTCCCAACACCATACCAGCATAACTGGAATTATTTAGTGCAATTAAGTCTAGCAGTCTCTATGTTCATACAGATTTACTGGTGATAGATAATTTCCATTGCATTTAATCATTCTGCGTTCAACTTAGTCTTTCTGTCAGATACAACGTTTTCATTGGCAGGGAATGAATCATTTTAATATAAATGCAAATGGAAATGGGATTTTTGGTGACTAATAGGGATGCTTAATCCAATTTGTTTACATAAAAAAATTAATTCAGTGTATTCAAGACTGTCAGGGCAGAACCATGGCTCCTGAGCTTAGAGGAGTCTGATTTGTATATTTTATTTAGAAAAGCCTGTTTACATCCAAGCTGAGTCTCTTGGGGACTAGAAAAAAAAAGATTTACTGGCAAAGAAAGTGCCTTTCGAGATTGATTCACACCTACAGTTCCTAGTCAGAATTTATCGCAATGCAGTCCATGGGAAAAGCTAAAGCAAGAAATTCCCTGTGCATATTTTCAAGGGCGTGCAATCTAAACACATTTATATTTGTATCCCATAAAAAAGATGATGTCTTGCAGACACATTCTAGGTTCAACGAAGCTCTCCAGGCCAAAGATAAGAACAGCCATGTAGTTAGCACCATTCTTTCCTTCATGCAGCGTGTTCCACACAGGGTGGAGAGGGTGTCAAAATCTGGAACATGGTGGACAGGAAGCAGTAATCCAGGGTCCCAGGGCACGGAATAGGTCAACTCACCGTGGCCATCTCACTGCGAAGTCACCTTGGGACGACTCGCAGCTGACAATTCCACTTGGGATAATTAACATGATAAATGTTACCCACCACTGTTTCTTCAATATTATTTCCATTTTGTCAATGGAAATCATGTCAGTTAGATAGTGGCGGATAACATTTATCACATTGAGTTATCCCATGTGGAATTGTCTGAGGCGAGTTATACTGCGGTGAGTTGGCTGCAGCAAATTGTCCTAGAGCCGCCCCAGGGAATAGGGCTTGGACCACAGTCCTGACCTTCTACGACTGGCGCTTCTTTAGTAGACTTCATCTTCATCATGAGATGCTTTAAGGGAAAAAGAAACTTTCCACAACAGGAAATTTTGTATAATGCATCAATATAATCTGGAATACAAGTCATCCTTATGAGCACAATTGAGCCCAAAATTTCTGTTGCTAAGTGAGTTTTGCCCTTATTCTAAGACCTATCTTGCCACAGTTGCTAAGTGAATCACTGCAGTTGTTAAGTTAGTAACATGGTTACTAACTTACAACCATTTGTTTAATAACTGTGGTTTACAATGGCACTGAAAAAAGTGATTAACGACCATTTTTCATACTGCTGCAGCATTCCCATGGTCACATGATCAAAACTGCTTAGCAACTGACTCATAGTTATGGTGGCTACAGTGCCCTGGGGTCACGTGATCACCTTTTGCGACACTCTAACAAGCAAAGGCAATGGAGAAGCCAGATCCACTTAACAACTGTGTTACTAACTTAACAAATGCAGTGATTCACTTAACAGGTGGGGCAAAAATGTCATAAAATGGAACAAAACTGCTGTCGTGCTTAGCAACAGAAAGTTTGGGCTTCTTTATGGTTGTAAATTGAAGATTATCTGTATCCCATGGGTGTATTATCTTAATGATGATCTCCTTAGTATTATTATGAAATATCCTTTAAAAATATTTCCTGATTTTGTAAACCCTTCTGGAAGAGGGTTTAAGTCTATCTATGTCATACTAAACACTTAGTGGTAATTTGGTTTTGGGCCATGCCAATTTTTTATTGGTACATGCAGCCTTCAGATTATAACTTATACATCTCTGTATCAGGTAAACATGATGGTCCATGTTGAAGAAAACTTGATGATAAAAAGGAAACGGGAAAAAAGGAATACTAACCCTTGGCCAATTTTTTCAAACCGTGTATATTTCTTCTTCGGGTCTCCAACACTCACAATACTTCCTAAAATAAAAAATAAAAATAGACCTTGGTTAAAACATACATTAAAAGGCCTAGATAGTATACAATTCCCAAATAATTTTTGTAAAATAGAAAAGTTGGGTATTGTCAGAAATTCTTAGTCTGGAGAATAGTAAGAATTAAATATTAAGATGAGATTCAGAAAGCAAAAGAAAACAGATCAGTTGTTTAAAAAAGAAACTTTCTGAAAAAGGCTACAATGTTACCCAATAGTCTAAAATGGCAAAATATTTATTTGGGTGCCACCATTCAAATTTTGGGAAAAAAAATAGGACCACACAATGGTTCAATTTCAAAAACTATACCTTTGGAATCAAAATCAGAAAACCAGTACAGTCTTACATAAAAAACAGTTCCTGTAAGCTTTCTTCTTTAAATACAAAACCCCTATAAAATCTAATGAATTCACAAAATCTCTTGAAATTTGCACACTCCAAGCTTTGGCAAGTTGAACCTGTCATTACATTTTCCAGTTTTGCTTGAGAGCTTATGTGATTTTGGCAATGTGAACAATTCCAGTATTTTCACAGAACAGCTCATGAAGTATTGAAGAATAGGTTTGCATTTGACCAGAGCTCTCTTGGCAGAAAGTTGCAGGCTTAGAAAAAACTAAAATACCTGAAATTAATTGAGAAGCAACAGTAGATTATGATGGAATCATGATAAGCATCAACATGTTAGTCCTATAATAAATTCAGTTGGAAATTGGAAAAAGCTGGTTGTACTAAAGATTGAAATAAAGGAAGATTTTGTAATGGGGTCTATTACAAAAAGGTCTTTAAAAAAACTAATATCTGACTTATTTATACAATTTTCCAATGATATATTTGAAGGATGCTGGCCACCATGTCTTGCATTGCATATCTATCTGTCTGTCTCTGTCTGTCTATTGTCCGTCCATCCATCCATCCATAGTTCCAAAACCTTTCCAGCTTTGTGGACTGACAAAAAGGGGAAGACAAGATGGTTCTGCATGTTTCATTTACATGAATAGTGGGAACACATGCTGGCCATTCACACAAATGGAGCGTGCACACACACATTTACATGCCACTCATGCTATTGGGGATGTGAGCACATGCATGAGCTCACCCATCGCTTCCACAGCCAGGTTCCAGATGGCTCACAGTCCAGTAGTGGGCCCTGGCCTCAGGGTTGAGGATCCCTGATCTAAATGAACCTTGTTTTGGTTTCTGTATTAATTGTTTCTTTAAGGATTATTAATGTTTTAAAATGTTACTGTCCTTCTGCAAAACTGGGCTCCTTCAGGAAAAAGAGAAATCTAAAAATAATAATCATTATTATTATTACTACTACTACTATTAGAATCATCAATAATTCTGGTTCTGACCTTTAAAGCGATCCATGGCATTGGGCCAGGCTATCTGCAGGACCGCGTTCTGCCGGTGATCTCCAACAGACCTGTGCGTTCCCATAGGGAGGGCCTTCTCCGGGTGCCGTCGGCTTCTATGTGTCGTCTGGCGGCCCCCAGGAGTAGGGCCTTCTCTGTGGGGGCCCCCACCCTCTGGAATGGTCTGCCCCCAGAGATACGCACCAACACGGATCTGGGAGCCTTCAGACGGGCGTTAAAAACTTGGCTCTTCGAGCAGGCTGGCCTAGGCTGACACAGAATTTTAACTTTGTCTCTCGTTTTAAATTGGGTTTGAATATTTGGGGTTTTTAATTATTTATGGGGGAGGGGTAAACTTTTTTAAATTAAACAGCCTAAATTATTTAATTCATTTTAATTTTTGTATAGTGTATTGGGGTTACGATCGGCTGTGCACCGCCCTGAGTCCTTCGGGAGAAGGGCGGTATATAAGTATTTAAATAAATAAATAAATAAATAAATAAATAATTCCATTCTGATTGCCTTTCTATCCAAGGAACATAATTAAGACATAAGAAGTCGAAGCATTTAGTCTTATATACTGCTTCACAGTGTTTTATGCCCCTCTCTAAGCAATTTAAAGAGTCCACATATTGCCCACAACAATCTGGATCCTCATTTTACCGACCTCGGAAGGATGGAAAGACTGAGACAACTTTGAGCCTAGGGAGATTCTGCCAAAACTGCTGGCAGCTAGCAGGCAGCAGAATTAGCCTGCAATACTGCATTCTAACCACTGCGCCACCATGGCTCTTAGGCATCAATCCAAACTAATTTAAGTGCCAATATACAACGAAAGAGACTGAGAATTGATTTCAGACAAATCAGCAAATTGAACCTGGGCATCACGTCCAATGTTCCAACCCACCAGATCTTCTAAAAAGTATTTTCTGTCTTCCCTAAGGCAGCTGAAAAACTGAACTATCTTTTTAAGGAATGTCAAAAGGGTCAGCTCCTCCTTTGTGCCATCTAGTTAATTGCATGTCCAATGCATACATCATGTGCAGCAGTGCTGTGAGGAAACAATGCAATTCAACAAGGTAAATTTTGTTCAAACTTCATCTATTTTTCCTTCTGTAAGCATACAGATATGCACACACATATACATAGAGAGAGAGAATACGCCAAGTAAGAATATATCAAAATTTCAGTATTAAAATTTCAATAGCAAGTAATTTAGTTGAAGACCAAAATTGTCCTTCATTCCTTCCAGTAACTAATAATGATAGAATATCCTCCTACTCACCCCCCTTTTTATATTCAGTATTCTAACGTATTAAATAATAATCCAATTATTTTAAATTAGGGAAACATCAGTGTATTGAAATAACACAATGTATCAAGATTTATATTAACACAATATAAGGGGGGGTGTATGATGGGTCCCTTTTCTTTTATAGGTTATTATCAGCAATGATCATTTGTGAGTCATTATCTGCCATGATTTCAGAAAAACATTAACAATGAATTTGAAGAGAAACAGACTCCCGTGATATCTTTATAAGACAGGTAGAAGAAAATCATGGAGATA
The DNA here is from genome assembly GCA_023653725.1 of Bungarus multicinctus. NCBI lineage: Eukaryota > Metazoa > Chordata > Lepidosauria > Squamata > Elapidae > Bungarus > Bungarus multicinctus. The sequence continues at coordinate 5,922,621 of CM042841.1, forward strand.
CTAGAAAATGTGGCTAACAAAGGAAGGAGGTGTAGCCTAGATTTTTTAAAAAAATCTTAATTCAACCTTAATTCTTTTTATAATTAGCCAGAGAGACATGTATAGTTATCCAAGCTTCAGAAGCGTGACAGAAATTTCAAGCATGTTTTCCATCCCCAATTCAAAGTTGGCTCAAAAGAAAACCTTTGAGAATGGTAATCAAGTGCCTATTACATTATTAAAGGAAGAGAAATGGAAGTCGACAATAATCAAGGAAACAAAATGAGTTTAGAGATTTAGGGGCGGGGAATCAGATTGAACTGGGCTTCATTAATAACGCTGCTCAGCCATAAATGTTTTGCTTCACAATATGGCAGCAAAATGGCCTTTTTACTATCTAGCACAGTGGTAGTCAACCTGGTCTCTACTGCCCACTAGTGGGCGTTTCAGCTTTCATGTTGGGCGGTAGGGGTTTTGTCCCCTACTTTATAAATCACCATTACTGTGGAATCGGTGGGTGGTTAGAGAAAATTTTACTAAATAAATACAAAAGTAGGCGGTAGATATAAGGTTGACTACCCCTGATCTAGCATATGGGTTGTTCTTATTTTCTAGATTTCTTATTTTTCTATTTTCTGGCATATGGCTTTAATTTTCTATTTATGTTATACACCACACAGAATTGGCTGGAATGGGAAGGAAGGAAGGAAGGAAGGAAGGAAGGAAGGAAGGAAGGAAGGAAGGAAGGAAGGAAGGAAGGAAGGAAGGAAGGAAGGAAGGAAGGAAGGAAGGAATTAATAAAATGAAATTCAATGTAGAGAAAAGTAAAGTCCTACACTTAGGCGAGAAAAACCAAAAGTACACATATAGATTGGGTGAAACCAGGCTCAATAGCAGTAACTGTGAGAGGGATCTTGGAGTCTTAGTGGACAACCAGCTAAATATGAGCCAGCAGTGTGCAGCAGCCACCAAAAAAGCTAATGCAGTCCTAAGTTGTATTAACAGAGGGATACAATCAAGATCAAGGTAAGTACTAATACCACTCTATAAAGCCTTAATAAGACCACACCTAGAGTATTGCATCCAGTTTTGGTCACCACATTATAAAAAAGATGTTGAGACTCTAGAAAAAGTACAGAGAAGAGCAACCAGGATGATTAGGGGACTGGAGGCTAAAACATACAATGAATGGTTGCAGGAACTGGGCTTAGCTAGTCTAGTAAAGAGAAGAACCAGGGGAGACATGATAGCAGTCTTCCAATATTTGTGGGGCTGCCACAGAGAGGAGGAGAGGGTCAAGCTATTTTTTAAAGCGCCTGTAGGCCATTCAAGGAATAATGGATGGAAACTGAACAAGGAGAGATTTAACCTGGAAATAAGGAGAAACTTTCTGACAGTGAGAACAATCAACCAATGGAACAGCTTGCCCTCAGAAGTTGTGGGAGCACCATCACTTGAGACTTTCAAAAAGAGATTGGACTGCCATTTGTCAGAAATGGTGTAGGTTCTTCCGCTTGGGTGGGGGGTTGGACTAGATGACCTACAAGGTCCCTTCCAACTCTGATTATTTATTAATCTGGGAAGGAAGGAAGGAAGGAAGGAAGGAAGGAAGGAAGGAAGGAAGGAAGGAAGGAAGGAAGGAAGGAAGGAAGGAAGGAAGGAAGGAAGGAAGTTCTGGCCACTCAAACTGAAGTTATAAGTTGCAACTGAATGGTTGCATTTCATATAACAATCTTCACCTGGCTATCAAATTATTTCCTGAATTCATGCAATGGTATGAGCCACAATCTTTCTGAAGAGCATGGCTTTCCAAAATTATAAATTATTTAACCAAAAGTAAAAGGAGTCCCTTCATATTTTACTCCGCTAGTTGTTAACAGCATTAGGGGGTGGTGCTAATCTCTGTTTCAGGGCCATTGAATCAGTGTTGTCCATAGACATTTTCACAGTCATGTGGCCAGTATGATGTCAGGGAGCACCGTTACCTTCCCACCAAAGTGGTACCTATTTATCTACTTGTATTTGTATGCTTTCAAACTGCTAGGTTAGCAGTAGCTGGGGCAAAGACAGGAGCTCATCCATCATGTGATGCTCGGGTCTCAAACTTGTAGTTGTCTTAATTGCTGAGCCATTGTACCACCCTAACCAAAAGTAAGCCTTATTATGTTATATGAGAAACATAATAATCCTTATTATGTTATATGAGAAATGCAACTGGTAGACCCTAGCCTGATGCAGTGTACTATGTCATGACAATCTAATTTCTCACTGTAATTAGAAGACCTTAAAAATACTCATGGTTGTTCTTCTCAAGATTTTGGTTCTTTCTGTCATTTTCCTAATTCCATTACATGATTTTGTCAGCAAATGACTACAACAAGAGAAAAAGGAATGCTCACTTAATTTCTCTAGAATCTCTTCATCGGTCATCTTGGATTTCTTCCGTTGCCGATCAGTGTTTCTATACAAAGTGCTTGTGTTTGAATTTTCAGGCTGGGGGACTGTTAACTCTTTCACTGAGGCTGGTGAAGGAACAGGCTCTATCACTGAACGTGTGTAAATCTGAAACAAAGAAACGAAGAGCTGAGATTGGTGGACCCCGAAACAAATCTCAGTGAATTGTCTTCCAGATGACAACTGGTGGTCTTCTGCCCTTCCATAAATATTCCATTCCTTTCCAAACATTTGATTTAATATTTGGGCAAGCAGGGAATGGATTTCAAGGCTTCTAAGATGCCTTTCCATTTATGACCAAATGCCAGAGCAAGAGGTCCTCTCCATCTTTTCATGCACTGACAAAATGTTGGCATTGTCAAATCAAAGATTGCAAAGTCTTAGGTCAACAGATTAATTTCAGGGAATGGATACAAACCATTCTTTATCCCAAAAAACTCTTGACATCATAAATAAGTGTGGGCTCTTTGCTATATTATTATGGATTGTCTCCCTCTGAACTGGGCCTTGTGAAAGGAAGGGAAATTCTGCATTTAGCTGCCTCAAATCTATTTCCTTGTATAAATTAATCCTGGTCAGGCTTCAGATACAAACTACTCATTTCATGGAAGGTCCACAGGTGGAAATGTCCTTTATCACCTAGTTGAGATGCTCTCTATTATTCCAATATGTATTTTATCTTTTTTTTTTAATAGATAGAGGTCCTACTTTTACCGTCCCTTTTACGTTGGTTCTCAGAAATACTCTTGAGAATGAAATCTGTGCTAAAAATGGTAACTCGAGTAAGTCAGTAACCTGGAGAACAACATACTACCCTCAAGCTATATCGGCTAAAAACCTAGAGAAAGCAAAGATTACGGTTTAAAAAAAACTAAACTCTGCATCTGCTACTTTTTTCTTCCTGGCCTCCTTCATCATTCAGCAGTCCTGCTTTATTGGCAACCAAAAGAGCTTACAGATTTAGTATGTTCTGGGCGTGGGGCGATCACAGGAGGTGGTTCGTTGTCATCCTCCTCCTCTTCATCTTCTTCATCCTCTTCTTCAGAAACTGGGGGAGCCAGTGGTGGCTCTGAAGCTGTTTTCGTGCTCTGAAGGTAAGAGTTGCAGAAATAGATGAAGCTCCAGTCCAGTTACAAGACTAAGTACCCTACCTCTTTAATTTCTCATATCTTGATGTTTCCACCACCCATCAATTCCATGCCTCTGCTGTTGAGATTACATGGAGTAATTCTCAACTATGGCAACTTGACAATGCATGCTGGCTGAGGAATTCTGGGAGTTGAAGTCCAGCATCTTCAAGTTGCTAATGGTTGAGAAACACTGATATATTTTAAAGCAAACTCAGTACACCAATTGATTGTTAGATATTATGTGCTATCTGCCCTGATAACAAGATAGGAAAACAGGCATCACAGTTTTCTCTGGCAAAGATTTACAAGAGCTGTTCTGACCCACGTCTTCCATCCTGCTAAGCCATAAAGTTGTACAGTGCTATCTACACAGTGTGGCACAAAGTACAAATGGTTTTTTTTAACATGGAATTCTTTTAAACCCTGGCTTATAACACTGTAAAACTACAGCCTGTGGAAATGGGGATCCCAAATGATAAGATTTTTATTGCAGTGAAAGTTGATAGTATATGCAGAGTGGCAGGGATGGGAGAGGTGTTTAGAGGTATAACTTTACATTTCTCTCCAGATGATATTTTTATTCAGAGTTTTCCTAATCTGAGCATTTCTAGGTGTTCAGATGATGTTCAAGAAGAGATTGGATAACCCATGTGTCTTACTTAATGGTATAAAATCTCCTGCTGCAGCAGGAAGTTGGATTGGAAGACCTCCAAGTTTCCTTCCAAGCCTGTTATTCTACAGTATATTATTTTATAGCAATGGCTGGTGAATTCTGGGAGCTGAAGTCCATACATAGAACATAGGATAACATGATTGGAAGGGATATTTTTTAGGTCAAGTCCCTTATATAGAAGCAAGAATCAGGCAAATAAGAATTAAAGCTACCGAATCTTGGAAATTTTAGTCAGAACCTTCAGTTTCATTTTATTAGAGACTTCATTAAGGCAGAAAGTCTTATAGAATGTTTTGAATTTGTTCATCCCATGCTATTTGCCACTAACAAATTCATTTCCCACCTAAATTGACTTTATAGCTTGAGTTTTGTTTCTTTCTCAGCCTCTCTCATGCTGGAACACACACAGTTTGGAGAAATCTACATTTCGTTGTACCTATCAATTTTTTAAATGCAGCTATGTTTGCAAAAAAATCCCATCTATAAAGCATTTGTCCTTTGTAGAGTATCTATGTCACAGAAGCTTTGCAATATGCCTCTCTTATCTACTGTCACAGTATAGTCTTTCTTGTCTAGCGGGCAGGGCAAAATTAAGTCACACAACATGAAAAATGTCCCTGATCAGTCATTTAGCATTAAAAGCAGGATCACTTATACATGCAATGCAAAATTAGTGTGGACTGCATTAAATATATTGGTAGATTCTCTTGCTAATGTGCATTCTGCTCATTTAAATAAATGTTTTCTGAAATGGATCATTTTTACCCTGGTATACAGCAAATTAAGCCAGAAAACAAAGGGAATTCCAGAACATAGACTTCATTAGCAACTGAGAGAGGGTACTTACCGAGGGATGGGCTGCAATATAGCCATGGGCACTTTTATCTGCAATAGGCAAAAGAAAATCTATGATGGTTTGATAAATCATATATGGTTATTAGAAATGAAGAGGGAAGAGCATTTTCAGGTTTCAGGGTCTACCTAGATGGTGAAAGTTGATTCTGCCACAAAATGGTGTGTAGCATGGAAAGCTTTTGTTCGGTGGACCAGCTTGTCAATTAAACCTTTTGTCACATTTTATTTCATTGGCTACCCCACTTATAAGCTTCCTTGTTTCCATCAAGGTAGTATTATCTATCGCAAAGAGTGTCCAACCTTGGCAATTTTAAGACTTGTGGACTTCAACTCCCAGAATTCTCCAGCCAGTTGCCAAGGTTGGACACCCCTGGTTTATCATTGGGGCACCCCTGGTTTATCATTGGAGCTTCTCCAATCTTCCTTATTCTTCATATTTGCTATTTTTATTTACTCCACTCAGACATAAGTAGCAAATATGGAGAATTATACATGGGTAGGGAAGAGATCAGATTATATTTTTTATCCCACATGTCATCAACAAATCCTGGATCTGAACTTCTCCCAAAGAGATTGCCAGGGACAAGATTGTGCAGTCTACAACTCCCAACCATATGCCATCTTCATCCCCATATTCCAGAGCTACCCATCTTCTTGAGACTGGCCTGATGTCACTCTCCACCCCTTCCCCTCTTTTTATTTGATCATGCTTCTTGACTATCATCTTTTCTCTGTTTCTTCTGATGCCCTGTTCATACTGGTGACATTGCTGTGTTCAATCCCTCACAAGGATCCTAGTAAATTACAAGCTATCTTTACTTTAAAGCAACCACTGTAGATTCAGAGCTATTTCACCAGAGGAAAAAAGATAGCAAAACACTGAATATGATGCAACCATAACCCATGGTTCTATTTGGACTTTATACTGCAATTGAAGAGAAAAGGAAGAACAGAGTTCAAGGTGTTAAAGAAATCCACAGCATGGACATTGTTGAGTCACATTTGTGCAGGGATAATATTTTGAGGGCCTCGTGGTGGATATGACTGAAAAAAGTGGGCTTGATCAGAGCCCAAAATAAGCAAGTCTACCAGTTTTCTATCCTGACATCTTGTTCTGGTTTTTCTCTTTCCCTGGTAGTAGCATCTCAAGGACAGAAGAAATAACTCTTACTAAAAGGCAGAGTAGATCATTTGCAGAAAATGTGTAACATGTGGCTAAGGTCTCTAAGAAGCAGGGATCTCATGTGACCTGAAGGCTAAAGGTTTGCTTCCCAACAACTCTCAGGTTAATAATCTCCTTAGTTTAAAATTATTATGTCTGTATCCAGAGAACCTATGATTAGTTTTAATTACATTTTACTAAAACACTCCACCTTAAATCCAAGGGCTTTATGAAAGTGACTTTACGGGTCATCCTAGACTTACCACCTTTGTTTAGTAACTATCCAAACCATTCAAAGGTACAATGCCAGTGAAAGAAGTGACTTATAACTGGTCCTCACAGATTGTTGTAGCAACCCTACAACATGATCAAAATTCAGATGCTTGGCAACCAGCTTGTATTTACAACAATTGCAGCATCACAGACTCACCTGATTCAACAACATGAAATTTAATGTGGAGAAAAGCAAGCAAGGAAAAATCAAAGGTATAAGTACAGATTAGGCAAAACCGGGCTCAAAAGCAGTAACTGTGAGAGGGACCTTGGAGTTCTAGTGGATGATCACTTGAATATGAGCCAGCAGTGTCCAGCCGCCACCAAAAAAGCTAATACAATCCTTGGTTGTATAGACAGAGATATAGAATCAAAATCACGTGAAGTATTAGTACCGCTTTATAAAAAAGCCATAATAAGACCACATCTGGAATACTGCACCCAGTTTTGGTCACATTACAATAAAGAAGTTGAGACTTTGGGAAAAAGTGCAAAGAAGACAACTAAGGATGATTAAAGGCCTGGAGACTAAAATATATGAAAAACTGTTGCAGGATTTGGGTTTAGCTAGAGAAAAGAAGGACTTGGGGACGGGGGGGGGGGGACACACGACATGATAACAGTATTCTAGTATTCGAGAGGCTGCCACAAAGAAGAGGGGGGCAACTTGTTTTCCAAAGCACCAGAGGGCAGGACAAGAAACAATGGATGGAAACTAATCAAGGAGAGAAGCATCCTGGAATTAAAGCGAAACTATTTAATAGTGACGCCAATTAACCAGTGGAATGATTTGCCTTCAGAAGTTGTGGCTGTTCCATCATTGGAGGCTTTTAAGAAAAGACTGGACACTCACTTGTCTGAAATGGTATAGGTTCTCTTGCTTGAGCTGAGGGTTGGACTAGAAGACCTCCAAGGTCCCTTCCAGCTCTATTTTCATTGATTGATTGATTCCCATTTGTGACCTTCTCATCTGGCTTCCGACAAGCAAAGTCAATGGGGGAAGCCAGATTTGCTGAACTACAGTGTAGTGACTTAACATCTGCAGGGATTCTCTTAACAATCATGGCAGAAAAGGTCATAAAAGTGACAGGTCTTCTGAAGTTCTTGAATATGACACATATGCGTGGAAAGTTATCTGCCCAAAAGGTAGTTGTTCTCCTGGATGGGGACTGCACACACTGGGTTTAGCCATTTGATGGGGTGGGGTTTCCTAGCATAACATGTGAATGCAGCTAGACCATCTCTAAACTATGATTGTTACCTGCCTTCAAGTCAGTGTTGACTCTTAGTGACTACATACATAGATATTCTTCATGACAGCCTCTCTTCAATGGTTAACGTTTTTGTACCAATATGGATATCCAGCTGCAACCTCTTCTTCTCACTCGTGATGGCATAATCTCCATGACCTTTGCTTACCTCCTGATGTGAAACTCATATATTTCTGATTATTGACCGTCTCTTTGGAATCGTAGAATTTGAGAACATCCAGAACAGCTTGTGGATTTTTCTTCTGTTCCAATTTGGTAATGTTGGAAGTCTGTAATAGTCTGGCCCACTGCTCTGGAATGCCCTGCAAAAGCCCAACAAGACAGGTGAGGCCTCAGAGGATTCTGCCCAAGCTCAGGGTGATGTTCTGCTAAAATAGTACCTTAACAAGAAGCCCAGGTTACCTGTAAGCCATTAAAGCTAGACAGTTTACAGCAGCTGCAATCATTCTCTCACCCTCTCTTAAAACAAAGAACTAATACCTGGATCCAATTTAAAAACAAAACAAAACAAAGAAATTTATGATTGTGGCAAGAAAAGAAAAGTGCATGATTCATTCTGAAATCAATTATTGCAAGAAAATGGAACTAACCCCCTGTGATTCAGGGTTGATATATGCCCCCCTCTTGACTAATTTAGAGGTAAACATGACGGGCTTTAGGAACCTTACACTGGATATTTAATGCAGAGCTTTAAAAATGTGCTTTCCTCAAGCAGATCCAATTGATGTAGCAGATATCTCCTGTCTGGAGCTGTAGGATATACCTGCTGGGGTAGGAAACACTGCCTGGCTTGGACTTCGAGGAGCACATCCTAGATGTGAAAGGGGACAGATCTCATCTTACTGTGTTGTGCACACCAACATTAGAGGCTCCCCCACGTCCCAAAACAGGCTATCATAGAATCATTGGGCTGGAAGGAACCTCAGAGGTCGTCTAGTCCAATCTCCTGCTCAAAGTAGGAGATCTTATACCATCCTGGGCAAATGATTGTTCCATCTATTTTTGAAAATCTTCAGTGATGGAGCATCCACAACCCCAGGAGACAAGCCATTCCAACCGATTAATCATTCTCACTGTCAGGAAATTTCTCCTTACTTCTAGGTTGGATCTCTTTTTGACAAGCTTCTCGTGGGGGGTTTAAAAAATGTTTCAAAACATCCAGTATAATTTTCTGCCCTCTGGCGACCACCATTTTTTTCTGCTTTCTATGGCAATGATGAAGACACCAGCAGTAGGTTCTTGCCACCCTCTTGTTTATGCCACTGCCACCCCCTCAATTTGTCTCACTGGCCCTGCAATGAGATTTTGCAACCCACGGCCCCATTTTCTTAATTACCGGATTCAGTTCAGGGTTCGATTATTTCTGCTCTAAGAGGCTTTCTGCAAAAATGAGAGATGAGATGGGCTGACGGTGTTTGGCGGGAAGGGAAAGTGTGGAGGAAAGCAAACAACAAACTCTACTGCACACACATGAAGCCTGCGATCGCAGCACTAAAACATCTCAAAGAAGCCACTTATTTTGGGCCTGTGACGCACCTCAGAGAGTTTCCCTGTATACATCTGTGAGCCACAGAGAGCTGGCTGCAATGGATGTAAATAAAGAAAGAAAAGAAAGTTAAAACAGAAGGTGGGGAAAAATCAGAAGGTGGGAAAGAGATGGAACCCAGTGGATCAATAAGTTTCCTATCTAATCGAGGGAAGCAGCAAACACAAGGGGTCATTCACAAGTTACTGGGGATGGGAGAAGGTTTTGAAAAAAAAACAGAGAAAAATCTGACCGCCCGAAGTTGGAACCATCATTTTCTCACTTGAAAAGAACTGTGGGGTTCTGGCTAATTTCGTTCCTGGTTTGAGGCTGGCTAAAGAGCCTGGTTTGAGGCTGGCTAAGTAGCCCTATAATTGGATGGACTGCTTGATTTTCCAAAACAGGAGGGACTGGGTTGAACAGAATGAGTTTTTCCCCCTGGACAATTCTGAAAGGGCTCCATGAAAAGATTTTACAGTACACTTATAAAGAGGTTTCTTTGCAAAGGAAGGCCAACAGTTTCTAACAAAGCCTCAGATGATGTGGGTTCTGGATAGCATCCCTCATGGCTTGCCTGGACACTTCCTGAAAAACTATGGATTGCAACATGCTGGTTTAGAAAAGGGGCAGCGAAATGCTTGAAAAACACTTCTATATTTAACTTTATAGCATAACTAAACCAAATCTTTGCCAGAAGTATAGCTCAAAAAGAAATTATTGGCCTGAAATGGAAATGTTATTTCTATAATCTAAAATTGCACTTTCTTTTTACTTCTTCAATCAGAATTAATTTAAATTTACATTGAAGTATAGGGGAACATAACTCAATGCTGACATGTCACCTCTCCTGGTGCTTAAAATCAGCACTGCCTGGTTTTTAAAAATTCATTTAGTATTTTTTTAAAATGAGAACCTGGTATTCTCAGCCCCTCTCTGGGGGAGATGGGCAGTTTAGAAATATGAAGGATTAATTAATTAATTCTGAAAGGGAAGGAACCAGCCTGTAGAAGCATCTTTATTTAGAATGCTTATGAGCCTTATATGGGCATTCGTAGTAAATAAAAAATAGGGGCAGCAGGAGAAATTGGGGAAAGAATAAGCCATGCAAGTCCCAAAGATGCTTTTCCAAAAGACAATTGGACTTTCTTGGTTTTTTTTCCTTGAAAATGTCCCACTTCTCATCCAAGAAGCTTCTTCGCTTCTGCAAGCAAACTTCTGTTCCAAACTTCAGTTCTTCAAGGAAAAAAACAAACAAGAAAGTCCAGTTACCTTTTGGAAAAGCACCTTTGGGACAACCATGACCTGGATGATGGAGAATCTCCATAGATATTAAGCCATGAAAGTGTCTTCTCATGGTGCTCATGAAGTCCATTTAGAAAGACTCTATGCGTTCTAAACCAGTGGTTGCCAACTGGTGGGCTGCAGCCCACTGGCGGGCCGCGAGAAAATTTTGGTGGGTCACAGAGAAACCTCACCCCCAGAACACCCCCCAAAGCAATTAATCCAGGCTGTGCAGAAACACAAGGATGCATCGCCCACATGGCCCGTGGGAGCCCAACCCGCCCACTCACTCCTTACCCGGCAAACTTGTCTGCTAAGTTGCTATTTTTCCTTTCTCCAACCATCATCTGTTCTGCTGCACCAGGAGATGTAGATTAGCTAGGAAGCAGGAAATGGTTGGATTTCTTGCTTTCTAGCTAGTCTTTAGATCTTCGGCTCTGCTTTTAAGCACAGCCGAACCTGAAGTTTCTATTCAGTGCAGACTCACGGCAAGCAAATTTTATGTGACAGACTAAGCTAGCCGATGGCAGATAGATAGATCAATGAATGAATCTGTGATTCTGTGAGCAACTCAATCTGCCTGCCTGCTTTGCCTGATTTTGGGCAAAAGTTGCTCTTTTTTTAAATAAAAAATCAATATTTATAATATTTACATACAAGCCATGCCCAGACAGTCACATGACCACCAAGTCATACCAATAAATTAGGCCATGCCCACAGAACCAGTTAGTGCTCCCTGGGATTTAAAATTATGAGTTTGGTGGTCCCTGAGGTCCAAAAGGTGGGCAAACCCTGTTCTAAACTTTCAGAAGGTGCCTACCAGCACTAAAACCTTGCCTTTCATAGTCCAAGAAATGATTACACCATTGCTTTAGTTCCAGATTGCTGTTTTCTGCTACAGTACTGAATCTGGGTCCTTCTGCATATAAGACAGATGTTTGAATATTTGAAGGATACCAAAGCTGGACCATCACTAACAATACAGAAAACTCTTATCTGCTCGCTGACATCTTGTGGTCATCCAGATTACCAAGTCCATTATGCTGGTCAGACACAAAGAATCAGGATTACACATTAAATTCCAGTTAAGCTGATTTATTGCTCATGTCTATACTCAAGAATCTAATCAACTGACAGTCAGCACTAAATTGAGTTAAATAAGAGTTAGATAAAATAGATAAGAGTAAATGGAATTCAAGAGGGGTTGGACTTGGAGCATTTGTGGACATGTAACGATTCTAGGCTCTTGACTCTTTCCCCAGGATATGCCGCTTCTCTTACAATGCTTGCCCATATTAACACCAAATTATACTTTTTCATTCTCTGATCTTCCATTCCAGACACAACATAGAGTGCGTCTTCTTAAAATCCAGGTTCTCCCTTTTATGTTAAGGCAACAATATTATGGCAACAGAGCTCAAGGATGGAGAAAGCTGTTTCCCCATTCAACTTTCATCAATTTGTTCAATCTTTTGTGTCCTGATTTTTGTTGTTCACAGTGGTGCCAAGCAACAATGAAATGGCAATGGGACATGCACAATCACAAGCAACCTCATGCCACCTGATGTTCATGATTGAAAGCCAATCTTCAGAGCAAGTGTCCCCAGTTACGATTTTTGGATGTAGCTATGAGTAATGCAAGCAATTCAGCCAGGACAGTGATTGGGCCTGAGTGTCAAAAAAAAGAAATAAACAAAACATCTCTGAGCACATTGCACACAACTCATGATGCTTAACAGAGACAGAATGATGGCTATCCTCTGAAACGAAGGAGGAACATCTGCACAGAATTAGAATATTCCCTCCCCCTTAAGAGAAAGAATATGAAATGCAGGAAAAATCTTTTTTGCCGAATGTCCTAAGCAGACACATCCTTGCTGCAATAAACTTATCATTAGTTTTTTTTTAAAAAAAAAAATCAGATCAGTCCTACAGAAAAACTCATTTAGCACAAGATCTGGCCTTGGTCAGACCCACAAAATGTTTATTTTTTTAAAAAAATAGAAAGGAATAAGATAAAGTTATTTATTTTCACGCCTTTTAATAAAAAGGAGACAAGACACATATAATATGGAAACATCATCAAATATCTGTAATGTATAATCTATTGTGAATGCTAAAATTTTGTAACTGATATACAACAGGCATTCTAGTCAATTGATAGTAACAGATTATTATTACAAAATAATATACATTTTGTCTTCAATGAAAATATTGAAAAGCATAGGAAAGATAACTTTTATATTACTATTTTTAATAACAGTGTTTAATAATGTTAATCTCTTTTAATATTATATCAGCCTGCTCCATCAGATCTTGCTAAGGGGACCTGCTGCTGGCCATGAGCTACATTTGCTGGGTCACAGAAGATGTGCTTCTCTGCTTTGATGCCAGTCTTATAGAATATCCTTCCCCCCCTAAGTATTAGAGATATATTTGAATGGTCTCTAAATAAAATCCATCAATTTGTTGACTAGCTGTGCTCCAAGGATGATAAAAAAAAATCCTCTTAAATTACTTTTGAGATGCAAACATGTGGAGAATGTTACCAAACTACCGAGGCAACTTCACAAAATGCAGAAGAGTTCATTATAGTTTTGGAAGAACCTGATATTAACTTTAACTATTATGGCTTAAATATAAACCTCACAACACAACTGAAAGAAGAGTGTTGAGAAAAAAGACAAATTTGGGACTTTTTCCTTAAAAATATTAACAAGGCTGAGGATTTCATGATAAAAAGGCCTATAATGCTTTGATAAAACTTCCAAGAGAAGAAAAAGATTTTACTCCATGAAGATAAGTTAGAAGGAGTGACTTAAACTTTATGAGTTAACTGGAATTAGGATGGATTTTTCTTTGTTTGATATGTGTAACTAAAAGAAAGGTTTAATTCAAAATTTGAAAATTACACACACACACACACACAGAGTCAATGGATGCCCTAATTAAACCATGAGCCTCGAGCCAAGTTTCAAAAGAAATCCAGTTATTTATTAGGAGCAATATGTCATGTCGGCACATACCCAAATATTCAGCTCCGCCTCATGTAATTTATGGCTCACCTATGACCCTGTTTCCCTTTCCTCCAAAGTGTGTCATAAATCACATTCTCCAACAGAGCACTTTCGAGGGCTATAGAGATCACACCTCTCCGGTTGGTCCCGGCAGCCTGGGATACAGCCTTGAAGAAGGTATGCAGTGGAATGTGCTTCTGGTTGTGGCTGCCATGCCCTCCTGCCTATGGCAACTCGAGAGCACTGGCAGGAATGCTTTACGAGTTCACACAGACACACACAGACACACACACACACAAATGATGTACCAGTTTAAAGAAAAGTGTGTTTTAAATATGTGTTGTTTATAAAGAAAAAGAAAAAAAAAGAAAAAAATTATTCAATTTGGAGGGAGGGATCTAAATGTAATATTGAAGTTTAAAGCTTGTATGGTAAGAAGTCAAAGAAAAAGATGCATTAGAAAGTTTTGACTTTAAAAAAGTGTTTTAAAAAAAGTTTAGCGCTTTAAAAAAGGGTGAAAAAAGAGGGGAGGTTTCTTCAGTAAGGTCAAAGAATTTGAAAGAATACAACGAACCTTGTTAATAAAAATGGTGACCGTTCACAAAGGTTATTAAGTAAAATAGAAATGCATACTATTTCCATAGCAAGGAAGATAAAAGCAGGAATGGTTAAATTGTTTATTTTATTTAAAAAGTAAATATATTATCATTTGGATATCACTTCTGGATTTTGTGCTTCTAATGAAAAAAAATGAAACTGACTTTGGTTTTGTTGATCATAAAAATTTGTTGTTATCGAAATGATTAGTTATATATTAATGTGTAAAAGCAAAACGTTGAGATTAGAAAGCTTTTATCTTATTCTGTGCTAAGAGTCGGCACAATGCCTTGTTTTGTCTTTCCTTTTTCCCTTGCATCTCATACCCTCTTTTCCCCACTCCTTTTCCTCCCCTTAATTTTCTGGTTTTATCATTTTTCTTTGTATTTTATATAATAAAAAAAATTGTGACCAGAATATCCTACTTCCCAAAATTTGATTGATTTTGATATTACAAAAGGCCTTCAAAGACCTGGTTATGTGACCAGGCGTGAAACTCTCAAGGATTCAAAGACTTTCAGAGCTGTTCAGAAGATTTATTGCTCAAGATTATACATGGAATCCAATCAACTAAAGTTTACTACTAAATTGGCACCAGAAAAGGTTCAACAGAATTCAAGAGTGGCTGGACTTGGACCATTTATGGAACATAATGATTCTAAGCTTATGACACACTTAACTCTGCCTCCCAGCTCCTCCTGCTCAATTCTTGGATTATGGAAGTAAGAGCTCTGGGCTCATAAAAGAATACATTCTCTGGTGATTTTAAGGATACTCCAGTAACCCCTTCCTTGCTATAGAAACTGGCTCCTATAAACAACCATCATAGAATCATAGGGCTGGAAGGGATCTCAGAGGGCATCTAGTTCAACCCCCTGCTCAAGATAGGAGATCTGATACCATCTCGGAAAAATGGCTGTCTATCTTCTTCAAAATCTCCAGTGATAGAGCCATTCTCACTGTTAGGAATATTTTCCTTAATTCTAGGTTGGATCTCTCTTTAATGATCTTAATGATTTACAAGCAATTCTGTTAACCAACAGCTCCTGATAGAACAACCTATCCTTTTCAGAATTATTCTCTTCAAAATTCCATTTTTAACTTGAACCCCCTTTTTCTTTTTAAAAATCTCCCTTTCAGGGTATTGTAAAAGGCCCCATGTCCTGTTTTTTAAACTCTTTTGTCTTGAGAAATCGTTTAATTTGTTTCTCAGCGGTGCTAAACAAGGAAGGATAATGTGTGATACTCCAGATATCCCTGATCTGTCCGTCATCAAACATTAAGACTTCTGTCACTTAACGCAGAAGACATTGCATCAAAATGGATTTCTCGAGACTTCAATTGAGAAAAAAATTGCAAACCAACAAGACAATATGGTTGATTTATTTTCTGTGACACAGTCTTCCACCGACTCTTCCCAACTTGAACAGCCTAATGTCTTTCCTTGGGAATGAATCAAAGGGAAACCAAAGAGACAGTCTGGTCTAGTGATTAAAGGAACCAGGCTAAACATTGGGAGACCAAGAGTTTTAATCTCTCTTTAGCTATGAAAGCTGGTTCACCAGGAGAAAATGAGTTCTAGTCCTGCCTTAAGCCATGAAAGTCAGTTGGGTGACTTTGGGCCAAGCTCTCTCTCTCAGCTCAAACTACCTCACAGGTGGTTGTGAGGAAAATAGGAGGAGAAAGGGGTGGTGGATATGTTCGCCATCTTGAGTTACTTCTTGAAATAATAAAGGTGCGATACAAATAAATAAATAACTATGCCCCACAGTAGGAGGAAACATGATTGATTAAACCAGCAGTGAGAAAGTAACTCAGAATGTGCAAAATTATGTGTGTGAACAGAGAATATTCTGTATAAAAACAGCTGGTTGTGGTAATCTCTACCTAAGTCTAAAGATGTGTACTTCAGGTTACATATACAGCTAGCCCTCAACTTATGATTGTTTGCTCTACTATTAGCAGCTTCAGGCCTGGATAGGATGTGGATGGGAGACCATTAGGAGTTTCTTGGAAGAAATTATCCAGGGATGCTGGGGGCAAAAACACCCTAAAAAAAACAGTATAGTTGGCAGGGAATCCTGGGAGTTGAAATCCACCCATTTTATAATGACCAAGGTTGAAACACTGGCCTAAACAATAACGAATTCAGTAATGGCTTTGTATGAATATTCATTATGACCTCATGCCAGAAAACCATGACTTCCAGTCTCTCTTTCATTTGGACTTGTTTCTTAGTCAATATTTGACATGTAGGTCAAGGGATATCTGGATGATCACAGTTTGATGTTCAATATCAAGTGTAAGTTCCTCAGGTATCTTTTGAGCTGGATAAACAGAGCATATTCAGATATTTTTTTCTATAGTTTCAATAGCCTTCCCTCCTTTGGGAAGGGAAACTACTTTAATGGGTTGCAATAAAGTCTTCAGGTCCATATGCCTAGATAGGTTTCAACATTGTCCTCCATTATGGTTCATGATGAAGTTGCGTGCAGCTGTTAACTGAAAGGCAGACTCAGTGTGCATTGAACATAAGTACGGCATAGACCCCATGTATGTACTTCTTCTAATGAATATGAGCAGGGGGTTAGCACTGCCTCTATTCTCACATCTGTTCTGCATTCAAGAAATACAGGTAGTCCTCGACTTATCACCACAATTGAGCCCAACATTTCTGTTGCTAAGAGAGACACTCATTAAGTGAGTTTTGCCCCATTTTACAACCTTTCTTGCCATATTTGTTAAGTGAATCGCTGCAGTTGTTAAGTTAGTAACACGATTGTTAACTGAATCTGGCTTGCCCCTTTGACTTTGCTTGTCAGAAGGTCACAAAAGGAGATCACATGATCCCAGGACACTGCAACCATCATAAGTACATGTCAATTGCCAAGCATCTGAATTTTGATCACGTGACCACGAGGAATCTGCAGTGGTCCTAAGGGTAAAAACAGTTGTAAGTCCCTTTTTCAGTGCCATTCTAACTTTGAACTGTCACTAAATGAACTGTTGTAAGTTGAGGACTACCTGTACCAGTATAGGACTAATGACTGGGAAAGGAAAGGGTGTAGAAGGTGGGCAGACATGGAAGAGAAGACTTACTGTGAATTCCCCAGTGACGGCATCAAAGCCAACATGGATTGTGTGCTCGAAGTCTGAAGGGAGAGAAATTTCAGGACGTTCCTTTTCTTTCTTCTTATTGGCTAGGGGCAAAAGGTTAACAGCCATTTATTTTCCTGTGTAGTCATTTGTTCATCGATTTTCCTGTCTGGTTTATTCAAAGCAAGAAATAGAAGGCAGGAAGAATAAAATAAAATTGGATTCAAAAGGGTCCTTGGCAATTTAACCTAAGGAACTTTATGCATTTATCAGATTTCTGCTTTGCTGATTAACTGAATGGAAATACCAATAATAAAGGAGAATATTTGTAACTTAGGCTTGAAATTAGGGGTCCTTGGTGCTCTCTGAGCTTGATTGTTTTCTTGCAAACATTTCATAATTCAAACTAGGTAGCATTATCAGTGCTAGAAGGGAGTGGGTATAGAGAAGAAGAAAGATGAGGAGGAGGAGGAGGAGGGGAGGAGGGGGAAGACGACGACTGAGGACTGATGCACTTTTAAGGAACTTGATGTTCTCTGAACTTGGTTGTTTTCTTGCAAATGTTTCATTAACCATAACAAGGTAACATCATCAATGCTAGAAGGGAATGAGGTTTACTCTCCCTTGTAGCACTTATGATGTTACCTAGTTTAGGTAATGAAACATCTGCAAGAAAATAACCAAGCTCAGAGAACATCAAGGACCCCTGAATGGAAATACCACCCTAGCAGCATCATCTTTTCCCAGACGTTCAGTAGCCTGGATCACACTTGACATTAAACCATAGTTTGCTCATGATCCTGATATGGAAACCATCAATTATGGCATTGTGCGTGAACCCAGGTATTCAAAGTTTATGCATAAAATCTTGGCTTAATCCCAGGTGACTGGAGCTGTCTATACAAGAGATTTAGTTCCTTTTTACGAGCCCCATGTTCTATGCAGGAGCATCCACAGGGAAATCAAAATAGCACTTAAATATGGTGATAGAAATTATGTTTTGGAGTAATTATGGAGATACACATGAAGAAATATATGACCATATGAAAAAAATAAGGTTTATTTTAAAAAATCTCAGAAGAAACTGGCTATTATTTTTCTTTATAGATATGCCAAGGTCCCATAAAGGTTGAGATGCCAGCAAGGAAAATCAGCATAGATCAATTATAAAGTCTCATCTTAACAGGGCTGCATAAGTAATGTCTTCATTGACAAATGTATTTAACCCAAGAATTAAAGATGGATTGGAAAGTCTATATTTAACCTCTCTGTCTAAGGAATAACAACTTCTTTATTTTTTTAGTCAACATCCCACATCCTGCACTTAAGAGGAAAACATAGCAAGATCAGAATGCTTAAACACAAAGATGTCATTCAATCAAACGGCCTACCAGACAGAAAGATATATTATTTTGGTGTCCATATGACATGTACCTCATCCTGGAGTTCAAAATAAGTAACTGAAAAGTGCTGATGCTCCAACTGATGCACTTTTAAGGAACTTTCCAAATGCCCAGAATGTGGATGCACATCCTCTGCTAAGCTGTGACATGGGGGAGGAGGAAGGAGGAGGAAGATGAGGAGAAGGAGGAGAAGCCTACATTCATAGTTTAACACTGGAAGGAGCAGATGATTGAGGGGCCCAGCTCCAGAAAACCTCATGTCAATCTAAATAGATAATTTTGGCATGAGCTGACAGTCAAATTAAATTTCTTGATTCATAAGCAATTCACTCAGTTATATAGTTTGAGCATACTACCTTGTAGTTTGTCACCATTGGTTCATAGCCCAGAGGGGGTCTCAACCTATGAAACTGTGGCTTATTCCATAAAGGCTGGTCCAGCAAACAATAGCTAGGTATGACTTATGAAACTGTTTGCTATAAATCAGACCTGTGGCCCCAGGGCCCCATGTGGCCATTTGCCTGCCCTTGTCTGACCTGCTTGAGGTCAATTGGAAAAGTCCCAGTTTTGGTGGCCCCTGAGGAAAAATAATTGCCCATCCCTGATCCTAATGGTTTGCTATATACTAAATGCTATTTATTTTATATTCAAAGCAATTAAATAAACAGAGCTTAGAGTATTTTTTTCTGAATCTAGCCTAGTCTAGTTGGGGGGGAGTCAAAAAATGAAGATGGCCATTGCACCTACAGAATCAAACCCCTGTCCCTTTTAACATGCACAGCACAGGTAAAAATCCCTGTCTCTTTTAACACATGAGTGGCACAGGTAGAAACGAGGCACAGTTCCAAAGACATGGTGGCATCTTGACTGTTTTGCTCTCCCTGGACCACCCTGCAGAAAAACAAGCCTGAGGAAAGAAGAGGCCAGGAATCTTTTGCTAGGCCGATACGTTACTTTTATCTCCTCCTGGGAAGATGGAGCGCAGGCGAGCTTTCCGGTTCTTCTCTTCGGGCGCCATGGGAAGCGGTTTGGAACTGTGGTTCAGGGCTGAAGAATCGCGATTGTTACTGTTCATTCTCAAAGGAGGCGCAGGAGGTTTTTCTTCAGTATCCAGGCTTTCAGACATCTTCAGCAATTCTCACAGCTTCCTAGCAAGCAAAGAAAGAGAGGAAGAGAGAAGAGAGAAGTGAAGGCGGGGTGGTTAGGAAAAACAGGAAAGCTGGAACAAACCAGAGATGTTAAAGCCAACTAGTTATATTTAGTGAAAATAAGAACTAGGGGTGACATGATAGAAGTCTTCCAATATTTGAGGGGCTGCCATAAAGAAGAGGGGGGGTCTACCTATTTCTCAAAGCACCAGAAGGCAGGGCAAGAAGCAATGGATGGAGACTAATCAAGGAGAGAAGCAACCCAGAACTAAGGAGAAATTTCCTGACAGTGAGAACAATTAACCAGTAAAACGGTTTGCCTACAGAAGTTGTGGATGCTCCCTCACTAGAGTCTTTTAAAAAGAGATTGGACAGTCATTTGTCTGTAATGGTATAGGGTCTCCTGCTTGAGCAGAGGTCTGGACTAGAAGACCTCCAAGGTCCCTTCCAGCTCTGTTATTTTGATATCCTGTGATGTCCTTCAGATAGGTTTGAGGTTGTGCTGCTAACAATCCAACCATTGTAATAGTTATCACAAGCTCATCTTGGGCTACAAATAGCTTAAAGCAAGGGATAGTTCTAAGGTACCATAAAGTTTATTTATTTATTTATTTATTTATTTATTTATTTATTAACATATTTATATACCGCCCTTCTCCCAAAGGACTCAGGGCGGTGTACAGCCAACCATAAAACATTCTACAATTATAAAAGTTAAAAGAAGATTAAATATCCTAAGGCTGCCTTTAAGATTGTACCCTCCCCCAATAAATTAATAAAAACCCAAATATTAAAATCCCAATTTAAAACTCAAAATACTAAAATTGCTCTAAAACTCCCACTTCAGTCCAGGCCGGCTTGCTCAAAGAGCCAGCTTTTCAATGCACATCTGAATGCTCTCAGGTCGGTGTTGTTACGTAGCTCAGGAGGCAGACCATTCCAGAGGGTGGGAGTCCTCACAGAGAAGGCCCTATCTCTAGGAATTGCCAGACGGCATATGGAAGCCGTCGGCACCCGAAGAAGGCCCTCTCTGTGGGAACGCACAGGTCGGTGGGAGACTACCGGCAGAATACGGTCCTGCAGATAGCCTGGTCCAATGCCATGGATCGCTTTAAAGGTCAAAACCAGAACGTTAAAGCGAACCCGGAAAGCCACCAGCAACCAATGCAGCTCGCGCAGTAGAGGCGTCACATGGGAGTTTCGTGATGCCCCCATAACCACCCATGCGGCCACATTTTGTACCAGTTGAAGCCTCCGGGTGCTCCCCGCAGGGAGCCCCATGTAGAGAGCGTTACAATAGTCCAATCAGGAGGTGACCAGGGCATGAGTGACCGTGCATAAGGCATCCTGATCCAGAAAGGGCCGCAACTGGCGAATCAGGCGAACCTGATAAAAAGCCCCCCTGGAGACGGCTGTAATATATTCTTCTAAAGACAGCCGTGCATCCAGGAGGACACCCAGATTGCGAGCCCTCTCTGTGGGGGCTAAGATCTCTCCCCCAATAGCCAGCGACAGAGTCAGCCGACTATATCGGGGCGCCAGAAATCACAGCCACTCAGTCTTGGAAGGGTTGAGCTGGAGCCTGTTCCCACCCATCCAAATCCGCACGGCCTCCAGGCACCGGGACATAGCCTCCACAGCATCGTTGGGATGGTTTGGGGTGGAGATGTAAAGCTGAGTATCATCAGCATACAGATGACACTGCACCCCAAGACCACGGATGATCTTCCCCAGTGGCTTCACATAAATGTTGAACAAAAGAGGGGAGAGGACCGACCCCTGAGGCACCCCAACAAAAGTTGGGTCCAGCTGCCATCTTAATTTCCCAAACTGCCCCACAATAGCATGGGGGTACTGTAGGAAATTCAACTGCTTGGCATTAGTCAGAGAACATCTCACAGAAGCTGGATCTTCAGAGTATTTTCCCTGGTTGAGGAAAAGGTTAGGTCACTACATAACAACCTTGCTGGATTCTATTCTCAGTCTTTTTTCCTCCACAACATAAAGTTTCTACTTCCTTCCAATGTGCCACTGACCCAGATATCACAACTGCTGGCTTGCAGTGAAACCCTTTCACAAATATGTTAAATGAATCTCAACTACATTTTAATTAAACCAAGGGCTGCAATAATTTGAAAGTCTGGAGCTAATCAACCAACAGGTGAATAAAGTGACAAGTGAGTTTATTGAAGCAAAGTGCCCAAATCAAGACTAGTAGTAAGACCTGGTCACTTTTATTCATGCAATTCTTTGATGATGAATTAATACAGGTGTAGGCATGCAACTCCACAACTCCATTCAGACCTTTTTGCAACTTGGAGAAATGTTTCAAATGAATGTTGATTCCCTCCTCCCCATATGGTGTACAACAAAACAGATCTGAATGAACAAAGAAGTCACCTAAACCAAGAAAGGTGGGAGATGAGGATTCAAGGAGCAGCAGTTATGAGTAAGCAATGTGCTTGTCTCCTTAACAAATCTCAGATTCACATATGGAGTAAATAGCAAGCTTTTTATCTGGAGGAGAATCTGGGTAATTAAAGAGAAGACCTCCCTCCACAAGGAGGAATGTCAGCCTCCATAAAGTTTTCATGACATCTTTTGCTGCTTGATTCTTGTCGGCTGCCATAGAACTGGGGGGAGGGGTAATTTGGTATTTGGGGGGGAGGTTTGCTGGAGTGTGAAGATGTTTCTGTGTGAACTAAAAAGGAGGGGATGTTTTCCTGCTTAGTGTGCAACTGCCTAGACTTATCTATACTAGGCCAAGGTCAACCGTCTTGGCATACCAGATGAGTGAGAAACCACCTGAAAATGTACCCCACATTATACACACCTCAGATTGGATGACCAGTCCGGACTCCTGGGGGAGAGGACTTGGGATAACTTTCAATATGTAATTTCCATGCCTATTTGCCTCAGATCTTGCTTTTGTTTTGATGCTATCACTTCAAATCCAGTAAAAGTACTTTTCTCTATTTTAATGGAGTCTAAGGATTTCTTTCTTGGATTTTGAATGGAGGCACAGCTGACAAGCAACTTTTAGGGATGCTGTCTGATAAGTTGAAGGGTTAAATTAATGTGGCTACCAAGCATAACTCTGGAAGGGAAATACTTTGGATGAGGCTTGCTAATGATGTTCCTGATGTTGTGGATTGTAGGTAGATCAGATGGAAGCACAACCATTTGACTAGTTTGTGATATTTGCCACTATTCATTTTGGAGAACTGCTACGCAGAAAAATCATGCCTTTATTAGATGACCACATATTAAGACATGGATTGGGGCAACCATTTTCCCTCAGATGCTTCTGAATTTCAATTCTCTGCATTCTTTTACCATTCTTCAAGCAAAATGGGCCATACCTTTTAAAAACCTACTTCAAGACTTCCAGATTATGTGGGTCTCCTTGCAGGGACTGGTAATATATTTCAATGGTCCCAATCTGGGCTGATGAGCACTCCTGAAATGCTAAGATCAACCTATTGGTGCTTTCTCAAAATTGCTGCTTGGTTAGGTGAAGTCAGATAAAATAGAGCTGTGCTCCAGGAAGTAAACTGAAGGGAGCATTTCCTACCAGCCTCTAATCTATTCAGATGTTGTTGGGCAGATGGGTATGTCTCCAAACAAAGATATAGATCAGGGGTGTCCAACTTCAGCAACTTTAAGACCTGTGGACTTCAATTCTTTTTTACTCTTCAATATCTTCATAAACGACTTGGATGAGGGAATAGGGGAACTCATCAAATTTGCAGATGACAATGGCAGGAAGAGCAAACACCCCTAAAGATAAAGCTCAGGATCCAAAATGATCTTGACAAACTTGAACAATGGGCCCTATCCAACATAATAATAATAATAAAAATAATAATTATTATTATTATAATTATTATTATTATTTATATACCGCTCCTCTCCCAAAGGACTCGGAGCGGTGCACATCCGTACAGATTAAAACAATAAATATGTGGAACAATAAAACTAAATTAAACCCAATCCTGGCTGTAAACAAATTTAAAACCATACTCTAAAACCCTAAAATTTAATAAAAACAAAACACCCCAAAACTAAAATCAGCCCAAGCCGGCCTGGTCAAAAAGCCAGGTTTTCAAAGCACGCCTATAGGTCCCCAGGTCCGTGGCTGTCCGTAACTCCGGGGGCAACCCATTCCAGAGGGCAAACGCCCCCACAGAGAAGGCCCTATTCCTCGGGGTCGCCAGCCGGCACATAGATGCCGACGGGACCCGCAGGAGACCCTCCCTGTGGGAGCGCACCAGACGGTGGGAGGAAAATGGCAGAATGCGGTCTTGTAAATATCCTGGTCCGATGCCATGGAGCGCTTTAAAAGTTAACACCAAAATTTTAAAATGCACCCGAGAGGCTACTGGCAACCAATGCAGCTCGCGCAGGAGGGGCGTCACATGCGCAAATCTTGACGCCCCCATAACCACCATGAAATTCATTGAAAATGAATTTCAATGTGGAGAAAAACAAAGTTTTACATTTAGACAGGAAAAATCAAAGGTATAAATACAGATTAGGTGAGACCTAGCTCAAAAACAGTAGCTGTGAGAGGGACCTTGGAATCATAGTGGATGATCACTTGAATATGAGCCAGCAGTGTGCAGCAACAGCCAAAAAGGCTAATACAATCTTGGGTTGTATAAAAAGAAGCATAGAATCAAGATCACGTGAAGTATTAGTAACACATTATAAAATCCATTTTGATGACCATACTACAAATTTGATCACCATACTACAAAAAAGATGATGAGACCTTGGAAAAAGTTCAGAGAAGAGCAACTAAGATGATCAAAGGCCTGGAGACTAATACATATGAAGAACGGCTGCAGGATTTCGGTTTGGCTAGTCTAAAGAAAAGAAGAATTAAGGGCAATATGATAGCAGTATTCCAGCATTTCAGGGGCTGCCACAAAGAAGAGGGGGTCAAATTATTCTCCAAAGCACCAGAGGGCAGGACAAGAAACAGTGATTGGAAAATAATCAAAGAGAGAAGCAACCTCGAATCAAGGAGAAACTTCCTAACAGTGAGGACAATTAACCAGTGGAACAGCTGGCCTCCAGAAATCTGGAGGAAGGAAGGAAGGAAGGAAGGAAGGAAGGAAGGAAGGAAGGAAGGAAGGAAGGAAGGAAGGAAGGAAGGAAAGAAGGAAGGAAGGAAGGAAGGAAGGAAGGAAGGAAGGAAGGAAGGAAGGAAGGAAGGAAGGAAGGAAGGAAGGAAGGAAGGAAGGAAACTCTGCCTGCTTGTCTATTTGCCTATCATCTGTCTCTTTTGGTACAGCAACCAAACAGGACAGGTACAGATTCCAACAGATAGTTAGAACTACAGAAAGAGCAATTGCAACCAGCCTGTCTTCTACTGAGGACCTCTATACTGCATGGATCAGAAAGAGGGCTGAGAAAATATCTACAGATCCCTCACATCTTCATAAACTGTTTCAACTCCTCCCCTCAGGATGCCACTATAGGGCATTGCATGCCAAAATAAGTAGACACAAAAACAGTTTTTCCTCCATGCCATTACTCTGCTGAACTTTTAATTCCACAGTACTGTCTTATATCTAAAAATATTTACCTATGTAGTGTAGCTGTATTACCACTGACCTCATTTTTTTCTACTATCTTTTCCTATTGTTATCTTATGATTATTTTACTCTGTTGTTTATATGTACCCTGAGAGCTTATGCACAGGAGACAAATTCCTTGTGTGTCCAATCACACTTGGCCAATAAAATATTCTATTCTATCCTAAATAAAACCCAGCCTGCCCCTCAGCCTGAGGACATCAAAAGAAGCTCTGCAATCTCTTTGAAATTGACAGGTATGGGCAGACAAACTCAGGGGCAAAGGGACCTCAACTCCAGTGTGCACCTGATGTGACTAAGATCCATGACACAATTTGTATCATTTGTGCCATGATATCACAATGCATGGCATGGAATTGTGGCTTGAACTGGAAGTCTCTCTTTGCTTAAGGGAGCTGCCAGGAGCTTTAAAAATAAACCAAATGTTGAGGACGGCAGTTTTTTCCCCTTGGCTTGAAAGCAATTGTATGTTCTCCAGCGCAGATCACGTTCCTGCCTGCAAATCCTGGCCCATCAAGGGAATAAGGACGGACTTTTGATGATGCAATCAAATGTTTGGCTGGCTGGCAACGAAATGCTTTAGCAGCTTCCAGGGAGCAAAGCAAAGATATGGGTTACTCACACGCCATCCATTTGTAAACAAAAGTCAGTTTGCTAAACTATCCCTCCCAGGAGACTTTCGTAATAGAAGCCTTTACAAAGACTTCTATTAATGGGTCTTGACCCAAATAGCTGATGGTGTCATTGTTTCCTAGAGCCTGAATTCAGCACTAGATTTTTATTTGAGATCTCAGCTGTGTTTCAGGCACACAATATGACACAAAGCAGCATTCTTTGCTACTAAACGCAGGCTGAAAGATCTATGATCATATCATCACAATATATTGATGGGGAGAAAACCAGCAAGAAAGCTGTGAGCTAATGCATATGGGTTACTCCACCAAGCTACACCAGGCTAAAATGAGGTAGTTTGCTGATAGTGCGTGAAGATGAGCAACACAATAATACATTAGTTTGAGGAGCACATACTATATAAAATGGCATTTCTGTTTTGTTGGTGCAAATTTTTCATTTAATTTTTAATTTTATTCAACAAACAAAAGTTATAAATTCAAAAAAATAAAAACAACAAAATCAAAATGTGACAGGGACAATAGGCAATTTAGAGTTAAGTCACCCTGCAATAAAAGCTAAAGTGAATATTCATTGTTAGGAGAAAGAATGTTAGATGATATAGGGGTGACTGGAAAGCACAAATAGTCCTCAACTTAAAACTGCTTAGTGATTCTAAGCACAGATAGTCCTCAACTTAAAACTGGCTCCCTGCTATGCGGCAGCAGCCCTGCTTGAGCTCCTTGAGGTCATAGCTGGCGTGGCGGTTGGGACCCCCAGGCTTATGATCATGGGGGATTTCAACCTGCCATCTGCTGGCGGTACCTCGGGGATTGCTCAAGAGTTCATGGCTTCCATGATGGCCATGGGCCTGACCCAGTTAATTCGGGACTCTACTCACGTGGGAGGTCATACCTTGGATCTGGTTTTCGTCTCTGATCAGTGGCAGAGTGATCTGGGTATGGGGGATATAGTCGTAGAACCCCTGTCATGGTCGGATCACTCGCTCCTGAAGCTCGACTTCCGTTCCGCACCCCCTGACCGCAGGGAGGCGGGACCATTAAAATGGTACCGCCCCAGGCGCCTGATGGATCCTGATAGGTTCCTGAGGGAGCTTGGGCCATTTCCCGAAGCTCACACACACGACTCGGTTGAGGGCTTGGTCGCCACCTGGGATAGGGTGGCTGCTGGGGCCCTCGACCGAGTCGTGCCCTTGCGGCCTCTGACCCGGTGCCGATCCCAAGTGGCTCCCTGGTTCTCTGAGGAGCTAAGGGAGATGAAGCGCCGGAAAAGACGCCTAGAGAGCAGTTGGAGGGCCAGCCGTTCTGGGTCCGACCGAACACTATTACGATCTTATATTAAGACGTATTTAGTGGCGATAAGGATGGCGAGGAGATCTTACCTCTCCACCCTTATTGCATCCACGGAAAACCGCCCAGCTGCCCTGTTTAGGGTGACCCGCTCCCTACTGGAGGTGGGAACGCGGGAGGACCCCTTGCAGGGACGGGCTGAGGAGTTTTCTAGGTTTCTGCAGGACAAAATCGCTCAGATCCGGGACGAGCTGGACTCCGACTGGGCATCTCCGGGTGGGGGGGCGGGGGTGGATATCGGTGCGGTCAATTGGGTTGAGTTCGATCCTGTTACTGTGGAGGACGTGGACAGGATACTGGGGGGACTGAATGCCACCACCTGTTTGCTGGACCCGTGCCCCTCCTGGCTGGTCTTGGCCACTCGGGAGGTGACACGAGGCTGGTTCCAGGGTATTATAAATGCTTCCTTGAGAGAGGGGCTGTTACCTGCCGCCTTGAAAGAGGCGGTGGTGCGGCCCCTCCTCAAGAAACCGTCCCTGGACCCAGCATTGTTATCTAACTATCGTCCTGTCTCCAACCTTCGCTTTGTTGCGAAGGTTGTCGAGAGTGTGGTGGCACGTCAGTTCCCGCAGTACCTGGATGAAGCGAGTTATCTTGACCCCCTCCAATCAGGCTTCAGGCCCGGGCACAGCACGGAGACGGCATTGGTCGCGTTGGTGGATGACCTCTGGAGGGCCCGGGACAGGGGTTGTTCCTCTGTCCTGGTCCTGTTAGATCTCTCAGCGGCTTTTGATACTGTCGACC
This sequence comes from Bungarus multicinctus, assembly GCA_023653725.1. Taxonomy (NCBI): domain Eukaryota; kingdom Metazoa; phylum Chordata; class Lepidosauria; order Squamata; family Elapidae; genus Bungarus; species Bungarus multicinctus. The sequence continues at coordinate 5,950,814 of CM042841.1, forward strand.
ACAGTATCCTATTGCAGCGGTTGGAGGGGTTGGGGGTGGGGGAAAACCGTGTTGCGGTGGTTCACCTCCTTCCTCTCCGACCGCTCGCAATTTGTGTTGACGGGGGGGCAGAGATCGGCCCCGAGGCCCCTACAATGTGGGGTTCCTCAGGGGTCGGTGCTCTCGCCCCTGCTGTTCAACATTTATGTAAAGCCGCTGGGTGAGGTCATCCGTGGCTTCGGGGTGGAGTTCCATCAGTACGCTGACGACACTCAGCTGTACATCTCCACCCCGGGCCACCCCAACGAAGCCGTCGAAGTGATGTCCCGATGCCTGGAGGCCGTGCGGAGTTGGATGGGTCGTAACAGGCTTCGTCTCAACCCGACCAAAACCGAGTGGCTGTGGTTTCCTGCGCCCAGATACAGCCAGCTGGTTCCTTCGCTGGCCGTGGGGGAGAGGTCTTGACCCCCGTGGAAAGGGCGCGTAACTTGGGTGTCCTCCTGGACGTACGGCTGTCTTTAGAAGAACACATTGCAGCCGTCGCCAGGGGGGCTTTTTATCAGATTCGTCTGATTTACCAGTTGCGGCCCTTTCTGGATCTGGGCGCACTTCGCACAGTCACTTCCGCCCTCGTCATCTCCCGCCTGGATTATTGCAATGCTCTCTACATGGGGCTCCCCTTGAAGAGTCTCCGGAGGCTGCAGTTAGTCCAGAATGCAGCCGCGCGGGTGATTGTGGGTGCTCCTCGGAGCTCCCACGTTACACCACTTCTCCGCAGGCTGCACTGGCTTCCTGTGGCCTTCCGGATTCGATTCAAGGTGGTACTGACAGTATTTAAAGTGCTCCATGGCTCGGGACCTGGGTACTTACGGGACCGCCTGCTGCCATCATCAACCTCCCGCCGCCCAGTACGCTCCCACAGGGTTGCCCTCCTTGGGGTACCGCCGCCTGGCCGTTGTCGATTGACGGCCCCGAGGGTTCGGGCTTTCTCTGTGGGAGCCCCCTCCCTATGGAATGATCTCCCCCCGGAGATATGGGCTATGACGGATATTCTGACCTTCCGGCGCGCAGTGAAAACCCTATTTTTTAAACAGGCTGGCCTGGCCCAGTAACTGTATTTTGGTTTTAACTTAATTTTAATTGGGGTTTTATTAGCTTTTAACTTTTAACTGAATTCTTGGGATAGACAGCCGGATCAATTTGGTTTAATTTATTTTAATTGTATTTATTGGGTATTTATTGTATGTTTTTAGTAGGCTGTACACCGCCCCGAGTCCCTTTTTGGAAGAGGGAGCGGTATAAAAGTTTAATTAAATAAATAAATAAATTGTTCAAAGTTATAATGGCACTGAAAAAAATGACATTACCATTTTTTACACTTACAACTGCCACAGCATCCCTATGATCATGTGATCAAAATTCAGTTACTTGGCAATTGACTCATATTTATGGCAATGATTCACTTAACAATTCTGGAAAGAAAGGTAATAAAATGCGGTAAAACTTTCTTAACAATCGTCTTGCTAGCAACAGAAATTTTAGCTCAATTCTGGTCATATATTGAAGGCAACCTTTCCAGCCATCTTCCAAAAAGCAAAGTCTATGGGGGGAGCTACATTCACTTAATGACCATATGATTCACTTAACAACTGGAGTGATTCACTTATATTGTAACATTGGGTATGATTCCATTAATAACTGCTTTGCTTGGCAACAGAAATTCTAGTCTCAATTGTAACTGTAAGTTGAAGACTACTTGTAATTTAGATTTACTTGTGGGCCAATATATATCCAGTCTTGCTCTTACAACTAGCTGAAATTACTACAGCCACATCTTTTCTACATGCAATTCTGTGCAATACAATCAGAACAGAATAACCAAATTAGAAGGCTCTTTTAGTTCAACCCCTTACTGAAGAAGGATGAATGGCTGTCTCTTTTTAAAAGCCTCTCGTGATAGAGCACCCACAATTATTGAAGGTTTCAACTGGTTAATTATTCTCATTGTCAGGAAATTTCTCCTTAGTTCTAGATTGCTTCTCTCCTTGATAAATTTCCATCTATTGTTTCTTGTCCTGCTTTCTGGTGCTTTGAAAACAGGCTGACCCCCTCTTCTTTGTGGTAGCCCCTCAGATATTGGAAGACTGCTATCATGTCTCCCCTTGCTCTTCTCTGTATTAGACTAAACATACCCAATTCCTGCAACCATTCTTCATAAGTTTTAGCCTTCAGCCCCCTAATCAATCCTACATCTCAGAATTTTGATAAAACATCATGCTCAAATTCTAGACTGTAAAATTTCAGGTGCTCCCTAAATAGCAGCAAAGAATTAGCCTTCTACATAATATTCTGCCTCTAGCCATCATCTGGAATTTTGCCGTTCAAAGCTGCTAGATCAAGTGAAAATCCACCCCAAATAAATTTGGCACTCCTATTACCTTAAGATATATTTAGCAAGGCAGTAAAATCTTCAATGCTTAATCTTTCCCGATTTACTCAGTCAGATGTTTGTCACATTAACAATTCACTGAAGCTTGGTTTGGAGTCAGACTATTGTTTTTCCTGACAGCCACATATCTAAGCATGCAAAGTCTACACCACACCCATGACAACAGCCTGAAAGGCAGAAATGGTTTACTAATCATAAGAGCTAAAATCAAATGTAGAATATGACAGCTGTTCCCTCTGCAGCTAGAACAGCACCCCTACCTAGATCATAAGAAATACAGTAAGTAGCACCAAGTTTAAACAGGAAGAAATATTGGCAAGAAAACAAAGGCAATTGGATGAGACGTGAAACATCAACAAAATCTGCTTGCTTCTTGAAAAAGCACCTCTGGGACACCATGACCTGGATGACTGAGAAACTCTATACACTAATAAAAATGTATTGGTTGGCCCATCTTTTAAAATTTGCTATGTATTTCTTCATAGAACCTAAAATAATAGGGTTGGAAGGGACCTTAAAGGTCTTCTAGTCCAGGGCTGGATGCATCATGTTCTGGCCACGCCCAAGGCTGGTTTAGCGAAGGGGGGAAGCCCCAATACATCACGTGATGCCACTGTGATGACATGAGTTTGACATCCCTGTTGTAGTCCAACCCTTGCTCAAGCAGGAGACTTTGCACTATTCTGGACAAATAGCTGTCCAGTCTCTTCTTGGGAAGTTCCCTTGATAGAGCTCCCACAACTTCTGGAGAGTAGCTGTTCTCTTGATTAATTGTTCCCATTATCAAGAAATTTCTCCCTAATTCTAGGCTGGATGATGGATCTCTCTTTAATAATCTTCCATCCATTACATATTTTTACATATTCTTGTCTTGCTTTCAGGTGCTTTGAAGAATCGGTCAAACCCCTCTTCTCTGTGACAGTCCTTCAAATATTGGAAGACTGCTGTCATGTCACCCCTAGTTCTTCTCTTTGTTAGGCTAAAGTTACATATCCAGTTCTTTCAACCATTCATCATATAGTTTATCTTCCAGTCCCTAATCATTTTTGTGGCTCTTGATTAGTTTTATTCTCCATCAAGATTTCAGGGTGGCACACAATTCTCCACTTATTTTCCATGAGGAAAATCTAGTGAGGTAAACCATGTTGGGAGTTGCTTTATGATGGAGATGAGCAGTAAATAAATTAATTAATCACTTTCCTAACTTCCATCAGCAAGAAGAGTCTTGCAGTTAATCCAGTTTTGTTTAATCAGAATATGGAACTAATAGGAGGTATGACCACTGAATTTGGACATGACCCATGTTGAGGAACATTTCCTTAACTGAAAGAAGAGAATATGTGTAGCTCAGGGTTGAACTGTGGGGTCCTTAGTGCCCTCAGAGCTTATTTTCTGAAAGATGTTTCATTTCCCAATTAGATAACATTATTAGTGCCAGTCCTGATGATGTTACCTAGTTTGGTAATGAAACGTCTGCAAGCTCAGAGAGCACTAAGGTCTCTACAGTTTCTTAACATAACCCCACATCCACTTTAACTTGTCATAGGGATATGATCTACCACACTAATACTATATACCACCACTGTTACTATTTCGGTTTGCACAGTACCTTCATAAGCATTTAAAGATGGGCCAAACTACAGAATTTTATCATCTAAAATTCATTCTGCTTCATGGGGTAGTTATTAGACAGTTGGGTGAAAGACAAAATCAAGGGGGAAAGATATGCTCTACTCAGTTCAGCTCCACGTATTCAGGCTTTAAAAGGCTGATTGTAATTAGTACTGATAAGACTATCGGCAATTCTCTTTTGTCAAGAAAGACCAGGATGATTCAATTGGGCAGCTGCAGTTAAACTTAGTGTTAGGAAAAAAGAGGTCCTTAATTATTTCTACACTGATGGTTTAACTGCTATCAGCAGAGAGGCTGGATACACAACCCTCAACAACCCTATTGACATTGCAACAATGGCATAATGTTTTCCCTTCTCATTTTAAAACTTATAATGAAGAGGTGCTGTCTAAAATACAGGCAAATAGGGGTGTTCACCTTCTCTGAAAAATGTACGCAACAAAGGGGTTTAGCGTTTTCAGTCATCCTAATATTCCAAAATGGGCCTTCATGAGCATTATAACTTAAGCACTGACAGGCTGACAACACAGAATATAGAAGGATAGGGTTGGAAAGGACATTCTTCTGATCCAACCTGCTGTTCAAGCAGAGATCCTATACGATTTCAGACAAAAGGCTGTTCAATCTCTTCTTGAAAACCTCCAGTGATGGAGCTCCCACAACTTCTGGAGGCCAGTTGTTCCACTGATTAATTGTCCTTACTGTCAGAAAATGTCTCCTTAGTTCTAGGTTGCTTCTCTCCTGGTTAGTTTCCATCCGTTGCTTCTTGTCTTGCCTTCAGGTGCTTTGGAGAACAGATTGACTCCCTCCTCTTTGTGGCAGCCCCTCAAGTACTGGAAGACTGCTATAATATTACATTTAGACCTCTCACTGTGTGTTTCTCAATTTTCTCCATGCCACATGAGATGGATGGACAATTCATGCAGAGATCATTTTTATGTCTTATATGATCCATGGACAAGAAGTTATTGGAGAAAAAAAATCCCTCAGCAACCAAGCTTAACATAACATAATATCTATGTCAAGTTAGGCTGTTTAATATTTCCTGCTTGGCTTCTCCTACTAGTGAAAATCGCTAAAGAATCTGAAATCCTCCATTTGTGGGGGTTTTTTTATAATACAGCCAAACAAGAATTATAAGTTTTAGAGTTTATTCTTATCTTTACATTTGGGCTTGATTAGAAAAAAGCAACCCAAGGTTCCTGAATCAAGCTGAGTTCTTAAGGTTAAAAATATCTTTTGAAATTCTCCACCAAATGTGATAGTAAGCTAATTGTACGGATAGTTTTTGCCCAATGTATCTGGGATAAAGTTAGATTTTCCAAAAGTCTAAATCCTTTTAGTTGTGATAATAGCAGTGCCGCTGAAAATCCATCTGGATAAGTGTGAGAAAACAGTTAAATGATAAAGACAAGTGGATTATGAAAAATAAGACCTTCATACACATCCTTCCATAACTGCAAGGGTACCACACTATATTTGTGTCCCAAAGATGCTTTTTCAAACTGGAATTTCTGGTTTGTCTTTGAAGATATTTTGCTTCTTATCCAAGAAGCTTATTCAGAGCTGGGGGACAACCATGACCTGGATGAGTGAGAATCTCCATAAACATTTAACTATACTTGAGTGATTTCCATGTAATTCTCTTCCCCTTTGGAGAAAAATAAAAGACAAAGACAAATTTTCTTCAGTGAATGAGAACTTGCAGGAAACAAACATTTAAGAGTATTGCATCCAATTTTGGTCACAATATAAAAGAAGATGTTGAGACTTTAGTCTAGAAAAAGTGCAGAAAAGAGCAACTGGGATATTTAGGGGCCTAGAAGCTAAAACATATGAAGAACTGTTGCAGGAATTGGGTATGTCTAGTCTAGTGAAAAGAAGGACTAGGGGAGGCATGATAATAGTGTTCCAATATTTGAGAGGCTGCCACAGAGAAGAGGAAATCAACTTATTGTCCAAAACACCTGATGGCAGGACAAGAAGCAACGGATGGAAACTAATCAAGGAGAGAAGTAACCTAGAATTAAGGAGAAATTTCTGTCAGTGAGAATTAATCAGGGGAAAGGCTTGCCTTCAGAAGCTGTGGTTGGTCCATCACTAGAGTGTTTTAAGAAGAGACTGGACATCCTCTCCTCTGGAATGGCATAGGGTCTCCTCTTTAAGCAGGGGCGTGGACTAGAAGACTTCCAAGGTCCCTTCCAACTCTGTTATCATCTTGCCTATGTCTGCTTTCCACTCAACGCCCATTAACCTGGGAAGGAGTTGATTTCAGCCCAGTAGAATCCCACTTCTTGAATAAGACTTGGAAATTAAAAAAAAAAAATGCTGAAGAATTTTCCCAGTACCAAATAATACCAACAAACAGGATGTATGGATTATTTAGGGTTGTTGGATTGGATGTAGGGATGCTTCTCTACTTCCTCACTTGGGACAAGCTTTGCTCAATTTGGAGATGATCTTTGTGTGAGTGCACCACACAAGACACTTGCTGGGATTTATTTGCTCAAAACCACAGGTCATTGCCAAACAAGCCACAGACATTTAATCATGGATCTAACTGTTCAGAGAATGACACACTCTGTGAAGGCCAGACAGTTAAGAGCCAGCGCATAACTTGAAACATGCAATCATCTGATAATTATAGTGTCTCACAGGCCGAATTGACTCAGAATATTGCAAATTCATGGGCATTACTTAAAGCAAATAATCACCATGGCAGGATATGGCAATTGTTTGGCCTTCACTGCATCATCTCCTCTAGAGATATCCTGCAAAGAGAACAGTTTGGTATTATTTATCCCCATCACCCAGAAAAAAAGTAAACATGCTACAAGAGGAAGGTGGAATAATCATGGAAATCTGATCAGGAAACAAGATTCAAATGGATTTGAGGAATCTGAGGAAAGATTCCCAACATTTTCTCATATCTATCACCTATCTATCGTCATCAAAAAAGCACAACAAATAATGTTCTTTCTGCGCCAACTCAGAAAGCTCAAAGTGCCCAAGGAGCTGCTGATCCAGTTCTACAGAAGAATTATTGAGTCTGTCATCTGCACCTCTATAACTGTCTGGTTTGGTTCTGCAACCCAAAGGACAGACACAGACTTCAGAGGATAATTAGGACTGCAGAAAAAACAATTACCACCCACCTGCCTTCAATCGAGGACCTGTATACTGCACGGGTCAAAAAGAGGGCTGTGAAAATATTTAAAGACCTCTCACATCCTGGACATAAACTGTTTCAACTCCTTCCCTCAAAACGACGCTATAGAGCACTGCTCACCAGAACAACTAGACACAAGAACAGTTTTTTCCCGAAAGCCATCACTCTGCTAAACAAATAATTCCCTCAACACTGTTCAACTATTTATAAAGTGTACACTACTACTACTCTTAATCTTCTCATCACTCTTTATCACCCATCCCTTCCCACTTGTGACTATAACTTTGTTGCTTGTATCCTCTGTTTCCTAGTATGATTTGATGTTGATTGTACCCTATGACTATCATTAAGTGTTGTACATTATGATTCTTGATTCTTAACGAATGTTCCTTCTTTATGTATACTGAGAGTATTTACACCAAGACAAATTCCTTATGTGTCCAATCACACTTGGCCAATAAAGTATTCTATTCTATTCTATTCTATTCAGGATTTGTTTTGTGCATATGTCTTTGACCTCATTCTCAGGAGATGTTCCCCATTTTTAAAATCTTTTTTCAGGTTCACTGGCTACTTCACCTAATCTGCAGAAGTCCTGTAGGAAATGTTCCCTTCCTCAAGCCTTCCCTTGGGAATGTATGGAAGGCAGGTGCTATGGAGCACAGGTGGGCAGGGAAGAGTATGAGATCTTGGGATCTTCTACTGGGATCCTCAGAAGGAGAGGCATCAGAAGCAACTTGCAATCTTCTCTGCTATCTTCCCCGTGGACTTTGCTTGTGAGAAGACGGCATAGAAGGTTGCAAATGGAGATCATGTGGCTGTGTGTCACCATGATACTGCAATTGTGAGGTGAGCACCTGAGTATCCAGACTTCAGTCAGGTGACACCTGATCATGCAATGACAACTACTACTTCAGAGTCCAGTCCTAAGTCCCCCTCCTTCAGTACCTTTGCAATTCTGAACTGTCACTGAATCAGTAGTCATAACTTGAGAACTACCTGTATGGCAATAAAGTCTTGACATAGCAAAATAAGTTAATGCTGGTGGCAAAGAAATAATTAAGCCTGTGGGTGCAGCAAGGAAGGGAGCCACCTACTCTCCCCCAATATTATCCAACATTTATATGAAGACATTGAGCAAGCTCAACCCATTCATTTGAGTCAATAGCAGGCTGATGATACTTAACTGCATGGAAGGGAGAGAGGCCACTAATAATTAGGAGACAATAGGTGAGTCCATTGGCAATTTACTTCATAAATAACTTAGTGCAAGTGAAGAGAAACCTGAGAAGCATTTCATATCTTTAAAGAGGCTCCACCTTAATTTATTAAAAGGGCTGGAAAATTCTTCTTGTAGGTTTCAGGATTCTGTCTTTACCCCTGAGTAGCATTCTAGATATGTGTTGCTCCAGAACAAGGGTCTTCAAACTTGGCAAGTTTAAGACTTGTGGACTTCAACTCCCATAATTCCTGAGCTAACATGACTGGAGGAGGAATTCTGGGAATTGAAGTCCACAAGTCTTAAAGCTGTCAAGTTTGAAGACCCTTGCTCCAGAAGAATAACAAAAATGATTTGGGGACTGGAGGCTAAAACATATAAAGAACAGGTATGTCTAGCTTAATGAAAAGGACTACAGGTGACATGATACCAATGTTCCAATATCTAAGGAACTGAAACAAAGAATAGGGATCAAATTATTCTCCAAAGGCCCTGAAGGCAGGACAAGAAGCAAAGGATGGAAACTAATCAAGGAGAGAAGCAGCCTAGAACTAAAGAGAAATTAAGCAGTGGAATGACTTGCCTCCAGAAATTGTGAATGCTCCAACACTGGAAGTTTTTAAGAAGAGAATGGACAGCGATTTGTCTGAAATAGTATAGGGCTATGATGGTGAACCTGTGGCGCTTGTGCACTCTGAGGGCACGCAAGCCACTGCCCCAGCTCAGTTCCACTGCTCATTACATGCATACCTCATGCTGGCCAGCTGATTTTGGGGTCTCTGCCATGCATGCACGAGGGCAGGGCGCATGTGAAAGAGGCATGCGCATGCTGGGGTGGTGGGAGGAGTGGGGGAGCAAGCGTATGCACAGGGGGGCAGGGAGAGAGTAGGGTTGGTGCAGCGCAGCCCCCTTGCGCTCCCCATTTTGGGCCTAGTAGGCCTCCCTGCATCCTGCTGGGAGGAATAATGGGCCGCACAGAGGGGTCACCTCACTCCCTTGCAGCCCATTTTTGCTCCCAGGAGGCTGCAGGGAATCTTACTAAGCCCAAAACAGGACATGGGGGGGGTTTGCAATGTATATGCAGGGGGTCTTGCGTGCATGCACAGGAGGGTGGGGCTAGCAGGAGAGGGTCACACATGCATTGCATTATGGGTGCACATGCACTTTTGGCACACAACCACAAAAAGGTTAGCCATCACTGGTATAGGGTTTCAGCAGGGGGTTGGACTAGAAGACCTCCAAGGTCCCTTCCAACTCTGTTATTCTGTTATCCATCCATCCCTACTTTTCTGAAATCTATCTCGTTCTTAGTTCCTTGATCACACCTACATGATGAGATCCACCCAGAAATAGTTTAAGTTGCCTTTGAGGATTTTGTCTTTCTAGAGGTTTGGGATTGCTTTTCCTGGGGATTAGGTTTGCAATAATTTGTTTTTAATGGCAGAGGTTCAGAGGGAAGGTAATTTGTAACAGTTTTATTGTGCATTGGACTTTTGCAAACCACCATAAGTAGATCAAGGTGCTAAATAGATATAAACAGAAAAATAAACAAATTCTCACACTTGATTTACTTTCATCATCTACTCTTCTCATGTTAGCAACACGTTCTCTTTCAAATCTACAAAAATATGCCATAATTTTAACCCTAGCCCCTCCCCTACAAGTGTTTTCTACATTGAGAAAGGGTACAATAAATTTCCTTTCTTATATTCACGGCGTTTTGAATGAAAAGACCAGGTAGCAAATGAAGAGAAATACTTCCTGTATATTAGACCTTGGACATATTTATGCAATGAAAGTTGAGGTGGAGAAACAGTTTGACTTAACAGTAAACTCCTTTCTCTGTTCTTAAGGCCAATATTCTCATCCTTGACAAGTTTAATTTCAACTCCCAACACTTCTCAGGTAGGCTGAGGAATTCCAGGAGTTGAAGTCCACAGATCTTTAAGTTGTCAAGGTGGAGAAAAAGTATTGTAGCGCATCATAAGTAATACTTAATGTTGGTGGGCCATATTTTTATAGATTTAACGAAAGTGGTGTTTCAGCTGCTTCTCTACAATACCGCTCCTCCTCTGCAACTATTGAGATCTTTAGAAAACATTTTTCCTTTCCTCATAACAGAAAATTATCAGAATAAGTAATTCACCCAGATTCTAGAATTTGCTGCCACAGCAACAATAAATCAGAATAAATTTAGGTGCAAAGCCACATTTCTTAAAGGACTATATTTGTTCCTCTCTTGATTTTCCTAACAGATTCTCATGCTAAGGATATGATGAAAATAAACCCATCTGCATAACTCAGTTTCTGCCTCCCATATGAACATGAGCTATTGTAGGCCATATGCAGTTGCTAAGATTGATATTGCTAGTTTTATTTTGTTTTTAAAAACCCAAAAGATGATGGGGGTATTGGTAGTTGGAAGATTATTTATTTAGTTATATGTACTTAATTGCTTGAGATTTCAACATTGCTTCAATCAGCTGTGAGTAGCTAAAGAAGAACAAAGAAAGAAAGAAAGAAAGAAAGAAAGAAAGAAAGAAAGAAAGAAAGAAAGAAAGAAAGAAAGAAAGAAAGAAAGAAAGAAAGAAAGAAAGAAAGAAAGAAAGAAAGAAAGAAAAATCGGTGGTGTAATCCAATAAGGCAAGATCCCCAAATTGACTTCCCACTAATGTTCTCTTCCAGTTTTTCAGCTATCTATAGAAGTTCATCACAAAATCATGATACTTTAGATTATTTCTTGATAATATTTCTAGATAAAATGTATTTGGGATAAAATGACTATCACAGAGAAGCATCCTAGAACTTCTAATAAATAATAATTGATAGCAAAATCTGCCTGAGACTTATTATGCACAGACAAATGTGATGGCCTTCATACACATTTTCTTCCCAAGAACCTAGGTCACTGTAATGTATCAGCAACAATACAATGTGCAGAACCCAACACCATTTGCAACTGACAGACAGAAATTGTGTTAATGCACAGATTTTTCTAAACACCATCCAACTTTTTTTGGTATGGCACCCAATGTGCTGATAACCACTTGGACCACCACAGGCAGTTTATGCCATAATCTTTCAGTTTTGATTATCAGATCTTGATACTTTGGGATCTTCTCCAATTCTTTGTCTTCTATTCAGCTATCTCTTGATATTGCCACACTTTCTTCTTTTCCAACATAGTTCTGACACAATATTTTGATTTTTTACTTGATCATCATCTTCTGTCATCATTACCTATCACACATTTACCAAGGTGTGGTACAAAACAAACCTCCAAAAATTAAAGTTCCAGATCAATCCAATAACATTAGCTCAAAACTCAGTAAACAAATATGAGTACTAAAACAATGAACATTTAAACAATACAGTCCCAGGGATAGGACTGAGTAGACCTATCTGGAGATCATTGGCCATACAGGTACAAAGATAGCCAGGGAAATGATTGAAGCCTAGGAAATGGGCCTCTTATCGGTTAACAGGAGTACTCCTATATGGAGTACTCCTATATGGAGTACACATCCATAATAATTTCAAATAGATAATATTCTGCAATAAGTGTAGTTGAAACAGCCTTTAAATCCCTTTTAAAGATCATCAATATTGCAAGATCGAATTTGGATCGGTCACTGGGGCTAGAGATTTACCCTTCCAAGCTTTCGGACTCATACTGGAAACCATCTTCGGGGAATTTCTCTCTACTGGAATACGTGCTTTGGGTTGTTCTGTAAGTCATGTTTATGTTGTGTCTTCAATAACAATATGGCTGATTGGTGTGTTGATGACTGACAATTGGGTGTTGTTTCCTTGTGCTGCCAAGCCCTCAGCTCCTAAGTATTTGAAAGGCTGCTGGTAATTCAGCACTCCTGTTAACCGATAAGAGGCCCATTTCCTAGGCTTCAATCATTTCCCTGGCTATCTTTGTACCTGTATGGCTAATGATCTTAGTTGCTGAGAAATTAAATGTATGTCCTTGTTCATTCAATTATCATTAGCCAGGTAAATGAAGCATGTAGAGAGAAATGCTTTGAAGATAGGCTCCAGCATGAGTCCAAAAACTTGGAAGACTAAATTTCTGATCCCAGTGACCAATCTAAATTTGATCTCACATCATTATCCTCAGGACACATATATTTGCCTTCATGATCAATATTCCACAGAAATAAAAAAACGAAGGCACTGTTTCCAGAATCATGGGAATATGTCCTTAAAGGCTTGAACCATTTGCCACCAGCACGACTAGCAAAAATGTTTAACAACATGTCCACCAAATGATGGACGTGTAACCAGACCCCAGGTACTTATTATCATATATGGTAGACATGTATGAAAGCAAGAAAATACTGGACAAAAATACACACATGGTTGGAAAAGATGATTAAGTAGCATATAGATTTAAAACCAGAAATATTTTTGTTAGGTATAATACCAGACAGCTATGATAAAGGGACTATATTTTTAATTTTACATGTACTGACTGCAGCAAGAATTGCATTTGCACAATATTGGAACACCCCATCAGATGAAAATATAATTCTGAAAATATTGGATTGTGTAGAGATGGATAGATTAAAAGATAAAGGAGATACAGAGTATTACTTAAGGTGGAATAGGCTTTATCAATGGTTAGAGATAAGAGGTAGAAATTAGATAAACAAAGAAAATTGTTATGTATAAATTAAACATGAACATTGTTTATAACTATAAGTATGCTAATATAATCAATAGGATTACAAATAAATTAACATAATTATAAATGTATCTAGAATCATTCTGTTTTACTACTATTATTATCAGTATATACGTTACCATTTCTTTTTTTCTTTTCTTTTGTAAAATTGTATGCCTGGACAATACACTGTATTCAAAATGTTTATATATAAACAAATAAATAACTTGATCTAAAAAAAAGGCTTGAAGACTACAACCTTGAAATGAGAAACCAAAAAAGCCCCCTTCTCATGGATGTAAGGAGTGGACAAGATAAACCAGACGACCTGGGAAGTTTGCAACTGGAGAGCTCTAAAGACAAATGCCAATAGTTTAAACTGGCTCAAGTAGGGCAGTGAAACTTGAGAACAATAGGGAATGTGTTAGAAGAGACTAGCCCTTTGCTCTAAAATTAGGAATCTTTTACATAGCACCAGAGGATAATCAATGAACATCGCCCAATAATACCAAATGACTATCAGTAGATTGCAAAAGCTTTATTTTAGTGTCTCTCATTCTTATTTAGAACATCCTGCAAAAGACTCTTTTTGGTGCTGGCCAACTGACAAAGGATATGGGAAAGCCCCAGATGAACTCCAATGCAGTGGAGTTCTCTTTCCTTCATGTCAGCCCCTTGAGGTAGACAAAGTCAGCAAACCAACCCCATAAAAAAATTCTATAAGTTATGGTGAATAGATTGAGTGAATACTGGTTATAATTAATGTGTGCATAAGGCTTGTAATTTGTATTTAAAAGAAATTGTACCCAGACAGTACACTGCTATTGTGGATATGGAAATTTTATATATAATAATGGAAATTGCACAATAAAAATAATAATACAAAAATATTCTATAAGTTCATTGATGTAGGGCAGATTATAATAACAAAATCTTAACAGCCTGACTGTTTCTTTTCTACCCTAGAGAATCTTATGAATATTCATCAGGTGACAAGAGTGACCCTAACTATAGAAACAGTAAGCAAGAGAAAAGTCAGCTGGACATTGCTCAAACCTTCAAGGTTGGGGTAGCAGATACTGGGGCAATCTGGAAGCCCTGAAGATAAGTAGGGGGAAGACTCAGGAGAGGAGAGGAAAAACAGTCAGGCCAAAAAACAACCATCTTTAGTCATCTTTAGCTTAAGAAGTTCAGAGGATATCCAAGAAGAAATGCTAAATAGGACATTCTTTCATTGTTGACTGTGATTGTTATCAAAAGCTTTAAAGCCCTAGCAGAGTTGACTATCATCAAACATGAGAATGATATCTGAAATTCTGATTGGGGAACCCAGCAGGATAAAGGCTAAGCAAAATAGGACTCGAGACCATTTCAGATTACTTCACTGGAACAAATAAAGACAAATTTAAACCTGGTACAGGTAGATAGTCCTTGACTTACAAGCATTCATTTAATGACTGTTGAAAGTTACAAGGATATGAAAAAAGTGACTTATGACCAGTTTTCACACTTAACAATGGTTGCATCATCCCCATGGTTATGTGATCAAATTTGGGCACTTGGCATGATATTTACAACAGTTGCATTGTCCCAGCATCCTGTGATCACCGTTTGTAACCTCCTCAGGTGGCTTCCAACAAGCAAAATCAATGGAGGAAGCCAGTTTTGCTTAATGGCCACATGATTCACTTAACAATAGTAGCAATTTGCTGTTGCAAAAATGGTTATGAAATAGGGCAAAACTCACTTAACAAATGCCTCACTTAGCAATGGAAATTTCGGGCTCAACTTGTATCCTTCAGCTGTCTTGGAATTTATTCCTTGCTCTGCTCCATTCACCTGGTCCCAATAATTGAAGAACAGGAAAAACAATAACAGGAAGAAAAGAGAACCATCTGATAAAGCATGGCCACTTAACTTTTGACTAAATGGGCCTTGACCATATTTGGGGAAGCCTCCATGAAGTATCACAGTAACAATATTCCCTCAGGTGAAACTTAACATTTTAAGTCTTAAATTTTAATTTTGTTGATTTTGGGACTTAGCTGTTTTCAGAGAACCAGAGATCCAATCAACTTAATCACTTTTACTTTTCTAACAAAAACCGGGCAGGGGAGAGGGGTGGGACTCACCAATTTGCCTCCCTGCTGCGAATTGCTCGTCCCTGGTTTAGTCATCAACTTAACAAAAAAAAAATGTCTGATGATAGACTTCCAGAAGTCCAACAAATCTTGCTGACAAATGGATGGTTTAAAATGTTGGTCCTAGCAAAGCTTGAATTGGTTTCAAGTTCTGTTTCAGGCAGCAAAGGGAACATTTCTTTTCCTGCTGATCTCCACCTGCATTTTAACTCTGAATTTTCTGAACATTTTCTGAAATCCTGTTCAGTTGTGTGTACTATAACGAGAAACACAGATGCATCATTTGTGCTGTCGCAAATAGATGGTGCACACCCAACAGAAAACAAAACGGAGGTGTGAGAAGCATGCTAATGGAGCCTTAAATGACTCCACACGTAGATAATTTGTAGAATGATACCCTGATGCCTTCCACAGATCTTCCTTGTACAATTTAGGTCACCAACAAACCAGATATCTACTTGCTTGCCTAGTTTTTAACCTCTCCTTTGCCCAACCCAAAACCAGGCAGTTTGTAATTACATCAACTGGCATTTTCTTGATAGGCTTCAGACAGCCTTGTTTTGAATTTCAGCATGACCCAGGCCTTTTCAAGAAGTTCACTGTATACCCATTCTACATGATCCATCATGATGTAACCTGACCCTCAGCGAATGAACACAGGGAAATAGGTCTAAGAGAAAAAAGAAAGCAGAATTTCCAGAGTATTTGCAACCCATTTCCTGATGTTCCCATTACAGTAAAAATTATATTCCCAAAAGTTAATCACCCCCTCTCTTTTGGCACAAAACTCTGCCTTCTTTGTCCGCTGGACTCTGTTTATGTAGGTGCATTTCTGTCATCCTTTCTAGAATGAGGTTTCACAATTGAGTAGAGGGAGGATATTCTATCTTTGCATTTTGACGAAGGTTAGGCTGCTCGGTTCGGGAGCGATGTAATTTCACCTGTGCTACCCCATGAAACTCTCTTTGCATAGAAAATAGCAACATGACATCCAAGCTAGTTCTTTTGACCTTCATATCCTTAGCAGGTATATCTCAAAAAAGAAATAAATAAATAAATAGCAACTCTTAAGGATATGGGGAAATGAGGAGGAGAAGGGGTGAAGAAGGAAAAGGGGTGATGGAGAAGAAGAAGGGGTGATGAAGGAGGAGAAGGTGGTGAAGAAGGTGGAAAAGGACAACAGAAGAGAAATGATGGAAAAGAAGAAGGTGGAGGAGGAGGGATGATGGAAAAGGAAAAGGAGGAGCTGGGATGGTGGAGAAGAAGAAGCAGGAGAATGAAAAGAAGGAATGTGTAGAAGAAGGTGAAGGAGAGACACATCTCACTTCATGATGTGCATAACTTGTTCATCAGATAATAAAATGCAAAAAAAACATTGTTTACATGACAGCTGAAACATCCTCATCTTTTTAGAACAGGTCAAAAGAGTATCTATGTACAAGTGGCGGGGGAGGCAAAATACTTGTCTAGCAAGTTGGCAAAAGCAGCAGCAGACTTCTGCTATAATTATCTCACACATAGTATTTTTCCAGCATGCCACAAACAGCAGCATCTGAACAGGCATTTTAGCATAAGATCAAAAGATCAGAACTATGATTGGGACAGAGCATTTTTTTTATACAAGGTGTCTGTTTCGCTGTAAAAATAGTCCATCACAAACCAACCTCAGAAGCAGCCTTGAGTAACACCTCCTTTATAAGGAGCATTAATAGCCATGACAAAACAGAAGACAGGTCAGCCTGATACATGAGATCAGTAACAGTTTGATGCTGGCACATTATTCTGCTTTTATTTTAAAACAAAACAAAATAGGTTTTGTTCAAGTTGAATGAAAAAGAATCAGCTTGATTGCAAAAGAATTCAGACAAATTGTCATCACTGGCTGTTGTGTGCTGCTTTTACACTTATTTAGTGATGAGGGGATCATGGTGTAGGTGTGCACAAGGGTATAAAGGTTAACTTTTGTGGTAGTTTTTAGTTCTCCATCATCTTCAGCCTCCACGGCTTAATGGTAAATCAGAGAGGAGGCTGTCGAATGAAACTGTTGGGCAGGCGGGAAGAATCGGAACAGTGAAAAGGGTACATTTCCACAATACCAAAAATTAAGCAAGTTAATTGCCTCAGCAATTAAGATGCTGTTCGGCTGGAAAGCCGGCAGCCCAGGTTCAAGACCCGAGCGCCATGTGATAGGGTGAGCTCGCAACCTCGCCCCAGTTCCTGCCAACCTAGCACTTCAAAAGCATGTAAATGCAAGTAGATAAATAGGTACCATGTGGGAAGATAACAGCACATCACATCTGTTAGGAATCTGTCCACCAATTAGTTGAGTTGGCAATATATAAACCAACAATGTATGTTTGTAGCTTTAAGACAAAATCACTGTATTGATTTATACTATATTCTGATTGGTTGATTATATTGCAAATTATCATAAGAGGGAGCTAGAGATCATAGCTTGCTTTCTCTGACATTCTGTTGCTATCTAAGGTCCTCTATTGTATTTATGCTGTGCTTATACTTTGATATCTTTGTTTACTGTAAATGACAAAGGCAACCAGTAAGAAGACTTTGTAATTGGATATTCTTTGGACTGTTAAACGTATATGACTTGGACCGTTTATTGGACTGTGCTATTTCTTAAAGTAAACTTTAACTCAATTTAGTGTATCTGTGTGTGGCTGAATAATTATTTGTTTCCATGTGCATATCCTTGTTACTCAAGGATTATTCTGTACATATCATAACAACATCATGCCACCCTCATGACCATGGAAACGTCTTTGGACAGTGCTGGCTCAATGGCCTTGAAACGGAGATGAGCAACACCCTCTACAACGACTAACAAAGTAAAATCCACAGTGACTCCTTTTTTACCTTAAAACCCAGTTAAGGAGAAATTAAAAGCAGCCTGAAAAAAAAGCAATCGAGGAAGACTAATCTCATTCATGGCAGATAATAAATCTTAGAAATTGCAAGATGAATGTCTATGGAGATTCTCATCATCCAGGTGATGTTTGGCCCAAAGATTCTTTTTCAAAAGGCAACTGGACTTCCTTGGGTTTTTTTTCATTGAAAACTATTCGCTTCTCATCTAAGACCTCAAGAAGTTTCTTGGATAAGAAGCAAACATTTTCAAGGAAAAAAACCAAGAGAGTCCAGTTGCCTTTGGAAAAGAACCTTTAGTTGCAAGGCGAGTCCATGTACAATTATAGTACATACTATACAGGTAATTCTTGACTTACAACCACAGTTGGGACCAGAATTTCAATTTTTAAGCAAAGTGGTTGTGAAATGAGTCACTCCCAATTTTACAACACTTTTTTTCTGTGGTTGTTAAGCAAATGACTGCAGTTGTTAAATGAATTGTGGTGTTTTTAAGCAAATCTGGCTTCCCCCATTGACTTCGTTTGTCAGAAGCTGGCTGGGAAGGTTACAAAGTGTGATCACATGACCCCGGGATGCTGCAACTCTCATAAATATACGCCAGTTGCCAAGTGCCCAAATGTTGATCAACTAACCATGGGGATGCTACAATAATTGTAAGTGTAAGGCACTTTTTCGATGCTGTTGTAACCTCTAATGGTTGCTAAATGAATGACAGTAAGGTGGGGACTACCTGTATTGCACTGAGGTGAGATGTGAGGGGTGCCCATTTAATGAGCACCCCTCAGTTTCCAGAGCATCTATCAGGAGTTTTCAGAAGGACACATCCACTTGGTCCTTCTGTTTCATGATTTAAAAAGCAGCTGATTTGTGGAGACTGTGACCTCAACCTGAGAGTCTCCAAGGGACCACTGTGGAAGCTGTCGTTCCCTGCATTTATTGGTTCCTACAAGTAATGGAGACATCAGCCTTGCAGTTACCATGACTGCCAGTTCCAGCAGCCCTTGGAGGATCATGCCACACAGCAGTTCAGCTATAATTTAAGCCATGAAAAATGTGGGAATAAATCATCTGCAGAGACTCTTTTAACTCTCAAAAGGAGTTCCTCTGTAAGCAGAATACAGAAATGGAATGGACCTTTGAGTCTTCTAGTCCAATCGTCTTCTCAGGTTGGAAATTCTATATCATTTCAGTCCAATCGTTATCTAATCTCTTCTTAAAAACCTCCATATTGGAACACCAACAATCTCTGAAGGCAAACCATTCCACTGGCTAATCGTTCTGTAAGGAAATTTCTCTTTAGTTCTAGGTTGGTACTCTCCTTGATTAGCTTCTATCCCTTGTTTTTCTGCTTTGTCTTCATGGTTCAGGATTTAGAATAGATCTTGCGATGTGATGTCTCTTCAACTCATTTTAGCATCAAGAAAGGATTACTTGTGAAATTCAGCTAGACCTTGTTCAGAGTCAATATAAAAAAAGCTTGCCTACTATGGGCTGCTTGAAGATGGTTTTCTTTGACCACTAGTTGAAAATCCAGTGTATAATGTTCGTGATTTGTCTAAGTTGTTTCCTGGATTCATCTCCTGCTCAAGGTCTGAATTAGGTTAGAATTTATTTTGGAAAATTTGAGTTAAGATAGGACGCTATTGTTCCCTTGGAGATAGCATGGTAGGGACCACAGATTGGAAGTGGGCAACATCTGGCTTTCTAAGAAGAAAAGAATATAAATCTAGCTATGTTGAATCAGATCAAAGACCAATCCATTCTTCTGTTGTCACCACCCAATCCCTCTGAGATGCCTACATAAAGACCCAAGATCAAATCCATCTTACTGAAACTTCTTCAGGCCCTTCTACCGAACTCCACTATGACTTCCATTTTCATTTCTTTTCTTTTGGGGTACTAGTGGTAGCAGAAGATCCCTTGCTTTTTCTCTGTACCATTCTTTTCCTTTTGTTTTCACCTCCAAAATGCAAGTTTTAGTGCAAGAAGCCATAGCCTCATTCTGGCTTGGCTTCAGATCACATAACCTGATTTGGACAAATGGATTGGACAGCCATTTATCCAGAATGGTATAGGGTCTCCTGTCTGAGCAATGGATTGGACTAGAAGACCATGTTACTAATTTAACAACTGCAATGATTCACTTAAAAAATATGGCAAGAAAGGTCTAAAACCCTCTTAATAACTGCCTTGCTTAGAAATAAAAACATTTGAATCAATTGTTATTGTAAATTGTGGTCAAAATTGGGAGCGTCCTATCAAATCCTGTACCTGTCAACAGTGGTGTCACCCAAGGCAGTGTTCTAGGACCAACTCTCTTCATACTCTATATTAATGATCTCTGTGATTATATTAAGAGCAACTGCATTCTTTTCGCTGATGATGTAAAGCTATTCAACACCACTGACAATGCTGCTACCTTTCAAAAAGACCTCAACTATGTGTCAGAATGGTCAAACAAATGGCAACTTCAGATCTCAACAAGTACAAATGCTCTGTCTTGCATATTGGCAAAAAAATAAAAAAATAAAATACAAGCTGAATAGTCAAGACCTTGTTGATGACACAAACTTTGTCAGGGATCTTGGAGTACTCATCTCAAATGATCTAAGTGCTAGAGCCCACTGTAACTACATAGCCAAAAAGGCATTAAGAGTTGTTAACCTAATTCTGCGTAGCTTTTTCTCCGGTAATATCACTCTACTAACTAGAGCATATAAAACATTTGCTAGACCAATACTTGAATACAGCTCATCAGTCTGGAACCCGCATTACATATCTGATATTAATACAATTGAGAAAGTCCAGAAATATTTTATGAGAAGAGTCCTCCACTCCACTACTCATAGCAGAATACCTTATGCCACCAGACTTGAAATTTTAGACCTAGTCAACCTAGAACTACGCCGCCTTTGGTTCGATTTAAGTATAGTACATAAAATTATATATTGCAATGTCCTACCTATCAATGAATACTTCAGCTTCAACCAAAACAATACAAGAGCACAAAATAGATACAAACTAAAATTAACCGCACCAAACTTGATTGCAGGAAATATGACTTCTGCAACAGAGTAGTCAATGTCTGGAATACTCTACCTGACTCTGTGGTTTCTTCCCCAAACCCCAAAATCTTCAACATTAGACTATCTACTATTGACCTCACCCCTTTCCTAAGAGGTCTGTAGGGGGCGTGCATAAGTGCACCAAAACGTGCCTACCGTCCCTGTCCTATTGTTTCATTTTTTCTTATTCATATCCATTTCATGTATTTATAACCATGTTTATACTTATACCTGTTATCTAATAATTGTTTGACAAAATTAATTAATTAATTAATTAATTAATAAAAATTGAACTACCTGAACTACCTGTTCTTCATTTCTTTGTAAATTATTTATTTTTTCTTATTTATTAGAACTGCTCAACTCCTGAACCCTAGGCGGTGAACAAAGCCAAAAAAAATCCATAAAACTCTGTAAGACCACACTAGTTCTTCAGCCTCTGCTTTCATTACACGTAGAGCCTGAGATTAGGTTTTATGAAGCCCTGGAAAGAATTACAATGCCCCCATTAGGGTTTGGCAACCTTCACTTGTGTCTCAAAAAAAAGTTATGGTTATTTCAAAAGGGTTATGGGAAATTTAAATGGCCCTTTTTCCTATTGTTCTGTAAGCCCAGAAGAGACTGCACTAATCAAGGAAGGGTCCCTAAGTTGATAATGTCCTCAGAACATCATCCAGCTTTCTGTCCTTGACATTGATTGCCTCATATTTAACAACCAAGCATAAATTTCCTCATTTTAAGTATCAACTATCTTTTCCCAGTCGTAGGTTAGAAAAAAAATTAAAATTTGGTCACACTTTGGGAGCTAGTGACAGCTTTTACCCAAAAGCTTGTATAATTGTGGGTGAAACCTTCACTCTCTTGTACAAAACCCAGCATGAATGAGAATAGACAAAATCTCATGTGAAGTGTGGCAAGAATTCTCTTACAAGCCCACATCAAAGGCTGCCAAAACCCAATGAAGGTTTGCAAGAGATTGAAAAAAACACCTTTTATTTTATTTATGAATGAGCTCCCTTGAGGAGAAGATGGGTCTCCAGAGATGCATCTCCAATGTCTCCAAACCAACCTCACATCTCACAGAATTCTTTGTAGGTTCCAGAAATCCAATTACAGAATAATAGAGCTGGAAGAGACTTCAAAGGTCTTCTAGTCCAATCTCTTGTTCAAACAGGAAACCCTATACAATTCCGGACAAATGGTTGTACAGTCTCTTCTTAAAAACCTCCAGTAATTGGAGCATCCACAATTTCCAGAGGTAAGCCCTCTACTGATTAATTGTTCTCATGATCAGGAAGTTTCTCCTTAGTTCTAGTTGAATCTCTCCTTGATAAGTTTCCATCTATTACTTCTTGTCCTGCCCTCAGCTTTGGAGAAAAGGTCAACTCCCTTTTCTCTGAAACTGTCCCTCAAATATTGGAAGATTGCTATCATGTCATCAGTAATCCCTCTGTTCGTTAGACTAGAATTACCCAGTTTCTACAACTATTTATCTTGTACAGTATTTTAGCCTTCAATCCCCTAATCAACTTTGTTTCCCTAATTATCTTTGCTACAATGAGTTTACAGATTCAAAATCTGCCGGTCTTCTCACTTAATTCCTTCACCAGTGTTTCTATTTAGAAGACGACATTATCCTGTTTTCTCCCAAATAGAGGAGCTGAGGAAGGAATTAAGTTGTGACATTAGAAGACGCTGTCCTGACTTCTCTTGGCTGCAAAAGTTGATGGAGTTAGCAGAGATGACTAAATTGACTGTTGTGATTAAATTAAAAAAAAAACAAACACAATTATGTATGCTTTCACTTGGAAACCACTACTGGACTTTGTGCTTGAGGTAGAAAAAAAATGAAACTTTGATTTTGGGTTTTACCGATTAGATGGGTTTGAGTTATAGAAATATCTAGTTTATTTTATCTATATATATAAAAGCGAAATACCACTCACACATCATCACAAAATCTCCAAAACCGTGAAGCCTACAAACTTGAAATTTGACACTTATTGTTGCTCTTGGCTTCTAGATGCTCACTAAGAAAAGATTTTTTGAAATGACCATCAGAGCATTAGTATTTTGTATATTATTATTAACACGCTCTGATGCTAAGGAGTTCTACTCCCCCTACCCACCTGAAAAGAAATCTGTTCCAAATGCAAAACACAAGCAAAGGAGAGGAGTTTCAGTTTTACTTTCATGGCAGCAACCAGCTTTAGTACAGAACAGTTGAACTAAGCCACGCCCAAGTACCTTGCTGTCTCCTTCTTGCTCATACAGCGAATACTGTTTCAGTTTACATGTTTCAGTTTCCAATCAATCATCAACTCTGTCACACACTGACAAGATGCTAGCCAGATGAATACCGATGGATGCTGGTAGGCAGAGACACAATTTTTTCCTTTATTTTCCTCCCAAAAAACTAAGCCTGATCACATCATTTCATAGCAAAGCACGGGTATAGAGCTAGTCTATACATATATATATAAAAGCCAAATACCATTCATTCATCACGAAATCTCCAGAACCATAAAGCCTACAAATTTGAAATTTGGCACACATGTTCCTCTTGGCTTCTAGGTGCTCGCTAAAAAAGTATTTTTCGAATGATCATCAGATCATTATTATTTCTTAATACAGTAATTAACACGCTCTGATGCTAAGGACTCCCTCTCTCCATCTGAAAACAACTCTGTTCCAACTGCCAGTTGCCTTCTATTAACATGCTCTGATGCTATGGAGTTAGACATTCTACTCCCCTCCGCACCTGAAAAGAACTCTATTCCAATTGCCAGTTACCTCACAAGGTTGAGGAACAGCAGTAGGTAGCATTCTTCACCATTACGCTCCATTACCCTGTAGCTGTAAAAGTCAGCAGCAGACATGGTCTTCTTGAGAGGACGCTTGGTCTTTGCGTCGCACTGAGGTATATTGATGTAATAGCCATCTTCTCCATGGCAGAACATGGAATTGCTTCCGGACTCAAGGCAGCGGGACCGATATTCCCTTATGTGTTTCAATCACTGACCACCACTGAGCCAACGGATGATGAACTGGATTTCTCTTGCATAGCCCAATCACATAGTGTCGTCACAAAGCATGGGTATCCAGCTAATATATTACGTAAAAGTAAAAAGTTGAGGTCTGATGCTATTACCTTACTCTATTGCACCTTTTTTCTCTTTTCCTTACACTACTCCCTTCCCTTCTCCTTTCCTTATTTTCTATTATTTTCTTTTGTATTTTTGTGTTTTATATTATAAACTAATAATAAAAGAAATCTATATTGAATGTATCATAAAGTTGATGTAGAAATAAAAATATAAATGTGTATGTATATACGTGTGTGTGTCTTAAACAGGATATATATATATATATCCTGATTAAGACACATATATGTGTGTGTGTGTGTATCCTGTTTAAGACAGTGAGGGAAGACATGCGGTTTCAGAAAGTGCCCTGCGAGTGTGTATTTTTTTTCTCTACTCATCTTCATCACCATAGCAACAGACAGTTTGAGCACCTGATCAGGTCACAGTAACCAAGCCTCTTTTGCTGCATCTCTCAAGGATGAGCTGAGCTTTCTGTTCATCTGCAGCTCCTTTGTATCTTTTTTCCAGACTGAAAACCTTCCCTCCCCTGTTAGCTCCCCCACCGCCAGGTTGCTGCATAGAGAATTATGGCTCTCCCCGTCTTATATAAGCACAGACAGGTTTGGATCTTTGCCATCATCCCCTCGCTGATGGTAAGGAGAGAAGGCTGCATTGAAAGCGCCAGTAGGCTGTTTGAAGCTCCTTTTACTTCTCAAGCGCCTTTCAACTACAGAGAGAAATATTCATTTCCACCATGGGGAGGCTGGGGAGAATGACTGAAAGCGGGGTGTAAATCATAAATCTGTTGGGTTTGGTGAAATAGAAACTCTCCCACTCCCCAAATGAATAGAAATAGGAGGGATCCAAGCCCAGTCTTCAGAGTAATCCAGAAACTAAATATAAAAAGATTCTAGAAAACGTGCAGAGAAGAGCAACCAATATAAGGGATCTGAAGGATAAATCATATGATGAACGGTTGAGGGGGCTAGGTGTATCTTGAAGAGAAGAATGCAGGTTGGGGGACGACAGACATGATAACGTTTTTGAGAGTGAGAACAATTAATCAATGGAATGGCTTGCCTCCCAGACTCATAGGTACTTCATCACTGGAAGCCTTCAAAAATAGACTGGACAACCATTTGACCAGGTTGGTATAAAACCTCCTGCCTTGAGCAGGGAGTTGGGACAAGAAGACCTCCAAGGTGTCTAATGCCCTGTGAATCTATGTTCTAAAACCAAGAATGCTAATATTACATTATTGTAAGAAATATGAAATAAATAAAATAATAATAAAATAAAATGATTCCACAGGATTCTGAGATGCTTTCTACACTTCCATTCCTACTGGGGGTTCAGATTTCTCTTATTGCACTGTTATCTAGGCTGCTCACTTCTTCTCATTTCTGGGATTATTTTCAGAGCCAATTACAGTCTGCAGGTAGTTCTCAAATTATGTTATTCAACCCAGAATTACTGTCATAAAGCATTGCTTATGAATTGTTGTCATAAAACATGCTGGTAGTTAAGTGAGTCATCACGTTACTAATTTTATGACATTTTTGGGGTGATCATTAAATGAATCACTCTGGTCATTAAGTGAATCTACAGTAAGTCAGTTCCTATTACTGGACTATTCACTGTAGCCTTTAATTTCAAATACCTCAAACACCAATTAAGGATACCCCCAACCTCACCAAAGTTGCTCCTGAGTCAGAAGTGGGCAACCATGCCCACAGTTGTTGAAGTCCACAGACTGTAAAAAAAGACCATAGTTGCCCACCCCTGTTCTAAGTCTTTCAAATATAATTCTGACTGCTGGAGAACATTTTAGGCCTTCTTCTTAAAGCATCCCATCACCAAGGTTTCACCAGTGAGGAGAGACGAATATGGGACTCAACTGTTTTCAATGAACCATAAAAAATGTCAGAGACTCAGTTTTCACTCAGTTGTAACAAGATAAGGATTTCTTGATATTTGAGTGCACTTACAAATATACTAGCTAAGCAGATGTGAAAATGCAACTCAGCACTCCGCATAGCCAAAGACCACCGTGATTTTTTTAAATATAGAAACAATTAGCACTTTCCTTTTGGGTATAGATTGAGGAGGATTTGTATCATCATCATTACTATCTTCATCATCATCCAGCTTTCTTAGCATAATAGCCAAAATACCTTATCTGGCTATTAACACTCAAAGTCCTGGCATTAGTTGTTTGATTGACAATTCTTCTGAAAAAAAAAACGATCATCATATCATGCCAGGGAGCAATAGTCCACTCCCAAAGTTTACACTAATATGGCATCTTCTTCCCTGTAATCAAATGTGTGGATGACCATGGGGAATCAAGGGAAGAGATACCGCCCAGAAAACAGTAAGAGAAGAGAATCATGAGCCCCTAGTTGCTTAATAATTAGATGAAGAAATTTAGGAAGGATCCACCCTAATGTATCAAACAGTTAAAAGTGGCAGTGAGAAGTTTCAGTTCTCAGATTTGCAAAATTCTGTTAATGTAGCTTTACAATAAATTAGAATTTGCTCATTTAGTCATGTTTCCTGTCTAGTTAATCTAGGAAGGCTGATATTCCTACAAGTGCATAGTTAACATGAAGAATTCAGTCCCATGATAGGGTTGATGGCTACTAATGTAAACAGCATGGAAAAGGGGATTGGAGGAATTCATGGAACAGAGGTCTATCAAGGGCTTCCAAACACTCAGCTACCTCCAACTGAGAGTAGCCTGTCTCCAAATACTAGTTAATAAGGAACAATGGGGGAAGAAGGCAGATATGTCTCCCTCAGAGAAATGATTCTGTTAGGAAGAGTTAGAGGTAAAAGGAAACCAGGCTGCCAAAAAACACAGTGGCTGGACACCATCAAAGCTGACACCATCAAAGCTGATATCAGCCTGAGCACAGAAAAACTCAAAGTAGTGCAAGATTGGAAGATGTGCAGAGACTTGGATCATAGAATCGTCAGACACAACTGGATGGATAACATCATCATCATCAAATCTCCATCTATCCATTTTTCAAGCAATCCACAGATATCTATTTGTCCACTGAGAGAAGATGCTCTTGGCCTGATCAAGGAGGGCTGTCCTGATGCCTTCTGGAGGCGTTGGTATAACAAGGCCCCGGTTCCTAGCCAATTTTAGGAGATGCAATCTTAACACATCTGGAACACATTGAGTTGGAAAAGGTTTCTTTACTGTAATTAAGCCACAGCTTTATGTAACAGATATGTCCTATGTTCTTCCTTGTTTATCCCCGCCTCCACATTTCTCTCTTTTCTTGTTTCTATTCCTAGATTGTTCTCATGATCAGTACATTGCAATGCAATGTTTGTTTATTTTTCATTGTAAGCTGAGTGATGGACTGATGGATTTACTGGTCTATTTTCCCTCTACAGTTATTGCCAACTTTGAGCAGCTTAATTCCAATTATTCTTAAAGAAGGCTAAAAGGAAAAAAAAATAATTATAATAAAGCATAATGAAAATAAAGTCAACTCCAGCGCAATGATGCAATTATAACAACATCTCCCCGCAGCAGAGAATTCTAAAAATGTAATTACAGCAACACTCCCTGCAGGAGGAACCAAATTCTGATCATACTGGCTTCCCCAAACCCTAAGAGAGCCAGAACCAATGAGATCACATGGGAAATGGTGCTCTAAAGAAGGAGGGAGAGATTGAAAATGCTCAACTCTCTAAGGTCCCTGCTGGTGGCACTCGATGAGAGAAGAAGAGACACACAGGAACCACTTTCTCCAAACAGTCTTAACTCAACCCATGGATATAGTCCGGGAGAACTAGCTAGTGGTTCTCCATTTCCATGAAATGAGTGAGGCTCACAGTCACTTTTTTCAGTTGCTGTGCATTTTGGAACATCAGGAATTCTATTAATTTGCCTCTATGTCACTTAAGCTACTTTTCTTTGCTCTTTTTGATGCCTTCAAGGCAATGTTAACTCCTGGCAACCACCTGGATGAATCCCTGCAGTTCTCTTGGCAAGATTTCAGAAATGGTTTGTCATTCCCTGCTTCCCAGAGCTGAGGGGGAGGGACTGGCCCAAGTTCACCCAGTTGGCTTTCTGCTAGAACTAGAACTCATGGCCTCCTGGTTTCTAGCTTGATGCTTTAACTAGTTGTCTCTAAACTTTTTCAAAAAGCCTTCAAAATAAAGGTTGACAGCATCTATAATGAAACTGTGGATATTAGGATGCAATTAACATTTTGCTCTGTTGCTAGATGCATTTGTCCTGTGGCGACATCTTATTCTTTGTACCAATGGATGCTATAACCTGAAGAGTCTCTCTTTGATTGAGGAAAGAAGGAAAGGTGCAACCATACTGGACAGGCAAATATCATTGGGAGCAGATGGTCCTGAAGACAACCAGGTCCTGAACCAAGCAGCATTTCAAAGGGATCAACCAGCATCATGAATTGCACCCAGAAGCCAACTGGAAACAATGAAGTTCACAAAATAGAGATTGTCATCTCTATTATACCTTGCATCTCATCATACCTTGCAAGGTAGTCCAAAGAAAAGAATACCTAGAAATACTAGCTCTAACTGTATTGTAGATTACATTAACAGAATATTGCAAGTCAGAAAGTATATCTCTTCCCCCTCCTCAACCTTTACAATCCAAGAAACTAGGGAGGGTCCCTTTTGAAACATTTGCTATGCCCCAATGAATAAATGAATGAATGAATGAATGATTCAGTAATTTCTGGAAAACAGTATTCTCTATCTCCTAGAAGAACCCAAATTAGTTTAGGAGGCATGGCCTCAACTTATCCCCAACAGCTGTCATGTGAGAATGATGCAGTTGTGTTGCAAATCTAGACCACAAGTGGCAATTGCCACCGACTCATGCTTTGTGATTGCTTTCCATTTCTAGCATAACACAACCCAAGACTCCAGATTTGCATTGTGTATGCATCTGAATCACACCACTGTCATGGTTACAAGAAGATTTATAGATTTTGATTTGCCTGCCCAGAAATCCAAAAGGACCATCACAAATCTTGCTGTCAACAGGAAGAACATTACTTCTTAACTGAATAGTGGCAAATGGACATCTGGACTTACAGCCATGCTTAAGCAGTTGCTGCAGTCTAGAAAATATTTGCAAATTAATTTCTAGATGATGGGTGGAAGGCCACATATTGTTGGTTCAAAAGATTGTCTCTAAATTAGACATTCTAGCTAGGGGTATCCAACCTTGGCCACTTTAAGACTTGTGGACTTCAATTCCCAGAATTCCTCAGCCAGCTTTGCTTTGCTGGCTGAGCTTTGCTGGCTGAGGAATTCTGGGAGTTGAAGTCCACAAGTCTTAAAGTGGCCAAGGTTGGAGACTCCTGTTCTAGCTTGCATTGAATACTGTACTGGGAGATAATGATATACTGATTAAAATGTGCCCAATCAGCCAGTAAGTTTTTCTTTTACTTTATTATTCAGTAAAGAATAATTCCCTTAACTAACTATGGAATACTGGGTATGATAACGGCTGATGATCTAACCAAGTCTTAACTTACAAAATGTCAAAATAAGCATGGGATTTCCCCCCTCTCCCCCCCATCAATTCTCATTCATTTGGATAAAGAAGAATATAAATGTCTGTAGAGATTCTCAGTCATCCAGGCCATGGTTGTCCCAAAGATGCTTTTTTTCAAGAGGCAATTGGAAAAACCAGTAAGTCCAGTGGCCTTTTGAAAAAAAACATATTTGGGACAAAGAAGAATATACTTGTTTATATGGTATATATATCATTAAAAAGAGACAGGATAAAACAATATTTTTAAAAGATAAGAAAGGAAAAATATACCAAAAGTATTAGGTGCCTTGGGCGCAATCCCAATACATCTGGAGCACCACTTAAACACCATCAACATTGACAAAATCACCATCAGTCAATTGCAAAAGGCAGCTTTACTTGGAACAACTTACATTCTGCAATGATACCTTTAATATTATTAAACAATAACATCTACCTGACCCAGTCCTTTGGAAGGAGTTGATAGGTAGATACAAATACAGGCCGGCCTAGCCAATTAAAGGTTTTCTGAGATTTTAAATTTTAGATTCAAATAAGACTTTTAATTCTATTTGATGGGACTCAATCATTTACTTACTTACTTATTTTACTCATTTATCCTATTTTCATCTATCTATATTCAATTCTGAGTTAATTACTGTTACTGTTGACTGTATCTTTATATGTTTAGACTGTACACCGCCCCGAGTCCCTTTTGGGAGAGGGAGCGGTATAAAAATACGATAAATAAATAATAAATAAAATACCAAATCCAGCCTAAATATCTGGCGGGCTGTGCAACCAACCAAAATTTTCTTTGAAAGGGAGAATTTTAGTGAAATTTCTAGGGGAAAAATGCGATGTCCTTACACTCATTAAGGGATGTACGTGAAAAGTCTTGTCTCTTATCTTAGTTACTTGGATTCTCATGCTTATATTAAGCCCTAAGGGAAAACATCAAGAGGAAACATCTCTCTATCAAACATAGTAAAAGCACTGTTAGAACACTGCTTAGGGAAAATCCTTTCCTAGAAGCATTCTGTGGGAGAAATTCAGATATGTTATTGGTTCAGTTCCTTGTCCACATTTTGTATAATAGTCCATGAACTCACTAAAGTTGAGCTTATTTTCACTCCTCAATATATTGTACTATTATTTTTTTTAGCCAAAAGTTCATTATCCTTCTTGAACCTTTGAGAATTGCAGCCTAACTTTGCTGATTGACAGCAGTTTGATTCTCGTTGGCTCAAGATTGATTCAGCCTTCCATCCTTCCAAGGCTGGTAAAATGAGAACCCAGGTTGTTGGGAGTAATATGCTGACTCTGTAAACTGCTTAGAGAGGGCTGTAAAGTACTATGAAGTGGTATATAAGTCTAAGTGCTATTGCTATTGGTGGTAATGGATCACCAGGAGCACTCAATAGGATACGAGTGTTAGGGAGAACATTAGCAGACCATGGAGCAATGTGAAGGGAGGGAGAAGGAAGGAGAGGAAGGAAAGGCAGTATAATAACCCAGAAGAGTAATATTTGAAGGGAGTGGGCAAGGGAGCAGATAGTATGGAAAAGTCATCAAGTAGAAAGGCCTCTAGGTTAAATTGCCATAGAAAGAGCAGCACATATAGTCTCCATGTCTTTTACCAAACCCTGTTAATTCCATATGTTGCTTAGATCAATGTCTGAACACTGTTGGCCACTTGTTAACAGAGGGATGGCAAGAGTCACTAATAATAAAATCAAACACTGTTAACAACAGTCATGTTTTAATCTTTTAAAATGGCATCAAATAAATCCGTACACATTATCTGTTAATATTTGATTTTCTCCTTAGCAATTTGGAGGCCATGATTAATACAGTTAATCAAAAGTGGACTCTAATCCAGCATCAATTGTCTCCTTGCATGCTATCTCAAGATTCCAATTATGCCAGAATTTGTGGACTCTTCTGTCCATCCATTTAATGAAAAGAAGAACTAGGGGTGATATGATAGCAGCATTCCAATATCTAAGGATCTCCCACAAAGAAGAGGGATCAACCTTTTCTCCAAAGCACCTGAAAGTACTACACAATGCAATGAATGGAAAGCAATCAAGGAGAGAAGCAGTCTGAAATTAAGGTGAAATTTCCTGACAGTTAGAACAATTAATCAGTGGAACGACTTGCCTGCAGAAGTTGTGGATGCTCCAACACTGAAGGTTTTAAAGAAGAGATTGGACAGCCACTTGTCTGAAATTGTATAGGTTCTCCTACTTAAGCAGGGGGTTGGATTAGACCACCTCCAAGGTTCCATCCAACTCTTATTTCGTTATCCATCCATTCCTATGTACAGGAATCAACTTGAGTTGCTGAGGGGAAAATGGCACCTGCAATGGCTGGCATACCAAAAGACGCCAATTTTAATGAGCTATGGATGTTATGCAGGTGAAAAAAGTGGGGAAACATATTTTATCTGAAATGCAAGAAAAGAGAAATGCCTTCAGGGTACAAAGAGGATGAGGAAAAGCAGGCTCTATTTTCATGAGTGTAGAATGAATCCTTGGAGGAGGAGAAGAAGACTCCAACACATCCATTAGAACAGAACCAGGTGACTTCATGACCATCATCACTGACTGCTGTCCATGATGGCTGGGACTTATGGGATTTATGGTTCAAAATTATCCAAAAGAAGCCCTGCTTCTTACCTATGTAGGAAAAGATGCATAAAGAATTCACACACAACTAGCAAGAGGGACAAAAAACAAGTTGTAGACTTTGCAACATGGTCACACACAAAAACCCCTCAAAAAACAACAGTGTGATCCATCCCTTTCACAAAATGCAGTCAGGACATTTCAAAACTCAGCAGGCAAACATGGGCAGCTGCTTTCCTTCACGTTCCTCTCCATTGTAAATGGAAGCTTAAGAGCTGAAGAGACAATATGTCCTTCTTCAATGGGATATATTTGAAGCCACCAGAGCTTTCAGTACTTCGTCCACACTCCTTGCAGCTCCTTGTGCTGCTGCCTGATGCAACTGCTCTGCAAAGTTTATTAAAGATATAAATGGCAGATAAGACTAGAAAGTGAATATTGTCATACAGAATAACAAGAGTTGGAAGGGACCTTGGAGGTCTTCTAGTCCAACTCCATGTTTGAGCAGGAGACCTTATACCATTCTGGATAAAAGACATTCCAATCTCTTCTTCAAAACCTCCAGTAATGGAGCACCATGACTTCTGAAGACAAGCTGTTCCACTAATTAATTGTTCTCATTGTCAGGAAATTTCTCCCTAGTTCTAGCTTGGCTCTCTCCTTGATTACTTTCCACCCATTGCTTCTTGTCCTGCCTTCTGATGCTTTGGAGATTAAGGATAGGGTAAGACAAATGGATGGGAGGATTGTGGAAGAATCAAAAGCTAAAGATCACTTATTTTAATTTTATAATACAAATTAGCTTGAAGATGAGGTTTTAACATCTTAGCAACTATAAACAAAGTTACCTGTTTATACCCTAGGCTATAAGGTAGAGTGAACAATGAAAATTATCATCTTGAACTTAGATAGGTACCTGAGGTCCAATCTTTGTCATCCATCTTTGGTCACCACTTTGAATTCACAGAAACCAGAATCTGAAACTCAAACTTGTGGTAATGTTGTGTCTACTCTTGGCAATTCTATGGGCCAGGTCTCTCTACATCTTTTGATTTTGCACTACTTCTTTGAGTTTTCTATGCTCTGGCTGATGCCAGCTTTGATGATGTTTGGACCCAAACTTGTATCAGGTTTCAATTTTGGTTTCTGAAAGTCCAAATGATACATGTTCCAAGTTCAGATGAGAGACTAAGCCTCAGAAATCACCCTATCATTGGTTGGCTGCACCAAGATAAAATGGCAAGACTTGCCTCCTCCTGAACCTTTTTTGGTGGCTTATAATGAGGATACAACACAATGCTAATCCTAACCCTAACCCTGCCTTGGTTCATCTATTTAAAACTACCGGGCAAATCACAGCTCAGACAAATCTGCTGCCTGCTCTCTATAAAGCCACCAACAGACCATTCTGCCTATCATAACAAATGTCTGGCACAACTTTATAATTGCAAACACATCTGCCTTAAACTGAATTGGCTGTTTTAGCCCCATGTGATCTCCAGCTGGCACAAGCCATGTAACCTATTACTAAGCTACAGCTTAGGTCATCAAATGAAGCACAATGCTAGAGGATTGCTCTGGTCTAGGCACATGAGTGGACAAGCACATTCTCAGAAAGATGTCAAATGGAAGATGATCGATTCAGGAATCGAACATCTGGAAGCTCCTTCTCAGACCATATAATTGCAATAAAAGGCACTAGCTCCTATGGCTTGGGACTGGGTAACCTAAGGGATATCTTTATCTAAGAATTTCTACCCATCTGATCAGTTCCAAAAGATTAAGCATGGTGCGGGTATCATCAGCCGAAGAGTGACAACTAACGGGAACTAAACAATGGGCATTTTCTGCTGTAGCTTCTGTTTCATGGAATATTCTCCCCTGACAGGTTAGAATGGCCCCAACTCTGTTAGACTTTTGCAAGTCTTTAAAAAATGGTTGTATACCCAAGCATGGGGCTCAGAATGTTTGAAGATTCCTGTTTCTTGGCCTCACTATAAGTTGGTTAACTATTTTGGCTGCTGTATCTATTTTTGGGATGTTTTAATTATTTTTAATAGTTTTATTGTTTATAATTTTAGTTGGCCAGAGTTACTTGGTTGAAAATGGGTAATGGAGTTATAGAAATTGATAAATGGATGGATTGATAGAGTATAAGCAATACTTCACAATAATTGATGCTATTTAATTAAAATAGTTATTCTGAGAAGGGGGTGCCAGATCCCTTCTGGATTGGCACTACTATAGATCAAAATGACTATCTTAGATAAAAGAGAATGTTTGTAGCTCAGGGGTCCTTGGTGCTCTCTGAGTTTACTTGCAACTATTCCATTACCCAAACTGTAATATTATTAGTGTTAGATGGGCGCAAGCAAAAAGGCAGATCACAGAGTGACAGTCAATTCCTTTATTAAGGTGACAAAATGCAAGCTGCGAACTCGGGGCAGGCACCGGCTTATGTAGCCGGCGCTGTCCAAAGCTTCAGCCACTGACAGGACTTTGTTTCTCCCGCCAGTGCCTGGGTCAATCAGTGGAGTCTGGCTACAGACTCCACTCAGCTGGCCAAATAAAGTAATACGTAACACCTCTCCCCTTCTAGTCATAGTTCTACCAATCAGTGCTCGTATATCTTACGTAGTCCCATAAGTAGGCGGAGCTTTGCGGGGTGCGACTGGACCTGCACACCACACTTGTTTCTGAGGTGGTGGCCTGTTCAGACGGGTCCGCTGCTACTCCGGGCTCTGCTGCTGGAAACATCTCAAACTCGCCTTGGCGTGTGGCTGGGCCTGAGGATCCAGACATACTCCATGGGATTTCCTCCTCCAAGTAGGGCATTCCACTGCTCACCCCGGGTTTGTAGTTAGGCAATTTCTTTTTTCTGGCCAGACCTCTGGCCAGGAGTCAGTTAGGGCCTGTCGATGCATCCCGTGCCAGGGTTCTGGCTGGTTGTTTTGGTTTTGGCCTGGC
Source organism: Bungarus multicinctus (assembly GCA_023653725.1). Taxonomy (NCBI): domain Eukaryota; kingdom Metazoa; phylum Chordata; class Lepidosauria; order Squamata; family Elapidae; genus Bungarus; species Bungarus multicinctus. Next base: position 5,986,251 of record CM042841.1, read on the forward strand.
CTCTGAGTTGGTTGACATGCCTGTCCCACAGCTTTTCCCCGTCGGTTTCTACCCAGTACGATCTGGGACTGGTGATACCCACGACTTCTGCTGGGATCCATGTTGGCCCCCCTGTGTAGTTATGAGCGTAGACCATGTGAGTGTTTCATTGCTGTAGTCTGGTTGTAGTTGGTCAAGTGTTGACCAGAGCTTTCTGCCCATCAGTAATTTGGCTGGGCTGTGGTGTGTTGTTGAGTGGTGTATGATATGCTCTGTCAACAGTGTTCTGTCCACCCTTTCCTGCCAGTTCCCCAGGCCCATTTTCTTCAGTGTCTCTTTTGTGAATTATACCATTCTCTCAGCCTGGCCATTGGTGGCTGGATGCACCAGTGCCAAGAGTGCATGCCTGATCCACAGTCCCACCAGAAACCCCTCAAATGGTTGCGCTGTGAATTGCGGCCCATTGTTGGACACTATGACATCCGGCAGTCCATGAGTCACGAACAGCTTCCGGAGTGCCTTGATGGTTGCCTCGGTGGTGGTCGATTTCATGAGGATGACTTCCAGCCATTTAGAGTAGGCATTGACCACCACCAGGAATGTTTGCCCTTGGCAGGGCCCAGCAAAATCAATGTGTACCCAGGCCCATGGGGCCATGGGAGTCTCCCACTTTGCGATGGAAGGGGGGTACCGGGTGAGATTCCTGGCACAGGGGCAGGTGGTGACCCAAGCCTCGTAGCTTCTGGCAAGGGCTTTCATCCAGATGACCCTGGGGTGGCCCTCATATAGCAATCTCAGGATCCTCTGCTGTAGCTGTGGGGGGATGACCACCCTCTCTCCCCACATCAGGCAGCCCTTGAGTACTGACAGTTCTCTCTGCCTGGTTTTGTAAGGCTTGAAGTCGTCCCCCTCTCCAGACCCAGTTCAAAATCCACTCCATCGTCTTGTCTTTTGCTGTGAGTCTCGCAATCTCTGTCGACATCATCAGTCCAGGACTCAGACTCTCTATTAGCAGTAAGGCTGTGGATGACACTGGGTCTTCCACGATGTCTGGTAGGGGGCAGCGGCTCAGGGCGTCCGCGTTGGTAATTTCTTTGCCAGGTCAGTGGATTAAACGGTAGTTGTATGCTGCCAGAAATATAGTCCAACGCAGCATGTGGGGTGAGAGGATGTTTGGTGTTGATTCATCCCTGGTGAGGATGCCCAGTAATGGCTTGTGGTCTGTGACCAAGTTGAAGTGCCTGCCATAGAGGTACTCATGGAATTGTTTCACCCCTGCCATGGCTGTAAGGGCCTCCTTATCAATTTGGCTGTGGTGGTGTGGATGCTGGTGATTTGTATTTGTAGGGGCTTGAACCATTCACGCCCCAGCAGGGTGGCTAGATCCTGGTCCACAACCATCAATGGCAGGGTCCCTCTGAAGCTTCCGTAGCTTATCTGGATGTCTTTCCTGCCCAGGACAGGGATGCGGCGGCCCTGGTAGTCCTTCAGGATGATGGGTTGCAGAACTTCCAGTGGCATTCTTGTTGACAATGGATCAGAGACTTTGATCGTGCATGGCTTTGATCCGTGCTTACCCTGTTGGAGGGGTCCTTAAAGGATTGGATCCATCTGAACCACCTCATAGGGATGGGGGAAGAGGGGGAGACCACCAGCTGGGTTGAGAAGAGCCTCGTTTCCCCTCCCTGGCTTGGTAAACTCCCCTAGAAGACAGGGTGAAGCAGCAGTCTTTAATGGCTGCCCTGAAGATGGGAAGGTTCCAGGACACAAGTTTTATGCTGGAGAGTGAAAGTGGTGAGCGGCGTGTAACTGGGTAAAAGACTTTGAACATTCTTTTTGAAAACCCTGAAAAAGCAGAAAGAAGAAGCCCTCGTTTGGAAGAGTGGTAGCGGTGGATGAAAAATAAGAGGAAAATATAAGGTAAAGAAAAAACCAGAAATAAAAGAATTGTATATAATTAGAGACTAAATTTGGAACAACATACAGAATTGGACATTAATCAGGCATTAGATAAAATGCTGGGTTTATTTGGAATTGATAAAATTTAACATTAATACTACGGAAAAGTGATTTAAAATAAAAGAATTCTAAGAAAAAAGTGATCTAGAACACCACCTAAGGATGAAAGATTTCCTTCTTTTATGTTTCTATGGAAAATTATTGGTTGTATAAACAAGATCCCCGGAAGCTTATAAAAAAGAAGAGGGGATTACATAAAATATAAAAGAATGCAATACTTTGGGATTGTTGGAGGTTGATTGTGACAAGAAAACAGAAGAGAAAGTGAGATAAACAGAGACTTTTGACAAGGACTATGACAGAAAAACTTGACCTTTAATAAAATAAAAAATAATTCAATAGACCAAAGAAATGGAAGAAATAAGCAAAGAATTTAAGTTGGAGCTCCAAACTGTGAGAGAGATGTAAGAAAAAATGAGACTGGTGCAGATAATGCTAAGTAAAGTAATGGCATCACAGCTCACAGAACAACAAAGGAAGCTCAGAGAGGATGAATTAAAAGAGGAAAATAACAGCCTTGATGAATATGAAGAACAAGGACCATTGTCAAAAGGACTTAAAACAGAGACATTGACAACAGAGACAGCAAATAAAAGAAATAAGACACCCAAGATCAAGAAGAAGAAGGGAATATACAAGAAGAAACTCCAAAAAAGAGAACTGAAAAAGGGGGGGGGGGGACATGACAGGCAGAGGGAAATAAAAATAAAACCAGAAGGGAAAAAGAAGAAAGATTGGTGAAATTTAGAAAAGGGAAACCTAGCCAAAATTAAAAGGAATGATAATGTTATGAGATTTAGAGATAAGGGTTAGGGATTGTACAAGGGAGATATCACATGGGAATGTATATTGGCATTTAGTTTAAAACTTGCTGGAAATTATTTTAGGATTATATAACTATATATATAACTGTATATGAATTATGCTGTTATGAACTCTTATATTGGAGAATCAAAACAGGGGAATGGAAATATATAGATAAATTTTGGATAAGTAGTAAGGAAGAAAAAATATTATTAATGATTATAAGAAAAGTGAAATGTATTAAATATATATAAATTTTGGCTAAGTAGAAAGGGGAAAATATGATTATTAATGATTAAAACTAAAGTAAAGATGAAACGAGATATATTAGGAAGTCATTCTAGCTTTTTTAGGGGGGGTACCTTAAAATATATATGTTTTAAAATATACAGTTGATTATTTAATGTTAATATGTCTAAAGTTGGAGAATGAATTATTAAAATAGATAGATTGAGGGGATATACCATATGGATCCTAAATGTATTGGTTTTGTTCTTTTTTAGATTGTTTATTATATAATTGGTTTAGGGAAAATTAAGGATAAGAATGATGTGTAATGTTAAATAAAATAGGTGGTAAGCTAAAAACAGAAATAATAGGGGATAAAGAACTGGGAATCTATATCTGGATGAAATGATATTCATATTGACTTAATGAATTGAAATATGAAATAGAAATTTATTTAAAGGTAAATGAAATGGATAATGATATGAGATGATATTATATAAGATTGGTGGAAATGAAAGTATGATTATGTACAAATGTTATAATCTGGAACCATGTTGCCCATGTAAAGAGATGTGTAAAAATAAAAAAAATAAAAAACTGTTTTGAAAAAAAAAAAGGATGATGGGTTATGGTTCTAGCTGGTCACACCATCTTCGGGGTCGTAGTTTCCGCAGGGTGTTCCATGAGGCCATGGAGATGTAGGAACCTGAGTCCAACTCCATGCGGCATGGCTGGCCCTTGATGCTTACGGTGGCCATGATCTTATTGGCCTCGTAGGCATCTGTCCTTTTTATTTGGGTCTCGGCATACCCTACGAATGTGAAGTGGGCCTCTTCTTCTCTGACATCATCTTGGCGCTTGAATTTCCCACCGAAAGGTTTCTGGCTTCCCCCTTGGTGGCCATATTGTCAGTTGAGGGATGCCACCTTCTTGGTTTGTCTGTTGGCCGGCTGGCTGGCTCTGCAGGCTTCTGCGATGTGACCCTTGCAATCACATCGCCAGCAGATAGTGTCTCTGAAGCGGCATGCTGACCGAGGGTGGTTTCCCCCGCATCCCCCTGCTTCCTGGTGGGCTTACTTGTCTTGATCCAGAGGTTGTCTTCTTCCTCGTCATCGCTGGTCTCTGAGCTGGGTGCATTTCAATGTTCATGTCGGTCAGCTTGGGTGGCATGCACTTTCTTAGTCCCCTTGATGTGTGCAATGGAACTGTCGGAGGATTCCGCAGCCCAGGCCTCGTCGATCGCCTCTTTGAAGGAGACCTCCTTTCTGGCCAGCAAGCATTTTTGGAGAGTCATTCAAAGGACCAGCCGGTCCCAGATCATGCCTTCAGCATTGGGGAACTTACAGTTTTTTGATAGCTGCTGAAGAGCCGCCATGAACATTTTGATGGTTTCCCCTTCTCTCTGGCTCCTTGTGTAGAAATCATGGTGGTTCACCAGATAGGAGGGGGTTGGGTCGAAGTGCTCCCTCAGTGACTGCTGGAGCTCATCCCACGACACATTCTCCAAGTCATTGGCCACGAGGGCTTCGGCCAGTTCGTACAGCTCCGAGTCACAGTATGTGAGGAATAGCACTCGCTTCTTCGCATCTGGGGCTGCCTGTAGTCCGTTTACTTCCAGATGCAGTTTGAATCGGCCCATGTATGATGACCATTTCTCCTTGGCTAGGTCGTAGGGGATTGACATCAGTTGGTGAGCCATATTGGTCGCTGGGGTTGCAATGGTTGCGGGGCTCGAATTGGCGATCGGTGCTCACGTGGTGTCCTTGGTCTCATTTCTCCTAGTATCCCACCTTTGTCGCCAGTGTTAGATGGGCGCAAGTGAAGAGGCGGACGCAGAGCGACAGTCAACTCCTTTATTAAGGTGACAAAATGCAAGCCATGAACTTGCGGCGGGCACCAGCTTATGTAGCCGGCACTGTCCAAAGCTTCAGCCACTGATGGGACTTTATTTCTCCCGCCAGTGGCTGGGCCAAATGATGGAGTCTGGCTACAGAACTCCACTCGGCTGGCCATATAAGGTAATACGTAACAATCAGCATTAGTGCTAATGGTATTATCTAGCCTGGATAATGAAACATTTGCAAGAAAACCACCAAGCTCAGAGAGCACCAAGGATCCCTCATGATTGTTTTCCTACAATATAGACTCTGTTGTAGCAAAAAGACCTGGCTTAGCCCCTAGCCAACTTTGTCTGGGAAGAAAAGCGAAAAATGGTGGCCTGATTCATAGCTGGATACTATAACTGAAAGAAAACAAAAAACCATATTGATCCTTTGCCAAGAGTACTGCATTAATGTACCTGTATATGATTCCTTGCAAGCAAATTTAATTAAAGGAATTCTTTCCAGTTATCAGAATGATGTTTTACTCCCTTCTGAAGAACACATCAACTTCTCTAACATGTTAAAATTAAACTGTAGACTGAAGGGGATTTCTGGACAAAGTAATGATTGTCAAAGTTGGCAATTTTAAGATGGTTGGACTGCATCTTGCAGATTTCCCCAGCATGAGAATGCCTTGTAGTAGAGAAGTATAGACCCTTGATTTTTTTTTTGGGGGGGGGGTGAGGGGGTTAGCCTCAATTACAGCATTAATTCATAAGGAATATATCTGGAAGCAATAGAATATAACCTGATAGATCCAGTTGTAATATTCAAAAGGATGTAAGAACTGGTGCATCAGAGCAAAATGACTCTGTCAGCATCATAGCCTTTGAGTTTTGAAACCCTTCCATTCCAATTCAGACAGATCCTTGTGGATCTATCTGCAATCACTCCTTGATTTATCACTCTAAATCAATAATTCTCAACCTTGTCAACTCTATGATGCATAGACTTCAACTTCCAGAATTCCCCAGTCAGCATCTGACAAGAGGTCCCAAACACTCTGTTGCTAAGAAAGCTGTGTGGATTCAGTTTTCTGAATGTATATGGTTCCCAGCAACCAAATTTGATTCAAGGAACTTTTTCTAATTACCAGAATGATGTGTTACCTGCTTCTGAAGAACATACTGATTTCTGCAGTGTTCCCCATGGTGTAAAAGAGCAGGCAGAGTTGGGGTGGAGTTAAGTTCATCATCAGCTTAGAATCATTACATCCTCACAAATGGTCCAAGTCCAACCCTCTTGAATTTGTTGACCCTTATCTGAGGCCAATCTTAACCTTAGTTGACTAGATTCTTATATATAGACTTGAGCAAAAAAATCTTAACTGCAACTTAATGTATAGTCTTGATTCTTTGCATCTGATACATTCTGGCTGAGGAATTCTGGGAGTTGAAGTCCAAATACCTGTAAGTTACCAAGGGTATACAATATATAGTAAGGAGATAGATCCCCAGAAGAGAGGGGTGATTCCAGAGGAGTAAGAGACAACTCAGTCAAGATACTTTATATGAGAAAAAAAGGGCAAAGACAGCCCCTAATAGTTCCCATAGTATATTGTAAATGGAGACAGTAGAGTCTTCAATTTGGCAAGATTTTGTATATAGGTGTGAAACAATAAAGAATTCAGCTTGGAAGGCTCATTATGTGTCATTATTGGTTTTGAAGTTTGAAGTTTGAAAAAATAAAATCTGTCATGGAATTTTTAGGTAAACTAATGCTATCTACTGACTGAATAATCTTACTTTAATTTTTATTCATTATGTCAAATAATAAAATAAAATAAAATCATAGACTGATCATTAAAGTGACAGGAGAGCTGAATCTGAACTAGAGAACTCATAAGATTTTCACCTCTGCGAGATTTAGCTGTGTCTCCTCACTGGTTTTGTTCTTTGTTTCCACAAATGCTCACGTACTAAGCTAAAGTCTATCCTTGCATAAAATTGTTCCAGCTCCGGCAACTGTTACATCATTCTTTCAGAAAAGAGGAAGGGAAAGGAGCTTTATTCAGAATTTTAAAAATTGGTAATTGAGATAAGAAGCTAATTTGGGAGAGGCAGTGGCAAAAACAAAAATAAAAATCCTACTTTGATGTTATGAAAGTATTGACAACCTGTATAATCTAAATTAGAGATGTCCAAACTTGACCACTTGAAGACTTCCACAAGATGAACTCCACATACCTTAAAATGGCTAAGATTAGGAAACACTGGTTTAGAAGGAGACCAAGCAGAATTCCTTAAGATGTTGTTTTTTTATTAATTTTAGGCCAGGTTGGGGAATTCTGGGAGTTGAAGTCCACAAGTTTTAAAGTTGCCAAAGTTGGACACCTTTGGTTTAAATGATGCTTTCCTATACAATTCGGAAAGTCTGGAAATGTCTTTCAGACAAAACCCTGGAAAACTTTACTACTGTAGATTCCTGCCTTTTGTTCCACTGTCAGAAAAAAAAAATTCTAATCTAATCTGCATGTTTAGAAGCCCCAAATAGTCATTCTCTGCTGCAAATCAACATGGATATTTACGGTACAACGAAGTCAAAATTGTGGATTTAAAAATCACGTTAGACATTCCATATTGAGAATATGGAATGGATACAAAGCACAGTATCTTGCTGGACTTTTTCCCTCTCCTACCAGTGTTTATCTAATTTGATATAAGAAAATTGTCTTCTAAAGTATACTTCCAAGGAAGAAGAGACTTTTGGAGAAATTCTGCATGCAGGCAGGTGAATGGAGGTTCTCCTAGCCAGACTTAGTGGCCAGATGGGAAAGGGGTGAGAATGAATCTTCGCTGAAGTCTCCCTTGCCTTACTGCTTCCATTCAATTTCAGAAGCAGAAATCTTCCATGAGATTTCTCTTGTGTTTTTCCAAAGAGATGCTATCACACCACTGCTAATGGGGGAGATCTGTCTTGCAGAAATTGTGGGAGACCTTTCTTCCCTTGGATAAATTCTCCTCTCAGTTTCACTGCCCACAAATTTTAAAAAGCTAGCGGTATCCAAATGTGATATTCATCCATGTGGTACAGGCAGTCCTCAATTTACAAGATTCGTTTAGTGGCTGTTCAAAGTTACAATAGCATCGAAAAAAATGATTTACAACCATTTTTCAAACTTATGACCTTTGCAGCATCCCCATGATCAGGTGCTCAAAATTCAGATGCTTGGCAAGCGGTTCATACTTATGACAGTTGCAGATCCCAGGGTCATGCAATCAACTTTTGTGAACTTCTGCCAAGCAAAGTCAACAGTCACTTTAGATCTGTGTTACTAACTGCAGTGATTCACTTAATAACTGTAGCAAGAAAGGTTGTAAAATGGGGCAAAACTCACTTAACATCTGTCTCAGCCACAGAAATTTTGGGCTCATTTGTGCTCGTAAGTTGAGGACTGCCTGCATCACTTAAACTTAAGGGCATGGTGAACAAATGACTCTTCCATGCTAATGTTATGCATACCCTTGCAGCAAAGGCAACATCAAATCCGGATTATTGTTAAAATCTTGCAGGGCAGTATAGCTATGTGGAGACCATGAGAATATACCAGACCTTCACAGGGGATAAGTTCCCCTTGAAAATGTAGATCCATCCACCGTCATGAAACAATTTTTGAAAAATCCAGACCTCTCCATTCCTCAATCTATTCTCCTCCAAGTACCTTGGATTACAATCTCATAAATTTCAGACGGCCGGAATTAGGAAGGTTGCAGTTCAGCACTTCAAGAAGACCTCAGGCTGTCAAAGTCTATAATAACAAATCATCATGTTTTATGGTAATCAGTTCTATTAGCGGCATCCTCAGAGGGTATCCAGCACAGATGTTCGAGAAATGACACAAGCCCAGTCTTTGTCAGTCTGCAGTAAATGTTCCCCTTCAGTTAAATCGGCCAATAAATGGAAACCATACATCTTCAAATCTCTAAATGTCTATGGAGATTCTCAATAATCCAGGTCATGTTTGTCCCAAAGGTGCTTTTCAAAGAACAACTGGACTTGCTTTGTTTTTCCTTGAAGACATTTCACTTCTCATCCAAGAAGCTTCTTCAGTTCTGACTGAAATCAGAACTGAAGAAGCTTTTTGGATGAGAAGCGAAATGTCTTGAAAGTAAAACAAAGCAAGTCCAGTTTCCTTTTGAAAAAGCACCTTTGAGACTTCAAATCTGCAGTTGTTCTGCTGGTACCATATTCAGCAACCTACCCATGACCAATCTGTTTTGAGCTCTATTTTCTTTAGCTTCTCTCCACTCCACTCCCCTCATCTTGCAAGAAAACCTACACAGAGACAGACACCCACACACTAAGGCTCTTTGTGTCTCTTACATCTGAGGGCATACACAAATACACCCTTTACTTTCCCTCCTCAGTAATGTATTCCAGATGCTAAAGTGAATGGTACAACGTGGTCTCTTTGCAAGCTTTTAGCACGGCATGCATCCTTCTGCCACTTCCAAAATGGCAGCTTGGGACTGATCCACTGCAGACCTTCTTTCCTGCAAGCCTTCTTCACCAGGGTGGGGATGGGGATGAGCTGCTCAAGCCTATAAATATTATTTATTTTCTCCCCTATTCTACGCATTGATCTTTCTGCACCTGACAGCTAACAACCCAAGTCAATACGAATCCCATGAAACATCCACAAGTTGTTCCCGTTGGCAGTTATCCAATATTCTTTTAGAACTCAAGCATTATGGTGAAGATTTTGTAAGAGTTACAGTATTGTCTCCATCCCTGACTGTGGTCAAAGTCCAGCTGTGCCATCTTAGATGCGTAGGCACAGCCATGCATGGCTGTGTGGAGCGCATGTTGTGATCGGTAGGTAAATAGAAAGATAGACCGATGTGCATGTAGAAAGACAGAAAACTTGCAAATTCTATTAGGAGCCCCGTTGATTCTGAGATCCACCTCCTTGATTATTACAATTTTCACACCTAGTCCTGCCTTCTCCTTGGGGGAGTTTTTTCTCCAGCCAATGATAATTGGACCATGGAGGCCAAATTGAAGGCATTAAAGGGACTTCACCTATTTTGTGACTTTGTTGATTTTGTATCCCACCCTAGGTCATCACAGCAAGAATCAGATTTGCTGGTGAACCATGACTGTAGCCATGAACTGCAAAGAAAATAAAATGTCTATCCTTCATTTGCTGTGAAGTTCTGGACATCCCACCCTAAGCATTTATGTCAGAGTCTTTTGCTGCTGCAAAATAACAGATGGAGACGCAGAGAGATCTCTGCAGAAGCCAGCAGGAATCCAAAAGGGGAAAGGCAGGGAGAGAGCATGAGTGTCAGCAACCAGACACAACAAAGATCTTGTGACTAAGAAATGCAGCCAGGGCGGAAGTCCAATTGGTTCCTGTCTCCTTGCTAACTGCATGACCAGACAAAAGATGCTTTGAGGTAGTGCACATGCAGTTTTACTGAGCAATATGTGAGAAGCAGAAGAGGAGAGAGGAAGAGGGCAGAGCCCAGCAATAGAATACTGGCTTCCCACACTGAAGGTCCTCAGTTCAATCCCAATAGTTAAACATGAATTGAGGTCATGTCCATCCTGGATCCTTCAGAGAAGTTGGTGGAGATATGGAGGATGTTAGCATGGAGATGGGGGATTTTTGCTCTGACTGAAAATGCAGGTGGAGATGTGGCAGATGTGACATTTTTGTTCTGATCAGAAGAAGGTTTGCACTCATGTAGACTCAGAATAACAGAATAATAAAGTTGGAACTTGGAAGAGACCTTGGAGATCATCTAATCCAACTGCCTTTTCAAGAAGGAGACCCTATCCCATTCTGGACAAATGGTTGCCCAGTCTCTTCTTAAAAGCCTCCAGTGATGAAGCACCCACAACTTCTACTCCATACTCCAGTCTCTGATTCTGATTCACAGCCTCACAGCTCTTGAACCTTTCTGGCAACAGAGCATAGAACAGAGATGTGCAGAAGAACAACTGATTGCAAAGACTCTTTGGCAGAAATTGGCTCCTTATGAGCACTCTGGTTTTGAGTGGGAACCAGCTATTGAGGGCTTCATGGTGTCTTCAAGATGAGTTGGGGCTCAACCCTAAAAGGTAAACAAGCTCTATGGGATGATTGGAACTATATTTACTTGAGATAGACTAAAGCCGGGGTGTCCAATCTTGCAACTTTAAGACCTGTTAACTTCAAATCCCAGAATTCCCTACCCAGCAATGTTGGCAGGGATTTCTGGGAGTTTAAGTCCACAAGTCCCTTGTCTACCACCAAATCTGAGAGGAACCAGCGTTTCCTAACATTACCTCCTTTCCCAGGGCTTCAGGAACCTTTCTGCTCTTGTTGCCTCTGTAACCACATCTCCATGACTTTCTATACCAGGAGCTGCAATCCCAAATTCCGGGCCAGTGTGGCATTGAGTTCTCCATGCTTTTTCCCTGCTATAAAGAACTGTTTAAATTATAAAGGCAGTCCTTGATTTATGACCACAACTGGGACAGAATTTCAAATGCTAAGCAAGGTAGTTGTTCAGTTACTCATGTCCACTATTATGACTCTTTGCCAGGGTTGTTAAGTGAATCACTGCAGTTTTTAAATGAATCAAGCGGTCGTTAAACAAATCTGGCTTTCCCCATTGACTTTGCTGGTCAGAAACCAGCTGGGAAGGTTGCAAGTGGTGATCCACATGACCCTGGGATGCTGCAACCATTGTAAACACATGCCCGTGACAGCTGAATTTTAAGTATCCATGATATCATGGATACTTTCTGGATGCCTTACAGCCTGTTGATGAGCAGCAGAATTTTGATAATGTGACTGTGGAGATACTGTAAAAGTTGTCAGTCAATTGTTTCAATGCTATTGCCACTTTGAATGGTCACTAAGTGAATAATTTTAAGTCAAGGACTACCTCTGTATTTGTACATATGAACCTATGCTATGACATATTTGCTACTGTAGTATTCACTTGAATCCTCCAAGAACAGTGTCTTTTTTCCTAGGTCATCTTTGGCTACTATTTCAGTGTTTTTATGAGAAGATGATGGCACCATCATGGTATTTAATGCAATTGTTTCCTTTCCTTGACATCACCCCTTCCCCTACAAATGATGGTAAAATTGTATGTTTATTCTGAAACATACAATTATAGTGATCTTCCCTCTCTTGTCATGTCTGATTACATGTCCCAAGGACAATTGCAACTTGGTGAAAAATAGGCTGCTTCTTGATAGCTATGGTAGAAATTATTATTCTACTTAAAATGCTGGCCATCATTTTGTCATGGTCTCCTACTAATAAGCCACAGATATGGAAGTTGCCCCTGCAAATGGTGGTTCTTTCTTCACCTCCTGCATTCTTCTCCAACTTAATAGCCTTCTGATGGTGGTAATGGCATTGATCAGGGATTCTGGAAGGGGTAGACCAGGGGTCTCTAACCTTGGCCACTTTATGTTTTGTGGAGTTCAACTCCCAGAATATCTCAGCCAGCATGGATGAGAAGCAAAACATTAAAAAAAAACCCAAGAAAGTCCACTTGCCTTTTGAAAAAAGAACCTTCGGGACAACCACGATCCTGAGAATCTCCATAGATGATGTCCCTGGTTCTTTCAATTTCCTGTCATAGGATTTGGTTTCTTTAGCTCATCAACAGTGCCACTCTGAAAGTGGGGCAGCCTCTCTTTCAGATGTGGTCCCAAGGGCCCTCACCCTTAGTTTGCCCTCTGGAAATAAGCTATATGAAACGGTCTCGGTCGTATGCAGCTTTGAAAGAACATCCATTGAATCAATAGCTCCTAATCTATTCTGAAAATAACTCTCATCCCATCAATATCAATTCTCTAGAAAAAGATTGGCCATCACTTCTAATTCTTGCAGAAGCTGGATAGAACACTAGATGATGGGCAAAATGTCCTGGTTATGATCCCAAACTGCTCTCCTCCAAATGGACAAATCTAACATTAGGAATTCATCCACGTTATATTAACCCCATCAGAAAACAACAACAGAACTTTGGATATTGGTCTTTTGTTGGCGCTGATGTTCTCATAATCTTTAGACTATTTTCCTAGGGCTGTTTGAGACAGTATCTCAGAGGGAATGGCTGTTGAGATTGCTTTTATCATTTTATGGTCAAAAAGTACAAGTAGTCCTCGAGTTACAACCATTCATTTAGTGATCAATCGAAGTTAAAACAGAACTGAAAAAGGTGACTTATAGATTTCCATTCTTATAATGGTTGCAGCATCCCCATGGTAATGTGATCAAAATGGCAACTGACTTGTATTTATGACAGTTGCAGTGTCCCTGGGTCATGTGATCACCTTTTGTCACCTTCTAACAAGCAAAATCAATGGGGAAGCCAGATTCACTTATTGCTAACTTATTACTAACTTAACAACTACAGTGATTCATTAACAACGGTGGCAAGAAAGATCATAAAAAACTTAACTGTCTTGCTTAGCAACAGGGTTGAAATGAGGGATCCTTGGTGCTCTCTGAGCTTGGTTGTTTGTTTTGCAGATGTTTCATTATCCAAACTAAGTAACAAAAGACTACACAGATGATGTTGCCTAGTTTGGATAATGAAACGTCTGCAAGAAAACAGCCAAGCTCAGACAGCACCAAGGACTCCCCATCCCTACTGTAACTGAGTCGACCCATTCTGCTTTTGGCTATCCTCGCCTTATCCTTCCTTCCACCTTTTTCAGCACTAGACATAACATAAACTGGGCATCGTGTTGTGAGTCACTCTGCTTTTCCTTTTCGATATATAAATATTCCAGATTCAACCTTGTGTAAATAACATCACGGCTCTTGGTAAGGAGCATTGAATGGTGCACTCCCTTTCCAGACGTTCTGCTGAAATTTTTTTTTCCCCAAGCAAAGACAAATGCCAGCCAGAAGGAGTCAGATGATAATGTCTCTGCTACTCGACAGTGTTGTAGGGCAGAACAGTCCAATTCTATCCTATTGGAATCCACAGAGTCATTCTTTTGCAGCAGAGGCTGCTAAACTACAGCTCCCAGCAGACCCTGCCTGAACAAACAGTGAGAAGACAGGCTGGGAAGTGTTGTTCCACAACTTCTGCATGGTCACTGAGCCAACTGCAGTGCAGATGGACCCACTGTAAAGTATTCTGGGGGAAAGATGCCCTTTCATATTGTCTTAGTGTGGGTGCCAATAGCAGGTTTTCTGAGGCTGAGATGGGAGGGAGGAACAGTGAGGAAAGAAGAGGGAGGGAGGGAAGGAAAGAAGGAAGGAAGGAAGGAAGGAAGGAAGGAAGGAAGGAAGGAAGGAAGGAAGGAAGGAAGGAAGGAAGGAAGGAAGGAAGGAAGGAAGGAAGGAAGGAAGGAAGGAAGGAAGGCAGGGAGGGAGGCATGTAGGGAGGAACAATGAGAAAAGAAAAAAGGAAGGAAGGAAGGAAGGAAGGAAGGAAGGAAGGAAGGAAGGAAGGAAGGAAGGAAGGAAGGAAGGAAGGAAGGAAGGCAGGCTTGCAACATTGCCAAAATCCTGTAAGTTCTTATCAAGAATGCCAAAATCTTATCCTATGTAGTTTCATGAGACTGCAAAAGATTTTGGCTTGTTTTTCTTTGTTTGAACTGGTATATAATAGAAGATCGTTTGGTAGTACCCAAGAGTTGCAAAACACCTGTCACCATTTATTAATTTAAAACATAAGTCATCCACCCAAACCTAAATTATTATATCAAGAAACTCAAACTTCTACTATATTGAATCCAATTCAAGAAATAAATCTTATAATGTTGGTGAATTAAAACAATTCAGTCCTCCAGATCAGTTACATCTGTGAAAACTGCAAATTTTGGGAATTTCCATATTTAAAGCATTGCAATCTCCTTCTTCCACTGTAAAGGCTTAAAGAACATTTTAAACACAGTTAATTTGGGGAAGGGGGTTAATGCCTATCTGTAGGTTTCCAATGTAGAAGACATAACAAAAATGTAAAGAAGATGGGGAGGGAAGTAGAAAAAGGCACACCGGGACAGAAACATTTCAAGCTAAAGAGAAAGTCTGATGAATACAGTTGATGGGGATGGGCTTCTTTTGGGAAAGAAAAACTCCCTAAGGCATTCAAGATGGAAGAGTAACTTGCCCCAAAGGGATGCAACTCAAATTTCCCAAACCAAGTAATCCCAGCAACAGGTACGTTCCATGACGGGACAAGCAAATTTCACCCACTCTGATTCTGATTGTGAACACTCAGCAAATATTATTTCCCAGATTACTCTCATTTGTACTTTCAAAAATGAGACCATCAGCCATGCCCACTGTAAAGTTACAACCTAATATGTTAACTCTTTAAAGGGATGCTTCCAAGCTGCCTGAATACCACACAATAGTATTTTTGTGTCAACCTAACAATATGTGCCAATGTGTGTTCGTTTCAGTTGGAGATCGATTTGTAGGGTTTCCGTTTTGCTTCTTTACTTCCATTTTCCCAGCCCTAACCAAATGCCTTCATGCAGCAGCTGTTTGCCTGCAGCTCAAAAAACACACATCATTTTACTCGTCAGCCTAAAAGATTCCTTTGTGCACAGCTTCTCACATCAACTCCTTACACGTCAGGTTTAGAGAACATTCTTAAGCTTTTCCCCTGCACAAAATCACCAGCAACTGCCCTATGGAAAACCCTGCACAAAAAGATGGGGAAGACAACAGCTCTCACCCAAATCTCCCCAAATAAACCTTCCCCATCTTCAAAGGAGAACACATTTCTTTGCATGCAAATACAATCTATTGCATTTTGCTTACAATTGTTTTCCTTGTTGTAAAAACAATTAACCAGACTTGCCTTCAGAAGTTGTGGGTGCTCCAGTACTGGAAGTTTTTAAGAAGAGATTGGACAGCCATTTGTCTGAAATGGCTAGTCTAGTGAAGAGAAGGACCAGGGGAGACATGATAGCAGACTTCCAGTATTTGAGGGGCTGCCCCAAAGAAGAGGAGGCCAACCTGTTCTCCAAAGCACCTGAAGGCCAGACAAGGAATAATGGATGGAAACTGAACAAGGAGAGATTCAACCTGGAAATAAGGAGAAATTTTCTAACAGTGAAATAGTACAGGTAACCCTTGACCTATGACCACAATTGAACTTGTTAAGTTAGTAATACAGTTGGCTGCCCCATTGAAATTGCTTATCAGAAGATTACAAAAAGTGATCACATGGCCTTGGGACATAGCAACAGTCATTACTATGAACCAGTTGCCAAGCATCTGAATTTTGATCACATGATCATGGGGATACTACAAAAGCTGTAAGAGTGCAAAATGGTCATAAGTCACTTTCTTCAGTGTTGTTGTAACTTTGAACAGTCATTAAACGAACTGTTTTAAATCAAGGACTATCTGTGTAGGGTTTTCAACCTGAGCAAGGGGTTGGACTAGAAGACCTCCAAGGTCCCTTCCCACTCTATTATTCTGTTATTCTGCTATCTCTTTATTAGCCTTGCCATCTGGCCAACTGGGTTCAAGCTCAGGAGCTAAGCAGGGACAAGCTTGGTAACTACCTGGATGGGTGACCACTAGAAAGATCCATAAGCTGTGGGTTAGCCTGGGAAGAAAGTGGCTCTTTTAAGGAGCAGAACAGCCTGGCCAAGGCCTTTGGTCTTTGATCATTGTGATCTTGTCTACCTGAAAAAGAAGTTGAATCCAGAACAAAGAAAGGACAAAAATTCAGTCTGAATTAATGAAAGCTAGTTTTAGGTTGTGTAATAAGGGATGTCAAACTCAAGGCTCGGGGGCCAGATCTGGCCCACAGAGACTCCCTGGAAACAGCAAAGGATCGGCCCGCGGTGCCTCTGCCAGCAAAAACGGAGCTCCGTTTTTGCTGGCAGAAGGTTGCAGGATGCCATCGCAGCCAAAAATGGTGCTCATGAGGGCCGTGGGCAGTCCTCCCGAGCTCCGTTTTCGTTTGGCGATGGTTGCAGGAAGCTGTCAGAGCTGAAAACGGAGTTCTGGATCCTGTTTTTGCTGGCAGAGCGCTAGGTCCATCAGAAGCCCCCCCAACATGAGTGATGATGAGCTGGTCATGCCCACCCCAGCTTACCAAGGTCAAACACAACCCTGACATGGCCCTCAATAAAATCGAGTTTGACACTTCTGCTATTACCATCTATTACCCAGGTTTTGTATGTTCCTGTATGTCTGTATTTGTCCCACCCCTCAACCTGGCTAATGAATTCATGATTTCCTGAGTTCACACAATATTCTATACTAACCAGTTGATATTTGAGACAGAATAACAGAGTTGGAAGAGGCCTTGGAGGTCTTTTAATCCAACTCGCTGCTCAAACAGAAGACTGTACACCATTTCAGAAAAATGGCTCTCCATTCTCTTTTGAAAAGCTTCCTGTGTCGGAGCACCCACACGTTTTGAAGGTAACTCATCCCACTGATTTATTGTTCTCACTGTCAGGAAATTTCTCCTAAGTCGCTTCTCTCCTTGGTTAGTTGAGCTGATTTCCTGCGGTACATTAAACCACCCCCAGACCAATCAACATTAAAACAAGCCAGTTTTGGCATGTTGGGCAAATACAACCGCAAGGCTTGTCAGAGAACAGGACAGTGATGCTTTGTGAATGCTATGCCTCTGCATTTATTCCATTTTCTTTCTTTTACATTAACAATTTCAATTTTGTGGTTGGTTGTGGAATTATTTTACATGAAATCCTAATATAAAAAAAGGAAATTCAATTCCCTTCCTCTGTGGCTGAACTACATCAGCTGTTACTCTTGCAAATCAACATTCACTGTCTATTGACTAATATCTCAGATATTACAATGAGCCATTGTTATTGCTTTGCATTATATCGTAAGTTAAGGATGGGGACTAAACTGAGTTGCCTCAGTTGATAGAATCAGTCCCACAGCCATTTCTCTAAAATGGATGCATGTAACAGATGCTTGGACGGATGGGTGGATGGATGGATGGAAGGGTGGGTGGGAGAGAGGGAGGGAGGGAGGGAGGAAGGAAGGAAGGAAGGAAGGAAGGAAGGAAGGAAGGAAGGAAGGAAGGAAGGAAGGAAGGAAGGAAGGAAGGAAGGAAGGAAGGAAGGAAGGAAGGAAGGAAGGAAGGAAGGATAAAGAATATCAAAGTTAGATGGGACTTTGGAGGTCTTCTAGTCCAACTCCCTCCTCGAGTTATACCATTTCAGACAAGTGGTTGTCCAATCTGTTCTTAAAAACCTCCAGTGATTGAGCACCCACAACTTCTGAAGGCAAGTCATTCCACTGATTGATTTTCTAACTGAGAAGGAAGGATTTAAACTCCCAGAATCCTGGGAATTTCTGAGTGTTGGAGCCCACCCACTTGCAAATTTGCCAAGGTTGAAAAGTACTGGCCTAAAATTCGGAATGATTAATACATAAATGAGAGTCAGAGCGATGAAATTATTGGAACCAAAATTCAGGATAGGAGTGTCAAACACAAGGCCCGCAGAACTGAACCAGCCCGCAATGTGGTCAGGTCCAGCCTGTGAGGCTGTCCTGGAAAATATAAGGGGCCTACCCAGTGCAAAGAGGAAACATGCCAGCAGTTTGGGGAGTGGTCAAACTGGCCATGCCCACCCAGTCAGCCACGCTCAGTGAGTCGCATAAAGCTGGCCACACCCACATAGTCGACCACACCCACACAGTCAGCCATGCCCCCCCCCCCCCCCCAAAAATCAACCACAGCCCTGATGCGGCCCTCAATGAAATTGAGTTTGACACCCTGATTCAAGAGATCCAGTTTTATTCTCTCTTCACAAGGAAGTACTGCAGGGACTTTAGATCGGTGCTTCCCTTTCAGTTTCAGAATAACATTGATGTAGATGCTGGACGAGGTGTGATTGATCCATGTTTTACTCTATTTCCAGCCCCAGAACTCCACTAAATGACTTTGGGCCAGTCCTTCCCCCTCAGCTCAAGAGCCCATGTGATGCAGTGGAGAAGATGTTACACCAGATGTGGGGAGATCCAAGCTCTCTCCCCCTCCACCGCCGGTCACAGAGTTCCCTGAGCACTTTGGCCCAGTTCTTTTCTCTTAGCCCAACCCATCTCACAGGATTGGTACTGTGGAAAAAATGGGAAGAGGAGAAAATTGTGTCCCGCTCCTTGAGCATCACAGAAAGGTGGGATATGCATCTAACAAAGTTATAAATAAATGAAACTACGTAATAAATAAGATTAGAGATGGCTAAATACTAGGAGAAAGGATGAGCTTGGAACTTCTCATTCAGCAAAAAAGTCCAATCTGGTTGAATTGACACAACTAAACTCAACCGATGGTTTGACAAAACTCAGTGGCTATGTTCACTTTATTTGATATTCCTCAACATTAAATCATGTGCTGGCTTTATTGATGCTCTGTTTGAACCAACATGCTAAGACAGTAATGAGGTTATCACATCAAGCTGAATCACAAGTACCCATCTCCACTTTTACCATCCTTACTATGTAGTGTAAGTGCACTGGAAAATGATGCTCTAGCCCAAACAAAGGATTCCACCAAAGTTCATTTTCTTCCTGAAACATCAAACAATTGCCTCGATACCCAGGTTCTGACAACCCAAAGATGCACACTCTAGTGATATCGGGAAGATGTAAGGGAGGGGTGTCCAATCTTAGCAATTTTTAGATGGACCTGAGAAGTCCATAGGTCCTAAAATTACCAAAGCTGGTCATTCCTGATGGAAAGATTGCTATGGTCCACAGCCCAATTCAGCCTTTGAAATAATGGCATGGATCACTGTTATTCAAGGCCCCCTTTTTTTAAACCTCTCACTTGAAAGAGAATATTTAGAGTTCTTCAACTATTTGGGAGCTCCCTTGTTTATTCCATTTATTAGATCACTGATTACAATGAGCAAAATTAACAAGGAGACAAAGATTGCAATGTAACGCAGTAGGAAGAAAGCTGGAACTCAAAGAAACATTTTACTCCTGAGTGTCTTAGTTTTGAAGGTGAGAATATTGCGTCAAAAGAGATGGGGAAGACCCACCACCAATGCTAGAGACTCTGAAGAATCAACATATCCTCTACGCCCTTCCAAAGAGAACAACTAAGAGCAATCAAGTTGGATCTACACCCCCAGAGATCTTACCACCGAAGCACAGTTGATGATCAGTGAACTGAAGACTGACCAGGCTTCATGGCTGACCCCTTTCTACAGAAGCCCTTTCAAATCTTCTCATAACAAAGCACCCCTAAACCAAAATCCAGAAGCACCCTTCTTTGCTCTTCTGAGAACATTTCGACATCTTTTCTTCATCTGCAAGTCTTGGATGATCCTAGCCATCATCCCCAGCAGGGACTCCTATTATTTTGCTCAGCGACATTCTGCAGATCCCCGCATCTCCTCCTTTCCACAGTGTCCATCATCCACAGCCCACTCTTCTTTCTCTTTTCCAAACTTTCTGTTTCCTCACCTCATGCATCCCCTGGTCCATATTTCCCATCTGGCTGCTTCCTTCACATCCCTCGGTCACCAATTCCCCTTTCCTTCCCCTCTGCTATCACCCGCTGTGCCTCTAGCCATCTAGAAATAAATAACAGTATGATCATGCCTGAATCAAGGAGGTGCCACCGAGGGCCACTTGAGGCCAGTCCTCACAAGGGCCCAATATTTACTATTATCCTTCCCTGATCCCAGCAGCTGCTTCCTTTCCCTGAACCTTCTCCCAAAATGACAATAGACAGCCTGTTTGGAATCTCCCAATACACAAACACACACATATAAACACAAGGCTCCTAGCCCCACTAAGTCTGGTCTTTGACCCGCTGATACAGACCATCCCTCAATGCATGGCAGAGACAGCATCATTGGGGCAGTTCCCAGACCAGCAGCAACCAGGGCCAAACCCGCCAGAGAATCACAAGCAAAGATAGAAGCTAACCATGTTCTTTCTTAGCATTTATCAAGAGGGCGAGAAGCAAACCCACACAACAATGGTGGTTAGAACAAACCAACCACATCCCAGTCCCCTGTGCAAGTGATATTAACAACCTTGCTTTTAAAGAGACCAGACGGGGACTGAAAGAGCCGCCTCTTTGTGAGACATCAGGAATAAACCACTGGGAATTGCAGGCCCCTCTCTACAGAGCTCCAGGTCCAGGGATCGGGGAGACACTCCCAACCCAAGCTTTGCAATGCTGTGTTTTTTAGCCCTGGCTTTCCTCTCTGTCGACCACTGGATTTGCTTCTCTTTCCAGCAATCGACTCTGCGGTCGGTCCCACCTCAAGAAGAAAAAGCCCTGCCTCTGGATGCTAACGGAAGACATGGAAGGGAAGAGGCTGTTTATGCAAAACAATCGGCAGAGGCAGCTTTCCTGGTCGGATAATAGAATGGCACACAGGTCGGGGACAAAGGGGCAGCCAGAAAAACAATTCCCCCTTCTTTGGGGAGCAGGAATGAGTCACACACCTGGGAGCAGAACCAGAACCCAGAACTCCCCGCTCTCTCCATTGTGGAATGAGTAGGGGGGGGGGGAACCTTCCCCTCCAGGAGCAAGCTGGAGGCAGGTGTGATTCGAAGGCATGTTGGCCAGACATCTGGGCAGAAGACTGCCAGGCACCCACCCACCCTCCTCCCTCCCTCCTGCTTTCCAGATCAAAGCCTGATATTGTTAGCTCTTATCATGCAGCCACCAAGGCTTCTTCAGCTATGACATCTGAGATTACAAGCCAGGCAGTAGTGAGGGAGACATTGAGAAAGAAAGAATGAAAGAAAGAAAGAACGAAAGAAAGAAGGGAGGGAGGGAGGGAAGGAGAGACCCTCCCAGCACTCAAGGAGTGAAACGCCAAGCCTAGTGTTGCAGAAGAAAGGCCCCCTTGCCAGAGGTGTGTTTACCCGTCTCCCCATGTCGTACATTGTCTGCCTTCCCAGCTCTCCTCTTTTGTCAGGCACACAGGCCACCCCAGCAAAAACTCTCGGGGCCTTGGACAGCAGGTGTGGGAGGAGAGGAAGGGGAGGAGGGGGAACGGGTGGGAGGGGGGGAAGAATAGGGTGGAGAGGAGACATTACCTGCAGTGTGTCCTGTCATAATGCTTCCAGACCATCCACCTCTCGGCAGGGAAGAAAAAGACCCCAAGGAACGACTGCCCTGCCTGGACATGCACGAGAAAGGAGGTGGGGGCCACTGGAGGAAGGCACGGTTCCTGGCTTAGTCCATCCAAGGGTCTTCGTTCCCCCAAAAGCCACTCCTGACCTCCAAACCAGCATTAATAGCTGGGATGCTTCAGTGCCTCCTTGCTGTTCCCTAGCTCATGCTGTCATCAGGTTTCCACAGCCCGGATTGGCTGCTGGGAAGCAGATAATAATACTACTAATAGCACTGGCAGAGCTGGAGTCGACAAATCTTATGTTTCAAAGACCGGCAGCTTCCAAAACTGCAAGGAGGGAGACCCAGGACAGAAACTTGAATTCAGCCTCACACCCAACTTAGCTGGCTGCAGACTGCTGTCGGATGGTCAGAAACTGAGCCTTACATAAAGCACAAGGCTTCCCTGCCCCCAGGAAGCGAAGAAAGCCCCAGTAGCAAGGAGAGCAAAGGGGGGGCACTGCCAAAATTACAAGAGAATTGGGAGGGAGAGTCAGGAAAAAAATATCAGGAAGGAAGGAAGGAAGGAAGGAAGGAAGGAAGGAAGGAAGAAGGAAAGAAAGAAAGAAAGAAAGAAAGAAAGAAAGAAAGAAAGAAAGAAAGAAAGAAAGAAAGAAAGAAAGAAAGAAAGAAAGAAAGAAAGAAAGAAAGAAAGAAAGAAAGAAAGAAAGAAAGAAAGAAAGAAAGAAAGAAAGAAAGAAAGAAAGAAAGAAAGAAAGAAAGAAAGAAAGAAAGAAAGAAAGAAAGAAAGAAAGAAAGAAAGAAAGAAACCAGATCATGGGGGACTGGCATGTACTGCTCTGTGCTCAAGAGAACTATAACATTTTTCCCCTCTCATAAAAAGTCTAATTTCAGAAGGCAAAAGACATAGGCAACTCAATTCACCAGAACATTTCAGGAAAATTGAAGCTCGCCTGTACAAATTTAAAACAAGGTTTTGAAAGTCTTGCCTAGTCGTTTGGAATTTTGTTTGTCAAGTTTGTCTCCCTCTGAAAGAGAGAATGTGAGATTATCTCCAGAATCCAGCCAAACCTGGTGGCCTGCAGGATTCCTCCCTTCTACCCAATGATAGAATGGCCAATATCTCCTTGTTCAATCAGCCAGGGGCATTTTATGTCAGTGTCCACTTTAAAACCATTTTTAAAAAACAAGGAGGAGGAAAAGAAAGCAGAATCATGAGCATCTGAATAAGTTGGGTTTTTTTAAATTTCTGCAAACTTGTCTTGTTCTTCACCAGACATAAGCAGATAAAAATTCTCTTATACAGAACTGACAGCCCAAGTTGGAGCATTTATTCCAGAGCAACCTGAAGAAGTGTTAACTTTCTCCATGGAGAACATTTCTGGTGATGCTGAAACTTTGACATTAAGGAATTTATGTTGCTATGTTGAGACCTCTTGAGACCACGGAGTCAACAGCATTGCCTTGCAATACTTCAAAAATTTAATATAAAATTACACACAGTATACAAATAATATCTACAGCACCCCAAGCCAGCTGAGGAACCATGTTAAGGATCAGAAACCAGAGTTATGTTCCCTGCTAGGAGACAAGTATATTCAAACAACATGTTTACTAGCAACTGGATGAATCAATATTCACACAAGGGATTGAGTATCATCTAACCCAACAGACCAGGTTTGCCCAGTGTGCTGTCTTCCCCAAAATAACCAGGGTTAAAGGGAATACAACCAGAAGGTTGTATGAATGGAGCCACCAGATTTTCAACTGACTTTATACAGTGTGGAGACAACCTACACCTGCCAAGAACAAAGGCAGCCTATATCTGAATAACAATTGGCTTCCAAAATTATTTGGTTGACAAATGCTGGAAATGAGAAGTTCCAGACTAGGAAGATTTACAGTCTTGATCCAAAGCAGTTCTTCTGATGTTCTTCAGGAGATAGAGCTACACAAGGTATAGGAACCAAGATGTCCATGAATGCCAGTGTCTCTCTGGAACTTTCTTTGGTATTTCCTGGGCTTGTGTTCATATCAGTTAAGTCAGACATACAACAAAATAGAGTAAGACTATCTTGTTCATATTAGTTAAAATCGGTATCACAATCATTACTGTCAAAGATGGTTGGCTGTTGCCTAATGCTTTGCTCAGAAATGTGTCCCCCTGCCAAGTTAAAAGACATAAAGAATTGGAGTTGATAGAAGGCAAGAGAAGGCTAATGAGGAGACACCTCAGCACTTGGTCTTCTGGGAAATGAAGCATTTGTTATTAGAAAGAGTGCAGAGAAGAGCAACAAAGATGATTAGGGGACTGAAGGCTAAAACATATAAAAGTTGCTGGAATTGGGTATGTCTAGTTTAATAAAAAGAAGGACTAGGGGAGACATGATACCAGTGTTCTAATATCTAAGGGGCTGCCACAAAGAAGAGAAGATCAACCTATTCTCCAAAAGCACCTGAAGGCAGAACAAGAAGCAATGGATGGAAACTAATCAAGGAGAGAATCATCCTAGAACTAATGAGAAATTTCCTAACAGTGAAAGCAATCAACCAATGGAACAGCTTGTCTTCATAAGTTGTGGGTGCTCCATCACTGGAGGCTTTCCAAAAGAGACTGGATAATCATTTATCCAAAATGGCATAAGGTCTCCTGTCTGAGGAGATGGTTGGATTAGAAGACCTCCAAGGTCCCTTCCAGCTCTGTTATTCTGTTGATATTTCTGTTGACCTCATCCACCAGAATCCACCATCCACCAGAATCCAACCATCCACATCCAACTTCTTGTGGGCACCTATTATATGCTCTCAAAACTCCAAGGAGCTCCACTGGGCAGATTTTGGCTCCATCTGTTTCTTAGATTGGCAGTGAAAAAAAAATATTTTACAGGAGACTGACCTCTTTAATGTTTGGAGACATTGGGAACAAATGACAACGGTGAGGGAGTGTTACAAAAAGGCTATCATTTCTCAGAATGTGTGACATTCCTTTACTATTCCAGCTCATTTTTGTTTGTTTTCTGTGTGTGGCAATAATCATCCAGATACTGCTGTGATCCCTATGTCCTTTTCTCAGGAAGATCCTGCAGTCTTGAGGTTGGGAGAGGGAGGGAGGAGAGAGGCAGAAGCATTCTCACCAGTTGGGATAACATGCAGCTCTGAGAAACTCTGAAAGCTACTACAATAGTTGCCACCCAAATGTTCTAATTTTGGTATAAGGAACATGAAACCTCTTAACAGTGAGAACAATTAACCAATGGAACAATTTGCCTTCAGAAGTTGTAGATGTTCCATCACTCGAGGCTTTCAAAAGGAGACCAGACAGCCATTTGTCTGAAATGATATAGACTCTTTTACTTGAACAGGGGTTGGACTTGAAGATCGCTAAGTTCTCCTCCAGTTCTAGTCTGACAAATACTTCATAGCTTGCATTAGCACCCCATGCTTTATTCATCTATTTTCTCGGTTTCCACAATACAGAAACCCTAAGCTAGCTAACAGAGATCAGTTTATCTAAGATGGTAAAACATACAAAACCTAATCAAGGTGCATGCTAACCAGTCTTAGCATGTGTCAAAACCGGCACTGGGTTTACATTTAAGCTGACTGCTTTTGAATGGACACTTAACTATACAATATGGGACAGGATTACATTATATACATCAACAAAATGATTCTCCAAAGCACTTGAAGGCAGAATAAGAAGCAATGGATGGATATTAATCAAGGAGAGAAGCAACCTAGAGCTAAAAAGAAATGTCCTGTCAGTGAGAACAATCAACCAGTGGAATGGCTTGCCTTCAGAAGTTGTGGGTACTTCATCACTGGAGGTTTTGAAGAGATTGGACAAGACAGAGCAAGAGTAGGACTAGTCCCTTCCAAATCTGTTATTCTATTATTCTGATCCCGCCCTGCCCATTTCTTTGTTCCAATCTTGCTTTGGGGGAGGGAAGCAAACCCAGCCATCCACCTAGAGAGCTGAGAAAATTGTGAATCCAAATGAGGTTAGAAGCTACTGTTACTGTTCTTGTTTTGTGTGATGTCTTGTTTTGTGTGATGCAAACACATAAGCATATTGCAAGCCCCTTCAAGGCTAAATGGGGAGAATATTTCTGAGTGCAGAAAAAGCAGCATTCATGTTCCTTCTTGCAACCCATTGGGGTTGCTGAGAAATCTGAGCAAGATCCAAGTTACTTCAGGAGAAAAGATAATTTCACTGTTCTTTCCTGGCGTCTGTGATAATGACCACCATTTCAACCTACCAGCCACGCAAAGGATCAGACCAGCAATCCTGACAGGCTGTTATTTTGAGGGAGGGCTTCTTTTTAAGTCTTTTTATTTTTTGCTTTCTTTGCTTCACATGGATAAAGATGCTTTACAACAGAGGATGTATTTAAAAAAAAGGGAGCAGGAATAGCACGGAAAACTCAACAGTCAAGTTTTGGACTGGCTGTGGACTATGATGTCATGGTTTCCCAGCTCAGTTGTGATTGGCTGGATGGGAGCTGAGCATCTGCTGAGAGCTTAAGGGGCTGGTTAGACGCTGGAGGTTCAGACTTTTTCAGAACAGCTTTGCATCGGGGCTGGTTGTCGTGACAACCCGGCCAGAGTCAGCAGCTCCTCCTGATAACAGAATAATAAAACTGTAGCCCACCTCTCCAAAAGAAAAAACCAACCCCTGGTGCAATCTTCCATCTGAACAGATCCTTAGTCTAGTTTGCATGTACAACCTTTGTCTACTGCAAATGACTTGATAAGGAAACCTGTAAAAACAGATAACCACAGATGGAACGCCCCAGTTCTGCTCATTCCCAACAGCTGTTCATGCATAAATAGAAATGTTGGCTAGTCCCAGGCCCAGGAGACAGAAATGATACAGATAGAGATTAACAGAATTGGAAGGGACCTTGTAGGTCATCTAGTTCAACCCCCTGCCTAAGCAAACCCTGCACCATTTCGGACAAATAGCAGTCCAATCTCTTCTTGAAAGTTTCAAGTGATGAAGCTCCCACATCTTCTGAAGGCAAATTGTTGCATTGGTTGATTGTTCTCATTGTCAGAAAAATTTCTCCTTATTTCCAGGTTGAATCTCCCCTTGTTCAGTTTCCATCCATTATTCCTTGTTTGGCCTTCAGGTAGCTTGGAAAACAGCTTGACCCCTTCCTCTCCGTGGCAGCCCCTCAAATATTGGAAGACTGCTCTCCTGTTTCCCCTGGTCCTTCTTTTCACTAGACTAGCCATGCCCAGTTCCTGCAACAGTTCATTGTATATTTTAGCCTCCAGTCCCCTAATCATCTTGGTTGCTCTACTCTGCACTTTTTCTAGAATCTCAACATCTTTTTTATAGTGTGGTGACCAAAACAAATGCAGTACTCTAGGTATAGTCTTAATAAGGCTTTATAGAGTGGTATTAGTACCTCACTTGATCTTGATTGTATCTCTCTGTTAATGCAACTTGCATTGGTTTTTTTGGCTGCTGCCACACACTGTTGGTTCATATTTAGCTGGTTGTCCACTAAGATTCCAAGATCCCTCTCACAGCTACTGCTATTAAGCCAGGTTTCACCCAGTCTATGTGTCCTTTTGGTTTTTCTTGCCTAAGAGTAGGGCTTTACTTTTCTTTTCTTTACATTGCATTTCATTTTGTTAGATAGGGCCCAGAGTTCAAGTCTGTCAAGATCCATCTGGATCTTGAGCCTATCATCTAAGGTATTCCTGCCAGTTTAGTATCATCTGCAAATTTGGTAAGTTCCCCTTCTATTTCTGCATCTAAGTCATAAATATGAAGCTATTGAAGAATCTGGGCCCAGAACAGAAACCTGTGGTACCCCACTGCTTACTTCTCTCCATTAAGGACTACTCGTTGAGTACGATTTGTCAGCCAGTTACAAATGGAGTTGGTTTAAAAGCTTACAGTTCTCTTTGCTCCTTTTGTCAGCTCTCAGACCTAAAATTAATAAAAATCAACATATTTAGGAATGCTGCTAGACCAGGGGTCGCCAACCTTTTGGAGCTCAGGGACCACCAAACTCTTAATTTTAAATCCCACGGACCACTAATATGTATTTTGACTGACGGTGGCTTGCTGATGTTGGTGGGTCGGTGGTTGGGTCGGTGGTTGGGTTGGTGGGTGAGAGAGAGAGAGAGGGAGGGAGAGAGAGAGAGAGAGAGATCCGATCTAACCTCGGAGAGCTGGCAGTGATGCTCTCTCTCTCTCTCTCTCTCTCTCTCACACACACACACACATTCCTCACACCCCCACACCCCCTCCAAGGGAGCCACATTCCTAACCTGCTTTTCAGCTCCATTTTCAGGGAGGGGAGAGAAAGAGAGATGGTATTCTGCGATCCCAAATAAAGAATGATCGGTAGGGAAACAGGGTGGGGCATTTTCCTGCAGACTTTTTGGGGGATTTTCCCAAGGTCTTTGTCTGCAGAGTCTGCAGGAAAATTCCCCACCCCGTATTCTTACCAATCAATTATTCTTTACTGTCTCCAGCTCCATTCTCGTAGGGGGGGGGGGGAGAGACTTTTAGCTTCATGCAAGGAAAGCAGCAGAAGTCTTTCTTTCTCTCCCCCAAACTCCGCCAGAAATGAGTAAGAAAGACTTTTGCTGCTTTCCTTGCGTGCAGCCAAAAGTAGAAGAAGAAAGAAGCGGAAAGAAGCAGCCCGGTGGCCAGGCCAGGTACAGGGGCGAGAGGGCAAGTTCCCCCCTTTCCCCCCTCCCCTCACTACCTCGTGTTGTTTGCAATGCAAGTGACGCAAACCTTGTGTTCCTGTGGGTCATGTGGCTGGCATAGCCTTGTGTTCCCGTCAGGGTGGATTTGATTTAAATCAAACTGATTTAATTCACAATTTAAATCACGATTTAAATCACAAGTCAATAAGGCTTGATTTAAATCATAGTTTTCTACATAAAGACTAATTCTTGCTGGTATAACTTTAATATGCAAGTAGATGAACATTTTTAGAATAACAACTTTTCATATTAGTTTTTTTTATCCTCAGTTTAATAGGTTAATCATTCATATTTGGACAACTTTTCTGTTGTACTTAGGAAAGAGAAAAATAATCATTACCTTAATAATAACAATTTAAAAGTAAACCAAGCATCTGTGATAATATCTTGTAGGCAGAGAAACTGCCCAATAATCTTACAAAAACCTCTGAAAGAGCATGACATTGTGAATGGATTAATGGAATTTATTTACCAAAAAAAATAAACATATACAGCCTTATTCTACATAATTAAAAAACTAATCTTTATTTCATGATGGAATAACCTTTGGATGGTAATATATTTTCCTCAAAAAGCATTTTATTTAAAAAAATCTGATTTAAATAAAAAAAATCTGATTTAAATAAAAAAAATCCAATTTAAATTTAAAAAATCTGATTTTTTTTATTTTTTATTTTAAAAATCATTGATTTTTATCCACCCTGGTTCCCGTGCAGCCTGAATTTATTGTTTTGGAGGGTGCTTTGGGGGTGCCATTTCTCTGCGGACCACCAAAATTTTCTTGCAGACCACCAGAGGTCCCTGCCCACTGGTTGGCAACCATTGTGCTAGACCAATGTTTCCTAATCTTAGCCATTTTAAGATATGTGGACTTCAACTCCCAGAATTCATGCTGGCTGGAGAATTCTGGGAGTTGACGTCCACAAGTCTTAAAGTTACCAAGGTTGAACTCTCCTGATCTAGGCTATGGGCCTCTTATCATTTTTCCTTTCCAGCAAGATTTCTACCTGGGATCCAGAAGTCTTCGAAATAAAACATGATGATTTGCTTTGCAGCATGATAACTTTCAACTTAATTTCTTTTATTGGGATGAATGCTAAATAGAAATATTTAGAAATAAAACCCAGCCTGCCACTCAGCCTGAGGGCGTTAAAAAGAAACCTCTGCAGTCTTTGAAATTCATAGGAGTGAATGGACAAACTCAGAGGCAAAGTGACTTCACCCGCACTGTGCACCTGACATGATAGGGACCAATAGCATTTGCTGGCTGAAGAATTCTAGGAGATGAAGTCGACACATTTTAAAATGGCTAAGGCTGGGAAACACTGGTCTACACATTTGCTTGATTCAGAACTGAAGAAGCTTCTTGGATGAGAAGTGAAATGTCTTCAAGGAAAAACAAAGAAAGTCCAAGTTGCCTTTTGAAAAACCATATTTGGGACAACCATGACATTGATGACTAGAATCTCTATACTCTGTTTTTATTTCATTTTGTGAATGAGGTGGGGGCTAGCTAAGATGGTACTTGTTGGAGATGTTAAAATTCAGTGTGTCCACCTGATTTCATCTCAAGCATTCCAAAATGGAATTGCAGCATGATTATCTCATGTCTCTTAATGCACACAGCTAGAATTGCTGGAATATTTGTAGCATACAGTGCATAATGTGCTTTTTCTGCAGTGGACCCTAGATTCAATCTCTAGTATTTTCAGGTAAGACTGGGGAATTTTTTTTTAAACCACTGCAAACTACCAGGAGTGAGATTAAAAAATCAGTGAGGCCTTGACAAAACTCCCAAATAATTTAAAAAATAAATAAATGTTTCCATCTCTGGAGCAGGCAGCAGCAGGAGCCAACTATTTAAATTAGCAAAAAGCAACTTTTTTTTGGCAAAGATAACTTCGAATAAATGGATACTACTTAACACTTAAAAAGTGGATTTATAGTGATCAACCAGCAAACAAAAAGGATGCATAAAGTAATATGTGCAATAAATTGCAGCCAATTTCACCCTGAAATGTAGAAAGGGATTAAACCAAAATGATACAACTCTACAAATTTTGAGACCGAAAGTTAAGCTGCTTAAGTCACATTGAGAGTTTTTCAACCATTGTTTTAAGAGTTCAATTGTCCAATTCTAGTTACATTACTGTTAGCTTGAAGGGGTCAAAATAAGATCTCAAGTTAGTTGTAGGGTGTTTTTGGCTTACATCATGTATTCCAATGCAGTCCTAAAGTTGTTTTTCAAAAGGCAACTGGACTTTCTTGCTTTTGTGTTTGAAAATATCTTGCTTTCTCATTCAAGAAGCTTCTTTAGTTTGGTTCTTCTTGGATGACAAAGGAATCATTTTCAAAGACAAAACCAAGAAAGTCCAGTTGCCTTTTGAAAAGCATTTTTGAGACAACCATGACCTGGATGACTGAGAATCTCCCGACACATTCCAATACAATAATCTTCCCCGATCAATGTTCTCCAAATATTTTGCAGGAACTACCCATTTCTTGTCACTTAGCTGGTAAATCTAGAAATTGTCCCAACCAGGAGCACAGAATAACAGAATTGGAAGGGACCTTGAAGGCCTTCTAGTCCAACCTCCTGCCCGAGCAGGAGAGCCTCTATTTTTCCAGACAAATAGCTAATCCAATCTCTTAAAAGCCTCCAGTGATGGAGAACCCACAATGTCTGGAGGTAAACCGTTCCACTGTCAGGAAATTTCTGCTTAGTTCCAGGCTGCTTCTCTCCTTGATTAGTTTCTATCCATTGGTTCCTCTCTTGCTATTTGGTCTTTGGATAATAGGTTGATCCCCTCATCTTTGTGGCAGCCCCTCAAATATTGGAACATTACTAGATCATGTCATCCTAGACCTTCTTTTCACTGCAACTGTTCTTCATATTTTGGTCTCGAGTCCCCTAATCCTCACTGTTGCCTTTTCTGCACTCTTTCCAGAGTCTTAGCATCTTCAGGGACAGTCAAAAAAAGGCAGCCATAGCTGAACAATGAAGCTCTCCCTATCTCTTGTTTATATGCAATGGATGCGTGTAACATATCAAGTTGGTGGTGGGCTTATGTGTTCATCAAGTCATATAGGCTGGATAAGGTAATATTTTAGCTGAATGCACTCAGTTTCTCTTTATTTTCAAAGGACAAGCTAAAATGCAATGCTGCTTTGCATAACTACTCAATAAAAAGAATATAAAGCTAAAGCAACTACCTTTCAGCAGGCAGTGGATAGAGAACCTCTACCAAGAAATTCACAAAAAATCTACAGAGTTTATACACACCTTTATATCACTGTTATAATTATGTATCACCGCCAAAAAAATCCATGAACAGGACATACCCAGAATCACATTTCTGATACAAACACTTTCCCTTAATCATAGATTGTCATTACTTTTGAAACAGAGAAAATATTTAAAGACTTTTTGAGAAAGCTCTTTATTCCTCCTTAATTAAGTATTGCCTGTTATGGTATTTGTGACTTTTCTTGGTTTTCAATCATTATTGCTTTATTATTTATAATCCTAGACACAAGAACAGTTTTTTTTTCCTGAACGCCATCACTCTGCTAAACAAATAATTCCCTCAACACTGTCAAACTATTTACTAAGTCTGCATTACTATTACTGTTAATCCTCCCACCCTTCCTTTCACCCATCTCCTCCCACTTATGACTGTATGATTGTAACCTTGTTGCTTGTATCCTAACAATTTTATTGACTGTTTCCTAATATGATTTGATTGCTTATTGTACCCTATGACTATTATTAAGTGTTGTAACTTATGATTCTTGACTCTTGACGAATGTGTCTTTTCTTTTATGTACACTGAGAGCATTTGCACCCAATCAAATTCCTTGTGTGTCCAACCACACTTGGCCAATGAAACATTCTATTCTATTCTATTCTGTTCTATTCTATTGCTTCATTTGTATGTTTCATACTATGTTTTGACACACATTTTAATGCAGGACTTGAATTGTTACATGAATTGCATGGTAAGCTGTGCAGCAATTTTTTGAATAAGAAGCAATATGTAGGTAGTCCACAACTTACAAGGGTTCATTTAATGGCTGGTTAAAGTTACAAAGGCACTGAAAAAGTGACATGACCCTTTCTCACACAACTCTTGTAGCATCCCCATGGTCACATGATCAAAATTCAGAAGCTTGGCAACTGACTCATTTTTATGACAGTTGCAATGTCCCGGGGTCATGTGATCATATTTTGCAGCCTTCTGACAAAATCAATGGAGAAGCCATTCACTTAACAACCGTGTTGCTCACTTAACAACTGCAGTGATTCACTTAACTATGGCAAGAAATGTCATAAAATGGGGTAAAATTCTCGCTTAACAACAGAAATTTTCAGCTCAATTGTGGTCATAGTTCAAGGACTAGCTGTAAAAAAATTTTAACAAATTAATGAAACGAAATGGTTTTCTTTTTATAGCCTATCCATACAGTTTCAAATATATTTTTTGAAAAATATATCCTACTGAGTTCTCATATGCTTTTCCTTTTTTCCCCTTGTAATTTCAGTTGCTCATTTTATTACAAACTATAATCTTGGCAGCTCAGCTATATTTTAACATAATGATATTTAAATATGAAAATTAACACACTTCAATTAAGCACCATCA
Organism: Bungarus multicinctus; assembly: GCA_023653725.1. NCBI lineage: Eukaryota > Metazoa > Chordata > Lepidosauria > Squamata > Elapidae > Bungarus > Bungarus multicinctus. Next base: position 6,019,569 of record CM042841.1, read on the forward strand.
GACTATCAGATTGTCCTTAATGGCTATTGGACTATATTGCTATCATATTTCATTAGAGCTGCTTTTGAATGCTGGTTAATTTAATATTTTATCATGCAATAATATCTCAGTATAGATTTCACATACAGATATATATCAGGATAGGGATCCAGTTTGCAATAGGCTGAAATGAAGAATAAATGGATAAATTTAAATTGAGGGATTAGCTTCCATCATTTCATGAGATGAAGAGGATTTTCAAGGCAAGACATACAGGGAATCCTTGACTTACAACCACAATTGAGCCCAACATTTCTGTTGCTAAGTGAGACATTTGTTAAGTGATTTTTGCCTCATTTTAAGACCTTCCTTGCCACAGTTAAGTGAATTAGTGTAGTCATTAAGTTAGTAACACAGTTGTTAAGTGAATCTTACTTTCTCATAGACTTTGCTTGTCACAAGGTCGCAAAAGGTGCTCGCATGACCCCAGGACATTTCAGCCCTCATAAATACGACCCAGTTGCCAAGAATCTGAATTCTGATCACATGACCATGGGGATGCTGTATGAAAAGTTTCTGAGGGCTTGTTTAGCATGAGACGTTTTAGTCTGCAAAGGATGGTCTGTAAAGCATCTGTTTCTCTGTGTTTTGCCAGGAATTCTATATGTTAAAAATATTGGGACCTTCCCTCCTTGGTAAAAGCCATTAAACACATCCAAACACAAACACACTGACCCATCGAAATCCCAAGGCCAGGAATTATAATTGACAGGAACAAAACTAGACTAATCAGATGGAATGCTGGTTCTCCAAGATGAAGATCTTCTGTAGCAGCAGAAGAAGACATTTACAAGGTCTGTGGCTAAAAAAGACCATTTCCCAGAATCTGGTGACAAGAGATTTATCTATACAAGTAGTCCTGGATTTACAGTCATTCATTTAGTGAAAATTTGAAGTTACAGTGGCACTGTGATGACCTGGGGCATGGCACAAAAGCAACAAAGTCACAAAAGTAGATAAAGTTCCTCCAACTTGGCCCCCAATGTCCAGTTATCATCGGCTGGAGAAAAAACCCTCCCAAGAACAGTTTTTAAAGGGAAGAAATTCAGTCCGAACCCAAAGTACATATAAATTATAAATAAAAACCAACACAAACCACAGCTGCAGCAATTAACGAGACAGGGCAGGATGAGGAATTACAGACTTCAAAAGATAATGAAACACACATAGTTGGGAGGACACCAGAACCCAGATAAGACTTGACAAATAAAGATAAATTCACACTTTGCTTCCAGCAAGGTTCTGTGCACAAACACCCTCTTTCCCCAGCTGCAGCTACTGAAGGGAATCAGGACCTTTTTCTCTCCTGTAACCTATGTTGCTCCCTTCTCTGTTCCATCCTGAGTGCCCTAGGATGAAGAAGGGGTGGGCCTGGGTCTTCCTCTGAAGGTCTAATAGGACTATGCCCTTCCCCAGTTTCTTCCACAGCCACCGGTGTCACACTCCCACTCCCTGTCAGCTGCTCAACACCCCCACCCCCCGGAATCAGATTCCAACAGGGACATGACAGGCACTAGAAAAAGTGACTTATGATGACAAGATTTTCACACTTATGCCGCAGCATCCTCATGGTCACGTGACCAAAATTCAGACGCTTGGCAATTAGCATGTATTAGTGTCCCGGGATCATGTGATCCTCTTGTGTGACCTACTAACAAGTAAGTAAGGTGTTAGTGGTCATCTTGAAAGTGCTCCATGGCTTGGGACCTGGGTACTTACGGGACCGCCTACTGCCACCATCGGCCTCCCGTCGGCCAGTGCGCTCCCATAGGGCAGGCCTCCTCGGGGTGCCGCCGGCTGGATGGCTGGCGACCCCAAGGGTGCAGGCCTTCTCTCTGGGAGCCCCCTCCCTCTGGAATGAATTACCCCCGGAGATGAGGACCATCCCTGACCTATTAACCTTCCGGCACGCGCTGAAGACCCACTTATTCCATCAAGCCGGTTTGGCCTAGAGTTACTTGCAGGGTTTTTAAATTGATTTTAAATGTTTTTTTAGTTTTTAACCCTTTGATAGTTTTAATTTTTCAGCCAATTATTTAATTCTTTTAATTCCATTTTAAATATTGTATTTATGTCTGTATTTTTATTCGGCTGTACACTGCCCCGAGTCCCACCGGGAAAGGGGGCGGTATAGAAGATCAATTAATTAATTAAATAAATAAATAAGTCAGTCAGTCAACAGGAAAACCAGGTTCACTTAACAACTGTGTGACTAACTTAATTACAGCAGGGATTCATTGAACGTGGCAAGATAGGTCATAAAATGGGCAAAACTCATTTAACAGCTGTCTTGCTTAGCAATATAAATTTTGGGCTCAATTGTGGTCGTAAGTTGAGGACTACCTGTACTGCACTCCCTGGAAAAGTTCCTTCAATTCGGTGTTTCCATTTTCCACAGGAGAAAATGGGAGCCATTCCCATTTCTTAAAACTGAGGCTGTATTTGGGACAAAGGTGCAAATGCCAATTTGTACTCATCACATCTGGGAACAGTGTGGAGAGAACCTATGATTATTCTATTCTTTTATTTGGGGTTTTCTGAAGTGAGATGGACCTTCCTCTCCCAACCAGACATTAGGTATGTCTATTCTAGTGAAAAGAAAGACTAGGGGTGGCATGATAGCAGTGTTTCAGCATTTGAGGGGCTGCCATAAAGATGAGGGGGTCAAACTATTTTCCAAAGCACCAGAAGGCAAGATAAGAAACAATGGATGGAAACTAATCAAGGAGAGAAGCAGCCTAGAACTAAGGAGAATTTTCCTAACAGTGAGGACAATTAATTAGTGGAACAGTTTGCCTTCAGAGGTTGGGGGTGCTCCATCAGTGGAGGCTTTCAAGAAGAGGTTTGTCTTAAATGGTGGAGTCTGGTGTCTTTATTGTCTCTGGATCCAAAAACACCAATTAGTTTGGCATTTTATTACTGGAGCGGTTTGTCTTCAAAAGCTGTGGTGTCCATCACTGGAGGCTTTTAAGAAGAGACTGGAAAGCCACCTGTCTGAAATGGTATAGGGTCTCCTACCTGAGCAGGGGGATGGACTAGAAGACCTCCAAGGTGCCTTCCAATTCTGTTATTCTATGCTATGCTATGCTCCCACCCACTCCAAACTGTGCAGGGCCTGTTTTAGTGCTTCCTTCTACATATTTTCTGATTCCAATGGGCAGGAACCCCTGCCAACCATTTTCAATGATTATACAGGTAGTCTTTGACTTATGACTCCAATTGCGACCAGAATTTCAGGTGGCTGTTAAGTGAGTTGCACCCAATCTTATTTTTTGTGCCAGGATTGTAAAGCTTATCACTGCGGTGCTTAAATGAATCACGGTCATTAAGTGAGACTAATTCCTTCCTTTGACTTTGCTCATCAGAAGCCAGCTGGGAAGGTCACAAATGACTTCTGCAACCATCCGAAAGACAAGCCGGTTGCTGAAGGCGTAGATTTGGTGGGAATGCTATAACGGTTGTAAGTGTGAGGACTGCTTATCACATTTTTAGTGCATTGTAACTTAAAATGGTCACTAAATGAATAGTTGTATAGAATAGAATAGAATAGAATAGAATAGAATAGAATAGAATAGAATACTTTTATTGGCCAAGTGTGATTGGACACACAAGGAATTTGTCTTGGTGTAAATACTCTCAGTGTACATAAAGAAAAGATACATTCATTAAGAATCAAGAATCATAATGTACAACACTTAATGATAGTCTTAGGGTACAATCAACAATCAAATCATACTAGGAAACAGTCAATATAAATCGTAAGGATACAAGGGACAAAGTTACAGTCCTACAATCACAAGTTAATATGGGTCTGCATTACATCCTACAACACCTCGAATCTCCAAATACCTACGCAAGGGTCCTCTTTGTAGACTTCAGTTCAGCATTCAATACCACCATTCCAGACATTCTTCTAAGTAAATTAAACCAACTAGCGGTACCTGAACACACTTGTATGTGGATCATAAGCTTCCTAACAGACAGGAAGCAGCAGGTGAAGCTAGGCGGAATCACATCCGATACCTGTACAATCAGCAGCACCCCCCCTCCCCCAAGGCTATAGCTCATTGGAAGTGAACTAATAAATCCAGCCATGAAATTCATGACGGGAAGGGCCCCGTAACCTTCACCTTTTATGGATTATTAAAGATTTGCAGCAGCAGCAACACAGAAAAAGAGGCTGGTGTGCTTTTCACAAATTCGCTGCCAAATTTGAAACAGGACAAAACCGGCGGCTGCCTTTCAAATCCATTTCAAGGGAAGAACTTTGCTCTCGTTTTCCATTCAAAAAACAGCTTTGTTTTGCAGCAGGGCCAGGAAGACAAACAGGTTCTGTAAGGGGATATCCAAAGATCGCTTTCACGAGAAAGCCTCCCCCCCCCCCCCGCCCCGACCGCAAAGGGCCGAAACAGGAGGGAGGCGAAGGATCCAGTTGCTGGTGTGGAGTTACAGTGTTTTCATCTCTGGCCATTTGATACGTGGAACTGGGGGGCCTCCCCGTTTGTGGCGATCAAATGCTGTGCTCCCTTAGTTGCTTGCACCCAAAGCAGGCTGAGTGGGGGTGGGAGGACAATGAAAGGAGGTAGGAGGGCAGTTCTGGGGAGGTTGGGAAAAAAAACCAGAAGGCAAAGTAAACTCTAAGGGTGGAAAAAGAGGGTCAAGCCGAGATTAAGAGAAAAGAACGACACCAGTTTTAGGAAAGTATCTTGAATGCTGCTTTTGGGATCTACAGAATGTTAGAAACTGCATGTTGAATTTCCATGCCTGCTTTATACAGGTAAGTCCTTGGCTTACAACCATTTACTTAATGACTGTTTGAAGTTAGAACACCATTGAAAAAGTGACTTATGTCCACTTTTCACACTTATGACCATAGCAGCTTTCTCACGATCATGTGATCAAAATTCGGGTGCTTGGCAACTGGATCATATTTATGACAGTTGCAATGTCCCTGGATCATGTCATCCTCTTTTGCAAACTCCTGACAAGCAAACTCAACGCGGAAGCTAAATTCACTTAACAACCATGTCACTAATCTAACAACTGCAGTATTCGCTTAACCACCGTAGCAAGAAATGTGATAAAATGAGACAAAATTCACTTAACAACTGTCTCACTTTGCAAGAGAAATGTTGGGCTCAATAAGTCAAGAATTATCTGTAGCTGTCAGCCCTGTGAGGTGATCCAGACAAGAAGCATCAACCATGAGTACTAAACTACCTTTATTGTAAAGTTACAGTACAAGAATTGTGCAAATGTGAACATACAATTCTCCTCCTTCTTGCCTTCCCAAGAAATTAGGGAGGGTTCCTTTCTGGGATGTTTGACACACCCCAATTCCTTCTGTGAGCCTCAACTATCTCTTAATCCAACTGTTGCCTGGTCTGTGACTCTTCCTCCTGTCTCCCACAGTCTTTCCAACGTACAATACATGTTGGGACAAATGATTTGGGTCTTCAATTACCCCACCCACTTGCAGATGCTGTTATGTGCCAGGCCATTTCAATGCACATAGACCCTCCCTCTCCAGTTTTCTTTTGCAATTTCATTGTTTTATTACAGTTATACACAACCTGCTTTTCAGCTCCTCTTCCTGCTCTCTCCCAAGGTCATTCTCACAGCCCATCACAACAGCAAACTAATTAAGATGGAGTCTGGGTGATCTGAAAGGTTTCTTCCCAGATTTTTCTGCACCTGGACTGAGTGGCTTGTTTAGGAGATCCACTCGTTTCCCAACATCCCAGCACCCACATTAGAAATGCAGTACAGGTAATCCTCAACTTAAGACCACAATTGAGCCCAAAGTTTATGTTGTTATGTAATAAATTTGTTAAGTGAGTTTTGTTCCATTTTACAACTTTCTTTGCCACGTTTGTTAAGTGAACCACTGCAGTTGTTAAAAAATCTGGCTTCCTCATTGACTTTGCTTGTCAGAAGATTGCAAAATGGGATCACATGACACCAGAACATGGCAATTCATTGTACATGCCAGTTGCCAAGTGTGTAAATTTTAATCATGTGACTGTGGGGTGTAAGATAGCAGGACCTCAACTCCCAGAATTCCTCAGCTGAGGAATTCTGGCAGTCCACCTATGCTGAAGTTGAGACATACTGCCATAAGCAGGAGAACCTGGAAGACAGTTGAGCCTAAAGAGCATTAAATGCATTTTAATTTGTGTAAATTTGGTTCATCTCTATCAATACACAAACATTGCAGATCTTAACATTCAGCAATGAATTTCAGACTGAAACTATTGTCACATAACTACTACCATATGAGCAGTTATCCATTTTCATGTGATACTCAATTTTGGATGAAAAGTTAAGTAATTCTATGCTTTCAATACTGACTTCCTAAAGTGATATTAATATTGATAAAATTTTCACTTTTTTCCTTCTTATGTTCAATACCTTAAGCTTTCCAAATAATGGAATTTCCACAATTTTTAAATATATTTTATAAATATGACTGCATTGAAAAATTTGAAATAATATATCATTTTTTTATAAATTACAATAAAAATGGAAAAATAGAGATAGAAAAAAATACTAAAAATATGACTACCATCGTTGTTTTATTTTTAGAGTGAAACATATATGGAGTTTCTTTCTGGTTTTTCTTTGAAGGAGTTTTACTTCTCATCCAAGAAGCCGCTTCAGTTGAAGAAGCTTATTTGGATGAGAAGCGAAATGTCTTCAAAACCCAGAAAGTCCAGTTGCCTCCTGAAAAAGCACCTTTGAGACAACCGTGACTTGGATGACTGAGAATCTGTACAGACTTTTAGCTATACAATTTGGAATGAACACCCTTTGAACGGTGTGAGAGTAAGAATGGATTTCCAGAGGAAAAATTGCAGACTACAGGAACCAGGAGCAACACTCAGGTGACCCTGAAGTCACAGAAAAACCTCCAAGTGGCCTCAACAACTCTCTAAAAGAATGCAAATGACCAGATGACTGCAAGGAGTATAAAACCTTCCATTGCCCACCATCCATCAGAGCTGAAGAAGCTGATTGGATAAGAAACGAAATGTCTTCAAACAAAAACAAGAAAGTCCAGTTGCCGTTTTTGGTCCTGTTTTGGCCGCTGCGGCTGCCGCGGATGGTGCTGCGGTGGCCACGGCCCTGCCATGAGTGGTGGTGGTCTTGGTGAGGGCCTAGTTCCGTTTTCTATGGGCTCCGTTCTTGGCCCTGCCGCGAGTGGTGGTGGCCTCGGCGAGGGCTTGGTTTCATCTTTCGTCGGCTCCGTCTTTGGCCTTGGCTGCGGTTGGGGCCTTGGCTTTGTAGGTCCTGGCCGCGGCCCTGTCTCGGCTACCACGGCTGCCGCGATTGCCGCGAATAGTGCTGCGGCTGTCGCGGATGGTGGTGGCCCTGTCATGGAAGGTGGCAGCCTCATAGTATACGGGGACGGCCCCTCCGGTACGGTGGCCCTGCCAGCGATGGTGACAGCGGAGACGGCGTCCATGCCGACTGGGAGACCTTTACAGCCTCGGAGGCGATGCAGACAGCAGAGCGGGTGGCGGCGCCAAGGGCGCCGATGGCAACAACAACAGCTTGGCCCAATGATGCTAACGGCTCTGGTAGAGACAGCCCTAACGACTGAGACGGCAGCCCTGGTGACATCGGCGGCGATGGTGGCTTCGCGGCTTCGACGATGACGGTGTCAGTGGTGGCCTAGTCAGGTGTCGGTTTCCAGCTCAAGGATGGCGGCGCCTGGCCCAGCAGTGGCGGTGGTTCCAGCACAGTCGGCTAGGCAGCAGGAGAGACCGATTAAATACTCATCGGCGGACTTGCGTGTCCCCCTCTCCCTGAAGTGGCCCTCCGGTTTATCAATGGCTTACCTCAAGGACAGTTCCTGGGATCCCGAGAGGTGGCATGGCCATAAGAAGAGAAACTGTAGGAGAGAGGTTAAATTGTTCCAGTTTTTATTTAAAGTTTTATCGGGGTTAGGGAGGATGACCAGGATGGAGATGGGGGATAACCTGCCTGAGGCGGGGGCCAGACCGGGGGTCGAGCACAACTGGAAGGCTTTGGGGTCAAGTAGGCTTGGGTCGAGGATGGGGGGTTCTTCCTGGGGGGGAGAGTTGAGGTCTATCTGCACAGTGAGCGGGAGAGGCAGATTTGGCGGGCATAAGGGGCCATATTATGTTGGGGGAACGCGTCCTCGCTATTTGCGTGCGGTGGTGCGCTCCGACCCTCTAGTTACTTCCCGTTCCCTGGGCTGTCCGAGTCATCGGGCCCTGGGCCTTCGATTGATGTTATGCAACGCCAGGTCCGTGGTAAATAAAGCCCACCTCATTTATGATTTGATCTGGGAGGGGGGAGCGGACCTGGCGGGCATTACCGAAACCTGGCTGGGCCAAGAGGGGGGTGTCCCCCTGGTGGAGATGTGCCCACCTGGGTTTCGGGCTTTTCATCGACCGAGGGCCCAGGGGAGAGGGGGGTTGCACTGGTTATTAAGGAAGATCTGTGTTCTAGGGAATCCACTGTTCCTCAGATGACCGGACATGAATCCCTCTTTGTGAAGTGTGGTTCTGGGGTTCAGATGGGCCTGTTGATCACATACCTGGCTCCCTACTATATGACATCGGCCCTGCCTGAGCTCCTTGAGGTGATAGCTGGCTTGGCAGTTGAGACCCCCAGGCTTATGGTCATGGGGGATTTCAACCTACTCTCTGCCGGCGGGGCCTCAGGAGCTGCTCAGGAGTTCATGGCTTCCATGACAGCCTTGGGCCTGACCCAATTAATTCGGGATCCCACACACATAGGGGGTCACATCTTGGATTTGGTTTTCGTCTCTGGTCAGTGGCAGAATGATCTAGGTTTAGGAGATGTTTTGATAGAGCCCCTGTCATGGTCGGATCATTCATTCCTTAGGCTGGACTTCCATGTCGCACCCCCTCATTGCAGGGAGGCGGGACCAATTAAATGGTTCTGCCCCAGGTGCCTGATGGACCCGGATAGGTTCCTGACAGAGCTTGGGCCATTTCCCGAGACTCGCAGACACTACTCAGCTGAGGACTTGGTGGTCGCCTGGGATAGGGTGGCGACCGAGGCCCTTGACCGGGTCATGCCCTTGCAGCCTCTGACCTGGTGCTGATCCCATTTGGCTCCTTGGTTCTCTGAGGAGCTGAGGGAGATGAAGCACCGGAAAAGATGCCTAGAGAGCGGTTGGAGCCGTTCCGCACCTGACCAAACACTATTGCAGTCCTATATTAGGGCCTATTTAGTGGCGATAAGGGCGGCAAAGCAATCGTATTTTTCTGCCCTTACTGCGTCTGCAGAAAATCACCCGGCTGCCCTTTTTAGGGCGACCTGCTCCCTTTTGGGTGAGGGAGCGCGGGAGGACCCCTTACAAGGACAAGCCGAGGATTTTTCTATTTTTCTGCAGGACAAAATCGCTCAGATCCGGGACGGCTTGGAATCTGACTGGGCAACTCTGGGTGAGAGGGCAGGCACGGATTTCGGGGAGGTCATTTGGGGGAGTTTGATCCTGTGACCCTGGAGGACGTGGACAGGATACTGGGTGGGCTTTATGCCACCACATGTTTACTGGACCTGTGTCCCTCCTGGTTGGTTTTGGCCACCCGGAAGGTTATGCGAGGTTGGTTCCAGGGCATTATCAACGCTTCCTTGCGTGAGGGGTTTCTGCCTGCCGCCTTGAACGAGGCGGTAGTGAGGCCCCTCCTCAAGAAACCTTCCCTGGACCCAACATTGTTGTCAAATTACTGTCCGGTCTCCAACCTTCACTTTGTGGTGAAGGTTGTTGAGAGTGTGGTGGCATGACAGCTCCCTCAGCACTTGGAGGAAGCAGTATATTTAGATTCCCTCTAATCGGGTTTCAGGCCCGGGCACAGCACGGGCACAGCACGGAGACGGCGTTGGTCGCATTAGTGGATGATCTCTGGAGGGCCCGGGACAGGGGTTGTTCCTCTGTCCTGGTCCTGTTGGATCTCTCAGCGGCTTTTGATACTGTCGACCACAGTATCCTATTGCGGTGGTTGGAGGAGTGGGGAGTGGGAGGCACCGTGTTACGGTGGTTCTCCTCCTTCCTCTCCGACCGCTCACAATTTGTGTTGGCAGGGGGGCAGAGATCGACCCCGAGGCCCTTGTCTTGTGGGGTGCCTCAGGGGTCCATGCTCTCGCCCCTGCTGTTCAACATTTATGTGAAGCCCCTGGGTGAGATCATCCGTGGTTTCGGGGTAGAGTTCCATCAGTATGCTGTTGACACTCAGCTATACATTTCTACCCAGGGCCACCCCGACAAAGCCGTTGAAGTGATGACCCGGTGCCTGGAAGCCGTGCGGAGCTGGATGGGGGTCAACGGGCTTCAGCTCAACCTGACCAAAACCGAGTGGCTGTGGTTTCCTGCGCCCAGATACAGTCAGCTCGTTCCATCGCTGACCGTGGGGGAAGAATTTCTGACCCCACAGAAAGGGGGCTTTTTATCAGGTCCGTCAGATCTACCAGTTGCGGCCCTTTCTGCACGGTCACTTCTGCCCTCATCATCTCCCGCCTAGACTATTGCAATGCTCTCTAAATGGGGCTCCCCTTGAAGAGCATCCGGAGGCTTCAGCTGGTGCAGAATGCGGCCGCACGGGTGATCTTGGGGGCTTCTCGGAGCTCCCATATTACACCGCTCCTGCGTAAGCTGCATTGGCTCCCAGTGGCCTTCCGGGTGCGATTCAAGGTGTTGGTGACCATCTTTAAAACGCTCCATGGCTTGGGACCTGGGTACTTGCGGGACAGCCTACTGCCACCATCAGCCTCCCGCCGGCCAGTGCGCTCCCACAGGGTGGGCCTCCTCGGGGCGCCACCGGATGGATGACGTCGGCTCGTGGCCCCGAGGGTGCGGGCCTTCTCTGTGGGAGCACCCTCCCTTTGGAAAAAACTACCTACGGAGATGCGAGCCATTGCTGACCTATGAGCCTTCCGACGCACACTAAAGACCCACCTTTTCCAGTAGGCCGGCCTAATATTATAAGAAGGGTTTAAAATTTTTAACTTAATTTTTGAATTTTTATTGGGTTTTATTGGCTTTGTAGTTTTTAATTCAGCCATTTATTTAATAACTTTTAAATTTATTTTAACTTTGCTGATTGTATGTTTTTATCATGGATGTTCACCGCCCCGAGTCCCTTTTTGGGAGAGTGGGGCAGTATATAAACTTGATAAATAATAATAAATAATAATAAAAAGCAGCTTCGGGATTAGACTGAAACAGAAAAAAAAATTAAACTAAATACACACACAGCTGCATTTTTCTAGCAATCTTTTATAAACTTTTATGCACATTTTCAACTGGCAGTATAAATCTCAATCAAAATGAAGAAGAATGCAGTAACCCACATAGCTGTAAGCATTCTGAGGATATTAAAATACATCACTTAGGGAATATGAAAAAAAGATTGCTTGGCTAAATTTGGGTATCTGAAACCTTACCCATCAGGATCAACAGGAGGTATTTCCTCAATTTTCCAAGGGAAAAAAATGGAAAGGCTGAGAAACAATGGAGGGATTGTAAGCCAGGTGTATTTCATCCTGGGTTAGAAGATGAATACAGTTTTATAAGAAAAAAATGTATATATTTATATCTGTCTGTCTGTCTGTCTCTCTCTCTTTCAGTAGGATTATATTAAGTTAATTTGCAGGATAAGCGGTTAGTACAATACCTAAGTATGTCAATTACATCTGCAATTGTTATTGTTGCTGTTTGTGTTTAGGGTTTGAGGGGACATGAAGTTGTTCTTGATTCCTTTCTGAATTTTTGGCTAGTGTGCATAGCTGGTACACAGGTAGTCCTTGATTTACCACCATTCGTTTAGTGACCAAAGTTACAACAACATTGAAAAAAAGTGACTTATGACTGTTTTTCACACTTATGACTATGGTTATCAACCAGCATGGCGAGCTAAGGAATTCTGGGAGTGGAAGTCCACTTGTCTTAAAGTTGCCAAGGTTAGACAACCTCTGATCTAAACACAATGACATGGCTCCTCACCAGGCAAGTTTCTAAAAAAATATATTAGTGATGGTTTTATATAAAACCAATTTGCATATCTTCTTGCATGGACAGATGGATCAATGTTCTCTTATGTCTCCCAAGACCCTGTGCCCCCACAAGATTACTTACAGAACATAAAAATAAAACATATGACAAAACTTTGGAACAGAAGAATACTGAAAATGTCATTTTCAACCAAAATAAATGCATTTTCCCAGCACAGAAAGTCAATTAAACATGCATGCAAAATGAAGTATAAATAAAGAAAAAACTTAAGGAAACATTCAAAGTGACAGTTCTTCTGTATAGTCTCATTTTTATTTTTAAATGACTAAGTTTAATTATAAAATAAAAATACAGAAAAAAAAACAGAAGTTAGGAAATTTTGAAAAAGAAAAAAATGCAGAGACAGGAAAAATAATGGTAACCTGCAATTCTCAAGGCAGCAAAAACAAGAAACACCCTTTTTTTTTATATTTCACATTTCCATATAATAACAAAATCAAAAACACCTAAAATTAAACTTTCATATATTTTTTTAGTTTTGAGCAAAATGTCAGAGCAGCAGTTTCCAAGAAGAAACAAAATTACAGGCAGCCCTTGACTTCATTTAGTGACGGTTCAAAATTACAACGAAAAAAGTTTTAAAACGTGATCTACGGCCAGTTTGCCTACTTACAACCACTGCAACATCCCCGTCATCTCCTGATCAAAATTCAAGCACTTGGCAACTGACTCATATTTATCACGGTTGCACTGTCCTGAGGTCAGGTGACCACCTTTGAGGACTCTCCCAGATTGCTTCTGATGAGCAGTCAATGGAAGAAGCCAAAAACCCCACATGATTCAATTCACAAATGCAGCAATTTGCAACATAAAACCCTGGCAATAAAGTCATAAAAATGGGGGTGATCCACTTAACAGAATAACAGAATTGGAAGGGATCTTGGAAGTCTTCTAGTCTACCCCCTGCTCAAGCAGGAGAATCACATTTATTTATTTATTTATTTATTTATTTATTTATTTATTTATTTATTTATTTATTTATTTATTTATTTAATTTATTTATTTATTCGATTTATATACCGCCCCCCTCTCCCCAAAGGGACTCGGGGCGGTGAACAGTCAATAAAAATACATATACAGAACACATATACAACACACAACATGATAATATTAAAATTTAAAAATTGAATATAGTATGGCTCTAATTAAAATATAAACGAGAGTTAAAAGAAATTAAAACCAGGTTAAAATTTAAAAGACCCCTAGGCCAGTCCGGCCTGCCAAAATAGGTGAGTTTTAAGTAACCGACGGAAGGCCATGAGATCAGGGGCGGCCCTTACCTCCGGGGGTAATTCATTCCAGAGAGGGGGTGCTCCCAATGAGAAGGCCCGTGCCCTCGGGGTCGCCAGCCGTCCAGCCGGCAGGCACCCCGAGGAGACCGTCTCTATGGGAGCATACCGGTCGGTGGGAAGCCGATGGTGGAAGGAGGCAGTCTCGCAAATATCCCGGTCCCGAGCCATGGAGTGCTTTAAAGATAGTGACCAAGACTTTGAAGCACACCCGGAGGGCCACCGGGAGCCAATGCAGTGCGCGCAGAAGTGGCATAACATGGGAGCCCCTAGGAGCTCCCACTATCACCCTTGCGGCTGCATTCTGCACCAACTGGAGCCTCCGGATGCTCTTCAAAGGCAGCCCCATGTAGAGAGCATTGGCATAGTCTAGGCGGGAGGTCACCAGGGCGGAGGTGACCGTGCAAAGCGCATCCCGATCCAGAAAGGGCCGTAACTGGTAGATCCTATGGACCTGGCCAAAAGCCCCCCTGGCGACGGCCGCCACGTGGTCTTCCAATGACAGCCGTACATCCAGGAGGACACCCAGATTGCGGGCCCTCTCCGTGGGGGCAAGAATTTCCCCCCCCACAACCAGCGATGGAACCAGCTGGCTGTATCGGGGTGCTGGGAAGCACAGCCACTCAGTCTTAGATGGGTTGAGCTGAAGCCTGTTCCGCCCCATCCAACACCGCACAGCCTCCAGGCACCGGGTCATCACTTCAACGGCTTCATCGGGGTGGCCCGGGGTAGAAATGTACAGCTGAGTATCATCAGCGTGATGGAACTCTACCCCAAAGCCACGGATGATCTCACCTAGCGGCTTCATATAGATTCTGTTGAACAGAAGGGGCGAGAGCACTGACCCCTGAGGCACCCCGCAAACCAGGCGCCTTGGGGCCGACCTCTGCCCCCCTGCCAACACAAATTGCGAGCAGTCAGAGAGGAAGGAGGAGAACCACCGCATAACGGTGCCTCCCATTCTCAACCCCCCCAGCCGCTGCAATAGGATACTGTGTTCGAAAGTATCAAAAGCCGCCGAGAGATCTAAGAGGACCAGGACAGAGGAATAACCTCCGTCACGGGCCCTCCAGAGATCATCCACTAATGCGACAAACGCCGTCTCTGTGCTGTGCCCAGGCCTGAAGCCCGATTGGCGTGGATCCAAATAGACAGCTTCATCCAGGTGCTGGGGAAACTGTTGTGCCACCATACTCTCAACAACCTTCGCCATAAAACGAAGGTTGGAGACAGGACGATAATTAGATAACAGAGTTGGGTCCAGGGACGGTTTCTTGAGGAGGGGTCTCACCACCGCCTCTTTCAAGGCGGCGGGTAGATATCCCTCACTCAAGGAAGGGTTAATAATACCCTGAAACCAACCTCGTGTCACCTCCCAGGTGGCCAACACCAGCCAGGAGGGACACAGGTCCAATAAACATGTGGTGGCATTCAATCCCCGCAGCAACCTGTCCACGTCTTCGGGGGTCACAGGATCAAACTCGTCCCAAATGACTGTTTCAAGTTCCGCCCCCGATCCCCCACCCAGAGCCGCCCATTCAGAGTCCAACCCATCCCGGATCCGAGCGATTTTATCCACCAGGAACTTTGAAAAATCCTCAGCCTGTCCCTGCAAGGGGTCCTCCCGCGCTTCCCCTTCCAAGAGGGAGTGGGTCACTGTAAACAGGGCGGCCGGGCGGTTTCCTGCGGACGCAATAAGGGTGGAAAAGTAAAGACGCTTTGCCACCCTTATCGCCACTAAATAGGTCTTGATATAAGACCATAAAAGTGTTCGGTCGGGTCCGGAGCCAGTAGTCCTCCAAATACCCTCCAGGCGTCTTTTCCGGTGCTTCATCTCCCTCAGCTCCCCGGAAAACCAGGGGGCTGAGCGAGAGCAGCGCCAGGCCAGAGGCCGCAAGGGCACGATCCGGTCCAGGGACCCAGCCGCCACCCTTTCCCAGGTGGCGACCAGGTCCCCCACCGAGTCGTGAGTTCGAATGTCGGGATATGGCCCAAGCTCCATCAGGAACCTATCTGGATCCATCAGGCGCCTGGGGCGGTACCAACGTATTTGGTCTGCCTCCCTGCGATGGGGAGGAGCGGCCTGGAAGTCCAGCCTAAGGAGCGAATGATCTGACCATGACAAGGGTTCAACAAAAACATCCCCAACACCCAGATCATCCTGCCACTGTCCAGAGACAAAAACCAGATCCAGAATGTGACCCCCAGTATGCGTGGGTTCCTTAATTAATTGGGTCAGGCCCAAGGCTGTCATGGAAGCCAAGACCTCCTGGACAATCCCCGAGGCCCCACCGGCCAAAGGCAGGTTGAGATCCCCCATGACCATCAGCCTGGGGGTCTCAACCGCCAGACCGGCTATGACCTCGAGGAGCTCAGGCAGGGCCGATGTCACATAGCAGGGAGCCAGGTATGTGATCAAAAGGCCCATCTGAACCCCGGAACCACACTTAACAAAAAGGGACTCACATCCGGTCCAATAAAGAGTTCTAAACTAATCTAATCTAAAATGGTTGTCCAATCTCTTCTTTTAAAAAACTTAACCACTGCCTTGCTTAGCAACAGAAACATCAGGCTCAATTGTGGTTGTAAGGTCTATGGAGATTTTCAGTCATCCAAGTCATGGTTGTCCAAAAGGTGATTTTTCAAGAGGTAACTGGACTTTCTGTGCTCTTGTTGTGTTTTGTTAGTTGTGCCATAAGTTATGTGGCCCGTTCCAATACTTCTGTTGGTAGAAGTGATTTGATCAAAAAAAAAACAAGAATGAGATTTTTCCTCTCTTGTTGGTACTTCCAAAAAACACTAGCATTTTTTTCCAAGTTCTTGCTCAGAAATGAAGTTCAAGATACAGTAGCACTACGGTAGTGTTTCCTCACTGAAACCATCTTACTGATCTTGGATGCATTGGAAAGTCCAAAAATCATTCTAAAATTTAAAAAAATCAGCCCTTTTTCTTTCTCTTTTTTTCTGCTCTACATATGAGGCATACTGTGAAAGGGAAGAACCTGAACCTGAATGGGTGATGGGGTCCAGGAAATCAGAAAGTCAAGCTTGGCACAAAGATGTCATTAAATAAGACAAATAAGGTTCTCTCAACTTGGTGATTTTCTTGCATGTTTCATTATCCAACTAGGTAATGTTAAATCATTAAGAATGCTCTCACCAACACTGACATATAGACAGAGAGTAAACCCTCCTTCTTACAAGCACAGATGATGTTACCTAGTTTGGTAATGAAATGTCTGCAAGAAAACAACCAAGCTCAGAGAGCACAAAGTGCCAGCAGATAGGTAGTCATTCCCCTTTCAAATAACAGTGATATACTGGAAATGTCCTTAAAATTTTTAAATGATGATGTGTCCACCATCCTCCCTGTCTAGATGTACATGCAAAATGCAATGAACTAATTGTGGATCAGTCCAACAGAAGGTAGGGATTTGGCTACAATCTGCTGGCTGTCCAGTCATCCAAACTTTGAAGGAGAGAGAGAGAGAGAAATCAAAGAAATGTTGCTGTTGGATCTCTTTGTTCCTCTCTCCTTTCAACTTTTTCTTGTAAAACAGAGAGCAAAGGATTGGACATGTTATACCTCCTTAATTAAAACTCAAGAGACCAAACCTTCCTCTCTGCCTTCACTCCCTTGCAGACTGTCCTTAAGGAACATGGATCCTTTGGGGAAAAAAATGGTGTATGTCACCAATGAGGTCATAAAGGTCTACAAAAATCCCAGCTGAACCTTCTGGGTTTCTAATTCCACCATCAGCTCAGCAGAGACCCAGGGGCAGCTTGTTCAATTGATGCAGCTTGAAGTCCTGCAAATATTTCCCTTTAGAGTTTTGTTCAGTGGCTGCTTTGGAAACTAGACTTGTTTTCACAGCGCCTGGCTCTGCGATGTTCATCTGGGCAGAGAGGTCTGTCCTCCAGCAGGACAAAGGCATAAACCATGAGCAAAGGATAATGTGATTATCATGTCATTAGTTATTGCCTTGCCAAAGTGGAAGGTCTGATTAAAAATCCTACCTGTTTAGAAAAATGGCTATTATGGGACAGGCGACTTAGGATGTACATCTTCTATCTGCCCTTAGCCAAACAAAGATGGCCGGATTGATCTAACAGAAAAGCAATGAATTTAGAGGAGACCAAAGATTAATGATATGGGTGCGTGGAGCAGTTTGACCATGGAACGGAGGACTCAGGATTAGTCTGCCTACCATCCAGCATTCCTGCTCCAGCCCATCCTCATCTTGGAGCAAACAAGGTGAGGATGGCTAGAGCAGGAATCCTGGATGGTATCCTTTATGTACAGAGCAGTCTGCTGAGTTCACTTTAATGTTCTCTTCTCCAATTGGTTAATGGGAGCTATTACAGGAAAGCATCCTTCCCAGTGTTCACTGTCCTCCAGGGACATTTTTTAAATTCCTTCTGTCCCCTTTTTTGCATCCTTCCAACTTCACTGTGCTTCCTCCTTCCTCCATACCTTCCTCTTCCCTTCATTTTTCTCCTTCCCTTTCTTCCTTCCCTCCCTCCCTCCTTCTTTCACTTCCGTTTGACTCTTCCTTTCCTTCCTCCCTCCTTCCCTTCCCTCCATCCTCTTCTTTCCCGTTCTTCTTCCCTTCTCACTTCATTTCCTTCCTTCCCCTTCCTCTTCCTCTTCTCCTTCTCACTTGTCTTCTTTCCTTCCCCTTCCTTTCATTTCCTTTCCTTCCTCCTCCCTTCCCTTCTCTTCCCACTTCTCCCTTCTTCCCTTCCCACCAGGGGTGGGATTCAAATTTTTTAACAACGGGTTCTGTGGGTGTGGCTTAGGTGGTAGGCGTGGCTTAGGTGATCATGTGAGTGGGTGGACGTGGCTTGGTGGTCATGTTATTAGCTGGGTGTGGCCAACTCAATATCACTCATATCGAGGCACGCATCTCCTCCCCTGGCCTCTCATGACTATGGGGATGCTGCAACAGTTGTAAGTGTGAAAAATTGTAATAAATCACTTTTTTCAGTGCCATTGTAACTTGGAATGGTCACTCCACACAAGCAAAATACCAGCAAAGGAGAGGAAAAAAACTCCAGAGAAGTTCCTGAGACAGGAAGTCTAGTCCTGCCAAGAATGTAATAAGGGTTAACAGAGAGGCAGTTTCTGTAAGCAACACCAGAATGTTTCCTTCCTGCCTTCCTTATAGGATTAGGCCAGTAATTTCTTCTAACAACCGGTTCACCGAACTGCTTAGAATGTTAACAACCAGTTCTAGCGAATAGGTTCGAACCAGTAGAATTCCACCTCTGCTTCCCACTTTTCCATCCTGCCTACTTTCCTCCATCTTTCTACCCTTCTCTCTGGCTTACATCCACCTTTATTTTTCTCTAACCATCCACCCTTTTGTTTTTCTTTTTTTTTCTTTTTATGCATAGGTAGACATGCCATTGGCAGAGATATTCACCCTGACTCAACAAGGGAGACTGGCATACCAGGAGTCACCATAGAGTCCTTTTCAACCCCAAACTCCCTCCTGAAGCACCATCCATTTCTAGCACCCTCCACTGGATTCATTAAAGGATCTGAATCATCTCAACTGCTAGTGACTTCAAGGCTGAATGGAACAACTCACCATGGACAATTTAACAGGTGCAATAGTTAAATTAATTTTAATGGAACCATGGCCTATAATAATAAAGTCAATCCAGAAATATAAGTTCTTACAGCAATCTTGACAAAAACATGCTCACCAATAATAAAAGTACCTGAATGAAACAATTAACACAGCGTTGAATTGTCCCATGGCAAGTTGGCCATGGCAAGTTGTCCTAGACTCACATTAATGTAGCTTTTTTGGACACAATATAGGAGAGGGTCATTAAAAGGAAATTATGGGAGGAGCTACTACAGCTATCTTCCAGGATGTTTTTCCAATCTACTAGTCCATGTTATAACTCTTAGCAATTGCTGGTGATCTTCTTTCTCAGTACTAACCAAATCTCATCTGATTATCTTTTCCAAAAGCAATGAAGAATTATTACCATGGCAACAAAAGTTTTTCTAGTATGCCATGACCCTTTAATACAGTTCCTCATGTTGTGGTGACTCCCAACCATAAAATTATGGCTCGGTTCCTAAGACGATCAAAAATATGTGTCTTCTGATGGTCTTAGGCCACCCCTGTGAAAGGGCTGTTTGACCCCCAAAGGGGTTGCGACCCACAGATTGAGAACTACTGCCTTAGAGAGAAAGGAAGTGCATTCCATCATAGCTGGAGTCATAATTGCTTCTTCCACAAAAGTCAAAGCAGATTTTCCATCAATTCAAAATTGGTTCTACCAGCCTAAAACACAGCATTCTCTTCCCTCACTGCATTCATAAATCATATTTCTCTGCAGATGGGGAGAAGGGGTTATTACCCCTTTCAAAATACAATCATGGCTACTATTTCTCTCCAAAGGGAGAAAAACTAAATGTGGAATTATTTTTCCATGCTTAGCCATGTTGGAGATGTGCCAGTGAAACAGAGGTGGAAAAGATTAAACGCTGCCCCTACTATTGCCAGAAATTGGTTATTTCATTAAAAAATAAAAATAAAGTAATAGATCCGATAGTTCCCCTTTTAAGAAATTCTTTGATCTCAAGAAGAGGTCCAAAATAGAGACTGGTTGGAAAACAAAACAAAATAGATGCGCTTTTATAGCTAAGGTCTCCTTGCTCAACAAACATGTTTGCAGATACTTGAAAAATTCCGGTTAAATGAGGCAAACAAGAAGGCCCGAATCTTTGTAGAACAGTCAACAGAAGAGCCTGCAGCCTGAGTCTCTTGTGGAAAAGACACAAGTAAATCTAAAATATATACATGCAATTGCACTCTAAAGAAGAACAGAACAAGGCTTCTTAAAATAACAGCCTATTTCAGTTAGTTCAATTCTCTATTGCTACATATTTATGCAGGGAACTGACATTCTTTTCAATTATACCTGCTTAAGGAAAACATAATCTGCTCGCAATGGATTCTGCCTTCTCCTTTTGGTGTTTTTATTGTTTAATGATCAAAATAAAATTGTTGTTGATGTTGCTTCTACTCTTTTTCTTCTCTTTTCTTCATCTTCCTCTCCTTCCTTCCTTATTTCTTTCTTCTCTCCCTTCCTCTTCCTTCCTTTTTTGGTGTTTATTTATACTTACTACAAATTCAACCAGCCAGACTGAAAAACTCATCAAACAACTGAAATTTTAGTTTGAGTTGAAATGCAGTTGCACTTGGAATACTGCATCCAGTTTTGGACACCACAATACAAAAAAAAGATGTTGAGACTCTAGAAAGAATGCTGAAAAGAGCAACAAAGTGGATTAGGGGACTGGAATCTAACCATATGATGAACAGTTGAGAGAACTAGATATCTCCAAACTAATGAAGAGAAGGACCAGGGCTGACATAAAAGCAGTCTTCCAATATTTGAAGGGCTATCATGGAGAAAAGGGAGTTGATCTATTCTCGCAAGCATCTAAGAGCTAGTTAAGAAGATGGAAGTTTATCGAGGAAATCCAACCTAGAATTAAGGAGAAATTTCCTGTCAGTGAGAACAATTAATCAGTGGAAGGCCTTACCTCCAGAAGTTGTGGGTGATCTATCACTTGAGGTTTTCATGAAGAGACTTGGACCATCATTTGTCCAGTATAGTAAAGGGTCTCCTGCTTAAGCAGGGGATTGGATTAAAAGACCTCCAGGATCCCTTCCAACTTTATTATTCTGTAATCTTGTAAAGATGTATTTTTCAAATTCAGGGATCAAGTTCTTATCAGTTCCATATCAGACTTGGATGCCTGAGTTTGGAGATGCATCTGCCAGAGGCATGATAACATCCATAATGTCCTTCATCAACTTTATTATTCTACAAGCAATCCTTAAATTATAGGATTGATCAGATATTTGAACATTGCCTGATATTTTATTTGATAAGTCTCTAAAACTTTATTAATGCTTCCAGACATGCCTGATAAATCTTGTTTACTTAAAGCAAAGGACTTAACCCAATCCATTCCATCGTCAGATCTTGTCCTAAACTGGATAGTTTGAATCTTCTTTGGGAGGATTGCTCCAACCATCTTCCTCTTCTCCATTTATGGTTCTTTGTTTTCAGCTCTTTATACACAAACAAAGTAGACGAGGACCGTGGTCCTCGTCTATTTTGTTTGTGTATAAATGTGTGCAGTAATTCAGAAGCAAAGAAGGGGACTTGACTGAGATTTGTCATTTGGAACTCTGTCAATTATCAATTGAGGAGTGGCGGTTGGAATGTTCAGTGACAGTTGAAAACGGATGTTCTGGGGGAGAAAGGAAGAGATGCTGGTCATCTGGCATTGGTGAAGGTGAGAGACAGCTGTCTGTGGTCACCAATTGCTGCTTTTTGGAATGGGAGGGGAGTTACGTCACACAAAATTGACTGCTATTGTGATACACTTCACTGAGACTGGTATACATATGAACATTGTGCGCAATTCTTTCTTTAAAATACAGTAAGAATTTGTGACTTGTTGATACTTGGAGCCAGGTAGGTATCCAGTTTATTTTTCCTGCAAGCCCTTCTGTTTGGTTTATTAATTTATAATCTGATTTTTAACAATATATCATTTTTAAAGGCCACTATCTCTTTCCAACACTTTGGGTAGTATTTTAAATCCGGAATGAAAGATACTGAGCAAAAGTTTCAAAGAAAGGGGAGCTATCCAGCAAAGACAAAGCTGTTTGCATAATGGGGGGGGGGGGGGAAGACTGCATTGGTTAATCCAAGACTCTTCTGTGGTCACTAACGCAGCCTTAGATTGGGAGGGCAGAAGAAGGACTGTCCTGCTTGCAGTGTCCCAGGTCATGTGATCCTCTTTTGAGACCTGACAAGCAAAGTCACCGTGGAAGCCAGATTCACTTAACTGGACAGTGTTACTAACTTTTAACAACTGCAGTGATTCACTTAACAACTGTTAAAGTCGCAAAATGGGGCAAGCTCACTTAACGTTTCACTTAGCAACGTAAATTTTGGGCTCGAGGACTACTTGTACTTTCAAAGAAGGGCCAAACACAGATACATTGTAAGTCCCCTTTTTCAGTGCTGTTGTAACTATGAACTGTCACTAAACGAGTGGTTGTAAGTTGAGGATTACCCATAACTGCACTTAATTCCATCACATTCAGTTTCTTCTCTTGGTCACTCAAAGAAGTCGCTTCAAGGCCAGGCTGTTCCTCTAGTCTACTATTTCTAAAGTAAAGATAAAGGTTCCCCTCGCACATGCGTGCTAGTCGTTTCTGGCTCTAGGGGCGGTGCTCATTTCTATTACAAAGCTGAAGAGCCAGCGCTGTCCGAAGACATCTTTGTGGTCATGTGGCCGGCATGACTAAACATCAAAGGTGCATGAAACACTGTTTCCTTCCCACCACAGTGGTCCCTATTTTTCTACTTGCGTTTTTTACATGCTTTCAAACTGCTAGGTTGGCAGAAACTGGGACGAGGGACGGCAATTCACTCCGTTACGTGGCGCTAGGGATTCGAACCGCCAAACTGCCTACCTTTCTGATCGACAAGCTCAGCCACTGAGCCACCACGTTCTTAAGAAGGAAGCAATTAATGGATCAATGAAACAGATGCTTCTACCCATCATTTTGGAACTAAGTGGGAAGATAAATTCTACCCTGTAAGTTTCTAATCAATCATGACAGTCTCGAGAAAAGAGAGGTTGTCTTTTGTAACACAAACCTCAAAGATTTTTATAGTATGGAAAGAGCAGTTTATGGCATGTTTTTTAAAAATGTAAAATTTATTGGCCGCCCATCTTACCATAGAATAACTTTATTATTATTCAACTAATTTCTTACCTTTGAACAAGACACATAATAAACAACCCCTTTGAAAGACAATTAAAATAGTAGAATATTAAAGGCAGCCAGTAACTAAAAAAAAAGACAATAAAATACAAAAGCATGAGATCCTAATAAAAACCAACAATTTATGGTTGCTAAAACAGTAAAACCAATTAAACATGCCATCCACGCCCAATGAAAATGGCCAATAAAACAATTCAATTAAATAAAAATCCATAAAGCCATAAAATTTAAATGTCTACATAGCCAGATCTCCTGATGAGTTGCATTCCAGCTCCTATAACTTCAAGCAAGAATGAAAGATACGAAGTTCAGGACAAACCACTTAAAACTTAGTCAGGTTCAGGCCAATTCACCCAATGCTGCTTGTAAAGCTGCTTTAAAATAATGTACAGATAGTTCTCAACTTACAGCCACAATTGAAATCAGAATTTCTGTTGATAAGTGTGTCACATCCAAGTTTACAACTTTTTTTGTCATGGTTGTCTAAGGGCATCAACTGCAATTGTCCTGAAGTGGTTTGTCAAAAGGCAACTGAACTTTGTTTTTCCTTGAATGTTTCCTTGAAGCCTCTTGAAGGAAAAACAGAGTCCAGTTGCCTTTTGAAAAGGCTCTTTGGGAACAGCCATGACTTGGATGACTGAGAATCCCCAGAGGTATCACTACAGTTGTTAAAGTGAATCAGTTATTTAAAGATGCGTGTTGGGTCCAGAATTTCCACTGCTAAGCAGGTAGTTGTTAAGTGAGTTGTGGCTGATTTGAGGATCATTTTGCCATGATAGTTCAGTAAATCACTGTAGTTGTTCAGTGAACCACACGGTCATTAAGCGAATCCTGCTTCCCCCATTTGACTTTGCTTATCAGAAGCCAGCTGGGAAGGTTGCAAATGAGATCATGTGACCCCAGGATGCTGCAACTGTCGTAAATATATGCTGATTGCCAAGTGCCCAAATTCTGATCCCATGACTCTGGAGATGATGGTTCTACATTTGAGAACTAGCTGTAAATCATTTTTTCCATTGTAACTTCAAATGCTTACTATATAAATGGTTGCAAGTCAAGGAATACCAGTTTAGGGGTAATACCTTATATCTTACGATTTGTATTGTTTTATTTGGTATCCTCAAATGATTTATGTTGATTGCTTATTTAATATTCTATGACTATCACTGTGTTGTATCTTATGATTTCTGATGAATGTATCTTATGATGATTATGATCATGATTTATCACTTGTTGCTTACATGTATGCTGAGAGCTTCTGCACCAGAGACAAATGTTGTGTCAAATCACACTTGGCCAATAAAGAATTCTAGTCTAGTCTAAGATACATTCTTACGATATGCTAAATTTGAAGACACTGTTAAAAGATCATGTGGCTGTGTTCACCCAATTGATTTGACCAAAGAGAATCACCCATAGCAGACAAACTGCAGAAATTAAATGCTGAAAGAACCACCAAAGAAAGTCAAAAAAAGTTCCTGCTAAAAACCCAAAATGGGATTGACCTCACAGAAACCTTCATTTACGTGGGATTCAATGCAGGTTAAGTCTGAATCAATCAGCAACCCCCATCTTTATCTAAGCAGGTTAATAGCTTGTATTTCAGGAGTATCATTTTATTATGGTATTGATTCCAAGCAGATTTATAGGGGTGAGCAGGGTATATTGTGCTTGGCATCCTGACTCACTCAGGAAACTAACTCAATCTTTCCTCAGCCTAGAAAATGCAGGAAGTGACCCCATTTTATCAGGATATTGGCTTCTTTCCCAGGGAGTGGTAATTAATGTCCTGCCTAGATCTGCTTTAAAATTTCTCGAGTGTTTTATTCCCTGCAAAAGGAGACCTTTGTTTTACACAGAAAGCTTGAAAATTGCCTCTGGATTTCTCTTAGCTTCTTCATTTTATTTGCTAATTACACATCCCGCTCTTTCCTTCTACACACACAAACAGAAACACACAAAAACAAGCAGGCAAGCCATGAGTCTTTCTTCCTTTGAGCCTTTCAATTCCCTTCTTTAATGGAAAGAGTAGAATGGAATGAAATCTGGAGGAAGTCTTCTAGTCCAGCCCCCTACTCAAAGAGGAGACCTAGACCATTTCAGACAAGTGGCTATTCAGTCTTTTCTTAAAAGCTTCCAGTGATGGAGCACCCACAACTTCTGGAGACATGCCATTCCACTGGTTAACTGTTCTAGCTGTCAGGAAATTTCTCCTTAGTTCTAGGATGATTCTCTCCTTGATTAGTTTCCATCCATTGCTTCTTGTTCTGCCTTCAGGTGATTTGGAGAATAGATGGACCTCCTCTTATTTGTGGCAACCCCTCAAATATTGGAACACTGCTATTGTCACACCTAGTCCTTCTTTCCCCTACACTAGCTAAACCCAAATCTTACATAAATAAATAATAATAAACAAAATCGGGCTACCGACAGCAATCTCTCAATTTGTGCCAATTTAGCAATGAGGCAGTAGCAGACAGCATAATCTCCTCTGCACCTCCAAGGGAGATCTCTTCATTAAGCCCTGGGCATAGGGTTTCCCTTAATCAAACTTCAGCACACTGGACAGAAAATCTTTCCTAGCTCCTCATTAGAAAAATGACAATTGCAAAGGAGAAATTCTTGCAATAGGCAAATAATATACTGTAAACTTCACATGGTAGGGAAAATGATCCTCTGGCAAATTTCATTTTATTTTTAGTTATTTTATTTATTAGATTTGTGCGCTGCCAATTCTGCTAATACAATCCTAGGCTGCATTAACAGAGGGATAGAATCAAGATCACATGAAGTGATACTGCTTTATAATGCCTTGATAAGACCACACTTAGAATACTGCATCTAGTTTTGGTCACCACAATAGAAAAACGTTATTGAGATCTGAAAAGAGTGCAGAGAAGAATGAAAAAGATGATTAGGGAGCTGGAGGCTAAAGCATAAGAAGAACGTTTGCAGGAATTGGGTTTGTCTAGTCTAGTGAAAAGGAAAACTAGGAATGAAATGATAGCAGTGTTCCAATATTTGAAGGGCTTACCACAAAGAAGAGAAGAGTCAACCTATTTTCCAAAGCACCAGAAGGCAAGACAAGAAGCAATGGATGGAAACAGAACAAAGACAGAAGCAACCTAGAAGTAAGGAGAAATTTCTTGACACCTCCACCCCGTGGCTGGCCACTCCCAGCTTTTGGCAAAGACTCCATGATAGACAGGACTGCCTCAGAAACACAAAATCAAGATCAGGTTATCAGCCCCCCACCCACCCATCCACCCACACCCCAGTCCAGACCACTCAGGGTGAGGCTGGCCTAACTAGGAGAAGAGGTGTTCAGATAAGACAATGCTCATTCTCCCTTGTAAGGCTGCAGTAGGCCAGGAATGGGACATACCAAAGCTGGAGCATCCATGGGAAGGTTCATGTCTGGTCCTGGACCCCATGTTCCATGATGACTCTTTGCAGAACCCATCTGCCAAACGCAGCGTCCACCAAAGCAAAAGCATCCAGACAGTAGTTCCGGATGAAAGGAGATAGGGATGTCCAAGTGGCTGCCTTGCAGATTTCTTCAATTAAAGCCTATGTTGCCCAGGCCACTGTTGTAGCAGCACTACGAGTAGAATGAGCCATAATACCTCTAGGCACCCGGAGAGAACAACTCATGTATGCCCTGGAGATACAGGACTTCATCCATCTGCTAACTGTAGAGGGAGTTACCTTGCCCCCCAACGTGGCAGGTTGGAAGGAAACAAACAGGGATTCCATTCTGCGGAATTCCAAAGTCCTCCTGATATAAATCTTCAAGGCCTTATGCACATCTAGTGTGTGCCAAGATTTTTCCAAGTTGTGGACCAGGTTGGGGCAGAAATCTGGAAGAACCAACTCTTGTGCTCTGTGAAACAAGGTATTGACTTTTGGAATGAAGGCCGGGTTCAGTCTCAAAACCACCCAGTGAGGGTGGAAAATGCAGAGGTCTGGACGCACTGAAAGAGCCACCAGCTCAGATGCTCTCCTGGCTGAAGTGATAGCAACCAAGAATGATACCTTAACTGTCAGAAGACTTGCCAATCTAAGAGGTTCAAATGGAGCCTTTGTCAGGTCCCATGTAGGATACCTGTGGACCACCAGAGGTCGAAGGTTACAAGCACCTCTGAGGAACCTGTGGATGGTAGGGTGATGCACCAATGATTCTAACTTTCCACAAGTTAGCACAGATGATAAGGCCGCCACCTGATGACAAAGAGTGTTGGGAGAAAGGCTTCTATCCAAACTTGCCTGTAAGAATTCCAAAACCTGTGCTATTGAAGCCTCTAGAAGCTGAATCTTTGACTTAGAGCACCAAAGGGAAAAAGCTTGCCAAGCAGCATCATAGATGCGGATTGTGGAAGGTCTCCAGGAGGCCTGAATGGTCTTGATAACATTGTTGGATAATTGGGTGTGTTTTAACACACTCCACTCAATCACCAAGCTGTCAGCTGTAGCCACTGGGGTCTGGATGTTTCAAGGACCCCTGGAGGAGAGAGACATCT
The DNA here is from genome assembly GCA_023653725.1 of Bungarus multicinctus. Lineage (NCBI taxonomy): Eukaryota > Metazoa > Chordata > Lepidosauria > Squamata > Elapidae > Bungarus > Bungarus multicinctus. The sequence goes on from CM042841.1 coordinate 6,047,329, forward strand.
TCCTTAGGAATCCGCCAAGGATAATCTACTGATAGGTTCACCAAGTCCACAAACCAAGGGCATCGAGGCCAATAAGGAGCCACTGAGATAATCTTCGCCTCTTCTGTCAGTATCTTACGCACCACAGCCAACAGCAGAGGCAGGGAGGAAAGGTATACAACAGTCCCTGGGACCATCTGCTGTGGAGAGCATTGGTCCCTTTAGCTCCTGGGGTAAATATCTTGGCAACTGTGTATTTACTGGGGTGGCAAACAAATCCACCACCGGAAGGCCGAATCTCTGAGTTATTTGGAGAAAAAGGGAAGGATGCAGTCTCCACGCAGCATGGTCAATGGTGGCTCTGCTTAGCCAGTCTGCCTGCACATTTTCACTGCCTGAAATACGTTCAGCCCAGAAGGACAAGAGGTGTCTTTCTGCCCTTCTACCTAAAGCCTCAGCTTCTGACATGAGGGATCAGGACCTGGTACCTCACTGCCTGTTGATGTGGGCTTTGGTAGCCACATTGTCCATCATGACAAGGACATGTGTACCAATTACATACTGACTGAATTTCCTGAGAGCCAGGTGAACAGTTCTGAGTTCCAGCCAATTAATATTATGCACCTGTTCCTCTGTTGACCATATGCCCTGAGCCATATGGGAAGACAAGTGAGTGCCCCAAACCTGATAAACTGCCGTCAGTGGTGAGGATGATTCTGTCATCCTCCTTGAAAGACAGACCCCTGGAAATGGCCCGGGATAGCCACCATTGAAAGGACTGAGACACTGTTTTGGGACCTTGACCTTAGTCAAGGGATGGTGCTTGCCTTTTGATGAGGTGAGAGGAACCACTGGAGAGTTCTGGAATGGAGCCTGGCCCAGGGTATGATGCCTATGCAAGACACCATCTTACCCAATAGTTTGAGAGAGGTGGGCTTATAGGGTGGAACCCTCTATGAGTAGCTAAAGCCTGCAAGCTGTCTTGCCATTCCTGGGAAAGAAAAACTTGACAGGACATAGTGTCAATAGTAGCTCCCAAATGAAGCAAACGATTGGAGGGAGTAAATTGACTCTTTTTAACATTTATTGAAAATCCAAGATCTTGCAGCGCCACAATAGTAGTCTGCAGGTCCCTGCTTGCCCCTTGAAGAGAGGTGGATAAGATTAATATATCATCTAAATAACACTGCAGACACACCGGGACAGTACGCAGGTGCACTGCCAAGGTAGCCAATACCTTTGTAAACACTCTGGGGGCAGATGATAAACCAAATGGGAGAGCCCTATATTAGAAGTGATGCCCCTTGTGACAAAAACGCAGATAACACCTATGGAAATGACAGGTGGGAATATGGAGATAAGCTTCGGTCAAATCAATAGAAATGAGGAAGTCACCCTGCCTAATGGTCTCCAGAATAGTCTGGAGGGAATGCATTTTAAATCGTTGATAAATGAGATATTTATTGAAATCTAGAATTCAAATCTAGAATTGCCCTCCACCCCATCCCCCGAGGCCTTGGAGATTACAAAAAGTCTAGAATAAAAACCCCTTCTTTGTTGGTCTATGGCAGGGCTAGGGAACCTTGGCTCTTTTATCACTTATGGACTTCAACTCCCAGAATTTCTGAGTGAGCCATAAAAGGTTCTCCATCCCTGGCCTAGTGGTTTTTCAGTTGTGGGGGAAATCAATTTTTGACTGGAACGGGACTGTTTAATATACAAATGTAGGACATATTCTTTATATATTCTTTATATGTCCTACATTTGTATATCAAACAATCCCATTCCAGTCAAAAATTGATTTCCCCCACAACTGAAAAACCAGTAAAGGCCAGGGATGGGGAACCTTTTATGGCTCATTCAGGAATTCTGGGAGTTGAAGTCCATAAGTGATAAAAGAGCCAAGGTTCCCTACCCCTGGTCTATGGGAACCTCTTAGATGGCCCTTAAATTCAGCAAATGCTGGATGGCTGATTCCATTAAGTATCCTTCTCATACTGTCCCTTGAAACAGGACAGGAGGTGAAAAACCTAGGAGGAGTGGAGAAGAACTCCAAGGAAAGGCCCGACCTCACAGTATTTAATACCCAGGCATCTGATATAATGTCCCCCCATCCATCTGCAAACATGGCTAAATGACAACCGATGGAGGAACTGTGAATGCAGTCTATCAAAACTTGCATGTTTACTGGAATATCTGTTTCAATAGTCTCAGAGGGCCTAAGGCCTGCAGATGTAGGAGAAAATGTAGCCTCCACTCCAGGCCCACTGCCAGACTGCTCCTGCTGAGGTTCAGCACGAAAGGTCTCTTGTGGATCCCCATAAGACCTGCTCTCTGAAGTAAGTTGTTGCACTGTGCTACTTTCAGCTGCATCTGGGGACCAAGCCTAAGCTCTAGTCCTAGAAGATGGGCCAGGCTCTTGATCCACTATATTGAGAAGCAGGAGAGCCACCCTTGGCTGGAGATCTGATGTTTCTTCCCCTTGAGGCCTTTTGGGTTTTGACAATTTGCTTTTCTAGGGCCTTCTGACGCCTAGAAGAATTCTTCTCCTCCACCTTTGAGGCCTTCTTGGTGGTAAGACCTGCTTCCCTTGCTTGCTCTTTGAAATCAGAGCAGAGGAAGCTGTGCTGTAGGTGCCTGCTCTGGAGGCCCTGTTTCCTCTAGGGGCATCCACCATTTTGAATGTAGAAGGACTCTAGGAGTTTGGAAGCCTATGGAAGGAGAAACCCTTTCTTTGTCCCATTGCTCCAGCCACTCCTCTTCAGCCCTATTTCAGCAGGACGTTTTAACACATCCTGCTAGGACTCAAACCCATTGGGGCCTAATAGGGCCTAAAACCTAGATGAGGCCTGGCCTTGAAGCCTGTAGGGACTGGTCTACTTTGGAGTAGGGGACCAGGTCCCTCACCAGAATTAAGCGCCTCACCTTCACAATTTTCAGGATCCAGCAGCTACCAGAGGCCGATGGTCCAGCTCTGGTCCTCTTTCTGGGCACTGGAGTGGCCTGGAGAAGCGGTCTGACATCTCCCACCGAATTCAAGATGGCCACCTGCCACACGATCCTCTGCTTCATCGTGGAGGTCCGAAACTGGTTCCGCGGCTTTTTCCTGTACTCCAGTATGCTGGAGCATCAATTTGAGCTGGCCGCTTGCCACACAGCCTCCTCCTTCACCGCGGAAATCCAAAAATGGCTCCGCGGCCTTCAGAAATGTGGGCTGATGCCACCCACTGATTTAAAATGGCCGCCTGACCATGCGGCCTCTTCTTCACCGCAGAAACCTATAAAAGACCCCTATGGCCTTTGCGGGCTGCTCCGGATTGCCAGAGCAGCAATCAGATGTTTCGCAGCTCTATAAAACAACTGATGATCATAGCTGTGATTTTTAAAGTTTTTTTCTTGTTGTTCTGTGGTTGCCTTTGCAAAGCAAAGAAGGAGAAGCAATCAACTACATCTGTTCTCGCTAAGGACTGAGTCAGCTAGGACACTGAGCAACCCATTCCTGGCCTATTGCAGCCTTACAAGGGAGAATCTCTTATTTTTCTAGTTTTTCACTTACGTTTCACACACTGTAGCAATCCAAGGAAAGGAGGAGAAAAGCATTTTTATCTCAAATAGCACCAACATTTACTTTCCGAAACGAAACTCCCTGGAGATTTACATAACTACTAGGTTTTTTTATTTATTTATTTATATTTATATTTCTATACCGCTCCCTCTCCCAAATCTTTTTTGGCAGAAAGATGTCCTTTCTCCTTTTCACTGACCGTCTCCTTTACAAACTTCCCCACCAAGGTTATATGATTGAAGAGTAGAAAAATTACTTGACATAATTTCCAGGGTTCTCTTCTACTTGTGGACCACCACAAACCTATTTAGCTTCTGCAGGATTAATTTTTTCTCCAAGCCTGTCAGACTTCTAAAAGGAATAAGCGGCCCAAAATCCAAGATTTAGACTGAGTCTCTGGAGAGTCCCCTGGACTGCAAGGAGATCCAATCAGTCAATCCTAAAGGAAATCAACCCTGACTGTTCTCTGGAAGGTCAGGTGCTGAAGCTGAAGCCCAAATACTTTGGCCAACTGATGAGCAGAGAGGGCTCCTTGGAGAACATGATGTTGGGAAAGATGGAAGGTAAAAAAGAGAAGGGGATGGCAGAAGATGAGGTAGTCTCATCAACACAACCCAAAACATGAATTTGGGCCAAGTCTGGGAAATAGTGGAGGACAGGGGACTGGGGGTGCTATGGTCCATGGGATCACCAAGAATTGAACACAACTTGATAACTGAATAATAGCAAATAATTCATCCATCAAATTATAGCCATGAAAAGAAGGTAAGTTTTGCTGAATCTTGGAAACTAGATAAGTATGTTCCAATCCTTTTTTAACTGAAGACTACATTAATGTAGGGATTCTGCAAATTGTTTGAATTTCCTTTTCATCAATTCCGTAACAAGACAGGAGCCGGACTTAATAGATAAGACTGAAATAACCATCTGTTCCTCATTTGCCATGTTTTAAACCACCCTCTTTTCTTTCCAGATTCTGAGAATACTCTTACATAGGTAGAGATAAGAAGGCTAGGAAAAAGAAACGGGCGGGGGGAAGAAAAGGGGTTTCCGTTTTCTAATCTCTATTTCCCCCAAGACCCTGAAAAATTAGGATAAAGCAGATTGTGAAATATTGCTAAATAGTTTTAAATAAGCCTATGGATGATAAAGAAAAATGTTCAATTATCCCTTCCCAGTTTTATTTTCTAAAATTGATGAAATAAAAAGTAAGATTATCTGTTTCAATTAATGTAAAGGATGCAATAGAACAATGAAAGAAGAGAAAATATGTCTCCTCCTCTGCAGACCCAATATTTATTTTGAAAAGAAAAAGAAATATTTGGTCCTTCATCCTAATTTAGTGATGAGTACATTGGTTTCTGTTTTCTACTGGGCTATAAAGATCCAGGAGGTGGGTCCTATATGAGAGAAGCAGGCAGAGTTGCAGGACAGTTAAGTGAGTCATCAGCCAAGAGTCCTTATTCCCACAAATGGTCTAAGTCCAACCCTTCTTTAATTCTGTTGACCGTTAAATTTAGTATGGAACCTTAGTTGACTAGATTCTTGTGTATAGGCTTGAGAGATAAATCTTCTGAACTGCAACTTCGTGATCTTTTGCTCCTGACAGGTGATATTTACTGTATCTATAGGTTCACATCCCCAAAAGCAAGTAAACAAAGCAACGTGGTAAATATTTTCAATTTTATCAACTGTTCCAATTTTAAATTATAGAAGTATATTTACCACTGGACATAAAAGTTATTCCTAACTTGAGCATAGACTTGGCATTAAGAACTAGCATCTATGAAGATTCATAGATGTATAAAGTAGGAAGTTTGTGGCAATCCATCTCTGGTCTATACTTGCTATATGATTATTGCCTTCCAGAAAATATTGCTAAAGCAGAGAATAATTTGAGAAAAAATATATAAATTCAGAAATGTTACATCTTTGCTTTTTGGTTGATTAAAAAACTTTCCAAGTCTAGAATAGTCTGATTAGTATTAAGATGGGAGGCCAAACTCCTCAAGTTCTCAGCTAGTAAAACAGAAATGCTTTCTTGAAGAAAGCCATGATTGGTTACTTTCACATTTTTGCCAAGAAAAGAGTACAGAGAAATCCATATAGTAAACAGAAATCAATGTCAATTTGAAATATACTTTACTTTTAGTCCCAGGCCTTTGCCCATTCAATGAAATCAAACAGGAATAATTTGTACTTGTATCCAAGTCACATCTATCCAATGTATTGCTGGCAGGATGAAAATGTCTGAATTCAGCACCATGGTCAGCACCTGTGGGCACCAGAATCTGCAAGGCCTTGATCCCATACATGTTTATCCAATGTCCCATTGAATAAATTAGGATTCATTTCAGTGTGAGCATTCCTTTCTTAAGGCCATCTCTGTACTAATAATTTATTGCCCAGGGCATAGCAGATTACAGAATGGGCATTAAATATGTTGCAAGCATTCATTCAAAATGTTCTACTAAATGTTTGCAGAAATTGTGCTCTAGAAATGGTTAACCTTTCTCAGATTAGACCAAAGTTGTTTATTTATTTATTATTTGGACATATATCTCCCACACTCAAGCTTTATGGCTGGCCCAAAAGGATACAATGATTGAGACTGTCAAAAGACTGAGAGATCAAGGACAATCATACCAGCCCCATCTCAGCTCCAACAGAAGTGATCATCAACTGTGGTCAATCCCTATTGTTCCTAGACTTAAACTCAACTAAAAGGAATCCATTTAATCTGTTGCTTCTATTGCTTTTTCCACAATTTTATCCCAAAATGAAAAATTGGGAACTGCATAAAAATTGCCCAAAACCATTGGATCCTGCTATGGTATCTGGATGTTCAACCTCACTTTATCTTCCTACGAAATTGGAGCATCCCCACTTAGCAGGAATTAAATCTCATAAAAAGAGCAGGAATCAGGATTAAATCATGGAGGGCTCTCTAGCCTCAGAGACCCATTCAATTAAGAGGCGCTCGTCTGCCATCTTTCATAATTCCTTGCCCTTACGTAATTGCTTTTATATTAATGGTTGGCAAACATGATAGAAAATGCAGAAATGGCTAATTTTACTTCCCTATTTACAATATCTACATTCATGGCTGACTAAAAACCTCTTGTATACTTTTTTCAGGAAACAAAAAAATATGAATGTATGGTTTGTGGTTTTGATGATGAGGACAACAACTAGCGGGATGACCTCTTGCAGGGTAGAGCAGAGGAGTTTTCTCGATTCCTGCATGACAAAATCGCTCAGATTCGGGAGGGGCTTGACTCCAATTGGATGGTCCCGGGGGAGGTGTCCGGGGCAGGTCTTGTGAATGTTATCTGGGGGGAGTTCGACCCTGTGACCGCCGAGGGTGTGGACAGGTTGCTGGGGGGTCTGAATGCCACCACCTGTTTATTGGACCCGTGCCCTTCCTGGCTGGTTTCGGCCGCCAGGGAGACGACACAAGGCTGGCTCCAAGGGATTATCAACGCTTCTTTGAGAGAGGGGTCGCTTCCTACCGCCCTGAAGACGGCGGTGGTGTGGTCCCTCCTCAAGAAGCCTTCCCTGGATCCAGCTGTTTTAAACAACTACCGTCCAGTCTCCAACCTTCCCTTTGTGGCGAAGGTTGTTGAGAGTGTGGTGGCACGTCAGCTCCCTCAGTACCTGGAGGAAACAACTTACCTCGATCCGTTCCAATCGGGCTTCAGGCCTGGGCATAGCACTGAGACGGCATTGGTTGCGTTGGTTGATGATCTCTGGAGGGCTCGTGACAGAGGGTTCTCCTCTGTCCTGGTCCTATTAGATCTCTCGGCGGCTTTCGATACTATCGACCATAGTATCTTGTTGCGACGGTTGGAGGGGTTGGGAATTGGGGGAACCGTCTTTCGATGGTTCTCCTCCTTCCTCTCCGACCGTTCGCAATTTGTGTTGACGGGAGGGGAGAGGTCCACCTCTAGGCCCCTGGCTTGTGGGGTGCCTCAGGGGTCGGTCCTCTCCCCTCTCTTGTTCAACATTGATATGAAGCCGCTGGGCGAGATCATCCGTGGTCTTGGGGTGAAGTGTCATCTATATGCAGATGACACTCAGTTGTACATCTCCACCCCGGACCACCCCAACGATGCTGTGGGGGCTATGTCTAGGTGCCTGGAGGCCGTGCGGGATTGGATGGGCGGGAACAGGCTTCGGCTCAACCCATCCAAGACCGAGTGGCTGTGGTTCCCGGCACCCCGATATAGCCAGCTGATTCCTTCGCTGGCTATTGGGGGGGAAATTTTGCCCCCCACAGAGAGGGCTCGCAATCTGGGAGTCCTTCTGGATGTACGGCTGTCGCTTGAACATCATGTCGCGGCCGTCTCCAGGGGGGCGTTTCATCAGATCCGTCGGATCTACCGGTTGCGTCCCTTTCTGGATCGGGGCGCCCTGCGCACGGTCACTCAGGCCCTTGTCACCTCTCGCCTGGACTATTGTAATGCCCTCTACATGGGGCTCCCTGCGGGGAGCACCCGGAGACTCCAACTGATGCAAAATGCGGCCGCGCAGGTGATCATGGGGGCGTCGTGTAGCGCCCACGTGACGCCTCTCCTGCGCGAGCTGCATTGGTTGCCGGTGGCTCTCCGGGTTCGCTTCAAGGTTCTAGTTTTGACCTTTAGGGCGATCCATGGCACTGGGCCAGGTTACCTGCAGGACCGCATCCTACCGGTGATCTCCAGCAGGCCGGTGCGTTCACACAGGGAGGGCCTTCTCCGGGTCCCGTCGGCCGCCATGTGTCGCCTGGCGGCCCCGAGGGGCAGGGCCTTCTCTGTGGCGGCCCCTGCCCTCTGGAATACTCTGCCGCCGGAACTGCGTACCGGCACGGACCTGAGGGCCTTCAGGCGCGCGCTGAAGACCTGGCTTTTTGAGCAGGCCGGCCTGGGCTGAGATGGTTTTAATTTGTCTCCATTTGTTCTGTAATTTTAAATTGGGATTTTAAGGGTGTGGGGTGGGTTTTTCTTATTCGGCCAATATTTAATTTAATTCCTTTTAACTTTTGTATTACTGTTGGGGTCTAGATTGGCTGTACACCGCCCTGAGCCCCTAGGGAGAACGGCGGTATAGAAATTTTATAAATAAATAAATAGATAAATAGAAAATAGAACAACAGATCACTCTGGCGGAAAAACAAATCTGGTCATGTTGCCAACTTCAAAAGCCGATACAAAAATTTATGCCATCAGATAAAGACTGAATGCACCAATTATCACATTAAACAAGAAGAAACCTTCTACATACGAATTCCACCGTGCTTTTTACAATTTTGTAAACAACAAACTAAAAGACTCAAGGTCCATCCCACTCGATAGGACCTAATGGTAAAGACTGTAACGACGACACCATTAAAGCCAACCTCTTTAACACATTCTTTGGCTCAGTATTTGTAAACAGCAATTGATCATGCCCAATAATTCCTAGTCAAACCACAGACAACTACAATGATCTAATACATATCGATTCTACAGAAGACAATGTTGAAAAAGCACTACGCAATCTAAAACCATCTCTATCTATTGGACTGGACGGAATATGTGCCTACTTCTTAAAAAAGCTATCCACTGCCATAGCAAAACTTAAAAGCATAATCTTTGATAAATCTTTCAGGACCAGCTCCTTGCCTAACCTATAGTCACATGTAAAGTCATGGAATCAATTATTAACCAATCCATTATCCTCCACTTAGAGACAAACAACCTACTCCCTAATAAACAATTTGGTTTCAGAAAAAAAACTATCCTGTAATCTGCAACTCTTACACTGCAAAAACATATGGACTACACAACTCAATCAGGGCAAAACAATAGACGCAATGTACATAGACTTCTGTAAAGCCTTTGATTCAGTGGTACACGACAAACTAGTCCTAAAACTAAAATCTTACGGTATCTCTGGACAACTGCATAACTGGATAGAAGCATTCTTGTCAAACAGACAACAAATGGTCAAAATTGGGAGTGTCCTATCAAATTCTGTACCTGTCAATAGTGGTGTCCCCCAAGGCAGTGTTCTAGGACCAACTCTCTTCATATTCTACATAAATGACCTCTGTGATCATATTAAGAGCAACTGCGTTCTCTTCGCTGATGATGTAAAGCTGTTCAATAGCACAGACAATACTGCTACCCTTCAAAAAGACCTTGACTGTGTATCAGAATGGTCAAACAAATGGCAACTTCAAATCTCAACAAATAAATGCTCTGTCTTACATATTGGCAAAAAAAATCAGAAAATAAAATACAAGCTGAATAGTCAAGACCTTTTTGATGATCCAAGCTCTGTAAAGGACCTTGGATTACTCATCTCTAATGAGCTAAGTGCTAGAGCCCACTGTAACTACATAGCCAAAAAGGCATTAAGAGTTTTTAACCTTATCCTGTATAGCTTTTTCTCTGGTAATATCACACTACTAACTAGAGCATACAAAACATTTGCTAGACCAATACTCGAATACAGCTCATCAGTCTGGAACCCACATTATGTATCTGATATTAGCATAGTTGAGAAAGTCCAGAAATATTTCACAAGAAGAGTTCTCCACTCCTCTACTCATTATAGAATACCTTATGCCACCAGACTTGAAATTTTAGACCTAGAAAATCTTGAATTACGCCGTCTTCGGTCCGATCTAAGTATGGTATACAAAATCATGCATTGCAATGACTTACCTGTCAATGAATATTTCAGCTTCAACCTATGTAAGTAAACCATAATTATTTACCTTTGTTATTGAACTTGATATGTCCTAATCCTTATTTACACATTGGATTGTAACTACTCTTCTATTTGTAAATATATTCATATTATGTATTATAATATTTTCATATTATTTGACTATTAAACAAAGGAATGTAATAAATAATACTAATAATAATGATAGTACTAGTGAAGGGCAAAGAAGATTTAGTGTCATCAATTATTTTATACATTGATATAAATCACTAAATATAAATTGTTTCTTAAATTCATTTACTTGTTTTCCCTTTTATTTTCTGCCCACTTATACCATTTATCCCATATTCGATAATACTCTATGTCCTCCTTTCCGTTAATCTTACGCGTAAGTCTCTCAATTTGATCGCATTCATAAGCCTTCTGAAGAGTAAGTTTTTCCAATATTGTGCTAACAAAATACGTACCGCAGTTAATAGATGATCAAATATTTTACTTTGGAGGGGTAATCCCCTTTAATCACTCCCAACAAAAATAGTTCTGGTTTCCACTCCACCCCACACTCTATAACTTCTTCTATCCAGGCTTTTATTTTTAACCAATATTTCTTCACCTCGGAACACGTCCACCACAGGTGGAAATATGTACCAAATTTCTCTTTACATTTCCAACAGTAAGGATTTGCTGTCGGAAATATTTTGGCCAGTCTTGAGGGTGCCAGATGCCCTCTATACATCATTTTGTATAGGTTTTCTTTATGTGCTACTGATTTGGTTAATGTCTGATTTTTCTGCCAGATTTCCTCCCAAACATCCAGATCGATATTATAGCCAAAGTTTTTTTCCCAGGCTAGCATAGGACCTTTCACAATTTTCTCAGCCATTTCACACTCCAGTAAATAGTTATATAATATGGAAATTGAACTTTTCTCAAGGTTTAAAAGTATTTTATCTAAATGTGTGTTTTTAACTTCAATTCCGTATTCCTTTACATATTTATTATATCTCATTTTAATTTGGAAGTATGACCAATTATCAATAGTTATCTCTTGTGTTTCTAATTCCTGTTTTGTTTTAATTCTTCCCTTGTTGTCTACTATTTGGTAATATTTAAGTTTTTTACTAATATCCATCATATTTGGATGGAACATCGCCTCCATCGTTGAGAACATCTCGGGATTTTGGTATAATGATTCCTCCTTATATAATTCCAAATTTTAATTAAAGATTTTCAGAATATATGTCTGGTAAAATATTAGTTGTTTTTACTATTTGGGTTCCATAAAAAAGCATGCCAATCGAGCTGTAGATCATGTCCCTCTAATTGTAGAATCCTATTATTCCTCAATTCGATCCAATCTTTTAACCATACTAGCGCCGCTGCTCTATAATATATCTCCCAAACAGGTAGTCCGAATCCACCTCTGCTTTTGTTATCTTGTAAATATGTTTTTTTATCCTTGTTTTTTTCTTTGCCCAAATGAATTTCATCGCAATTTTATTTAATTCTTTAAAGAATTTTTTATTCAGTAATATCGGAATAGTTTGAAACAAATATAATATTTTAGGTAAAACATTCATTTTAATTGTTGCTATCCTTCCTAATAATGAGATTTGCATCTTAATTACAGCCATCTTTCATTTCTCAGCTTGCCACAGACTATCGGGGGAGGGAAAGGTTTGGAATGTTAGTCCCAGAGGGCAACAAGAAATCATCCTGTGGGAACCAAGGTCATCTTGACAGATGTTTGGCAAGGATCTGAAGGAGTTGCCATAGAGACACCAAAACACCTAATTGGACAATGTGACCTGGCCGAAGGAGAAGAGGAAGGAATTCATTCTTTAATTAGGTGAAACCACTGGAACTAGCTAGAGTTGGTTTTGCTTCATGCGTGCCGAAATGATGTATTCAATAAAGTTATGCTAAAAAAGATCTGATTGTCTCAACTTGCTGGCTTGATTGAGTTCATCAGTCAGAACCTTGACATTAAACCAACTCTCACTCTTTGAACTTTAACTAGCAAGTAACCTCTTTGAGATCCTGAGCCATGGCAGCCTACTTAGTCACCTTTAGGAGGACTGCAAAGACTCAGGGAAGAACATTGAGATGAAGCACAAGAGAGAACCAGCAGCAAAGCCCAGAGTGGGCTCAATGAAGGAAGTCCCAAGAGCGGCCAAAAACGATTTCGGAGCCCAGGCAATGGCAGGCCACCCTAAAACCCAAGCAGAGAAGGCTGAGCAACAGGTGGTGCAGTAAGAAGTAGGAAGAATGACAACTGGGGACCTCTACTGGGAAGAAGAGGAGGTCCGGTGGAGGAGAGCACCAAAAGCATCCGAGGCCAAGTTCCCATTGATTATCCCTCGGACTTTGTTCACCCAAGCACTGAAGCGGAGAGCGAGGAGAACAGTAAAGTGGAATGAGCCTGTGAAGTAGAGATACCTGACTGAGTGCTGCAGCCCATTGTTGGAGCAGTTTTGGGAGAAGTTTCTCCACCTGGTTGGAAGTGAACAGAGCGGAACCAGCGTGGAGGATGAAGCCATTGGCCAAGGTCACAGTCTTGCCAGCCTCGTCACCCCCACATCATAATCCAAGCCTGGCCGCTGCAGAAGGGACATCCAGACCCTCCCAGAGCCTCAACTCTGCAAAATACCACCAAGGTGGAAGCTTACCTGCAGATGCTGCCGGTCAGCCACCACCCCAGCCAGGGTGGGCTATGCCCAACCATGGCCCTATCCTCCTGGGCCTGGCTGGTTTCCTGGATATTGGGGGCCTCCATCTCCTCCCATGAATCCTCCGCCGATAAATGCCACAGAGTCCAGAGAAGCTGGCTTTCTTCCTGAACCAGGTGTGAGCACACCTAGCAGGTATGCCCTAACCTACCCCAATGAGGTGGTAATGGAGAATGCCATCATAGCCAACCTTGAAGGGAAAGCATGACAAAGAGATGTCGGAAATGGGAAACATCGATGTTTTCCTGTTGGAGTTTAGAGCCAAGTTCGAAGATGAGACCCAACTCCAGAAAGCTGAGTTGGAGACACGAGATCTCAGACAAGGGAACTGATTGGTGGCAGACTACATCCATGAGTTCTGGAGATTCACAGGCAAGCTAAGGCACTGGCCAGAGCAGCTTCTGGTCTACCATTTTAGAGGACTTGAATCGGGAATTGTTCCACACCTGCTTGTCCCGGGGAATACCTGACCGGATCCATGACTGGTACTGGATGGGAACAGTGGTGGACTTAGATATAGGAGAATTCAAGAAGCCAAACCGAAGAGGAGCCAAGAGTGGAAGGAGACCAACACCCGCACCAGTGGCCGCCTCCTCAGGAACCCCGAGGCGTGAAGCTGGCTTGTGCTTCCAGTGGGGCCAGCAGGGCCACAGGGCAGTGAGTGCCCAACGCCTGCTCCTCAAACCACAGTGAGAGCTCCTGCCCCAGTCAAGCCAAAGAAGTCACAGAAGAAGGGGCAAGAAAAGTCAAATGTGGCACGCCAAGTCATAGAAGTCTCTTCCCCCAGCAGTGAAGGAGAGGAAATTCCGACTGAGGAGGAACAGCAGCCAAACCTTTATGAGGGTGAAAACAAAGGAGAAAACAACCTGATGATAAGTGGGGCCTTCATGGCACCAAAGTCAAGAGCCCAGGAAGAGATGAAAGTGCTTATAGACACTAGCTGCACCCAGTGTTTAATGAGTCTGCAGACAGTGCTGAAGCTGTGGATACAAGTGAAGAGGCTATCCCAGTCTATGAAATTCGAGCAAGTGGATGGCTCGCTGATAGGGAGATCCCCAGCAACGCACCTAACAGAGCCGGTGCAGCTAGGGATAGGGCAATACCAAGAGACCATCCGGTTCATGATGGCACCAAAGATAATGGAGGCAGAAATACTAGGGTTGTTCTGGTTAGAGAAGTGGACCCCTACCATATGGTGGTGAAAAGAGGAGAGGTGGGTGACCCTGCACTTCCTTTCAGCAAGGAAGCCTAGTGGAAAGTCGGAGCGACAGACGGTTGGGGAGGGGGAGCCTGAGCACATGAAGGCTGCCTCTGAGAAACCACCAGGGACTCTGCCCATCCCCAAAGAGTATAGAGACCTGGAAGATGCATTCAGTGAGAAGGAATGTGACATCCTACTACCACCACCACAACGGCCCCATTGACTGCACCACTGAGATCTTGCTGGGAGTGAAACTCACCAAGAGAAAGATATACTCCATGACCCCAAAAGAGATGGATGAATTAAGGAATTACATTGACAAAAACCTAGCCTAGGGTTTCATTCATCCAGCCAAATCCCATGCGGCAGCCCTGGTGCTATTTAAGGGGAAGAAGGATGGGTCATTGAGGCTATGCATGGACTTCAGAGGAATAAATGGAGTATGCATGGAGAACGTGTGTCCCCTTTCTCTTATGAAGGACATGTTGGGCCACTTGGCCAAGGGGAAGATCTTTACAAAACTAGACTTGAGAGAAGTGTGCTACAGATTGATCAGCAAAGAGGGCAGTGAATGGGAAATAGCCTTCAACTGCCCATTAGGAAGCTACCAGTTTAAAGTAATGTCATCTGGGCTCCAGGAAGTTCCAGCAGTATTCATGCAACTAATTAATGAGGTACTACATGTCCACTTGTACAAAGGGGTTCTTGTGTACCTTAATGACACCTTCATTTACAAGGAGACAATGGAGGAGCACATAAAATTAGTGCACCAAATTAGTGCATTCTTGAGAGCATACCTGTTTGCCACACTATCAAAATGTGAGGTCCACAAGACCAGCCTGGACTACCTGGGCTGTCAAGTATTGTACGATTGAATAGAACTGGACTCGGGGAAAGTCATAGCTATATTAGATTGGCAAGCCCTTTGGATCTGGAAGCAGCTACAGAGCTTCCTGGGGTTTGCAAATTTTTATAAGCAATTTATCCCCTCCTTCATAAAGGGGGAGGAAAGCCTGACCAAGTCAGCCACTAAACTGGATGATGGAGTGACAAGCAGCACATGAGGAACTGAAAAGATGGTTTGTGAAGGAGCTGGTCCTAAAACACCCTAACCCCGAGGAGCCCTTCGTCAGCCAACCTGAAGCCAGTGATGTGGCTGTGGGAGATTGTGCTCCTCCAGAAAAACAGAGAGGGAAAGTTGCAGCCATGTGCTTGCTTACACTTCTCAAAAACTCACCAAGACTAAGAGGTGCTGGGCAGGGTGGGAAAAGGAAGCTTTCACTATGAGGTGGGCATTACTAACTTGGTGGCAGTTCCTTGAGGAAGTAAAGTGCCTTTCGAGGTGTGGACTCACCATAAAAGTTTGGAAGTGCTGAGAACCGCCCAAAAGTTCTCCCTGAAACAAGTCCAATGGGCACAGCACTTTAATAGATTTGACTTCGAATTGAAGTACACCTTGGCAGGATGGAAACTTTCTAGCATGCTCCATGCCGCAGTACAAAAGTAACTTAGAAAATGTTGTAAATGCAATCATCCCCTCAAAGCAGCGAGCAGCCCAAGTGACCACAAAGCAAAAGGCAAGGAAGAAGTTGCCAGTGGTGAACTGACTCAACAGATGAAAAAGGAATTACAGTCTAATACCTGGTTTGGAGCCCATGGGAGTAAACTAATGTTGAAGCAGGGCTAGCATGGAAGGGAGACAAGCTGTATATTTCCGAAAACCTACAAGTCCAAGTCCTGCAATGGAGCCATGACACCAAGCAAGCTGGCCACTTCAGATTCTTAAAGACTTTCCATTTGGTTAAGAGACCGTTCTGGTGGCCAAGGATGAAGAAAGACATGGAGAGCTATGTGAAAAATTGTGCAGTGTGTGAAAAGGAGACCAAGGAAGAGCCCAAGCTTGCTGCTGCAAGTGGTGGAGCCAACCCAGCCCTGGGAAGAGATTGCAATGGACTTTACAGTTGAATTCACATGCGCCAAAATGATGTACTCAATAAAGTTATGCTTAAAGAGACCTGATCATGTTGCTAAAGCACCATTCAGACGGCACTTTCTGACAGCCCCATTTGGTCAGACCTCGAGACATCCAGAGCAAGCAGAGCCAAAAGGGATGGGATACGTGAGGTTCTTGACTTACAACCATTCATTTGGTGACCATCAGAAGTTACAATGGCACTGAAAAAAGTGAATTGTGACTGTTTTTCACATTTAACAACCATTGCAGCATCCCCATGGTCACAAGATCAACATTTGGGTGCTTGGCAACTGGCATGTATTTATGACCAGAGTCACATGATCTCCTTTTGCGATCTTTTGACAAACAAAGTCAATGGGGAAGCCAGAGACACTTACCCTCTTGTTTAACAACTGTGGCAAGAAAGGAGCAAATTTGACCTCACAATTGTCTTGCTTTGCCCCAGAAATGTTGGGCTCAGTTGCGGTTGTACATCGAGAACTACTTGTAATTCCTTGCCCTTGCAGAAGCTGGAAGGACACAGGGCTCCCTTCAAATGCCTCTTGAAAGCCTGTTGGAGCAGAGCTTCGCCAAATACAGAAGGATACCACTAATTCTTCCAAAGACTTAGAAGTGGTGGTTCCATTGAGGCCTCCTAACCTGCATCTCCCTTTATGGCTGACCCATCATCCTGCAGGCTGCCATTCAAGGCCTGATGAACTGCCTTCCGAGGATCCTTTTCACTAGTATTCTTCCCAATCCAGCCAGTTCCCCATGCTATACTTCTGTGTTTTCCCAATTAAATATATGGATCGCTAATCAAAATAGCCGAAGAAAATAGCTGTTGCATGGTTTTCTTTTCTTCTTTCTGATAGCTCAAGAGATTAGACTGCTAAGAAAGCCAAATGAGTTTAAGCAGAATGAAATCAATTTCCACATCGCAATTGTTTTCTAAGTGAATTAAGATTCCAGCTTATCTTTAAGTCCCAGACGCCCTCAGCAAATCTCCCATCCAAATGTTAGTCAGAGATGAGGCTGCTTAGCTTCTCAGTCTGGACAAACTTTCTGAAGCCCATCGGGAATGGATGAATATTGAGAAAAGAGAAGAAATAGTTCAGATAGATCTATTTAGGAAATGAGAAGCAATCAAATAAAATTATAACTATTATAGAGAATGCTATATTATACTGTAAGATTATATATTATTATAAAGATTATATTATTATAAAGGTTTATTTTATTTATTATAAAGGTTTGGCAATCTTCATCAGAGAAAGGGTCTGTGGTTTGGAAATAAAGAATCTTTTTAGACACTGCAGTGTTTGAGAGGCATACAGGTAGTCCTCAACTTACAACTGTTCATTTAATGACTGTTACAATGGCACTGAAAAAAAGGCCTTAGGACCATTTTTCACATTGACTGTTGCAGCTTTCCTGTGGGAACGTGATCAAAATCCAGGCACCGGGCAACCAACTTACAAACTTTATTTATGACGGCTGCAATCATGTCTCAGGTTCACATGATCCTCATTGAGACCTTCTGAGAAGCAAACTCAATGGGGAAGCCAGATTCACCGTGTGACTGACATAACAACTGCAGCTCTTAACTGTGGCAGGAAAGGTCATAAAATGAGGCAAAACTCGCTTAACAAATATCTCACACAGCAACAGAAATGTTGGGCTCAATTATGGTCATAAGTGGCAATGCAGATAGTCCTCAACTTACAGCCAGTTAGTGATGCTTAAAAGTTACGACAGATCCCTACAACAAAAATACTTCTTACAGCCCAATTTTGGAGTTACCAATAACCACACACACCTCCTGCAATCACGTGATCACATTTTGGTTGCTTGGTAACCAGCTCATTTGCAGCACCCTGAGGTCATGTTAACCATAATTTTTAATGGTTTTTGCCAGTTTCTGATGTGTTTGTATAATTTCTGAAAAAAAAACCTACTTTTGAATAAAATGGATTTGCTTAACTACAGTGTTCACTTAATGGCCACCATGTAAAAAGTCATAATATGGTCACATGTGAACCGTTTAATGACCACAACATAATTCCATGCTCAATTATGGTCGTAAGTCAAGCACTACCTGTACAATTGCTTACTCCATTACAGTCAACCTTCCTTTCTTTCTTTCCAAACAACTGCAGTTAAATATGCTGTGGGACACAGTTTCATCCTGACAAAATTAATATTTCCCAAAAAGTCAACATACCCTAAATTCTGTATTGTCCAAAGCATCTCAAAAGGGCTCAGCTAGCCTCAGACTGAAGCTTCTGTCTTTCCCATCATCCTGTTTTCAGAGAAAATAGTTGAAGTAATTAATTTTTTCCCCTTCTTTGGGGCAAAATTAACATTTGGAAAGTAAGGCTATCATTTTCACCACAGCTTTTCAAATGCAACGTGTGTAACACACCCACGACCAATTTTTGTATCCACCAAAGTCATCCATATTTCAAAGACCTTCTGAACAAGCAAACCAGAATAATCCATTATGTCATAAACTCTAGTAAATTCTTTGGTAAGCCTGACGGCTGCACTGACTCATCTTTTTGAGATGCTCAGTGAATTAAGCCACGTTCTGGGTTGGCATCTACAAGATTACCCAGCTGTGCAAATGCCACCGAGTCTTTCACTGAAAGACTAGCTGCATGAACACCTGTTTCTCACTCTTATTGGAAGATTCCTGCATTTCACTTATAAAATGCCTCTATTTCTCCAGGTAGTCCTCGAATTATGACCGTAATGGAACTTGCCCATCACATTCATTAAGTTGTGATGGTTGTGAATCTGGTCACCTATGTGACCAAGCAGACTTTATGATCTCTTTTGTGGTGGTCATTAAATAAACATCATAGTTGTTAAGCAAACCAATGGTTTTTTACAGGCTGGTCTTGCTGAAAAACAGAATGCCAGTTTTCAGCAAACCATCGTAAAACGTGATCCCGTGACCACAGGATACCTCAAACAGTTGTAAATGTAGGCCCCTTGCCAAGGACCCAAAATGCAGTCCTGTGACCATGTGTGTGGGGAGGCTCAGCAGCCAAAACTTCAAATATGGATTGTGTATAGCCCCAGGGAGGGTCTGTTGTAACTTTGAACAGTCACAAAGTGACCGTTCGTATATCAAAGGACTACCTGAACTAAAAAAAAAAACATATTTAAGACTAGAAATACAACTGAGGGTTATATTCACTTTTTAAAAATGGAAATGTTATATTATTTCCCAAAGTGGCACTCCCCCAGCGTAACACACTGTTGAAATTTATTTGTCACTAAAAAAATCTTATTATTTTCCAAAATCGCTCCCCCTGTGTAAGTATCTCATTCTCATCTTTGTCTGGCAATTAATCATTCCTAGGATAAGAGAAGCTGGCTCCAGGCTAGATGTCAATGCTGAGGTAATAAAAATAAGCCTTTAAAAGATAAAACAATGATTGTTTAATGGAAATGAAAAGGAAAGATATTAAATATATGACTGAAGAGGAGTAAGTTACACCCAAGCCTGTTAAAAAAATGTACCGTGTATTCTTTCAAACCTTGTATAGAGGTAGTCCTTGATTTAACAACCATTTCTTCAGTGAACTTTTAAAGTTACAAGAGCCCTGGAAAAAGTGACTTAAGACTGTTCCTCGTACTTATGACCATTGCAGCAATCCCCAAGGTTGCAGGATCAAATTCAAGTGCTGGCAACTGGCATCGGTTTGCGATGTTTGCAGCCTCCCAGGGTCACGTGATCACTCTGTGCGACCTTCTCAGCTGACTTCTGACCAGCAAAAATGAATGGGAGAAGCCGGATTCATTTAACGACCCCACGATTCCCTTAACAACCGCAGTAATTTGCTTAACACCTGTGGCAAAAAAAAAAAGGTTGCAAAATTGGGTGTGAGTCACTTTAGCAGCCACCCTTCTTAACAGTGGAAATTCTGGTCTCAGTTGTGGTTGTAACTTGAGAACTACCTATAAAGTCTCTTTACCGGTAGTCCTCGACTTACAACAGTTCATTTAGTGACCGTTCAAAGTTACAACAGCACTGAAAAAAGTGATTTGGGCCATTTTTCACCATTATGATCTTTGAAATGTTCCCTCGGTCACGTGATCAAAATTTAGACCCTTGGCAACTGACTCGTATTTATGATGGCTGCAGCATCTCAGGGTCCCCTTTTGCGACCTTCTGACAAGCAAAAGTCAGTGGGGAAGCCAGGTTCACTTAACAGCCATGTTACTAACTTAATGCCTGCAGTGGTTCCCTTCACAACTGTGGCAGGAAAGGTCGTAAAATGGGGCAAAACTCATTTAACGAATGTCTCGCTTAGCAACAGAAATTTTGGGCTCTATTGTGGTCGTAAGTTGAGGATTACCTGTACTTGCATTTTAAGAGAGAAATGCCACCTTTCCTACAAACATGCCGCCTTCCTATTCACTGTGTTATAGATTTTCATCCCTTTTTCATTTTATCCAACGTTATGTCCATTAGGAATAGGTAGATAACTCTCCCCTGCTATTTTTTAAGCATTTTGTCACAGATTTTGGGTAGGTATGAATTCTGGAGCACAGCTGTGTCCCTCTTCAGGGAGATGTTCAGAAAATGAGAACCAGACACTCAATAAACGTCTTCCCATTGTTATCAATGTTGAAAGGTAGAAGATAGAAGGCTCCAACTACCAGGCCAAACCACGGAAGCCAATTACTCAACAGGGCTCTTGTGACCATACAAGAAAAGAGAGGCAGACAATGGATTTCCCCTTGAACTTTCACAGAATTCAGGGGGTTAAAACAATTCAGCCCTCCATTTAATACCTGTCCCATAGCTGAGATGCTGTTTTGCAGTAGTTGCCTTTACAGACTAAAACAAGGATAAAAGATGGCATTGAGAATCCATTATTCCTGACCTTGAATATGAATTTCTCCATCAAATATTGTGCATCTGTATTATAAATCATACATTAAAATAGCTTCCATTGTCCTCTGTTGTATCTCATGCCATTACAAAGCAACATTCAACTGACGGGGAGATGGGAAACGTCAAGGAGAAGACCTGGACTCCTAGAGGACCCAGCATGGCAGGAGAATTCTGGGAATTGAAGTCTACCCATCTTAAAGTTGCTAAGGCTGAGAAATCCTGATATAGTTTTTCCAGTCATCAGCATATTCAGGAATATAATTACAGTCAAACATGAGTAATGAATGAGGCCACAAAGAAAACATATGTGCAAAATCTGAAAGAGGTTTTAAAGGGGACAAGGAGATTCTGGTTGTAGTTCCCCTCAGCCACCAGCAGCTCCACTGGTGATTTTTGAGGTCCTCCTTCTCTCTCAGACCAGCCTACTTTACAGAATTGTCTTTGTAGGGAAAAATCTGAGGAAGCATCATGCTTTCTGGATAGGGACGCCTTACGTACGGTCACTCATGCCCTTGTCACCTCTCGCCTGGACTACTGTAACGCTCTCTACATGGGGCTCCCTGCGGGGAGCACCTAGAGACTCCAACTGGTACAAAATGCGGCCGCACGGATGGTTATGGGGGCGTCACGAAGCTCCCATGTGACGCCTCTCCTGCGTGAGCTGCATTGCTTGCCGCTGGTTTTCCGGGTTCGCTTTAAGGTTCTGGTTCTGACCTTTAAAGCGATTCATGGCATTGGACCAGGTTATCTGCAGGACCGTGTTCTGCCGGTAGTCTCCCACCGACCTGTGCGTTCCCACAGAGAGGGCCTTCTTCGGGTGCCGACGGCTTCTATGTGCCGCCTGGCGACTCCTAGAAGTAGGGCCTTCTCTGTGGGGGCCCCTGCCCTCTGGAATGGTCTGCCTCCGGAGTTACACAATAACATGGACCAGAGAGCTTTCAGACGTGCATTAAAAACCTGGCTCTTCAAGCAGGCCGGCCTAGGCTGAAATGGGATTTTTAATGTAATTTAGTATTTGAGTTTTAAATTGGGATTTTAAAATTTGGGTTTTAATAATTTATTGGGGGAGGGTATAATTTTAGACAGCCTAAGATATTTCTTTTTTAACTTTTATAATTGTAACAAAGTTTTATGGTTGGCTGTACACCGCCCTGAGTCCTTCGGGAGAAGGGCGTTATATAAATATAATAAATATAAATATAATATATATTGCCTCAAATGAAAAGCAATTTCTAAGTCAAACTAAATAAATAGGTAGACTTCAATATTCAGATGCCTAGCAAGTGATTCATACTTATGACTGTTGCTGGGTCCCAAGGCCATGTGATCACCTTTTGCAACCTTCTGAGAAGCAAAGTCAATGGGGAAGCCAGATTCACTTAATAACCAGATTACTAACTTATCAATGGCAGTAATTCATTTAATAACTATGGCAAGAAAGCTTGTAAAACGGGCCAAAACTCACTGTCTTGCTTAGCAATGGAAATTTGGGGCTCAATTGTGATTGTAAGGCCAGGACTACCTGTAATGTCTGCTTTGGAAGGCTTAAGTAGAAAGGAGCAACTTTCAAAGAGTGAACAGAAAGCACGTGTGATTTTAATCTGAATGGATTGCTAATCAAAAGAGATATTTCTCCTAGAGTTTCTAGATGACAGAGTGAAGAGATGCCACAGTTTGGGAGAGAATTTTCATCTCTTGGAATTGACCATTGTGACTGACACAGCCATTATTTTGATCTTGACACAATAGAGTCAGATGCTATGAGGACCCTAAGGTGGTATTCATGGATCTCTCTAACTCCATGAACATATCAACATCCTTGACCTACAGTATATCTGGTTCTCTGTCCTGTCTCATTAGTTCTTTTGTAATATTTCATTGTTTTTTAAAGTGGGTGTGTGGAACTGTCATACTGCAAAGTAGGCAGTCTCCATCCAGAATGAATTTACAAATGGGTATTTATAATATTTATGGAAAATAAATGGGACGTTGTCAGTCATCATCTCAAATAAACCAGACAGGAAACAACACTTCTCTGTCAGTATAATGAATGAATCATTCCTCAAAGCCATCTTCCATCCCATAATATCCAACCATCCAAAGGCTACTTGCCTCATAAAAACTACCTGCTTCATGATATTCTAGAAAGAGTGCACAGAAGAGCTACAAAGACGATTATGGGACTGAAGATTAAATAATGATGAACAGTTGCGGCAGTTGGGAATGTCTAATCTAGCAAAGAGAAGGACTATGGGAGACATAATAGCCGTCTTCCAACATCAAAGAGAAGATAGCGGTCTTGTAGTACTTGAAGGTCTCCCAAAGAGAAGGGAGGTCAACCTATTCTCCAAATCAACTGAGAGCAGGACAAGAAGTAGGAAAGGAAGGGGAAGGAGTGAGGTCAATAATAGACAGTCTAAGGTTAAAGTTTTTGGTGTTTGGGGAAGGAACCACAGAGTCAGGTAGAGTATTCCAGACATTGACCACTCTGTTGCTGAAGTCGTATTTCCTGCAATCAAGTTTGGTGAAATTAACCTTGAGTTTGTATCTATTGTTTGCTCTTGTATTGTTATGGTTGAAGCTGAAATATTCATTGACAGGTAGGACATTGCAATGTGTGATTTTATATACTATACTTAGATCGGACTGAAGGTGGCGTAGTTCTAGGTTTTCTGGGTCTAGAATTTCGAGTCTGGTGGCATAAGGTATTCTGCAACGAGTAGAGGAGTGAAGAATTCTTCTTGTGAAATATTTCTGGACTTTCTCAACTGTATTAATAATAATATAATATATAATACAGTACAATACAGTACAGTGCAGTGCAGTGCAATGCAATGCAATGTAATACAATAATATAAAAGTAATGGATGGAAGACCATTAAAGTGACATCCAACCTAGAACTAAGGAAAAATTTTCTGACAATGAGAACAATTGATCAGTGAAATAGCTTGCCTCGATAAGTTGTAGATGCCCTATCTTGGAGGTAACTGGACTGTCTGGTATTTGGTATAAAGTCTCCTACTTAAGCAGCAGGTCAGAGACATCTAGGTCTCTTCCAACTCTGTTAAATGCTGAATCTCTGGTTATAAAGTTCCAGTGACCAGGGGTGACATGATAGCACCTGAAGGCAGAACAAGAAGCAATGGATGGAAACTAATCAAGGAGAGAAGCAACCTAAGGAAAAATTTCCCCGGGAACAATTCATCCATGGAACGGCTTGACTCTGGAAGTTGTGGGTGCTCCATCCCTGGAGGTTTTCAAGAAGCGATTTGACAGCCATTTGTCTGGAATGGTACAGAGTCTCCTGCTTGAGCAGGAGGTCAGACTAGAGAGCATCCAAGGTCCCTTCCAACTCTGTTTTTCTGTACTCTGAAAACATTTCATAAGCCACTTTTCCTGTCTCTCTTTGTTCCTGAATCTAAAGGAAATGGCATCCACTCTCTCCAAAGGGAGTCACAGATACTCCCTTTCACACCTGTCCTAAACAAGGGACCGATGTGCCCCAAGCAAAGCAAAGACAGGCAGCCACTCCAAATGAAATCCCAAACACTCTTCTATTCCTTAGGGCCCTCAGCGAAAAGGCTGCAAAAGACCACGGAACGTGTGGCCTTAAAGAAATGGGCGCCCTCACCCCGTGCTATTCTCATGCTAATGCAAGACTGGGCTTCCTATGCACCATCTGCTCCTCTCAAGGTCGCAGCCTTGAGGAGAAGCTTCACTGGGCTTTATGAATGCCAGGCCATCCAGAACATTAGTGACACATTGGCCGCTTTCCATGGTAATAGGAGTTCTAATTATCACCCACATAAAGAGAATTGTTGCATTCAATAACGGGTTGGGGAGGGGGGGTGTCCGACAGCTGGAGAAAGCAACTTGCAGGCCTTGATTTTTAGGAGGGGGGGAAGTGGAGGAAAGAACCATCTCATTGCTTTTTGTCTTGCCTCTTTACAAAATCAATGTGCTTCCTCCAGTTCAACCAAGACAGGGCAAGTCCATAGGCTGATTGTCTGCTTCTCTTTCCAAAAAGCACTTAGTTTAGTTTATTTTTATACCGCCCCCTTCCAAAAAAGGGATTCAGGGCGGTGTACAGCCAGATAAAACAGAAACAGAGTAAAGTTATAAAGTTAAAAACAATTTAAAATGATTAAATTAGTGGCCGAATATAAAATTAACAAATATAAAAATTGATAAAAATTTTAAAATCCCAAATTTAAAACCCCACCCATTATTACTGGGCCAGGCCAGCCTGTTGAAAAAACAGGGTCTTTACTGCACACCGGAAGGTCTTCTCCAAATTATGCCCCTTCCCCAGCCCCAGGATCGTGTTTTTGCATAAACTTGAATAAATAAGTCCAACCTGACCAACATTTTGCTTCAAAATGGGAAGAGAAAGTTTTTCTTTAGTGGGTGAGGCCCCAGGCTAGAAAGTGGCAGACTTTGAATTCTAGTCTTGCCTTAGCCATGAAAGCCAGGTGGGTGACTTTGGGCCAGTCCTTTCTCTTAGCTCAACCTATCACATAGAGTGGTTGTTATTATTGTTGTGTTCCTTCTCCCATTCAAGGAAAGTGTGCTGGATAGGTTTTCCACCTTGAGAGGGAGGGAGGGAGGGAGGGGAGAGAGAGGGAGGGAGGAAGGAAGGAAGAAAGGAAGGAAGGAAGGAAGGAAGGAAGGAAGGAAGGAAGGAAGGAAGGAAGGAAGGAAGGAAGGAAAATATTTTCAATAAAGATATTTGTCCTTTTACAAAGCTCCTGTTTTTTCAGGCAGGGGTTATAATTCAAGAAGGCAGGACAGGCTTTAAGCTTCTGGAAAGGATGTTAAGGGAAGAACCCTCTGAGTGGGCCAACCAATTTTTGGCTTCTGTATTATGGCCCTATTTTTCTTCCCCTTCACCCCCAAGTTGCAGTTTGGAAAGCTGGCCTGAAGTTAAGCAGGCAGCAAGATAAACATATGTCAGTCATCCTGCTTTTGGGTTTTTGGCATATTTGTTTGTTATGGTGCTACCCTTTTCCAGAAAAGAGTCTTCTACTGCAGGAATGGGCAACCTGTAGTCTTGGGGAGCTTCAAGCTTTTTTCTAGTTCTAAAGCAGGGGAAATCTGGGAGTTGAAGTCCATACATCTTAAAGCTTGAGAACACTGGCTTAAAACCACCACCAATTACAGGTAGTCCCAAACTTACAACAGCATTTAGTGATCATTCAAACTTACAACAGCACTAAAAAGTGACTTATGACCGTTTTCCACACTTATGAATGACCTTTATGATCATGGTCATGTGATCAATATTCAGATGCCTGGCAAGTGACTCATGTCAGTCATCTTAATGACTTATGTTGCTGGGTCTCAAGATCATGTTTTGCATCTTTTGCAACCTTTTGACAAGCAAAGTCAATGGGAAAGCTAGATTCACTTAACAATCATGTTACTCACTTATCATCTGAAGCAAAATTCATTTAACAAATGACTCACTTAACAACAGAAATTTTGGGCTCAATTATGATCATATGTCAAGGACTACGTATATTACTGGTGAAAATCAATAATCACCTCCAACCTGTTATTCTGTGTTTTATGTTAATGCCACATTATTCTGACCTGCTAAGGAAGTCTTTTCTAATTAGCTGCTCCGTTGTCCCATTTTCAAAACCCAGCCTTTAAGTTGGCTTGTTGGTGTCTTTTCAAAAGCTCCATCTCCTTGGGGTGCTCTGCAACCCTCCTTTCTGAGAATGAGAAGGGCCCCCCCAGCAGAGAACCCCTGGCAGGGAGCACTATGGAGCAGACATGGCTGACCGGCTCACTTCTCAGAAAATAAACAACAAAGCTTCTTCTCTTCCTAGAAATGAAGCTTGACTCCAAGGACAACACTTCAAGCAACATCTTGAATGGGCCTCTTTCTTTACAGGAGGTGAATAGCACCTCTCCATCTTCTGACCCAGACACACGTCTCTATTTATTTTGGGGCCCTGAGAGTCAGGCTAACAAGCAAAAGAGAGTACACACTTTTTATAGCCTGCTGGGATTCCAAATTGTGCTGCTGTTGGTGATGGTGATTTTCTTCCCACTACCTGGCATTTTTCTAAAAAGGCAGAAGGATCATCCTGTCCAGAATCGCTCTTCCTGCAGTCTGATTTCCAAAACAGTCATACAATCCTTGAATTTTCCATAAAGTCAATGAATGTAAATCAGCATCTTCCAAGTCTCTGTGTTGTGGAGACACTGTTTAACTCTTGCAGAAGTCCCATCCTTTGAACAGATTTGATGAATTACTTTTTAAAGCTTGATAAGCCAGTCACCATGCGCAATACCTGAAAAGTGCCAAATGGGTTTTTACAACCATTACCTGGCTGACTGAAAATCTCCATAGACATTTAACTCCTGAAATGAATCACATATTTATTTATAAAGGTACGCATGTATATTTACTACATAAAAAATGCGATTCAAGGTGCTAGTGACCATCTTTAAAGCGCTCCATGGCTTGGGACCCGGGTACTTGCGGGACCGCCTGCTGCCACCATCGGCCTCCCACCGGCCGGTGCGCTCCCACAGGGTTGGCCTCCTCGGGGTGCCGCCAGCTGATGTCGGTTGGTGGCCCCGAGGGTGCAGGCCTTCTCTGTGGGAGCACCTTCCCTTTGGAATGAACTACCGGCGGAGATGCGAGCCATTACTGACCTATGGGCCTTCCGACGAGCACTTAAGACCCACCTTTTTCAACAGGCCAGTCTGGCGTAACGTTATAAGTAGGGTTTTTAATTCGATTTTAATTTTTTACGGGTTTTACTGGTCTTAGCCATGTATTTAATTAATTTTTAAACTCTTTTTAACTTTTCTATTTGTATGTTTTTACTGTGGCTGTTCACCACCCCGAGTCCCTTTTTGGGAGAGGGAGCGGTATACAAATCGAAGAAATAAATAAATAAATAAATAATAGATTAATAGGATTGGAAGGGACATTAGAGGTCTTCTGCTACAACCCCCTCCTCAAGCATGAGTCCCTATACTATTCTGGATAAATAACTGTCCAGTTTCTTCATGAAAACCTTCCAGTCATGAAACACCCACAACTTCTGGGAGCAAACTGTTCCATTGATTAATTGTTCTCACTGTCAGGAAATTTCTCCTTAATTCTAGATTCTAGGACCCGCACTGCATATCAGACATTAGCACAATTGAGCGTGTTCAGCGGTATTTTTCTAGAAAAATTCTCCACTCCTCCACTCACAATAGACTTCCCTATGCCTTCAGGCTCGATATTTTGGGTCTGGACAATCTAGAATTGCGCCACCTGCGGTCCGATCTAAGCATAGTTCACAAAATTGTCTGCTACATCTTGCCTGTCAGTCTCAATCACAATAATACACGGGCAAACAACCGATACGAACTCAAGGTAAACCACTCCAAACTCAACTGCAGAAAATATGACTTCAGCAAGAGTCAATGCCTGGAATGCCCTACCCAACTCCGCTGTTACAGCCTCAACCCTCACAGCTTCAACCTCAAACTGTCTACCGTGAACCTCACCCTATTCCTAAGAAGTCCTTAAAGGGGGCATGCATAAGTGCACCAGCGTGCCTACCGTCCCCATTTATCTGTATTTACTCCCTTGTTCTTGTTTATGTTCATATTTATACTTGTTGTCTTGTACATGTTTGACAAACAAATAGATTGGATTTTGCTGTAATAATCTTCCATCCTTTGGAGAATAGGTCAATCCCTTCTTCTCTGCGACAGCTACTCAAGTACTAGAAGACTGCTATCCTACCACCCTCAGTCCTTCATTAGACTAGACATACCTAGTTCCCTCAATCATTCATCATATGGTATAATCTCCAGACCCCATATCATCTTTGTTGCTCTTCTCTGTACTTTCTTTCTCACAGAGAGATCAATAGCTACTAAATATTAATCAAACCACTGCTTCAACACACACAATATATAAGCACAGACTGACAAAGCTGCAAACATGCTATCTGAAAGAATACGTTGGCTGACTTAAGACAACCCATCTGATTCTGACTTTGCAAGAACATCAGTCTGAAATCTGATTTCTTATTATTCAATCATTAGTAGTTCACATCCTGTCTTGATTTTGTTTTAGTCCAAAATGAGTTTATTATTTATGGCTAGTTCAATCTGAAGACACCCAAGTTACAGACATATCTTGTACAAATAAGAATTATGTTGATTTGGAGCACTCACAAGGTGATGAATAACAAGGCAAGAAAGACAGTGGTTGGTTGCTTGCTTGTCCTGATTATCGCAGTTCAATAATATGGATCCCCAGAATGTCTAGTACCAGAAAAACATTCTGGAATCTCCTAAATCCAGTGGCTGCAAGCCAATCACTTGAAGATTTGGAGTCTAAGTATCTGTGCTATGGAAATGGTATGTAGGAGGCTTTATCCAGAGATGCTGCCTAGGAATGGGCAGATAAAATGCATAGCCTGCAGCTGGATAGCAGAATTTAGAAGGTGATAAACAACCTGAAATATTGATCATTCCCAGTGGGCCAGACTTGGTGCCTCTGGATGATTGGTTTGTTCTTTTCAAATGCTTCTTCTCTGGATACTACAAGGAGAGGCAAAATTCAAATTTATTTATTTACAACCCTGAGGCCAAATACAAAGAAATATTGAATAAAAGAAATATTACATCCCTCTGTATGTATGTATATGTGTATAAGAGAAAAATAATAAGCCAACGAAGCCGTCGAAGTGATGTCCCGATGCCTGGAGGCCGTGCGGAGTTGGATGGGTCGTAACAGGCTTCGTCTCAACCCGACCAAAACCGAGTGGCTGTGGTTTCCTGCGCCCAGATACAGCCAGCTGGTTCCTTCGCTGGCCGTGGGGGGAGAGGTCTTGACCCCCGTGGAAAGGGCGCGCAACTTGGGTGTCCTCCTGGACGTACGGCTGTCTTTAGAAGAACATATTGCAGCCGTCGCCAGGGGGGCTTTCTATCAGATTCGTCTGATTTACCAGTTGCGGCCCTTTCTGGATCTGGGCGCACTTCGCACAGTCACTTCCGCCCTCGTCATCTCCCGCCTGGATTATTGCAATGCTCTCTACATGGGGCTCCCCTTGAAGAGTCTCCGGAGGCTGCAGCTGGTCCAGAATGCAGCCGCGCGGGTGATCGTGGGTGCTCCTCGGAGCTCCCACGTTACACCACTTCTCCGCAGGCTGCACTGGCTTCCTGTAGCCTTCCGGATTCGATTCAAGGTGGTACTGACAGTATTTAAAGTGCTCCATGGCTCGGGACCTGGGTACTTACGGGACCGCCTGCTGCCATCATCAACCTCCCGCCGCCCAGTACGCTCCCACAGGGTTGCCCTCCTCGGGGTACCGCCGCCCGGCCATTGTCGGTTGACGGCCCCGAGGGTTCGGGCTTTCTCTGTGGGAGCCCCCTCCCTTTGGAATGATCTCCCCCCGGAGATACGGGCTATGACGGATATTCTGACCTTCCGGCACGCAGTGAAAACCCTATTTTTTCAACAGGCTGGCCTGGCCCAGTAACTGTATTTTTAGTTTTTTAACTTAATTTTAATCGGGGTTTTATTAGTTTTTAATTTTTAACTCTATTTTTGGGTTAGACAGCCGGATCAATTTGGTTTAATTTATTTTAATTGTATTTATTGAGTATTTATTATGTGTTTTTAGCAGGCTGTACACCGCCCCGAGTCCCTTTTTGGGAGAGGGAGCGGTATAAAAGTTTAATTAAATAAATAAATAAGTATAAAGGAGTCTAAAAATAATTAAGCACCTAGTTACTAAAATTAATCCAAATGAAATACTATTATAAAATGGTAACTTTTTCCTGTCCAGTCATGTCCGGTTCTTGGGCATGGTGTTCATCTCCGTTTCTTGGCCGAAGGGGCCAGCGCTGTTTGAAGATATTTCCAGGGCCATATGGCCAGCATGGCTATATGCTGAGATGCACAGAATACCGTTACCTTCCCACCAATGTGGTATCTATTTATCTACTCACATTTGCATGCTTTTCAACTGCTAGGTGGGCAGGAGCTGGAGCAAGGAACGAGAGCTCACTCCATTGTGCTGTGCTCAGGTCTTTCCAGCTAACAAGCTCAGCATCTGAAACCACTGAGCCACCAGACCCCAAAATATCATTATAGGAAGTTCCAATCCCAAGTATTGTTATAGCATATTAGCATAGAACTATACTGACTTAGTTATTTTCAAGTTGTTGTCTGAGAATAGTGGCATTAAATAGAAATTTCCCTACCCTGAAATCTCCCCAAGACTATAGGAGAGTCTAGAGCAGGAGTGTCAAACTCAATTTCATTGAGGGCCACATTAGGGTTGTGTTTGACCTCGGAGGGCCAGGGTGTCGGGGGGGGCGTGGCCAGGGTGGGCGCGGCCAGGGTAGGCATGACACGGGACCGCACCTCCACACATATGGTTTTATACTCTTATAAAAATAGAGAGACATACATTTCTGGTTTTGTTTTTTAATACTTACTTGATCTACTTGATCACCTTATGAGAAAGAGTCCAGATCAAGAAACTGATTCCACAGGAAGACTAGAACTATAAATTATTGACATAGGCTATAGTAGCAGAATCCTGCAAGCCTGAAAAGTAAAATATGCTACATTTCCTCCCTTTTATAACCTTCTGAGTCAAGGTCGGCCTCCTGCAACACTCGAAGCCCCGTTTTGGGCCCTCTGGCAGCACTCTGGTGATCAAAACCAGCCCCATTTTTGCTAGCGGAGGCACTGTGGTCCAGTCCTTTGCTATTTACAGGCCAGCCCGTAGGCCAGATCTAAGCAACCCCCGGGCTGTATCCGGCCCGCGGGCCTTGAGTTTGACACCCTGGTCTAGAGTCTTTATACAGGGAACAGTATAAGAGCAGATGGCCTTGAACCATCATCATCACTTCCATGTAGTCCTTGACTGACAAAAACATGTGAGCCCAAAGTGTCCATTGCTAAGGAAGACAGTTGTTAAGTGAGTTTTGTCACATTTCACGACCTTTCTTGCCACAGTTGTTAAGTGAATCACTGCAGTTAAGTTAGTAACACAGTTGTTAAGTGAACCTGGCTTCCTTATTGATTCTGCTTGTAGGAAGATCACCAAATGACTCTGGGACGCTGCAACTGTCATGAGTACCTGCCAGTTGCCAAGCATCTGAATGTAAACCATGTGACCATGGGGATGCTACAATGGTCATAAGCGTGAAAAATGGTCAGTGTCACTATTTCAGTGCCATTTTAAGTTTGAAAAGTCACTAAATGAACTGTTGTACGTCAAGGACTACCTGTAGACATAACCAAAGAAGTTAAAGGAGTACTATTAAAACATTCACAGAAGGATGTGCTGAGAGCTATCTGGACACTCATTTATTTCACCTATAGGGGTGCAATGGGAGGGGGGCAGAAGGACAGTGTCATAACTAAGAAGGATGAAGGTTCTACCATCCCCATTTTTTAAAAAAAATCTGTAATTATTTTTAAGGCGTGTGTGGAGATATCAATTCTTACCAATTCAACAATGTGAACTTGAGAAAGAAACTCCCTACGCGGTGAGACAAGGGTGTTCACCACAAAGAGTTTCATAAGGCAGGTAGATATTCCATGTTTTAATCTACCTCACAAGATTGCTATGTGAGGATAAAATAGAGAGGCATCCATTCCACATTTAAGTATGTAAAAGTAAGAATTATCCATCTTCCAAAAATCATTTCCAGACAGGAGCAGGGTGTGAGCTGCAGCCACAAATAAGCGTAACATGAACTGTTTGCTCATCTAAAATACTTGTTGACCAGAAAGTGGATTTTTAAAAAAATTCCTCCTAACTAGGAGAATGCAGATGCCAGCCAAGATGGGCTGGGTCCAAAATCATCCCTGAGAAACTGGCATGTATGCTTCAGAAGACCATCATGTCAAGAGGGACCTGCAAACATCAAGCAGATTGTCTCTAAGGGACTTTTTTTTTTTTTTGCTTCAAAAGGCAACTGGACTGTTTTCTTTGAGAAAGAAGAAAATGTTTCACTTCTCACCAAGAAGCTTCATCAGTTCTGATGGCAAGGTGGGAGAAGAGAAGGACAGGTGCTAACAGTTGAGACTGAATGGTGGGGGATAGAAGGATAGTTTCTGATAGGATGGGAGGGATGGAAGGATTGTATATTTCTTTGAAGTCATCTGGTCATTAGCATTCTCCCTGGGAGCCACTGAGGCGCCTTGGGAGTTTTATCACCCAAAGATTCAACACATAGCTGCTTGGAAAGAATATGTCCTACTTGTGAAGATGCAGATTAATCATCACTATCCTGGATTCATCCATTGAAACTTCTGCCTCTCAATGATTAACTCTGGCCATCTCCTTCATAAAATGGGATGCAGGTCAGCCAGTCATTCAACACCACTAAACATTCAGTCAGAGAGTAGCTGATTTTCCGTTCATTATCATGCATGGCTTAACCTTCCTTGCCCTGCCAGAAAAGGTGTCATTAGTCAAATAAGAATTGTCCAATAATTACTGTATACCATTAACGGAAAAGAAGGTAGTG
This sequence comes from Bungarus multicinctus, assembly GCA_023653725.1. Lineage (NCBI taxonomy): Eukaryota > Metazoa > Chordata > Lepidosauria > Squamata > Elapidae > Bungarus > Bungarus multicinctus. The sequence goes on from CM042841.1 coordinate 6,080,882, forward strand.
AGAAATGGAATGGACTGAAAGCATCACGGAACTGAATAACTCTAAAAGAGAAAGGAATATAAATGAAGAAATTCTTTCTCTATTCTTCTTGTTTAAAAAAGAATATTCAAATAAATACATGCATATTAATTACGCCACTTTTCTCCTTGGCAGGAAAGAGTTGAATCTTACATTTTACTTACTCATTCAATTTGTATTCTCCAAGGACCTTTACATCATACTCCTTCCTCCTGTCATCTCTACCTTAACAAGGGGTTGGACAGGTTGAGTAGGGGAAGAATAATTAGTCCAAATTACTCAGTGAATTCCAAGGCTGGTAACAAATCTGAGCCCTGGATTTTGTCACTGAAACTGCTGAAAGCAAATCTGTGAAGCATTTACAAGTAGTCCTCAACTAACAACTATTCGTTTAGTGACCATTCAAAGTTACAACAACACTGAAAAAAGTGCTTTATGCTTATTACAATCATTGCAGCATTCCCATGGTCATGTGATCAACATTAGATACTTGGCAACTGGTTCATATTTATGACAGTTGCAGTGTCCCCTGGTCATCTTTTGTGATCTTTTGACAAACAAAATCAACAGGGAAGCCAGATTCTCTTACTAACCATGTTGCTAACTTAACAACTGCAGCGATTCCCTTAACAACTATAGCAAGAAAAATCAGAAAATGGGGCTAAACTCACTTGACAACTGTCTTGCTAAACAATTTGGGCTTAATTTGTGGTGGTCAATCAAGGGCTACCTGTACTCCATTGAGAATTCATTTCATTGCTATATAGCTACACAGATACGCATAGTTGTCAAGCTAGAACCATAATTGAGACATACAATTACCGTTTTAAGTTGTGGTGGTCTTAAAATTGATCACATGACCAGACCCTGTTTCATCACCTTTTTGGTAGCAGTCATTAAATCAATATGGTTGGTTGTAAAGCCAATCGCATGGATGTTAAACTGACCCATTGTCACTACGTGGCAGTCAGGCTACTGGGAATACCTCCAACCCTTGCAAGCTTTTGGAAACGCTAGCAAAATCAGCTCTAATATAATCTTGGAGGGGGAGATACGATGACAGCACCCAACTCCTTGCAAAATGGCAAATACAAGAAAAGGCCTTACTCTCTGGTCATTGGTTTTTTTTCCCAATGCAAACAAGAACAGGAGATCCACCATATATGGCATAGTGAATATATTTACTTCCTTTTCTCCTGCATCTTGCAAATTCTGTTCCCAGGATTTCATAGTACCAAAAAACTAGAGCATTTTTCAAACTGTATATATTTATGGAAAGAACGGGAAAGAAAAACCTACCTATTTCTCTGGTGCCAAGCTTACAGCAGAGATGCTGACCCAAAGAGCTAATAAATTGGAACATGACAGCGAGGCACAAAAAATATCAGCAAATGGAACACAAGACCCCTTGCCTGCACATCCAGTACCCCTGGTTGGCGCCAGCAGGTCACCGTCTACTTGACATCTCAAAAATATTTGGATTTCATGCCCCATTTAGAAAGCCCACTAAGTATCGGAGCGCCAATAGGTGGCAATACTGAACTTATCTTGGCTGACCAGGGAAATTCAACTGGTCCACACTTGTCAGTGTTTGGGTGGAAAATCACTCATAAGTGAAGGAGGAACTCCGGGCTCAGTTAAGCATCAAAAGACAATTCCAAAGGTGCTTTTCCAAAGACAACTGGACTGAAATTCTGAAGAGTCAGAACTGAAGAAGCTTTTAGGATAAGAAGGGGGAAAAAAAGTTGCCGTTTGAAAAAGCACCTTTGGGACAACCATGACCTGGATGACAGAGAATCTCCATAGATATTAACAACAACAAAAAAACCCTCATCTCCCAGAACAAAGCCAGAACACTACCCAGAAAATAACACAAGACACACCCAGGTCATCACCATGAGTGAAACTCAACTCAAAAAGAGATTGTGGAATGGCCACCACTAGTCCCCAAATACTAAATGAAGCCCTGTCCAAATATGGGATAAGCCTTTTATTTCTACTACTCTCCTTCCTGCCCTTCTTGCCAGGATGAAACTGGAATCGCTCCAGGTTAGGACCTGGAGCCAAACAATTGGAGAAAAGATATTAACTCAAGAGCTGCCAATTCTAGGAAGAGACACCAGTGTGCCAATGGATCTTTTAGGGTGCCAGTCAGGTTCTCCACCTCATATATTTTTAAAAAAATGTTTTAAGGGGTTTAATTATAATAAAGTAAATGGAAAGTTGATTTATAGCAAAGCCAAAGGCCAGCTAGTAATTCTGTCTTTCTTTGCAAGAATATTGCTGGGATTTGTAAATATTTGCTCTTAGGAAATTAAAGTGAGGACAAGGGTGATGGTTACACACAAGTGTTTGAAAGAACACACCTATCTTCCCCCTCCCCCATTCCACGATAAAAATAAAATAACAGACAGGAGGGGGCAAGGATTAAGATCCTCACTTTACCTTTTAGAATATAGAATATCAGAGTTGGAAGGGATTTTGGAGGTCTTCTAATCCAACTCCCTACTCAAACAGGAGACCCTATACCATTTTGGACACATGGCTGTCCAGCCTCTTCTTAAAAGCCTCCAATGATGGAGCGCCCACAACTTCTGAAGGCAAGCTGATCCACTGGTTAATTGTTCTCTCTGCCAGGAAATTTCTCCTTATTTGTAGGTGGATCTTCTCCTTAATTAGTTTCCATCCATTGCTTCTTGTCCTGCCTTCGGGTGCTTTGGAAAATAGGTTTTGTGGCAGCCTCTCAAATATTGGAAGTCTGCTAAACTCTTGTCCTTCTTTTCACTAGACACACCCAATTCCAGCAACTGCTCTTTATATGCTTTAGCCTCCAGTCCCCTAATTTTGTTCCTTATGATTCTGACTCTTGACAAATGTACACCGAGAGCATTTGCCCCAAGACAAATTCCTTGTATGTCCAATCACACTTGGCCAATAAAAGAATTCTAATTTTAATCATCTTTGTTGCTCTTCTCTGCTCTCTTTCCATAGTCTCAATATCTTTTTTTATATCATGGTGACCAAAACTAGATACAGTTTTTGTGACATAGTTTTGGAAGTGAAGAAACCTATTCCATCAGTCATTTGGGGAATTGGCCCAGTTTGTTGGCCCAGTTCCAGACAAGCACATAGGATACAGTTACCTATCCTTGGAACCACCCCATATGGTCGTAGAGACTCAGTTCACACAACACTCCAGATCAGTGTTTTTCCAACTGGACAAGTGTAAGATGCCAATTTTGGGGGTTTTGAAGTTCTGCCAGGGAATTCTGGAGAATACTGGGAATGGATGTCTACACATCAAGTCCAGCCTGAGGATTTCTGGGAGTTGAAGTCAACACATCTTGAAGTTGTCAAGTTGGAAAAATAGTAGATGTTACAATATAGCAGTTGATTCTTCAGCACAAGAGAGAAGCCATAAGGTAGTCTATTTTTTTGTCCCCATATGAGAAAGAGCAACACTTATATTTTGTAACCCAGCTTCAGGGATTGGGAGAACATAGCTACTTCCATTTGCTGCTGTCCTGCAAATACAGTTGTGACCCATTACAATAAGATTACCTCCAGCATGGCCTGAGATGCTGCTGAGCCAGTTTGGTCTGGCAATGTTTCTTAAAATGCAGACCTGGGACCTCCAAGACCTATTTAGGGGTCCTTGAAATCAAAATCACTCCCCAGTCTATGTTGAAAAAATAATGCAATATTAAAACTCCATCCAACAATTGTGAGAAGCAGTAGCGAATATATCAGTTTTAATTTTTAATAGAGTAAATATTGATCAGTATAACCCACGCAAACAAAAGCTCTCTTGGGGCCCTGGAGGGTTTTTAAAAGTGGGAAGGCATCCCGACAGCAAGAACTTTAAGAAAGGAGCATAAAAACCCAACTTCCAGCCCTGCCTTAGGAACCGAAGCCAGAGTTCACCCAGAGAATAACCATCATTGCCCCAATAAACCAGGTTCCAGACCCCGCACCGTCTGGACTACACAACCAGATCACCTGCAAAGCACGTTGCGGAGAAAAGGAGCCCCGCTTGGGGAACGCCTGGTTCCAGCCAAGGCCAGATCGTGGCCCTGAGGCGACCCCCTCCTCTCCAGACAAACGCCCCTACCCCGCAAGCCCAGCAAACCTGCTGTCCTCTCCTGCTGGGCGGCGGGGGCGGAACGCGGCGCGTCTCAGCTGCTGCTCGTTGCGGAAAAGCGCAGCGGTCAGGATTCCCCCTTCCTCGCCTGAGACAGCCGGGTGGGGCGGGGGAGGCAGGGTGGTTCCCACCGCCCGGCGGAAGCGGAACGCCCCCCGCTCCTTCAGCCTGTGAACTGCGGGGGCTGCTGCGGCTGGTCGACTCGCGGACCGCGTTCGCCCGTGGAGCGCAGCTACTACGAACCGGACTGTGGGTTGGACGACTGCAGCCTCGCCGCTTGGGTTGGCTAGACCTGGACTGCGTTCACACGTGATTGAATGCACCCGTTTCTCCCGAGACGTTGCATTGCCGGCCAAAGGAAGCTTTAAGATAATGCGCTCCTTGTTGGGTTAAGGTTAACCAGGATTGCCTTAATTTCATATTTTATTACTGCGCGCCCCCGCAGTTGAAGTCGATGGGCTGTGCCAGTCCGGGAAATGGGGGCAAACCAAGGTTGTTGGATAAAGCCAGCTGCCATAAGCGAGTTTTAAAGTTCCAATGTTTTATTTATTTATTTTTAGGCTATTTGTTAATTAGCCAAGCAGCACAGAGAAATTACCCATAGTCCTCGACTTACGAAGACAATTGAGTCCAACATTTATGTTACTAAATGAGACATGTGTTAAGTGAGTTTTGCCCCATTTTACAACTTTTCTTGCCACTGCAAGATGTTAAGTTAGTCATCAGGTTGTTAATTGAATCTGGCTTCCCCATGGACTTTTCTTGACAGAAGGTCGCAAAAAGGAGATTACATGATTCCCAGACACTGCAAGGCTCACTGGTTGCATCTGAGTGTAAATTACATGACCATTGGGGATGCTGCAATGGTCGTTTTATTTATTTATTTATTTATTTATTCCATTTATATACCGCCCTTCTCCCGAGGGACTCAGGGCGGTGAACAGCCCATCTAAAAACCCCACAAAGAATACAAAAGTTAAAAAAATATTAAATTTCAATCGGCTGCTTGATAAAACTAACAAACCCCCCCCCCCTTAAAACCCAATTTAGAATTAATAAAATGGAGACCAAATTAAAACCATCTCAGCCAAGGCCGGCCTGCTCAAAGAGCCAGGTCTTCAACGCGCGCCTGAAGGCCCTCAGGTCCATGCCGGTACGGAGCTCCGGTGGCAGAGTATTCCAGAGGGCGGGGGCACCCACAGAGAAGGCCCTACTCCTCAGCGCCGCCAGACGGCACATAGCGGCCGACGGCACCCGGAGCAGACCCTCTCTGTGGGAACGCACCGGCCTGTTGGAGATCACTGGCAGAATGCGGTCCTGTCGTAAGAGTGAAAAAAAGATTATGTCCCTTTTTTCGGTGCTGCTGTAACTTTGAGTGGTTACTAAATGAACTGTTGTAAGTCGAGGACTACCTGTTCATGAAAGTGCCACAAAAGAGAAAAGGAAGGGAATAACTGCATTTAAAAAAGGTATAGACAAACATGTGATTCCCTAAGACAGACCAAACAGAAATTGCAAAGAAATGGAAACATTTTTCCTTAAACCTCAATTCTTGTTTTTAAGTTATAGTGGCTTATGATTGGATTATACACAGAATCCTGCAAAAGAGGTGAAAGTGATGTCATGTGCATCATGACATAAATATTGTAATGTCATTGTGTCTCGGATCTGCTACCAGTGGCTCCATGCAAAGCATGGATTATTGGATTGTAGATCTGCCTGCTGCACCAACTATGGTCTGCAGCTAATCAACTGTAGTATGTATTTCATGTAACAAGCCTTAGATTTCAAAAACCAGATTATTAATGTCCCAAGAGAAGTTTCAGTGTGCAATTTTTAACAAATGTGTTATTGTAATTTGTAATTAAATAAAATGTACAAATAGAGAAAGCATCAATACAATATTAGCATGCATAAACATTTTATTTATTTGTCAATAGCTTACAAGATAATAAATATAAATACAGGAAATGGGTACAAATAATTGGGGACAATAGGACAGGGATGGTAGGCATGATCGTGTGCTTATGCACGCTCCTTACAGACCTCTTAGGAAAGGGGTGAGGTCAATAGTGGTTAGTTTGAGGGGAAAGGAGTATGGGTTTGGGGATGTGACAACAGAATCAGGTAGTGTGTTCCAGGCATTGACTACTCTGTTGCTGAAGTCGTACTTTCTGCAATCAAGTTTGGAGCGGTTTACATTAAGCTTATATCTCTTGGGTGCTCTTGTATTGTTGTAGCTGAAGGTGAAAAAGTCATTGATTGGTAGTACATTAAAGCAGATTATTTTATAAACTATGCTTAAGTCAAACCATAGGCGGTGTAGTTCTAGGTTGACTAAATTCAAAATCTCAAGCCTGGTGGTGTAGGATATTCTGTTGAGAATAGAGGAGTGCAGTACTCTTCTTGTGAAATACTTCTGGACATGCTCAGTTGTATTAATGTCCGATATACAGTGCAGATTCCAGACAGCCGAGCTACATTCAAGTATTGGTCTAGCAAGGGTTTTGTATACCCTTAATTAGTAATTCAGTATTACCAGAGGAGAAACTTCTTAATACTAGATTTACAACTCTTGAAGCTTTTTTGGCAATGGTATTGCAATGAGCTCTGGCACTTAGGTCATTAGAGATGAGTACTCTGAGATCCTTGACAGAGTGAGGATCATCAATGAGGTCATATCCACCTAGTTTGTATTTTGTGTACTGATTTTTTTTTATCAATGTGTAGGACAGAGCATTTGTTGGTCGAGATTTGGAGTTGCCAATTGTTTGACCATTCAGACACATAATCAAGGTCGCTTTGAAGGACGGTAGCATTGTCCGCAAAGAGGACACAGTTGCTTATAAGGTGATTGTAAAAGTCATTTATATAGAGCAGTGGTGGCTAACCTTTTTGTCCTCCTGTGCCAAAAATTGTGTGTGTGTCAGCACCCAGAAGGCAATGTGTGCGGCTCCCCCACGCCCCCTGAGCATGCATGTGTGATTCCCCCCAACCTTACTTGCACTGCTCCTCCCAGCTGATTTTCGGCCTCTTTGAGGCCTTTTTCAGTCTGCCAGAGGCTTGAGGGAAGCCTCTGTAGACTTTGTAGGCTGAAAAATGGGCCCATTTGATCACTTCCAGTATTTCTGGAAATACAGGAAGTGATGAAATGGGCCTATTTTTCAGCTTGCAAAGCCTGCAGAGGCTTCCCTCAAGTCTCTGGAAGGCCGAAAAAGGCCTGAAAGTTAGCTGGGAGGTGCGCACATGCGCAGTGAGGTAAGTTTGCCTGGGGCTCGTGTGCACGCACAAATGGCTCTGCATGCCACCTGTGGCATGCGTGTCATAGGTTCTCCATCACAGATACAGAGTATAAAGAGTGTGGGTCCTAGAATGCTGCCTTGGGGGACACCGCTGTTAACTGGTGCAGGATTTGATAGGGCGTTTCCTATTTTTCCTATTTGTTGTCTATTTGACAGGAATGCAGTAATCCACTTATATGACATGACAAGAAAAAGGGAAAAGGGAAGAGAGGCAAAATTCTGGAAATTATTTTAAAGATTTTCAAAAACTTCTAAGCAGAATGGAATGGAATAGAATAGAATAGAAATAGAATAGAATACTTTATTGGCCAAATATGATTGGACACACTAGGAATTTGTCTTGGTGTAAATATAATTGTAAATAATTCTTTGAATTATTCACGTTAAAGTGGAAACAACCAACTCCATTGTTGCAAATCACAGGTAAACTTCTCTTTCCTGAGGTCATAAGAATTTTTTAGAAAAAAAAAGCACTGTTCTCAACACTGGAAATACACCCCCCAAAATGTGTAATTTTAATATGCAGCAGTTAATCTAGAGCAGAGCCAGGTAAGTAATTTTTCCAAGGGGTCCATATGAGAAACTGGAACTGTTGAGGGAGGGCTGAACTAATAGGGCTATGAAGCTGCATAAGGATGCATACATGAAAATATGGGGTGGGATAGCAGTCCCCTTCAAAATAAAAGAAATACAAAGGGCCGGATCACCATCTTGTTAATGTCAGCCCAAAATCTGCCATAGGACATGACCAAACCATGTGGGTTAATCTGCCAATTCTATTAAGTTCAGGAAATAAATCTTGCTGTGTCAGGATGCTTATTCCCAAGCCAATGTAACAACTGCTGTGTTTGGGAGGCTGGACCAGGCCTGGCATACCAAAATAAATTAAAACAAAGCCTAAGTTGCAGAAAGACATTGAGGAATAGAGGTGCAACAGCTGGTGTAAATCCCTTTGAACATATAAAGAACACCAGCTGTTTCTGCCACCATCTGGTGCTAATTGGAATACATAGATTGAGAGGTTATCATTAGCATATGATTGCACTATTAGCTAAAGAATAAGTGCAGAGGTTGCATTAGTGTTCAGGACATACTTATGTGCTTATTACTACTTCAAGGATACATTTTGCACTTTTAAGCCTGGACCTCTAAATTAAGCATCAAGCTTTCTTAAGAAGGATCTTTGGGTATCATTGCACTGGATCTTACATGTTTTTGGACCCCTCAAACGAGTCCAGTTTGAAAGGATCCCGGAGACTTTTCATCCAACTAATCTGTTAAAATATAATCCTAAAATTGACTTCAGTGTGTTGAGTTTTCCTGCATTGACACATATTTACAACTTTAAAAGCAGTTTTTTGTAAAATGGGTATGGGGATGAAAGGAACATTGTCTTGTATAATAAAGAGAGGCCCTAGAAATACTTCTAAATCAAGTTTCTCAAATATCAAGATATGTGGACTCTCAGAATTCAACAGTTGATATAGTCAATAATAATTCTTTTTGTCAATCCAACCAATTTGTAATGGAGAACACTGTCCTGGACTCTTGGTATTTAGAAGTAGTGGATTTGGGCTGCAGAATTCCAGCCAGCCAGTAGATGGCAGCACAGAGTTTAAGAAGTACCTTATTGCTTCTTCCATCTAATGGACACCTGCAGTTTTGCTGCCCAAATTTTGTAATCTTACCATAAAGCAGTGTTTCTCAATCTTGATGGTTTAGATGTGTGGACTTCAACTCCCAGAATACCCCAGCCAGCATTTGCTAAACACTGCCATAAAGAGAAGCTGTTCTCTCAGGCTGATAGAAAGACATTATAGAGGTGATGAGCACAGCACAAAACATCATGGGCTGTCCCCTGTCACCACTGGACGAAATCACCAGGACTCACTGCCTTGCAGAGTCAGGAAAATCCTCAGGGATGATTCACACTCTGATCAGCACTACTTTATTCTCCTACCATCGGGCAGGAGATATAGAAGCATAGCCAGTCGTACGAACAGGCTGAAGAACAGCTTTTATCTGTGGGCTGTCAGACTCCTGAATGCAACATCACATCATAACTATGTAGTATGATAGACTGCAGAGCTGGCTCAGTGTGCAACATGCTCACATTAAGTGCAATATAATGTAATGTTATGCACATATATGTATAGAGGATTGTATGTTTGTTGATATGATTTACTGAGTTAGGGGTTTTCTTTCACTAAGTTACTAAGATGTATTTATGTTGGGGGGTGCACTAAGGGGGCACTGGCTTCCAGTGGCCTTCCGGGTGTGATTCAAGGTGTTGGTAGTCACCTTTAAAGCACTTCATGGCTTGGGACTCGGGTACTTACGGGACCGCCTGCTGCCACCATTGGCCTCCCGCTGGCCAGTGCGCTCCCACAGGGTGGGCCTCCTTGGGATGCCGTCAGCTGGATGATGCCGGCTGGCGGCCCCAAGGGTGCGGGCCTTCTCTAAGGGGGCACCCTTCCTCTGGAATGAATTATCCCTGGAGATGCGAGCCATTACTGACCTGCAAACCTTCTGGCGCGCACTAAAGTCCCACCTCTTCCAACAGGCCGGTCTGGCCTAGTACCAATTACTAGGGTTTAAAATTTTCAAATTTTTTGGTAATTTTAACTTTTTTACTTTGTTTTATTGTGTTCTTTCAGCCACTAATTTAATTCTTTTTTAAATCTATTTTAAATTCTATTTATTGTGTGGTTTTATCTTGGCAGTACACCGCCCCGAGTCCCATTGCGGGAGAGGGGCCGGTATAAAAATTTAATAAAATAAATAAATAAATAATAATAAATAAGGGAGGCTCAGCCAATCTCATTGTACACATCAGTGGTGAAATGCTCATGGTTCGACTCGGTTCGGCCAAACCGGTAATTAAAAAAAAAAGCTCCGACGATCAACTGAGAAGAGAAAGGAGAGAAAAGCGCAGGATCGGCCCTCCCACCCTGCACTTTTCTGTTCTTCATCCTCTCAGCTGATTGGTGCGGCAGAGCCTCAGCTGGTGTTTGGAAAGCTGCGCAGGTGCATTAGGTGTGCAGGTGCACACGTGAGATCATCAAACCGGTAGGGAAACTGGTTGTGCATTGACAATAAAGGTTTGAAATTGAAATTGAAGTTCATAACCTCGACGATTTAGTGGCCACCTTTGGACATCTCCCCAATATAAAAGGACTCTCCCTGTGAACATCTGGTTGTCCTCTCCAGCCACTTAGGGACTATTTCTTTTGTTTCTTCTTTGGTCAAAATCTCAAAATTGTAATACAAAGTTTCCTCCACTAAGGGTCAGTCTTCTCTCTTGTGAAGAAAAGAGGGCAGCCCCAAGTACAAGTTTAAGGAATAATGGAAATGGTCTTTTTTTTTTTTTTGTAGGTTGATTTGTAGATACATGATTTATTTAAACAGTTCAAATCCAGCGAATTTGCATGGCTGATTCATTTGCATTTGCTAACCCAGCAACATGCTGTTAATAGATGGTTAAAAGAAGCTTCGGGTGCCAGAATCCCTTTCTTTAGTTCTTATTATAAACTGCTCTGGTGTATGTAACTTGGCAAATAACTAGTTCCTATTCCACCCACCAGACAATCTCTCAGCCAGTTTCTAAAATAACTGATGCTAAATTTCAGTCATTCTGAAACCTGATTTCTGCAGCTATAAAGGACCGTTTAAAGACTCAAGCTTTGCTTAGCAGAAGAGAAACATCTGGAATAAAGCTAAGTATTGATGAAGAGCTTCAAGGGGCTCAAGACCTTCATTCCACCAGCATTAAATCACATAAATCCAATAACTTTTGATAATTAGTCAAGTGAATGACTACATTTGTTAAGTTAGTAACATGGTTGTTAAGTGAATCTGCTTCCCATTGACTTGATTTGTCAAGAGGTTGCAGAAGGTGATGACCCTTGGACATTGCAAATGTCAAAAATATGAATACTTGTCAAGCATTTGAATTTTGATTGCATGACCGTGGGGATGCTGCAATGGTCATAAGTGTGAAAAATGGTCATAAGTCACTTTTCAGTGCTGTTGTAAGTTTGAACGGTCACTAAATGAATAGTTGTAAGTTGAAGACTACCAGAGGTGGTTTTCTGATGGTTCAGTCCGGTTCTGGAGTCCCAATAGCGGAAATTTTGAGTAGTTTGGAGAACTGGCAAATATCACCTCTGGCTTGCCCTGTCCACCCACCCCCACTCTTCCCTTGTTTTTTAGCTCAGCTGATTTGCATGGCACAGCGGATTGCTGTGCCTCAGCTGAGCTGAAAAGCAGCTCACCTCAATAGCGCTGACACAGAGGGCGGTTTTTGAGTGCTGCACATGTGCACTCTCATAGAACCAGTAGGAAAAAAATGTGGAATCCCACCACTGAAGACTGCCTGTATTGTTTTACATAATAAGCAGTTTTGCTCTTGTCCACTTACTGAAAGCTCTAACCTCAGATTGATGGACAGGACCAAGTCAGCTTTCTACATTGCTAAAAATCCAGTCATTTAGGTGGTTCCCTGTGGTTTTTCTCCAAGCCTTGGCTGCCTTTTCCATTTCATAAAATGATTAATGGTTTCATTTAGTTCTGACTGATGTACGTGTTAAAGCAAAGAGAAAGGAAAAATAACATTACAATGAAGGTATGACAGCCACTCAGACAAAAGGCTAAATCTCAGTTGCAAAATAGAACGTGGGCTTTTGACTTCTGCAGCAGCTAACATCAGGCAAGGGAGCGATGATTTCTCTCAAACTCACCCATGCTTAAGTCTTTATTCCCATTCCTGCTCTCTCAAACCATGGTTTCTTCTACACTCTGGTTATCATAGGATATGCAGCATTCACTAATCCAATACAACGTGAGGAGCTATGCTTCTGAACACTGTGGCTTCTGTTAAGTTGTTTTAAGGGTAAGTAATATCTGGGTTGCTCAAATCCGGATGAAAGAGAAAGAGAGCCAGTTTGGTCTAGCAGTTAAGACACCAGGCTAGAAAGCGAGAGATTGTGAGTTCAAGCCCACCTTAGCCATGAAATCCAGCTGGGTAACCTTGGGCCAGTCCCTGTCTCTCAGCCCATCTCTCAAGACTCTTGTAGGGGAAATAGGAGGAAGAAGTATATGTTCACTATCTTGAGTTATTTGGGAAGGAGGGAAGGAAGCCTCTATGTGGGCTGGAACACAGAAACCATCAATGCTTTAGTGTCCAGATAAAATTGTGCAGGCCACATCAGGTATTCATGCTGATCCCACTATCAGAAGACTGAGATCCATCCAAGATGTCTTTCAAAAATGGGGTTTTCTTCTTTAATATGCAGGAAGGAAGGCTGCATATTGGGAGCCTGGCCACTTTCCCAGTCAGCTCTCATGAATGGTGTGCCAGAATTGGTCTTGTGCACTCGCCATGGGTTTCTCCCCTTGTAGGAGACGCTTCTGTTGTTCTACTGCATTCTCAAGATACTTGAGAATTTCTTCAATCTTTTCCTCAGTGATGTTTTGATTCTCTTTGGTGGAGGCTCCTGTCTTCCCTTTAGGCACAGATGGTGCCATGGTGCCTAAAAAGGAGAGTGTTTTCTACATCTGAGTGGGAAGCTGAGGGACAGAGTGTGGAAATCTGGCTTCTGTTTTTCTACCTTGTTCTCTTTAATTGGTATCGGTGGTGTCCCTGAGCTTATGTCATTGTTGTAGGTGGCAGAAGATGCTGCTGGTGGTGTAGATTTTTTCTTAGCCTTCCCCCCTTTCCTCCCTTGCATGCCTCCTAACCAATATGAGGGGGGAGGGGGTGGAATAGCCTTAATTAGCATTTTCTTCAAATGAATTCCTTTACACATTTGGAGGTGTCTAGAGGAGGATGGTGCAAATGTGCAATAGCACCAGCAATAGGACTTAGACTTCCGTACTGTTTTATAGTGCTTTCCAGCCCTCTCTGAACTGTTTACAGAGTCAGCAACTTCCCCCAATAATCTGGCTCCTCATTTTAATGATCTAGAAAGGATGAAAGGCTGAGTTAACTGTGAGCAGGTTAGGATCGAGCTGTCAGCAGAATTAGCTGCAATACTGCACTCTAACCACTGCTCTTAGCCTAATCCACCAAAGAGAGAACTCTGACCTGCACACCATGGCCAGCTAATGACTGAATAACTCCAGGAATTCTGAACTCTGCATATCATGCTTACTGAAATGTGTTTTTTTTCCCCTTCTGAAAAAAATGTTCAAAGCAAATTCCCTTTCATTGTCTTGAACGAGTACCAGCAAGATAAAAAATACAGCAAAACATAGCCAGGATTTTTCTCCTTCTATCCCATCTTTATTATTATACTCAAATATACTCAAGATGGCAAACATACATAATACTATCTCCTCCTATTTTTCTCACAACAATCCTGGGAGGTGGGCTGGGCTAAGATAGAGCCATTGTCCCAATGTCACCCATGTGGCTTTCATGCCTAAAGCAGGACTAAAACTCATTATCGCTTAGAGATTGGCTCAATGTCACCTTTCATGCCTAAGGTGAGGCTAGAACTCACAGTCTCCTAGTGATTGGGCCAAAACCACCTTGTTGATTTTCATCCTAAAGTGGGACTAGAACTGAGTCTCCTGGTTTCTAGATTGGTGCCTTATCTTTATTGCAAGCATGGAGGGGAGACCATTCTCTCACCAGTCTTAAAGGTCCATGGGATGTTTCCTCCTATATTCCAACCAACCTAGTTAATGGATTGGCCATTGTCTTCAACCTATATCAGCAGGAAAGCAGGAAGCTTGTCTTGTTATATCCATGATTTCAGAAGATCTTCAGAAGTAGAGAAAGCTGAGTCACATATTCCAAAAACATATCAGTTGGCTTCATCAAGCTTTAAAGAATTTTGTAAGGTATTCACAGTCCAATATTAGACAAAAGTGCCTCTCTCTGGCAGCCTGGATGAAGTTTTCAATTAGGTGAGTTTCTCTAAATCCTCATTTCTCTTGCCAATCTCTTTGGGAGGGAAAAAAAACATATTTCATTGATTATCCCCAAACACCATGACTTTGAATGTGATTTAGGAGAATGTCCTCAGAAGTCCTGTCCTCTGGGATCATTTATTTTCCAACCCTGATTTATATATAAACATGGAAAAACTCTCAGGATGTTATTGTTAAAAATAAGAACTGTAACGGCCCAAAAGGAATAAAGGATGGACAAGGGGAAAGAAAATATGGAAATGTTCAATAACAACCAGCTGGAATAAAAGGCATTCAAAAGAACAGGGAGGGTGAATGAGTGACAAATATTCAGAATAACCAAGACATTTTTAAATGCAACATTACTGAAGCTGAGGTTTCCCATTCAATCCCCACTGAATTCCCGTAAAAATCTGTTGTCTTCCAGAACTTCGTTCAAAAACCAGATGCCTTGTAAAATGAAGAAAACAAGGAGATTCCTTCTGAATAACTGGGACTGCTACTCTAAAAGTCACCAACTCTGGGACATTCCTGAAGGTGTGATCTGACCGGCACCAGGTTGAACAAGGCTGTAGATAAGGGACAACTAGGTTACAACTCATATTTGAAAGCCAGGTTGGGTTAGCAATGAAAGGCCCAAGATAAAAACTGAAAGACTATAAATTCTAATCCTGCCTTAAACAAGACATCAGCTGGGTGATCTTGGGTCAGTCCCTCTCTCAGCCCTAGGACTGCAAGAATAGAAAAAGGTAAGAGCGTGCACATGTCTATATTTTTGCCACGAATTAAGACTAACTCCTAATTCTTACAGTAATTGCCACAAATTAAGACTAAGTCTTAACTCACCTACAAAACTCTTTGTGGCACCTTATTTCTTCATGGCAGATTATTTCCAGTTCTCCCTCTCAGAAAAAGTAAGGTTCTACATTTAGGCAAGAAAAAACTAAATGCACAGGTATAATATAAGTGATACCTCTTCAATAGTAGTGACTGTGAGAAGGATCTTGGAGTCCTAGTGGACAATCACTTAAATATGAGCCAGCCGTGTGCTGCAGCTGCCAAACAAAACTAAATCCAGGCTGCATGAACAGAGGGACAGAATCAAAATCACGTGAAGTGTTAAAATCACTTTACAATGCCGTGGTACAATCATGCTTGGAATACTGCATCCAGTTTTGGTCACTACAATGTAAAAATGTTGAGGCTCTAGAAAGAGTGCAGAGAAGAGCAACAAAGTTGATAGATAGATAGATAGATAGATAGATAGATAGATAGATAGATAGATAGATAGATAGAAGAATACTTTATTGGCCAAGTGTGATTGGACACACAAGGAATTTGTCTTGGTACAAATGCTCTCAGTATACATAAAGAAGGAACATTTGTTAAGAATCAAGAATCATAATGTACATTCGTAATGATAGTCATAGGGTACAATCAACATCAAATCATACTAGGAAACAGAGGATACAAGCAGCAAAGTTATAGTCACAAGTGGGAGGGGATGGGTGATAAGGAGTGATGAGAAGATTAACAGTAATAGTAGTGTACACTTTGTAAATAGTTGAACAGTGTTGAGGGAATTATTTGTTTAGCAGAGTGATGGCTTTCGGGAAAAAACTGTTCTTGTGTCTAGTTGTTCTGGTGTGCAGTGCTCTATAGCGTCGTTTTGAGGGAAGGAGTTGAAACAGTTTATGTCCAAGATGTGAGGGGTCTGTAAATATTTTCATAGCCCTCTTTTTGACTCGTGCAGTATACAGGTCCTCGATTGAAGGCAGGTGGGTAGGAATTGTTTTTTCTGCAGTCCTAATTATCCTCTGTGTCTGTCCTGTTGGGTTGCAGAAGCAAACCAGACAGTTATAGAGGTGCAGATGATAGACTCAATAATTCCTCTGTAGAACTGGATCAGCAGCTCCTTGGGCACTTTGAGCTTTCTGAGTTGGTGCAGAAAGAACATTCTTTGTTGTGCTTTTTTGATGACGTTTTTGATGTTAGGTGTCCATTTTAGGTCATGTGATTTGATTCGGGGGATGAAGGCTAAAACACATGAAGAATGGTTGCAGGAATTGGATATGGTTAGTCTAGTGAAAAGAAGGACTGGGGTGACAGGATAAGTGTTCCAATATTTGAGGGGCTGCCATAAAGAAGAGGGGGTAAAATTAATCTCCAAAGCACCAGAGGGCAGGAGAAGAAACAATGGATGGAAACTAATCATGGAGAGAAGCAACTTAGAACGAAGGAGAAATTTCCTGACAGTGAGAACAATTAACCACCTTGCCTCTAGATGTGGAGGCTCCATCATTGGATGCTTTTAAAAAATTAACTGGACAGCCATTTGTCTGAAATGGTGTAGGGTCTCCTGCTTGAGCAGGAGGTTGGATTAGAAGACCTCCGAAGTCCCTTCCAACTCTGCTATTCTATTTTCTTTCTGCCCATCCCACAAAATCTGGCTGTGTGGATATGCTCCAAGTCTTTTATTAAAGTTAGATAGTCTTCTTTTTAAGATGCGATTGATGTAGAGAACTCATTCTAAACCCATTTGTGAATATTTCAGACTGTTGTTGAAGTTATTTGCTATTTTCTAACTTGCGGTGTGCCTCAGAGTCGTCTTGTTGAATGGGCAGCCAATCAGTGAATCAATCCCAGGTTAGACTGACAAGTTAAAAATCAAACCCCAAGAAGAAAGCCACTGCACACACTTCTGCAGTGTCAGTTGGAAAGCTACATGGCCATGGCTGTATCATCAAGAATGAATTCAATAGAAAACTTATGTTTTTTTTTCCTCTTGAGTATTTTGGAAAAGATAATAATAAAAGTATTTGTAATTATAAATTAGTCAGTTAATAGGGTAATATAGATTATTTAAGAGGAAGGAGGGATATAGATAATTAGGTGAGTGCATATTGTTTTTATTTTTAAAAGAAATATTAATGTTTAAGAAATATATTTGAAATAATTGAAATAAAATGAGAGGATGTTTAGATTGAGACCAATATCAGAGACCAGGATCAATTTGTTTGTTCTTTTCTTCTGTAAAACTTCGAATGGAAAAGGTAATAATAGAACTAAGTAAAAATTGGATAAGATAGGAAGTTGAATGTAAAAAATGTATATATAACTATTGTCATATTTGCATGTAAAAGCGGTGGCCCGTAAATATGTTGTCCATTGAAAAGAGCCTTTTTGTTTTGTAATTCATGTGAAAAATTGAATAAAACTTGTTTTAAAAAAAGAATGAATTTATTAGAGTTTTTCTTTTATTGGAGCATCTGAGCTAAATGATCAAAGAATTGAGGACTCCCTGATGCTCTCTGAGCTTGGTTGTTTTCTTGCAGACCTTTCATTACTCAACTAGGTAACATAATCAGTGCTAGAAGGGAGAGGGGTTGAGGGGGAGGACTGTGTGATCCTTAGTGCTCTCTGAGCTTGATTGTTTTCTTACAGATGCTTCATTGCCCAAACTAGGTAACATCATCAGTGTGCTAGACAGTCCAGCATTGATTTTACCTAGCTTGATAATGAAGGAAAACAACCAAGGTCAGAGAGCACCAAGGACTCCTCATTTCAACCCTGAGCTACAAAGATTCTCCTTCATTGGGATCAAAGAAATGTTCCCAATGGGTCACTGATTGCCACCCTTTTGCCTCCTTTGTGTGTACATGCTTGCCAATCATCACTGAAGAGATCAAATCAAGTATCTTGCATTGTGAGCCCCAGGTCTCTTTGACCTAATTTTAAATTATTTCCTTCAGATGTTCAGATCTGGTCAAAAGAATGGCTTCCTGTTTCCATGATAGCTGCTGGAAAAATTGTGCCCAATAGATGTGATGAAATGTTCTCCCACCTAAAGATGCGTGTTTCTGGGACCACTCTGGCAAGTGGCAATGAGGAACATTTTTTCCATCCTTTTGCTTGGACATTTTTTCATTGGGTTGAGAAACCTTATTTTGCAATTCTGAGCTGGTGGGCCTTAAAAAAAGTCTTAGGTTGCTTGTACTAATTTTGTTCTGAGCTGCTGGCACATAGGATACTATGTTCTGGCCACCAGATTTGAAGAAAAACAAGTGACAAATTAGATGTGGTTGCAGAAATGTCCCTGTAAATCAAATCTGCCATTCTATAAAATTGAGGACTAAAGGAAGCTTTGAGGAGGACAACAATCTGTTTGGGGAAAGGTTTTGGATAGCGGTTCTCCACCTGTAGCCTGCAGACCCCTGGGGGGCCATGATGTCATTACAGGGGTCTGCAAAGGTTTGAAGAAATGTTATGACTTAAATATTGAGTTGTCTTGAGGGCCTATGGCCAGTGGTATTTAAAGGAGGTCTATGGTGAAGAAAAGGGTGAGAACTGCTGGTTTAGGCTACTTATGCCAAAATTTGCCATATTCAGGAATAAGGCAAAGGATGATCTGGAAGGCCCAGATTAGTTTATTTGTTTAATTTATTAGCCACTCATCTTACAGTGGAGTAACTCTGGACTGCTTACAATATTAAAAAGATAAAAACTATAAAAAATATGGAGAGAATATATTGCTTGAAAAAGACTTGATGGCACATAATCAACCAATCAAAACAGAACCTTGCAAATGGTGACTGTGCTGCACCCTTTCCTCTTCTTACCCTCCAGTGAATTGGATAGAGGTCTGTCTTCCTCAGCAGTGTCTGACTACAGGTACTCCTTGACTTACAACAGTTGATTTAGTGACCATTCAAAGTTACAAAGGCACTGAAAAAAGTGACTTGTGACTGTTTTTCATAGTCACGACCTTCGCAGCACCCCATGATCATGTGATCAAAATTCAGATGTTTGGCAACTGGTTCATATTTGACGGTTGCAGTGCCTCAGGGTCATGTGATCACTCCTTTTGTAACCTTCTGATAAACAAAATCAATGGGGAAGGCAGATTCGCTTAACAAGCAAGTTACTAACTTAACAAGTGCAGATTCACTTAACTACTGTGGCAAAGAAGGTTGTAAAATGGGGCAAAACTCACTCAACCAATGTCTCACCTAATAACAGAAATTCGAGGCTCAGTTTTGGTCATAAATCAATAACTACCTATATTATCACTTTACTCTGGACTTTAAAAAAAAGTTTCAACCCCTTTTGCTAGGTAATGGTTCCAGCACAATCTCTGTCAAGGAAAAGGACAATTTGGAGGAGTATTGGTGGTGGCCTTCAAAACTACTCCATCCAAACCGAGTATAAGAATATTGGAAAAAGAGATCCCTGTTAAATATTAAGAGAAAAATGTCCCAGTGGTGAATCCTGCAGAGGAGACTGGTTTTGAAAAGGTGATGAAAGTGGCCTGAAACGTGGTTTTAAACAGATGGTGAATTCTGCCTTGGCAAACCTGTGTTGGCCATGTGGATTGGATTAGATGACCTTCTGCTTGAACATTAGGAAACACAGTAGAGGCAGTTGGTGAAAAAGCGCAATAATTGAGCCACTTGACTTAAGCATCTTCTTCGTCCAGAAAATTACATTCCAGGGTGTTATGGTTCCAAAGGAAAATGCAGTGATGTTGCAATCTTTTCATATTGAGCTAATTCAGAATGAGGATATTTTCCAGCCCTTGCTCTGTGTTAGCATCTTTTAAGAGACACCATCCAGATGTGTTGAGATTACGAACCTTGGAATGAACAGAATAACAGAGTTGGGAGGGACCTTGGAGGTCTTCTAGTCCAACCCCTGCTCAAGCATGAAACCCATCACTGTCTTCTTTAAACCCTAGACAACTAGCCAACATTCCTAGACAATCTCCCATGAAGGAATGAATAGTCTAACCCTAAGTTGCTTCTGAGATAGAACATAAAATAGAGTTAGAAGCAGAGGTAGTATTCAGCAGGTTCTGACCAGTTCTGGATAACTGGTAGTGGAAATTTTGAGTAGTTCAGAGAACTGGCAAATACCACCTCTCAATTGATAAGCAAAAGCTGGATGTCTCATCTGTTCCCTCTATAGTCCACTATAAGCTCCTTGGTCTTATTAGTGTTAAGGACCAAGTTATTATCTGCACACCATGAAAACAACAGGTCCACCTCATCTTGATAGGACAACTCATCTCCCCTGAAGATGAGTCCCACCACTGTTATATAAACTGAAAATTTAGTAATAGTATTACTAGCATGAGTAGCAATGCAGTCATGCACATAAAGAGTATAGAGTAAGAGACTCAACACATAACTCTGTGGTGTACCAGTGTTAAGAATAAGGGCTGAAGAGATACGATTACTTAATCTGACCCTCTGAGAGCAGCCTGACAGGAAATCCATAATCCAAAAACAGATTGAATAAGAAAGTCCAAGGTCCATAAGTTTAGACACTAGTCTATGTGGAAGAATTGTTTTAAATGCAGAGCTAAAATCTACAAAAAGCATCCCCACATAGCCCCTCCCCCCATTGTTCCAAATGAGTCAGAGCAGTTTGAAGAGTGATGGCTATAGCATCCTCTATAGATCTATTTCTTCTGTATGCAAGCTGGTGTTTATCAAATGTGTGTGGAAGACCAAAAATGATGTGCCGGCAGACCAATTTCTCAAAGCACTTCATAATGATAGGAGTGAGTGCCACTGGTCTGTAATCATTGAGGTTATTGATAGGGGACGTCTTTGGCAGCGGAACAATGGTGTAAGCCTTCAAACAAGGTGGAATAGTGGACTGGGATAAAGGCCAATTGAAGATCCTGGTAAAGAGTCCAGCCAACTGATCATTACAGTCTTTAAGCTCTCGGCCAGAGATACCATCATGACTGGCAGCCTTTCTAGGGTTCACAGCCCTCAGAATGCTCCTCACCTCCTGTTCCTCCACAATGAGGTAGGGGCTACATTTGGCTGGTGGCTGCATTTTAGCTGTCTCTGATATCTGTAGTTCAAAGCGAGCAAAGAAATGATTCAGCTCCTGTGCCAACGAAGCATCCCCCTCAGCAGGGGTGGCATGGTCAGTAAATGGTTGGTAATTTGTTGAATCTCTCGCCACACCTGCCTCATGTCATTACTATAAAAATTATCCTCAATCTTCCTCTAATAATCAGTCTTGGCCTTCCAAATATCTTTCTTCAGACTAGTTCTTGCAACACTGTTTCTTGCCCCATCACCGGACATAAAGGTCTTGGTCCTGTCCCAGATGTGGTCATTGTATAACCTTATAGCCATGTTTAATGTTGGCATATACTTTGTCCAATATGTTTGCTCCTCTAGTAGCACTTAACATGCTGATAGAATTTAGGGAGCACTGCTTTTAAATCAGCCTAGTTAAAGTTTCCCGCTATAATATGCATAGCATCAGGATACTTATTCTGCTGATTACTAACAATGTTGTACAAGAATCCCAAAGCTATGGTAGCATTGGCATTAGGTGGGATATAGACTGCAATAATCAAAATCACACTGAACTCCCATGGAAGATATATAGGTCTATGTTGAAGAGTCATATACTCCAGATCTATGGAGCAGTGGCTATCTACAGCCTTTGTATACCAGTTTTTGTTCCCATAAAGGCTTAAATCTCCCCCTTTGATCTTGCCAGAATCTCTACTCCTGTCAGTGAACTAAGTAGCCTTCCAGCTCAACAGCTGCATCTGGAATGAGTGAATGAAGCCAAGTTTCTGTGATTAGCAAAACACAGCAGCATTAAAATATTAATGAAAAACTATTGGATGATAATACCTGACAAAATACATTAAAACTTATGGAAGATATTTCCATGTTGCTTTTGATTGGCGTCCTCACTTGCAATTTTCTTCATTTTTACTCGAGCATCATCGGCTGTGTGATTTAACCTTAACCATCTTTTCACTGTAGGAGTAGGATCCCATTCCTTTAGAGCAGGGGTGTCAAACTCGATTTCATTGTGGGCCACATCAGGGTTGTGTTTGACCTCGAAGGCCTGTGGGCAGAGGTGGTATTCAGCAGGTTCTGTGATGGCCAATTGCTAAGGCAATACTTCCCTCAGATTCTCCCTCACTCTCATTATAACTCTCCTACCTTCCTTCCTTCCTTTCTTCTTTTTCATATTTTTTCTTCCCTCTTCATTCTCCTTTCTTCTTCCTTCCCCTCTTTCCTTATTTTTCCTTCTTTGTTCTCTTCCCATCTTTCTTTCTTTTTCTTTGTCTTTCCTCTTTCCCTTTTTCCTTTCCTGCCCCTTCTTGCGTGCTCAATTGCAAAAGGGGAAACATTTCTTGTTTTGTTTTTAGTTTTGATAGCCCCCTGCCAGCCAAAATATTTTTGGCCTGGACGGCCTCCTGCAACACTCTGGCAGCCAGGAATGGGGCAAGGGGGTGGAGTTGACGTGAAATAAGAATAAAATTGTGCGAAACAGAAAGCAAGTATGGCCATTTGACTTTAGCTGAATTATGTGTGTCAAAGCTGGGGAGGAAGATCATGAGCTCAGTAACAGGACAAGCAGCGTCAAGGATGAGGGTGCAACTTCAGAAAGTAGTCACAAGTGGGGAAAGAGAAAGAGAGGCAGAATCCAAGTCAACATAGGACTCCAGAAAGCTTAGCCAAGCCACCAGTCGCTTTTCTGTGACAAGTAGAATCTGTTAAAAAGAAGGAAACGGCGTAGGGGGTGGGGAGATGGTTTTCTGAATAGTCTCAGAAAGAGGAGGAAAAAGTGAGTTGAGAAGCAAAAGTCACAGCAGGAGGATACGGAGGAAACCCCAGAGGAAGGAAGAAAAGAGACTCAGCCCAGAAAAGACAGCCAAGGGAACTGCCCAAGCAAGGAAAGAAACTCTTCTGGCTATAGGAAAAAATGACAATAGGCGCAAACTAGAAAGTGCAATGAAAAGTTGGAATTGGAAAAAGGCTGGATGAGAGTAAAGAAAGAAATGCTGCTAAGGAGAAGATCATCTTGCCTTGACTAGTTATAGGGAAAATTCAGATAGATTAAAGCTGCCTAAAGTCGAGTCTGGGTAGCCTCAGGGATCCCTTCTATTGTCTTCTCTGCCACCAAATCAAAAGTCTTCCAGTCCTCTCAATGAGTGTCAGTGAAGCAAAATTAGGCGTCAAAATTTCCCAACTCAGAAACCTCTTGAACCAGCCAGTGCAAAGAATTATATCGTGCCCTATTTCACTGCCTTAACAAATTGATCCTGGGAGAGGGATTTCCTTGCAACTGGAGTTTGTGATCCAGTCCACAGTTGGGTTTTTAAACTGCTTTACTCATTCCTGTGCCACCCATATTTCTTCTGTGACAATGTGTCTCCCTGCACCTTACATTGGACTCTGCTCTCTTTGGCCCCCTCCTTTTTGGAAAAAATGCTTTTTCTTCTGATTGCTGCCTGTGTTCCCAACAATTTTCTTTCCCAACTATTTTCCTGCAGCACTCTGGCAGCCAAAACAGAGCATGAGGGGGGGGGAGGGGGGGCTGCGTGACACCTTCCCCATGCCCCATTTTGAGCCTGAATGACCCTGGCAGCCGAAACAGGGCACAGAGGGCATGTGATGCCTCCATGCATCCTATTTTGGGCCTGGATGGCCTCCTCCACCATCCTGGCAGCTGAAACTCTGGCAGCCAAAATCGGGTGTGGGGGGTAGCTGAGCGATGCCCCTCTGCATCCATTTTGGGCCTGGAAGGACTACTCCACCCTGGCAGCTGAAACGGGGCAGAAGGGAGCCATGTGAGGCCCTATTACACCCAGTTTTGAGCCTGGATGGCCTCCACCACCCTGGCAGCTGAAAAGGGGCGTAGGATGGCCGTGCAATGCCCCTGTGTCCTGGTTTGGGCCTGGACGGCCTCCTGCAGCAACCTGGCAGCCAAAATGGGATGCAGGGGGGTCTGTGTGCGCTCCCCACATATCCCATTTTGGCTAGTCAACGTACCACAAGTCGGTCCCTGGCTATTTCCAGGCCAGCCCCGCAGGCCGGATCTAGGCACTCATGGGGCCAGATGTGGCCTGCAGGCCTTGAGTTTGACACCCCTGCTTTAGAGGTAGGCCAATTAGACTAATAGTCATTATGTTTGTTATAGCAGAAACTGTCAACTCATAAAACATTTCTATGCCCGTTTTATAGTTACTAATAGAAAGTGGGGGAAGGAGTTTGAAAGAGCAACGCAGCAATTTGGAATTGAAAGTGCATTCCATTAATATTCTCTCAGAGATTGTAACTAGGCGACTGAAGTTTCTCCAATACAAAAATCTAATTGTAGAACATGCTTGATGGCTCTTGGCTATGGACGTGTTTTGTTGGAGAATATGAATTATGATATACCCAGAGGGGTGGGGGAAAACCAGGGTCAAGAGTGACAGTGAATTATGCGTGTCAGAGTTGGCTACAACCAGGTCATGCCGACATATTAACTCCCAATAAAGCCTTTGTAGTTTCGGAAGTTTGCCTTGAGACTCATGATTTAATTGGGATGACTGCCGGAATCCTGACAGAAACAGGCAACTTCTCTTCTCTGAACAAACAATGTTCCTCTTTGAAAAACCCTTTTCTGCTTCTGCTGAACTTACAGCAATTATTCCAACAATATTTATAGCTTTTTCAATACTTTTAGAAATTGCATATTTCTGGAAATTTTAAAAAACATTTTCCATCAAATCTCAAAAATCATTAATATCCATTTGGTAATTAAAAATGTCATTAAACATGAGCAATTGTTCTTTAGCTGCTTTCCATGGAACTACTACTACTACTACTACTACTTCCATTCCATTAATCTGGCTCCAAAAAATTGAGAAATTGTAATTTATTCCTGTCTTGAAATTGGCTACAAACTGTTTTTACATGTTCACAATCCACTAGTCTTTTATTCAAATGTGTTACAATGTTTTCTAAAAGTATTTCCTGAGGAAGCCCAACAAATTGATGGTTTTCTTTGGAGGCCGAGAGAAGTGGGAGGCTTTGGAGGCCGAGAGAAGTGGGAGGCTTTGGAGGCTGAGAGAAAGGGTAGGAGGTGGAAGCCAAAAGAAGTGGAAGCTTTGGAGGCCAAGACAAATGGGCGGAGGTCGAGGTCGAGGTGAGTGGGAGGTCGATGCAAAATGAGACAACTCAGATAAGGAATGACTGGGAGTGGCAGGGCCGGGTGGGGCCAGGCCAGGTGGGGCAGGTGAATGTGCTTGCCTCTGCATATGCTTGGAGGGAGCACCCAGCCAGACCAGGCCAAGGGAATTCAGCTGGTTCACCAAAACTGAGCAGTTAGATACCAGATCTAGTGAACTGGTGTCAACCGGATGAATCCTACCCCTTTCCTATACCATTTCAGACAAATGTTGTCCAATCTTCTTAAAAACCTCCAGTGATGAAGCGTTCACAGTTTCTGAAGCCAAGCCCTTCCACTGGTTAATTGTTCTCACTGTTAGGAAGTTTTTCCTTAATTCCAGGTTGCTTCTCTCCTTGATTAGTTTCCATCAGCAGGGCTCATGTCTCTACAGAGTCTTCTCTAGAAAGATTTTAGAAGCTGTAGACGGGAGGGGGAAAGTTAAAATTGTTCACATATGCAGAAAAAAAAACACCACATATGGTGCTTTATATTCTAGGCTCCATGCTGAACCAATCTAACTTGGAAACAAACAATAATTAACACTGTGTATATATCATCTCTATTACTATTCCCATATTACAAATGAGGACTGAGATATAAAACAATTGGCTTGGGTAAGAAAAGGGACCTGATTTAGAACACAAAAGAAACTTTATAATTAATAACTGAGATAGTATTCATCCATGTATTGACTTTGGCAATGAGAACCCCACTATTAAGTCTCTGAGCCATTCTAAGCTATAGTTGTGAGCAATAACAAAAATGGCTACACAACATTTTCTGTAACATCTAGCAAAAGGTCACAGTAACACTTTAGAGGGAAATATTTGAAATGGGCAATGTTTAACTCCAAATTCTCCGCTGATTCGTAACATCCATGTGATGGTTTGAGTATCATTAAAAGATGTTAATGAAATGTATGGAAAAATGAGATGAGTCCCAGTCTTGGTCCTTCTTTCTCTGGCCCTTCACATCAGTGATCTCCTGCTGAGGCATGCCAAAGTTGATCAAGCTTTTGAGATTTTAGTTAATTGCTGAACCCAAAGAAATTAGTTTAAGCTGGCTTCAGGCCAAGCTTGATTATTTTCCAGCTTTATGTTTACCGACCAGACAATGCAAGAGCAGTGAGACAGAATGCATCAAAGGATCTGTTATTGCAGAAGTTCTCTAAAGTCTGGGGAAAAGATAGAGATGTATCAAGATTAGACTCATAAAGTCTCTTGGTGTACTTTCTGACATGGCCAGCTGGTGGTGGCCTTCTCACCATCGCTGAGTCTTCACTGCCACTATCTCTTTACCGGACATTTCAACACCATGAATTAACTGAGGAGACAACTCACTGTGGGCACTGGATGGAGAGCCAGGCAGGCAAACGGGTGGACTGTCAGAGGGGAGTGGATCAGTGGTGGTATGTTACCGGTTCGGACCAGTTCAGCCAAACCGTTAGTTAAAAAAAAAAGCCTCCAACATCAGCTGAGAGGAGAAAGAAGAGAAAAGTTCAGGATCCCACCCACCCTTGTGCTTTTTTCTTCTATATCCTCTCAGCTGATTGGTGCCGCAGGCCTCAGCTGGTGTGGGGAAAGTTGTGCACGCACGTTAGGTCCATGCATGTTAGGTGTAAACACATGCGCACACAATCACTAAAGCGTAGTGGAACAGGTAGGATCCCACTGTTGGAGTGGAGAAGGACAGGGCTGCACTGGATGGGAAGCAAGTGGGGGTAGGATGTCAAATTGGGAAGTCCCTCCCACCCTGCAAGGTTTTTTTTACAGCCACACTGCTTACTATTTGAGGGTGTCTTGC
Source organism: Bungarus multicinctus (assembly GCA_023653725.1). NCBI lineage: Eukaryota > Metazoa > Chordata > Lepidosauria > Squamata > Elapidae > Bungarus > Bungarus multicinctus. The sequence continues at coordinate 6,108,047 of CM042841.1, forward strand.
TCTGAAAATAAGGGCAGCTTTGGAAAACAATGAAGTGAGAATGGTGTTGAGATGTCCAGTAAAGAGATGGTGGCAGTGAGTTGGCAGCAAGGACTTGAAGGTTGGCCACGTTGAGCTAGCAGTGTTGAGTCCTCCCATTCTGCTCTTATGATTGTGAAATTATTTTCATCTTCAGTGCTAATATAAAGATGAACCCTTCTTCAGCTGGGTTCAAATACTGTCTGAGTTTGGTTGTTTTGTTGCAGATGTTTCTTTACCCAAACCAGAGCTAGAAGGGCATGGAATTTATGGAGTGGAGGAGAAGAAGAGAAGGAAAAGGAGAAGGTAAAGAACTGCAGAGTCCTTGATGCTCTCTGAGCTTGGTTATTTTCTTGCAAATGTTTCATTACCCAAATTAGGTAACGTCATCAGGGCTATCATCATCAGATTAGTACTGATGATGTTACTTAGTTTGGGCAATGAAACATCTGCAAGAAAACAACCAAGCTCAGAGAACACCAATGAAATCATGCAAATTGTGATAGACCACTTTCAAAACAGAAGTGGGAAGTAGTTTACTCTAGAATAGCAATTGGCTGGGTTTACAGAGATTATTCAAATGAACAAAGGCTACTGAAGATTCTCAGAGTTACTTCCAGATTATTTATGTGTTTTAACAATAATCTGTAGATTTCCTACAATTGCAGCATCCAATCCAACCTCCATAAAATATCCATCAAACTTACACAGATTGAAACCCATAAAATGCTTTTAATAAAATTTAAGAGTTCATTGGACAGCCAATACCATTAAATAAACTGTTCTGCTTATTACTCTCTGGATGGGTACAAAGCAGACAGAGCAACTCCACAAAGCATCTATACAAAGTCTTTTTTATTGGTTCATCAGGCATCCTTATCAACTCACAGTTATGATGAGGTTCTTCTTAATATCCAATCCTTTGCATATCTGCATTATGGTGTAGAAAGGTAATAAACTCTCATCCCCATGATGATTGAAGCAGCTGCATGGTAATGGATTCGGGCAAGAGTGAGGGAGCCTCCCCCAACCCAACAAGGGTCAATTTAGTGACCAATCAGGATTACAGATGTGACAACATGACATGTACTACATTTCCCAGGAAACCTTAACTACATTTACCATGATGCATTCCCTTAAGGGGACAGCTCTCAATTCCTAACTATCCCAAATCCCATTAACTCTAAACTGTCTGGACAGCACACTCCCTGCCTGGAATTGTAAATTCCACTAACTAAAGTAACTGTATACTGTAACTAAGATAAACAGTAAAGAGTAATACTAACTGAATAACAGATAACTATATAACTAAAATAAGTTAGCTATATAACTAGGAAAAGACAGCAAATAATAAAGCATCAAACAAAACAAAGCATGCAAAGCTTGAGGTTCAATCTTCAAGTTCAGCATTTCTCTGCAGCAGCACTAGGTCGGTGACCGGTCTGGTGTAGAGCTTCTTGGTGAAAGTCTGCTGGTTGCCTCTGGTGGCCGTTTAGGATGGACAGGTACTCTTGCTTCCAATGGTTCAAACAGGTGTTGACAAGCGGTTGAACTGGATGTTGCGAAGACATCTGCCTTTGTAGAGCATATTCGTGAAAGACTGGTGGTTGCTGGCAGCCGTTTAGGGTTTCTTAGTGAAAAGTCTACCGGTCATCGGCGGCCTTTTAGGATGGATCAACATTCTTGTTTTTGATGGGGCTAAAGGGCATCGGAAGACTGTCGGAATGGATGGTGTGAAGGCATCTGCATGGGTTGGAGCCTGCATCCTATTGACACAGACAATTCCTAAGATTCCCCAACTCAGATATGTTTTGAAGGCATAGAGTGAGAATCTCGGGCCTCTTACTACTTCAGTGTACGCTAAAGCATCAGGGGCATATAGTCCCAGCAAGAGCAAAATCTTGGCTTCAGGATCTAGGGCGGGAATGTGATGAGCCATATGCTTCAGGTGAGATATGTTGCTAGCTACCTCTGGTGTTGCAATGTGGCTGTGGTCATCTGGTATCCCGTCCCATTCCAACACGGGAGGCAGTAGGTACTGGGAACTTCCATCTAATGACTCTATACAGAGTCCAGTAGCACTCCTCCCCACTCTGCATCTTGGTGCGGTGCACATTGATATCGTGAAGTGCACTTCTTCCTTCTTCTGAACATCAAAGAGGTCAAAGAATGCGGACCTGGCTAGTGAGCGATTGCTCTGAGGATCCAGTAATACATACATCTTCACTGCTACTTCTGGACATACATCGGGGTAGACTTTGGCTAAGCAGATCTGATGACATGAGTGAGGGGCTGGTGTGTTATTGCACACTGTCGTGCAATTGACACTCACCGCTGGCTCCAATTTGCTTTCGTGGCATGCTGAGGTGCATAGTGTGCTATTTGTTCAAAGGAGGGTTAGGAGTTGTCTGCTGTGGTGATTCAAAGTCTAGATGCAGAGCAGTTGGGTGCTCACTGCTTTTGCATAGATGGCATTGCACCTTGGCTGTGCAATCTTTGGACGCATATTTAGAAGATTCACAACACTTGTAGCAGAATCTGAACTCCCATAACAAATCTTTCCTTTGTTCCAGGGATTTTGTCGCAAATGCTCGACAATTGTTCAGCGAGTGTCGAGTGTTGTGTAAAGGATAAAATTCTACTCTCTTTGTTGTAGGAGACTCAAGTTGGGTTGCTTCTGATGAGTTAGTGGCCAAACTCTTTATGTTGAGGATTCGCTCTCGGTTTTATGAACAACCATGAAGGGTTTTTCCCTTGCAGTGGGTGTAGGGCCTGTGGACAGTATATAGCTGCTGTTGTATCTTTTTTCACTGGGAGGACTAGCAGCTCTGAGTCTGTGGATCCTGGGGTATTGCATACTGTTTCCTGGTGGGCCACGAATTCTTCGAGAAGGGTAAAGGGTATACGGTTGTGGTGACCTTTGGCCATGAAGGCATCAGACAATCGGAGCCACTGTTCAATTAGCACCTGCGGGAGTTTTCGAACAATTTTGTTTTGCATGTTGACGTGGTCAAGACAAGCGAGTCCTGGTAACCGGGGATCCCATTGTGCCACTCTCAGCTGTATAAGTATATTAGAGAGGTGAGGCTGTCGATAGGAATTTTAGGAAATCTGTTGAGGCTGTCCAAGAGCGTTGATTCTAATGCTGTGGGAGTGTCGTACAGTTCGTCAAGTCTTTTCCATGTCAGCCATAGGGCAGCGTCTGGGTCGTCTAAATGGGAGGTATAAAGTGCCTTTGTTGCTTTGGCAGATCGCTGCCCTAGCCACGTTATTAAGTATTCAAGTACTTCATCGGGTTTCAGGCATACAGTCTGAATGGTGCACAGGAAAAATTTCTTTCAGAGGAGATATTCGCTGCCTGGCTCGACAGAGAATTTGTATACCCCATTGGTGGCCAAATCTAGCTTTCCTCTCCTTATAGCCAACTCTCTCCAGTAGTCTGCATCATCTGTAGAAGTGGATTGGGTAAGGGGCATTGATGTAAAGGGTAGGTTCGAGTTGTATGTCAACGACGGGTCATAGTGTTCCTCCCAGTGCTTATGGAGGATGTCGTCCTTCCATTCCAGAGATGATGGTGGAGCTTCATGCTGCTCTGTAGGCTGGCCGCGGTTATCTTGTTGTACTTGTGAGCTTGAGTAGTATTGAGGTTGTGGCAGGAATGCTGCTGCCTGTGGATCGAGTGTGGCAGGTGTTGTTGGTTGCATGTCTACTTGTCAAGAAGTCGTCATGATCATTGGTGGGCTAATTTGCTTGCCTGGCAGGCCATGAGATGTTGGGTTAGGGTTGCTGATTCTAGGAAGAGAATCTTGGACTTTAGGTCGTACAACATCAGTTGGGGAAGATTTGCTGTTGGTGGGAAGTGAATCTTGTATTTTAGGTCTTACAACATCCGTTGCGTGGCTGAGGTTTAGAGTCTGAGGTTGAGATTCACACCTATGCCTCCCTGGTTGTGGGAGACCTGTAAGTAACTGAGGCGATTTCACCTGCTCGTTTCAAAGCGAGTGCTGCTCATCCACGTAGGCCTTGACCCGTGTGTCTGGGCTGTCTTCTCCCAGCTCTTCGAGGCTGAATTTGAGGGAGGAGTTGTCGGCCACCTTCTGTAATGCTGCAGCCCATGCAGTCTTTGCTGCCATGTCTCTTTGTTGTTCGAGCAGCTCCACTTGGGCTTCAGTTTTGGCTATTTCTGCTTGTTGGTTGGCCTGAGCTTTGGCCATGTCTGCCTGTTGTTTGGCCATTTCTGCTTATTGGTTGCCCATTTCTGCCTTCTGCCGTATCACCTCTGTCGTAATACGTAAATCTGCCTCTGTTACTGCAGCTTTAATTTGAGTTTCTACAGCTTGGCCAGCGTAACCTGCTGCTTTGGAGGCCTTAGATGTAGCTCTGTGATGGGAGGATGCTCTGGAAGGATGGTGAGACCCAGCAGCAGAGAATTGGCGTGAGACACTGGTACCTGCTTGCGATCTAGCCGGTTTGGGATGGAGGGAGGAGGCTTTCTTTGAATGGTGGGAAGAAGTTGCTTGTGATTGAAGACCTATGTCGGATGTGGCCCTCTCTCTTGATACTTCTTCCCTCTGTAGTGCATCGAAGATCACAGCCTGGAGGGAGTTTTTTTCTTCCCGAATGCTGTCTTCGTGTTCTTTGTTCGCCTCCTCAAAGCAATGAATGTGGTCTTGGAGCTCTGGGTCTTCCAAGCTTGACTGTATGTATTTAAGCTTATTTTCACTGTCCCTCCACTGTGCGAGATGCTCCTCTAATTCCTTCTGCATTAGGAAGAGGCTTTTGAGGGGCAACTTGCTTTTGGGGGTGTTGTAGATCTTGACCAGCTCCATCCATGCATCTGTATGACAGTGATACTGCCTGTTCCAATCCTCTCTGAAGTGTGCCACCGCAGGTTGGGTAAGCTTCCTATACCGTCTGAGGTCGTAGGCTTTCTGAGGTATCGCGGCCTCTCCACAGGTTTGGACATCTTAAAACTGGTTTTTGGGAACCAGGCTCCACATGTACATCAAGGGTGGGAGGAGGATTCGGGTCCTCTGGTACATCAGAGACATCATTCTTCATGACTGAAGAAGTTGCCATGGTTCAAATTGGCAAAAGGTGAATTTTGGAAAATGTAGTGTTTTTCCATGTAATTCCCTTTATTTTGCTAGGGGGTGCTGTGCACAGGTAGCAGAAAGTAGGAGTGTCTGCTAAATTTAGTACTTGAACACATAGGTGGCGCTGCAGGGTCTGGGCAGTGCTAGCACAGCACACAATATGGCGCTATAGGAGGCATTGTTGCTAAGTCTGAAAGACATTAGAGCAGAATGCAGGTTTGCCTGTTAGTGTTGCTTGCTACACAAGTGGGCACCATAGGAGGCGTTGTCGCTAAATCTGAAAGATGTTAGAGCAGAACGCAGGTTTTCCTGTTAGTGTTGCTTGCTGCACTAGTTGGTGGTATAGGCCAGTTGGTGGTACTGGCTAGGTCTGGAAGACACTATTGCTAAGCACAGGTTAGGCTGCAGGTAGTACTGGAACCTTGAATTAAGTTGCTAAATGTTTCCACTATAGTTACAAAAAACAGAATTTTCATTAGTTAAACACTGGTAAAATTTGGGAAAGTTCCTCTAATTCTTGTGAAAATTAATTGAACTCTCTGGGAAATTTCTTCTTGACCACGAAATGGTGCTGTGGACTGCTTTGCCTGAGTCTTTGGGGGGGCGGGGTGAGCCCCAAAGGAATTTATTGCTTACTCGCTGGAAGAGAAATTCATCAAACAAATACAGCACTCCAAGGGTTGCATGCAGTGTGGCCTTGTTATACTTTTAATTTTTTTAATAAAGAGAGGTGAACATGAAAAAACTTTAGGCTTTTAATCAAAAAAGAAATTGCTCCTTTGTTCATATAGCTGCTTGAGTTAGCCTTGTGTCTTGGGAGGGGGGGAAGTGCTCCTTTGCTTTGAAGATGGTCCTTCAGTAATGAATTATGACCCCCAATAAAATGGCCAGAGATCAACAGGGCCTCTCTTAATTGCCTTTTCAAAGCAGCATAGAACTTAAGAAATGCTAAGTTTTTCAATTTGAATGAGCAGAGCAAATTTAGCTTTCCTTTTTAGAAATACCAGCAAGATTTCTGAAACTTTCTCGTTGCGTTTGGAAAGGGTTTGTAACTGGAAGAAGACAGGGATAGATGAAGAATACCTGGCCCCTCCCTTTATTTGCACAATTAGTTCCTTTTAAGTTAGCAGAGATGTAACCTGAGACAGAGAAGCTTCTCTTGATGAAGAGAGGGGAAGGGGGATTTGCCCCTTCCTGCATCCACGATGAGGTTTGAGGTAGAAGTACAAAGGAATAGCATGCACATTTACTCCTAGCTTCAAAATATCTTTGTCTTTATCACAAGATTCAAATTACTTTTGCTTCACTCTACTTCTTCCAGGAATCAAGATTAATATTATCTTTCTACTGTTTTGCTTATTACTCTCTGGATGGATATAAAGCAGACAGAGCAACTCCACAAAGCATCCATACAAAGTTTTTTTATTGGTTCATCAGGCACCCTTATCAACTCACAGTTATGACGAGATTCTTCTTAATGTTCAATCCTTTGCATATCTGCATTATGGTGTAGAAAGATAATAAACTCTCATCCCCATGATGATTGAAGCAGCTGCATGGTAATGGATTCAGGCAAGAGTGAGGGAGTCTCCCCCAACCCAACAAGGGTCAATTTAGTGACCAATCAGGATTATAGATGTGACCACATGACATGCACTATATTTCCTAGGAAACTTTAACTACATTTACCATGATGCATTCCCTTAAGGGGACAGCTCTCAATTCCTAACTAACTATCCCAAATCCCATTAACTCTAAACTGTCTGGACAGCACACTGTTGCTACAATGGCCTTGGAGTACAAAATGAATCAGGGCATAGGCTGATAGAATTTTGTCAAGAGAATACGATGGTCATAGCAAACACTGTTTTCCAACAACCCAAGAGATGACTCTAGACATGGACATCACCAGACGGTCAACACAGAAATCCGATAGACTGTGTGTTCTGCAGCCAAGATGGAGAATGTCAGCTGGTGCTCCATTCAAAATCCAAGAAAGAAATACTTAGACTCCATTAATTAGAGGAAAGATATCTTTTACTGGAAATCAAGTGGTAGCATCAAAAGAATTCTGAATCTGAGAAAATGAGCATGTAAATCACATATACAAAGTGATGGCAACATTCCCACCCATATTAGTTTAAACTGTCAGCCAATTAAACATTGCATATATCATCATGTGGGCATCTTCAGCCAGTGATGAGGCTTCTGTCCATTGACCTTGACATATTTTGATAAAGAGGTGCGCTTGCACATAGCATTAAAAAGGTGCATAGACAAGAAACTCCCCCCCCATCTTATACAGTTTTTCCCTTTGAAACCTCCAGCTCTCATCCCATAACTATTTCCCCCCTCTTCCGCCCGTTACTTATGACAGCCAAAAGATGCAAAGCAAAGGAAAAGAATCTTGCAGGCCGACATGCGGCCCTCCTGCAAAAGAGGCGTTAGTCCTATAAAATAAAAGAATAATGCACATGTGACACAATACTACAATATTTTAAGGTTTGTCAGGATATTTAGTACGAAATGCCTGCACAAGCCTAGGGTCTCGAACATCCTTCTCATTCACCCATTCTGACTGGGAAGGAGGAAAGTGTTTCCAGACGACTAAATATTGAAGACGACCTTTTTGTTTTCTAGAATCCAAAATTTCTTTAACTTCAAAATGTTGTTTACCCTCAATTAGAAGAGGAACAGTCAGTAAAAAACAAGACCAGGAGCTGGCTGTGGCTCAGGCCATGAGCTTCTTGTTGCAAAAATTAGGCTTGAATTGAAGAAAGTAGGGAAAAGCACTAGGCCACTCAGGTATGATCTAAATCATATCCCTGATGAATATACAGTAGATTTAACAATTTATACAGTAGATTTGACAAATAGATTGAAGGAATTAGATCTGATTGACAGAGTGCCTGAAGAACTATGGACAGAGATTCACAACATTGTACAAGAGATAGCAACTAAAACCAGCCCAAAGAAAAAGAAATGCAAGAAAGCAAAATGGCTGCCTGAGGAAACTTTGCAGCTGAGGAAAGAAGGGAAGCAAAAGGCAAGGGAGAAAGAGAGAGATACACCCAATTGAATGCAGAATTCCAGATAATAGCTAGAAGAGATAAGAATGCCTTCTTAAATGAATGATGCAAAGAAATAGAAGAAAACAATAGAATAGGGAGGACCAGAGATCTCTTCAAGAAAATTGGAGATATGAAGGGAACATTTCATGCAAAGATGGACATGATAAAGTACCAGAATAGCAGGGACCTTAACAGAGGCAGAAGAGATTAAGAAGAGGTGGCAAAATTACACAGAAGAACTATACAAGAATGAGCTTAACATCCCTGATACTCAGAGGTGGCATTCAGCAGGTTCTGACCAGTTCTGGAGAATCGGTAGCGGAAATTTTGAGTAGTTTGGAGAACCGGCAAATACCACCCCTGACTGGAGATTTTACAGTATCCTTCCCCTGCCATGCCACACCAGACCACGCCCACCAAGCCATTTCACACCCACCAAGCCACACCTACAGAACAGGTAGTAAAAAATTTGAATCCCACCACTTTCATTTATTTATTTAACTTTTATACTGCCCCCTCTCCCAAATAGGGACTCGGGGTGGTGAACAACCATAATAAAACAATACAGTCCATAAAATTTAAAATAGAATTAAAAATTATTAAATTAGTGGCTGAATTTGAGAATAAAAACCGATAAAAACCCGATAAAAGTTTAAACATTAAAAAATTAAAACTCTTCTAATGGCACTAGGACAGACCGGCCTGCTGAAAAAGGTGGGTTTTCAGCGCACACCGGAAGGCCCGTAGGCCAGTGATGGTTCATATCTCCGTAGGTAGCTCATTCCAGACGGAGGATGTCCCCACAGAGAAGCCCCGCACCCTCGGAGCCACCAGCCGGCGGCACCCCAACGAGGCCCACCCTGTGGGAGCGCACTGGCCGGCGGGAGGCCGATGGTAGCAGTAGGCGGTCTCATAAGTACCCGGGTCCCAAGCCATGGAGCGCTTTAAGGTGATCACCAACACCTTGAATCACACCCGGAAGGCCACCGGCAACCAATGCAGCTCGCGCAGGAGCGGTGTAACATGGAAGCTCCGAGAAGCCCCCAAGATCACCCGCATGGCTGCATTCTGCACCAGCTGAAGCCTCCGGATGCTCTTCAAGGGGAGCCCCATGTAGAGAGCATTGCAATAGTCTAGGCGGGAGATGACGAGGGCAGAAGTGACCATGCGCAATGCACCCCGATCCAGAAAGGGCCGCAACTGGTAGATCCGACGGACCTGACAAAAAGCCCCCCTGGCGACAGCCACTATATGGTCTTCTAACGACAGCCATACATCCAGGAGGACACCCAGAATGTAAAATGTTGAAAAGATAAATGCTTACGTGGCCTGATTTCTGGTATGCCACGGACTGGTGCCAGTCCATGAACTGGGGGTTGGGCACCCCTGAACTAGGCGGCCTCCTGGGTACCTTCCAATTCTGTTATTCTGTTAAAAAGTTATTTTATACATAGGAAAAAATTACCATATATGAGGAGTATCCCAAATTATATAGCAATAGTAATAGCACTTAGACTTGTATACCACTTCACAGTGCTTTTACAGCCCTCTCAAAGCGGTTTACAGAGTCAGCCTCTTGCCCCCAACAATCTGGGTCCTCCTTTTACCCACCTCGGAAGGATGGAAGGATGAGTCAACCTTGAGCCTGGTGAGATTTGAACTGCCAAATTGTAGGTAGTTGGCTGAAGGAGTAGTAAATAATAAAACCACATTTGATAAAATTGTGATTCATTAGAATTGCAACTTACATCCTGAATCAATCTTAAGTGAAAGAGAGTATCATGGTGGCACAGTGGTTAGAATGCAGTACTGCAGGCTAGCTCACTGCTCATTCCAGGAGTTCGATTCTGAGCAGCTGAAGGTTGACTCAGCCTTCCATCCTTCCCAGATCGGGGAAAAAGAGGACCCAGACTGTTGGGGTCAAGATGCTGACTCCTTAAAACGGCTTAGAGAGGGCTGTAAAGTACTGTGAAGCCATCTATAAGTCTAAGTGCTATTGCTATTAAAGCCAGTAGACTCGTTGATTCTCCTTGCTAGGGAGAACATGATCCAAGGTCCCTTCGGGTCCTGTGGTTCTATGTTCTATGATCAATGCCGGAGAGGTGGGTTAAGGTTGAGCAAAACAGAGACGGCCTTCGTATCAACAGAAGGGGCTACAAGGAAATGGAGGTGGGTCTTGTCAGCCCTCCAATACGGATCAAACTTAAGAATTGAATACATGCAAAATAATTATACTTTTATTAATTATTATTTACTACGGTTACAGTAACAAAAGTCCATTTTTTTTGTCTCTCCGTTATCTTCAAAAAAGGAGGCTCGTGTCCAAGATGCTTTCTCAACTTAATTTTTTTTTTTTGCCAAACTGTTAAATTTTATCTGACTGTTGCCTTGGTTACCGCTCTTCCTCCAGACCCCTTAGGCCTGGGCTAGGTTATTTCCACTGCCCATAAGGGGTGTCAGAGGCGGGAGCCAACTAAGGTTTTTTCACCTGGTGACTTTGTTAGGACCCCCCCCCCCGGCAAAAAGGTGCCTTGGGGGAACCCGGCCCCTTTCCTCAGGGAGCGGGGCCTCCGGAGACAGGTGACACTCGACGGCTTCGGGTGGGCAGGTCGCGGAAGGCAGCGCCGCAGCCACTCGGGAAAGCGTCGCGTGAAGAAGGCACATCGCCAGAGAGGGGCGCGCCGGCAAATCGGCCTTCCCCAGGCTGGGAGGAGCCGGGCCGTCGGAGCGCCTCGGCGGCCGGCGCAGGTGTCCCTCCTCCTCCTCCTCCTCCTCCCCGCCACTCTGGAAACTCCGCCGCGGCTGCTAAGCCCCCACCGCCCCCGCGTTTCTTCTGGGAAAGGGGCGGTGGCGCCTCCGCGCCGTTATATCTGCCCCCTGCGGGCGAGGAAGAAGAAGAAGAGAAGGAGTGCGCAACGGTCCCCGAGGAACTGCAGCTGTGCCCAGGCGGCCCTTGGCGAGAGCGCGCCCGCCTGGCGGAGGAGAACCGAGAGGCAGCCGGAGCAGCGCCAGCTCCCCGTTTTGGCTCTCTGGGACTAGCGCGGAGCAAGAGGAGGAGGAGGAGGAGGAGGTGGCGGCGGCTTAGCCGGAGAGAGACGCTCCGCTCGGCGTTGCCTGCGCAGGTGAGCGCAGCCTCGTCTTCTGCCTCTGGCTTTCGCTCTTCCCTTCTTTTCATCCTCTTTCCTCATCGGTCCTTCCTCTCTGCTTTCTTTCTCTCGCCTTCCTTTCTTGTTTCTTGCTCTTTTCCTCTTTTTTTTTTATTCTTTTCTCCCTTTCCTTCCTCTCTCTTTCCCTCTTTTTTCTCCTTTCTTCCTTTCTCTTCTTTCCTTCCCTCTCTTTCTCTCCCTTCTTCTGCCTATTCTTCCTTCTTTCTCTCTCCATCCTTCTTTTCTTTCTCTATTTCCTTCCTTCCTCTGTCCTTCCTTTTTTCGTACTTCATAGCTCAATTCCCCAGCCAGCATGGGGAGGTTAGAGATGAACTGGTGGTGTAGTAGGAAGGTGATGGACTAAGAGTAGGAAGACCTTCCTTCCTTCCTTCCTTCCTCCCATTCATCTCTCTCTCTCTCTCTCCCTCCCTCCCTCCTTCTTTCTTGTTATAGTTCAGCAATGAGCACAACTAAGGTAGGCTGAGAAGACTGCAGAAAATTAGCCAAAATTCCTGACTTCCAATAAAGTCCTCCACTCCCACAGAAGAGAGAGTGACTTCTTGTACTCCTTTTAAACCAGGGGGAGGATTGCTGGAGAATCAGTAGTGGATCTAAAGAAGACATCCATGCTTTCGAGAGAGAACTTTCACCTTAGATAAACTTTGGATTAAAATCATTACAGAATTGGCAATAGGTCATTTAATTTTGAAAAACTGGATTTATATCCTCTGATGATGAGGTGGTAAAGTTAGTTGGGTGGATTCACAGGACCTTGGTAAGGTGTACAATGAGCCACTATTCTCCACTCAGAGCAAAGGGATTGGGCCACTTACTGGAGTTAGTAACCCAGTCTTACTTGATTTGCACATTATGCTCAACCAAAATGTATTTTTGTGTGTGTGACTTTAGCTTAGCTCCTCTCATGAATGAGTACACAATCTCCTGCCTGTTTGTTCTAATTAATATCTAGTGAGTCTCCTTCGGTTTGCTGTTGGGTATGTGTGCTTGGGAGTGTTTTCAAAAATCGGGTGGCTGATAGTATTTTTTTCAACTCATGCATTTTATTAAAAGGCTGCAAGCTGACCAAAGCAGAAGCCTTTTAATCAGAAAAGATGCTAGCAGACTCCTGATTTTTTGACTGCCAGAGATTACAGGTAATCCTCAATTTATGACAATTCATTTAGTGACGTCAAAGTTACAACAGCACTGAAACAAGCAACATGACCAATTTTCACAGTTATGACCTTTGAAGCCTCCCCATGACCATGTGATTAAAATTCAGGTGCTTGGCACCTGGTTCATATTTATGATGGTTGCTGTGTTCCACAGGTCCTTTTGTGATCTTCTTACAAACAAAGTCAATGGGGAAGCCAGATTCACTTAACAACCAGGTTATTAACTTATCAGCTGCAGTGATTCACTTATTAACTGTGGCAAGAAAGGTCGTAAAATGGGGCAAAACTCACTTAAGAAATGTCTCACTTAACAACAGAAATTTTGGGCTCAGTTATACTCTTAAGTCTAGGACTTCCTTTAACACAGAGAAAGAGGATGGAAAAGCATCAAAATGCAGTCTTGTGCACATCACAGTGTGAGCAAATTGGACTTCAGGGTAGACACATGTACTAGAAACACCTTTGCCATCACTAAGCTATTGCACAATTTTATATTACTTTGGGTGAAGCTTGTTGGTAATCTCATAAATATTGGAATTTACTTTAAAAAAAAATCTATGTATCTTGCATATTTTTCTGAGGGGCCAAAATATGCCAGAGAAAGAAAGAATCTCAGCTTCCTAGCACAATAGAGACACAATAGAGATGTAGCAAAATCTTTTGTGAGTCCATCCTATGCATGATTTTCCCATGATAAATCTTCTCATTTAAAAAATGCAACTTGAGTTTCCCTGGGCTTCGTGCCACACTTCATTAACTATGATTTGTTTGTTTTTTAAAAGTTTTTATTTTTTAAGACAAACATATACAAACAAAACATAAAAATACAAAACCATCTTCCATTTTATATACATACAGTGTGTCAGTTGGTTACAAATCTTTTGTGCTATCCTTTCATAGTCATTACTGACGGTTTATATAAATTTTCACATTGTCAAACTAACATATGTTTATATATTTATCAATTATTAATCATCCATGACTAAACTATTCCATCATTTTATATGAGATATTCCAAATTTTATTTTGAAGTTTATATTGTACTATCATCCAATGGTTATATATGTCTGTATTATATTTTATATCAATCTATTAAACTTCTATTACAAAATTACCTAGTCTATTACATTACCATATCTTTTTGTCCAATCATTGATAGAACAAATCTCATATCATATAAAATTGTTTATCTTCTTGTTCTCTAATTTCAAATGTCAATTTACTCATTTCAGCACAGTCCATAATTTTCTTTTTTAATTTTTTTTTATTTTTTACAACAAACATACAAACAAAACATAAAAACATCTTTCAATTATATACATACAGTGTGTCAGTTGGTTACAATCTTTTGTGCTATCCTTTTTTTTGCCATTACTCACAAGTTGTATAAATTCTCACCTTATCTATCTAACATGTGCTTATGTAATATCAGTCATTAATCGTTCATTTGACTAAACTATTTTTCCATCATTCTATGCGAGATATTCTAAATTTCATTATAATTTAATCTTATACATTCATCCAATGGTTATATATTTTATATTGTATTCTATATCAATCTATTAACCTTTTATTGTAAAGCTTCCTAATCTATTTCTTTACCATGTCTTTTTATCTAACCATTGATAAAATAAATCCCATATCACATAAAATTGTTTCTCTTCTTGTTCTCTGATTTCAAATGTCAATTTACTCATTTCAGCACAGTCCATAATTTTCTTCTTCCTGCATAGGTATTTTTTTCATTTTTCCAATTCTTAGCAAATACAATTCTAGCCACTATTAAAACATTTACAATCAAATATTTCAATTCTTTGCTGTATATTTCCAGTATAATTCCCAATAAGAATATCTCAGGTTTAAAGTCTATGTGTTGTTTTATCATTTTTTCCAACCATATGTGGATTATAGTCCAGTATCTTTTTGCATCCGAGCATGTCCACCATATATGGTAGTATGAACTAGGTATCTGATGACATTTCCAACACTTCTCACAATTTTTGTCGGGGGTAAATGCCACCTGTAAATCATCTTATACAAATTTTCTTTATATGCAGTTGAACATTGTCATTTTATAATTTTGAGACCACAATTTTTGTCATTTATCTAAATCAATCCCATATCCAAAATTTTTCTCTCAAGCAATCATTGTTTCTTTAACTTGTTCTTCCTCTACTTTAAACTCCAGCAAATGTCCATAAAGTTTTTTAATTATTTTTTCATCAGTACCTGTCAAAATTTTATCTAAGTCAGTCAACTTATCATGAATACCTTCTGTTTTAATATCTTTATCAAATCTAGATTGTATTTGCAAATATGAAAACCAATTCATTTTTACACCTTGTTCTTCCAATGCTTGCATAGATTTAAGTTCACCCTTTTCATTCAATATCTCACCATATCTAACTGTTTGTTCCTTTTTATATATTATTGGATAAGAAAAAGCTTCAATGGTAGATATCCATAATGGAATTTTTAAGTAGTATTGTCTTTTTATCTTCTCCCAATTTAAAAACAATGCCTCTTAAATGTAATGTCTTCTAAAATACCCCTGTGTTTTAGTTCCCTTATACCAGAGGAAAGCATGCCATCCCAACAGCAAGTCATGCCCTTCTAAATTCAAAAGTCTATTGTTCCTTAATGTTATCTATTCCTTTACCCACATCAGATTTGTCACCTGGTAATATAATTCCCAGTTGGGCAGGGCAAACCCTCCTCTTGTTTTTGCATCTTGTAACAGTTTAAGTTTTATTCTCGCTTTCTTATCCTGCCAAACTATGGTTTGTTGCGTAAGCCAAATAGTTGGATTGCCTTAAAGTGCTAAAAACCCTAATTTAACCAAACCATAGTGGTTGGGTTCACACAGCACATCAGAACAAAAGCAAAGCATATTATGGTTTAGCACAGTGTGTGAACATTATCTGTGGTTCTGCATGTTTTCTTAAAGCAGATCAGGTTTTAGATTGTTCAGTTTCAAAGTTTGGCCAAAACATACTGCAGTCATAATAATGCAAGCATATTGCCAATCAATATTTTGCTTATTCCGCCCCCCAATCAACCTACTTATATAGAACCCTTACCAGCACAAACCAATCTGCATTTTTTCATCTTCCTCATGCTTGGTAACTTCTTTCATTTTTTCCCATCAAACTAACAAAAACTATTACTGCATTCCTCCTGAGTAATGCACCCCCTTCTAATCCATTCAGGATGTCATTCCTCCAATCGTTGATGCTTAGATATAAAGAGAAATGGTTACTTCTGCATTTCATCCTGAACCACGGTCTCCTCTAATATTGTTTTCCGTAATACACAGATCAGCTTTGGCAATTATAAAAGTCAGTCCTTATATTGAAAGCTAATTTAGATTAAAGATCTGTTTATTTCCAGAAAGCTGAATGGGTGGGTAGAGAGCAGCAAAGGATGGAGGGACTCTGGTAATGTAGGGTTTTTTCCCTATTTTGCATGGAGTGGGGGGTATTTGGGGGATGAGTGGGCTATGATTCAGTCTAGTAGCTGCCAGGACAAGTCCCTGCAGTTTTATTAGCAACCTTTTTTGAAGTGGTTTGTCCTTGTCTTCCCTTTCTTGGGGCTCAGAAAGGAACTGGCTCCAAATCACCCAGCTGGCTTCATGTCTAAGGCAGAACTAGAATTTGGTTCTAGCTGGTGCCTCTAACAAGCATACCGAGCTAGCATTCATTTCCTTCAAATCAGTCTGAACTCTAGGTGACTGCTTGGACAAGAATCTGCATTTTCTTGGCAATATTTTCAGAAATTTTTTTTCCCTAGTGTTCTTCCTAGGGTTGAGAGAGAGAGAGAGGGGTTAGCTTAATGTTCCCCAGATATGGCTTCATTCCTAAGGCAGGACTGGAACACTCGCTCCATCTCTCAATTTTAGTTTGCTGCTTTCACCACTATATCAAATTGCTCTTCATGGCAAAGGTGGGGATACTTTTTCTTATTCCTGAAGTGGTTCGCCTTCTTTGTTTATTTCTGTAGTTAGCTGGAGGTAAACAGTGATGTTCTCATGATGTTCCTTAAAGATTCACAGCATTTATGTTTGGCAAAAGTAAAGCACATCACAGATTAGATTCAATCAGTCTTGGAGCAAAAGGAGAGAACAATTTGATTTGATCTAGTCTGAAAGTGACTAGATTGAGCTGCCAAGTTTAGCAAACTTTGATGCACAACTAACGTAAATCCTTCTTCATGACAGCTTAGTCTTTAGTCCTAGACACGACCATAACGGTTTTCTTGCAACAATGTAGAAGTCTTCACATGGTCTTTTTCTGGAGCATTTGAGTCAGGCCTATAACCCAATGTTTCTGTAACCTGGCAACTTTGGCATGTGTGGGCTTCATCTCCTAGAATTCTAAGGATTCTGGGAGTTGAAGTCCACATCTCTTAAAGTTGCCAACTTTGAGTAACATTGCTGTATCTTTGACATGTCCTGGTACTCACCACCCTAATACTGTATTAACCAGGTCCTACTGGTTACTCAACTAAAGATCCAAGCCCAGCTAAATTAATATTTCTAAACCAGGGGTCTCCAAACTTGGTAACTTGTGGAGTTCAACTCCCAGCTGTCTGTGGAGATTCTCAGTCATCCAGGTTATAGTTGTCACAAAGGTGCTTTTTCAAAAGGCAATTGGACTGGGGGGTTTTCTTGGAGGAAGAATCATAGCTGCCTGGGGAATTCTAGGAATTGAAATCCACAATCCTAAAGTTGCCAAGTTGGGAGACTCAAGTTTGGAGTTCTAAACCATGGTTTGAACTTAGAATATTGCATGAACATTATGCATTCAAGAAATCACAGTTATAAGTCATGGTTTGGTGTGACTTGTGAAACCAGCAGTGAATCAGAGCCTTGCATCCCTACAGGGGAAGCATCTCTCCTAAGTCCTCCCCCAACTCAATCTTTGATCAAAATTGACAGTCTCATGGGGCTCAGCAGATGGATTGTGTTTGTATAACCACTGGAGGAAAAAAAGTTGCCAACCACATTCCAGCCAAGCATACTTTACAAACTTAGTCCATGAGACCAGTTTATTTTATTTATTTATTAGATTTTGAAAGGGAGTTATGGGCCCAAACTCACCCAGCTGGCTTTCATGTCTAAGGAGGGATTAGAACTCACAGACTCCTGATGATTGGTCCAATGGGCTTTTATGCCTAAGGCAGGACTAGAACTCACAGTCTCACAATTTCTAAGACAGCACCTTAACCACTGCACCAAACTCACTCTCATAGTCCAGCTTTTGTTTGTTCAGAAATCCTGCTGGGAAACTCTGCTTCTGGAGAGTTTTCAGATCATTCGTTAGGCAAAAGTTGCTTTGGGGTCAAAATCTTAAGCCAGAGATTTTAGCCCATGGCTTGGGTATTGGGTATCGGAGCCATGGTGGTGCAGTGATTAGAATGCAGTATTGCAGTATTCTGCCAACTTCCAGGAGTTTGATCCTGATCAGCTCAAGGCTGACTCAGCCTTCCATCCTTTTGAAGTTTGAGAATCCAGATGGTTGGGGGCAAAATACTGACTCTGTAAACCGCTTAGAAAGGGCTGTAAAGCACTATGAAGCAGTATATAAGTCTAAGTGCTATTGCTATTTCCTGATGGTGTCCTTTCCCACTACAAGTTTCTGGGTGTGCAACTAACCAGTAGGCTGACTTGGTTGCTCAATAGCAAGACACTAGTGAAGCGGGCACAGCAGCGCCTGCATTTGCTGCATCGTATGAGAAAACTGCATCTTTCTCCCCTTGCGCTTAACACTTTCCATAGAGGGACGGGGGAGAGCATCCTGTCATATTGCACTACAGTCTGGTTTAGAAGCATGACTGCTTTGGATAGGAAGGTGATGCAGAGAGTGGTGAGGATGGCAGTGATGATTATTGGCAGTTCACTTCCATCTATCCTGGGAGAGCATATAAGCAACACATCTCTCTCTCTCTGTATATACACACATACATACATACATACATACATACATACATACATACATACATACCTGACCTGACTTAGCTTTTAGAGGTCAGCCTGTGTCATCAGAATGTGGCTCCTTTCAGGACAGACTACTGCTATGCAGGCAATGTGCTCCTTCCCATAGAGAAGGGCCTTGAGATGCAGACGTAATTTTGAGAACAGCTGAGTGTTGGGTGGCTGAGTTGGGATTTTGAATGCTGTACATTCTTCTCAGTCCATTGCAGACAAGAAGGAGGGTTTTGATTTCTGTGGGATGGGAAACTCTTTTGTACACTTTTTTTTAATAAACCAAAAGAGAAAATCATTTTTTTCACCCGTCTTCAGTTCTTCACCCTATTTACAATGCAAGGATAATAAGAAAAGTTCTTGCTATTTTTGATTCGGGTGGAATTCAGCCGGTTTGGACCAGTTTGGGCAAACCGGTTGCTAATTTTACATCTGGTTTGTCAAACCAGTAGTTGCAAGGATTGGCTAGCCCTGTCCCGCCCACCCCTCCCCTCCCCTCCCAGGAGTCTCCATGCAACCCATTTTGGATGCCAGGTAAGTACAGGGCTTGCATGGAGGCTCTGGAAGGGTGAAAAATGGGCCTCCCGGAAGTTCCAGAACTCCAGAAATGGGCCTGTTTCCGGCCTCCGGAGGGCCTCGGGAGCCTGCGGGAGGTTGTTTTTGTCCTCTGGAGACTCAAAGAAAGTCTCCTGAACCCAAACCCCCCACCACACCATGGTGCAGGTGTCTAGTAGGCCACGCCCACCATAGCCACGCCCACCCAGCAACCAGGCAGAGAACCGGTTGCTGAAATTTTTGAATCTACCCCTGTTTTGATTGTAAACAGTTAGTCCAGCAATATATTTGCAGAAGGCAGTAAGCATCCCAGAAGACATCTTAAAACACGACTCACGTAAGCAAATGCTAGAATTCCCCTTGCATTTTTGGTGAAATTTGGGGAAATAAATTACAGGTAGTCCTCAACTTAGGACCACAATTCAGTTAGGACCACATTTCAGTTCCTAAGTGAAAATTTGTTAAGTGAATTTTGCCCCATTTTACAACCTTTCTTGCCACAGTTGCTAAGTTGTTAATTTAGTAACACACTTGTTCAATGAATCTAGTTTCCCCACTGACTTTGCTTGTAAGAAGGTTGCCAAAGGCAATCGTACGACTTTGGGACACGGCAACCAGTCATAAATATGAACCAGTTGCCAAGCAGCTGAATTTTGATCATGTGACCATGGGGATGCTGCTGCAACGGTCATAAGTGTGAAAAAGGGTCATAAGTCCCTTTTTTCAGCACTGTTGTAACTTCAAAACAGTCACTAAACGAAATGTGGTAAGTCAAGGACTATCTGTATAGGAATTGGGAGGCTGGAAATCGACACCTGCAGGGGTGGTGTTTGGCATCATTGGATGGGTGGAGCCTAAAGCCTTGGAACTTTTTTTATGGGCGTTTAAGAGGCAAAACTACCTTAACTCTTTGTCTTAAGGATTGCAAAGATAATGCAACCTCCCCATCCATTGGGGAGATTTGGAATTCTTGGAGGAAAGAGTAAGCCCCTCAGTGAATATACGTTCCCTAAATGTTTGCCTCATTTTGGTCATCCTCGTTCTGGTTACAGTTGAGGCTGGGTTTTTTTTTTTCTTCCCTCATTTCGGGTATGAGAAATTTGATTGGAAAAAGGAAATTACCCATATCTACAAAGAGTATTTAAGTGGCTCAAGAAGAGCCAATAAATAAATAAATAAATACTCATTTATAAATACTCAATAAATACTCATTTATTTTCTGCCTTCCCTGTTCATGCATACATAACCCTGTTTCAGCTCAAATACGACTCAATTCTCCAGAGCTTTTGCAACCAAATCTAAATAGAACTTAGAAATAGCACTTATATATTGCTAAGAAGTGCTTTATATGACACTCTGAGTGGTTTACAGAGCGAGCATCTTTCCCCCAACAAACTCATTTTACTAACCTCAGAAGGATGGAAGGCTTGAACCAGTCAGAATCAAACTCTGGCAGTCAGGCAGAATTAGCTTGCAATTCTGCATTCTAACCACTGCGCCACCATAGCTCTCATTGATTTTTGGCTGCAAAAGTTTTATGAATGGAGTTCTCTTTAATCCTTTTGCTTGCAAGAAGATTGTGGCTGAAGCGTTTATAAAAACCACTGTTTAGAAGATTTTGATGTCTTAACATCTCTCTAAATCTGATAAGAAAACCTTTTTTTGTGTGTCTGCTTAGATGAATGTTTCTACCAGCCATAGCAGAAACATTTGAGCTGGCATGAAACACACTGAACTTATTTCAAAGCTCTTCAAAAGTCCTAACAAGAGATAGCAAGCCACAGCCTTGTGGTTTTCCCATTCCTGGTCCAGCCTCTTCTTTGCTACACCACTTGGAGTCTTGACCTGAGAAGGAAAGACTGGCCCAAAGTCCCCCCCAAGAAGTTTCTGTGACTGAGAAGGGGTTAAATCCTGGGCCCAGCAGTCGTTTCCTATTGCTGATCCAGAAGCTTCCTTATTACACCAACCTGGCTCTTGAACTGAAAGAGAAAGTGTCCCTAAGTCCCCCATAAGCCTCCCTGTCTATGAAAGAATGAGAAGGGAGGCCATCTTAGTCCATCATCTTCCCCACCACACCTCACGAGTTCATCTACTCTCCCCATGCTGGCTGGGGAATTCTGGGAATTGAAGTCCATGCACCTTGAAGTTGCTGAGCTTGAGAAACTGGTTATAAAGTCAATGGAGTAAAGTGATGGATGGTGGCTGTTACTTCTTTTTCACAATCTCTTTTTGTCCTTGTGTGGAATCGGTGCCCAAACAGCAAGCAAGAATGGAGAAGTGACAATAGATGGGAACCCTTCAGAGTTGCAAGGGTTTGGGAAATGTCTGTGGAGATTCTCAATCATCCAGGTCATGGTTGTCCTAGAGGTGCTTTTCCAAAAAGCAATTGGATTTTCTTGGTTTTTTATTTGAAAGCGTTTCGCTTCTCATCCAAGAAGCTCCTTCAGTTCTAATTGAAGAAGCAAGCTTCTTGGATGAGAAGTGAAATAGGAAGTCTTTGCTCAAGGACAGACTTCGAAGCCTGGAGCTTTTCCCGTTATGGCCTCCTGGTTTTGCTATTCACTCTAGTCCTTTCAATCCCATTTTTAAAGCAGATGCATAGCCTGGATTTTAGCAGATGTCAAAGGAAAGATAATGTAAATTTAAAAAAAGCAAAATAGTTACAACACAGACCCTGAAATGAAAAAAATATGTTTCCCTAGTAAGGGAGAGGATGCATGTTGCCTATTAAAAATTAATTATGGCTCTTTATTGAAAAATTATAACTTCAAATTAAAAAAAGAAACCAATGGGTCATGTGCAGTCCCAGCTGTGTGTCCTGGAAATGTGGGTTCTCACAACATTTTTGACCTCAAGCTACCCTTCCTTTTGAGCCATTGGAATGAAATGATGCCTCTGATATTCCAAAACAAAGCAGAGGCTGCTGCATTGCTCTTTAAAAATAGATTTTCTCAAATAATTAGCTTTCAACTTGTTTTCCTATGGCTGTACTTAGACCATCTTTCTTTAAACTGGTAATACTTTGGTAGAGGCTGAGGTTCAACATAAACAAGGAAGCCTTCTCCGTTCAGCTTAGATGTGTTTATTTGACTTTTAATTGAAATTTCTGCCTTTGAAATTACAATGAAACTCCAATTGTTTAGATTTGGGGTGAGATTATCCACCAACAAAGCCATAGTAGAATTTATTTAGTTTTATTTAATGCTATGAATAAACCCAACCAGTGCAATTTTATACTAGGAATTATATCTTGCATGATGTCTGAATCTAACAAATATGGTTTTTTTTTTTAATGGCTACTCTGAATATTCAAACTGAAGAGAGGACTCAAACCAGCCATGTTTGAACAAAGGTTTGTTGAACAACCAACAGTTTTCCAGAAGATACAAGTAGTTATGGATTTTCTGTGAAATTCCTGGTTGTTTTAGATCTTTTAAAAAATACAGTTCTGTGGTTCAGGTGAGGTATACACAACCCAGTATCCCCCCCCAAAACCACATCTCTGTGTTTGCACATTGTTTTAGGCCACCCTCTGGAGTTAACCCAGTCAACTAAGCCTATCTCCTAAATTGTGATTAATCTCCTTTATTCTCCAAACAAAATAAAAAAGAACTTCTTGTAGCCAAGGACATCTGTATGAAATTTTGGGAGTTGAAGTCCACAAATCTTAAAGTTGCCAAATTTGAAAAACACTGAGCTGGCAGATGCTTAGGTAGATCCATGGAGACTATCTGACCATCCCTGCTCTCCATGGATCCAGTTGAAGTTGCTGGTCAAATTACTAAAGTTGGATTAAGATTCAGCCAACAGTCTACCCAGTTGGTTGGGTACAAGAAATTGGGAATACTGTCTTGTTCCTTGATTCAGTAAGCCACGTAGTCATAAAAAGAAATGCATAATTTCCAGAATAGTATACTGCCAAACCAGATTATTATTTGTGTGGAAACCTGACAGATCTGGTATTGTAGCCAACAAATACCTCAGCTTCATTTTCTTTGATTTTATAAAAAGGACATCTTCTTTTCTTCAAGAAAGAGTGTAACAAAGAGCAACGAAGATGATTAGGAGGCTGGGGGCTAAAACATATGAAGAACTGTTATAAGAATTGCATATGTCTAGCCTAGTTAAAAGGACGAGAGGTGACATGATAGGACTGTTCCAATATTTGAGGGGCTGCCACAAAGAAAAAGAGGGTCAATCTATTCTCCAAAGCACCAGAAAGCAAGACAAGAACAAAGGGGTGGAAGCTAATCAAGGAGAGCAGCAACCTGGAACTAAGGAGAAACTTCCTAATAGTGACAACCATCAAACAGTGGAATGTCTTGTCTTCAGAAGTTGTGGATACTCTGTCACTGGAAGCTTTCAAGAAGAGACTGGACAACCATTTGTCTGAAATGGTATAGCATTTCCTGCCTGAGCAGGGGGTTGGATTAGGAGACCTCCAAAAACTCTGTTTTTCTATGTTCTGGTGATGCAGATTTCTCCATTCAGGAATATTGTAGTTTCATGGTCCATATACCCAGTTTTCAAACAATTTTGTTCATCATTCCCCCAAATTACTTTCTTTTTTCTACAGATTTCTTTTCCTTTTAATAAATCATTATTTCCAACTACATTACAAATATTGTAGAGAGAACTGGAGATTTCCAGTGCTTGCTGCATACCCATTGGGGTTCTGCCTCAAAAGTAAAATTAGATAAGCCTCCCATTCAAATACCAATTAAATTAATTTCTCCCCAATGTCCCTGGTGGGGCAGCATTAAGTGCAAGTGTGGTCATAATGTATTCCAGAACACACTGCAGCACATAAAAATGCTCAAGGTAGACCTATCAAACTGGCAAAATGCCTCTTTCAGAACCTTGTACCAGAACAAAGACCAGTTCTGGTCTCATTTGCCTGGTTGAACTCATTTCTCACGTGAACCTAATTCTCTTGCAAGAATTCACTGTGAAGAGCAGGGTCCATACTAAATAAGCCTATATTTCTTCCCCCTAGAACCACACCACTTTTTTACATCACAGATCTTCTCTTTCCTTTACCTCGATGGTCGTCGGCATGAAGAAAATGTGGAATCTGGAACACATCCACTTGATTTATGTCTGTTTGCTTTGCCTCATTTTCACAGAGGAAAGTAAAACAGAATCAGGGAAATGTAAGTATGCTTTTGGCGGTACATCGGAAGCTGTAATTAACACTTGGCTATGGGAAAGCATCCAGAATTAGCCTTTGGGACCCACATGCATGCATGTGATTTGTGAGCTAATTGGAGAGCAGTGATAATCCACAGGAGCGGTTCTTCTGATGATCATTAATTAAATGAATTTTAATCAAGCTACATGGCGCATGATTGTGGAAGGTCTGCTTCCTTCAAGCTAACATTAAAGGATTATTTGCATGCTTTTGCATACTTTACTCCTCCTTGCCCCAAAGCCTAACAAAGAATAATGGCAGCAGACTTGGTTCTGGATATCCAACGCTGCCCCCAACCCAGAAGTAGCTGTGACCGTTGTCACCACCAACCTGTTTGGTGTCCATTCCAGCCATAGCAATGCGAGGATGGAATATTGTCTCCAAACAACAAATGTTCTCAAATGAAATGGAAAAATGTTCTGAATTTCATTTTTTTCCCTGTTGCAAAATATTCCACTGTTAGATTTTTTTTTTCCATGGAAAAATCTTCTCCTTTGAAAAAAAATCCCTGTATTAATTAAAATAATTAATAACATAACAAACGGAGACCTTTTGGGTCAAAATGAAGTGCTTATTTACAATCTGACAGATGATTTTTAAACGATTGCTTTCCAGATGTTAACTCAAGTTGGGTTCACCCAACAGGCTTAAATCAATTACAAACCAGGGCTTGGCATTCAGATAATATAGTTAATTTTTGGTTTACTGTAGTACAAACCCAGGTGATTTCATTAGCTAATATTTTAATGATACTGAATTTCAAGTGAAATACAGGGCATTATGTGAAATACAGGTAGTTCTCGATCTACAACAGTTCATTTATTGACCATTTGAAGTTACAACTGGCACTGAAAAAAAGGGACTTATGACCAAGTAGCATCCCCATGGTCACATGATTTACATTCGGATGCTTGACAACTGATTCATATTTATGACGGTTGTGGTGTTCCAGGGTCATGTGATCCCTTTTATGACCTTCTGACAAGCAAAGTCCATGGGGAAACCAGATTCACTTAACAACCGTGTTACTAATTTAACAACTGCAGTGATTCACTTAATAAACATGGTGAGACAAGTCGTAAAATGGGACAAAACTCACTTAACAAATTTAATAACATAAATTTTGGGGTCAATTGTGGGCCACTAGTATTGAAAAGACTGTCACGCTTGAAAGATTTTCCAGACATATCATGCAGTCCTACAATAGGAAGGGCAATTTAATATCTTCCAGAGATTTTGGAGTCTACTCCCACATGGATCCAGGCAGTAGAGATCCAGATTTTCTTTCTATTTTTATTTTACATCCATAGTTCCCTCTCTTTTGATTGGTATGTTTAAAGAGGATTCATGTTGAACCCAGAGAAAAAAATGACATGGATAAGAACAAAGTTGAATTAAAAGATGGAATAAGGAGACCGTCGGGCAAGGAATCATATTAAAAGAGGATATGACTGAAGGATCTTACCTTCCTTACACTACCTGGAGGACCCTGAATAGGTTGAGTATAAAACCAAAATGCTCAAGTGGAGGCTTTTAGTGGATAAGGTCACGCTATGTGAATGTGGAGAGACACAGAGCTCAGCACATCTGCTGATATGTCAGCTACTACCAGAAACATGTACTGATAGTGACTTGATGTTTGGCCAATGACAAATCCAAGAAGGTGACTTCATTCTGGCCGTTTAAAACTTGATCTAGATGAGGAAGAGGAGGAAGCAGGAGCAGGGAGGAGGAAGAAAGGAGGAAAGAAAAAAGAAGAAGAATATGGACTGCTCTCCATAGTCAATTAAGAACTACATGCTTCTGGGTTTCATTCCATATTTAAAATCCTTGGCAAAGCGTCAGATTGTCTGCTTTGGTTAGTTCTGTGACCACTAAACCAAGGCTGGCTGAATTAAAGAGTAAATATAAAAGGAAAAGTTTAGAGTTGAGTGGGTCATAACATCATCGAAGACAGTAATACAGAGAAAGTGGTTTGCAAATCTATTACTGTAGTACTTGAAAGACAATTTCCATAAGTGGAATAAGAATTGGGAGACCAAAAAATGCAGGGCAGCTATATTTATCCTGGGAGTAGCTTTCACTTGCCATTTTTCACACATCCTATGTTTCACCCTGTTTTGTAACCAGATTCAATAACAGAATTAGAATAATTTCCTATCTGTATCCCAACAACTCTAACAAGCCAAAGGGAAAAAGATGGACGTGGTCCAAATAAGCTTATTTATTCGGCTGAGGTGTGCAGATAGCTGTGCTGCAAGCAGGGCCACTGCCAATGGACTCTGAGTGGCATTTCCAGTTCATTGCTTTACTGGTATGAACATTTTGTTCAGTCTGTACTCACCCAAAATGAAAGCTGATTTTTGTTTTATATGAGCCACCAAAACTTCCCTTGGATCTTTCTTTCTCCTCGAAGCAGGATAGAAAGTTGGTTGAGGTGAGCAGATTTGAAGGACATATCTCAGCAGTGTTTTTGTTACAGATCTCCTCAGTTGAGAGAAGTCCATGATGAGTGCACAGGTTGACTGCCAAGTGTTTAAATTGCAATGGTTCTTCTAGTGTTATATAAATTCCCATTTACTTATCATAAAACCAGCTTGTTCCAGGAAGCAAGTTCCAGGACAAACAAAGGGTTGCATTCATAAAATCTACTTAACCAGGTCAGTTAAAGGCCTAATGTCTGCTTCAGCATAACATGTGAATTAGGCTAATATTAACACTGGTTACGTTTTTTAAAAACTTAAAACTCAGCTTCTTGGTTATTTTACCAGTCCCTTTATTGTGCAAACCCAAAAAAGGAGTTAAATCTAGTTTGAATAAGTTGAATGCTTTCAAACAGCCTGAAAAATGGAAGTTTGTTTTGGAAACTGAAAGCTGGTTTAAGAATCATCCAGAGGACCCATCAGATTCAGAAAGCTGGTCACTTTCAGAATACTATGCCAAAGAGATTAAATCTCTCAGATTAAATCTATGAGAGCAAGCCAAGATGTGAAGCAAAGAGCTATATTTCCAACCATCTTGAGTGACCTCAAAACCAACAGGATTTAGGGACATTTGGCTTAACACTTGTCAAAAGAGGATTAATTTTATAAAATTCAGTGAATCGGAATTCACTAAATTTTTAACATGTTGCTAGAAGAGGCGCTTATGGTGAGCAAGATTTTGCAAATCTAATAATCAAGCTAACAAGTCAATCAGTGGCACTCATTTGGAGAAATCTGGTAAGGAGATAGAGTTGAATGTCTCATGAAGTAGGCAAACATGCATCCCACCATCATTAAGCATAAAATTGTAACAGTGCCTTCTGTGTTGACTACAATGATGTATTTCTTTTACAGAAATTAAATACAGGTAAGTCCTCAACTTATGACAACAATTGAGTCCAAACTATCTGTTGCTAAATGAGATAGTTGTTAAGTGAGCTTTGCCCCATTTTATGATTTATTGCCATAGTTATTAAGTGAACCACTGCAGTTGTTAAATTAGTAACATGTTTGTTAAGTGAATCTGGATTCCCCACTGACTTTGCTTGTCTGAAGGTCACAAATGATGAGCGTATGACCTTGGGACAGCAGCGGTCATAAATATGAACCTGTTGCCAAATGATTGAATTTTGATCATGTTCACGTGACCATGGGTATGCCGCAACAGTTTTAAGCATGAAAAACATTCACAAGTCCCTTTTTTCAGTGTCATTGTAACTTTGAACAGTCACTAAATGAATTGTTGTAAGTTGAGGACTACCTGTACTCTCGCTGCTCTTATTGGTCACCAGTTCACAATTTCTCTCTCTTCCTCCCCTCCCCCTCTCTCTTTTCTTTTTTGCAGATTCAGAAACCTACTGCATGTTTCAAGATCAGAAGTATCGAGTCGAAGAAAAATGGAATCCTAACCTTGAGCCTTATGGAATTTTTCGCTGTCTTGAGTGTCGCTGCACAGAGGTAATGTGATCGGATATAGTGAAGACGTGGATTTCCAGGAGGGAGGGGTTGTCCATTCCAGGCAATAGTAACAGGCAACTCAACCCAGAGATCATGTTTGTGTGAGAGAGGATGAAGACAGCCCCAGAGCATATCGGAGAGGCAGCAAGTAGAGTCCACAGTCTGGGAAGGTTTGACCTATAGGTGTGAAACAGTAAAGATCTCAGCTTGGAAGGATGGTTCCTGCTTTTGTGCCTGACACAGGCTGACTGTGGAATTCTGGGAATTGCTGTCCACATACGTTGTCTGAGGATTTCTGGGAGCTGAAGTCCACAAATGTTATGATGGAATGCAGTGAGGAGATGGATTTCCAGGAGGGAGGTGGTCCATTCCAGAGGAATAAGAGGCAACTTAGCCCAGAGATCATGTGTATCAGAAAGAGGATGAAGACCCGATCCTCCATAATAGCTCACAGAGCATAATGTAGATGCAGAACGAAGAATCTTCAGTCTGGTGAGATTTTGTCTCTAGGCATGAAACAATAGAAAACGCAACTTAGAAAAATTGCCATCTGTCGTTCTTGGTCTTGGGCCTGACAGGTAAATTTATTACTCGCCTGGTGACCCATACATCAAAGCCACCACCCCACCTCCCCCTTTCCCATAAAAACTTGCACTCAACAAAGTCTCTTGAGCCTGCCAGTTTTAATGCCATTTCAGATTTTTGTACTGTACAAAATCTCTTGGAATATCTACCTTCCTGCTCAAGACTGTGAAGTAAGATGGCTGAAATCTGACACTGTTTCGGGCATTAGAGGTTGCTAGTGGGATGAGAGCAGTTCGGATCAAGAGGCTTTTCGTGAAGGACAGCTAAGCTTTTGTTCCAATCTGTATGAGTTTGACCTCCATTCATTCATTGCACCGTTCCTTTCCATTACAGAGTCCTCGACTTACAACCATTCGTTTAATAACTTCAATGTTACAACAGCACTGAAAAAAGTGATTTTTTTGACTGTTTTACACACGACCATTACAGCATCCTCATGTCCCATGGTCAAAATTTGGATACTTGGCAACTGGTTCCTATTTATGGTGGTTACAGCCTCCTGGAGTCACATTATCTTTTGCAAATTCTGACAAGTCAATGGAGAATCCAGTTTTACTTAACAATCATGTTAACTACAACTGTTGAGATTCACTTCACAAGGTCGTAAGTCGAGGACCACCTGTATTTAATTGCAGAGATCAGAAAGGTAGCAATTTTAACATTAATGACCAAGCCTATCAAAGCCGACCAAAGTCAATGTCCATTAAAGGATTGTTTGCATGCTTTTGCAAACTTTACTCCTCCCTGCCCCGAAGCCTAACAAAGAATAATGGCAGCAGATTTGGTTCTGGATATCCAATGCTGCCCCCAACCCAGAAGTAGCTGTGACCGTTGTCACCATAGTCTTCAGAAGCAGGTGCCACCAACAGAAAGCTTAGGTGAGCCATTTTGGCACTGGAGGTGCAGTTCTTTGCTCTGAAGCCCTGTCCAGGCGTACGTAAATAGCCACTTTGCATGCTAAATGTATTTATGGAAGGTCTGTTTCTCTACCTTGATTTCTTCAGAGGGGGAACGTGCTGTGTATGAAGATCAAGTGTGCAACCCTGCGGTGTGCCACCCCAATATACAATTCCTCAAAATGCTGTCCAAGTTGTCCAGGTAATCTGCGTCTCTAGTGCAACAAAACAGTCTAGATAGAATATTTGCTGCTAAACATGCCAGAAGGGAACCAATTGTCCAAAAATAACAAAGGGATGCTGTCATGCAGCAAAACTCTATTATTACACAGTCCATTTGTGATGAGCATTTTCTTCACCCCAGAGCATTAAGTGGGTGAAATCCCATTCATGTAAGACAAATCATTTTTGCCCTCTCTTCCTTGTTGGGATGTGATACTCCTTTTTTCTGTGCTTCTTAATATCTGGCTGGCTGTTGCAGTACAGCTAGTCCTTGGCTTAAAACCAGCATTGAGGCCAAAATTTCTATTACTAAGCAAGACAGTTGTTAAATGAGTTTTGTCCCACTTTAGGACTTTTCTTGCCATAGTTGTTAAGTTAATCACTGTGGTTGTTAAATTAATATCATGGTTGTTAAGTGAATCTGACTTCCCCATTGACTTCACTCATCAAAAAGTTGCAAAAGGGGATCATGTGACCCCAGGAGACTGCAACCATTGTAAATATGAATCAGTTGCCAAGCGCATGAATTTTGATCCCATGAGCACATGGATGCTGCGCTGGTTGCATGGGTGAAAAACAGTCATGTCACGTTTTCAAATGCTATTAGAACTTTGAATGGTCACTAAATGAACTGTTGTAAGTCAAGAACTGCCTGTATACTGAAATCTCATCTTCTCCCCAGATAAACAAACAATGGTTTTTTCTCTCCAAGTGGTAGCCAACAGCATTGTCAACCATATTTGTTGCAACCCAACATTGCTTTGTAACAGAAAAATAAGAGAGCCACTAGGCACTTATGACTGTATAAATGTATATTTATACATTTATAAATATACCTGTACAGGTATATTTATTATATTTTGAGATCATGTTATAACAGAGGTTAAGCAAGATATTTTGGAAGGGGTGAGAAAAATCGTCCTCCATGCTTAACATCCAGTGGTTTGAAGCTCTTGCTACCTTCTCATCATCTTGCTTATTCCCAATTATGAAAGAATCACAGTTGTGCATCATTACAGTGGAATAATTGGATCAACATTGCCCAGAGAGCAGCTATTATGTAATGCAACAGAACAGCAGGCAAGGAAGATTTGGCAGAGGCAGTTGAGTGTGGATTTGAAAATTAGCAGTGCATAGTCTAGATGTGAAGAGGATTCATAATTCATTGATGTAGAAAGGTTGTCTGAAGGTTGAATCACTACAACTGGACTAATCAACCAATTGAATTATCAGTTAATATTTATCAGTTATCAATCAAGCAGTGGAACAGCTTGCCTTCAGAACTTGTAGACTGGAGAACTACTGTATTTGCCTGAAATGGTATAGGATCTCCTTGCTTAAGCAGGGGTTGGACTAGAAGACCTCCAAGGTCCTTTCCAACTCTATTATTCTGTGTTCTATTTATTCTGATTTTGTTGTTAGTTTGAGAGACTCACTGCCCACCCAGGCACCTTAATCCAGTTGCAATCATTTAACCTTCAGATAACTTCAGACAATCTTCAGACTATCTGGATGATTGAAAATCTTCACTGATATTTTGCAATGCATTTTGGGGAGGTAACCCTGAGGTTACTGTGGCAGAAGTTGGTACATTCCAGTGACTCTGCCTAACTGCCTTGCTCTGACTGCTGAAGCTACCTGGATGGGCAGTGAAACATCTCTCAAACTAACAACAAAAATTAGTCTAGTTGCAATGTTTCAACCTTCAGACAACCATACCTGGCTGATTGAGAATCTTCATTGACACACTGATGAAGAATTTAGCCTTTGACATGGGGTTTCAGAGGTTGTGAAGATGTCATGGTTGACTTGAGCATTTGTATCTGTTATGGCACCCATTTTTTCTCTTTACACCACATATTAAAGTGTTTATCCTTAAACCCCAATTAATATATGTAGTGTTTTCCTCTCTCTCTCCCCTGTTCCACTTTCTGAAAATAGTCGATTGTTAAAACACTCTAAGGATATTTCAATATCAAATTGTGCCTTTCTGCCTTTAGGGAAATTACACATGTATATAAGGGTCTAATGTATTGGATTTCATGAATGTTGCACAGTACAGAGGTCCTAGTACTGTCATAGTCTGGCTAGACTATGCCAATGCTCTCTACATGGGGCTTCCCTTGAAGAGCACCCGGAGGCTCCAGCTGGTGCAGAATGCGGCTATGCGGGTGGTGTTGGGAGCTCCATGTTACACCACTCTTGCATGAGCTGCATTGGCTCCTGGTGGTCCTCCGGGTGCGCTTCAAGGTTCTAGTTACCATCTTTAAAGCGCTCCATGGCTTGGGACCAGGATATTTGTAGGATCACCTCCTGCCGTTATCGGTCTCCTGTTGGCCAATACGTTCCCATAGAGTCGGCCTCCTCAGGGTGCCGCCGGCTGGACGGCTGGCGACCCTGAGGGTGCGGGCCTTCTCGTTGGGGGCACCCTCCCTCTGGAACGAATTACCCCTGGAGATGAGAACCATCCCTGATCTCTTGACCTTCCGGCACACGTTGAAAACCTATTTATTTCATCAAGCCGGTCTGGCCTAGGGTTTTTTAGGGGTTTTTTAATTCGGTCTTATTTGGTTTTAGCTTTTAACCCCTTTATATTTTTTAGCTTTTCAGCCTTTATATTTGGTTTTTTAATTGTTTTTAATTCTGTATTGTTTTTGTATTTTAATTCAGCTGTGCACCACCCTGAGTCCTGTCAGGGAAATAGGGCGGTATATAAGTTCAATAAATAAATAAATAGTAGTTCCTTTCCCCCATATATTGTACATCAAAAGCTACTCAAAGCCTTGAGATACCAGCATGCCAACATAAATGATTTGCAAAGGTCTTGAGTTATGGCCATTGAATTCATTTGCTCATGATTTGATACCTTGTGCTGCTTGGGTTGGGTGCCAAGCTTGACAAATGAAAAGAGAAGTGAGGAAGAATATCAGTCTGAATTCTTCAGTAGTAAAATAATTTTAAAGTGTCTTTTTTTATGCTGTGTAATAATGCAAGCATAAAAAGGCTTCAGCTACCCATCAATCTGGTAGGAAGACAAAATGGGATTGTCTTCGCACAAAGCCCCCAAACTCAACTAAGTCTCTGCGTATTCAATTAATTTGGGTGGTAGTAAGCAAATTATTGAGATTATTATACACACAAAGATAAGATTGGTTGTTGTTGTTTTTTGCTAAACATGGGAAAAACAAAGTCGTGAATATGGAAAAAAGAGAACAAGGTGATCATTTTAACGAGGGACAAATGATGATCAAATTGTAACTCTAAAGATCAGAAGTTGTTACTTTATATATATATTTTTATTTGTATCTCATTCTACAAGCTATTTGCTTCATATTTTTCTTTTTCTTTATTTTTACTTAATATATTCCATGTTGATGGCTATGAAAAATATTCAATAAAAATTAAATATTAAAAAAAATATTGTGCGGGAGAAGAACAGCACAGGAACAAGGAAAAGAAATATTGGAAGAAGCTAAGGGAGAAATGCCCCTAAGACATTGAAATCGTAGTCTAAAAATGGGGTATCCAACCTTCGCAACTTTGAGACGTGGACTTCAACTCCCAGAATTGAGATGCTGACTGGGGAATTCTGGGAGTTGAGGTCTACAAGTCTTAAAGTTGCCAAGGTTGGATACTGAAATGACCTAGCAAAACCACTAGCAAAACCATTTGTCATGAAGCTTGCAGACCTTTTTATCTGCAGGATCCAAAGTGGGTCGGTCACCAGGACCAGAGGTTTAGTCTTCTGAGCTTTCATGCTGAAGTCAATTCTCAGGGAACGTCACTCTACAAAAATGTGTGCTTTGGGCTATTCCAGCTTTTCAGGTACTTAGAAGCCGAGGACTTGGCAACCCAAGGAAACAACAGTAAAATGGCTTAGTAGCCCACCATCAAACACCTCAATCAACAAATAAAAAGCCACTCACAACCAGGCACCACATAAATACTATGCATAGATTAGCCCAAATCACATTCTGTAGGGACAAGTTTGCTGAGGATGGGTTTCAGTATGAGTCGAAAAGCTCAGAATACTAAACGACTCATCTCAGTGACCGAACAGACTGGATCCTGCAACATTATCCTGGGACACATATATTCACTCTTTTTATCTGTCCTGTTTGAGCCACTTAGTTAAGTTTGGTTGTTAATGCTTTTTTCCCATTGGCTGTTCTCTTTTCCAGATCAACCCGTTGTTTCAGACATCAGAATCACTGGCAAGGCCTGCAATTATAGCGGGATCATTTACCAGCATGGGGAGACGTTTAGCATAGAAGGAATCTTCAAAAACAAACAACCCAATCAGTGTGCGCAGTGCAGTTGTTCTGTAAGTGAAACCCTGGCTTCTGCCAGGCACAATTGGGTTTGATGGAAAAGAATATTTGTAGCTCAGGGTTGAACTGTGGGCTCCTTGGTGCTCTCTGAACTTGGTTATTATTTTGTCATAAATACTATTGATCTCAGGGCTCCTTGGTACAATCTGAGCTTGCTTGTTTACTTAAAGACGTCTCATTACCCTAACTAGGTACTATCATCAGTGCTACTGATAGTAGGGAGTGCTGTTTGTTGGCGGTTTATACCTGTTGACTTGCCTGTGTGTGGGTGGCTGGCAGATTCTTTGATTGGGCTGTTTTCCTGATGGCTGTTTGACAGTCCCTTGATTGGGGTAATACTTAACTGGGTGTTGATTACTGGTGGAGAGGTATTGGAGCCTTTTGGTTCCTTTTTGGGCTGGTTAATTGTCTCTTTTGCATAGTCTATAAATGTTGTCAATGTCTATGTGTCTGTTGATGGCTGATTTGTCAGAGAGCCAGGATTCTAGAATTCCCTGGCATTTTTGGACATGGCCTGGTCTAGGATGGTCACATTTTCCAAATTGAAACTATGGTTAAATCTGTCTATGTGTTGTGAAATGAAAGAATTCTCAGCAATATCCATATGTGATGGAATGTAGTCTGGGATTCCCAGGAGGGAGGAGGTCCATTTCAGAGGAGTTAGAGGCAGCTCAGACCAGAAATTATGTATGAGAGAAAGAGGGTAAAGGCAGCCCCTCCCTCACAGCTTCCAGTAAATATGGATGATAGCCTAGAGATGATAGATAGATAGTGGTAGTTTACTCCACACTAGAAAGGTTCTGTTTGTAGATGTGGAGGTCTGTGTGGCAACTGAGGAACAGAAAAATGGCTGCTGCCAGGTTTGGTTCAAAGTTGACAGTGGAACAATAAAGAAATCTACTTAAAAGAATCCCAAAGGTGCTTTTTCAAGAGGCAAGTGGACTTTCTTGTTTTTCTTTGAAGACGTTTCACTTCTCATTCAAGAAGCTTATTCGGTTCTGACTGAATAGTGGAAAATGAAAGCATTTATATCCCTTGCAGTCATCTGGTTGTTAGCTCTCTGAAGGCCCATCATTAGGTCTTTGAGAGTCGTTGGGCCACCTGGGGGTTAATTTGTACTATTAGGGTCACCTGAATCAGAGTGCAAATGGGTGCAGAACCTTCAGTCAGAACTGGAAAAGTTTCTTGGATGAGAAGCAAAATGTTTTCAAGAAACAGTCCAGTTGCCTTTGAAAAGTGCCTTTGGGACATATAGAATCTGGATGACTTAAAATCTCCACAAGCATATAGACAGTCCTTGATTTACGACCGTAACTGAGCCCAAAATTTCAGTTATAAGGTGAGTTTTGCCCCATTTTACAACCTTTCTTGCCACAGTGCAGTTTGAAAGCTATATGAGTATTGAGTACCTTCACTTTGCTGTTTTTTGCCCTGCGGCTCGAGAGATTTTAAAGGATTCATTTTTGTTCATTTCTGCTGATGAAGAAGTCAAGCAGATTCTCTTCTGGGGAATTCAGATCTTTTGCAGAGGTTGTTCATCCTGTTAACCTTCACTGAAGTTTAAACACTTCCCAAAAAAGAAAGAAGGAACAGACTTTGGATTGCTTTATTGCAAGCATCAGAAACCCTGTATCTGCCAAGTATCAGAACCCTGTTTGTTTTCTGTTTGATTCTTTACTGCAGGAAGGAAAGATATATTGTGCCTTGAAGACCTGTCCTGATTTAACTTGCACTTCTCCAGTATCCGTGTCTGACTCTTGCTGTCAAGTTTGCAAAGGTAGTAGTATCATCACCAGCACCAACTTCACTATCACATTATCATTATTACGAGGCCTGGGGGCACAGTGGTTAGAGTGTAGTATTGCAGGCTGACTCTGCCCACAGCAAAAGTTTGATCCTGACCAGCTCAAGGTTGACTCAGCCTTCCTTCCTTCTGAGGTCGATAAAATGGGGACCCAGATTGTTAGGGGCAATATGTTCTCACTGTCAGAAATTTTCTGACAGTGAGAACAATCCACCAATGGAACAGAAGTTGCCTTCAGAAATTGTGGGAGCTTCATCCCTTGAGACTTTCAAGAAGAGATTGGACTGCCATTTGTCAGAAACGATGTAGGTCTCCTGCTTGGGCAGGGGGTTGAACTAGATGACCTACAAGGTCCCTTCCAACTCTGTTAATCTGTTAATCTGCTGACACTGTAAACTGCTTATAAACCTGCTATAAAGCGCTATAGGGCGGTATATAAGCCTAAATGCTATTGCTATCACCAGGATTGAGAAGGGCTCCCCTGCGTCTTGTGCCTTATATTTTGGATTCAGGTTCAGAGACAAAACATAGTAGTAAAACTCTTGAAGGTTTAACCAAAAGGTTACACACTCAGAGGGCAAATTGTTATAAATTGGTAGGAATTTTCCTAGTGAACAACTTATTTACACTTTCCAATTTGTTGACAGGTCAGAGACACTCTTGAACTGTCTTTCATGTGCAAAAAGCATCTGATAATGAATTTAAACATAGCTATTACATTTTAGTATAATAAAAAATAATATGGATGTATTAATCTATATATATTGATATTAATATCAATATATTAATATAGATTAATACATCCATATTAGAGGAATATAAGGAAAAGTAATATACATATATTTAATGCTTTGGGTCAGTTTTCACTGTTGGTACCTTCCTGGACAAGTCCCTGCATTTTTCTTGACAATATTTTTCAGAAGAGGTTTGCCATTGTCTTCTTCCTAGGGCTGAGAGGGACTGGCTGGCCCAAGATCACTGACATGGCTTCCTGCCCACAGCAGGATTAGAAATCTTGCTTTCCTGGGTTCTATCCTGCTTCCTTTAACCACAACATCAAAGTAATTCTCAGGGAAGATTTATCTAGAGTCTTTTTCCTATGAACACTAATACAGAGAAAGAGTAGCTAGGGAGAAAACCAGTCAATGAATGGACACTATATAAATCTTGAACCACAACTGCATTTCCCAATAAAATGGGGCTATGAATGGCAGCTTGAGTTCCTGGTCAAAGCCATAATAAATTACTTCTCCATCCTCTGTGATGGAAAAATAACAGCAACGTTATCCTTGTATCACCCCTTTGAGAATTTTGAGAGATAAATTTGCATTTTGTAAATGAGAAGTTTGTTGAACTTCCAATGTTATTGAAAGGCAAATTTGATTGGACTTCTTAAATCCCATCAGAATGTTGTGCACATTTTGGATGAACCCATAGCAAAATGGTTTCTGGGAATAAACAGATTTACTTCTTGCCAGATAGACTTCATTGGGCTAGCCAGCCGTGCTTTTATTCCTCCCCATCCCTCCTTTGGCAAGTGCTCCACCACAAATGGTTCCCAAGATTTTTTGACACAGTTGTCTCTTGTGCAGATGAAGAATCACTGAGGGACCTGGATGGAGAATTCATTCGTCAGCCAGCCATCCGTGAAGCTGTAAGTCAACTTATCTCAACCCCATCTCCAATGAAAGGAAGACCCATCCCAGGCAAAATTATTATAATTGAGAGATGGCTGTATTTCTTTCAACATGAGAACCTAGCAGGATTCTGTTGCAGAATTTTTTTTATCTTTAGCAACCGAGTGATCAAGATGATGAATTAAATATTATTTTTGCATGTTTCATACTTCACTAGAATTATTCCCACTACTCTTCATTCTATTTTGCAAATTTAGTGTCTTTCTTCATTCCACTAACCCATTTAGCACTTAGTTTCTCCTAACAAAGCCTATGAGTAACTATACTGCAAACAAGTTAGAATGTAATCCAAGAATCATTTTTCAGAAAAACCTGTTTTTGCCTTGTTTCTGATGTCTGTGTTAGGAAAGTGAGCTGTTGGGTTTTCAGTCCAGCATAACTGATTGTTATGAATTTTGGTTTAATGCAAATAACTAAATGCAAATCTTTTAATTGCATTTAGTAATTAACAATTACTAATAATTAAAAAGTAACTAATAATTATTAAGGCCTGGTGATATCAGCCTTTTAATAGTGTTCCACAGTAATGTCACTTCAGATTGTATGACAGGATTTTTCCCAGTTATAAACTTTCTTTCTAAATGCTCCAACACTGCCAGGTTTTAAGAACATATTGGATAACAATTTGTCTGAAATGGTATAGGGTTTCCTTCCTGAGCAGAGTGTCGGTCTAGAACAAGGGTCTCCAACCTTGGCAACTTTAAGACTTGTGGACTTCAACTCCCAGAGTTCCTCAGAACTGACCGAAGAATTCTGGGAGTTGAAGTCCACAAGTCTTAAAGTTGCCAAGATTGGATATCCCTGGACTAGAAGACTTACAAAGTCCCTTCCAACTCTGTTATTTTTCCTTGTTTTCACAAATTATCTCTCTTTTCTCTTTTCTCCAGAGACATTCTCCTCCCTCCCAGTCCGAGTCCTCAACCAGCAGTCCCAGACTAGCCGCTCTCATCCTGCAGGCCCCTGAGGGAAAAGCTAGCTTCAAATCTATGCCAAATATGTCACAAAGATCCGGCACCTTTGTACAGATCATCCTTAACAACCGACAGAAAGTTGGAGAAGGTACAGAGAAGTCCTTTTCAACAATATTCTTCTGATTGCTTGGCAGTCTGCCAAAAGGTCCCCAAAGGCCATAGGATTGAAGAAGTCTGGTTAGGCCAGTTCTTTTGACCCTCCAGATATTTGGATGACAATCCATCGAGGCCTTAAGCAAGGACCATGCTGCAGAGGCTGATAGAATGCGAAAAGTTATGCATTAAATGCAGAGTTTCAGAAATAAAGTACTAGAATTTAAAGTTTATGAACGTAACAATTGTCTGCAACTCTGTAAAGACATAGATGATTCACAGAGTTCCAGAAGATGATACATTTACGCTCCTGTGCATTCCCAGGGCCCGACCCAAAATGCTTTTTCAAGAGGCAACTGGACTTTATTCAGTCAGAACTGAAGAAGCTTCTTGGATGAGAATCTAAATGTCTTCAAGGAAAAACAAAGTCCAATTGCCTTTTGGAAAAGCTTCTTTGGGACAACCATGATCTGGATGACTGAGAATCCCCAGACATTCCCAGGGCCTTTTCTGATATTACATCTGGGTGATAAAAATTATGCTAAAGTCTCTCCAGGATTCCTGCCCTTTTTAAGAGACAGAATATAATATTAATGTATCTCTACGGTGGCTTGTCTACTTCGATAGGATAAGTTAGGATTGACCAGCCCTCAAATGACATTTTTACAACTTTTGGGGAGAATCTGCTGCTAATTCTTTAACATCACTGACAGACCCAGTTAATAATAAGAGGACTCAGTGCTTTTTGTATTTGGGCTCACTTTTACATACTTCGCTTTAGAGAGGAAGGTTACATTTGAAATAATTATCTTAATTATCTTGGGTTGCTAGAGAAGATTGAAAGGAACAATTTCTCCATTGGTCAGTGAAAAAAATAGCCATGCCCTCCTTGGTCCTCATTTTATGAACATGCCTGTGATATGTCTATGGAGATTTTCAATCATCCAGGTCATGGTTGTCCCAAAGGTGCTTTTTCAAGAGACAACTAGACTTTCATGTTTTTCTTTGAAGATGTTTCACTTCTCATCCAAGAAGCTTCTTCAGCTCTGACTGGATGGTGGAGAATGGGAGGATTTGTATTCCTTGCAGATAGCTGGTCATTTGCATCCTTTTAGAGGGTAGTTGAGGCCACTTGGAGGTTTTCTGTGTCTTCAGGATCATCTGAGTAGTGCAAATGGGTGTGGAGTTTCCTGGAATTGCTGAAAGGACTGTTTTGTAAACTGGAAGTAAATAATGGCGCATCCCTCCCCCTCTGTTGGGAGGGCTGTTCAATTTTGACATAAATGGCCTCTTTAACCACTCTTTCAAATTAGTGGTCCTTTCTATCCAAAATGTGGGCTTTTGAAGACAGCAAGAGTCCAGTTGCCTCTTGGAAAAGCACCTTTGGGATGCCTGTGATATCTTCTTCAACACCCCAAATATCTCTTTGTTCCGCTTCCATAGAAAAAGCAGAATAAAATAGAAGCATAATTATATGTGCAATACATTGGTTGTCCAGCCAACATTGTTTTTTGCAAACCAACATGCACATGGGTAGAAGTATGTATGGTGTGTATGTATGTGTATAACAATGTCTGTGTCACTTGGGAGAAGGTCCCTTCAGGTTCATTAGATTCATCAACATCTATTATGAAGACCAGTCCTAAGCACACCAGTGAATACTTAAAGAGAAGGTCCCTATAAGCCCATGTCCCAATATCCAGATCTGGTGGCTCCATGAACTTCATCTAGACCAGGGGTGTCAAACACAAGGCCTGCAGACTGGATGCAGCCCATGGCGTGCTTAGATCTGGCCTGCGTGTTACACTGGGAACAGCAAAAGACCAGCCTGCAGTGCCTCTGCCAGCAAAAATGGAGGTTGGGGGGGGGGTGCGTGTGGCCCTCCCATAGCCTCTGCCAATGAAAATGCAGCCCAGGGGGTGCACCCTGACCCTAGCCCTCTGTTCTTGCTGGCAGAGGGCTGCAGGAGGCTGTCCCGGCCAAAAATGGAGCTCAAGTGAGCCGCACACGGTCCTTCCGACCTTTGTTTTCACTGGCAGAGAGCTAGCAAAGCAACCTAAAAACAAAACAAAAGGAGAAATGTTTCCCCTTTTGCATTTGAGCATGCAAGAAGGGATAGGAAAGGAGAAAGGGAAAGAGGAAAGACAAAGAAAAAGAAGGGAAGATGGGAAGAGAGCAAGGAAGGAAAAATAAGGAAAGAGGGGAAGGAAGAAGAAAGGAGAAAGAAGAGGGAAGAGGGAAGGAAAAAGAAGAGAAGGATGGAAGGAAGGAAAGGAAGGAAGGAAGGAACAAAGGAAGGAAGGAAGGAAGGAAGGAAGTTTATAATGAGAATGAGGGAGGGTCTGAGGAAAGTCCTGCCTTAGCACTTGGCCACTACAGGTGGCCCCGACACGAGTGATGTTGAGCTGGCCACGCCCACCCTGGCCCTCCGAGGTAAAACACAGACCTGATGCCGCCCTCAAAGAAATCAGCTTTGACACCCCTGATCTAGACAGCTGAAATCAAGGGAAAAGCCTGGGAGAATCTGAAGTTATAAAAGCCACTTGGCCCAAAGTCAACAATCCACAGACCTTCCAAATGGCCATCAAAATCTTTAAAATCTTTGATTCAGGGCCAACTAATCTACAGGGTTTTGATTAACTGCAGGAATGTTGGTGATGGAGACTCAAATATCTACCTGAACAATCATGAGATGATGTTTGTCTCCAGTTGAATACTTCATGTCTCAGAGCAAGAAATCTCCATCCCCTGCAAACTCTCCTCAGTTCACACACAAAGTCAGCAACAAAGCAGTTTCTAATTGATTTGTTTTGGTACAGAAAAAAAAGGAATACCCTGCAAATGAATAGCACATTTTTCATATGTGCTATTCAGCTGCAGTTTTCA
This sequence comes from Bungarus multicinctus, assembly GCA_023653725.1. Taxonomy (NCBI): domain Eukaryota; kingdom Metazoa; phylum Chordata; class Lepidosauria; order Squamata; family Elapidae; genus Bungarus; species Bungarus multicinctus. The sequence continues at coordinate 6,149,708 of CM042841.1, forward strand.
GGGGCTAAGGTGATTTTTTTTTTCTTTTTCCGCCCTGAGGAGAATATTTGTATCTCAGGGTTGAAATGAGGGATGAGCTTGGTTGTTTCCTTGTGGATGTTTCATTACCCAACTAGATAACAACATCAGTGCTAGACCTCCACTCCCTTCTAACACTGATGAAGTTACCTAGTTGGGTAATGAAATGTCCACAAGGGAACAACCATGATCAGAGAGCACCAAGGAACCCTCATTTTTCTCCCCTTTTCCCAAATGGGAACAAAATTATTGTGATACTTTTCTTTAATTATCTGATCTCTTTGAGTTTTCCCATTGGATATTCTTTGTACCAGTGAACAACCAACCTCTAAATTTTGACACCATTTTTCCCAGATTCAAAATTATTCTGGATTCAGAATAGTGACAGTGTTTAGATTTCTTCCCATACAACAGAACCCCAAATTATTCTGAATTTAGGCTTATTCCATGATACGTGATACATCACAAATTGAGGAAAAAATTCTTAATCATGAGAACAGTTAACCAGTGGAACAGCTTGCCTCCAGAAATTGTGGATGCTCCATCATGGAAGGCTTTTAGGAAGAGACTGGACAGCCACTTCTCTGGAATGGTATAGGGTCTCCTGCTGCAGCAGGGGCTGGACTAGAAGACCTCCGAGATCCCTTCCAACTCTGTTGTTCTGTTACTAGTCAGAGTAATGGTCATAGAGGGGAAGATTGTGGCCACTAAATCTCTATTTCTGATATCTAAGATTTGCATCCATTCTTTATTCTAGTCTGCATTTCAAATGGAAAAACCTACTCACAGGGAGAAACCTGGCATCCATTTCTACGAAACTATGGTACCGTAGAATGTGTCTTATGTACTTGCAATGGCACTAAGCCAGAATGTAAAGCAATCCATTGTCCTTATCAGTATCCCTGTGAACAACCAAAGAAAATTGAAGGGAAATGCTGCAAAATTTGTCCAGGTAGGTTGACGACGTTGCATTGGATTATGGAGGGTACATGGTGCCTAGGACAGAAACAATTTTGTGGGTGTAAGCAAATAGCTGGAGATACCCCTACACAAGATTTTATCTCTCTTGCTGAGACTTTCTTCTCTCTCTGCTCCCAAGTAGCAGACTGTAGGAGTCAGCCCTTATTAGAGGTCTAAGGCAGGGATATCCAATCTTGGCAACTTTAAGACCTGTGAACTTCAACTCCCAGAATTCCCCAGCCAGCCATGAAGTCCACAGATCTTAAAGTTGCCAGGTTTATAGTTCCTGGTTTATAGTGCTTTCTTGCAAAAAGGCATTGAAATTAGGCCAACATGCTGTCCACTTTTTTGAAAGCTGAGTCTCAAAAAAATAATATATGCATGTTTCTAACTATTATTACAAGTTTGCAAATTAAGACAAAAAAACGAACATAAAATATGACAAGGATCAACAGAAGCAAATCCGCTGGAGGTGACTCAATATTTGTAAGGCTAAGGCAGTCAAAAACCTTCTGCCCTCCACATTCAGAAGCTAAAGAGATTGGGAATTGATTGCATTTTCAGTATTTATGGAACAGCTGAGGATTTTTTGTTCTCCAAGAAAATGGCTCAGATACAGTAGAGGGCTGGTGGACCATCATGTTGTGCTTCCTCCAAAAGTATAGATTCCATTTTAAAGAGAATTTTGGTACATTGCACTTAATGGAATCACAATCTGGAAAAATGCAGTAAAATTATGATGACTTGTAACTGTCAGCCTTCCAAGATAAACCTAACTTGGAAACAAAGACATGCAAGCTAATACTACTTTTATTACAAGTAAGAGAATCTTGCAAGAAATTTCCTAACAGTGACAACAATTAACCTGTGGAAAATCTGCCTTCAAAAGTTGTGGTGCTACATCACAGGAGGCTTTTAAGAAGAGTCTGGACAGCCACTGGAATGGTATAGGGTCTTCTGCTTGAGCAGGGTTGGACTAGAAGACCTCCAGGGTCCCTTCCAACTCTGTTATTCTGTTAAATCTGATTGCACTTCCTTCATCTTATTTTGATGAGAGTTGGGAATGTTCGTGTCTGAGATATTTTCTCAAATTACATTTCTGTCCATTCAGATTTCTTTTATCTGTCAGAGCCATGGTGGTACGGTGATTAGAATGCAGCACTGCAGGCTACTTCTGCTGACTGCCGGCTGACTGCAATTCAGCAGTTCGAATCTCACCAGGCTCAAGGTTGACTCAGCTTTCCATCCTTCCAAGATCAGTAATTGTTGGGGGAAACAGGCTGAGTCTGTAACCACTTAGAGAGGGCTGTAAAGCACTGTGAAGCGGTATATAAGTCTAAGTGCTATTGCTATTGTCTTGATTGTGCCTCTTTCTCCTCTTCCTCAAGATTATTCCTTCTGCCCGTTATAGTAATTCCGATAATAAAGGAACTGTAAACTGGTATAAAGTCCATGAGAATACATCCAATGGGATTTCCTCTGGAATAAAATGCAAACACAGAGGTGAAATAAACTAGATCCCTAAAATATAAACTATTATTTGTTTCTCTTACAGAAGAAATTGAAAGTCAAGTCCCTGACTATCAAGACTATTTCTGCAGTGAGGAAACATTTCCAGTTTACGAAGCCATTCGCAACATTTCTGATGGAACCGTCCGACAAATAGCCTTGGAAAAAAATGAAACTTCAGAAGTGGAGATCTACACATGGACTATTAAGAGAGGTGTTGAATTCTTTCTTTTTCCAAGATCAAGCCCATAAGGAAGAGAGGAAATCAAGTTTTGGGGGATCACTGAGGCAGATCACCCATGGTGTGTCTTCAGGGTTGTAAAAGTGCTTTCTGATACAGAAAGTTTTGGAAGCTGTCTCAAGTGATTATATTATGAAAAAAAAAAAGTTTTCCATTAAAAAAAAAGGCACTCTCCAAAATGAATTGAGTTCAATTTTTGCACTCAAGTCAGAAGCATCCAGGCACTTCCGAGTTGAAAGGATTAGCCGGTGATATCACCATTGCCCCGGGGATACCCAGTTGGGGGGGGCTCCTTTCATGTCCCCTGCAGGAGCTGGAGTGAAGGATGAGAGCTCAACCCCAAACTGTGGCATAAACCAGGTCTCAAACGTGGGCTTGCTAACCTCCTGCCCAGCGTCCAATCAATTGAGCCCCATGCTTCTGTTGTGTAGAGTTGAAAGCAGTTCCTAACTACTTGTGTTCTTCTAATGGTTTTGCAATAGATATCCTGAGCCCTATTAATATCAACACCATATCCAAGGAGGAATTCAGAGAACTATCATATTTCCTGCAGATCACAAGGACGACTCTGAGTAAGTAAAAGCTTGCTTCAACCTCTCTCTGGTCAAAAATCAAACTTTTTATGAATGCACACATCTGAAGAAGCTGTTCTTGCACTCACCACTTAGTTGTGTCAGATAAACTAATCTATGCTGTTAAACCATATGTCAAACTTGGTTATCTTACCATGGCTAGGCCTTTTGGGACATAGGGTTATGCAAACAGACCCCCATTGGGTCAATTTAGGGTTCAGTTGATTGTGCAAATTCAGGAAATGGTTGAATTCTGGTCAAACATGCTGCATGGATAAAGTCAAAGGGTGGAATCACCCATTAAACAAAGGCACAGCTTTTTTATCATGTTTTACAAAATAAGTCACTGGATAAACAGATAATAATTCACATGGAAAACCAATCACTTAATATAAACTGTATACAAAGTCCTAGAGTCAGACCCCACTTGATCTAACCTTTCTTCTGTCAAAATTAATCACAGTAGAACTGGAAGGGTACCTTGGAGGTTTTCTAGTCCAATCCCCTGCTCAAGTAGGAGACTCTATACTATTTCAGACAAATGACTGTCCTATCATTTCTTAATAACCTACATAATGAAGCATCCACAACTTCTGGTGGCAAGTTGTTCCTCTGGTTAACTGTCCTCACTGTTAGGAAGTTTCTCCTTAATTGCAGGTTGCTTCTCTCCTTGATTAGTTTCCATCCATTGTTTCTTGTCCTTCCCTCTGGTACTTTGGAATATAAGTTGACCTCCTCCTCTTTGTAGCAACCTCTTAAATACTGGAATATTGCTATCATGTTCCCCCTAGTCCTTCTTTTCTCTAGACCTGCCATACCCAATTCCTGCAACCATTATGTCTCCAGCTCTTTAATCATCTTAGTGCTCTTCTCTGAACTTTTTCCAAAATCTCAACATCTTTTTTGTAGTGTGATGACCAAAACTGGATGCAATATTCTAGGTATGGCCTTACTAAGACTTTATAAAGTGGTACTTCACATGATTTTTATTCTATGCCTCTACTATTACTCTATATAATACTACAAGGATAGTATTAGTTTTTTTGGCGGCTGCTGCACACTGCTATTTCATATTTAAGGGACCTTGTTGATCATGTAGTCCAACCCCCCCACCAAGACCCTACACCATTTTTGACAGATGGCAGTTCAATCTCTTCTTGAAAGCTTCCAGTTATGAAGCTCCCACAACTTCTGAAAGCAAGCTGTTCCAGGGGTTGATTGTTCTCAATGTCAGAAAATTTGTCCTTATTTCCAGGTTGAATCTCTTTTTGTTCATTTTCCATCCATTATTCCTTGTCTGGCCTTCAGGTGCCTTGGAAAATAGCTTGACCCCCTCCTCCTCTCTGTGGCAGCCCCTCAAATATTGGAAGACTGCTATCATGTCTCCCCTGGTTCTTCTCTTTACTAGACTAGCCAAGCCCAGTTCCCGCAACCGTTCTTTGTATGTTTTAGTCTCCAGTCCCCTCATCATCCTGGTTGCTGTTCTCTGCACTCTTTCTAAAGTCTCAACATCTTTTTTATAGTGTGGTGACCAAAACTGGATGCAGTACTTTTGGTCTGGTCTTCCTAAATTGTAGAGACTTTCCTGGGACCCAATCTAAGGTCACACAAAATGCAAATGATGTGATTTATTCAATTTTTAATTGTCCATTCTGGAGGAGCCTCATTGTTGGAGGGTCTCAACTTTGGTTTATGGCTTACTGTGTTTTGCAAACTCAGCAACTTTGGGTTTATTCAATTAACTGTAATTCAGCTTGATGCTGGAATGAAACTTTCTTGTCAGATAAATTTATGCAGGACTGCATCCTTAATCTTTTCATCAGATTAAATGCACTCTTTTTTCCCAGAGACATTTGGATTTAATAATTGTGGAATGTAGCATGGTCAAGAACCGGCAGTTGAAATGAATCAGCTGATCCTTTTGGTTTCAAGTTACCACTTGGCTGTAGCTAGAAAATTCCAGGACTGTAGCTCTGGAAGAAATTCTCCTCCTCATTTCATTAATGTGAATCAAGGGGTTGTTTATACAAGCAATTATTCTAGAAAAACAATTGCTTGATTCTTTTTGGCCTTTGATTTATTCACATGATTACTGGGGGACTCAGAATCTGAAGTGGACTGAAAGCTAAGTGTTAAAAGGGTCTCTTTTTTCTGCCTGTTTCTTTTTCATTCTCAGAACTTTTGAGAAGTCAGACAAATTTTATTTTGGTCTTTGATCAATAAAAGTTTGGTAAAACAAGCAAAATGAACCCCCAACATCAATGAACTTTGGCCTGTCTGCTTCCAGGATACTGTAAATTGAGGGTGGGAAAATGGGGTCTAGGACAACCTGCTGTCCTTTAGAAGGACAGATCCTGAAGCTGAAGCTCAAATACTTTGGCCAGCAAATGAGAAGAGAGAATTCCTTGGAAAAGACCCTGATGTTGGGGAAATGGAAGGCAAAAGAAAAAAGATGGCAAAGGATGAGATGGTTAGATGATATCATTGATGCAATGAACATAAACTTGGGCAGAACCAGGGAGATAGTGGAGGACGGGGGGGCTTTTGGTGTGCAGGGGTGTCCAGGGGATCACAAAAGCGGAATAACAACAACATTAGAGGAAGTTGAATTAGAGGAAGGATCTGCCATTCTATTCTCCTTTTTGGCTGCAAGGGGTCAGAAGGACCAGTAATGATTTCTCCTTACTCAATATTGTTTTTGAACTGAAAAATATTCTTCTATGTCTATACAGTAATTCTTCTTTTTGCTGAAGGAGGAGACATAAGAGCTTATTTTACTTTGGAGATGTCAGGATGATAATGGCTTGTACTTCTGTAAATATAGCAGGAATTTAATTAGCTTTGAAAAGAAATACACCAGTATTTCAAAGCTCCTTTTGGCATTGGAGGACCTGGCGTGGGATCTATTCTGTTTGCAGTCACCACTTAAATTTTGCAGTTAACACAACTGATTGCTTCCTATGTGCATGTGAATCTTTATTTAGGTTGGAATCGGGAAATTTTCAGGTGCATGACCCAGTACTGGCCAGATGTTTTTGGAATGTAAAGCTGGATAGGGAAGGACACGAAACCTCCTCATTACTTCAGACTTCTAAATCTTTCCAATTAGCCTGCACACCATGTTGTCATTTGCATTGTTCTCTTGGATTACTCATTGCTTTTTTTTTATAATTTTTGTTTGTTTTAGATAAGTGGAAAATATTCAGCGAGGAAGCAGCTCAGATCAACCAAATGTGTGAAAATCGAAACTGCAGGACTGAACTGGAAGAACTGCTGAAGGTTTTGTACCTTGAGAAATCCGAACAGGAGGGTTGTTGAAGGAGGTTCTGAAGAAGGAAACTGAGAGAAAAGAGATGGATCCGCAGCGGGACTGTGGGTTTGTTTTGTCCATTTTGATGGTACCCTGGAAAGAAAAAGAAAGAAAAAGAGAGAAGAAGAAAGAAGGAAAGTATTCATCTCATGCCCAGCGTATCTTGCTGCTCTGTGCATGAACTTGTGCTAGTCCTTTTAATGTCTCTACTTCATAAATGGTGGCTCTTTGTCATTGGAAAAACAGGAAGAAAAGACATAGATTCCTGCAAAGGTCATTGTCTAAAGCCAGGGTTGTGGAGTTGGTGAGCTGAGGGTCTTATTTCATATTTTGAAGAGAGACCAAAGGCCTCAGTGGGGAAAGTGCAGATATAAAATGGGTAGAGCCACAGTTGGGTGAAACCAAGTTCCTTCTTTTTCCCTACTTTAAAACTACATTAAGCCCCTTACCAGCTGATACCAGAGTTTTTTTCAGAAATAAAATAGCAAGAAACATAAAATTACTAGAACCCTTCCAAGTAGGAAAAAAATATATTCCCCTCGGAGGTAGGTTTAGCTTTGAGCCACTATATTCTCCACCCATCTTAATTTTTTGGACAACCTGTTGATCAGGAAAAAGCTGAGGATGGAGCTCTAGCAAGGTTGAGTCTACTCTGCTGAAAGCAAGTCTTGAAATGATGATAATTCAAGGCTTGAACCACCCACCCCAAAACTGGAAAAGAAGACCCTGGAAATGGTACTTCACTGCCTTTTCCCCCCGCTGTGAAAATCTTCTAAGGTGCAATTGCTCAAAGGTGTTGATCCAGGCCATCTTGTTTTCATTTGGAGGCACAAAGCGCTCTCACTTCCATTTTCCCATTATTTTTCCCCATCTTTTTCTTTCCATGAGAAATATCATTCAGGAAGGGGGGCAGGGAAATGGAACCTGACACAGTGCCTTGGGATAGATGGCCCAAAGTGTCCTTGGAAAGAACCAAAGAGAACCTGACTTGGATAGTCATGGAATTTCTGGAGATAATCTGGGCTGAATCTTTTGGCTTGGATTTGACAGTGGTAGATTAGATACACCGACTTTGGCAGAAACCTCCAACTCTTTTCTTCAACTTGAGTTCCAGGACTGAAATGCTGTGAATCCCACAGGCAAACATCACCACTGAATTCAGGTGGGTGGGTAGGAAGGATGAAAATTGGGTCTAGAGGGGCTGCTGGTTGCTGATACTTGATATCAACTATGGTTGGAAGCCCCACCTATGGTTCCACACCCCACATCTCACATGAGAGTTAGGCTATGTTCTGTGCCTTAAAGAGAAAGTATCCCCTACAGGTAGTCCTTGACTTACAACTGTTCATTTAGTGACTATTCGAAGTCACGATAGCACTAAAAACAAGTTTTATGAGCATTTTTCATACTTACGACCATTGCAGAATCCCCATAGTCAGGTGATCAAAATTCCAATACATGGCAACTGGCTCATATTTATGACCATTGCGGTATCCCCGGGTCATGGGATTTGCTTTTGGGACCTTCTGACAAGCAAAGTCAATGGAGAAACCGGGTTCATTTAACAACCGGGTTGCTAACTTAACAACTGCAATGATTCACTTAACAACTGAGACAAGAAAGGCCATAAAATGGGGCAAAACTCATTTAATATTCTCTCACTTAGCAACAGAACTTTTGGGCTCAATTGTGGACATAAGTCAAGGACTACCAGTACTCCAAAATGAGGAAGATTTCAGCATAGTTCCTTGTTTTGTAAGGAAGAAGAATGGAGCCCCAGGAGGGTCGAGAGGAAAATAGGGATGTGCAGCCTAGAGGTCACCAATGGCTGCCACATCTCCAGGGATCATTTTATCAAGTGAGAACTGAAATTTAAAAGTAAAAAAGCACATGCTGCTTGTAGTGGAACAAAATTGCTAAGCAATGTTTTTCAGCTGTGGAGCCTTAAGTTGGGAACAGCCCATCCTTGTTACATTCCCACAGCAAAACTGAACCATAGCCTCCAGGCATGGAAAGTGTTGTGTGAACACAATAAGTCTGGTTAGTTCCAGGCACTGCAGTTGAATTGACACAACCCCTTCAAAGCAGAGCTTGAATGGTGTGAAGGCCTTGGCGGTTTGGCATATTGTGAGAATTCACCCATTCAGAATCAGAATTGAGCTAGAAGGGACCTTGGAGGTCTTCTAATCCAGTCCCTTGCTCAAGCCAAGGATCCTATACCATTTCAGACAAGTGGCTGTCCAGTTTCTTCTTAAAAACCTCCGGTGATGAAGCACCCACAACTTCTGAAGGCAAGCTATTCCATGGGTTCATTTTCCTCACTGTTAGGAAGTTTCTCCTCAATTCCATGTTGCTTCTCTCCTTGATTGGTTTCCATCCATTGTTTCTTGTCCTGCCTTCTGGGGCTTTGGAAAATAGCTTGACCCCCTTTCTCCTCTCTGTGGCAGCCCCTCAAATATTGGAAGACTGCTCTCATGTCTCCCCTGGTCCTTCTCTTCACTAAACTAGCCATGCCCAGTTCCTGTAACTGTTCTTCATATGTTTTAGCCACCAGTCCCCTAATCATCCTGGTTGCTCTTCTTTGCACTTCTGCCAATGTCTCAACATCTTTTTTGTAATGTGACCAAAATGGGATGCAGGATTCCAGGTGTGGCCTTACTAAGGCTTTAAAAAAACATCATGTGGTTTTTGATTCTGTGCTTCTGTTTATACAACTTAGGATTGTATTTGCATTTTTTGGCTCTGCCGAAAAAGCGAATACATTATTATCAGGTTATCATAACCTGGTTATCATATTGAGCTGGTTTGGTTTGCTGGTTCAGGCCATATGTAATTGGCAAGGGTGTTTGATCAGTTTGGGGTTGGAGTTAAATATGTTGTGTGAACTTAGGCGTTTGGGTTGTGTAAACCGGTGTTTCTCAAGCTCGGCAACTTTAAGTGTGTGGACTTCAACTCCTATAATTCTCCAGCTAGCAAGTACAGCCATCCTCTTATAATTTAATGAGCAGGTAGGTCTTGGGAGGTGATGCAGTGTCACCTTTTTGAAACATATCAAAAAGGCACAAGTTGACAGGTGTACAGTACTTTTGTTATATATTTTATTAATTTTCTGGAAGAAAAATAACTCTGATGAGATACCTGAGATATAGGCTGTGTATTTATTTGTATAATAAGTTCTCTCTTTTTTTAAGGACAAGGAAAAATCAGTGTAGCATGTTTCTTTAGCATTAACCAAGATACATTTTAGCCTGGCTGGTTCTCTCTTCCACCCTTTCCACTTTTATGGATTCACATATTTATAACCATTATTTATATACGTGTTTTATCTCTTTTATAAATTAATAAAATTGAATTGTTCCAAATGGACTTTTCTTTCATTTAATAGTGTTTTTTCCTGTGTCCCTTTTCCTTTGTTTAAGAATGGAGGGAAGATCCAGACCTTCTTTGAGGAGGAGCGGGGGAATTATAGGGTTTGCAAACTTTGGACTGCAATCCTGATAACAGGATGACATCCAATTGAGTTGGGGTTACCCCAGTAAAAAGCAAGGTTTAAAGAAAAAGTATTCACAGAGGTTAGCAAAAACACTTAGACTTATATACCACTCCACAGTGCTTTCCAGCCCTATCTAAGGAGTTTACAGATCCAGCCTCTTGCCTCCCAACAATCTGGGTCCTCATTTTACCCACCTTCGAAGGATGGAAGGCTGAGTCAACCTTGAGCCTGGTGGGATTTGAAGTGCCAAATTGCAGGCAGCTGATAGCCAGCAGAAGTGGCCTGCAGTACCGCACTCTAACCACTGCGCCACCAAAGCTCTAACTAGTGATCTAACTCTGATGAGATTTCAAACTTCAAGTATGCGAATTATGTGGTTAAAATGTTCTCCACATTCAGCTAAGCACCTCCAATGCTAGGAAGAGAGGATTAAAATTGTTATCTTCTTCCTAATGGGGTGGCACAGAGGCTCAGAAGTTAAGGCATTGGGCTTGTCGGCTGGAAAGCCAGCAGCCCAGGTTCAAGACCCAAGCACCATGTGATAGGGTGAGTTCCCATCCTCACCTTTTTCCTTGAGAAATTTCACTTTTCATCCAAGAAGCTTCTTCGGTTACTTTTGGAAGCAAGCAGGAATATTGGAAATTGCGGGGGAGGGAGAATCTAGATGGTGCAGGCTGTTAATCATCTAGCACTTAGCTCAATTGCCTGCAATTAGTGCAGGTTCGAATCCCACCAGGCTCAAGGTTGACTCAGCCTTCCATCCTCTCGGGGTAGGTAAATTGAGGACCCAAGATTGTGGGGGGCAATAAGCTGACTTTGTAAAAAAAAATGCCACTTGGGGCGGCCAAAAAGCCCTAGTAATAAGCAGGCATATACAATGGAATGAAGGCTATTGCTGAGCACTTAGCGTGGTGCTCCATAGACTGTAAGCCGCCCTGAGTCTCCGGAGAAGGACGGCATATAAATGTAAATAAAAAAATTAAAATTAAAAAAAAAATATCTCCCTACAATGCCTTCTGGATGGAAATTAACCAGGGTTTTTTGGTTCCTCCCTGCAAAATACCTGGACACCGGTCTGCTATTAGAGCCAAAATTGTCACCTTTGGGGTCCTTGTCTTGGCTGCTATCAAGCTTTGAATAACAGAATAACAGTTCGAAGGGACCTTGGAGGTCTCCTAGTCCAACTCCCTCCTCGAACAGGAAGCCCTAGACCAGTGATAGTGAACCTTTTTGCTGTGGTGTGCCGGCACCATCAATGTAATGCGCCCCGCCCCCTGTGCATGCACGCGCAACACCCCCGCCCCCTTACCTGCACTGCGCATGTGCACGCCTCCCAGCTGATTTTCAGCCGATTTGAGGCTGTTTTGGCCCTCTCGGAGACTCAAGGGAAGCCTCTGCAGCCTTGGGAGGCCGAAAAACGGGCCTTCCGGAAATACCGGAAGTGATGAAACGGTCCCATTTTTCAGCCTCCAAAGATCAGAGAGGTTTCTCTCAAGCCCCCGGGAGGGCAAAAATGGGCACTTTTGGTATTTCCAGAAAATGGGCACTTTTGGTATTTCCAGAAGGCCTGTTTTTCGGCCTCCCAAGGCTGCAGAGGCTTCCCTCGAGCCTCTGGGAGGCCGAAAATGGCCAAAAACAGGCCGAAAATCAGCTGGGAGGGACACCCATGCGCAGTGCAGGTACGTTTGGCTGGGGCTCATGTGCCGTAGGTTCGCCATCACGGCTGTACCATTTCAGAAACATGACTGTCCGCATTTTTCCTAAAAAGTTAGATTCATTCAAGTTGGCCAGTACAAATCTTTTAACCAGGAGCAGCTCTTTAAATCACTCCCATTTAGGATGTTGTCTAAAAAACATAATGAACTAAGTCAGGGCGTGATTCATGGTGATTTTCTGGCACTAGCTTGGTCTCTCTGCTCCTTATGAACAAACCTAATTGATCAGGAGTTGTTTATGGTCTCTTGGAGAAGGATTGCTTCATACTGTTCAAGGTAAGTGTAACAAAATGGGGCCATAACTCTTTTTAAGTGGTGGGGGAGACATAGAGGGTATGTAAACAAAGGAGAACCAGAATAGTTCTGCTTGTATAGATCAAATTGCTATATACAAAACAGCAGGAAGTATAAAGCTTTGGGTTCCCCTCTGCTCTCTGTGTTGTTGCGCATGTGTGGCAGAGAGGATAGAAAGAGAAAATAATCCTTCGGCTGTGTGGATAATTCGTAGAGAACCCAATTTCATTCCAGAAATATTTACACAGGTAGTCCTAGACTTATGACTATATTTAGCACCAGAATACCTGTTACTAAGCAAAACATTTGTTAAGTGAGTAATTCATTACATTATTACCCATTTTGCCATGGTTGTTAAATGAGTCACTGCAGTTAAGTGAATCATGCGGTCGTTAAGCAAATCCAGGTTGCCTTTGCTTAACGGAAGCCAGCTGGGAAGGTTGCAAATGGTGATCACTTGATCCTGGGATGTTGCAAACTGTTGCAAAATCCATGCCAAGTACAAGAATTTTGATCGCATGACTCTGAGGATGCTGTGACAGTCATAAGGTGAGCACAGCTCATAAGCCACTTTTTGCAGTTATTTTGCAGCTTCAAACAGTTCTCAAATGAATAGGTCAAAGACTTCCTATATAAAAATAGAGACGCTTCTAAAGCACCACTAGATGGCAATGAACAGACACCAAAAATGTGTATTGTATTTTGCCCTCTGGTGGTCATCTGGATTTTTGCATTTCATATTTGGTGGCCATAACAATATGTTTGCCTGTTTGCCCTTCCAGGGTGAAATTAATCTTGGCTTGCCCAGATAATGTCTGTCATGCCCTTGTATTTCTGGGCAGCTCCATACAGCTGTTGCCTTTGCTCTGGTTATTTTCTCAGGTCAGATCTCTAGAGGGAATTTAGATTTGTTCCATTCAAGCAAACAATGAGAAGGATGAGCCCTTTCAGTGGTAGCAATGGCTAAATAAACATCAACATTCCTTTCACAGCCAGTTTATTGCTGTGCAGTGCAAACTTCGCACATTTCAGTCCTGGATGTCTTGCTTTGTGGGTGAAAATAGCTGTCATATTTTGACGGGGGGGGGAAAGCATATCTTAGCAATTGTGGAATCTCAGCTGCACAGTTGCATCTGCACAGACATGCTTGCAGTCAAATTATTTTTTCTTTGGCAATACATGCAATAATGTATGCAGTTGTTTTTGTTAATCATAGAATCACAGGGTTGGAAGAGACCTGAGAGATCTTCTACTCAAGGCAAGAGAGCTTATATCATCCTGGTCTACTCTTTTCTTTAAAAACTCCAGTGATGAAGCACCTAACAACTCCAGGGTGCAAGTTGTTGGTTAATTGTTCTCATTATCAGAAAATTTCTCATTAGTTCCTGGTTGGAACTATGTTTAATGAGCTTCCACCTTGCGGGGGCTGGCACATTGTGCAACAAGATCACATAATATAATAAGATTGGGACTGGGTTAGGGACTTCTATCCTCAGTGTGAGTTGTGTTTGGGGGGGCTGCACGAAGGGAGGCTCAGCCAATCTCATTGTGCACATGTTGTACTCTGACAATAAAGATGATGATGATAATAATAATAATAACAACTATTGCTACTTGTCTTGCCTTCTGGCGTTTTTGAGAATAGATTGACCCCCTCTTCTATGTAGCAACCACTCAAATATTGGGACACTGCTATATGTAGCCCCTACTTCTTTTCACTGGACTAGACACCCAATTCCTGCAACTCTTCTTTGTAGGTTTTATCTTCCAGTCCTTTAATCATTGTTGTTTTTCTCTGCATTCTTTCTAGAATTCCACATCTTTTTTATATTGCGGTAACCAAAACAGTATTCTAGGTGTGGTCTTACCAAGGCAGTACTAAAATTAAAGCAGTACTAACACTTTATGTGATGTTGAGTCTCTCTCTCCCTGTTAATGCAGTCTAGGATTGCATTGGCTTTTTTGGAAGCTGCAGCACACGGCTGGCTCATACTTAGGCGAGAGTTGACTAGGACTCCAAGATCCTTCTCACTGCTGCTGAGCCAGGTTGCTAAACTGGCTGTAGTTGCTGGCCACCAAAAGTGTATTTTAAACAGTAATAGGAAGAGGTTACAATTTGACTTCTCTTGTAACAAAAGGCAAATCATGGAATTATGGATTTAAATTGCAGAAACTCAGATTCTAGTCAAGTGTCTAATATCCGCATTTCCTAACTGACGGACAGCAGGACCAGTAATGAGCTCCCTTGATTGGATGTCTTGAAGGAGAAATTGAAGAGCCACCTGTCAGGGCTGGGTAAAATTGGATTTTTGAAGCAGGGGGCTGGACTCAATTATATAAAATGGTCCCTTTCTATTCTCAGTTTCTGGTTGTTTTTTTTCATGTTAAAAACAGATTAACACCTGGAGCATTATTAGTTGTACAAAAAGTCAGCACAGGGCCTGACCGTTATTTTGGCACATCAAAATCCCCTTTGTGTTAATGCAGTTCAGAACTATGTTGAAATTCCCCTTTTCAAAAGGGTCCTGCTGTGTACTAGGAGGGGTTGACAAGTGTCTTTTATGTCTCAACCCCTCCCAATCTCATAGATTGAGTGTCATAATGCACTCTGGCAGAATATTCTAGAACCTACTGCAAAGGATCAGCCAGCACAACAGTATCTGAAGCTCATATCTTATATGGTCTCTCTTTCTTTCTGTCTGATTGGACTTTGAAAGGAAATTCATGTTGGGTGAATACTTTTGTCATGACTTATTTGAATTCTGTAAGTACCTATCTCTTAGCATAACTAGCTTCCTAGGGTTCTTAACAAGAAAAAAATGCAACAGAAGGAAATATTTGTAGCTCAGGTTGAACTGTGAGATTGTTCTGCATCATTTATTGCTACATCAGGTATCCTCATAACTCATATTTATGACGAAGTTCCTCTTTCAATGACCAATCCTTTGTATATCTGCCTTGCACGTGGAAAATAGTTATCTCCTAACCCATCTCGTAGCAATAGAAGGAAAAGATGTTATCAATCCATGAGTGCAGGCAAGAATGGAGGGCAACCTCTTTCAACCCTTCGAGGGTCAATTTAGTGGCCAATCAGGATTGCAGATGTGGCCATGCGACATGAACTACGTTTCCCATGATGCATTCCCTTAAGGGGACAGCTCACAATTCCTAAGTAACTAACCCATTCCCATAGACTGGCTGGGACAGCTCAGGGATCCTTGTTGCTTTCTGTGCTTTGTTGTCTCTGTGCAGACATTTCATTAGCCAACTAAGTAACATCACCAATGCTAGAAGGAAAGGTTTGGAAGGGGGAGGGGGAGGAGCGGGAAAAGGAGGGAGAGGAGGAAGATGAAGAATAATAATTGTGGGGTCCCTGGGGCTTTCTGATCTTGATGGTTTGCTTGCAGACATTTCATTACCCAACTAGGTTATATCATCACACAACACACCCATAACACTGGCAGGGCAAGCTACTAAACGAAACAAAGAAAACGTTAAAAAAATAGGATATTTATGTAGCTCCTTATCAAGCACATCTAAATTATATTAAAGTAAACAAAATATCTTTATAATCCCCAAGACATGTCACAACTTTTGAGCACCCCTAATGTTTGGAAATTGAAAGTTGAAAAATTTGACACACCATATCAAAAAGAAAATTCTGTATCACTTACATTAATGATGTTACTTAGTTGAGAGTTCCATAAGTTATAGTCCCATCATAGGTACAAAACCAGCTGGGTGACCTTGGGTCATTGGCCCAGTCACTTTCTCTCTGCCTTTGGAACCGGGCACAGCTCAACCAATTTTGCCAAGAAAACTGCAGGGACTTATCCAGGCAATTGCTAGGAGTCAAATCCTGAACTGAAGACACATCCCCGCCCCTTGTTAATATAGGTTGAGGCAGATGCTCCCTGAGCTTGGTTGCTTTCTTGCAGCTGTTTCATTACCTGAAGTAGGTAACATTATCAGTGCTAAAAAGGAGAGGGGTCGCGGGGATACTGTGTAGTCCTTGCTGCTCTCTGAGCTTCATGGTTTTCTTGCAGACATTTCATTGCTAGCACTGATGATGTTACCTAGTTGGGTAATGAAATGTCTGCAAGAAAACTACCAAGGTCAGGGAGCATCAAGGACTCCACAGTCCTCCTCTTCCCCCCAACCCCCTCGCTTTTAGCACTGATGATGTTACCTACTTCAGGTAATGAAATATCTGCAAGAAAACAACCACGTTGAGAGAGCATCAAAGAACCGACATTCCAACGTTGAACTACACATACGTTATTGGTATAGGTGTAATAACAGAATTTGGAAAGCCAGACCACCTCCCTCTTTCCCTCGTCTTTATACCAAAGAGAGTCAATCCTGGTCTACGTTGAGTTTCTATCTGATACTTTCCTATCTTCCTGGGCTAGTTTACACTTGATTAATAGTTGCCATATATTTTCTTTAAAGTCATCTCTGCATCCAGTTGCACTCCCTGTGCCCATCCTCTTCTTTCCACCAATTTATCTTTCCCCAATGATTTCTTGTCAGGTATGGAAAGTGATTTTATGCAGCTCAGAGAAGTATTAGAATAAATTAGACTTTGTAGTATAAGAGGGGGGCAGATCTAGGATCTCTCCTTTCATTGTTTTTCCTTGTCATTTTTTTCCTCCTCCTCCCATACCTAGTCTAGCCTTCCTCTGCATATCTTAATTGATTTTCTAGCTTTGGAGAAACTGCAAAACAATTTGCAGCCTGGACAAAATGAGGTCTGAAAATATGAGTTGAAGAATTTCCTCCTCATTTCCAATGGTATCATTGTGGCATTTTGCTTCAGGTTATGTATTCCTGATTTATTGTAAGGAAACAGAAGTGTCCAAAGTGGGAGGGAGCCTACATAAATCAGGGCAATGGTCACCATAAGCTAGAAACCCTATCCAGCTTTTTTTGAATTTCACTTCCTAGCCAATCCTGGCAAGCAATGGCAATAAATGACGTTTACAAGAGTAATTACAGAATAATAATCAAATAGAGTTGGAAGTGACCCTGGAGCTCTTGTAGTCCAACCCTCTGCTCAAGCAGAAGACCTGTGCCATTTTGGACACATGGTTGTCCAATCTCTTCTTAAAAGCCTCCACTGTTGGAGCACCCACAACTTCTGAAGGGAAGCTGTTCCACTGATTGATTGTTCTGACTGTTAGGAAATTTCTCCTTATTTCTAGGTTGAATCTCTCCTTGATCAGTTTCCATCCTTTGCTTATTGTTCTGCCTTCAGGTGATTTGGAAAATAGATTGACCCCCACCTCTTCCTTGTGGCAGCCCCTCAAATATTGGAATACTGTTAACATTTTATGACAGCCTATAACAAAATAAAATGTTGGCCCTTGCATGGTGTGTTGAAAATGATGGTTCCTTTTTCAAACATCTTGGTGCACTCCAATTCTCCTTCTCCTAAACAGATATAGATATTTAATCTACCTCTCCCTTGTTTATGTCCAATTGCCTTCTTCCCACAAAAAACCAACATGGTTGGATTCATTCAGAATAGTGGACCTTTGGCCATATTTGTGCATCTCAGATGATGTACCTGGACCAAAAAAGGGGGAATTCTGAACATGTTTCTGTTTTGTTTTCTTCTTGAAGGTGTATATGTAAAAACAGAAGGACAGTCAACAGATAAAGGCAATGGTTTAAACCAGGTGTGTCCAACCTTGTCAAGACCTGTGAACTTCAACTCACAGAAATCCCCAACCAGCCATGCACACTGGGGAATTCTGGATGTTGAAATCCACAGGTCTTAAAGTTGACAAGGTTGGATACGCCTGGTTTAAACCATTGGTAGAAGAATCCAGTGCAGGACTGTAAAATCAGGAAAGGGTGTAACTGGGAAGACCCACCACTAATTTGCCCATATAATCAAGCAGCTACATATGGATCAAGGCATGTGTTTTCTCACAATCAGGAGGCTGTGAGTTCGATGCTAGGTAGAGGCTAATATTTGGAATAGGCTTTCCTGCTCCAGCTAGATGACCTCCAAGGTCCCTTCCAACTCTGTTATTATATGATCTATGACCAATGACTATGAGAACTTTGGATCTCTCTACAGTCATCTAGTGGTGGACTGGATTGTTGTGGCTTGTTTTCTAAACTTCCTTTGAGCTGAAGACTGAAAAAGAGAACGGCAGCCATTAGTTTATTTTATTATTAATCCAATGCTGCCATCTAGCTGCTGATATCTGGAGTACCACAAATCAAAGAGGTTCCTTCTAAAACAAATGCATTTAAAACCTTAAATAATGTATTTGGCCAAGTAACCAAGAACAACCTGGATAGATCAAATAAGGCTTTACTTACAGTGTACATTTTTCTATATTTTATTTTCATTTTGTTTACAATATTACTTAGAGGTGCATTTTTGTACAGATGTTTCCCTTATTTGCATATTAATAGAGAACTACAATTCTATTCAAACAAGCTTATAAAGTAGCGGAAAATGCTTCTCCCCTTTTAGAGCATGCAGAAAAAAGGAAACTGTTTGAAAGAAAGAGTATACTCTTTTCATTGCAAACATCAAGTTCTCCACTCCTTTAAAACTGGCTGCTTTCTTTTTCTTTTTTCAAATGCAAGTTTAGTTGCAACAAAGTTGTTTCTTCCTTCCCCTTTTAGTGGAGGAATCATTCAGATGCTATTATCATTTAGCTCAACAGGAATCTATAGAGCAACTGAGTAGGAGATGTCGAACTCAGGAGAAAAGATAGGGAAATGGAATTGGATGGGGTGAATAATTTGCAGGCAGAATTTGGAAAGGTATTATTGGGAAAGAGTGGCTATTTCCCTGCTTGTAATTCTGAAGTGAGCTAACAGGAGAAGGCAGCCTTGATTCGCATACAAGTTAAAAAATAAAAAAGATCTGTTATTATTATTATTTATTAAACTTTTATACCACCCTCTGTCCCAAATAGGGACGCGGGGTGTTGAACAGCCTTAATAAAACAGTATAATCCATAATTTTTTAAAAAATAGATTAAAAAATTATTAAATTAATGGCTGAATTAAGAATACAATCTGTTATCAATATTGCACACTGTTGCACAATCTTTAGAAATGGTAGCTCTCGTAGGAGCCGCTATTTCTAATCTAACATCTTCCAGGGAGATATTAGATTTATATTAAAGTAGTTACTAGCACTTAGTAAAGAACTCACAGAACCCATCTATACTATGGGCTTTGCAATGTTTACAGTGGATATTCGGTAGGCTGAGGGCAACAGCAGGTAAGGTGATATTCTTGCTGCGTTCCACTAGCTGAAATTTGTACGTGATGGGTCTGTCACATCCCTTCCCTACCTGACTAGGTGAGGCAGGCTGATCTGCTGGGCGTGAGATGGTTCCTCAAGCAACCTGGCCCCAATTCACATAGGGCTTCAAAGGTTAAAATGTTTAACAATCCAGTCCAAGACTTCCGACTGTCAGACTCTGGCATCTTTTGCTTGTCATTTTCACTTTTTTTAAATGAGACCTGCCTGCAAATGAGATCATTGCCTAACCCAGAGCAACTCATGTTTCCTTTAAATTAAAGATGTTTACTCAGTTATTTTATCCTACAACCCACAGACCATAACATCAACAGTTTAGGAAACCACATCCCTCCATCTTAAACAATATGATTAAAAATAAAACAAAATCCACCCTGGGCTGAATATGTCTTCTTTTGTTCTTTTAGTAACAACCAATATTATTGCTGTCTTTGTTCAGGAACAGAGACTTTGCATCTGCCAATCCCAGACAACCGTAAAAACATCTAAATTGCCTGGATGCAGGCAAAGCGCAGGGACTTGATAAAGGAGCTGTTTCATCCCCATCCAAATTGCAATGCAGAAAAATTTTTCTCAGTTGGACACCACTACTAAGTAGGAATGGGCGATGTTTGGGACCCTGGAAAGGGAAGGGATGCTTTTCGATTCATTACTTTGATATGCATAAATCCCATGCCATCCACAATGGGCAAAGAATTAAAGTTGGCCGAGGAGGAGAAGGAGGAGGAGAAGGAGGAGGAGAAGGAGGAGGAGGAAGAGGAGGAGGAAGGGGAGGGGAAGAAGAAGGAGATTGATGAGATAATGATGCTGATGGAGGAGGAGGAGGAGAATGATGTGATGATGATGATGATAATAATGATGATGATAGAAGGAGAAAGAGAATGATGAGACAATGATGATGGGAGGAGGAAAAAGAGAAAGCCAGGGGGAGGAGGAGGAAGAGGAGGAAGAGGAGGAGGACGAAGAGGAGGAAGAGGTGGAGGACAGGAGAGGGAGGAGGAAATTGATGAGATGATGGTGGTAATGATGGGAGGAGAAGGAGAATGAGGAGAATGACGGTGATGATGATGATTGGAGGAGGAGCATTTACATATATTCTAGATTTGGATTTGGTGTTTCTAATTATTAGATCCTTCCCAAGGATCTACAATAGTTGACTATAATGTCTCACTGTACAAGTAGTCCTCAACTTAACCATCCATTTAGCAACCATTTGAAGCTACAACAGCACTGAAAAAAACCGACTAACCATGGCTCCTCTCACTTACAACCTTCAGAGCATCTCTATGGTTACATGATAACATTTGTACACTTGGCAACTGGCAGGTATTTACCCTACTGCAGCATCCGGGGTCATGTGACCATCAGACCTTCCTAGCTAGTTTCCAACATGCAACCTCCATGGGGAATATGGATCTGCTTAACAGCTGCACAATTCACTTACCAACTGCAGTGACTTGCTTAGCAACTGTGGAAAAAACAGAGTCATAAAATCAGATGTGACTCCCTTAAGAGCCACCTTGCTTTGCCATGGAAATTCTGGCCCTAATTGTGGTTTTAACTCAAGGATCCCTCTAAGCACTGTGCTCTGTATGCACTTTTTGTAACTGATATGTTCAGATTGGCTCCATTCCTGTGATGTCCCAGAGCTCCACCCAGTACTAGCCCCACGTGACTTTCTTTTCTCACATTTGCTTGAACTCTAATTGAAGTTTCTTTTATATTTCCTTTTTTCTTATTCAGCATTCTCTTTTTTTTTAAGAAAACTTTATTGAATTTTATTACAAAAAGAAAAGAATTTTTTTTTAAAAAAGTATATAATTCAATAACAACTGTTTGTGGTGCATTATCATATAACAATCATTTGTGTGATAGTGATAATTTATACATAACTATATTCTTATTCTATCTATGTTCTATATTTAATAATCATCTATCCTTAGTCTGTCTCCGATCTATCCAATTGTACCATTGTTCCCATACCTTATAAAATATTGAAGATTCCTCATCTTTTAAACTCAACGTTAATTTATCCATTTCAGCACAATTCATAACTTTTTGTATAACCAGTTCTTCTACAGGTGTAAATGACTGTTTCCAACACTGAGCAAAAGCAATCCTGGCCGCAGTCAATATATGTAATAATAAGTATTTTGTAGTCTCTACATATTTTTTTTTGAAGATCCCCAATAGGAAGAGCTCTGGTTGTAAATCTAATTGTTCATTGGTAATTTCCTGTAACCATTTTTGAATTTTTAGCCAATATTTTCAAGCCTCTGGGCAAGAAGTCTTATTCAGCATTCCCAATGTAATACTAACAGAGGAGAATATTTATAGCTCAGGGCTGACATGAAGGGCCCTTGGTGCTCTCGCTCTCTTGTTTTCTTGAAGACATTTCATTACCCAAACTAAGTAGCGTCATCAGTACTAGTCCCAGAACTAGCACTGAAACATCTACAAGGGAAAAGGCAAGCTCAGAGAGCATCAGGGAGCCCTCTCATTCTCAGTGTAGCTTTTGCAGCTGCCTTTTGGCAAAATCAATTGCCCACACTTGTTTCTTTGTCCTGGGGTCAGGTCTGGCTTACTGTGTGGGCTGAATGTATATCAATTTGCATTTGCACAGGATCTTAACCTCTTTGGTTTTTTAAAATAATTTTATTAAACCTATGGAAACATAAACTGCAAATGAAAATGAAAGCAGTGGGAAAATGGAGAAGGAAAAAGCAGAGAAAGGGAAGCGTGGGATAAAGAGGGGAAAAGGGGGGAAAGCATTGACATCCAATTCTTTTTAGTGTAGTAGAATAAAACAGTAACATTGCAGCCTCAATGTTTTACTTTACATGCTTAATACAGGTAGTCATCGACTTAAAATAGATAATTTAGTGACTGTTTGAAGTTACAATGGCATTGAAAAAAGTAACTTACGATGGTTTTTCACACTTATGACTGTTGCAGCATCCCCATGGTCATGTGATTTACATTCAGATGCTTGTCAACTGATTCACATTTATGACGGATGTAGTGTCCTGGAGTTATATGATCACCTTTTGCGACAAGCAAAGTCAATGGGGAAACAGATTCACTTAACAACCAGGTTATTAATTTAAAAATTACAATGATTAACTTAACAAATGTGGCAACAAATTTCTCACTTAGCAACATAAATTTTGGGTTCAATTGTGTTGTAAGTTGAGGACTACTTGCATTGTATATACTAGTCATTTCTATAACAACAAATGTATCTATTCAGCAAACCCCAAATCAAGGTTGCTTATTATTATTATTTATTATTATTATTATTATTATTTATTATTATCTCAAGCACAAAATCTAGAAGCAGTTTCCAAGTAGACACAAAGTTAAATGCATTCATTTCTTTGATTCGAGCATGAGATTAGCCATCTAATCTAAAATCACTAAATTAGTAGCCCAACAAAACACTGTGGACATAATATACTTTGATTTCAGTAAGGCATTTGATAAAGTAGACCACAACCTACTTCTTGATAAGCTAGAAAAATGCAGACTAGACAACATCTGATGGATTTGTAGCTGGCTGACAACCTATACTCAATGAGTAGTCCTTAATGGTACTATATCCTATATGGAGAGAAGTAAGCAGTGGGTACTACAAGGCTCCATCTTAGGCCCAGTACTCTTCAATATCTTCATAAATGACTTAGATGAGGGAATAGAAGGGGAACTCATCAAATTTGCAGATGACACTAAACTGGCAGGAACATCCCAGAAGACAAGCTCAGGATCCAAAAAAGATCTTGACAAACTTGAACAATGGGCCCTATCCAACAAAATGAATTTCAATGTGGAAAAAAGCAAAGTTTTACATTTAGGCAGGAAAAATCAAAGGTATAAGCACAGATTAGGCGAGACCTGGCTCAAAAACAGTAGCTGTGAGATGGACCTTGGAGTCCTAGTGGATGATCATTTGAATATGAGCCAGCAGTGTGCAGCAGCAACCAAAAAAGCTAATACAATCCTGGGTTGCATAAACATAGAATCAAAATCAAGTGAAGTATTAGTACCATATTATAAAACCCTAGTAAGACCACACCTGGAATATTGCAACCAATTTTGGTCACCAAACTACAAAAAGATGTTGAGACTTTGGGAAAAGTTCACAGAAGATCAACCAAGATAATCAAAGGCCTGGAGACTAAAAGATATGAAGCATGGCTGCAGGATTTGGATCTGGTTAGTCTAAGGAAAAGAAGAATTAAAGGGTGACAATATTCCAGTATTTGAGGGGCTGCCATAAAGAAGAAGGGGTCAAATTATCCTCCAAAGCACCAGAGGGCAGCACAAGAAAAAACAGTTGGAAAGTAATCAAAGAGAAGCAACCTGGAAGTAAGGAGAAACTTCCTAACAGTGAGGACAGTTAACCAGTGGAACAGCTGGCCTCCAGAAATTGTGAGCGCTTCCAGCATTGGAGGTTTTTAAGAAGAGACTGGACAGTCACTTATCTGAAATGGTATAGGTTCTCCTGCTTGATCAGGGGGCTGGATTAGAAGACCTCCAAGGTCCCTTCAGCTCTATTCTGCTAACTCTATCGGTATTTCCAGCTATTGATCCACTGGGGGAAAACTCTATTGTTCTGAACCACTTTTTCAATATTGAAATTCCATCCATTTTGTTTTGTAAATGATTCTTACTGAGATTCCTATGAATCCAGCTGGCTATTTCTTTGTGTCTTTCCAAATATTCATCAGCTTCATTAATTTACATTTAGACCAGAGGTGGTATTCAGCAGATTCCGACCAATTCTGGAGAACCAATAGCAGAAATTTTGAGTAGTTTGGAGAACCGGCAAATAGCACCTCTGACTGGAGATTTTACAGTATCCTTCCCCTGCCACACCCACCAAGCCACACCTACAGAACCGGTAGTAAAAAAAACTGAATCCCACCACTGATTTATACATTGGTTTTCTCCATGTTTGAATACTTGGCTTCCAATAATTAAAAAATTGAAAAGTTGAAACATTTCATCAAAACAAAAGACCGGTATCTTTAGAAACAATCAA
This sequence comes from Bungarus multicinctus, assembly GCA_023653725.1. Classification (NCBI taxonomy): domain Eukaryota; kingdom Metazoa; phylum Chordata; class Lepidosauria; order Squamata; family Elapidae; genus Bungarus; species Bungarus multicinctus. The sequence continues at coordinate 6,174,158 of CM042841.1, forward strand.
CTTTTCAATTCCCCAATACAGGCTTGGGGGATTCTAGGAGTTGAGGTCCACCCATCTTTAAAAAAAAACCTACTGATTTAGACCATATACATTTTAAAATAGAGACCTTTTGTTTTAGGGTTAGGGCCTGGCCCTTTGACTGGCTGTTACTCAAGCCAACGTGTCCATCCCCCCCCCCCACTCTTAAATGGATTTTTGTAAAATGTTTGATCTCTGCATTCTCCCCTCCCCCGTTCTGTTAGCATCGTTTTAGGAGCAAGGTGCCTTTGGGCTCTTCGGAATTAATTTCCGTTCTCTCTCTCTCTCTCTCTCAGACTTTGGGCAGTCGAGGACCAAGATGGTCCCAAGCCGAGGAAAGAATAAAATCAGCTGAAAATAAAGAAGATGAAGGAGGAGGAGGAGAAGGAGGAGAAGAAGAAGAAGAAGAAGAAGGCGTGCCATTCAGGAGGACAGAAATGTGCCGAGGGATGCCTAAGGCTGGCCTGCTGGGGCAACACCGAATTTCTAGAAATCGCTGCCACCGACATGTCAATTATCTCCGAACAAAATTGAAAAACCAAAGGGGAGAATAAACGATCGCTGCTTCTGCCCCTGGGCGGCCACCCCGTCCAGGGCTGGGCTTCTGGATGAAAGCGAGCCGGCCACGAATGGGTTAATGCCAGGCTATCAGCCCCAGCTTGTGCCTTATCACTAGTGAACTCATGATTCCTCTGCCGGCTCCCACGAGTCCACGTTGCTTTCCTGCTGCCGGTGATCCAATCACACCCACCCCTCTCGGCGGTTGCAAGCCAGCAAGCCAGGTTTCCGATAAACAGCCATCCTTCCTCGGGTCTCAGGCAAACCGTTGGCTATTTTCAGGACCGCAAGATGCAGCTGGCTGAAAACGCAGGCAGCATGTTAAAGAAGTGTGGCTCTCGGCCGTGCGCGATCTGCTCCTCCTTTGCTCTCGCTCCATTTTCCTGCACCGACCCCACGAAGGACAATTTGCCTTGCAACCAAAGTCCCCAGCGCTCGGGGCCCAGGATTGAAGGCTGCCAACCGCGACACGGTAAGAATCGGGCACCTTTCCGGGTCTAACTTTTCACGGCCGAGGCTTCGGGCTGAATTGCACCGAGCCGGCTGCGTTCTCTTTGCATCCGTCACTTTGCAATCAGACGGGTGGGCATAGCAAGGAGCTCTCCGGCTTCTCGGCTCCATTTTCATCCTTCGCTGGACTCCCGTCTGGTTAACGGACACGCTTGGCCTTCCGTGGTGTAGCGACGTTGCTCAGGGAAGGAGAAAGAAGGTCCAGCTTTGGCAGAAAGCGCAGGTCTCTGCTCATCTTGCAGGATTGGGGGTGTGTGTGGGGCCTACCTGCTCTGTTTGGGAGGAAGCTGCCTTGGGAGAAGGGTTGCTGGGTTGGTTTCAGGGCTTTTGCAATGCAATGGTGGGTAGCAGGTTTTGTGGCAGGCTCCAATTGCCTCTTTGGAACATCTTGAAAAAGCTAATACAATCCTTAGTTGTATAAACAGAGGCCTAGAATCAAAATCACGTGAAATATTAAGACCACTTTATTTTTAAAAAAGCCCGAGTAAGCCCACAGCTGGAATACTACATCCAGTTTTGGTCATCACATTACAAAAAGGATGTTGAGACTTTGGAAAAAGTGCAAAGAAAAGCAACTAAGATGATTGAAGGCCTGGAGGATAAAATAGATGAAGAACGGTTGCAGGACTAGAGAGGACATGATAGTAGTATTCCAGTATTTGAGAGGCTACCGTAAGGAGGAGGGGGACAGTTTATGCTCCAAAGCACCAGAAGGCAAGAGAAGAAACAATGGATGGAAACTAATCAAAGAGAGAAGCAACCTGGAATTAGGGAGAAACTTACTAACAGTGAGGACAATTAACCAGTGGAACAGCTGGCCTTCAGAAGTTGTGGGTGCTCCAACATGGGAGGTTTTTAAGAAAAGACTGGACAGTCACTTGTCTAAAATGGTATAGGATCTCCTGCTTGAGCAGGGGGCTAGACTAGAAGACCTCCAAGGTCCCTTTCAGCTCTATTCTGATTGCAATTCTGTTTGCATGAATACTGAATTTGGAGAAAATGGAAGGAAAGGTCTAGAGGCTGTGTTCATACCTCATGCTAAGAGAGATGGCTCAACTCCCACAAATAGACACAAATAGAGTAGATTCCAACATGGGCTATGATGAAATGCTGCAGGTTTCTGTCTTTAAAATGGGAAGCATGAAGGAGTCATTTTCCAACAGAAGTCAAAGATTTTCTCCAACTTTCTTTGTATGTAAATCTCCTATGGCAATTTGAAGGCTGAGCATGTCATGCCTTAAGTCACTTTCCTGGTATTTTGCATAAAAGGTTAAGAAAGTCCCAAATCAAACTCTCCACTAGCTGAGGCATGGAAGCGAAGACCTAGTTCCGTGATAGTGAACCTATGGCACGTGTGCCACAGGTGGCACACAGAGCCATTTGTGCCGGCATGCGAGCTGCAGGCAAACTTACCTAATTGTGCATGTGCATGCACGTGCCTCACAGCTGATTTTTGGCCGGTTTGAGGCCTTTTTCGGCCTCCCAGAGGTTTGAGGAAGTCTTCTGCAGGCTTTTGCAGGCTGAAAACTAGGCCCGTTTAGTCACTTCCTGTTTTTCCGGAAATACCAGAAGTGATGAAATGGGCCTAGTTTTCGGCCTGAAAAGTCTGCAGAAGCCTTCCTCAAGCCTTTGGGAAGCCAAAAAAGGCCTCAAACCAGCCAAAAATCAGCTGTGAGGCTCAGTGCAGGTAAGGGAGCAGAGGGGGGCAGGCAGGGATTGCGTGCACATGCGTAGGGAGCGTAGGGGCGCGCATTGCCTCCTGGGTGCTGGCACGCGAGTGCGAGTGTCCAAGCGTGCACACAATTTTTGGCACAGGAGCCCAAAAAGGTTAGTCAAAATTGCACTAAGCTCATTGCTTTTGATTGGCTCAATAAAAATCACTGGGTTTCAACTGGTTTGAGGTTAGTGTGTTGTGTGAACATGGTCATGATGGCTTGCATGCAGTATCTTCTGTCTCAACAGTGAAGCGGAGCTCTACATGAAAATAAGCCGGGTTTTAAAAGTAGGCCTAACCCAGTTAGTTCTTGGCTTGCAAGCATTTGTTTAGTGATCGGACAAAGTTATAACAAAAAGTGATAACCACCAGTCCTTGTGCTTACAACCATCCCTAGGGTCACATGATCAAAATCCAGGCGCTTGGCGAACGGCATATTACCTTTGCAAGGTCCCAGGGTCACGGAATCACCATTTGTGATTCTCCAGGCCTTTTTCTGACCAGCAAAATCAATGGGGGAAACTGGATTTTCTTAAAGATTGTGTGATTCACGTAACTGCAGTGATTTGCTTAACTGTGGAACTTCTGACTCCAATTGCGGTCGTAAATCAAGGACCACCTATGTTTAAGCTTCATGGACAGTTAGTTTTCTGAAGGTGTCCCAAGGTCATGTGATCGCACCTTTTGGGACCTTCTGACAAGCAAAATCAATGGGGAAGCCAGATTCACTTAACAACCGGGTTACAAACTTAATGCCTGCAGTGGTTCCCTTAACAACTATGGCAAGATAGGTTGTAAAATGGGGCAAAACTCACTTAATAACTGTCTTAGCAACAGAATTTTTTTTGGCTCAATTGTGGTCGTAAGTCGAGGACTACCTATAGAGGTTAGAGATTGTTCTTACCACCCTCTCTTAGAAACTGCTGGTGGGAAATAGGATGTCTTCCCAGGAGGTTTAAAAGCAGCCAAGTTAGAGCCAACTGCTTTAGCTGAGCTAAGGTAACAATTTAGATAGGTCAGCATCCTTTCCTGGTGATTCAGCAAGGAACTGGATGTATTTGGTACATGAGGAACTAAAATGTAAGGCAAGAAAATCTGGAATTTGGAGAAGGCCAAAAGTGAATCCATGTCAGCATTCTGTCAACTCAGAAAAGAATTTAATAAATGAACTAAATGTCATTGGCAAAAGACATTGACCAAGAAATAATAAACACTTTGGTTGGATTTGTACCACCATCCCTTACAGCTTACCTTGTTTTAATCCACAAATAATATGCCTAACTCAAAAACTCATTCCTTCTTCTGTACTAGTCAATATATTTTGCCTTTTCCCTGTGACCTGGAAAATCAATATTTCCAGCCTTTTATGGAAAAAGAGACTTAAAGAGAACTGAAATTCAGATGAAATGGATAAGCCTCGTTTTATTACATTTCCTCCATAGGGTAAGCAGAAGGTAGCCTATTCCATACCACAAGAGGGCATTGGATACTCTACTACTAAGCCAACATTTCTTACCCTTAGCATCTTTAAGATGTGTGGACTTCAAATCCCAGAATTCCCCCGCCAGCCTGATTCCTCTTTTGATCTACTTGGAGAGGTTGACACCTGCCCAGATCCAAGTCTAGCAGTTCTGGACAGCAAGATGGACAACAAACTTTGCAGACCACTAGTGGTCTTCTGGACTCTTGCAGCCCAGATAGAGTATCTAGCCTGAAATCTTCAATTCTGAAAGCCAGAAGCACTTAAAAGACAGAATGGGGTTTTAATAACAGTCTGATTAAAAAACATACAGTATAATTTTATGGAAGAAAGATTGACTCACACATGACACTAAATCACAACTTGTTTAATCATGGTTAATTGGATAAAATGGTGACCTAGCATGCCACACAGAAGAGATGACTGTCTTTTAATTTAAACGATCATAATTACGTACTATGTTTACTTCAATACTGAATCCTACTTGGTATCTTTTTGGCAAGAATGGGGAAATGTATTACTATTATTATGGTTTGTCACACAGCAGCCAGATACTGAGACTGGATTTGGCATTTTTATCTACCTATCAAGGACCCGATGGGATGAGCATCAGGTTGTTGTTATTTGATGTTTGACAGTGTTAAAACAGGGCTGTCTAACTCCCGGCCCATGGGCCAGATGTATCATGTGCTGGCCACGCCCATGCCCAGTTTAGCAAAGGGGAAAAATTCTGATACGTCACGTGACATTTGCAGTGACGATGTGAATTTGACAACCCCTTAAAAGGTGCTGTTGCAGGAGGTAAGCTATTCCAAGTACAGCTGCCTTTTGCAATTGATGAATGGCGATTTTGTCAGTTATGGTTCCTGGCATAATCAGCCAGATATTTAGACTGGATCCACATATTGAGTGCTTCCCAAGGACCTGGGATAGGCAGATATTGATGATTGATGGTGTTTGAGGTATCATCACAGGATGTAATCTGTTCCGAATAAAGCTGCTTTTTGCAATTGACCGATGATGAATTTTTCAATGGTGTTCAAATGGTGCTCCAGTTGTTTTGGGGTTGCACCTACGATACCTATTACTACTGATGCTATCTTTGCTAATTTGCTTTCTCTTGTCATGGTCCTTGCTATTTGTATTTACAGGTCTTTGTATTTTGTTGTCTTCTCCCAATCTCTCTATCTGCTGCTTCCAGTTATTGCCACGTCCACTATCCAGACTGTTTTGTCTTTCTTATTGACAATTGTTAAGTCTGGGTTATTACATAGCAGGTGCTTGTCTGTTTAGTATAGAAGATAAAATGACCTTCAGTAGCCTTGTTGGTTGGGAAATTCTAGGAGTTGAAGTCCATTACTTCTTAAAGATGCTCAGGCTGACAAACATTGAACCAAATCCCTGGTTCAGTTCTCCACAGGTGACTCCATTCAGCCCAATGCCCTCCCCAAAGACACACATGTTGCTTTAAGTAGCATTGCTACAATGCCTATAAATACTCACCAATGGGAAGTAGGGTTCTACTTCCAGCAATGCTAAAGGCTAAAAGCGTTCCCCCATCTCCAACTGACTGGCTTAAAGGCTCCTTATGTTACACTAAGCTTTTGATGTTGCTGTGAGCAGCTGAGATTCTTTCTTGGATAAAATGGAATTGAGGAACTGATGGGGTATGCAAAGCAGGATCCAGGATGAAATTCTGGAAGGATATTAGCAATGCAATTCTAGGTATGGTCTCTGGAAGTTAATCTCATTGAGTTCAGCTCGAGGAAATGCATTTTGATTAGCATTAAGCCAAGAATAGGTGCTTGCAGTGTGTGAAGTAGACCTGGGGACATCTGTTAGGTTTATTTCTCCCTATTTCTCATGTGTGCAAATCTCAGTTTTGGTTTACCCCTTCTCTAGGCTCTCCCTCCACATTTTCTTTCAGTTGGTTCATGCCATATTTAACCATTGTACTGGATATAAACGGTGTAATTTTGCTCAGATTTTTCCAAAGGTCTGCATTTGCGTTTTTGCTACAGGAACACCTAGTTTACAAACACATTTCTCCTGCTACGGTGCAATTTTATAAAAATGTATCATTATTTAGCAGTATTCAGACACAATTAACAAAACTACCTTTATACTTAAAGCAAAAGAAAACAAAGAGAAAGAAAAAACCCAAACAAAAAAGAAAAGGAAGACAATGCCAAGCAAAGTTTTTTTTCTCTTTTTCTTTCCTTAGTTTTGCTTTTAATTTGTTTGGTTTTGTCTTGAACTATTATTACTTTTTATTAGTTGTTATTTCCCAAAAAGAAATTGTTTTCTTTTTGAAGAGTTAAAATTTAGAATTAGAATTCTTTATTGGCCAGGTGTGATTAGACATACAAGGAATTTGTCTCTAGTGCATAAGCTCTCAGTGTACATACAACAATAATGACAGATCATTATCATAATCATTGTAAAAACACATTCATCATAGAACATTAAATACAACACAGTGATAGTCATGGATACTAAATAAGCAATTGACAGAAATCATACTAGGATACTAAGTAAACAATATAAATTGTAAGATACAAGCAACCAAGTTTTAAGATAAGGAGATAGTTAATAGGGAAGATAAGAATAATGATGGTAATATTGCCTTTCTAGATAGTTCGACAGTATTGTGGGAATTAGTTGTTTAGCAGAGTGACGGCATGGATGGAAAAACCTGTCCTTGTGTCTAATTGTTTTGATGTGCAGTGCCCTATAGCGTCGTTTTGAAGGTAGAAGTTGAAACAGTTTATGTCCAGGGTGTGAGGGGTCTGTAGATATTTTCACAGTCCACTTTTTAACTCAGTATACAGGTCCACAATAGAAGGCAGATTGGTAGCAATTGTTTTTTCTGCAGTTCTAATTATTTGTTGAAGTCTGTGTTTGTCTTGATTGGTTGCAATGCTAAACCAGACAGTGATAGAGGTGCAGATGACAGACTCAATCATTCCTCTGTAGAACTGGATCAGCAGCTCTTTGGGCAACCTGAGCTTTCTGAGTTGGCGCAGAAAGAACATTCTTTGTTGTGATATTTTGGTGACGTTTTTGATGTTAGATGTTCATTTTAAATCTCGAGATTATTATACAACCTAGAAATTTGATGGTCTCTACTGTTGATACTGTGTTGTCTAGTATTGTGAGTGGTGGTAGTGTAGGATGGCTTTTCCTAAAATCTTCTATCAATTTTTACCCATTCTAAAGGAAATGTAAATATATGTTTATTTAATAAACTATAGTTAATAGAACCACATTCAGTGCAAGGATATGAAGTAACTCATAGACTTGCATTCTCAAATAATGCTACCAATCTTATTTCTAAGCAATTGTGGCAACAAATGGACATAACTCTTAGGTGAACAATGTGTCTTAGGATCTGGGATTTTTGAAGATCCTGTCAAGTTTACCAAGTGCATCAGACAGGAAACACAACCCAGATGAATTAATTCTACAGGTAGTCCTCGACTTAAAATTGAGCCCAAAATTTATCTTGCCAAGTGAGAAATTTGTTAAACAAATTTTGCCTCATTTTATGACTTTTCTGTCTACATTTAGTAAGTGAATAGCTGCAGTTGTTCAATGAGTAACACAGTTGTTAAATGAATCTGGTTTCTCCATTAACTTTGCTTGTCAGAAGGTTGCAAAAGAGGATCACATGACCCCAGGACACTGTAACCGTCATAAATGTGAGTCAGTTGGCAAGTATCTGAAATCCACTTGTAAATCACAAAACCACAGGGATGTTGCAATGGTCATAAGTGTGAAAAAGGTCACAAGTCGCTTTTTTCAATGCTGCTCTAACTTCGGTCTCTAAGCAAACTCTTGCAAGTCAAGGATTGCCTGTACTTTATCATAAAGCTACATAACAAGTAGTCCTCAACTTATGATCACAATTGAGACCAGAATTTCCATTGCTAAACAAAGAAGCTGTTAAGTGTTCAACTTCCCATGTTTTTGCCACAGCTGTTAAGAAGTTCTTGACTTACGACCACAATTGAGCCCCAATTTTTTGTTGCTAAGTGAGACATTTGTTAAGTGAATTTCGCTCCATTTTATGACCTTTCTTGCCACAGTTATTAAGTTAATCCCTGCAGTTGTTAGATTAGTAATATAGTTGTTAAGTGAAGCTGGTTTCCCCATTGACTTTCTTTGTCAGGTTGCAGAAGGGGGTCACATGACCTCAGGACACTGCAATGGTCATAAATGTGAGTCAGTTACTGGTCATAAAATGGGGCAAATTCACTTAATGAATGTCTCACAACAGAAACTTTGGGCTCAATTGTGGTCGTAAATTGAGGACTACCTGTAATGCTAATGTGATAGAAGGAGGATGTTGTTATGGTTCGCTGGCAGCAGGTGTGGATGTCTTAGGTCTCGGAGAGCGAGGACTCAGATGAGGGGCCTGCGTGTGATGCAGGGATGGGGCCAGGACCCTCAGGGAGTGGAATGCTGCCTTAGGAGATTGTGGAGGCTGGCAGCAATGATGAAGAGGTCCCCGAGGAGCCTGTGCCCAATGCACGTGCACACAGGGCTGTTTGAAGGAAAGGGCAGCTGCAGCAACACAGGTCACTCGGGAGGGGAGTAAGACTGCAAAGTAATGGCCCCTCCTTCAAGAGATAAAAGCCAGCTGAGAAACCGGAGTTCTTTGCAGGAAGCAAAGAAGTTTTTTCACGCAAGCCTTGTGGACGTTCGGACGTTCGGTTGGTGTTTGGATACTCTTTGTGTTGGAAATATTTCTTAGTAACTTTGTTCTTGGCAGCCTTGCACCACTTTGGAAAGGCTCGTTCTTATCAGAGATAATTAATTTGAAACAGCCTTTTAACCGGGAAGGAATGGAATTCGTAAAGAATCATTAAAAGGTTTTTCTGTTACCTCTAATTTCGTGTTTGTTTCCTTAGAACAAGGTTTGAGTCAGAACAGATGTTAGTCATATTTAATTCAGTGAATTTATATTGAATCCCATTTCAGTTCTGGGTTTGACTTACTGCAGATGTAATTTTTTGCTGCTGCTAGAAAGAAAGCTAATTATAAAAAGTCTCAGAACTGGGGAAGCATCTGGCTGACCTGATCTGAATTCAGAAGCAAAAGTGTTTTTGCTTACTGGGATAAGACACGCTCAGGGCTTCAGGTTAAACCAGGAAATGACATCCCAGAAGGAAAAAAAAACACCTTCTGTATTGTTGCCAAGAAAACTGATGTCTTTTTCAAATCATCAAAGCAGAGCAAGACAAGAAGGAAGTTTTATTCTGTTTTATTTTATTTTATTTGGTGAAAAGGTAACAGTGGACAGCAACATTGATCTATTTTAGTTCACTTCAAGAAATTAAGATCAGATTAAGCCTGGTTATGATTAAAAGGGAGATTGCAAGGAAATTTTCAATGTGTAACTAGATGGGGAAATCAAGATACCTTCCCAGAAGACAAATTGGCAAACGAATGCTTATATTCTACATATGTCAAGGGCTACTAGTAATATATTTGCATGTGTGGGTGTGCAGGCACCTTTATAACAGACATAGAGACCCAATCATTTTGTCACCATATTATAAAGGAGATGTTGAAACTCTGGAAAGAGTGCAGAGAAGAGCAACAAAGATGATTACGGGGGCTGGAGGCTAAAATATATGAAGAAGGGTTGCAGGAACTGGGCTCAGCTAATCTAATGAAGACAAGGACCAGATATGATAGCAGTGTCCAAATATTTAAAGGGCTGCCACAAAGAACACCAGAAGGCAGCACAAGAAGCAATGGATGGAAACTAATCAAGGAGAGAAGCAACCTAAAACTAAGGAGGAATTTCCTGATAGTGGGAACAATTAATTAGAGGAATGACCTCCTTCAGAGGTTGTAGGTGCTCCAACACTAGGTTTTTAAGAAGAAGATTGGGAAGCCACTTGATTGAAATGGTATAGTTTTTCCTGCATGAGCAGTGGGTTGGACTAGAAGACCTCTGAGGTCCTTTCCAACTCTGTTATTCTGCATTATCTAGTAATCAGGAATCACTGCATATTATAAGACTACTTTGACCGATTGCAGCCAGCTGGTGCTGTACAGGGAGAGAAGAAAGTATTAAAGATCCCATTTCGCTCTCTGAAGAAAATTGCTAACATACTTTCCAGAGCTCAGACATTTCTGAACATCTGCCTAGGAGCCACAGGCGTCCCTTTACAATCTTTCCAGTCGCAGCAACTGACATCCTCCAGCTCTTTTAATCATTTCTAGGGAACACTAATCATTAATGGGAAGATCCCAAAGGAGCTCTTCCTGAGTTTTTTGAAGAAAGGCATTGAAATGCATCCTGTTGTTTTTGCAAAAGGCCATTTGCATTGAGCCATGGGTGGATACATTTAGTGGTCGACTTACGACCACAATTGAACCAAAATTTCTGTTGCTAAGCAAGACACAGTGAGTTTCATCCCATTTTACAACCTTCCTTACCACAGTGGTTAAGTGAAATCACTGTAGTTAGGAAAATGGTTGTTAAGTGAATCTGGCTTCCCCATTGACTTTGCTGGTCATAAGATCACAAAATATGATCACATGACCCTGGGACACTGCAACTATCATAAATATGAACCACTAGCTCGATACCCGTGCTTCGATATGAAACTTATGTGGTCAGACTTAGTTTTGGGGAAGGAAAATAAGGGGAAAAAATTCTGCCTGCCAGCATCCATCGGAAGTCATGTGGCTTAGCGTCCTGTCAGTGTGTGAGAAAGTTGAGGGCTGTTTGAAAACTGAAACATAGAAATTGAAACTATTTGCTGTGTGAACAAGGAGACAGCAAGGAGCCTGGGCGTGGCTTAGCTCAACTGTTCTGTACTAAAACTGCTTGCTGAAACTGAAACTCCTGCTTGTGTTTTGCATGTGGAACAGATTTCTTTTCAGGTGGGGAGGGGGAGTAGAACTCCTTAGCACCAGAGCATGTTAATAATAATATACAAAATACTAATGCTCTGATGGTCATTTTGAAAAATAGTGAACACTTAGAAGCCAAGAGCAACCTACGTGCCAGATTTTAAGTTTGTAGGCTTTACGGTTCTGGAGATTTTGTGATGATATGTGAGTGGTATTTTGCTTTTATATATATAGATTTATATATTTTGTTTTTATATATATAGATTTGTCAAGCATCTGGTTGTAAATCATGTGACCATGTGGATGTTGCAATACTCATGTGTGCAAAATGGTCATGTCACTTTTTTCAGTGCCATTGTAACTTCGAACAGTCACTAAATGAACTGTTGTAAGTCGAGGACTATCTGTACACAGTGAGTAGAAGGGAGGATATAACTGAGAAATATTGTAGTGTTGGAATTTCTTTAATACTAACATGTATTTTCTTGGATCATATGGTTCATGCAGCCAGTTTCTTTAAGAAGGTGTTTGCCCAAACATTTGTGCATCAATTTTTTTCTTTGCCTCTGAGATGTTTATTCCCACATTTTCTTCAAGAGTGCTCCCTCATAACAGCTCTCTGAGGTAGCCTGGGCTGCACTACTCCTTGCAAGTTGCATCACTTCCAACATTGCACGTTGCATGTACTACCCCTCTGTGATGGAGATTTCCAATTCTACCACAAGCTGCCCAGCTGGTCCCATATTCCAGAGCTCTAGTCGCAGGACTGGCCCATTGGTCATTCTGGAGCAGCTCTTCCACCCAAGTGCACTGGCCTGCTGGGAGGCCTCGCAAAAGCAGAGACAGGCTGGAGGCTGAAGAGAAAGCGCCTGGTCCAGGCACACACGGTGCCCCAGTGTCAAGCTAGGCTGATGTCCCCTGCATCGATCCACAGACAAAACAGGAAAGGAGGGGCAGAGAGAAACAGGCCAGTTGCCAAGGTATGCCACCAGAGTAGGAGGCCAGCGAACCAGAGAGCTTCTTCCCCATCTTCCCGGGAGCATGGGACTTCTCGCGGCTGGGCCCTGAGCTCCCTTGCAGTTTGTTCTGCTGCTGGAGGATGTGCTGCAGCAGCCCCACACTGGTTCCTTGCAGTTGCCAAGATGGCTGCAGAGAGTCTCCCCATTCGGGTCAGGGAAGGGGAGAAATTCCCACTTGGGTTCTGCTTCAGCCTCCTAATGTAGGGCTTTGGGCGAAGGCTGGAGGGAAACGTTGCTGGTGGTGAAGAATAGGAGCGCCTTGTTCCAGTGGGACTGCATCATGGCTGACCATCTCAGCTCGCTGAGCCTCCAGGCTGCGGTACCTGGCCTTGCACTCCTGCAGGGCTTCCCTCTGCTTGGAAAGCCTCTGCTCCTAGTCCTCAGTGAGGTGCTTCTGCTGAGCCTCCTTCTTGGTCCGATCCAATTTGAACTGAGCCAGCTGTTTAGCCAACTCTTTCTCGTGATGGCTTCTTAGCTCCAACAACTGCTATCTGTTGAGGCCCTAAGGAGCCCAGGCGGGCAGGCGAAAAGTGGTTGAGAGGGGTGGGGCGAGTAGAGGCTGGCAAGGCACCCCTCGACGTGAATGACATTGAGTTGGCCATGCCCACCCAATCACATGACCACCTAGCCACGCCCACCCAGCTGGTCGTTAAGCAGATATTAGTGGTCCAAGGGATTTAAAATTATGAATTTAGTCACCCCTGAGGTCTGAAAGGATTGGCAACCAATGGTTTACTGTATAAATCACAAATGACTGGACTTATGTAAATTATATTTAGGAAACCATTGAAGTTGGACTCATACTTAATCAAACACAAGCAAACCATACTGAGGTTTGGTGTATTGAGAGAAAAACCAACAAATCACAGGACATAGTGAATTGTGTGAGCACATTGTAATTTGTAAACCAAGGCTTATAACTCAATGTATTGTTTAAGCCTGGACAATTGTAGCTTAATCAGTAAATAGGATCAAACCGGACATTTTTTTTTCATGCTTGGGAAGGTTAAAACGGCAAAATATATTATTTATGAAATATCAGAAGAAGCCAGGGAGAAGTAATAGAAGATAATAGTTTTCCTTTAAGTAAGTAATCCATCAAACAACAGAATAATTTATATTATTAAGCCACCAGTTAATTAGGTATCCAAAGAAATACATGTGTTGTGCAGAGCCAGGCTGCGAAGATTAAAATGGGCTATTAAATATACATCTCTCTGAAGATCTCCTTCCTCCCCTTCCACCGTATTATTTAGTTCATTAAAATTCCTCACCAGTCCAGTCTGTGCAATAAACAGATATTTAAGGCAGCAAATGAAAGGCTAACCAGCTTCAAGGCTCTTTTTGATATAACTGAATTTAATTAAAGTTCTGCCTGTGTGGTTGGGTTGAAAGAGAGACAGCTATGTCATTCCCACACCCTTAGGTTGAAAAATCCAGATGAGCCTCTAGTTCTCTTGAAAATGTCTAAATTGGAAAAGAAATCTTGAATGGAAGGAAGTGGACCGTGCACTACTCCAAAGTGTTGATCCTGGGATTATCTGAAATTAAATTGGGCATCTTCCTAGAAGTAACCTGCATGTTAAGATCAGGGGCAGAAATAGAAACATCCATCTGAATACTCATCACGGTCACATCACAGATTTACCAGGATGTTTCTAAGCAGCAACAGAAAGAAACTTTAGTTGGGTTGACCCTTTGAAAAAGAGGGACAGATGTCTGTGGAGATTCTCAGTCATCCAGGTCATAGTTGTCCCATGAATGGAAGAACTGAAGAAGCTTCTTGGATGAAAAGTGAAACATTTTCAAGGAAAAAAACAAGAAAGTTCAATTGCCTTTTGGAAAAGCACCTTCAGGATAAAAAGAGGGTCAGTTCTCCATCATTTTATGATAGACCCAGAGCCAAGATGGATCAGATCACTGAACCAGTGCTACCAAATCTGAATGGCAATCTCTATATGTCCATGAGATAGCCACGAAGAATTAGAAGTGTCTCCATCTCTTTGTCACCATCTCATGGCTGTTAATTTTTGGGGCTCCTCCTTTGACAAGGCTGCCATTTCACAGCCCATAGTTTTGGAAGAGTGAGAGATTGTAGAAAGCCCTCCTTGGCCATCCTGTGCTAACTGCTCCTACTTGAAGGGGGGGTGTTGTAAATATTTGGGGAAGATCTCTAGTTTTTCTATGGTCTTGCAGTTACATCTAGTTGAGTGAAGAAGTTTCTTGGATGAGAAGTGAAACATTTTCAAGGAAAAAAACAAAGTTCAGTTGTCTTTTGTCCCAAAGCACTTTTGGGACAACCATGACCTGAATGGTTGAGAATATCCAAAGAGGCGCCATTCCTTCAGAAGATAAAAAGCTAGTGGTTCTGCTGTTGCTTTGTCTCACAAAACCTCATCCCGATAGTGCTATCAAAAATTTAGCAGCGAAGTGTCTGGTTTGGGATGGGGTGAATTTAGAGGGTTCCTCCCCTCAAAGAAAGATCAGATAGACCTTACCAACGCTTAAAGCATCACTTCTGATTCTTAAATTTTCCATACCACAATGTTCTATAATGTTTGCATCATGTTTGGCTACAACTGCCGGAAGGCTATCGTGTAATCCTGCTCCACATCCATAATCTCTTCATAAATATAAATGTTTAAGTTCACCTACCACTCTAGGGTGAAAATGAGAATGAGAACAGCATCTGAGCTGTTGCCTGAAATGATGTATGAACCAGGCCATTTCCTTGAGCCACAATATGAGTTATTTGCCTAGGCATTATACATCGACTTTGCATTTTGATTCTCAAGATAGGGGATGTAGCAAGGGGCGTGAATCCAACCAATCTTATAAAATTGGCAAATACTTTTCTAATCTTTACTGGCTAGTCTCAGTAAATGCAAAATACATCTTTGGATTATGGGCAGGACTAAAATACAAAGAGGGAGAGAGGGAATTGAAAAAGGCAGTCTGTTTTTATACCCTCCCTCTTCTCTTTTATTTTTTGACTATGGTTCATTGCCCTTGTACAGAAAGCTCCCATTTCCTAACTCTTTGCAATTGGATGGAGGCAGCTCTGGCTGTTTGGGGCTTCGATTCTGGTTTCCTGCCCTGTGAGGTAAGATTTTGGCTCTGCTGGCATGAACTTTGTCCCTCTGCTTTGCAAGCCTCACAAAGTGATAAAAAGAGGGTAGCAATGCAACCGCCATTTCTCACGGACTGAACATGTGTAAGAAAAGGCAGAGGTTCTGATGTAAATCACAGGGCTGGGAAGCACCTTGTAAATGCCCAACTGCTGGAATCCTGTTTCACCAATTGGGTGTCATTGCAGTTCAAGACAAACCTCTTTACTCCCAGGGTTGCTATTATGGAGCAAAAATTGGAGGAAGATCCATAATTCTGCCTTAAGTCCAAAGACTGAGTAAACAAACAGGTTTGGTGAAGCAGCAAAGCCAAAACCAGTTTGCCAGCCTGATGAAAAAGAAACACAATACTCTGAGCATATGCAGCCTTGCATTTTAAAGCCCAAATAGGATAAACAGAAACACAGAGTTTTTCAATAGCTCAGAAACTAGAGATACCTCTGGGAATCTGCCTTCGTTTGGATCGATTTACACTGATGTGCATTCAAATGAGTATTTCAAACAGTACAGCTATCCTGGGGCCGCGTTTTAGCTCTACAATATTAATTTAGGATCATGGTGTTTAAAATAAATAACTCCTATAACAGTTGTTTATTTAAGCTGTCCAGAGTCTTGGTAATCAGGAGGGCTTTTCACATTAGTAATGATTCATCAAAAACCCCTCCCCCACCCCCCAAAAAAGCTGAACACCTTTTGATTGTAGTGGGTGAATTAAGAGAAAGATAAGCTTATCTCGTTGAAAAGATGTTTGGGTTATAGTTCGCTGGCATTTGGTCCAAGTAGTTGGTTTAGAAATGGTTGAGTTACTGTTTTGGTGATTTGAAGTGGAACAATTTGTCAGATCAGATATTTGTCTGATTTGTCACAATCAGATATGTATTACATTATGGCTGTTTGGTTTGTTTTTAAAGACAGTTCTATAAATTGTGTTATTATTTTCTAGAATTTAACTCAATATATCATCTAGAGCGGTGTTTCTCAACCCTGCAATATTAAAATGTCTGGATTTCCAATTCCCAGAATTCCCCACCCAGCTAACCATGCTGGCTAGGGAATTTTGGAAGATGAATTCCAGATATCCTAAAGTCACCGAAGTTGAGAAACATTGACCTAGAGCAGGGGTCCCCAACCTTTTTGGCACCAGGGACCAGTTTTGTAGAAGATTATTTTCCCATGGACCCTGGTGGGGGAGGGGCAGGAGGATGGTTTCACATGCAACTTAGATCCTTTGCACACGCAGGTCCATGGCGTAGAGATTGGGGATCCTGGACCTAGAGAGAGATGCACGGTTGAATGAGTTACTTAAATAACATAAAATACAACATCCTGGAACCTGACTGAGCAACTTAGTTCCCCACAAGTATCTTGAATTCCAACTGCCTTCTATCATGGCAAAGCATTAGGGGACATGAAATCCAAATATATCTAAGAGCCACTAGATTATTCATGATTTGTTCAGCATGCTCCATAGACATTTCTGTTTTATTTTATTTTTGCTCTGCTGCCATTTGTTTTAAAAAGAGGCTGATTTAAATCATAATCACGTGAGCAAAAAGCAACCCCATCAAAATTCAGTCGCTGAAGGGGTATTTTTCCTGCAAAACTCAGGCTGGATTCACTCAATTTGCTTTTATTTGGGCTTATTCTTTTCCTGGAACCCAATTCCCATAAGCCATAATTAATCAAAACCAGAACTATGTAAGGCAGTCTATTGTCTGCTTTGCACAACATACTAAACCAGATTATGGTTTCTGTTTGGTTAAGTATGTTCTATAAACCCAGCCATTGTATCTGTAATGATGCTTTGTGAGTCTAGCTAATCATGCTTTTAGCATGGTCTCCACAGTTAAATACTGGCTCAGAGCAATGTGTTTACGAGATTGCCGATTTTATTGGTAAATTATCAATGCAGGGGTTCAGAACAGTGCTGGTGACAGGCACTTCTAGCTTAGGGTTAGTTTAATCCTTCCTTGGCAGCAATAATCAAATGAGCCATTTGATAGGCTCCATCCTGCTGTTGGCAAAACCAGACCTCCAGAGAGCTTTGTGAAAAGGGCCAATCACAAGACTGATGTGACCCACACCTGACCCCTCACTAGACCTTCACCTGTTGTGACCCTCCCACCACAAGACCTACTGACCACACAAGCCCTTAGAAGCAGAACACCAACACTGACACCCCCTAAATTCCACTGAAGATGTCACCTAGGCCTGGTAACGAAATGTTTGGAAACCTACTCACAAGCTCGGAGAATGAACCTCCACTCTCACCCTATACCCGAGCTATAGATATTCATCATTATTGTAAAAGGGCCAATTTTATCTCTGCAGGGAAGATATTCCACAAGGAAGGAGCCACCTCAGAGAAGGCCCTTATTCTTGGTCCCATTAGATGGACCTCCATAGGAGAAGGGACTCATAGCACTCCCCCCTGCTCTGGTGGGTCAAGTAGATAGCACTGTAAAAAGACAATCCTTCAAATAACCTGGTCCCAAGACATGCAAAGTGTCAATTGGGTGGCCATACAAATTTTCTTAAATCAATAAATAATTGATTATCATTGAATCCATTTTGGTATACATTATTCCTCCTCCTCCTCCTCCTCCAGATTTTAAATTTGGATTGATTATATGTTTTTATTTCCCAACCATAAACTCATTTCATCATTTTGCATCTTCTGTGACCTGCAAGGTAGCCTGGGAGGTGCTTAATGAATAAATGGTCAGACAGAGACTAGCCGAGCCAGGGGGAGGAGTCAAAGGTGGAATTAGTCTGGAATTCCTACATGGGCATAAGAGAACAAAGTCTGCAAACTGTCAGTTTGAGAAATTCCTGTGTGGCTTGAGCAATAAAATAGCTAATTAAGCTCTTCACATTGAATCTCATTGTTCCGCTTGTCATAAACACGTTTTTTTTAAAAAAAAAATCTTGGAATTTAATTTGTATTTCAATATTAATGTCTGCATGGAATTGCCTGCATGTTTTTAGAAGTCATTGAACCAAAAAGTCATGCATTTGTGTGATAGTATCTAACTTTTCCATATCCCTCTGTTAAAAGTGTTCTAGTTTACAGATGTTAAGAATGACCAGATTCTTTTATTTCGCTGCAAAAGCATGAACTTTTCCAGCTTGAGACAGAATGATAGATTCTGCAGTTGACCTTTGCAATCCTCTGAGTGATGAATTTTATCATTCTGAGCAATCTCCTTTGGTGGGGAAAAGTCACTTTATGACTTTCCAAGCTTTTGACATCTTTTCTGCGCTGATGGATTGAGTCTTATTTACAGTCTAAGACTAAATAACAACAGCGATGCAAGTCCCAAAGTCAAAACAGGCAAAAAAAGATAAAAGAAAGCATAAAAGAATAAATTAAGGTAGAATAAGATATATAATATGGAGATAAAATATTCAGATCCATAGATCAAAAGTAAATTAAATAGGCAACTCCAGCATTTAAAAAAAATTGCTGGCACCAATATATTGCAGTGGAAGGATAAACCAAATAATGATGCATTATACAGGTAATCCTCAATTTGCAACCATTTGTTTTGTGACCGTTCAAAGTTAAAACAGCACTGAAAAAGTGAGTTATGACTGATTTTCACACTTATGACAACATCTCCATGGTCATGTGATCAAAATTCGAGCACTTGGCAACAACCAAGGTGAAGTGGACTGGGCTGAGAGGGAGAGGGACTGGCCCAAAGTCACCCAGCCACCTTTCACGCCCAAGACTGCATTAGAGCCAAGACTCACCTAGCTGGCTTTCATGCCTAAGGCAGGACTAGAACCCAAGAGTCTCGTGGTGATTGGCCCAAACTCACCTGACTGACTGCCATCCTAAGAAAGGACTAGGACTCCTGGTGATTGGCCCAAAGTCACCTAGCTCGCTTTTTTTCCTGAGGTGGGACTAGAATTCAGAGTCTCTTGATGATTGGCCCAAAGTCACCCAGCCAGCTTTCATGAATAAGGCAGAACTGGAACTCATGGTCTCCAGGTTTCTAACCTAGGTGCCTTAGCAACTAAACTGGCTCATCCAGAAGCTTCCAGAGATCCGTCACAAGGGCATGTTGTTGTAAGGAAGGGCAGATTCCCTCAAGTGGAGTCCCTTGACAGCATATTCAGCTCCCAGGGCAGCCTCCGGAAGGGGTTTTCCCTTGCCTCCTTCTCTGCCTTGGAAGAGGTTGCCCCACCCAGCAATCACCAGGGTCAATCCTGCTAATCTTCAGAGACCAGACAAGGCTGCTACCTCCATGTGTTATTGTTGCAATCTATACAGGCAGTCCTTGACATATGCCTATAATGGAGCCAAAAATTCCTGTTGCTAAGTGAAATATTGGTTAAGTGAGTTTTGCCCCAATGCTTAAGTGAATCATTGCTTCCTATTGACTTTGCTTATCTGGTTATAAATAGTGATCGCAACACTGCAACTGTCATAAATGTGAGTCAGTTGCCAAGCATCTGAATTTCGATCATGTGACCATGGGGAAGCTGCAACAGTCGTAAGTGTGAATAACAGTCATAAGTTACTTTTTTCAGTGTCTTTGTTAACTTTGAATGTGGCAATATAAATTTAATAAATAAATAAACCTTGCTTAACAAATTTCTCACTTAAGTAACATAAATTTTGGGCTCAATTGTGATTGTGTAAGTGAAGGACTGGCTACCTATCCTGTATATCGATTTTTTCCCCCATGCATAGGCACAATCCGGTTAAACTTAAGATGCAACTCTGAGTGACAGGAGTAGGGCGGGGCCAGAAGGGCATTCCCCAAAAGAATGGGGGCGGCTTGCAAGAAAGCAACGCAGGCTTAATTACACCTTGGAGCTCCTGCCCGCCTCGCCCGACCGGTTTTGAACGAGCCAGCCCGACGTTTTCGGCGGCTCCGCTTGGGCGGCGAAGGCTGTTTATCCCTGGCTGGAAGCAAACCCAGTTAAGCCAGTCCAAGTCCCCTTTGCGAGCTTTGCAAGAACAGGTCGGGGGAGTTTCGTTCCCATCCGGCTCCGTCCCGGGTTTGGGGGGGGGGGCTGGGGGAAGGGCTGCGAAGCCGGCGGAGATTCCAGTAGACTCAGACGCTGACACACACGCTCCCCGCGCAAGGCCACCGGGTGCTGGGAGGAAGGGCCGACCCGGGCTTCCTCTCCCAGCGCCCTGCAAAGTGGCGAGGGGTCCCCAATAAAAGGGGGATGCTGAGTAAGAGCCCCCCGCCCCTCAAAGCGAGCGTGCCTGCAGCAGAGAGCGCCAGTCGCGGGCCCAGAGCAGGAACCGGCCCTTTTGGGGAGGTGGGAGAAAATGGCCAAGGGGGATGGTAAAAAGAAACCGGGGGGGGGAGGGGGGGGGAGTTACCGTAACTTGCGAGTTACTAACGACTTTTTTCTTTCTCCATCACTTTCTCTCCCACCCCGTCCCCCTTACTCCTCCTGTCCCCGCCTTTCTCCTCCTCCTCTTTCCACGCCCCTCCCTTCCCCCTCCTCTTTGCGGGGATCCCCCCTTCCCCAAACGCCCCGCCCTCCTTTCTTGGCTCCCCCCCCTTTCCTGCGGGATCCCTCCCGCGGCCCTTTCCCCACACCGCCCCTCCTTCCTTGCCTCCTCCTCCTCTCTGCCCTGCCTCCGCCCTTTTTCCGCGCCCCTTCCCCAAACGCCCCTCCCTCCTTTCCTGGCTCCCCGCCTCCCCGACCCCTTCTTCTTCTTCTTCTTCGCTTGCCTCCTCTTCCTCCCCCTCCTCTCGTCCCCCCCCCCCCCCGCGCCCCTTCTCCAAACTCCCTTCCCTCCTCCCCCGGACGGCCCCGCCCTCCGCTCCCCTCCTCCCTCCCCGCAGGCGGAGCTTCCCCGGCAGGAGGCGGGGCCTGCGCACGCCCCACCCCCCCGCGCCCGCGCGGCCCCCCCGCCATGGGTCGGAAGCGCTGCGTGGGGGGAGACGGCTCCAAGATGGCGGCGGGCTGCTGCGGGGTGAAGAAGCAGAAGCTCTCCAGCTCCCCTCCGTCGGGCTCGGCCGGCCCGGGCGGCGGCGGCGGAGGGGGGGGCTCCCGCTGCGGCGAGCCGGGGGCGATGCCGGCGGGGGCGGCGGCGGCCGGGGGCGGCCCGCGCCTCAACGGCCTCGGGGGGCTGGCGGGGGGCTCCCCCGGCTGCGCCCTCTCGCCGCCGCCGCGCCCGCCCGGCTGCGGAGGGGCCCCCGGCGCCGGCCTCTCGGGCCCCGCCGCGCTACTGGGCTCCCCCGGCGCCGGGCCCGGCGGCTGCAGGAAGATGGTGGTGTCGGCCGAGATGTGCTGCTTCTGCTTCGACGTGCTCTACTGTCACCTCTACGGCTACCAGCCCCCGCGGAGCCCCCGCTTCACCAACGACCCCTAGTAAGTAGCCCAGCGGCGCCCCAGACTCAGCCGGGCCGAGGGAGCCCCGTTGGGAAAGCGCATCGACGGATCGCCCCCCCCCCCGTCCCGCGATCCTGCTGGGCGGGAGGGCCCCCCCAGACCCCTGGAGGGAAAAGCAGGAGAAGCCCCCAGTCTTCCTGCCCCAGAAACGAGGCTGGCTCCCTCCCTGATCCAGTCCCTCCTGGGTGGGGTGCGCTCCCACGTGGCCCCCTTTTCTCTCCCCCCTTGGCTCCGTGCCCGGCTGGGTTTCTTTGCCCCTCCCTGTTGCTCTTTTGGGGCAGCCCCCTCCCAGCTCCGGCATTTGATGGGGCAGCTGGCTTTCCCTGCAGCAAGTCCTGTTTTGGGGTGTCTCCTGGTAGCCCAGCAACTTCTAGCCTGCCTCCCACAAGTCCCTGTGGTCCTTCAACACCAGGGGTGCCCCCCAAGAAATGTCTCATTGAGTTTGACTTGAGCCGATCCCTATGGCTATCTTGTTTGCTGTGCTATGGTCGTTTTCCAGGATAGGATTAAAAAAAAAAAATCTCAGTCTAGGGATTTCCTAGTGGTCTCCTATCTACAGCCCTGCTTAGCTTTTCAAGTTGAGCCCAAGTTTTCTGAGTAATTTCCTATCATTACCTTTATAGCAAGCAGTATCTGGTAGGAGACCCAAACCCTTTCCCCGCTCTTATTGTTAGCATCCGTTTTTCTCACTTTGCCTGGCTGTCTGTGTAGCTTGGCATTGAATGAATGGGGGTCCATTTAGCTGTCATTCATACATTTTAAGATTTCCTCTGGCCCTTTTGCACAGCCCTGTGGCAACCCTTGTATGTAACTTTTGCTTCGAGTTGTCAGATCTCTCAGGGGTCTCTTCCATGCCGATCAGCAGGAATGGTGGAGGGCTAGGAGGTTGGAGAATATGGTGCTGTATTTATATATGCTCCTGCTGGCTTCACCAAATTTAGGGAATGTAATTAACTGCTTGATTCTAGTTGTCCATCTGGCAGGGTTTCTCAGAGAATACTTGCCCTGCTTGGATAGTTTCAAAACTTGTTCTTTACTGCATGATCTCAGGGTTAGGAACTAAGACCTAAAGCCAACAACATGTATGTGTATGTGTGTGTGTCCCAGAGTAGTTGTGGTGGAAAGTTAAAAAGGATATGAAGAAAGGAATGTGTCCCTTTTCCTACTTACTAATCTCCCTCCTCCCATATCTCACTGTGACATTTCTACTGTCTTGGCAAATATTTATTAGTACAGGTAGTCCTTGACTTACAACAGTTCATTTACTGACCGTTCAAAGTTACAGTGGCACTGAAAAAAGTGATTTATGGCTGCTGCAGCATCCTCACGATCACATGATCAAAATGCAGATGCTTGGCAACTGATTCATATTTATGACGGTTGCATTTTCCCGGGGTCACATGATCTCCTTTTGCGACTTTCTGAGAAGCAAAATCAATGGGGAAGCCAGATTCACTTAACAACCGTGTTATTAATTTAACAGCTGCAGTGATTCACTTAATAGTTGCAAGAAAGGTTGTAAAATGGGACAAAACTCCTTAACAAAGGTCTCATTTAGCAATATAAATTTTGAGCTCATTTGTGGTCATAAGTTGAGGACTACCTGTATTAGGATTTCCAGAGTACAAGTAGTCCTCGACTTAACAACCATTCATTTAACAATGGTTCAAATTTGCAATGGCCTTGGAAGAAAGTGCTTTATGACCTGTCCTTGCACTTATGACCTGTGACCATGTGATCATAATTTGGGGGTTTGGCAACTGACCCGCTAGTTGCAGCCTCCTGTGGTCACGTGATTGCTATTTGTAACCTTCCCAGCCAGTTTCCACAAGCAGTGTTAATTGAGGAAGCTGGATTCACTTAATACCATAACTGTGATTTTCTTAAAAGCTGCAATAAAAATGGGCACAAAATCAAGTCCAAACATATGGATGACTCACTTTACAACCAGACTGACTTAGGATGGATCACAATTGTGGTTATAAAATTGAGGACTATCTGTCCTGTGATTCCTTAGTGCCTTACTACTTGTAAGACTATTATCCTGTTTATAATAGTTGGATGAATCTGTATTTTAAATTCTATGTTGTCCATTCTGTTCCATTTCCAGGACAGTTTTTACGAGAGCATATTGCAAGAACAAGCCCCAAACAACATTTATTTCTTTTGACTTCCCACAGGAGCACCAAAGGAGGTGTTTCCTGTATCTGCTCACAACTAAAAGTTAAATAGAGAGCCAAAGAAAAAGGCTAGAAATTAATTTTGAAAAGCTGATAGGAGATGGGGATAAAATATAAACTCTCTTCAAGTGAAGTTTGACTTCTGGTAACCTTGTGTTCCTGTCTGTGGACTTTTCTTGACTACAACATAGACATGGTATTGTGTTATCTTTTTGGCCCCTGGCAATGTGGGTTCCAGTTAGTCTTCTAGAAATGGTGGCATCGCCAGTGGGAAAACGCTATCTCACCTTCTCATATATTCCTAACCTAAAGTGTGACCTTCATGCATTGCAGCGGTGAACACAGTTCTTCCTTTGGCCACTCAACGATGCATCCTCTAAGCATAAATGAAAATTTAGAGGTGGAACAAGAACTAGTCAAAGACATGACGACGTGAAGTACAGTCCTAACAGCCAGTCCATATTAAGAGGTGATTTAACATCTAACTTTATATCTAGGTAATCTTCAGTGTCAGATCCATATATTATGCATTACTGTAGACTGGTCTGTGGAGATTAGGAGAACCTAAGAGTGCCTGGACTATCCGTGATCAGGAGAGCCATAACTTAAAGAAAGGTGTTCTATGTCGTAGAATCTATTTTGGTCTTGAATGAAAGACTGATCTTGACATCAAAGACAAAGCATTATCATAGAAAGTGGAAAAAGAAAAAGTGGTATACCTTCTCTAGAGTACATCCACCTATATGAACATGGCATGTGACAAACAACCATTTGTTGAAAACTAAATTATCAGAATAGTTGCTCTAAATTAGAAACGGGAGAATGCTTTGTCTCATTCTTCCTAAATTTGTTGGTAGCTTTTGTCAGAAGTCTTCTTTATATTATTTTGCTTGCAGATGCTGTCTCATAAAAAAGTCACTCTTGGACTGTGTAGTAAAGCAAATTCAACAGTTCTTTCTGGTCACAAAACCTGAACAATAATAATCTTTGAGCCCGTCAGGACCATCTAAAATGTTCAAAATTGGTAACTGAATTCCCTTGAGAATTGGGTAACTATAAATTGACCATTAAAAAAAAAGATCTGGTCAGGAATGGCAGAGACCTAAATATTGGTGTAAAGATTTCCTGAAAATTGCTGATTTATTAGATTAGAACTTTTTTTGCCTATCTCTACCTTACCTTTTATTATTGATTTAATATTGGTTTAAATATACTTTTCTTGGCTTGCAGACAATTTGTTGTGTAACTATAAAATTGTGAGATTTAAGCCCTGATTTTAAAAAGAGCTTGGCTTATTATTAATGCCATGAAAGTAATTTCTCATTATACAATTTCCTTTTGCAAAGTTATATACACTGACAATTTATTTCTAGTGAACAAATACGGGTATATGCATCCTTGAATGTTTAAAGGTGCAGTTTTACAAAGCTAAAAGAATGTCTACCAGCGTACCGACCCGTGATTTATATATTTGTTGTGTTCCTTGGTTCTGGCAAAAAGGTATATGATTTTCTGTATACTGGCACATAGATTCCAGGACTGTGCAGTTTTTTTATTCAGTTCCAAAAAGTTGTTTCAGAATCCTTGGAGGCATGAATATATCACCAAGCTATGAGAAAGGACATAGCTGCTTTAAAGAGTGGTCCAATGCTGGCTATTTTGTATTTTCCAAAACATGTTTTGCAATAGTGAACACAAATGGTAGCACGGCTCTAACGATTACTAGATTCTCCTTCCATACATCACTTCTTAAGAAGTTTCCATTAGCATTTAGGTTAGGGATACAATCCACGTAATATAAATATATTATGGACAATTGCCTTATAACAGGAGAGAATAAGAATGACAGGATTGTACCTTACCTAGCTTTTATATTTGCACTAAAAAGATGAAAGTAAATTAGGCATAAACATTCTATTTGGAGCAAGGCATTTATTCTGAATTACTCTAATGTGCATGCTTGTGATCTTTGTATAGCCTGTAAAATTTCAGCTGCCATATTGCAACAATTCTTATGCAGCACCTTTCTTTTATCACTTCTCCCACATGGGGCCCTATTTTAATATTCAGCCATTTTTTTCCCTGTGCATTAGTTGCCTTATCCTATTCCTAATCCAGTTTATTGACCTCATTGCTAATGCTCCCTCATGTGCCAGGCTGAGCACATTAGATTTGTTTCCTGTAACAGTGAACTCAAAATGGAAGGCACAGCAGTTGGAACAAAAGGTGTCGGAGAAGATAAGGGAGATTCCATCATTGGTGAGAAGGGATCTCAAAGCTTCCTAATGTATAAAACATTTTTTAAAATATTGAAGGCAAAAAGAAAAAAGGAAAGATATTCAGTAGCTTTGAAAAACTGAGCATTAGGATGTACATGCTCCTTTTTGGAGACTAACAGCTGGTTAGGAGTGTCTCTCCTGCTAAGGAATGAAGTTGTGGACCCAGGTCTTGTGGCTGTGTCACTTAGAAGATCCAGCTGGTAGATCCAGCCTGAATTCTTCGCATTTATTCTGCGGGTCTATGAGTTAATTCTTTCACCAGAGACTCAATTCTTTAGACTGTCTCTGTGGTTGAAACAGGTGACCATTCTCCAGGGATTGACTAGGTCTTTTAGAAGAGTCTGCTGCATGGCCACAAGCTTTATATGGCTCTCCTCTCCAAGCACATTTCAGGATAGGCTGTGATTCCATAGGCATCCTGGCCAGAGTTGGAAGGAAAAAACAAATACAGGTAGTCCTCGATGTAACAACCATCAGTGAAGCCAACATTTCTGTTGCTAAGCGAAACATTTGTTAAATGAATGTCCCCTTTTTCCGACCTTTTTGTGCCACAATTAAGTGAACCACTGCAGTTTTAAAGTTGGTAACCTGGTTGTTAAGTGAATCTGGCTTCCCCATTGACTTTGCTTGTCAGAAGGTTGCAAAAGGGGATCGCACAATCACAGGATTCTGTGACGGTCATAAATATGACTCGGTTGCAAAACATCTGAATTTTGATCACATGGCCACAGGAATGCTGCAATGGTCGTCATGAGAAATGGTCATAACTCACCTCTTTTTCAGTGCCATTGTAACTTTGAATGGTCACTAAATGAACTGTTGTATGTCGAGGACCATCTGTAATAAGATAAACAGTTTGGTCTAATAGTTAAGGTGCCAGACTAGAAAGCAAGAGACCATGAGTTCAAATCCCATCTTAGCCATGAGAACTGAGCGGATGAGCTTGATCCAATCACTCTCTCTCTCAGCCCAGCTCACCTCACAGGGCGGTTGCTGTTGTGGAGAAAATAGGAAGAAGGAACATTAGATATGTTCTACCATTTTGAGTTGTTTATAAAGATAAAGGTGGGATATAAATAAAATAAATGATAGCCTATTATGAGCTAGAGGTATGGTTTGAAATCACCAGGCGATGCTTGTTGAAATATCCAAAAGTGAATATATTGGGGGAATGGAGGAAATGGGGTAACTTCCTATTTTGTGTCCTTTGCTGATGTGCCCTGCAATCTTTTTTTTTTTGACAAAATACCACTCTACCTCTATGTGTCTCCTGTACATTTAATCTTTCATACTATTAAAATAATTCCCTTACAAAACTCACGGAGGGTTCCCTGGGAGAATATTTAGACTAACTCAGCTGCTCTGTGTTTCTTGACAGCCTGCAAAGGTTTGGTTTTATCAGGAACACCCTATTGACTCTTCCTGATATTTATTTTGCAAACCATGTTGGTTTAGTCTTCCACCAGGTCTTTTGCTTCTGAAGCACTGAGGACACCATCACTCCCCTATACCATGTCTGTGGTATAAATGGCTATCCAGTCTCTTCTTAAAAGTGTTGTATTGGAGCACCCACGACTTCTGCGGGCAGGCTGCTCCACTGATTAATTTTTCTCCTTAGTTCTAGGTTCTCTCCTTGTTTAGTTTCCAGCCATTTCTGCTTTGAGTCTGTATAAGGAATTTAGCATTGCCTTTTTGTTCCTTTGGAGCAACCAATAAACACTGGTAAATGCTTGCCTTTGCCTTAGTCTTGAATTAAGAGCTGATAAATAATCAACACGGAGACAAAACATAGAATAACAGAGTTGGAAGAGACTTTGGAGGTCTTCTAGTCCAACTGTTTTCAAGCAGGAGACCTTATACCAGGTGTGTCAAACTCAAGGCCCGGGACTGGATCCGGCCTGGGTGTGTGTGCTTAGATCTGGCCTGTGGGGACGCCCTGGAAATAACAAAGGACAGGACCACAGTGCTTCTGCCAGCAAAAATGGAGCTCTGTTTTTGCAGGAGGGTTGCAGGAGACCGTCCCAGCTGAAAACAGAGCTTGGCAGAGCACTTGGGCCACCGCAGACACCCCACCCCCGACATGAGTAACATCATGCTGGCCATGCCCCCCCTTGCCCCCCAACCTCAAACACAACTCTGAGGTGGCCCTCAATGAAATCGAGTTTGACACCCCTGCCCTATATCCTTGATAGCGAACCTACAGCACGCGTGCCACAGGTGGCATGCAGAGCCATTTGTGCAGGCACGCAAGCCCCAGCCAAACATACCTGCACTGCGCATGCGCACGTCTCTCAGCTGGTTTTTGGCCTCCCAGAGGCTCAAGGTAAGCCTCTGCAGCCTCGGGAGGCCGAAAAACGGGCCTTCCGGAAATACCGGAAGTGACAAAACGGGCCCGTTTTTCAGCCTCCAGAGGCCACAGAAGTTTTTCTTGAGCCCCCAAGAGGGCAACACTGGCTTCCCCCGGGCTTCAGAGGCTGAAAACGGGCGCTTCTGGTATTTCCGGAAGTCCTGTTTTTTGGCCTCCCGAGACTGCAGAGACTTCCCTCGAGCCTCTGGGAGGATTGAAAAAAGCCTCAAACAGTCCGAAAATCAGCTGGGAGGCGCATGCACATGCAGTGCAGGTAGGGGGCTTTTGCGCACACATGTGCAGGGGGCGGGACGCATTGCATTGTGGGTGCCAGCGCGTGCGCGCACACACTATCGCACACACGCATGCTTTCGGCACACCACAACAAAAAGGTTCACCATCACTCCCCTATACCATGTCAGTGGTATAAATGGCTATCCAGTCTCTTCTTAAAAGTGTTGTATTGGAGCACCCACGACTTCTGCTCCACTGATTAATTTTTCTCCTTCGTTCTAGGTTCTCTCCTTGTTTAGTTTCTAGCCATTTCTGCTTTGAGTCTGTATAAGGAATTTAGCATTGCCTTTTTGTTCCTTTGGAGCATCCAGTAAACACTGGTAAATGTTTGCCTTTGCCTTAGTCTTCACAGAGACAGAACAAATCTCAGAATTCCTGATCGGGGGGGAGGGGGGGGGGGCGCTAGAAAAGGCCTTCACTGCAATTTTTCCACCATTCTATAACTACTAGTTTTGGGTAGAACCCAGTTGTATCTCTGTCAAGGTTGAACAATTGGCTTAAATAAATTTGGAGAAGACAATCTGTAACCTAGCTAGTTCTGATAAGCAAGTGCTCATTGTTTTGGAAAAAGCAAATAAGGGATGACCTGGGTCCTTGGGAATTTACCACCCATTCTGTATCCATGTTAGGCTTGGATAAAGTTTGGAAACGGCTTGGAAATATGTAGCTGAAGCGGAGAATTTTAGCTTTCATTTTATTAAGCAAATACTGTTATAAACTTTCTCGGTCTTTCCTTCCCTTCCTTCTTTCCTTCCTTCCTGGTTGCTGATCAGGCTAAAAACACAGAACACTAAAAAAAGAGACAAATTGAAACAATAAATCACATTGATGCCCTGATAAAATTTACATTCATCCGTCAATAACCTCATGCCAGGTCTAAATGACCAGGATCAAGAAGTCTCTAGAATTGTAGCCAAATTATGTATCATGGACAAGTGCAAAGTGTATCCTGCACATTTTTGGGTGGTGTGTAATCTGTTTCTTAACTTCTCTGTGTTTGATCTATGACTATATGTTTTAATAATTTAAACCATCCTGTAAATTCAGATTTGAGAAAAGCCTTTGGGTATCCTTGCCATTTGTGGATTACATGATTCTTGAAAAACCCAAAGTAAGAAAGATACATCATTTTGATTTAATGCTTGTTTTAAAAAATGAAAGTTTTAGAAATGCATGAGTTCAGGAATACTAAACAGCTTTTTAACCAGCCACCCCCAAAACACATCTCTGCAGTGTCTTGAATTCTCAATATAGTCTAATTTACCAGTAGAATAAGTGTAATTGGATGAACACAAAAAGAGCTGAAATTGGAATAACGGCTGGATTCAAAGGAAAGTTCTAAATGGGAACGCTTCATTCAGATATTCTAAAATTTACTGTGTTCCTTACCTTAAACATTCCAGGCTTGCATTCTTGCCTGCAAGACAAACCGTCTTGAAATTGTGGTAAGATAATTTTTAGACATTGTATAAGAGAAAACGTGAAAAGGTCGGGTTGTCTTAACTTAGAATGAATCTAGCACCTACACTTTTAATAGTGATTGTCTTTAAAGTGCTCCATGGCTCAGGACCTGGGTACTTACGGGACCGCCTGCTGCCACCAACAGCCTCCCGCCGCCCAGTGTGCTCCCACAGGGTCAGCCTCCTCGGGGTGCCGCCGGCTGGGCGTTGCCGGTTGCGGCCCCGAGGGTGCGGGCCTTCTCTGCGGGGGCTCCCTCCCTTTGGAACAACTTGCCCCCGGAGATACGGGCCATCACCGACATTCAGACCTTCCGGTGCACAGTAAAGACCCTGTTTTTTCAACAGGCCGGCCTGGCCCAGTAACGGTTTGTGGGGTTTTAAATTTGGTATTTTTAAATTTTTTATCAGTTTTTATACTTGTTAATTTTATATTCGGCCTCCAATTTAATCATTTTAAATTGTTTTTAATTTTATAACTTTATACTGTTTCTGTTTTAGCTGGCTGTACATTGCCCCGAGTCCTTTTTTGGGAGAGGGGGCGGTATAAAAATCTAATAAACATAAAATCTTGGATTGCTTGAATGCTATTGAAGTTGCCCTGCCTCCCGCTGTTGCTTTGCAGATACCTTAATTTACAACAAATACTTGGTGATGCAAAACCACAAACAATTTGACTATGAACATACTAGTTCTGTATTGTCACCCTGACCATAGCTTTCTGAGATTTTATGCAAAGGTCGCTTTGAGCCTACCCAGATAATCTTCTTACCAGGAGATGCCGACTTTCTTCCTTCAGCATGTCTCTTTCTGTGGAATTGTTTCTCTACCAGGACACTTGGAAGGGTTTTGTAGGGTTTTTGGGGTTCATTAAATTCATTCTGATTGCAAAAGAAAGTGCTAGTCACACATGTTACGAGTCTCTCCTTCTGTGATACCCTTGGGAGTCACTTTGCATTGGCACCTTAGGAGAAGCACTGGCTCTTGCCCAGAGAAACATCATCAGGTGCGCGCCTGAAAGTTGAGTCATGGCAACAGGGCTTATTTTCTTGTTGGTTCCCTACGTTTTGCTGCCCATCCAAGCAGCTTCTTCAGTCTGAACAAGATGGTTAAGAGAATAAGCAGAGTGTCATTGGAATGTGCTAATTCCTAAAATTTGGACAACCACCTAGATTGTACCTGGATGACTGAAAATCGTCATCGACATACCATCAGGTGTATTTGCTTCAAAAGGGTTGGGTTAAATTTGTGCTATTGCCCTCCAGTCCTACAAAATTACATTCTGTGCCGAACCTTAGTGCATAGACCTTTCTGCACGTCTTACCCTTGCTAGGAACCAGTGCTTGTAAAGCATTGAAAAAAAGATACTGAAATTTTATGTAACAAAACATTGAAGCTGGTTATTTCCAAAGCTCTATCTTCACATGTATTTTGATTATAATTGTTTAATAGGTTTACAGATAATCCTTGATTTGTAACTTACGACTGGTCCTTGCATTACGACAGTTGCAGCATCCCCATGGTTACATGAGGAAAACTTGAGTGCTTGGCAACCAGCATGTGTTTGCAATAGTTGAAGCATCCTGGAGTCATGAGATCACCATTGGTGACCTTCCCAGCCGACTTCTGACAAGTAGCATCAATGTAGAAAGCTGGTTTTGCTTAAGTGATTCCCTTAACAACTGCAATGATTCCCTTAAAACATGGCCAAAAATGGTTTTGAAATTGGGTTCTAGGCAGTTAACAACCACTTGTTTAGCAATGGAAATTCTGGTCCCAATTGTAGTTGTTAGTTGAGAACTACCTGTATATGATATACAGAAGTCACGTTTCATCTTGTTTTGGGAATGAAGTTACAGGGAAATTAGCAGGAATATATATTGAGATCCATGGACATGTTTCATTTCTAGCTTGGTCTTGACAGTTCTCTCCTGCTGCCTCAATTTCTGTTTCCCAAACGTAACAATTTCTGATTTTGAGTTAAAGTGTTCTTCGGTATAGGCATTTTTTTTTAGGGGAAAGGGGTACCATTTTTGAAGCCACATTTCTAACTTGTACCTTTAGGTTAGGAGTTCCCAAGTCCAGGGCCATGGGCTGTGCAAGCAGTGGGTGAGTGCGCGTGCACGCAGCTCCGCTTGTGTGCACGTGCAAATAGAGTTGCTCGCAAGCCTGCATCGCACACAGAACCTTCTCTCTCCCCCTTGGCTGTCTGCTTAGCTGGAAATGTTGGAGACTACTGCCTTAGTAAGGGTTTGTCCACAATATTGGAGGGTGCCAGGTAGAACAAACTTTTTTCAAATGCATCAGCTAAAGAGCTTTACTTTTGACTCTGCATTTAATTAATGTGTCAGAAATTAATTCCACCCACGGGTTAGTTTGTGACTAATCAGAGAATATATTCCCCATGGAACTCCTTTCAACAAATCATGTAGAGATTTCTTCCTGGCATATCCTTATTTGTTTGTTAAATTTATTTGCCATCTCTCTTCTCTGTGGGGCTACTCTAGGCGGCTTACAATAATAAAAAGGAAGAAAAATAGAAGGAGCATAAACAGAAGTAAAATAATGGAACAATAAAAGAATGGCAAAGGAACACGATGAGAACAAACAAACATTCTTGATAATTTTTTGGTATGCTTTGGTGAAAAAGACATGCTTTCTTCACTGTACATAAATGTTGTTTTTTAGAAAAGATCTGGTACAGCTTCATGGGAGTCAAACTTTAAGATTACAGTTATTCTATATTTGAAGAAGATTGGGGCAAACTTAGGCTGAGTCTCATTAACCTGGAATAGAGTGAAGGGCCATCACCATCAAAGTCAAAGCAGGATTTTCTAGCAAAACTGCTTTTAGAGGTTCTTTTTCAGTCTTCTGCATTCCGTTTGGGGTGACTTCCCACCTACCCCCCAACAGGTTCTTTGTGGGTGAAAGAGCTGAACAGATGAGCATCTTGCATCTGGTGCTGATTTGATTTACAGGCATGTCATGATGCCTGAGAAGATCACAGTCATGATGGCTGGGACTGTGGAGGAAGGAGATCAGATTGGGAAAGGCTGAAGTCCCACATGTTTTGGGAACCCTTGCTTGCTCCATAAAATGATACTGTGATAGCAGATGGCAAATTCTTCACTGCTCAAGGGTAGTCCCAAAGGTTCTTTTTCAAAAGGCAACTGGATTTTGTTTCTCTTTGAAGATGTTTCACTTCTCATCCAAGAAGCTTCTTCCGTTCCTAGAACTGAAGGTTTCTAGGAACTGAAGAAGCTTCTTGGGTGAGAAGTGAAACATCTTCAAGGAATAACAAAGTCCAGTTGTCTTTTGAAAAAGCATCTTTGGGACAACTGTGATGGTTGACTGAGATGCTCCACAGACATTTACTCAAGGATGGATTCTTGTTTTCTTGCAGATGTTTCATTACCCAAACTAGGTAGCATCAGTTGTTCAACTTCTGCAAGAAAACAGCCAAGCTTGGAGAGCACCAAAGTCTCTCATTTCAACCCTGAGCTACAAACGTTCTTCTTTAAAGGTTGTACATGAGAAAAAAAAGTGTTCCAGTTTTCACTAAAAACTTAATTGAATCTTTTGTCTGCATGTGAATTATGAAGATCTTGGCTAACACGGATTTGGTTAAAATCAAGCAAAACAATGAATCTCTTTGCAACTTTGTGTTAGTGGCAAAAATATATGTAGCTTGGGTATAGGACGAGGGTGGAGGTTCGTTTTCCGGCTTGTATGTTGGTTTCCGAATGTTTCGTTACCAAGCTAGTTACAATCTTCAACCCAGAAGCTTAGAGAACAAGCCTCCACCCTCACCTTTTTGCAAATCTCAAGCTTCTTTATATTGCATTTATTTTGGTTTTAAATTGGTGTTTTAGGGACTATCTTAATTGACCATTTGAATCCAAGAACAGAAAAGTGAGCAGCAGCCTTTTTAATCTTAATAGCCTGGTATTTTGGAAGCCTATCAGTGTTGCATTTTTGTAACGGGGTTTTCATAATTGAGAGATTTTGGAGGGATTCACTTGATTTCGTAAAACTGGAAAAGGAGAGTACAAATGCTTTAAAAAGAGAGCACACATTAAAAAGGTGCATCTAAAGAAGTACAACAGATAGCTTATTAGAAAGTATGAAACTGAGGGCTTTTCATAATTGATTTTTGTCATTTAACAGAAAGGAGTTTAGATGGTAACACCAAGTTGTATCAAAATGCATCCAGGTAAAATGATTATTAAAGAAGTCATGCTACTTGGAAATGGTTTGGAGGCACAAATTGTAGAGATTGGTTACGTTATGAAATGAGACTTATAACAGCAGAATAATTGTGAGTGGAATAGTGATACCTGATGCAGGGGTATTTGGAGAAAAAAGTGGGGTTTTGGTAAAGATGAGTGTAAAATGAACATGAGAAAGGGACCTTTGAAAGTTTGCAGTGCAGTTTTTCTTTATCCTTTGTAGCATCTTCCTTTTAGGTGTTCTCTAAACACACAGTGAGAAATTCTTCCCTAAAATAATGGTGAGGCCTTGTGGTGAAAGCACCCCAACTGATGTTTTCCACTGATTGATTGAAAACAGCTTTGATAGTTATCTCAAGTTATTTTGTGAAAAGATTACTTTGCACTAATGATTAGCTTGTGCATTTGCATGTTGTTTTGTTTCTTCAGTTGAGGTTTTTGTATCGGCAACAAATTATTTCTAAGAACACTGAAGTTGCTTGGGTTGGGTTAATAAACATTCAGTGCTTTGGGCTTCTTTGTTCTCTGGTATTTGGATGCCAGCGTTCAAAGCAGTTCTAAATAAAATAAGATAATCACAATAGAGAAATCTTTGGTATGTTTAATTTTTCTACCGTTGAGTGCCGGGCAAAATAAATCTCATACAAGCAACAAATTGTGCAAAGCTCTTTAATTCAGTTCAAGGTAGGAAAATTAGTCATAGGGTTGGGCAACCTTCTCCACCCAAGCCTTTTCTGGATTGTTGGCTGACAGTTCCCATAATAACCCATCCTGTTGGCTGAGTTTTTGTGGAGTTTGTGTCCTATCACATCCACAGGGCCCTCAGTGGAAGAAAACTTGGTTTCTGTGCAGTCTCCATTTTCAATGTAGCATAATTAGGCCTTGTTCACTATGTCAGAACCTGCTAAAAGAATTAGTAGGATTCTCCTTCGAACCAAAACTAGAAACCCACTTGAATTAATAATTTCTGATTCTGGTTTAGAAGGAGATTTTGTGCTGTAACTTGCCAGTTTTAACATTACAGTCATTTTGAGTTTAGAGTTAGAACAGTAAGTGTTCTAAATATCCATTTCCTGTTCCTTGATGCACCATAGAACATAAAATAATAGGGTTGGAAGGGACCTTCAGACCTTGTAGTCCAGCCCCCTGCTTGACCTTGTACCATTTCAGACTGATGGTGTTGAGTCTCTTAAATGCCTCCAAGTGATGGAACAGTCACAAAGCAAAAGCCATTCCACTGGTTAGGAAATTTCTCCTTAGTTCTAGGTTTCTTCTCTCCTTGTTTAATTTCCACCCATTGTTTCTTGTCTTGCCTTCTGGTGCTTTGGAAAATAGGTTGATAGGTTGTCCCCTCTTCTTTGTGGCATCATCATTGGCATCCTTCAAGAGATTATGGTGTCGCGCTCTGAAAAGAGATCGTAAAACAGCATCTAGTGTGGCTAAAAAGACCAATTTGAGAGTGGCAATCCCTTCCACTTCCACTTCTTTTTGGCAGCCCCTCAAATATTGGAACACTGCTATCATATCTCCCCTCGTCCTTCTTTTCACTAGACTAGACATGCCCAATTCCTGCAATCCTTCTTCTTATATCCCCTGATCATCTTTGTTACTCTTCTCTGTACTCTTTCCAGAATCTCAAAATCTCTTTTATGTTGCAGTGACCAAATATATTGTGGTGACCTGCACCATTTGCAGAGGTCTATAGGGAATGGCGAAAGTACATGATGTGTTAGATTTTCTTACACCCTACCTTTCCTCCAGTTGGTCAAAGTAGCTTACATGTGACCAGTCTCCATTTTTAAGCCCAGCAAATTTATAAGACAGGTTAGGTTGACACTGAGTGGCACCTGTTGAGTTTCAGTGATTGAAGATGAATTCAAACTTGAATTTTCCCAGTCCTAATCCAACAGTTTAATTACTAGATTTTCGGTCTACAAGGATTTCAAAACTGGTTCATGATATGGGAAAAACACACAACAGCCATAATAATAATAACTATCTAATACCATAAATGGAGAAAATCTATGTGGTCACTAGAAGTTAAAAATGACTTGATGGCACATAACCAATCTAATATTATAGATCAGTGTCCCCAATCTTTGTGGCTTGGTGGCCTGGCTGGGGGGAGAGTGGGGGGGATGGACTATGCAAGCGGCAGGCTCCGCTGACACAAGAGAGCAGCTTTTGGGGCATTGTTCACACAAATGAAGCTGCACGTGTGCACCAACCTGCCCCTTGCATGGACCCGTAGTGGGCTGCAGCCCAGGGATTGAAGACCCCTGCTGTCAGTCATTCTTCTCAAACTGAGGGCCACTTGGACATGTTAGAATATAATTCTTAACAGTTCTAGAGAATAATTGCAGAGAGATTGAGAAAATACAGGTGATGTTTTCTCCTCCTTTTTGCAAGTTGAGAAATATTCCTTATAACTGAATATTAGAAATGCTCGAGGGAAGAAGTAATGCAATTCTCTTTCCTCCCCACATATTTTTCTTGTAAACATTAAGACGATTTGCAGAATTGCCCTGATTTGCCTTTCTCCATTTGCGCATGAAATGGGAAATGCTTTAAAAAGTAGCATCTTTAAGCGTCTCCTGAATGCTGTATATGAAAGAGAGAGCACTGTGGCACTCAGCAGGAGGTTCTTCCTGCAAGGATCATCAATGAATGGATTTTGGCAATGAAAACCAAGAGGAGGGAGGATCAGAAAGTTAACTGAACAAACAATGCCAACTCTTCCTTGAATTCGTTAATTTTATTTTCTTGGAATAATTGGGAAGAAATGAATTGCTACCTAAGCTCTAAATTCATGGCTATTCATCCTACCAGATTCCAAAGCAGACCATGTGAAAAATAACATGAAGAGTCCCATAGCAGAGGAACATTACACCAATTGTGCAAATTAGGTGGAGCAATCTGATGTTGATTTTGATTTGTGGTGAAGGAGAGATTATCTAATTGAAATCTTCCTGGCGGAGTTTGAGAAGACCTCTTGGCTACTCAAGTGGGCAGTTGGTGGAAGAGATTGCAAAGAGGGATCTGATGGCCAGCACCGCTATTCTAAATGTCACCAACCATAGATTTTTATTGTTATTTTGAGGAGCGTATGCCTAATTAGAATTATGTTTTCATGCTGCAGTGACTTTGAGCCTTTCTAGACTGGACAGTTCCATAAAAGATGTTGAGAGAAGCTACTTAGCATGGGGAACAGGATATCAGCCTCTCTTGTGGGAGCTAATTCAATCTGGTAAACCTAGTTCTAAGTAATCAGATTTCATCAATCCACCATGCTCGCTCCTGGAACCCTGAGATTTAATCACAGAAACATGTCTTGGTTGGTTACCCCAAAACCAGATGTAACAAGCTGGGCTATGAAAAATCAAGTGATTTTGCTCTCTTTCTCTCTCTCTATTTCTCTCTGGTGGCCTTGTGTTTCGGGAATTTAGGGCCTACTAACAGGAAGGTTTAATTCTTCTTTCTCTTTTGTTTTTAAAATAATTTTTATTACAGAAGTTTTTAACAGAACAAAAAAACAGACTTTCGATTGAAGAGAAGAGGAATAGAGAAGAGTCATAAGAAAGTGAAAAAAGAGAACAGAAAGGGAAAAAGAAATAAAGAAATGACTTCCGTTTTTCTTTACATTTATAAATATATTTATATTTTACCCTCCCTCTCCAAGCTTCCATCTTAATTCTCCTTTCTTTGTTTTCCATGATTTGCTGCTTCTTCCGAAGCCTTTATTCAAATGGTATTTGCTTTATACTTTTTAAAACTGTTCTGTTACACTAGGTTTGTTCCGTTTTAGGGAAGATAGGGCCAGTTAACTAAATAACTAGCTAAATGAATAAATAAAGCCATTTCTCCCTCCATTCAATTGTTGACTGCAAGCACCCTCCACCCATTGCATGTCACTGCTGCAATTTTTAATTACTGAACCTCCATTTATTTGTTTATCTCCAGACTGGGTTACACCCAAACAGAAATAACAGCAGAGGCAAATCTTGCTTCAAGACTTAAACAGAGATTACATTGGAAAGCAGCATTAGTGGTCATACCTTTCTAAGCAGCAATTAAGAATTAATGCTCCCCCTCCTCCTCTTTGTGAGATTTTCTCAGAGCTGCCTTCATTAAAGTGCTAAAGCCTAAGGGTTCAGGCAGCCTTGGGTGAGAGAGGATAATTTTGTGTCAGAGACATCCAACTGGAGCCTAAGACAGCTAGCTTGTTATCTCTGTCTGTCTCTGGCAGAGCTGTTTTGGATGATTTATGCTGAATTGTGCTGATTAATTTCTTCACAGCAGCCATTAATTACCTGCTTTATTTCCTTTGTTCTTTGTGTCCCAATTGCTATATTTTAAGGCAGTTCTATGCCCAAGCTAGCTAGTTAGCTTTTCTCTCCCTCTCCTTCTTCTCCCTTGCCCTTCCTCTCTTTCCCCTCTCTCTCCCTCTCTCTTTTCCCCTTCCCGTCTGTCTTCTCTCTCTCCTTTCTCCCCACTCTCTGCCTTTCCCTCCCTACCTCTTCTTTTCCCTCTCTCCCTCATCCTTTCCCTCTCTTCTCTCCCTCCTCTCCCTCTCTTCTCTCTCTTCATTCCTTTCTTCCTATCCCATCATCTGATTTCTTTCTGTGCTGCTTCATTCCAAAAGGAGACCAAACGATTGAAGTTGACATTTTTGACAGTTTTTGAATAAAAAACCAACCATTTGAAGTCACGATTGTAACCTTTTGGCCCACGAAGGATAATCAAACGTCAAACAAAACTCCACAAGGGGGTTCATTACTCATAGTAGTTCCATCTCAGGGTTTTCTTCAGAAACCAAGTTTGAGTGTTTTTCCTAAAACAAAATCTTACCATCTTTTTAAAAGATGCTTTTATATTTACAGTTTGGCTACTCAAGAAAACCGTTGGAAACTGATTGGATTGAAAAACTTTGCAAGCTACTTTCCCAAGGAATATCACAGAAACTCTCTCTTTTCTACAGGTAGTGTTCAACTTCCGACCAGTTGCTGAATGACCACTCAAGCTTACAATGAATTCAAAATTATGTCCTGTCCTCAGAGTTACAACTACCACATCACTCCTATGGTCACATGATCAAATTTTGGTCACTTCGCTACTGGCTTGCATTTATGGATGGTTACAGAGTCCCATGGTCATGTGCTCACGTTTTGTGGCAGCCCTCCCCCCCCCCCCCAGCAAAAATAGCTGCTTGGATAAGCTGGATTCAGACTTAAGACCTGCGATTCACCTAATGACCAATGGTGACAATTTGAATTGATAAGCATCATAAAAATAGTAATAAAATCCAGTCATGTTGTGGCTTGACTTACAATTGCAACAATTTATGACTAAATTCTGAGTGGAATTAGAGTTGTAAGTCAAGACCTGCCTCTATAGGACTGTCCTGAAAAGAAATTGCTTAGTCTGCAAAAGCGCCCAGTTATGCAGAAGAGGCTAGGAGGAGATCCAGAATCCCACACTGTTTTGTCAGCTCAGCTTTGTCCAGTAAGGTATATATTGGATTTACACATTGAATTAGAATGAAAACTATTATTGTTCTTTCGTTTTATGGTTGTTCTATATTCTTCTTCATGCACAGCCCTGTTACTCTGCTTAGCTAATGAAAGCCAGTGAGAATGATTACTTTGAATAGTTACAGAGTACAAAAGAACCAAAATATAGTAAAAAAGTGTTCTGATTTATTTAATTGGCCAGCAGTTGACCTTAGATGGGAGAGAAGAATTCATTCCCCCTCCTTTTTTTTTTAAGTTCTGAGGAAAAACACAGGAAAGCTTCAAGGACTAGCTCTAATTTGGAATCTCCTTCCATGTTAGCTGTGTTTCTGCTGGTGGTCTCAGCAAAGCTGGATAAGCCCAGAAGTTTATCCAGAGGCTACTACTGGTTCCATAATCATC
This sequence comes from Bungarus multicinctus, assembly GCA_023653725.1. Lineage (NCBI taxonomy): Eukaryota > Metazoa > Chordata > Lepidosauria > Squamata > Elapidae > Bungarus > Bungarus multicinctus. The sequence continues at coordinate 6,214,525 of CM042841.1, forward strand.
ATCCACTAAGTGATGCAATAGATCACAGGTCTCCACACATGGCAAGTTTAAGACTTGTGGATTTCAACTTCAAGAATTCTGGTTGAGGAATTTATTTTTATTTATTTATTTATTTATTTATTTATTTATTTATTTATTTATTTATTTATTTATTTATTTATTTATTTATTTTGTCAAACAATTATTAAATAACAGGTATAAGTATAAACATGGTTATAAATACATGAAATGGATATGAATAAGAAAAATAAAAGAAACAATAGGACAGGGATGGTAGGCACGTTTTGGTGCGCTTATGCACGCCCCCTACCGACCTCTTAGGAAAGGGATGAGGTCAATAGTAGATAGTCTAATGTTGAAGATTTTGGGGTTTGGGGAAGAAAACACAGAGTCAAGTAGAGTATTCCAGACATTGACTACTCTGTTGCAGAAGTCGTATTTCCTGCAATCAAGTTTGGTGCGGTTTATCTTTAGTTTATATCTATTTTGTGCTCTTGTATTGTTTTGGTTAAAGCTGAAGTATTCATTGATAGGTAGAACATTGCAATATATAATTTTATGTACTATACTTAGATCGAACCAAAGGCAGCATAGTGCTAGGTTGTCTCGGTCTAGAGTTTCAAGTCTGGTGGCATGAGGTATTCTGCTATGAGTAGAGGAGTGGAGGACTCTTCTCGTAAAATATTTCTGGACTTTCTCCATTGAGCTGCTCCGAGCATCCGTAGATTGGGAAGTGCTTAGTCTCCTGCACGATAGGCTGAGTTTAATTAATAGGACGCTGTGGCTCCTCCCCCGCCTGCTGCCCAGCGTCCCCAGTTTTTTGCTCAGCCTCATGACGGTAGGCAGCTTACTTGCTTGTAGCAGGATGACTGAGGTGATCCTTGCAATCCTTGGAGGGGTACTTATCCCAATTTGGCCAAAAAAATCACCCTCTTTGAGCCCTAGCCGACTGCGGATCTCTAAATTGCAGTCGGAGCGATCGCGGAGCGTCTCTGGCGCTCCGTGGAGATCGCTTTGATAACGCAGCTCTCCCGAAGCTCAGCAGTTCGTTTTCCCTGTCTTTTACTTCTCCTTTCCCTGCCATTCAGCAGAACTGGGCAGTGGTCTCTTAATTCCTCCCCAGAAAGCAGGGGTGGGGGCGCTGAAGCCACCCCACCCCACAATTTGGCATTGCAGCAGCGCGCCTCTGCAGCCATTATTTTTGGCGCCAATTGGCTCTGTGCCATAAAAAAATGTTGGGGACAGTCCGCCATTGTTGGCGCGCGTTTCCCCTGCTATTGGCCTCACTGCGTGCCTCGTGAGGCCTCTCCACTTTGTCCTGCAGACTACTAAGGAATTTTTTTCCCCTGAGCACAGGAGGAAATTGTCTGCAGCCTCTTCTCTTCTCTCGCTCCGGTTGAGGGAAGGATTTTTTCTTTTGCATTGTGTTCAAGCACCTTTGGTTGCCTCCTCATGATTTGATTGCCAAGGCTCAGGCCTGTGGGATACCTGAGGACAATATTTATGTTCAATCCTTGACAGGTGGAGTTTTCTAATTTGTCTTGTATATAGTTCTCATAAATTTTAAAAAAAATATTTTTGAAAAATAAATTATAATAAAAATAATATTAATCAAATAAAATAAAAATAAAATAGAATAAAGGGGAGAGGTTATTATTGCGGGTTACCTGTCACCGTGCGGTTGCAGGGACCTGGCTGTGTCCTCTGACAATACGATCCTGTATGTCTGTATGTATGTATGTATGTATGTATATATGCACATATCTACATATAGATAAAATTACTACATCCCTATATCCTTGTATATATATATATAGATATAATTTGCTGACCTACTCCGCTCAGTTCTACTGTTTTTTTGCTGCAATGGCAGGCAAGGGGGGGGCAATCTTAGGACAAAAGACAGGTTCCAAAACCCCGGTAAACCCTCAAAGGCCGCAGATAAAGGCGCCTCTAGGCGCCAGAAAGCATTAGAGAGGCAGATTGCCAGACACACTAGAGAGAGAGAGGGAGTCTCTCTACCACGCAATTCATCCCCTTGAGCTCAGGTTCAGGATACTCATGCACCGCTAGATTTGTCTTTGCCATCTTGCCCATCTAGCTTCACCAGACCCAGTACTTCTAACAGGTCCAGGAGTGCCCCAGAAACTACGTTTACACCGACAGCAGCTGGTTTGAGACAACAAGAGGTTCTCCCAGATGAAGTCCCTCAGGCGCTGAGGTCCTGGATGGAACTGGCAATTAGCAGGGGTATTGCAGCCGGACTTCATCAATCCAACAGGACCAGACAGGTAACGTTGTCAGACGGTGACAACCAATCAGTCCGCTCCTTAGATAGGTCGGAATTTCAGTACCCACAGGTACTTTCTCCAACGGGGCCTTCCTTAGTATCTCATGTTCCTCCTGTTGCTGAAGGTTGTGACGACCTCAATTTGGACCCTCTAGACTCAGTTTCCATGCAAGACAGTAACCTTCCACTGGACGCTGAAACCCCAGGAGGGGATATGTCAGATGATGAAGAGGTCCGCCCCAACCAGCCTGTCTTCACGAGACTCTTTCACCCCCAACTCTTTAAATCCCTGCTTTATAAGGCAAGAGCCACAGCTCGCCTTGACAAGCCTCCTCCTACCCAGCTCCAGGACCCTCAAGAGCAGGTTGACGACCTCATTTTCTCACAACCTTCCACTGCAGTTGAGGTTATTCCTGTCCCCAAAATGTTTTCTGACTTACTCCAAAAACAATGGTCCTCTGCCTCAACACATCCTCCGTCTACAAATTTTGACAAAAAATTTTTCAATTTAGACCCAGAAATTTCCGACCATCTCACCACTCCAGCGGTGGATGATCCCATCATTTCCTTGGCTTCCCCCTTCTCTGTTCCCACGGAATCAGAGGATGCCCTCAGAGCTGAGGACAAAAAAATCGAAATCACACTCAGGAGGGCTCATCTCTCCGATGCCTGGACGATAAGGACGGCTACCGCTGCATCCTTTTTTACCAGAACTTCCTTCAGGTGGCGAAGCCATCTCCAATCTCAGAGCCCATCAGGATATTGCCAAGTTAATGGCGGCCGCAGAGTTCTCCGCTGATGCCACCTTCAACTCAGTAAAATTCTCGGCTCGAGCCATGGCCTCCCAAACGGCGGCCCGCCGGTTGCTATGGCTCAAGAATTGGCAGGCAGATTCCAAAAACAAGTGGAAGCTAGCATCTTCCCCAATTTCAGGAAATAAGCTGTTTGGCGCTGCTTTAGATCCCTTGTTGATTGAAACAAGGAATAAAAAGAAGATTCTCCCCTCCCTTCTCCATCGCTCTGACCCAAGACCCTTTCAGCCCTTTCAGAGGAGTTCCTTTTGTCCCTTCTACAGGGGATCGTACACCAATAGGTTCCAGAGGGCCTCTGACTTTAAGGAAGGCCGACAGCCAGAGGGGCCCGACTTCGGGGATAGATCCTGCCGCGGAGGACAGGGGAGGAGGTCCTTCAGGGGCCCTGGAGGAAAAGGGTTCAGGCGTCCAAGATAGCTGCAGTCAATCACTTCCCATTGGAGGTCGATTGAAAGGGTTTGCAGATAGCTGGGACTCCATTACATCGGATGCCTGGGTCCGTGATACGGATAGATTTGGCCTGGCACTGGAATTCTCCTCCGCCCCCCTCCCCCCAATTTTTTTATGCAATGCCTATTTCCAGGGATCCTATTAAAAGAAACCTTATGGAGACGGCAATCACTCATCTTCTTGAAATCAAAGCCATCCAACCTGTTCCTACAGAACAGCACGGCCAGGGTTTTTACTCCCTTCTTTTTGTCGTTCCCAAGAGTTCGGGGGGATGGAGGGCCATATTAGACCTAAAGCGATTGAACCATTCCTTGGTTTATCGCAAATTTAAGATGAACACGTTGCAGTCCATTCTTCTTGGAGTAAGGGAAGGAGATTTTTTATCTTCCATAGACTTGACAGAAGCATACCTACACATTCCAATTCGGCCCTCTCACTTCAAATTTCTCAGGTTTTGTTACAATAACAGGCATTTTGAGTACATAGCCTTACCTTTTGGTTTATCATCCACCCCAAGGGCCTTCACAAAGGTCTTGGCTGTTGTGGCCGCTCACTTACGGAGTCTCTCTGTCCGGCTACATTGCTATCTGGATGATATTTTACTGTTATCTTCTTCCGTTGAATAGGCTGAATTGGATTTGCAACTAACACTTCAGGTTCTCCAGCAGAAAGGTTTTTCAATCAATTGGGCAAAGAGCCACTTGATTCCTTCTACTCGATTATCCCAGTTAGGCGCCATAATTGACACAGTTCAGGGACGAGTTTTCCTTTCTCCTGAGAGACTGGAAAGCATCCGGTCCTTAGCCCACAATATCAGAACTCAGAAACGAATTCCCCTTGCAGATTTGTCCAAACTATTAGGAAAAATGATTTCCTCCATCTCTATTATTCCTTGGGCTCAGTTCCATACCAGATCGCTACAATGGTTTTTACTTCCTTACCAAAGATCAGGGCGAAGCAATTCCAGACTCAAGGTGCTGGTCCCGACAAGTGTTCGTCTCTCTCTTTATTGGTGGACCATTCCGACTATCAACAAAGGTTTTCTTCTGAAAGAACCCCACAGGCTGACCATTACTACAGATGCCAGTCTGTCCGGCTGGGGCGCACACTTCCAGAACGTATCGACTCAAGGACTCTGATCAGTACCCGACCAATTACACAACATCAACTGGTTGGAGCTCAGGGCAGTTCATTTAGCCCTTCGCAACTTTCTCCCTCACGTGCGCATGGGTCATATTCTCATTCTCACGGACAGTGTCACAACCAAGGCCCACATCAACAGGCAAGGGGGCACACGTTCGAGACAGCTCATGCAAGAATCAGAGAGGCTGTTCCGTTGGGCGGAAAGGAATTTGAGCTCCATCGTAGCGGAACACATTTTGGAATTGTCGGTCCGTAAGGACCTCTATATTTTCCATGCGGACAGAGTGGTGCTTCGACCTGATCCCACATTCACTCCTAAAGTAAACTCGGCCTTTCATAGAGCACAGGAGCTAATTCTCCCAAATTTCTGTCCCAACCCTTCTAGGGGTCTGGAGCACCAATGGCACCGATTGGACGTCCGCAGGGCCATCCGCATCTACATTCACCGGACGGCTTCCTTCCGAAAGACGGAGGCTTTGTTTGTGTCCTTTCAACCCTCCACTCAAGGCCAAAAGGTCTCACCATCGACGATTGGCAGATGGTTGAGAGCCACGATCGCCAAGGCGTATGAATCCAGTTCATTACAGGTGCCAAAAGGTATCACCGCACATTCCACTAGGAGTGCGGCAACTTCGGCAGCATGGGCCACGCAGGCTCCTATTACTGAAATCTGTAGGGCGGCTACATGGGCTTCTCCATCGCCTTTTATTCGGCATTACAAAATTTATATATTTGCATCCGCTGAGGCCTCCTTTGGCAGGAGGGTGTTGCAACAAGTCCATTCTGACAGGGAGGAAGTTCCAAATCAGACGGAGACCTTCCCATAGGACAGCCAAGCTTTGGTATGTCCCAATCTACGGATGCTTGGAGCAGCTCAATGGAGAAAGGGCGTTGGTACTTACCTGATAAACGCCCGTTCTCGGTGAGCTGCGACGAGCATCCGTCCCCTCCCAATGTCCGTCTGTTTGTTCCTGCTCCGACCAACAGTATAGTTGTTGTTGAATTCTCATTTCAAGTAGTCTGACCTTCCTATGGGCGGGGTTTCATCTCCTCGTCTTCGTCAAAAAACTGGGGACGCTGGGCAGCAGACGGGGGAGGAGCCACAGCGTCCTATTAATTAAGCTCAGCCTATCGTGCAGGAGACTAAGCACTTCCCAATCTACGGATGCTCGTCGCAGCTCACCAAGAACGGGCGTATCAGGTAAGTACCAACGCCCTTTCTCAATTGTATTAATATCAGATATGTAATACGGGTTCCAGACTGATGAGCTGCATTCAAGTATTGATCTAGCAAATGTTTTATATGCTCTAGTTAGGAGAGTGATATTATGGAGAAAAAGCTATGCAGAATTAGATTAACAACTCTTAATGCCTTTTTGGCTATGTAGTTACAGTGGGCTCTAGCGCTTAGATCATTTGAGGGTCAGTTTGACAAAGTTTGTGCCATCAACAAGGTCTTGATTATTCAGCTTGTATTTTATTTTATTATTTTATTTATTTTATTTTGCCAATAAGCAAGACAGAGCATTTACTTGTTGAGGTCTGAAGTTGCCATTTGTTTGACCATTCTGACACATAGTTGAGGTCTTTTTGAAGGGTAGCAGCATTGTCAATGGTATTGAATAGCTTTACATCATCAGCAAAAAGAATGCAGTTGCTCTTAATATAATCACAGAGGTCATTTATGTAGAGTATGAAGAGAGTTGGTCCTAGAACACTGCCTTGGGGGATACCACTATTGACAGTACAGGATTTGATAGGACACTCCCAATTTTGCCCATTTGTTGCCTGTTTGACAGGAATGCGTCTATCCAGTTATTCAGGTATCCAGAGATACCATAAGACCTTAGTTTTAGGAGTAGTTTGTCATGTACCATCAGAATTCTGGGAGTTGAAGTCCACAAATTTTAAAGTTGCAAGATTTGGAGACCTCTTGCAACAGGTGAATTCTACACGGAACAACAGATGTCAACTCTGATTTCCAAGATCCCTTTCAGTGCTTGCTTTCTATGGTTCTATGAGAAAAGAGCAGATGTAGCTCCATGTTGTGCCCATCTTTGCATTTTCTTTACTTACGATGGAATTCTGTTAACGTACATGGAAGAAATAAAAATTGTCCTTGAGGGGGAGAATAAAACTTCATTTATAGCAATAGCACTTAGATTTATACACCTCTTCATAATGCTTTACAGCCCTCTCTAAGCAGTTTACAGAGTCAGCCTCTTGCCCCCAACAATCTAGGTCCTCATTTTACCCATCTCAGAAGGATGGAAGGCTGCGTCAACCTTGAGCCTGGTGAGATTCGAACTGCCAAATTGCAATCAGCCAAAGTAGCTACTGCAGTACTGCATTCTAACCACTGTGCCACCGTGGCTCTGGATGTATCTCCAAATGTCTGCTGTGGAGAACTTTATCTCCAATTCTGGTTGTCCCCATCAAGACATATTTCCTTTCTGCATATCATCCACTAGGAGCTATCAGCCTGGTTGAGCTATAATGCTGTCTTAAACACCTGCTCTGTCTTATATCTTATGCCAGTGATGGCTAACCTTTTTGGCAGCAAGTGCCTAAAGCGTGTGCACGCACTCCCAAAATGCAACGCATGTGCATGCACCCCGCTCCTGTACATGCACACGTGGCCCCAGTGCATGTGCCCCTCACATGCACATGCATCCCGCATGTGTGCCCCCTCCCCTGCACATGCATGCATGCCCCCTGCGCAACCCCCCCATGCGGATATGTGGCAGAGACCCAGTGGCCAGTAGGAGGCGCAGCGCATGCACGGTGGAGCTGAGCTAAGGCGATGGCTTGCGTGCCTAGAGAGCGGGCCTTATGCGAACCCAGGCAATTACAATTTGTTCAATAAACTCATTTATTGAACAAATAGTCACACATTCCATTAGAGAAAAATTCCCTGAGGATGGGCTCTAGTAATAGTCTTAGAGTTCGGTAGACTCTTGTCCAGATGACATGTTTATTCACCTTCATTCATAATGATAGTTTAGCATTATGGGTGGACCATAGTTAATGAATAAAGGTAACTTTATTCCCTGATCTTAATGTGCTTTTTCAAGAGGCAGTTGGAGTTCCTTTGTTTTTCCTTGAAGACAGTTTCACTTTTCATCCAAGAAGCTTCTAGTTCAGTTCAGTTCTCAGAATTGAAGAAGATTCTTGGATGAGAAGCGAAACGACTTCAAGGAAAAAGAAAGAAACTCAAGCTGCCTTTTGAAAAAGCACCTTTGGGACATTTTCTTGACTTGGATGACTGAGAATTTCCATAGACATGTAAAAAGCTCCTGAATTTTGTTTCTTGGTCAAGCTCTGAAGACATGCAATTTGTTGTAATTGGTGACTGAAGTGCAGTAAACCCCTGAGTGTTGTGTTGAGAATTGGCTTGCTACAATTCTTGGATGTGGAGTGGCTGCAGTTTTGAGTAATAGTTGAGGTCAGAAACGGAAATCATGATCTTCCCAAGTACCTTGGCTCCAGGATTGAGAATTTAAGGTTTGTTTTTGTTTTTTGGCGAGAAGAGTTTTGCGGCAAGGCAGTTCCAAGTTCCAAGTTGGTTGGTTCCCATGCATTTGCTGGGCAGTGGTCTCATTTTCTTAATAATATAACTGCTTCCATTCTTGTTTTCCCACCTCCATCGTTCATAATATATAGAATGAAAAGTTAATCTCTTTATTTGGCCAGACTGCTATGTCCTCATTACATTTTAAGCAGAAGAGTGTTTTTAACCTCCTACTGATGTATTCCTGATATTTATCTGTCATAATGGTATGATGTGTCTCTAACCTTCAGACGGCTGGTGGTGGTGAAGGCTAATACATTTCATTTCAGGAATATTTGAAAGCATCAAATAACATCTGGGGACAGTTTGCCCAAGCTCCTGATATTAGTTCTTTACTATCAAATATTCTGCTATCAAATATTCGCGTTTCTAACCTTAGCAGCTTGAAGACAAGTGGACTGCCTAGAATTCCCCAGCCAGCATTTTTCTACGGCAATATTTTTGGAACTAGCTTGGCTAATTGCACTGGAGTAAATTTTGGGTTTTGTACCTGTTGCTGCTATTGCTTATTTGTTGCAAACTTTTCGGTTGGGGGATGCTATAGTTTGCTGCCTGTGCTATTAAGTTCAGAAATATTCCATAAAAGGTAAATGCTTGGTATGCATGCATTAAAATCAATGAGGTTAAGATTTTAATTTGGCTAGCATTGTTTAACCTGGGAAGAAGGCTTTATTTTGATTTATTTTGCTGTTGGAGGATCTGAAAGGCCAGATTGGGCAACAGATCGTCCTGGCAAGGATCTACTGACTTTTGACCAGTGGTTTAGCGACTGTTCAAAGTTATGACTTTGAAAAGGAACCCGGATCTGAAGAGCCCACTTCCACCCCAAGCACCATATTCATGTGACCACATTTCGGGAACTCAGCAACAAGACCACATTGATGGACATTTGCAGCATCCTGCAGTCACATGACTGCAATTTATGCCAGTTTGGCCTCAAAATGGCACTTCTGGTTTTCAGCAAAACCACGCCATACTGAACAATGGATCTGATTAATGACTGCCACATTTGCTTAATGACGCTGCAGGGCAAAGAAGTCATAAAAATGGTTTTACAACCATTATGACTGACAACCATAATGGCCAAACTCCAATATGGTCATAACTCATAACTGATTCTGTGTAACCGTTAACGGTACATAACCAGTTCTGATTCTAGTTCTCTGACTAGAACATAGAACATAGTTGCATGCAGCTAGCCATGTGACTTTCTGTGTAATACAATAATGGAACTGAAACAATCCTTCTCCACTCTAAGATATTTCTATTTGGCTTGACCACGTCTTTTTGGGTGCTGATATAATTTGTTGCACCTCTAGGACAAGGCCCAACTTTGAGTTTCAGGATAGCATTCAGAAATACTGGACTTCTACACGTGCTACTCCCTATTCTTACAATAGGAAGAGAAGATATCTTGAGAGAAGAACAAAGTGGTCCATTAAGGAAACCACTCTCTCCAATGTTGCATGGAGCTGTCAATCTATGACACCAATCAATCAGAATAGAGCTGGAAGGGACCTCGGAGGTCTTCTAGTCTAGGGGACGACAACCCACGTCTCTGGAGTCACATTTGGCTCTTTCATCTTCCCTATCATTCAAAATATGTGTCACAACCAGTGGGTGGGATTCAGCCAGTTGTGAACCGGTAGTTAACTTTTTCTGCAGTTCGGTGAACTGGCTGATGCCGCCACTGGCTGGCCTTGCTCCTTGCCCCTCCCCTCCCAGTCACTCCTCGCCTGGCCTGAGAAGGTAAGGGTGACAGCAGAGGGTGGAGACCTGCTCCGGGGTGCTCGGCCAAAGAGGGTGGGGGGAACACGACTAGGCAATTGCCGGAGCCTTAGTGTGGGAACGAAGCTCCCCTGTACTTGCCTTTGCGCGACAATAGCATTCCACCTTTGTGGTGGTACATTTGCGCCCAAGGCAGCCCTCGCCTCTTGCTGCTTCGGGCTCAGAGCTGTAAGCCATGTCCTGGAAACACTAGGACGGAAAGAATCAGCCATTTGCTGGGTCTCATAGGTGCTTCTTCCAGCTGGGAGGCGAGGCGAGGCTGGATGTGACCAGAGGTGGGTGGGAAGGTTCATTTCATTGATTTCATAAAGGGTCAAAAGAAAACCATTGATGACCCCCAGTGTTTTCTGTGGGAAATGGGTAAATGGCTCTCTGAGTGTTTAAGGTTGCAGACCTCTGTTCTAGCCCAACCCCCTGCTCAAGTAGGAGACCCTACATCTTTTCAGACAGGTGGTTGTGCAGTTCTTCTTAAAACTCCCCAGTAATGAAGCATCCATGATGTCTGAAGACAAACTGTTCCACTGGTTAATTATTCTCACGGTTAGGAAATTTCTCCTTAATTCCAGGTGACTTCTCTCCTTGGTTAGTTTCCATCCATTGTTTCTTGTCCTGCTCTTTTGTGTTTTGGAAAATAAATATACTCAAACCATAGGTAGCGTGGCTGTAGTATGCCTCGTCAGAGAGCAATAAACCAAAGGAGATAATGAGGGTGATGTTTCTTACAGCCACATCAGAAGTTAAGAAGTTAAATCATTGCCATGCTTTTCATCATCTAAACATTTTACCTGATGAAGATCCTGGCTTTCATTTGGCATTTCAGGTGTCCTAAAAGGAATATTACATTGCTGTGGGTTTTAACTTCCTGCCTCCCCTCCCCTGAAAAACAAGGCTACATAGGTGGTCCTTGACGTAGGACCACAATTGAGCCTCACATTTCTGTTGCTAAGCGAGGCAGTCGTTGAGTGAATTATGCCTCATGTTACAACCTATTTTTGCCACAATTGTTAAGTGAATCGTGTGGTTGTTAAGTGAATCTGGCTTCCCCATTGACTTTGCTGGCCAGAAGATGGCTAAGAAGTTTGCAAATAGTGATCACATGACTGTGGGTCAATGCAACTATCATAAATGCATGTCAGTTGCCCAAGTTCCTGAATTTTGATCACATGACCATGGGGATGCAGCGGTCATAAGTGGGAATACCAAGCATCTGTCACTTTTTTCACAACATTGTAACTTCTGATGGTCATTAAATGAATGATTACTTACAAACTGCTCTAAAAGATTTACTACTATGATAAAATAATATTCACCACTACTTTCTAGTCTGATTCAACTAGCTTTATACAATTGAAAACCTCTAGCTTTTTAAAGTGTTGAGGCTTGATGCTGGAAGTTTAACAAAGATGAATTCCTTCTGCTGATTTCAGTTGTCTGATTAATGTTTACATTTGTGAATAATTTTATGATGGTTCTTAGTACCCGAGCCCCAACCATAAAATTTCTCAACTCTTACATCACCGAAGAATGTAGATGGAATTTGGTCTAGACTGTGAAGTTGAAAAAAAAATCTCAAAATAAGATTTTGTTGTTAGTTGCAAAGTCGTGTCTGACCCATCGCGACCCCATGGACAACATTCCTCCAGGCCTCCCTGCCCTCTACCATCCTCCGGAGTCCATTCAAGCTCACACCGACTGCCTCCGTGACTCCATCCAGCCACCTCATTCTCTGCCATCCCCTCCTTCTTCTATTGCCCTCAATCGTTCCCAGCATGAGGCTCTTCTCTAGTGAGTCCTTCCTTCTCATTAGGTGGCCAAAAGTGTGTATAGTCAAGGTTACGGTTTTCCCAGTTGCAATGTATGGCTGTGAAAGTTGGACCATAAGGAAGGCCAAGCACCAAAGAATGGAGGCCTTAGAACTGTGGTGCTGGAGAAGACTCCTGGGAATCCCTTGGACTGCAAGGCCATTAAACCGATCAGTCCTAGAGGAGATCAACCCTGACTGCTCTTTTAGAAGGCCATACACTTTGGCCATCTAATGAGAAGCAAACATTTCTAACCAGTCTTCGACTTACGACCATAATTGAGTACAAAATTTATGTTGCTAAGGGAGACATTTGTTAAGTGCATTTTGTCCCATTTTATGACTTTTCTTGCCACAATGGTTAAGAGAATCACTGCAGTTTGATAAGTTAGTAACCTTAACTTAGTAGTGGAGTGTAAGTACACCAAATCTATTCAGCTAAGGTTCAATATTAAATTGGCATTAGATAACAGCCATTGGAATTCAAGATGAGTTGGACTTAGATTGTGGGAACCTAACAATTCTAGACTGATGAGTCACTTAAATGCACTCCTTCCAGCTCTGTCTACTCTGCTACTACATTGTTCTCACTGTTGTTATTGGTGACAGGAGATAGTCAAAAACATCAGCACTTGATGAGCAAACAAAGGAATCTGTGGGCATCAAGTCTATTAGAGTATAAAACATCCACTTATAGGACGGAAAAGCCCATCATATTCTCTCCTTCCAAAGACTTTCAGGTAGTGATGAATTCTTTAAAAATGTGGCTATCTTGTGAGATTCTCAGTGTTTTCTAACTGAAGTTTTTCAGCTGTGGCAACTTTTAGAATTGTGTACCAATTCTCAGGAAATCTGGGAATTGAAGTCCACAATTCTTAAAGTTGCAATGGTTGAGAAACACTGCTCTAGAATAAATTTCAGGGTTTTCTTACAAGGATTAGATGAGTAATTTTAGGGCTGTTTTAATTTTCCTTCTTAGGAGAAGTTGCCATTATACAAATACAAATCTAGAAACAGTCTTGACAGAAGTAACAGTGCTGGAAGGGATCTTGAATGTCTTCTAATCCAAACCCTTATGCACAAGGAGGAAACCCTATACCATTCTGGACAAATGGCTGTCCAGTCTCTTTTTAAAAGCCTCCACTGATGGGGTACCCACAATTTCTGAAGTTAAGCCAGTCCACTGATTAAAATTTCTAACTGTCAGGAAATTTCTCCTTATTCTCATTAACTTCCTGCTCTTAAAGATTTGATTGTACTGAGGAGCAGCAAAATCTAACTTTAGCCACCTGAGATAGATACTTCTACAAATTTAGGACTACTCCACACCTTTTATGTTTGGATTATAAATTAAATCCGGGCAGATGATAAAGCAAATACAGGGATGTCTATCAAGGAGTCAACTTTTGATTAAAGAGTCATAACTACATACAGTTTTAAATTAATGGCAATGTTGTCATAGTTCTGGTGTTTGCTCCTGGCATAATTTAAAGTAGATGCAGAGTTGAATATATGCTGTTCTACAGTCATACAACCGAAAAGACCCGGTTTCCAAGATGGCGGACGGCTGCTTTCGCCGGAGTTTCCTCCGGCCCGGGTGGTCTTCGATGCAGGCCCCCATGCCCCCTGGGCCCCCTCGCCAGTGGCAGAGGTGGGGGAGGACCAGGGGAGACCAGCGGTTTCCAGCAGGAGCTGGTTGGGGGCTTGCCGGAGCCATGGGGCCGGTAGGAGCGATAGCGCTAGCGCGGCGGCCCCGGCGGCCTCGGAGCGGCTTCGGAGGCCTCGATTCAGATGCGGTGGCCCCGGAGCAGTTTGTGAGCGGCCTCGGTGGCCTCGGGAGTGATGGTGTCGGTGCGGAGCGGCCCCGGTGGACTCACGGTGACGGATCCAGCGTGACCGACGCGGAGTTCCGCCGCCGCTCTCTCCGGCCTGGACGGCCTCAGCTATGGCCCCCCTTGTCCCCTGGCCCCCCCCGCCGGTGGCAGAGGCAGGGGAGGATCGGGGGAGACCAGTCGGGACATCTGAAAACTGGTCGGGGGTCAGCTGGAGCTGCGGGACCGGTGTGGAGGGCGGCGTGGTCGCGACGGCCCCGGCGGCTCCGGGTCGATTGTGGAGGCCTCGGATGCCTTCCCCGACGGTCGGCGGAGCGGGGTGGCTGTGGACGGGCGCTCGGCGGTGATGGACGGGTGCTCGGCAGCGGCGGCCCTTCCCGGCGGTCGGCGGAGCGGGGAGGCCGCAGACGGGTGCTCGGCGGTGGCGGCAGTGGCAGACGCGGCCTCCGGACTTGCTGTGACGGCGCTCCCTGTGTCCTGTGTGCCGGCGGCCTTGGTGTGGGCTCGGCGGCCTTGTTCGGGCCGCGGTGGTCGTGGGAGGCCCCGGTTGGTTCTGATACGGGCCTGCTGTGGTCAGGGCGGCCCTGGAGCGGACCTGGGGCACCCTTGATAGCCCCGAAGATGGCGTGGAGGCTGGGAGACCCACGGAGGGGCTCGGCTGAAGAGTGGTGGTGCCGATGCCCCCGTGGGCCGCTTAGGCGGAGCTATGGTGTCCCTTCCTTTCCTGGGGCCCCCACCGGTGGCAGAGGTGGTGGGCCTGGGGGAGGGACTGGCTCTGCCTGTGACTCTTTCCCCCCCGGGGGTCCCACCGGTGGCAGAGGTGGGACGACCGGGGGGAGGCGGCATATACCCCAGCCTGACTGGACTTCATCATCCGCGGCCAGAGGACGGCAGAGACCGCAGGCGCTCCGGGATTGTAGAGATGAGGCGGCCGGGTCCACGGATGTACCCGAGGGCAGAGCTTTGGGCCCTGAGGGATGCCCCCCTCTCCCTTAGGTGGCCTTCGAAGCTCTCTAAGACTTTCCGTAATGAGGGATCCTGGGATCCGGAGCGATGGTGGGGCCGGGGAAACCGGGGAAAGCACTGTAAACCCGGGGTCATCAAATTTTTAATGGGGTTTTTTAAGGGGGAAAGGTCCAGGGCGGGTGGGGGAGACAGCCCGCATGGAATTGGGGGCAGCCGGGCCGGCTTGCGCGCCTGGGGGGCCTCGGGGGTTCCCGTGTCGGGGTGGCGGACGGGGTGGGCAGCCGGGGGCCAATTCTATTAGCACGGTGACTGGGAGAGGTAGGTATGCGGGGGGTAGAGGGCCATATCCGGTTAGGGGATCGCGCTCCCGATGTTTACAAGCGGTAGCGCGCTCCGACCCTCCTTACCCATCCTGTAGTCCTGGTTGTCCGGAATCTCAGGCCCTGAATACCCGGCTGCTGTTGTGCAATGCCAGGTCCGTGGTTAATAAGGCTCCCCTGATCTTTGAGTTGGCTCAGGAGGAGGCCGCGGACCTGGTAGGTGTCACCGAAACCTGGTTGGGCCCAGAGGGAGGCGTCCCTCTGGTTGAGATGTGCCCACCAGGTTTCCTTGCATTTCACCAGCCTAGGGCTCAGGGAAGGGGTGGCGGGGTGGCGGTGCTTATAAAGGAAGTCCTTTGTCCTAGGGAGGCCACTGTCCCTCAGACGGCTGGCTGTGAATCTCTTTTTGTGAAGTGGGGGCAAGGGGTTCAGATGGGTCTTTTGTTGACGTACCTGGCTCCCTGCCACGTCTCATCAGCCCTGCCCGGACTCCTAGAGGTAATAGCCGGGCTGGCGGTTGAGACCCCCAGGCTTTTAGTCATGGGGGATTTCAACCTGCCATCGCTCGGTGAAACCTCGGGGTTGGTCCGGGAGTTCTTGGCTTCCATGACGGCCATGGACCTGACCCAGTTAGTTTCTGCTCCCACTCACATAGGAGGACACATGCTGGACCTGATTTTTGTCTCTGGGCAGTGGTTGAATGACTGTAATTGCGGGGATTTAGTCATCACTCCCTTGTCATGGACAGATCATTCCCTCCTTAGACTGGACTTCTGCTCCGCCACCCCCCACCGCAGGGAGGCGGAGCCACTTAGATGGTTCCGCCCCAGGCGCCTAATGGACCCGGAGCGGTTCCAGAGGGAGCTTGGGCCATTTCCTGAGTCTCTGGCTCTCAGCTCGCCTGGAGACCTGGTGGCCACCTGGGATGGGTTGGCCGCCGGGGCTCTAGACCGAGTTGTGCCTCTGCGACCTCTGACCCGGCACAGATCCCATTTGGCTCCGTGGTTTACGGAGGAGCTACGGGAGATGAAGTGCCGGAAAAGACGTCTAGAGGGCATTTGGAGGGCGAGTCGTTCTGAATCTGACCGAACACAGGTGAGATCTCATATTAAGACTTACCTTGTGGCGATAGGGGCGGCGAAATCTTCGTATTTCTCCGCCCTTATTGCGTCGGCAGGAAATCGGCCTGCCGCCCTGTTTAGAGTGACCCGCTCTCTACTTGAACCGAGAGCGCGGGATGACCTCTTGCAGGGTAGAGCAGAGGAGTTTTCTCGATTCCTGCATGACAAAATCGCTCAGATCCGGGAGGGGCTTAACTCCAATTGGATGGTCCCGGGGGAGGTGTCCGGGGCAGGTCTTGTGAATGTTATCTGGGGGGAGTTCGATCCTGTGACCGCCGAGGGTGTGGACAGGTTGCTGGGGGGTCTGAATGCCACCACCTGTTTATTGGACCCGTGCCCTTCCTGGCTGGTTTCGGCCGCCAGGGAGACGACACGAGGCTGGCTCCAGGGGATTATCAACGCTTCTCTGAGAGAGGGGTCGCTTCCGACCACCCTGAAGATGGCGGTGGTGCGGCCCCTCCTCAAGAAGCCTTCCCTGGATCCAGCTGTTTTAAATAACTTCCGTCCAGTCTCCAACCTTCCCTTTGTGGCGAAGGTTGTTGAGAGTGTGGTGGCACGTCAGCTTCCTCAGTACCTGGAGGAAACAACTTACCTCGATCCGTTCCAATCGGGCTTCAGGCCTGGGCATAGCACTGAGACGGCATTGGTCGCGTTGGTTGATGATCTCTGGAGGGCTCGTGACAGAGGGTTCTCCTCTGTCTTGGTCCTATTAGATCTCTCGGCGGCTTTCGATACTATCGACCATAGTATCCTGTTGCGACGGTTGGAGGGGTTGGGAATTGGGGGAACCGTCTTTCGATGGTTCTCCTCCTTCCTCTCCGACCGTTCGCAATTTGTGTTGGCGGGAGGGGAGAGGTCCACCTCTAGGCCCCTGGTTTGTGGGGTGCCTCAGGGGTCGGTCCTCTCCCCTCTCTTGTTCAACATCTATATGAAACCGCTGGGCGAGATCATCCGTAGTCTTGGGGTGAAGTGTCATCTGTATGCAGATGACACTCAGTTATACATCTCCACCCCGGACCACCCCAACGATGCTGTGGGGGCTATGTCCAGGTGCCTGGAGGCCGTGCGGGATTGGATGGGCGGAAACAGGCTCCGACTCAACCCATCCAAGACCGAGTGGCTGTGGTTCCCGGCGCCCCGATATAGCCAGTTGACTCCGTCGCTGGCTATTGGGGGGGAAATTTTGCCCCCCACAGAGAGGGCTCGCAATCTGGGAGTCCTCCTGGATGTGCAGCTGTCGCTTGAACACCATGTCGCGGCCGTCTCCAGGGGGGCATTTCATCAGATCCGTCGGATCTACCGGTTGCGGCCCTTTCTGGATCGGGACGCCCTGCGCACGGTCACTCAGGCCCTTGTCACCTCTCGCCTGGACTATTGTAATGCCCTCTACATGGGGCTCCCTGCGGGGAGCACCCGGAGACTCCAACTGGTGCAGAATGCGGCCGCGCGGGTGATCATGGGGGCGTCGCGTAGCGCCCACGTGACGCCTCTCCTGCGCGAGCTGCATTGGCTGCCGGTGGCTCTCCGGGTTCGCTTCAAGGTTCTGGTTCTGACCTTTAGGGCGATCCATGGCACTGGGCCAGGTTACCTACAGGACCGCATCCTACCGGTGATCTCCAGCAGGCCAGTGCGTGCACACAGGGAGGGCCTTCTCCGGGTTCCGTCGGCTGCCATGTGTCGCCTGGCGGTCCCGAGGGGTAGGGCCTTCTCTGTGGCGGCCCCTGCCCTCTGGAATACTCTGCCACCGGAACTGCCTACCGGCATGGACCTGAGGTCCTTCAGGCGCGCGCTGAAGACCTGGCTTTTCGAGCAGGCCGGCCTGGGCTGAGAGAGGGTTTTAATTTGTCTCCATTGCTTTTTAGTAATTTTAATTTGGGGGTTTTAAGGGGGTGGGGTGGGTTTTTTATATTCGGCCAAATATTCAATTTAATTTCTTTTTAACTTTTGTATCATTGTCGGGGTTTGGATTGGCTGTACACCGCCCTGAGTCCCTAGGGAGAAGGGCGGTATAAAAATTTTATAAATAATAATAATAAATAATAATAATAATACAGATGTGAGCAAAAACTGTTGGTTCTTACAGGTTTTCCTATTAAGAATTTACAAGTTCATGAAAAGCAAATTGCTTCACATTCTCTCAGAAGAGACAAATAGTTCCAACGTTCAGTACATGCTGTTATTACTTGATGGTGCAAAAAAATAACAGCCCGGTGAAACTTTCACCTCCCATAAATATCTGATACTAGCTATTTGTAATATGCTACCCTGTTGATTATGTCATAATATCTTCCGTGACCAGGCATGACATGCTGTAGGAAGGAAAAGTAGAACAAGTAATGTGGGAACTAGTTTTTGGTGGCAGCTGTATGAGAGTAATTTCTGTCTACCTCAGAGCCAGTATTGCTCAGAAATTGTGGTTATTTTCCAACGATGAAATGTCACGGAATGACTCCTTGGCTACTTGCTTTGAAATTATATGGTCTGCCTTCAATTTTCTACAGTTGTAGCATTATTAGAACAGTTCTTTACAATATACACAGAGTTGATAACTGCTCAATTTATTAAATCCGATCGCATAAAAGATAGTATCGCACTTGATGGAACTCCTGATAAGCCTTGGTGAATTAGGAAAGCTAAGCAAAATCAGACTTGGTTCCTACTTGGCTTGGAGATCCCAGAAATTACCAGATCTGTAGGCTAGACTGAGAAGTTGAAAAGAGCACCTTAGAAGAAAGAAAAGGCTATCCACTTTTGTATGCTTGCCAAGAAAAGAGCATGAATAAATCCAGGAAGTCAACCTGAAGTTGAGCTAAGATCAAAGCAGACTTTATTTTTGAATTGACCAAAGCTTACATTTATAGCTGATCTGAGGGAACTTAACTCTGTGCCACAAGCAATATACATAACAATATTTGCTGACACTTCCAGTTATTCTTGGAAATAAACTGGTACAAAGTTTATCTAATGTTGGATTTTTTTAAACATAAAGCAAGCTTGGCAACCAAGCCTGAAGAGTCTTCATAGATTAAGCAATCTTTTGTGAGCACACAGTCATAATTAATTAGCAAATGCAAACCATTCAAAGTACTTCATTTAAAAACTTGGTGGAGCAGAGGAACAAGATTTAAAACTTCTGTTGTATGACAGCCTTTGCAAGCCTCACCTGAGTTCATTATATTTCTCAGTTCCATTTCTGGATTTGCATCTGCCAACCCGGAACATCAAAGCAGAATAGACAGTCTAAAGGCTAAATGGATTTAAGCACCTTAATAAACAGCAATTTCTATGTCTATTCAGATTGGGAAAAAGCCCCAGAGGCGAAAACCCAGAGAAGGTTAGGGAAGGGATAGAGAATTAGGTGCAACTTAAAATGAAATAGAAACCTTCCCAAAGAAGGCTTTGGGTTTAGGGATTTTTATCTGTTGGAATTTTTCTGGGCAGATAGTTAGTCTGCCACTTATGATGGTTTCAGCAAAAAATCATCATTGGGACCAGAATTTCTATTGGTAAGGAAGTTGTTAAGCGAGTTGCATCTGATTTTATGAACTTTTTTTTTTTTGCTACAGTTAAGTGAATCTCACAGTCTTTAAGCAAACCTGGCTTCCCCCACTGACTTTTCTTGTCAGAAGCCAGCTGGGAAGGTTGCAAAAGGCAACCTTGTGACTCCAGGACTCTGCAACCATTATAAATGCCGGTTGCCAAGGGCCTGAATTTGGATCACGTGACTGGGACGGTTGGTTGTAAGCACGAGCATCAGTTATAAGTCACTTTTTTTCTGAGAGAAGCAGCACCCTTTGATTTGTATTCTTTAATAATTGGGTAAGAAACTGGGTTTACTAGTGCTGGGTATGAAACAAACATAGTTTAAATCTGTGGGCTACACTCGGCCCTGGACAACTAGTAAGACTGTAAACATTTAAGATTATGTGATTTATATACATTAACTATATTATACAGTATATTTTGTGGGCAGCCCAAGACAATTCCTCTTCATTCAGTGCAGCCCAAGCAAGCCAAAAGGTTGGACACCTATGGTGCAAATACAGGGAGTCCTCAACTTACAACTTTTCATTTAGCAACTGTTTGAAATTACAAGGAAGGGTACTGGGAAAATGTGACCTCTATCCATTTCTCCATTGAGCCGAAGGGAGAGTCCAGGCTGGGTAATCTCTAGTCTCCTAGCTCTGCAGACCGAGTTGAAAAACTGAGGACACACCCCCTGGTAACGATCCCCAGTTCTTCACTCGGTCTCAGCGTGTTTAGACCACCTTTTTTAGGGCTCTGAATAACTAGGATTTTAGAAGAATTTCACCCCCTGGACTAAGGTTTTTTTCGATAAAGAAGACCAAGATCAGGTTTGACAGCTAGCCGGTTTCCCACCTAGTCCTTTTAATTTTCGCGCCTTTTCCGGCTCACGTTTTTTTCACGCTTATGACCTTTGCAGCATCCTCACGGTCACATGATCAAAATTCAGATGCTTGGCAACTGGCATTTCTTTATGTTGGTTGCGATAGACCTCATAGAAGAGGGCAGTGGAGGAGATCCTTCAGAGGTCTAGGAGGAAAAGGCTTCCAGTGTCCAAGATAGTTCCAGGGAGGCTGTTCCCGTTGGGGGACAATTGAAACTTTTTGCAGATAGTTGGGACTCCACTACATTGGATTCCTGGGTCCGTGACACTGTTAGGTTTGGCCTGGCTCTAGAATTTTCTTCCACACCCCCGAATTTCTTTATGCAATGCCCTATCTCCAGGGATCCTTCAAAAGAAGCCTGATGGAGGCAGCGATTGATCACCTTCTCGAAATTAAAGCCATCCAACGGGTAGCTAGAAACCAGCAGGGCCAGGGGTTCTACTCTCTTCTTTTTGTAGTTCCCAAGAGTTCGGGGGGATGGAGGGCAATATTAGACTTAAAGCGACTGAACCGTACCCTTGTTTATCGTAAATTCAAGATGAGTACATTGCAACCCATTCTCCTTGGAATAAGGGAAGGAGATTTTTTTATCTTCCATAGATCTGACGGAAGCATACTTACACATTCCAATTCGACCTTCTCACTTCAAATTTCTTAGATTCTGCTATAATAATAGACATTTTGAGTATGTCGCCTTACCTTTTGGGTTGTCATCCGCTCCAAGGACTTTTACAAAGGTTCTGGCGGCAGTAGCCGCTCACTGACGGGTGGAAACATCTAACTCAAGAGAAGTTCTCAGACAGGGTGATCAATACCATTCAGGCGGCCCGGCGTCCTTCTACGAACCGTATATATAATGCTACGTAGTCTATTTTTCATAAATGGTGCACCAAATCCAGAATAGATCCGTGTTCAGTATCAGCAGTGCAAGTTTTGGAATTTCTTCAAGACGGTCTAAACAGGGGTCTCTCTCCAAACACTTTAAGGCGACAGGTGGCAGCCATTGCCTCGGTGGTGAGATGGGAAGGCTTACCATCTATTTCCCATCACCCACGAATAAAGAGTTTCCTAAAAGGCGCCATGAATCTATGCCCTCCGATGATTCATCGTTATCCCATCTGGGATCTTAATAAGGTACTTACAGCTCTCACTAGGAGCCCATTTGAGCCCCTGAAAACTATGAGCCTCCGCTATCTTACTTACAAGGTGGTCTTTCTTGTAGCTATCACATCAGCTCGACGCATCTCTGAAATAGCAGCCACAAGGACCTCTGTATCTTCCATTCGGACAGTGGTACTTCGACCGGACCCCACATTCACAGCCTAAAGTCAACTCGGCCTTCCATAGGGCACAGGAGCTGATTCTCCCGAATTTCTGTCCCAAACCTTCTCAGGGCCTAGAACAGCAATGGCACCGACTGGATGTCAGCAGGGCTATCCGTATGTACATTCATCGAACGGCTTCTTTTAGAAAAACAGAGGCCCTTTTTGTATCTTTTCCACCGGCTACTCAGGGGCAGAAGGTGTCCCCCTCGACTATTGACTGATGGTTGAAGGCTACGATAGCCAAGGCGTATGAAACTCATTCGTTACAGATGTCCAGAGGTATCACGGCACATTCAACAAGGAGTGCGGCAACTTTGGCGGCCTGGGCCACCCAGGCTCCTATACTCGAAGTCTGTAGGGCGGCGACTTGGGTTTTCTCATCGTCTTTCATTAGGCATTACAAAATTGATACATTTGCTTCTGCTGAGGCCTCCTTTGGTAGGAGGGTGTTGCAACAAGTCCATTCAGACAAGGAGAGAGTCCCAAATCAGACGGAGACCTTCCCATAGGACAGCCAAGCTTTGGTATGTCCCACTCTCTGGATGCTCGGAGCAGCTCAATGGAGAAAGGGCGTGGATACTTACCTGATACTCCCATTCTCGGTGAGCTGCGATGAGCATCCAGCCCCACCCGATTTCCATCTATTAGTTCCTGCTCCGACCAACGATATTTTTATTATTGATAACTAACTTCAATTAGCTTGCTATTGGAGTGGGCGGGGATCCCATCGCCTCGTCTTCGCCAAAAACTGGGGACGCTAGGGAGGAGCTATAGCGTCCTATCAGTTAAGCTCAGCCTATCGTACCAGAGACAAAGCATTTCCCACTCTCTGGATGCTCGGAGCAGCTCACCGAGAACGGGCGTATCAGGTAAGTACCAACGCCCTTTTTCTTGTTCGTGCTGCTTTCAAGCATGCTTTCTGGAGAATTGTCCTAGTTGGACTTTGCTTCTTGAAAGGTAAAATGCCAGTGTTGCTTGGGTCTCACCATATTTCAGTCCAATCTGTTAAGGAGTTGCGTCATTGCCCTTTAATTTATTTATCCATAAATCTGCCCAACTCTTTAACTGCTCTGGTTAGCTATTTTTCCACTTGCTGAGTTAGCTGGTGAAGCATGACTACCACGAATGTCGGCTTGCTTCCAGTCAAGGAGGAAAAACCTCCTTTGGATAGTAATGTCTGATGTATTCATGGGGATATGAGATAATGACAGCTGTAATACAGGTAGTCCTCAAATTACAACTAAAATTGAGCCCAAACTTTTTGTTGAGAAAGTTGTTCACTGAGCTTTGCCCCATTTTATGACCTTTCTTGCCACAGTTGTAAAGTGAATCACTGCAGTTGCTAGGTTAGTAGCCCGGTTGTTAAGTGAATCTGGATTCCGCATTGACTTTGTCAGAAGGTCGCAACAGGTGGTCATGTAACTCCTGGAAATGCAAACTGTCATAAATATGAGTCAGATGCCAAGTGTCTGAAGTTTGATCATATGATGATGCGGAGGTTGCCATGGTTGCAGGTCTGAAAAACAACCATAAGTCACTTTTTTCGGTGTCATTGTAACTTTGAATGGCCACTAAATGAACTGTTATAACTTGAGGACTACCATACTTGCATTTCATTGCCTTTTAAAATACTGTAGTATTCTGTAAAAGTAAATTCATGGTTCAGAAAGAAGATATTCACAATGTTATTAGCTCTGTAGAGGAGGTGGTGCATTATGTGATTGTGATGGGAATGTCAGAAAGCCTCTTGAGTTAAGGGTTCCCTCGCTCTTCTAACCTCCCAAAAGCTCATACAAACTTGTCTGTTCCAGAAGTCCTTTGGGACCTAAGCCTGGAAAGCTCAAGGAATTGTCCATTAATGGCAGTTTTTCAGATTATGTCTAAAATTTGCAGAATGGTATTTCTGTTACTATGTGTTCCTGTATTTAACTGTTGTTACATTGGCTGCAATCTATGCCTCTCAACACTGCTTAAAGTAGCTCCCCAAAGTAGTTTATAAATTCATAAATAAATAAACTTGTAAGTTTACTTTAGCCAATAAATGTTTCCAAGAAAAAATTACGCATCATGAACTTGTTAATCTTTTCCTGTTTGCTTTCTCCTAGCAACACTGAAGTATCCATTCTTTAAAAAAAACAACCCATTAGTGGGTCCTTAAGGCCTTGCTCTTCAGAGCCTGTGCTTGAACAAAGGAAATTGGGTCCATCCTCCCCTCTTGTGTGATATAAAGGAATGTCATAACAGAATCCGGGTCTGAAAAGGCAAAAGTAAAGAATAAAAGATATATTAAAAGTAATTAAAGGGAAATAGTGTAGCATTTTCCAAGTGTTTTTATCCAGAGAGAACCCATTGCTGTGAATAACATAGGATTCTACAAATATTGCCTATTGCATTTGTTTTCAAACAGTATCTCAACAATTGCTGGGTTTCTAGAAAATTCACTAGCAACTTCCTGGTAAAAATTCCTTCCTTCCTTCCTTCCTTCCTTTCCTCCCTCCCTCCGTCCCTTCCTTCCTTAGGACATTAGCATCCAGCCCTCTCCTAGAAAAATGAAATATCCTAGAAAAATATTAAAAAGGCAGAATATTTCCCCTAAAAAGAGAAGTCGAAATTCAGAAGCAGAAACTTACCTCAGAAGCAGACACTCACCCTCCCACACACACCTTTGTTAATGGGCAGGCCATTAAGGCCTGAGCCAGAGTATTCTACATAACAAAGGCCTCTACCCATCTCACCACCTGACCTGGGAAGATTGCATCAGCCAGCACTCAGGTAAAGCCATGTGGTCCAGCTAAGACCCCTGCCCCCTGGGAGTCTTGACAGCCAATAGGATACATTTCTTACATGAACAAGAAACACTAAAGTTAGGCCTAACAGAGGGTATATAACTAAAGGTCTCTTAGCATCTTGGGCCTTCTTTTCCTTCACCCAACATCTTGAAGCATGTGATCGTCCTTTTCACTTTGGAGCTCCAAGCCATGTGGTCCTGTCCATCATTAAACCATCTTTCCAAAAAGCCTCCATGCTTCCAGTGTCTTATACCCCACTTGGAACTGAACCCAGAAGGATAATTCTTCCAACACTTCCTATGCTTTACAATATTTACCACCCGAGAGCCACCCGGGTGACTCCAAAACCTCCAGCGACCTCGACACATTCCAGCTACTTCGGGGCCTATGCCCCCTCCCCCCGGTCTAACCACCTCTGCCACCGGTGGGGACCTAGGGGGGAAGAAAGTCTCAAACGAGGCCTCACTCCTCATCCGGCCTCGCCGCCACCGGACGCCGAACGCAGGATCACACCCTGGTCTCGCAGCCGTCCGAGGGCCCTCTGGGCGACCATGGAACCTGCGGCAGCGACGTCTCCCAGTCCCTTCGGAGCCGCTAACCCTCCCCCCCGGCCCGACCACCTCTGCCACCAGTGGGGGCCTAAGGGGAAAGGAGGCATCATCCGCCGCTCCGCCAGCCATCCGGAAACGCCAACGCCGAACGCGGCCTCTCAACGCCAGACGCGGCCGCGGCCGAACCTCCGCCACCCGCGAAGCATCCGGGAGGCTCCAGCTCCGCCAGCCATCTGAAAACGCCGACGCCGAACGCGGCCGCCCAACGCCGGACGCAGCCACGGCCGAACCTCCGCCGCTTGCCGCCCGCAAAGCACCCGGGCAGCTCCAGCTCTGTTGACAGCTCCAGCACTCCGTGGTTTCACCAACCCCCCCTGGTCCTTCCCCCACCTCTGCCACCAGTGGGGGACCCAGGGGGGAAGAGGCTCACCCCAAAAACTGGTCACCCCAACAGAGCTCATCCTGGGGACGCCCTCCGGCTGCCATCTTGGAAACGTAATTGACAAAACAATATTGATTTAGACTACATATCCATACAACATTCTGTATTTATGGAAGTATTCAGTCAGCTAAGGACTAGGAAGCAACTAGCAGTTAGTAAGAAACATGTTTTCCCAATTCCTTATGCCGAACCATAATCTCTACCTGTCAATCGCTTCAGCAAAACAGCTACTGTTTCCTGATGTCATTGACCATTAAGGCAAAGAATCTCTTAATCTGGCCTTTAAAAATACGACTTAAATACTTTGCATGCTGCTATTAATACAGATCTTTTTGACTTACAGCAGAAAAGCATCAATAGAAGGTCAACATTTGTAGACTAGTGGTTTGTTTTAGATACACGATGATTAAGTTGGGAACCTCCATTCCATTTAAAAACACTTAACTAATTTATTTTAAAAATGCTGGTAATGCCTGCTAACCAAGTGAAAATTACAATGAACCTTCAACAGAGCAGCACTCTTACTGAGAAATAGGGGACTCCACAGCATGCCAGAAACAGGCCATGCAAACAAGTGAAGCCACATCCATGGGGTGCAGGCAAAAGGGAAAACCACGCCCCCTCCAGTCCGTGGAAAAACCTCTCTATGGAACCAGTCCCTGGTGGCCAAAAGATTGAAGGTCATTAACTTAGGACACAGTGTTAAATGTGCTCCAGCACAGACCGGCTAGGTATTTTCCCAGGGTTCTTCCGTCTGGGTTCCACATGGGGCAGGAAGATTGATTTCATAGCATAAATGGATTGTCCCGAATTCCATTTTTCTTAAAAGGAACATCATACTCAGCTTCATTTTGCAAAAACCAACAAATTCATCCTTGGAAGGTAGAAGATGCTACTCATATGGAAGAATGGTTGATGGCAGGTTTTTCTGAAATAGATATATTTATTTCTTTGATTAGAGAAAAGTTATCTACATTTACGTCAGGGCAAAGAATCAGAGAGTAGGTTAAGTTGCATTTCAAAAGATTTATTGCTCAAGGCTACACACAGGAATCTGGTCAACCAAAGTTCAGTTCTAAATTGGCACCAAAAAAGATTCAACAGAATTCAAGAGGACTTGAACAGTTGGCAGTGAAAGGACTCTATAGAGACTGATGACTTGTATAAGTCCCCCCCACCCACCCCCAGCTTTGCCTTTCCTTCTCCTATAATTTATTATTTATTAATAAATTTATATTTATTCTTATGGACATTTTGCATAAAAATAAAAACGAACTTGTGTTTTATGGATTTGCTGATTAGATAGAAGAAGGTTAAAATGATATAACTTTAGAGAGATATAGAGCTTACTGTAGATACTGTATTTCTACTTATAACTTACGAAAAATAATATAAATTACTTCTTTATGTCTTTTTTCTTTTTCTTGCGGTTTGCATTTTCTTTGATTTGTTTTCCTTTTGTCTTTACATTAAGTTCATTTTTATCTTGTTTAAATATATTAATAAAAATTATTCAACAAAAGAACTAATATTTTGGTACTAAGCTCAGCTCAGAACATGGAAGGAGAATGGAAGTGTTTTATTGTAAATCTGTTATTTTTCAAATGAAGCTTGGAAACTATGATGAAGTCATAGGCAGAAACCAGTATTCGATAGCTTGATGCAAGCTTTGGGTTTTTCAAAGTTTAGCTTGGAGATGAATGTCATTCTCACCTCAGAAAAAGTTTTCTTTTAATCAAGGTGATTAAAAACTGTAGTTTGGAAGGAGTCCACCTGTAGCATTTATACACGAGATGGGCTCCAGGTCGTGTCTCCCTGGAGGACTGACAAGCTGTCTCTCTTGTTTAATTGACTATGCAGATTGAAAAGTACCTGCGATAATAGAAACACCTAACCTTTCTGGGCTCCTAAGCCTAATTACTTCTAAATGCCATAGTCACAAATACCACCTGTCTCTACTACTACTTCATCTGTGTTATCCTCATACATTGCAATTCATTTATAGCCATGATGTAACACCATTTTTGTAAAGTGCAGTGCATATGGATGGCACTCTTAAATGATCAAGTTTATTTATTACTAGCAGTTCTGTCACAGCAGGAACCTTGAAAATTAGCAGCTTAAACAGATTAAATTATCCCATAATTAGCTACAGTAGTTTCTCAGTGTGGAAACGTACTGGGGCCTGCTAAAGAGAGCCTTGTTGGCTGTGTTTGCTATCTTTGTTTTTTTCATCTTCTCTGGGCAGAAGCTGGTCAAGACTGTTGATTGGCTGCTAATTGATCTTGCTATACCTGTTCTGTGACTAGAGTGTCAGTCCTATATTGTTCTACCTGCCTCTAGTATAGAGTGACAAAAATGGTAGCCAGTGGCACAGCTTGGTCTCAGAAATTGTGGGTGCTTCATCAACTGGAGGATTTTAAGAAGAGACTGGCAGCCATTTGTGTGAAATGGTATAGGACAATGATGGGATTCAGCTGGTTTTCACCAGTTTGCTAGAACTGATATCTAACTGCTCAGTTCTGGCTGAATTCCCTTGGCCTGGTCTAGCTAGGTGCTCCCTCTAGGCATTTGCAAATTACATATTCAATTACATATTCATCTTTATATTCTGTTTCATATCTTGTCACTATTTTATCATTTTCACAATAACTTTTCCCTTCCCTTACTTTCCTCAACCTTATTTCTGATTTTCTCATTACTTTCTAATTCAATTACATATCTTTTTCTAAATTTCTTTATCTTTCTAGTCATTATATTTGTACTTTTGTCTGTCCTACTTACAGTTTCATACATTCTTTTTCCATCATCGTCCTGAAAGGGAAAAGAAAAAAAAAATTGCTCCCCTTCCAGGCATTAAAAAACAAGGTTTCCCCTGTGATTAAATGGAGTGTATCACCTTTATATCTTATATTGTTATCCATTCAAATCTCATTTAACATTTAATTTTTACATTATACAATTATAACGTTCAGTTTCTAATATCTATTTTATATCATATAACTCTTATCAACTGAATTCCGCTTGGTGCTTTCCCTTAAAAATACACACTGAATTCTAAAAAAAGAAAAAATATATAATAATAATGAATAAAATGGTTTATTCTATTCAAATTCATCCTGACAACTGATATTGATTTCATTATAAATGTTTTATTTTTCTTTTCAATTATATTTTATAAATCGTTAAGAACAATTAAAGTATTTTCATTCATTCCTCTTATTCCCTCTTCTTATACTTTTATTCCCTTTCTTTATTTCATTTAATTATTAACAAATATTCCATTACATAACAATACCAGTTTTGTCTTTCACTTTAATCACTAATGTTTCATATTTTCTAGCTCATTACTATTTCCAATATAACAACACTACCTCTTATACCCTTACAGAATCCTTTCTTTCAATTTATATTTTTAACCATTATCTCTATGTCTTTTAAATAGGCTAATACCTTTAATCCTTGTACGTTTCCTGTTTCTTTATTTCCTGCTTCTGTCCATTATAACTTCTCCTCTTTATCTTTCCCCTCTTTCTCACCACCCATTTTCCCCCTGTCTCTCTGATTCTCCCTTCTGCAATCCTTTCTTCTGCTTCTTCCTAGTATTATATTTACTTTTCAAACTATTCTTTTTTTTAGTGGTTTCCTCAAATCTTGAGTTTTTTACTCCCTTTCCCCCCATTCCCCATTTTACCCCACATGGAATTGTTTGGCCATTAAGATGGCTTCTTCTTTGTCCAGCCCTTCTTGTTCTTCAAGCATTTCTTGTTGTTTTTCATAGTTCAAAATCTCCATTTCTAAGAATTGAAGTGCGAAGCCAAAGGATCCTCCTCCCTTTTATGACTCTTTTTTCATTTTCTAAGTTCCATTTTTAGTTCCTCAAGGAGTACTGCCATTTTAAGCATTTTTAAACAACCACCGGATTAATCAACCACTAGTTCAGACCACTAGAAATCCCACACCCAAAATTCCAAAAATCACCAAATAATCTAAAACTATTTCTTGCTTCTTTTTTCCACTTTCCCTTTCTGGGGGCTCTGTTCTTGTAACTAAGTTTCAGTTACAATGTATCCTTTGGAGGTCTTGTTAAAATTACACTGTTAATTCTTTTTATTTCCAGGTGGTACTCTCTGCTGTTTCCAAGTCCCACCCTTTCTTTTTTCCTCTACTTTCCTCCTTTTGAAGGCTTTAGAATATCCAAAAAGTCTTTATTTTCCCTTTGACACTTCAATTTCAGCTTAAAATTGCCAATAGATTAACACCAATTTCTTGCTTAAATCTCTTCTTTTTAGCATTCAAAGCCAATTGCAGCTGTTGATGTGAGAAAAAAAATCTTTTTTTCCTTTTCCTTCTCTCCTCCGTTGCTTTAAAATTCTTCTTTTAGGAGCAACACTTTTTGTAATTTAAATTCCAGGGTACCTTTCATAAATGTTACCTCTGCTTAGCCTGGTCTGTCAAGGTCTCCTCTTTGTCTTCCTCCTGGGTCAATCTTGTCCGGTCGGGTTCTTCTTTGAGGTGGCCATTTCTGACCACCGCTGCAACCATCTTTGGGAATGGGAGTAAAGACCAGCCGAGGAGGAGAGATGCGGCTTTCCTCAACTCAGCTGGCAGTCTCTCCCCTCTTCGCCACCTCTATGGGGTGGCTTCAGCCCCATATCCAAGGGATTGGGGCGCTCCAGCGGCAAGCACGGATCAAAACTGCGCATGATCGCAGATTTCAGTCCATCGCCAAAGAAGCCCAAACCGGAAGTCCGACACCCAACCTTTCTGTGAAAATCTATATTGCAGTAATTTCAAACTGTCAAATAATCCAGTGTTATAGTATTTTAATCTACTATGCCTAATATTGTGGGGGTTTGGCATAAGAAAAAGTGTTTCCTTCTATTTATGGCCTTCACAACATCTGGTTGGCCATCTTGCAAAGAAAACTTAGTAGATCTTTGGTTTGATCTGAGAAGCTTTGTGCATTTTTATGTAACAGCCATCTGCTCATTATGACTACAAACAATAATATGTGGGACACCCTATTCCACATTCATTAAAAAAGGAAACTGAACTGTATGTGAATGGTAGAAGGAAAATGCTAATATTTATCCCAGCTCAGCCCATTGCCCCTTGAAAAACTTAGTTTCAGCTTCTCTTAACTGAAGCCAAACTCTAAATAGGACAGAAATAGAAAATTATTAAAAATATGGGAATGAATGATGTAATCAATGTCCTTAGATTGAAATTAATTGGAATCAAATATAATTTTGGTCTTGTCCTTGGCCCTAAGAGGACTGGGCTTCTTTTACACTAATCAAATATTTTTGCCCAAAACTGGTTGTGCAACATTCTCAGTTCATTTGTTATGAATAATGCTGAATATTCAACAGTGCTGAAATAGCATTAATTACAATTGGGTAAAATATATTCTGCTGCTAAAACGTGTATGCAGTTGATGGTGTTCTGTGAGCTTGCTTCTCTTCCGGCAGGCAGTCTTGTTAATATCAACCCAGAAAGGAGTAAAGCAGTGGTGGCTAACCTTTTTGGACTCCTGTGCCAAAAATTGTGCTCGCGCTCGTGTGCCAGCACCCAGAAGGCAATAAGTGCCTCCCATGCCCCCTGCGCATGCGCGCACAATCCTCCACCCCCACCCCCACTGCCCCCTTACCTGTACTGCGCCTCCCAGCTGATTTTCGGCCCGTTTGAAACCTTTTTCGGCCTCCCAGAGGCTTGAAGAAAGGCTCTGCAGACTTTGCAGGCCAAAAATAGGCCCATTTCATGAAATGGGCCTATTATTTGTCCTGCAAAGCCTGCAGAGCCTTTCCTCAAGTCCCTGGGAGACTGAAAAAGGCCTCAAACTGGCTGAAAATCAGCTGGGAGGCGTGCGCATGCGCAGTGAGGTAATTTTGCCTGAGGCTTGCATGCCGGCACAAATGGCTCTGCGTGCCACCTGTGGCACATGTGCCATAGGTTCATCATCACGGGAGTAGAGCATGCGGGATGATTGCTTGCTTATTTATTTATATCCTGTCTTTATTTTTACAAATAACTCAAGATAGCCAACCTACCCAACACACCTTCCTCTTTCTGTTTTTTCCACAACAGCCCTGTGAGGTGGTTTGTGCTGAGAGTGACTGGCCCAAGATCATCCAGTTGGCTTTCATGGCTAAGACGGCACTAGAAGTCGCGGTCTCCCACTTTCTAGCCTGGCACTTTAACCATTAGACCAAACTGGCTCTCAATATATGCTCTGTCTAATAAGCCATTCAATAAAGAAAGCAACCAAAGGTCAAAGGAAAGCAGGAAAATAGGTCTAAACATATCTATTATCCGCACACACATCTATTAACCAATGCAGAGAAGCAGGAATCCTCTCCAGATAAGCAAGAACAATCACAGAAGAAACAATGCCGTGCCCAAAAATCAATCAGAAAAGAAACAATACTCCAATAAAGCTAGTAAGACAAACTATATAAATTCACTCCTACCTTCACTGGTGATGTTTCCTAGTCTGGTGATGAAACATCTTCAGGAAGTTTAGCAAGCTTAGAAAGCAACAAGACAAATATTCTGAAGGGTTTAGAAAAGGGTATGTGAAGCCAACATTAGAGATGTTTTGGTAATGGGGAAACGCTATTTTACAGGCACAGTTTGGTTCTCCAGGATGGGTAGCACCCTGGTCATTCTTCTTTTCTTCTCTCATTTCACAGCCCGCTCTTCGTAACGTGGAAGATTGGCCGAGATAAAAGGTTGCGTGGATGTATAGGTACCTTTTCTGCCATGAATCTGCATTCAGGACTCAGGGAGTACACACTTACTAGGTAAGACTTTGTTGGTGTTCTCTTCACTTTGAAGAGGGTTGTAATTTATTACCATTTGTATTGTGAAATTGGCCCACTGAATTTTTGAGCTTCTGCTCCCCACTAAGATTTTTCCAAGCATTGGAAAATCTTGTTATCTGGGTTTGTTTGCTTAGTCCAAAATGCTGAAGTAGCCTGTGACTTGAGCAGTTCCCAATTTCTAATGTATCTTTGCCCAAAGCAGACAACTTCAGTTCTTCTTCTTCTTTTTTTTGGGGGGAAGATAAGAGGAAGAAAGTTAAAGTCTGGGGAAAAAAAACAGTCCAGCAATCCAAAATGGCTGGCATTATCTTCATTTCTCCAGCCAGGACTTCCTGCCAGCTACATTTCATTTAATTTTTCTCATTCCTCGTTGTTCTTTGGTTACATTCTTGCTCTTGAGTGGAAACCTGTTGAATTAGGGAAGTAAGTAGTAAGAACTCCTCGTGATCCAGACTACATCTAAGCTAGTTCGTTTTTGTGGTCTTTTGGTTGCCTTCCTTGGTGTAGTGTTCATCAGCACATCAAAAGGTAGCATTTGCAGCTGGTGTTGTATTTTGGAGGTTGGAGGAGAATTTGATTGGGATGGTGTCTTCTTTGATTAGTGCACTAGACTGAAGATGGTTAATAATTCATCCAAGTTCTCATAGGGCAGCGGTAGGGAACCTTGGCTCTTTTATCACTGATGGACTTCAACTCCCAGAATTCCTGAGTGAGCCATAAAAGTTTCCCCATCCCTGGCCTAGTGGTTTTTCAGTTGTGAGGGAAATCAATTTTTGACTTGAATGGGACTGTTTAATATACAAATGTAGGACATATAAAGAATATTGATCATTCAAGTCAAAAATTAGGACATTTGTATATTGAACAATCCCATTCAAATCAAAAATTGATTTCCCTCACAACTGAAAAACCAGTAGGCCAGGGATGGGGAACTTTTTATAGCTCATTCAGGAATTCTGGGAGTTGAAGTCCATAAGTGATAAAAGAGCCAAGGTTCCCTACCACTGTCATAGGGGAATCCCAAGGACTAGAAATGTACAGGTAGTCCTTGACTTACAGCTATTTGTTTAGCTTTCAAAGTTACAACAGCACTGAAAAAAATGACCTATGACCATTTTTCACACTTTAAGACCGTTGCTGGGTCCCCACAGAGGAGATTGAACTGCAAAATTTCCTATTATCCAAGTCAAGGTGGGTCTGGCTTTTGGGGACATCTGGCCGGACAGACTTACTCTATGCTCTAAAAACTAAAACAGATCCACTTGGTGCTTCCAAATTCTACATAGCATACTATAGCCGGTTCTCATTCCTATCTTGAATCTCCCCACTTCCCTTTTATTTCATTTCCCAACTGGCATCTCAATATGCTATGTAGAACTTGGAAGCCCCTGAGTCCTTGCCAGATCGTTCATTCAATTTTTATTATAGTTCTAGACCAGCAAACATGCCAGGTCATTTTTGAATAATTCCTTGCATTTTTCTTTCAAATGTAGAAATCACATTTTTCTGTACCCGGGAGCCTCCTGGGCATTAGAAACTAAGCCCTTATTTTAGAGTGTTTTGTTTCTGAACCAAGTACAAAGTCTGGTAATCAGATGCCTGTTGAGCAGTGATGACGTTCGGACTGCTGCAAGGCCAAGCCTTTTGTGACACTTTTCTATGTATGAGCCATGCTTGAAAAGTGTGTCCTTCTGCCTAGCTCGTGAATCATGGGCTGTAAGTTTTAATGGCACCTTGATTAAATTGGCTGGCTCGGTGGGAATATAGAAAGACAGAACATTTTGAAATGAAAGGTGGAATGAAAGAATTGCTCTGTGGCTGAGCTGGGGTGCCTCCCGTTCTTGGGCTAAATTAATTCTTTGTATGGGAACATTAGGAGTTCAGCTCAAACAAGCAAAAAAGATCTTTTCCCTCTGAGCACTGAAGACTAAGTATGAAGCCAGGAAGACATTCCAATAAATTGTTATCCGGTATTTGAAAATACGGTTTTCATTCTTGAAAGTATCTGTGGAGATTCTCACTTATTCAGGTCATGGTTGTCCCAAAGGTGTTTTTTTCCATATGCAACTGGACGTTCTTGGTTTTCTTTGAAGACATTTTGTTTCTCATCCAAGAAGATTCTTCAACTCAGAATTTGAAAAAGCTCCTTTGAGGCATTCTTGAAAGTACTTAATAGATGTAAAAGAGGGATACCCAACCCCCGGTCCATGGACCAACACCTGTCCACGGCATGCCAGAAACCGCCCCTCACAAACAAGCAAAGACCATCCATGGGTGTGCAGGCAGCACACAAAAACACACCTCCAGTCCGTGGAAACACTTCTCTCCTTGGAACCGGTTCCTGGTGCCCAAAAGGTTGGGGACCACTGATCTAGAATATATAGGTCTAAAATTGACTCCTTGGAGTAAAAAATACTTTATGTTTCCAGTAATAGGGGCTTGTTGGATTTATTGTTAATACCTCTTACTCTTGGTAATAATTTTAGCCATGATAAGTAGGCATTCTGCTGCTAGCAGAAAGCACAAGAAAAATACATCTGCATATGTCACATTATTTTATTGTTTTGTTTTATTATCCTTTTGCTTTGGACTCATAAAAAGAATACAGATTATCCTTGACTTACAATCACAATTGAGCCCAAAATTTCCATTGCTAAGAAAGCAAGGCAGTTTGTTAAAAAAAATTGCTCCATTGTATGATTTTTTTGCCATAGTCGTTAAGCAAATCACTGCAGTTATTCAGTGAATTACACAGTCATTAAGCAAATCTATCTTCCCCATTGACTTTGCTTGTCGGAAGCCAACTGGGAAGATTGCAGATGCTGATTACATGAACCCAGGATAGAAAACCGGCATAAATACATGCCAGTTGCCAAGCACCCAAATGTTGATCACATGACTGTAGTGATACAATTATCGTAAGTGTGAAAAATGGTCATAAGTCACCTTTTCAGTGCCCTTGTAACTTTGAATGG
Source organism: Bungarus multicinctus (assembly GCA_023653725.1). Lineage (NCBI taxonomy): Eukaryota > Metazoa > Chordata > Lepidosauria > Squamata > Elapidae > Bungarus > Bungarus multicinctus. The sequence continues at coordinate 6,249,937 of CM042841.1, forward strand.
TCACTAAATGAATGGTTGTAAGTCAAAGACTACCTGTGCATATTTGGTTATTTTTTCCTCATTCTACATTCTGGAATGAGGTTTGGAATGCAACCCAACCATGATGAGAGCAGTTGTCACCAAGGGAAAGTAGTAATACTTGAAATCCACTGTATTGTTTTGCTCAAGCTGGGGCTGCATCCACATGTAATGGTAAGCTAGAATTTAGAATTGCACGAGTAAGAAGGAACCCATGCAAAGGGTTTGTCGTTTATATATGAGTGAGTGATTGTTGTTTTAAAAAGCTCTGCAGACTTCACAAAAAAATCCAAACAATTTGCTTGGGGATGACTTTTTAAAAAATATAATTCCAGATATGCACACAAGTTTGAACCAGAATCTGCTGTTTTGACAATAAATTTAGGTTTATTCCCACTTTGACTCTTGTTGGCAATTTTCTTCTCTTTCATATAACTAAATTACTTGCAATTTTGCACAAACTCATTTATTTTGATAGTTGTTTTTCAGATGTGAAATTTTATTTTATTTTTTTAAAGTTTTTAACTCTGGGATGCTACATTAATAGAAAGTATTAGAGATAACCTTTCTCTTCTTCCAATAATGTAAAGAATGGTACTATTTTAAATAAACGTAAAATATCTCTGATCCACCATTGAGATCTTTTGACTATTATGTTCATGTCTCATATGTATTCAGGGAAAATAATAAGAATGGGCCGATGACATTTTGTTTAGGTGCAAACACTTCTAGATCAGTGTAAAAATGCTTGTAATTGCTTCAAATGTAGGTGTTAAAGAACAAGCAAATAATAATTTCCCTTCAGTTATTATGGACAATTCTTGGTTAATTTGTTTATTTAAAGATGAGATGTTGCAACTCACTAGGTAAGGAACTCTAGATCAGGAAATTACCTCTATGGGAAGGCGAGAACTACTTTTATTGGGATTGGCTATAATTAGTAGAATCTTGCAAATCTGAATGTGCTGTATTTCTTCCTTTTCCTTATATACTACCAAATTAGTAGTAAATCTGTCTGAGCCCGTTGATAAATGTGGTCTGGACATTCTGGACTTAAATAATGATTTAGCCCCTTTGCTAGGCAACAGTACCTGCATATCTATCAAAACCATCTTGCTCACTCTCTACATAGGGTAATCCTTGACTTACGACCATAATTGAGCTCAAAATTTATGTTGCTAAAGTGAGAAATTTGCTAAGTAAATTTTGCCCCATTTTATGGCCTTTCTTGCCACAATTATTAAATGAATCATTGCAGTTGTTAGGATAGTTACCCGGTTGTTAAGTAAATCTGGCTTCCCTGTTGCCTTTGCTTGTCAGGTGGTCGCAAAAGAGGATCACATAATCCTAGGGACACTGCAATCGTCATAAATATGAACCAGTTGCCAAGCGTCTGAATTGTGATCCCATGTCCATGGGGATGCTGCAAATGGTTGTATGTGTGAAAAGCAGTCATGACACTTTTTAAAGGGCCGTTGTAACTTTGAACAGTTGTGTTGTAAGTCAAAGTACACCTGTATTTAAGAACCAAAATGTTTCATTGAATGGTAAATAATGAACATAACAAAGCACACGGTACCTATTTCACATCAAAACCTAATTCTGCTCTAATACTTGCAAGCAAGGAAGCCTAGTATTTTACGTGCACCCTGTCCATAATATAATTGGTTTCAAAGTGTATCTTGCTTTTAAGTAGACACACTTAAAAGACATTGCTAAAGGTTGTCCCAGTGCAAGGTTATATTGTAAATTTATATCCACCCCTTGCTTTGTTGCTGTCAGGTGTACTAAGGGCCAATTGTCAATTAAAAGATTGGGCAGTGCTAAAAGCCTAAGAACAACAACAAGAGACACTTTTATTGGCCTTCTCAAAATCTGCCATAAATTGATTGACTCTGCCTCTCTTGGAACCAGACTTGTAAGTATGAAACCATATTTTTTTAAAAAGCTAATAGAACAGTAGAGGTCTTTAAATGGGAAACATAATTCTCTGTCCCTGGGCATAACTTTTTTTTACCTGTTTTTACCTGTTTCCTTGGGTTGGAGTCTCAAAGACGATAGATGTTGTGGAGTCAGATCTCCTTCAGCCAACGTACCAGAGTTGCAGATCCCTAGGATTTCTTCTGAAGATACAGCTTTGATAAACATCTCCGTTCAGCCCATCCTTAAAGCTTCTATCTTGGGACCAGCCTCGAATATGGCACGCCAGGTCTCTAAATTCCTGGGTGTATTCGGCCACCAATCTCCACCCCTGGTTTATAGTTTTCATTCTAATTCTAGCCTTGCGCTCAGCTAGAGGACCTTCAAAGCAGGTGCGCAAGGCTGCCATAAACAGGTTATAGTTCATCAATTGAGGGGCATTATTATTACTTTGGAGCGGTTCCTTCTAAAGGAATGTGGTGACACATCTGACTTTAGCTGCTTCTGATGCAAAATCATCACCATATTACTCCATATGGTTCCAAACTTGAGCTAGGAAGAATCCTAAGTTTTTGGGATCTCCCCTGTATTTTACTTCCAGTGGAAGAACCTTTGGAATTAGGTGCCTCCGTAGGATGCTCCCACCGTGGAGGGGTGGGGGCGGGGGAGCGGGGGCGAGGGGAAGCGGCTTGGGTGGCAGCTGCCGTTTGAACCAGCCAGGGCTGAGTTAAGGGGATGGCTGGCTGAATGCCCATTGAGTTTTGAGTTTGAGTTTTATTTAATTTATATACCGCCCCCTCTCCCAAATTGGGACTCGGGGTGGTGCACAGCCCAACTAAAAACATTACAATACCAGACATAAAATTTAAAAACAGATTAAAATGGATTAAATCTATGACAGAGAAGGTAAGACAGCAATAAAATAATAAAAACAGGGTAAAATAATAAAAACAGGGTAATTAGGGTAATTAAAATAATAAAAACAGGATAGATAAAAACAAATTTAAAACCTTCCAGTATCACTGGGCCAGACCGGCTTGTTGGAAAAGGTGAGTCTTCAATGCACGCCGGAAGGTTTGCAGGTCAGGGATAGTCTGCATCTCCAGGGGTAACTCATTCCAAAGGGAGGGTGCTCCCACAGAGAAGGCCCGCACCCTTGGGGTTGCCAGCTGGCATCGTCCAGCTGGCGGCACCCCGAGGAGGCCCACCCTGTGAGAGCGCACTGGCCGGCAGGAGGCCGATGGTAGCAGAAGGTGGTCCCGTAAGTACCCGGGTCCCAAGCCATGGAGCGCTTTAAAGATGACCACCAACACTTCTGTCTCCCTCCTCTCTCCCCCAGCTTCTTCTTCACAGGTCAGCAATTCATACCTTTCTTCAGGTCTGCATTCCTCCATAGCCTCATTTAAGAGAGGTAAAGCTTGTGCTAGCAGAAGATCTTTTCAGTTTTCCTTCTGCCAAGCCTTCTCTCCCTGACGGCGTCTGGTAGTCGTCGCCCCTGAAGGGATTTCTTCCGGTGCTTTCCATCGGATTCCCAAAGACCATTTGGGTCAGACGGCCAGTTTCTCTCCGATCTACAGCCGTGTCAGCAGTTCGGCCTCCTCCTCCAACATCGAGAAACAGTGAGATGGTGTCCCAGCAGCCCCCGTCTCTTCTTGATCGCTGGCTGAGTTTGACATTGTTTTCAGACCCCCTCGGAAGATAAAAAGAAATATCCGGGTGGGCCGGTAAAAACAGAGAACTTGTATAATGTCAGGTGAGGCTCCATTCAAAATCCAAGAAAGAAAACCTTAGACTCCATGGTTTTAGAGAAAAGGCCTGAACACTGAATTGGTAGCATCAGAGGAATACAAGACCTGAGGCAATAGGCGCAAAAATTACATACAGAAAGTTATGCCAATCTTCCCACCCCGATAGTTCAAATTGGCCATCCAATCTGAGATATGCATAATGTCATGTGGGGCAACTTCAGGTGGTGTTTGAGACATCTGGCTCACCAGAGGCAGTTGACCTTGGCCTGAATAGATAAGAAGCTGCAGCTGTGCAGTAAGCAAGAAAGCATAGTCCAGAAAGTTTTCCCAAGTTTTACAGTTCACCTTCTTAGCCTCCAGCTTTCTTCCCCCCCCCCCACATAGCCCAATTAATCTTCCCTCCTCCCTTTCTGTGGCAGCCGGAAAGACAAGCAGAAGAAGGATTCTTGGAGACTGACATTGACTTATGACTGTTTTTCACATTTACCATTGTTACAGCATCCCCCTGGTCATGTGATCAAAATTCAGATGTTGGTCAACTGGCATGTATTTATGACAGTTGCTGGGTCCCAGGTTATGTGATCAACTTTTGCAACTTCTGGACAAGCAAAGTCAATGAGACTTTGTCAGCGTTAAGTAACAAGAGTCACTTAACAATCATGTTACTAATTCAACAACTACTGTTAACAACTGTGGCAGGAGTGGTTATAAAATGGGGCAAAATGCACTTAACAGCTGTCTTGCTTTGCAACAGAAATTTTGGGCCCAATTGTGGTCGTAAGTTGAGGACTACCTGTGTTTCTTTTTCCAAAAACCCTAGTAGAAATACCTCATTTCCTTATGATTCCCTTCAATTAAGGTCTGAGTAACAGGATCTTTTAGGAAGGGTTGTGGAATCCCAAACTAACCCACCATTAGATTCTAATAGATGGTTTATTTGCTCCTCTGCAAGGGAATGAATTTTGGTGTGGTTCTCTCAACCTGTGTTTTCCTCTAAATCAGTCTCAGTTTGTTAGTTTGAGACCAGTGCAACCGCCAGGTTTTGCATCGCTTTAAGCAAGAATCCTGACTTAAGGAACCACAATAGAAGTGCAGCCCATTCTTCTTTGTGACTTCTCCTTGGGTGACTCAGAAACACACCATGTGTGGAAAGCTGCTGTAACATTTCGACTTTGCAGCTTGGTTTATTGCAGTGTCTCCCAAACTTGGGGACATTTCCCAAAATTGGGCAAAAGTGGTTTTTCTTTGGGTAACATCAGATTCATTACCCAATCACAACGTGTTTTACTTACATTGGGTAAAAAGGACTTTCTGATAAGGGGTTTTCACAGAAACATTTGGGAAACATTGGTTTACACTGTAAACTTTACAGCAACCAAGTGTGAAAAATCATCATGTCACTTTTTTCAGTATGTTGTAACTTTGAACTGTCACTAAACAAATGGTTGTAAGTCAAAGATTGCCTGTATATTCTTAGCTATTTATTAATTTAATCTTTGTCCTCCTGCAAGAACTTCCTCACTGGATGGTTTGAAGGAGACTGAAAGAAAATACTTTTTCAAAGAATTCCTGGTGGGATTTAAAATGTTTATTGTGCCTTGAATCTACATCTGCCCTTAATCCCCACCAGACAGTAGCAACTCCAAATTTTTCTTTAATTAGTTTTGCTAAGTCATTCGATATATTAAACATTATGCTGGCATATGCATGTGTTTCAACTTTTATGTTGCAAAAACTTTTTTTATTGTTTAATTTATTCAGTGCCTAGAAAGAAATTGTGCTACCAAACATTGAAGAAACCGGACGTCACAATGAGTGGATAAAAGCTGCACAAAGCAGCCTAAAATTCTGCACATTGTGATTTTATAAAACTAGAATCCACAGCTTAAAGTGAGATGCAAATATAATTCCTTTGGGTAATTGGTATTTAAAGGATTAAGTTCTCTTCCATTTTTGACAGTTTTATTTTATCACTTAATTCCTGTAACTCAGAATGTGGTCGTTTTTGTGAACAGCTAGAATTCACAAAGGAGAAATGTGTTTCTGTGAAGTGGGAACACTCCATAGTTGTTTTTCTCTGTTATGTTTTTCTCTGATATGGATCCCTAAAGAGATGAGCAGAAAACTTGGGTGATTTCACCTATAACTACAAAAAGATCTGAATTAAGGAGCATCCGTGATCTGTTGGAATGATTTCCAGTACGAGATGAGACAGCTTTATCTTTACTTTGATATGCATGGGCTAATGACTATAAAGCAGCAGGATTAGAGAGTAACTGTCCAGTTCTTTGATTTCTTCAGCTTTCAGAACTGATACAGCCTCATGTCCTCGTTCACGTTGGAAGCGAGGAGCTGAGGAAAGTTTAATTTTGTATAGAGGTAGTCCTCGACTTACGATTGGTCACTTAGCTGATTGAAATTAAACAGATACCAAAAAAAGATACAGGTAGTCCTCAAATTACAACCAAAATTGAGCCCAAAATTTATGTTGCTGAGAGAAATTTGTTAGGTGAATTTTACTCCATTTTACAATTTCTCTTACCACATTTGTTAAGTGAATCGCTGTGGTTCTTATGTTAGTAACACGGTTGTTAAGTGAATCTGGTTTCCCCATTGATTTTGCTAGTCAGAAGGTTGCAAAAGGGGATCCCATGGGATGGTACAATTGTCGTAAGTGTGAGTCAAGCATCCAAATGTAAAGCATGGGGATGCCGCAAGGGTCTTATGTGCAAAAAATACTTATAAATCATTTTTTTCAGTGCCATTGTAACTTTGAATGGTCACTCAACGAACTGTTTTAAGTCGAGGACTACCTGTACTTATGGGACAGACTTAAAGGTCTGGTGGCTGCCCCCCTTCACCCCGGGGTCATGTGAATTCATTTTGGTTGCTCAGCAACCAGCCCTCCTGTAAGGCCATTGATAGTATCTCCCAGTTACATGAATACAATTTACCAATAATTATTTCCAGTTTTGAGGACAATGGATTCACTTGAAGACCACCTGATTCACTTAACAGCTGCCGCCCAAAAACCCCATGAAATTGGATCACTCAGATGACAATCTGTTTAACGACCGGCATGACTTACGGCCATAATTCTGGGCTTAATTACTACTGTAAATCGAGGACTACCTTATATGATGTGTATAAGAAAATCACTACCTCTCTATCCCATGTTCCATGAGCTCTTTGTCCTCTAGCTTAGAAGCACCGATTCAGTCATTTATTCTTTTTCTTTCCTTCATTTATACTCTCACCTTCTTCTCCAATTTCAAATTGAAATTCAATTTAAAGCGGAACGGATGCTTGATAGATACAGGTTTGGTCCCCTTTACCTGCAGTTCAAAAGCGGTAAATAGGAATTTCACATTGGGTTCATATTTGGACCAGCAGGATATTGGGATTTCATAAGTCTCCTTTTAGGTTTTCCCTGATCACACCAATACCATGATATTTTCCCTAGAAACTTACAGAGAAATATGTTTTAAATTTTAGCTCCTGGTTCTCGTTCCATTCTGTGCTCACGTGAATGCTATTTATTGTTGCATAGAATTGGTATGGGTGGTTATTTTAAGTCTTGCTGGGAACATTGGCAAAGCCACATTAGTTTTTGGCAAATAATGGCAAAAGTTCTGTCCCATAACTGGCACATATAAAGGCACTCCCATTTTGGGGGATTTCATGTTTTTGAACTCAGACCAATATACACTATTCTGTATTTTCCTACGGAGGAGGTTTGCTTCAGATCCCTGCCTTTTATTGTCCGTTTTTTCTCTTCTGTGGAAGAGAGGAATAACAAGACAATTCTAGAATTAGATGGTTTTACCAGTACAGTATTATTTAAAGTGAGAAGATAATCCAGAATGTGCAACAGTCTACAGGAATGTTTTTCAAACTTGGGAACTTTAAAACAGAGGACTTCAACTCTCAGAATTCCCCAGTCAACATGTTGAGCGGGGAATTCTGGGAGTTGGAATCTCTCCCTTCTTGCCCGGTTTGAAAAACTTATCTAGAACATTTCATCTCATTCATGAAGCTTAGCTTACAAAGCAATGCAAAGCCAGTTTTTCTAAAATGAATGCACTGAGTTTTTTTAAAAAAAAAAACACATTTATTTTTAGCAGCCCAGTAGCATTTTCTGAATAATGAGCAGTTTAGCCTTTGTTAACTGTCCACATCTGCTCTGACTATCTTGAAGGGGTATAAAAAGTATTCTATAAGTCTGTCTAATGTGGAATTAATTATTCCTGGATGAGTAAGACATTCCTTTTTTACTGTACTACACGAAAGCGTAACAACATGTGAAAGGAGAGAAAACAAAACAAAAATCTCTGTTCCCCCCCCCCCAAAAAAAAACACACACACACACACAAACACACACACACTGACGCATTTATTACCCTTTGCACCTCAACAAAATGTACTTCAGCTCAGGATGTATGGTTTGAGATGGAATGTGTAAAACAGAGCAATCTGGATCATTAAAAAATGCCTTGTGTTTTGCAGCTTCTTCAAGAACTTTCTGAACTTGGCAGAAGTTTACCACATCATTTCACAACAGGTTGACAAATTATTTTTCACATCTTGTCGAGCAGTTGTTCTTAAGGTCTTAAATTCATTCTACAATTCTTAGAATTGCTGTTTTATTGGATGAATACATCTCCCCCACGAGGAGTCCTAGTGTCCCTGCTCATCAGTTCATAAATGCCTGACGAGAGCCAGTTTGGTCTAGACTCTAGAGGACAATACCACGAGACAATGAGTTCTGGTCTTGCCTTAGGTATGAAAGATGGTTGGGTAACTTTGGCCCAATCACGGGGAGACATTGAGTTCTAATCCTGCCTTAGTCACGCGTTGCATAACTTTGGGCTAATCACCAGGAGATGGTAAATTCTAGTCCTGCCTTAAGCATGAAAAGTGTTGGGTAACTTTGGGCCAATCATGGAGAGACAGTGACTTCTAGTCCCACCTTAGGCATGAAAGCTAGCCGGGTGACTTTGGGCCAGTCCCTTCCCCTCAGTCCAACCCACCTCACAGGCCTGTTGTTTTAGAAAAAACAGCAAGTGGAAGTTGTGTTGGATATATTTGCTACCTTATTTGTAGAAAAAATAATTAAAGGTGGGATATAAAATAAATAATCTTCTTAGTGGCATCTTCAGGGAGATAGGGCCTGCAATTGACCGGCTCACCTTCCAGCCTACTGCCTTCTTCCTTTACCTTAAAACTTATTCGTAATAAGCAGGTAGGAGTAGAGAAAAGATCACAACAGAGCTTTGATTGATGCCTTCCTGTTGGGGGTTCTTAGGAAATTTTAGCTCGGGGCATCCCAACGACCTTTTTCAGAGATCCAAGTGAAATAGAGAGTGCTAAGTCCTAGCAGACATTCTGCAAAATAACCTCTCTTTTCATTGCTTGACAAGCTGGACTAGAGGGGGAAGGAAAACAGGGGAAGGATGCTGGCTACAGCAGGTAGTCCTTGAGTTACAACCCTAATTGGAACCTGAATTTCCATCACTAAGCAAAGCTGCTGTTAGGCAAAGCCTCCCATGACCCCATCACTTAGCAGTGGCAGTTGGGGATAGTTCTGGCACGGTGGGATTTCCTGCTTCTCTTGCACTGCCATGGTCATCTCCACTTCAACTCCACCCCCCCTCCCAGTCTGTGTCCTTTTGGCTGCCCTGTGCTCCGCGGCCCCCAGGATCTCGGCCATCCTGTTGGCGATGAAGCCTGCTCAATTGGGTCCTTGCGACTGCTGGCTGCGCAAAGCCTTCCCAAGGTCATGCAAAAGCTGGCGGCCGCCTTGGGTGCACTCATTTCCTTAGCAGTGAGGAAGAAGGTGGCGAAGGGCAGCTGGGGAGGGCAGGGGTAGAGATGGGATAGGCAGGCAGGGAGAGTTGAAGTGCACCCTGCAGTTGTAAATGTGGGCAGGATGCCAGGCGCCCAGAGTTAAAGTCCCTTGACTGCAGGATGCAGCAATGGCCCGAATTTCGAGGACCAGCCATAGCCACCATTTGCTCAGCGCTGTGTGTGATTTGGATCAGTCACTGAAAGAATGTCCATGAAGCAAGGTTGCCTGCATAGGCAGTTCTCGACTTACAACTGCAGTTGAGCCCAAGATTTCTGTTGCTAGGTCATATATTGTTACATGAGCTTTGCCCGTTTGCAATCTTTCTTGCCATGGTTGTTAAGTGAATCACTGCAGTTGTGAAGTTAGTAACACGGTTGTTAAGTGAATCTGGCTTCCCCATTGACTTTGCTGGTCAGAAAGTTATAAAACGGGATCATACGATGCCCGGATATTGCAACCATCATAAATACGAGTCAGTTGCCAGGCGTCTGAATTTTGATCATGTGACCCTGGGGATTCTGCAATGGTCATAAGTGTGAAAAACAGAAGTCATTTTTTTCAGGGCTGTTGTAACTTGAAATGGTCACTAAACAAACTGTTGTAAGTCAAGGACTACCTGTATATGGAAGAAAGGAACTGTGCCAGTTCTGAAATTGACAATAATAATAATAATAATAATAATAATAATAATAATAATAATAATAATAATAATGCATTATATTTGGTTCAAATTTCTCCTCTTCTTGGACGGAGCCTTGTTGTTAGGATGGGTCCTCACAGAAGTATATTTTTTCATTAGTTTAAAACCTGAGAAGCATAATTGATGGCCACTGATATTTATTTATTGAAAGGCAGAGTTTAGAGGACCCGAGCCCACAAATCTGGGCATAAACTAGAAATATACTGTTCCCTCTCAGCTTTGTTGGTCCGTTTCCATAACAAAAGAATGGAAGAGAAGCATCGTAGAAGCCCCTTCTAGCAATAATGCGCGTACTCTGTAGGGTTAAAGTGATGGCATGCGTGCTGAAATAATTGTGCTTCTGCTTATGACAATGGTTCTGCCATTTAAACAGTCATAAACAGTTTTTTTACGATTCTTGCTCAAAGGGAAATATCTGTTTAGAAATGGGTCCAGAAAAGAATTTCCTTCCCATCCATATAACAGTTTGATTTTCCGTAATAATCTTTATGCGCTCCAGAAGGTTCTGCTTTATTTACGTGCTTGATCACAATGAATCTGCATGCTGTGAATGAAACACTACAAGTAGTCCTCAACTTAACAACCGCAATTGAGCCCAACATTTATATTGCTAAGCAAGACGTTTTAAAGTGAGTTTTTGCCCCATTTTACGACTGTTCTTGCCCTAGTTGTCAGATGAATCACTGCAGTTGTTAAGTTAGTAACTCAGTTACTTCCTCATTGACTTCGCTCGTGAGAAGGTTGCAAAGGTGATCCCATGACCCAGGGACAGTGCAACCGTCATAAATATGAGTCAGTTGCCAGGGATCTGAATTTTGATCATGTGACCATGGGGATGGTGCAGTGGTTGTGAGTGTGAAAAACAGTCATAAGTCATTTTTTTCAGTGCTGTTGTAACTTTGAATGAACTGTTCTAAGTCAATGTCTACCTGTATTGGTGCCTTTCAGGCTTTATGTAGAACAGAACCATTCTAGTTTGAGAGTTTACAGCCTAAAATTCAAGCAAAGGGAAAAATTAAATAAATCGAAGAGCTGCAGAATTTCTGGGACGGTTAGGGGTGGGATGTTACTGGGATGATAGGAGCCAATATATCTGGTTTTAATCATTCCAGACAGCTGCTGTTGATTGCAGGGTTTGTTTGAGATGGCTCCCTGCAATTTGCCTTTTTCACAATTCAATGGTGAGACCACACAGGGACATAAGAAGTGAGCCTGGTATTCCCCGTAAAAAATGGAACCCTTGCTGGAGAGTTTCAGACCAGAGAAATTGTTAATTTATGTGAGACAAAACCACCTCCTTCCTTACGAGAGTGGTGGAGTGCCTTAGAAACACGTAATCTTCTTCCTTTTTGCACTGTCTGTGGAAGTTATTACTGCAAACTCCTGGAAAGCAGTTTAACATGAAATTTAAATGGATTTGAGTGCAGTCATCAGAGTACATGCTCTGTGATTATAAAAGGTTGCACGGTTGAAGTTCTCCATGTTTGTTTTTGGAGTACAGATAGTCCTCAAAGTGAGTTTTGCCTCATTTTATGACCTTTCTAGCCCTGGAAGTCACAATAGTACTTAAGTTACTGATCCAGTTTTAAGTGAATTTGACTTCCCCATTGACTTTGCTTGTGAGAACGTCATAAAAGGTGAACACATGACAACCAGATATTGTAACCATCATAAATATGGGTCAATTGCCAGACGTCTGAATTTCGATCACGGGGAGGCTGTAAGAATGAAAATCGGTCATACTTTTTTCGGTCTCTAAAACAAAGCCATTCTTGTAAGTCGAGGACCCCCCCATAGCAGATATTTTATTATCCTAGAAGTAACATCTGTGGATGAGTTTTGGAGAAGAGTTACAGAATGTCATAGATATGCCCCGAGGCCAATTGTAGGGAAATATTTGTGAAGAAGACTCTTGTCGTGCCTTAATACACTGCTTTGCCTATTCTATTACAGGTAGACCTTGACTTATGCCCACAAAATTTCCATTGCTAAACGAGACATTTGTTAAGTGAGTGTTGGCCCATTTTATGACCTTTCCTCCCACTGTTGTTAAGTGAATCACCATAGTTGTTAAGTGAATCTGGCTTCCCCATTTATTTTGCTTGTCAGAAAGTCACAAAAGGGGACTCCGAGACGCCACAAACGTCATAAATACAAACCAGTTACCAAGCACCTGAATTTTGATCATGTCACCATGGGGATGCTGTGAGGGTCATAAGTGTGAAAAAAATGGTCATAAGTTACTTTTTTCAGTGCCGTTTTGTAACTTCAAACAGTCAATAAATGAATGGTAGTAAATCAGGGACTACCTGTGTAGGACACAGACCTGATCACCCTTTTGTTTGAGCCACCATTGAAGGTCTTCTAGTCCAACCCCCTGCTCAGGCAGGAAACTATACCTTTTCAGAGAAATAGCTATTTCAAAGGCTAGCTACCTATGTAACAGATAACAGATAATCAGAGTTGGAAGGGACCTTATAGGCCATCTAGTCCAACCCCTCACCTAAGCGGGAGACCCTACACCATTCCTGACAAACAGCAGTCCAGTCTCTTCTTGAAAGTCTCAAGTGATGGCGCTCCTACAACTTCCGAGGGCAACTTCTGTTCCATTGCCCCACACCCCAGGCGCCTGGCCCCGCCACCGGGCTGCTTCTTTCCGCTTCTTTCTTCTTCTGCTTTTGGCTGCACGCAAGGAAAGCAGCAGAAGTCTTTCTTTCTCTCCCCCAAACTCTGCCAGAAATGAGTCTTTGGGACCCTGCAAGGCCTCCTGCTCCAAGAGGCTGTGCCGGTGCGCCAACTCTCACAAAGCCTTGGTGGTGCAGGCTGTTAATCATCTAGCATTTAGCTCAATTGCCTGCAATTAGTGCAGGCTCGAATCCCACCAGGCTCAAGGTTGACTCAGCCTTCCATCCTCTCGGGGTAGGTAAATTGAGGACCCAAGATTGTGGGGGGCAATAAGCTGACTTTGTAAAAATGCCGCTTGGGGGGGCCAAAAGTCCTAGTAATAAGCAGGCATATACAACGGAATGAAGGCTATTGCCGAGCACTTAGCATGGTCTCCATAGACTGTAAGCCGCCCTGAGTCTCCGGAGAAGGGCGGCATATAAATGTTAAAAAAAAAAAAAGACTCATTTCTGGCGGAGTTTGGGGGAGAAAAAGACAGACTTCTACTGCTTTCCTTGCATGAAGCCAAAAGTGTCTCTCTCTCTCCCCCCGAGCAATCCCAAATAAAGAATGATCGATAGGTAGGAAAACGGGGTGGGGAATTTTCCTGCAGACTTTTTTGAGGATTTTTCCCAGGATCTCTGGTCCGCGGGATTTAAAATTATGAATTTGGTGGTCCCTGAGGCCCAAAAGGTTGGCGACCCCTAGACTAGAAGACTGGTATAAAGTCCTTAATTTTTGTGAATCTAGCCAACATAGCTAGAGACATACAAAGAATATGAAATAGGTTTATTTCACATTTTTCTTATTTCTTCTCATTATTTTTCCACCTAAACATTTTCAGTTTGTTTTTCAGTTGAATTGTACAGCATATATGTTATGTTAAAGGTAGGAGAAAAACTTGGAGGGGATTTATGGGTCTGATTTTTTTACATTTCAAAACCTGGCAGGGTTTGTAGTCTTTCTATATCCACTGTGTCTGTTTACTTCCAAAAAGTAATTTCATAGAACTTGTTTCATAGCTTGCTTATAGAAAAGCTTGCTCCTCTTCATTTTTATTAGAATTATCAGACTTTTGAGAGCAAAATCCCAGAGGACCAGTGGGGGACAACAGAGAATCTCTTTTCTCTCTCTTCTGCCATCTGGTGATCCTTTGGACTTTCGCACCCTAGGTCTAGTAGCCCTTATTTATTATTATCCTTCCTCTCCATTGCTAAAATGGATGCCAGGATTCCATTGCAGTGTGTTCAAAACAAACACAACTCCTTGTCTGGAATACTGGGGAAATAAAGTAGGTTTTAATAAACATACAGGAAACGAGTCAGTGCCTCCAAAACTTCCAGGAAATTTTAAAAACAGATTTAGGACAAGGGTTGTCTCTTCCTTTCAGCAACCTTCCATTAGTAATATTTTATCCAGAGGAAGCCTCTATTTCTCTGCTATTTTATCATCCATTCCAAAACGTTTTTCCCCTGCTTTCTTTCATGATTTAAGCTTCCAAACGGGGATTATTATATTTGCAAAATTCCTGCCTGTTCGTTATACAGTACCGTATATAGGTAGTGCTCGACTTACAACCACAATTGATCCCAAATTTTCTGTTGCTAAGCAAAGCATCTGTTAAATGAATTTTGTGCTTTGCGATCTTTCCTGCCGCCGTTATTAAGTGAATCATTGCAGTTGTAAAGTTAGTAACACGGTTGTTAAGTGGAATCTGGCTTCTCCATTGACTTTACTTGTTGGAAGATCGCAAAAGGGGATCATGGGACCCCGTGTCACTGCAGTCATGCATACGAGCCTGTTGCCCATGGTCTGGATTTTGTTCATGTGACACTACAACGGACATAACTATGAGCCAGCATGCTGCAATGGTTATAAATGTGAAAAACGGTCATAAGACACTTTTTCAGTGCCATTGTAAATTTGAACAGTCACTAAATGAATTTTCGTAAGTTGAGGACTACCTGTCCAGGAAACTTGCATGCTTTTTCTCAAAATGTTGTTTCTGCCTCTCAGGATGTGACACATTGTATGGAGCCAGTGGTGGGATTCAATTTTTTTTACTACCGGTTCTGTGGGCGTGGCTTGGTGGGCGTGGCAGGGGAAGGATACTGCAAAATCCCCGTTCCCTCCCCACCCCACTAACCTGCTTTCCAGCTCTGTTCTCCTGTGCAAGGCAACCAAAGAAGACCCAACTGATCAACTGAGACTCGATGGGAGGCAGAGAGAGGATAGATGGGGTTGTCAGGGCCAGTCAGATGTGGTATTTGCCGGTTCTCCGAATTAGTCAAAATTTCCGCTACCGGTTCTCTAGAACCTGTCAGAATACAACCTTTGGAATGGGCCCAGCTGTAGGGTGGAAGAGTGCCTTCTCTTGCAAAGTTGGTTTGTCTAAGAGCAGAACACCACAATAGAGTTGTCACTTGGGTTTCAATGGAGTTTCTGGCGTGTCTTTTGGGAAGACGATTTCAACTGTTCACGGTTAACTATTAACTATATAACTATTAGCTATATGGCGCTGCCATATTTTTCAAAGCCGATGTTATAAAAAGACCTGGGTGTGGAGCAACCATCTAAAAACATCCCTGACTAAACAGAGCTGGGAAAAGTCCAGCACATGACTTCTACTTTTGGTTCTCTCGTGGAATCACAGCTACGCTTTCCTCCCAATATGCAATGCTGGAAATTCCCTGGTTGCCAGTTTGGTAAATAAAGTGAGCGGGAGGGTCCCTCCAATCTTTATTCAACCACAGGTAGTCCTTGACCTATGACCACAGTTGAGCCCAAAATTGATGTTGCTAAGTGAGAGATGAGCTAAGTGAGTTTTGCCCAATCATTGTATGACCTTTCTTGCCGCTTTTGTTAAGTGAATCACGGAAGTTGTTAAAATTAGTAACAAGTTGGTTTCCCCATTGTCTTTGCTGGTCAAAAGGTCGCAAAAGGGGATCCCATGACCGTGGGACACTGCAACCGTCATAAATACGATCCAGTTGCCAAGCATTTGAATCTTGCTCATGTGGCTACACGGGTGCTACAATGGTCATGTGAAAAATGGACATAAGTCACTTTTTTCAGTGCCACTGTAATTTCGAACAGTCACTAAGTGAACTGTTGTAAGTCAAGGACTAACTGTACTGTCAAAATATTTACACTCAGCTACAGAAAATTTTGATTATTGGGCTAGTTTTACTTCAATACTTCTCTCCCATTTAAAACTCTTCACTGTCTTAATTCATGATTTGGTGGTCGTTACTATCACTACTATTACTACTAAGGTGTCCTCGAGTTACAACCACAATTGAGCCCAAAAATTTATGTTGCTAAGTGAAACATTTTTGAAGTGAGTTTTGCCCCATTTTATGACTTTTCTTTCTACAGTTCTTAAGTGGATCATTGCATTTGTTAAGTTGGCAATATGGTTGTTAAGTGAATCCCGATTCCGCATTTACTTAGCTTGTCAGAAGGTTGTAAAAGTGGATCACATGACCCAAGGGCACTGGTAAATGTGAGCAATTTGTCAAGCATCTGAATTTTGATCATATGATCACCAGGAGGTGCTGCAACGGTCACGAGTGTGAAAAATGAACATAAGTCACTTTTTTTCAGTGCCATTGTAACTTTGAACAGTCACTAAATGAACTGTTGTAAGTTGAGGACTCGCTGTACTTCTTTTGCTATTTGCATTTCACAGCTTTGAACAGAGCCAATTTGTTGTTGGCTGTTGTAGAAACTCCAGCAAATCATAACTTGGTCTGCTGCGTGAGCCAAAACAGAGTGGCTTTCTTAAAAGCCACAGTGTCCAACTGCTTGTTGAGACAAACTCAAATCAATTTTATTTTCAGGAGGTGCCAATTGATGGTATGCACAATCCTGAATCATAGCAAAACTACTGGGAATTATTGTTATCACCTCGAACATAGAATGATAGGGTTGGAAGGCCTTCAGAGGTCTTCTAATCCAACCCCTGCTCAAGGTAGGAGCCTTACATCATCCTTGTCAAATAGTTGTCCAGGCTATTTTTGAAAACCTCCAGCAGTAGAGCACCCCCAAACCCAGGGAGCAAGCTTATTCTATTGATTAATTGTTCTCACCGTCAGGTAATTTCTCCTTGGTTCTTGGTTGCTTCTCTCTTAATGCTCTTCCACCCGTTACTTCTGGTCCTGCCCTCAGATGCTTTGGAGAATTAAATCAGTCACCTCTTTTCTGTGGCAGCTCCTCATATATAGGAAGACAGTTACCATGTCGCCCGTCATCCTTCTCTTTAATGCAGTTAGATTTATATACCGCTTCACAGCCCTCTCTAAGCAGTTTACAGAATCAGCCTATTGTCCCCAACAATCTGGCTCCTTATTTTATAAACCTTAGAAGGATGGCAGGCCGAGTCAACCTTGAGCCAGTGAGAATCGAACTGCTGGCAGTTGGAAGAATTAGCCTGCAATACTGCATTCTAAACAATTGGAATGGTGCGGTGGCCTAGAGGTGGAGCTCTCACCTCACAATCAGGAGGCTGTGAGTTCAGTCCTAGGTAGAGGCAGGTATTTTTTTCTCTGGAGAGAATGAGAATATATCCGCTGAACAAAACTCTGCATTGGCAACAGGAAGAGAATCCGGCCACTCAACACTCTGCTAAGCTCCAGTCAGTTGCCCAGACTATGGGGTCGTTAAAAGATGGTGATGACCAACCACTGCACCACCACCGCTCAATACACTTCACTCTCAATGAATACACAAACACATCTTTGTCATTTTCTCAATTGTAAAGGAAATGTTTCTTAAGCCCAAAGTAGTGGCCTCTTAATTCCTGTCACAAAATGGCCAAAGGTGCAAACCATTATTCTTCTGCTTCTACCCTTGCCTATCGTAGATATTCTTCAGTTAACTCAATGCCACCTGCACCCCACCTTCGGCCTGCTAATCAAACTAGTTTCTTGTGAAACTCCCTTGCGTTGCCAACACAACTCCTTTGTAATGTGCCATCTTTAGCTTCTTGGGGGTGGTTTTACAATTGTTGTTTAGGCTGCTTTTTTTTAAAACTACACATCTAAAATTAAGCTCTGAAGTGCATCCTTGATTGCCTTCGCTTCTGTTATATTCAGAACATATTTGAGGGATCATTAACAAATGCCTCCCTCATCTTGTCGCCAACACTTCATTGTGATTTATAAATAATTTCTCTCTAATCTCACAAACTCCTGTGTGGTTGAAATGCCTGTTGTTTAACTAGGCATCCATAAGGCGGTTGTGACCTTACTGAATCATGAAAATGGAGTGATATTCCTCTCCTCAATATAAATCTGTAGGCTTTATTTTAAAAAGAGAAAGAAATGGGTTATTCCCCTTGCTGCCATTCTTTCTGTTGACGGGAGTGTAGCATCTCTTTCATGTATAAGGAGTCCTCGACTTACGACCCCAGTTGAGCCCAACATTTCTGTTACTAAGTGAGGCACTTCTTAAGTGAATTTTGTCCCCATTTTATGACTTTTCTTGCCACAGCTGTTAAGCAAATCCTTGTTAAATGAATCTAACTTCCCCATTGAACACCACAAAAGGAGATCCCATGTACCTGGGGTACTGCAATTGACATAACTAGGAGTCAGTTGCCAAGCCTCCGAATTTTGATCATGTGACTGGGGATGTTGCAAAGATCCTAAGTATGAAGAATGATCAGTAGTCACTTTTTTTTCCAGTACCTTTGTAACTTTGAATGGTCACTAAATGAATGGTTGCAACCCAAAGACTACCTGTATTTTTCTGTAGCCATATTCCTTGCATCTAACTGTCAAGTTCCAAATGCAATGAGGGCCACTATAAACCAGATGTTTGTCCAGGGCCATACATTATTAGCACACAAAGAGAAGATAGATTATGGAATTTTGTTTTTTTTTCTTTTTTCTTTTTAATTTTAAAAACAATTTTATTAACAAGATTAAAAACATACAAGTACAAACATAAAACATTAACATATAACTAGTCCAAAATTTTTAACACTTGTTGTCAAATTTGGTGGGTCCTTGTTTTTCTTTAGGCATTAGTTCAAATACTCTTCTTCAATCAATAAAAACTGCTATATTGTAGTAATTATATATTATTTAACTATTGCTATATTGTAGTAATTATATATTATTTAACTATTGAGTCAAGAAAAGAAACAGTAATCCCAACTATTAATATTGACACCATTAAATAACAAGAGAGCTTTGCTAAGGTGGGTTCTACATTTATATAAGACATTAAATTTGTAACTAAATTATATAATATTACTTCTTACAATCATTTATTTAAGATTATGGAATTTTGAATGTATTCCATTTTATACTCCATTTTGAGCCCAATGAGCTCTAGAGAACATTGTTGACATTTTTATTATGTTATGCTTACAGCAGGACTCTGAACTTAGGTAGGCAGAGGCCAAAGGTTTGGCCCAAGATCTACCAGTCAATTTCAAAGAACAGAGTTGGAAGGGACCTTGGAGGTCCTCTAGTCCAACCCCATGCTCAAGCAGAGATCCTATATCATTTCAGATAAATGGCTGTCCAGTCTGTTCTTAAAACCTCCAGTGATAAAATATCTACAACTTCTGGAGGCAAGCCGTTCCACTGGTTAATTGTCCTCACTGTCAGGAAATTTCTTCTTAATTCTAGGTTGCTCCTCGATTAGTTTTAATCCGTTGCTTCTTGTCCTGCCTTCAGGTGCTTTGGACAACAGGTTGATCCCTTCTTCCTTTGTGGCAGCCCCTCAAATGTTGGAAGACTGCTATGATGTGACTCCTAGTCTTTAAAATATGCCATTTTATTGGGAAAGGGGGGGGGGGGTTCTAGCTGCCAATATCAAAGGTGCTGTCCAGTAAATTTGACAGATCAGTCAGCTTTCAGAAAAGCCTGGAAGGGAGAGATAGAAGGATTTCTAGAAGCTACTGTATGAGTGGTGAAAAAATGTACTGCCATGGACCTGTTTTCATAAACTTCCATTAGGATCTTCATGCAATGTCATTGCATCAAATAAATGGTGGTCCAAAAAAAATCTCTTTTGACCATAAAGTAAGGGGTAGGGAGAAATGAGATGAAAGAAATTGCAGAATTAGTGTAAGCCAGTTTTTCTCAACTTTGGCTGCTTGAAGATGTGAGGACTTCAACTCACAGAATTCCCCAGCCAGGTCATAAGACAGTGCAATAGTCATAAATATGAGTCAGTTGCCAAGCATCTGAATTTTGATCCTATGTCCATGGAGATGCTGCAGCAGTCGTAAGTGTGAAAGTCACATTTTTCAGTACTGTTGTAAATTGGAACAGTCACTAGATGAATGGTTGTAAATTGAGAATTACTTCTACTTGAAAGGGGTTCTTTATATTAAATTTGTATCTCACTGTCCATATAATATTCTTAGTATATTGTAGCTTATAGCATAAAAAGGAATTGGTTAGAAAGCAAAAACAAAAAACAGTGCAATTAAATTAAGGACCTAAGATCAGTATTATTGAAATCACTAAATCTTTTAACAGCATGTTGGAAGTGTTAGGGTTTTGTTGTTTTCTGAATCCTAGGGTTAAAAGCCCCTGTATTCTTGATTTTGGGGCAAAGCTATCAAAATGCTGCTCTCCTTTTTTTTAATTAAAAGAAACCTTAATTCTTACTTCTTGCTCTGGTAGCTTCTTTTTGCTTGAAGAGAGCATGAAAGCCATTGTTGATTCTTTTTTTTTGTGTGGGAAAAGATTGCAAAATGATGAGGAAGAACTGCAATTTTGGGGGGCCATCTATATTGAACTAAGAACAATATTACTTGGATATATGTTTGCTGGTTCGCCAAATCATTTGCATATTATTTTCATGACTGAGGTCATTCTGTTATTCATTCAATTCTTCACAGGGTACTGTTTTGCATAAGCTTTAAAATAACTACCACCAGAAAATTAGAATGAGGGAAGGGAAGATTAATTTAGTTTCCATTCATCTTCAGTTTCCAGATCTTTTTATTATTTAGCTGTTTGTATTTTCAGATTGGACAGCTCAGTTTAGCAGTCTTTAAAACAAAGACCCGCCTATTTTGAGGGGACTTTTCTCTTTTAAATAAGTAGTTGGGATGGTTCACACCTTTCAGATGTTTACCTGGGTATTTCTAGCCTCTAAGAAGGACTATTGTATTTCAAAAATTTAAAAATGTTTATGGTAACCTAACCAGCCTTACTTGAAAATCCATTGTGTCATGTACAAAATCAGAATGCATATTTCTGGAAACTTTATTACTGAATATGAGGAACATAACTTATTTATCAACATTAACCCCTGTTATCAAATAGTAAACTATGTTAAGGCACTCATTATCTTGATTTGTTTCTTTTTCCTTTATTTCAAATGTAGCTTTGTAGACTGCCATCTCAGGTATATAAAGGTATTTCAGGATCTGCCTTAACTATTATAAATTGCAAAAACAATGGAAAATTGAGGATAAGGCACTAGGAAGTTGTCAAGATTTAAGTTGGTTTTGCTTTTCAAAGAAACCCCTTGGGAAAACTAGTATGACAGAAAACAGGACAGAGAAATTTTCCTAAGGATTGCTTCAGTCCAAAAGCCTCAAACTCATACTTTGTAGATGTGCAAGTTTGATTGTTCTTGGAAGCATGAAGTAGCTTTTAAGGAGTTGTTGATAAAATGTTTTGCAATAGGCTTGGGAGTGCTGTCAACTCCTTAATTCAGGTGTGCATTTTCCTGTTGTAGCAGATCCCTTGAGTTTTTCCTGTAACAGTATTTTTCTTGATTCTTTATACAAGATTATGATGCATAATCAATACTATCTATCGTGACTAGTGAGGTAAGAGCATCTAGCTGACCTTGACGGATCTAGAAAAGCTGAGAGCTTAGTTCTTGAATGAGAGTCAACAAGGAAATGCAAACAACTAGCTGGAGAAAAAAGTAGAATCTTTTCTTTTCTACCCAGCATAAACCTGCAGTGGGCTATAGCAGAAGTGAAAGAAATCTGTGGTCTTTGCCAGCCCCCAAAAGAATAATAAAAGAGGATTCAGTTTAGGAACACAAAAGTCTGTCACTCTCAGCTTTCTGTTTTCAAAACAATATTCCAAGAATTAGTTCCACTCATCCATTAAATGTTATTCCATTACAAATAGTCCTCGACTTACAATTATAATTGAGCCCAACTGTTGCTAAGCAAGACATTGTTAAATGAGTTTGCTCCATTTTACGATCTTTCTTGCCACGGTTAAATGAATCGTTGCAGTTGTTAGTTAGTAACATAATTTGTAAGTGTTAAGCGTCCCCATTGACGGTGCATGTCAGAAGGTTGGAAAAGTTGATCATGTGACCCTGGGACATGAGCAGCCATCATCAATATGAGTTGGTTGCCAAACATCTGAATTTTGACCATGTGACCATGGAGATGCTGCAACGGTCGTATTAAAATTGGTCATAAGTCACTTTTCTCGGTGCCACTGTAACTTTGAACAGTCACTAAACAAATAGTTGTAAGTCGAGGACTATGAGTTTAGACAGTCCATGGCCAGTTGAGTCATCGTTTAGAGATAGTTCCGCATTTTAAGAGAGAAATGACCACATGTGCAAAATAACAGTGGGCACAGGAGCAATTTCTGACGTCCTGTAGACTTCCCCATTGGCTTTCTTTATAGAGCATTGGAAATGACAGTCACGTGACAACAGGCCGACCACAGTGACTCAGCAGTGGCCACTGTTTTTAATTTCAGGAATAATGCCTGCAAAATGTCCCCAGCTTTCCATTTCTGTTTGTACCCATGGCCTTTTCCTGTCATTCCATACACCATGAGTGCTTTTATGCACTGAATCACTGGGGATTCCCAGCAGGCAAATAATCATTTATTTTAAGAAAGGATATTTGCATCACAGCTCTTAAAAATGTTGCTTTAATTGCTGTTCTTTTAGAAGTAGGGTGCGGTGTCTCTTTGTTTTGGCAGTGTCATGAAAACTAGTAAGCCAGTGTGTAACCAGTAGCTAGAAGGAATGTCAGTGGTTCATGTGGTCACATCACAATCTGAAAAATATTACCTTGCAGTCATACATAAAAGGAGAGCAGGAAAAAAAGAAATAATGTTTGTAAAGTACTAAGAAACAAGACTTGGTTCCTAAAGACATTTTGAAAATATTCTTCCTTGTGGATAATTTTGGTAGATCTTTGAAAAATCGAGTAAGGATGTAATAGTTATTCACATTTTTTTTTAAAAATGCCACAAATTGATTCTTGGTATATATTATATATATGGTAACTGAAAGGAGAAAGTAATTTACAATGAACAAAAAATGGGCAGCCATTGTTAATATGCATGGAGTTCTATAGAAATCCAAGATTTAAAAAGTACTGAAAACGCCTCTCCAGTCATTTTGAATCTGATTAATCAGATTTCCAAATCATTGGATCTTCTGTCATAGACAGTTCCATCACATTATCTATTTGGCCTCCTATATTTTAAAACAAGCAATTGGTTCAATTGAAAAACTTCATTTGCTTCCAGGGGTGAGGGAGAATTGCTGTGCAGAAAACATTTATCCTTCTCATGCTTTCTTAAGTTTGAGGAAGGAATAAGAACTGAAGCAGGTATTCAGAGTTCACCATGAGACATATTGAAAGTCCAATTTTGATTGTGATTTTTTTAAAAAATCTTAAGAGATTTGACTCTTCTTTATTGGCATCTGTCAATCATTTTGCTTTAGGCAAATATCAACTGTCCAGTGTAAAACACACTGGATGCCACTGGTCATAGCATCTGGTAGGTATACTTGAAAGATTTTGTAGCCTGAAGTTAAGCCATCCTTGTCCCAAAGGTGCTTTGTGAAAAGGCAACCGGACTTTGTTTTTCCTTGAAGACGTTTTGCTTCTCATCCAAGAAGCTTTTTCAGTTCTGATTAAATGGTGGAAGATGTAAGGATTTGTGTTCCTTGCAGTCATCTGGTCTTTAGCATTCTTTCTGAGAGTCATTGAGGCCACTTGGAGGTTTATCTGTGCCCTTAGAGTCACCTGAATACTGCAAGTGGGTGTGGAACTTTCTTGGAACTGCTGAAAGGACTGTTGTAGATAGGAAGTAGTGGTATTATACCTCACCCCGTTGAGAGAGAGCTCTTTAATTTTAACATGAATGGCACCTTTGACCCCTCTTTCAGGCCAGTGGTCCCCTCTGTCCACTATGTGGGCTTTATTGTCTTCAAAAGACTGGCCTTTGTCTTTCAATAGACATTAAGCCATCTTTGCATGATTGATCAGCAAGTGAGAAATTATTTGATGTACCTGGTATAGCATCTCTTGAACTTCCACCATGGAATAAATCCATGTCTAGATAGCCAATGTTCTGTGAATGTTCAGCAAGTATTAAACATTCATCAAATGGCTGAGTATTCAGTGTCACACTTTTCAAAAGAAAATTCTATCGAAGAATAAACTGAATATAAAGATTTTCTTAGTCTTTGTTTACCTTACCTTCACTCTCACAATGTTATATTTCCCTGTTTCTTAACATTTCCCGATGTACTGATTGCATTAACATTTGTTTCTACTTTTTACGTAATCAAAACTCTGGGACTCAATTTTTAGTATATAAGTTAGTTTTTCCAATAGGGATACAATTCATTTGAGGATGATCTCAAGTTCATAATCTCTTCACTTACCATTTTTAGGGCTTGTCTTATTTGAGCTACATGATGTGCAAATTTTAGCTGCCTGCTGCAATTTTGTAGATATGTTTTTTAAAAAATATGCAGCTTGCTGAACTTCAAAATAAGTTTGTATACCTCCAAAAATGAGCACAATGTTTCATTCTTACATTAAATTATTACATTGTGCATGATTAACATATCCTTGAGATACTCCTATTGATTACATCTGTGGTTCTCAACCATTTCTTCACCACGGACCTCCTTTAAGTACCTGTTGAGGACCCCCAAGACTTAACTCAAGATTTAAATCTTAACAGTTTTCAAGCCTTCATGGACCCCTGTTATGACATCATCGCCCCCAGGGGTCCATGGGACCACAGATTGAGAACCGCTGGATTACATCAAGAAGTTTCCAAACATCCTAGACTTGTGTGTTGGTCAACAATGAAAACTATTGCATAATTCTCTTTTTAATTGTTTTTCTACTTCCTACCTAGGAAGTATAGTATTGATTTGCCCAGCAGCTGTCTTTTTCTGTAACTGGTCTGTTCATAAGTTGACTGGCTTGTGAACATGGATTTCCCCTTTCCTTAAGGTAGGTTTGGTAATGAGTTGTCTTAACAGCAAAATGTCTGAGTTTGCATCAGTGAAGTTTCAGAGTAGGTCAGTAACACCCAAATTTAGACTCATTCAGTCACAGAGCCGAGAGTGTCCTGAAATCAACCCTTGTGTGTCAGTCTGTGCACATCACAAGATTCTTGTGAGAATTAAATGGGTGACTAGTAAGTAGGGAAGACCACAGATGCAGCTCAAAACACTTTGGCAGAAAAACAGGGTACAGGTATAATAATCGTTCCTGGAAGACCAGTTTTGATCAGAAATCATCTGTTAACAATTCAGAGTATCGTTTTGCCTCCTTTGCTGACTTCGGTATCTGTTTTCTCTCATTTGTGTGTGTGTTGTGTTCTTTCTCCTCAGTGCCCTTAAAGATAGCAGATTTCCCCCAATGACGAGGGATGAACTGCCACGGCTTTTCTGCTCAGTGTCTCTACTTACTAATTTTGAAGATGTCTGTGATTATTTGGATTGGGAGGTAAGGAACCTCTAACTTTTGCATATTTCATGGAGTGACATTTCTCCATTCTGATCATTGAACAGCCTAAAATTTTGTCTGGAACTTGTTTGCAATTAGGGTCTGTGTTGTACTGCAAGAGTATGAAACAGCAAGGCCGGGGGGTATGCTCTCCTTGATCCAGTGAAAGTGATCTCCAGAGGAACCAAACCATTAATGTCCAACCCTGAATTCTACCCCTCTTCATTCTGTGAACGTGTGTTCATATTTTGATTTTCCTGGTGGCTGCCCTAATTTATTACATTTGTTGAAGTTACTGTCCCAATGAAAACAATGAATTTTCAGTGGTAAATTCAGGTTCATATGACATTGCAGAAGGAGGGGACAGGAAATGGAACATCTATATGTATTAAAAACAAAATTTTAGGCTTAAAAAAAGGAACATAAAGATTCTAGTCCAGCCTTCTCACAAATATGCTATTTTATGATATGTGGGACAATTTTTCCCTATGAGAAATGGTGCAAGCCTAAACACAGGCTTAACATTTCCCTGAAAATAAAGCTTTAAAATAAATTTAGATCAAATGAAACCAAAAAGGCCATGTAGCAATCTCTTTATCACTTCCATTTTCAACTCTGTTTGGAGCATAGCAGCTCCCACACGCGCACTTATTATTAAAAACCCTACTTGATCCTTTACAAATTTAAAATATTTGCAGAGCAAGAGGAATTCTCAAAAATCGTGCTTGCCAACAAATTTGCAATGGGCATCGTAGTCATTTCAACAATAATGGGTCTTTGACATCCCAGTGTGCCACTCAAATTGCAACATTCTACCTTGATCACATAAGCTCTAGAGCAGAGCTCTGGGGGCTTGCGTATGTGGACATTTAACATTTCCATGTCAATCTGGTTTCAGAATGGACGTATCTATAGCGATCTGCGTTCATTTTTAAGTTCGTAAAAGTGAAGGCAGCCCCCGAGAAGGTCAGTTGAGCAACAGTAGTTAGAATTGTAGAAGACGAGAGAAAAGTGTAGCCTTCACAAATCATTCCAAATGGCAGGAACACAGCTAGTTCCCTGAGTTTCCTCCATACCAACCAGGGCCTCTCATGAGTTGCTGGAATTGGCAAAAAAAAGTTTTGTCCCATCCAGTATCCTTTAGCTTTTGTGTGGAGCTAAAACTCAAAGTCTATTTGGCCACCCTAGCCTGCCTTACACAACAGGGTTGAAACAACATCTGTCAAGGCTCCCAGTTCACACAACCATGATGGTCCAGAGCTCATCATTTTAGCATCTTGAGGAAGTTGAGAGTGGTAGCATTAGGACACTATAAGTTAGATTTTTGTTTGTTTGTTTAAGAAAGACAGAGACTGAAACATTGGATTGTACCCACAATAAAAGTAGGATCTCTCTCCTTTTTCTTCTTTTTAAACTGCTGAAGCAAAACGTACTACGGGGTTCTTGTATTTTCAGAGCTGACAAATAATCACCCTCATAGCATTTTGCATGCAACTCTGAATTGGCTGCTCAGACTGAATAACTCCTCACTCATTAATTACCATTTGCTTGGTTTCTGAATCAGAATACATCTAAAGCTTTAGAGATTTATTTTAAATCCCAGTCTGGTTACAGGAAACACTAAGGAACTTCTCTTGGTGTTAGTTATGTCCCCTAATATTTGATAGTTATTGCATCGTGAGTGATTCAAGGCAACATTTCGTGAATGTTGCCTTTGCAAAAATGCATGCCGGAGGTTTCCAAATACTCACAATGTGGCTTCAGGTCTGTCCACCACATCTATTATCTCCTGGGGTGTAGGGCTTAAATAAATACTAAAGTATAAATTTAAGTCCAGCTCTTTGTGTGCAAAATCTGGGACTTCTCCATTCCATTGCCAACTGCCTATATGATATATAACTCAGCAGCTGAATATCTCCTGCACACAGCAAAGGACCGTAGGTATTTATAGATGGCTGTGTAACAGGCCCACAAAGGAGTAGCAGCCTTTTTATATCGTTACAATTCTAATGATAGTTGGCTAAATCATTTTTTGTTTCATTTTGTTTTGTTTTGTTTAGAACACTTGCTTTTGGGGAAACATGTTTCTCTGGATTAAATCCATGATAATCTCAATAAAGAGAAGAGAGGAGAGGATTGAATTGAGTGTTGGGGTAAAACTACACGCTACTTCCAAATGCAAAAGAATAAAAGACTCTCCTTTAGCATCCACAGAAAATACGATATCTGAACCTCCCCCTTTCTGTCCTACAAGCTTATTTCCCATTTTGAAACTTAGATATGGGGGAGCGGAAACAAAACCAAAGAATATTGTCTAGGGTGAGTGGTACTTGGACATTGAGGTTGGGAACAAGACAACAATTTCCATTTGGTGTAGTTTTGTTGGATTTTTAAAGAATGGAAAATCAGATCTTGCAGGTTCACCATTGATAGAATAATTGTGTCATTTTTCCTCGCATTTTGTTGATTAGAAATAAAAGCTAGGTAACAACAGCAGAGAGGCGATGCATCCTCACCCAGCAGTTCCTATTAAGACACCACCTTTGCTTAATTTTGCATTCCTTCACACTGCAACGGTGGCAAGAAAATAATGCAGAAGTCCATTTTTTGGTGAAGTCCTTGATGCTCTCTGAGTTTGATTGTTTGGTGCCGATGATATTACATAGTTGGGCAAAGAAACATCTGCAAGAAAACTACCAGCTCAGAGCACCAAGGACCCCAAAGTTCAACCCTGAGCTCCAAATATTCTCATTTTGTTTTAATAGTTAAAGCTGGGGAGCTGAGAGAAGAACCAAGATGAGTCGTCTTCTTTTCACTGTTCCAGGGGGTACATCATTTTCAAAGACTTGGCTTTCTAAATGGGAATTTGGGCTTTCCATTTGACTCGGAAAGGTTTTTTTTTTTAATTTTTTTTTAAATATTTCCCTTTATTTCATGGCTCCATAGATAAGGAGACAAGAGAGTAGGGTTTTATTGAAATGTTGGATCCTTGAAAGAGTAATGCGTCACTGTATTTGGCCCTTACAGTGAGACCGCTTATATCATCCGTGTTTCTTTTAAGGGGAACTGCAGTTATGCAATGTGAATGGCAAAAAGTCATTTCAAGATGGCTAGAATATGACCTAAAGAGAGAATGTGGTTCTTCCACCTGGTATAACTGCTCATTTCCAGATCATCCCGAAAGGCCATCCACCCGGTTAGGAGACCTTACTTCTGTAGGTATGCTATTGATGATCTTGTGGGAGCTAATCCAGCAATTTGCTAAGCGTTTCCCAAATTCCAAATGTTCTCCAGAGCCCACCGTGCTCCTATGGTTGGTCAGTCTGATCTGGCTAAGGGAGGAGGGGATATCAGCAATGTTCTGCTTGAGGGTCTCTCAGCTGGCTCCGAGTGGTCTTTTCTCCCAAGAGAAGGAATTTCGAAGAGAGGGACGAGTGAATTGGCTGCCATTAGCTTCCACATGGTTTTTCAAATTGCTGCCATTTTTCACTTGTTGTTTAAGTATATTTTGCACGTTTCTCTAGCCACTTGCCCCAAGGGCCACCTGGGATCGTAGAGTGCAAATAAAGACCTTCCATTTTGTCCATTCATCCTTCCATAGCATGGCTACGTGTGACTTGCTCTGCTCATCAGCTCACGCTACCTGTGGCTTTTTTATAAAGATGGGGGCACAAGGTTCACACCTTCAGCAAAAGTTCCTGTCCCTAAGACTTGTCCCACAAATTTTGTCAGGCTGTAACATAGAGGAGGCTCATGGCAGATGGCAGGGGTGAAAGTTGCAGTGCTCCATAGAAGACATCATTTTTAACTAGCCTTTGTATCTAAGCACTGTTCAGAGGCCGTTGCGTTGCACACATTTTCCATGTAGAAGCCGACCCTGAGTGACTTGCATCTCCAAACACACCTGGAATCTTGGGAAACCACCCATAGTCTGTTTAGGCAAAATCAACCTACTACAGTATTTGCTTTCATTCTGTAGGTCATTTTTCAGATAACTGGAAATATATATTTTTAAATCTGCTGCTATTTTTCACCAGATGACTCTGTCTCAGATAACTGGATAGTTTTCTGTAGAGCCAAATGCTGACCTAGATTTTCATAGGGAATGGCATCCATTATGGAACCCTCTCCCCTCTCTAACCTTCTTTTTTCCTGAGGGCAGAAAAATGTCCATTTTCCCCCTCTGTCATCCAGCAGTGCCCCTTCCTGGATTAAAAAGTAGCCCTTCCTGTCACAGGCTCTAAAGCTCTCTCTTCTTAAGCGAATGAAATGTATGTGTGCAGGTATGAAAGGCCATAGAGAATTATTCTTTTCTTCCTTGCATTAATAACTTAACATGTTTGGCTTAGCTGGATAGTACATACATGGCTCCAACAACTCTCTGACTTTCTGCCCAATGAATTTTGCTCTGACTAGATGAAGTTGCTAGGATGAGCAATGAAACATCTCAAGTTTCATAAAGTTTGGTCCAGTTGCCATAATTCAACCTTTAAACACCTTGGCCTGGATGGTTGAGGTTTCATTGATATACATGGATTAGGTTGTTGCTTGAACGCTTGGTTGTATTGGGTGACAATCTAAACTAAGGGAATGGAGACTTCTTATTCAATCTGAGTGTGAATTTTAGGAATGTGTCTCTTCCTCCCCCCCCCCAAAAAAATATCAAAGTCCTCGACTTACGACCATTCGTTAATTTACCATGTGAAGTTACACTGAAAAAAGTGACTTAGCAACTGGTCCTCACACTTAGAATTGTCTCAGTGTCCCCACAGCCACATGATCAAAATTTGGGCACTGGGCCGCCAGAATTCATTTACAATAGCCATAGCATTCCAAGGTCACACGATCAGCATTTACAGCAGGCTTCTGACAAGCAAAGTCAAAGAGGGAAGGCAGATTCACTTAATGACCATGGCAAAAAAGGTCATAAAATTGGGTGTGATTCACTTAATGACTGCCTCACTCAGGGATGGAAGCTCCAGTCCCAATTGTGGTCGTAAGCTGAGAACCACGCATATTGTAAATAATTTAGTTCTGAAAATGAAAGGCAGGTGGGCATTGTGAGTAAAACTAGAAACCAGGAGACTGGGAGATCTAGTCTTGTCTTAACTATGAAGTCAACTGTATAACCTTTGCTCACAGTTTTCATTCTCAGTTCAAGGAAGAAGACAGTGGTGGCAAGCAACTTCTAAAAACGTGGCCAGGAATCAAGATTGTCTGTGGGATCCTTGGTGCTCTCTGAGCTTGATGGGTTTTTTTTTTAAAAAAAAAAAACATTTCTTTACCAAGCTAGGTAACATCCTTGATAATGATGATGCCTTGAAGACATTATTTAGTTGGGTGATGAAACATCTGCAAGGAAACTACCAAGCTTAGAAAACACCAAGGACGCCACAATTCAACTCTGAGCTACAAATACAGGCTAAAACATGAAGGATAGTTGCAGGAATTGGGTATGTCTAGTGAAAAGAAAAACTAAGGGTAACATGATAGAGTCTCCCAGTATTTGAGAGGCTGCCACAAAGAAGAAGGTCAACCTATTTTCCAAAGCACCAGTAGGTAAAACAAGAACCAATGGATTGAAAGTAATCAAGAAGAGAGGCAACCTAGAACTAAGGAGAAATTAGTTAATAGTTAGAAGAATCAACCAGTGGAATGCTTTGCTTTCAGAAATTGTGGATGTCCCATCACGTGAGGATTTCAAGAAGAGACTGGACAACCATCTGTCTGAAATAGTATAGATTCTCCTGCTTGAGCAGAGGGTTGGATTAGATGATCTCCCAGGTGTCTTCCAACTCTGTTATTCTATGTTCTGTATTCTAAATATTCTCTTTTGTTGATATCTAGATTGACTAGATTGCATACACACTCAAAATTTAAAAATTGAGAAAAGGATTCTCGTGAATGTACACTTCTCACCCTCCCGGATGAGCTCCCTGGTGTTTTCCATTTAAGAACCACAAACATATTTCATCACAAACAGCATGGATAATTGGCTGGAGAGCTCGGAGGTGTTGACAAGTTAGCATATAGAAAAATTACATTTTATTGGGAAGCTTAAAGAATCATTGGAATTTATCAGTCGTGTCAGACCTTTTAAGCACATATGACTAAAGCAAATCATACTTGACAGCTGGGGGCAAACACTTATTCAAACACGATTTATGTGGGGTCCATATTGAATTTATTTTTTAAACCACAATTCTTAACTGAAGCCTGTAGATATGTAGAGCAAATTACATAATGAAAAATCACAGCTTACCTCCTCAAGGGAGACACAGCATGGTTCCTAAGAAAAGAGAGAAAAACATTTTCTCTGAAAATGTTTAAAGGAAAAAATGAGATGTTGAAAGAGGTTATTAGGAAAAGAAATGATTCCCATTTTAATCTCGTCTTTCCTTCAAATCACATAAAGCAATCATAATGGCTCAGACAAATATAGTTTATTTTTAACATGACTTAGGAAAATAATAAAAGATGTTGCTGAAAAAAATAAAGATGATTTGCATATCTTTCAAGTGAAAATCAAAAGTCTTTTGACTTAGTCTTTTTTCTAACTTGGCTCTCTTCTGATAGATGAACCTCAACACCCAGAATTTTCCCTTGCTGGCTTGGGAATTCTGGAAATTGAAGTCCATATAACTGGAGGGCATCCCAATTTAGAAAAGCTGCCCTAAATTTAGAGGGCACAATGGCTCAAGGGTTAAAGACACTGAGTTTGTCAACTGGAAAGCTGACAATCCAAGGTTTGAGGCTTGAGCACTGCATGATGGGGTGAGCTCCCGTTCCTGCTCCAGCTCCTGCTTACCTAACAGTTTGGAAGCATGAAAATTCAAGTAGATCAACTGGTTTGACTTTGGTGGGAAGGTATAACAACGCTCTGTGATGGCCCATGACTGTGAAAATGTCTTTGACATCACTAGTTCCCTCGGCTAAGAAATGGCTCTGCCCATAGATTTGGACAGGGGAAAATCTTTACCTTTCTTTTACCTGCTCTATTTTTTATTTTTGTATCCCACTGTTATTATTTCTACAAATATTATACACTGGATTTCTGTCAAGAGAGGATGAGAGTAAGGGAAGGAGAGGACAGGGTTATGAAGAACTGTAAAATAGAAAAGAAGAAGGACAAAAGTATAAATCATGATATCGGGGACAACTGATGGTTCAGAGCTGCAAAAATAACTTTAGAGTTGACCAGGCAGAGTTCTTTAAAAATGGGAAACTGGCTGCATATATACGGTACTACAGCTTGTGCATTCTAAACCCTTTTTCACCCATGATGAACCTGCTATATGGGTACATCAGTAAGAACATGACCTGGCTTAAACATGCATTGATTTAATTAATTGAAGGCTCATGGCACAGTTCTTCTTTGCAGTCTCTCTCTTAAGGCATGTTGCTCGTGTGATGCATGCATATAATTGGCTGAAGTTGGCATGAGTTGAACCTTTTTGGGATGGGAAATAATATTGATCAGATCCACAGCCTTGGGGTTCTTGGTTGGTTTGTTTTGACTTCCTTTTCTTTTTTCCTTCATGCCTTGTATTTATCAGTTGCCAAATCAACTTCAGCAACAACACTGGGAATCTAAGATAGAGTTGCACAGTGCTAGAAACTGTATTAGAAATAGTTGGTTTTAATGGTCTGGGAAGCATTTGTAAAGGGGCTGTAGTTGCCCATCACTATTATATGAAGCTTCTCAAGGAGAGATCCAACCTAGAATTAAGAAAAGATATCTGAAGCAGTGGGACAGTTTGCCTCTAGAAGTTGCAGATGTTCCATCACTGGAGGTTTTTAAGAAGAGATTGAATGCCATTGATCCAGAATGGTATAGGGTTTCTTGCTGGAGCAGAAGATTGGAAGGAAGACCTCCAAGGTCCCTTTCGATTCTGTTATTCTGTAATTCTCTATCATGTCTTCAGCTAATTCAAGCAGTTGCCTCTGTTTCCAAGATTGTCTGGCTACAGTGAAAATCTCCCTGCAGTTGTTGTGCCTTTCTGGAAATAGACATGAGTGCTTTAATGCAGGGGTTGCCAACCTTTTGGACTTCAGGGACCACTAAACTCATAATTTTAAATCCCGCGGACCACTAATATGAATTTTGATTGACGGTGGCTTGCTGACGTTGGTGGGAAGGTTGGTCCCATATTCCAGAGCTGTAGTAGTCACAGGACTGGCCCTTTGGTCATCCCGGAGCAGCTCCTCCAGTCCATGGCAGGCCGGTGTACCCAGGTGGAGGAGCAGCTGCTCCAGGATGACCAAAGGGCCAGTCCTGTGACTATTGCAGCTCTGGAATATGGGACCGACCTTCCCACCAACGTCAGCAAGCCACCCTGGGGCGGATTTCCCTCCCCCACCGTTGGTCTTACCTTCCAGTTCCAGCTAGCGTAGCTCTATTCAACATGATGTTTGCACTCGGCCAAAGGTTGGGGACCAGCGGGTGGGTGGGCCATGTGGGCGGCGCAGTCTTGTGTTCCCACACAGCCTGAATTAATTGTTTTGGGGGGGCATTTGTCTGCGGACCACCAAAATTTTCTCACAGACCACCAGTGGTCCCTGGCCCACTGGTTGGTCACCACTGCTTTAATGGGTTGCCCCTATTTTCATTCCTTTATATTCTGAAGCACCACTTTCCAATTGATCTGCAATCAATTCCCTCTCCATACTGCAAGTCCTACTTCTGCTATCACCATTGGTCGTCATGATTGATGCCTGGGTTACCTGAAATCCATTCTTACATACTTAACACACCACTTTTTACCGAATATCCAATCCTCCCCAGGTTTCTAAGTTTATTATCAAAGTTCTCAGTGCTTCTTCTTTTGCAATCTCTTCCAGTTATATTCCATTTTACTCATACTTCTCACCTTCATTTACCCCACTGTATCTTCCTTATCTGTCCAAAGGTTGACTGAAACTCAAGTGAGTCCAGTCTTTACTACCGTTGGCTGGAATTGCCTCATAAAATAGATCTGCCTTGTCACCTCTTTCAAATTTATTTTCCATCTTTTCTGGGAAGTATTTTGCCCAATAGTTTAGCGGGGAAACATGAAATTTTAATGATCCCCCATTCTTTTTTTATTGACTTGTTCTGACTACTTTTCTTCCATTTCCTCTGATGCCACTTTTGTGATGTTTTCTACACTGCAACTCACTTGGAACCACAAGGAAAAAAGAAAAGCGTAGTTGATATGAAGGTTCTCGATGGTTAATGAATCTCA
Organism: Bungarus multicinctus; assembly: GCA_023653725.1. NCBI lineage: Eukaryota > Metazoa > Chordata > Lepidosauria > Squamata > Elapidae > Bungarus > Bungarus multicinctus. Next base: position 6,284,780 of record CM042841.1, read on the forward strand.
AAAATTGTCAGCATGTTTGGAAAATGAGATTGGAAAATGAAAATTGCAGTTTTCTGTAGAGCTTTGTGGTCAGAACAACTCTATAAGGACATAGACAAGATGAATGGAGAAAATTTGCAGGAAGAAGAAGACCAGATAAACGGTAGACATCCCTTTCCGTGAAATCAGAATATTTCAGTGTTTTCTTTCCATTCTTCCTTAAACCTCATTCCTTCTAGATACGCCAGACCTCTTTGGCTAGGCTATAGTTGTTTGTCTCAATCAGTCAGCCAAATGTTTGTTACAGTCAAAAGACCGGTATAATTAAAAAATACTAAAGGAATATCTAGTTAAAAACTCTAGAATAAAATAATAACAAATAGCAAGTAAAATCTATGTTAAAAATTGTAATTTGGCAATCCTATCCATCAGTTGCACGTAAACAAGAAAACAGCCTAAGATATAATAAATATAATTAATATAATATAACTTCTTCAACTGTGAAGACCTATAGTCATTAAATAGTAAAATGCAATCAGGTGATACTACCAAAAGACTTAGTACATTATTGTATAAAATAGTAATAATAGATTATTCATCAGGTTCTGATGAATCTTTAGTTCTGCTGTGCAGAATCTAGTTACCTGCACTGTGACTACGATCCGTTTGACTTTAAGCAGTCACTGAAGATAAACAATGACCAAATGGCCAGGATAACTATTAATTATCTGGAAAATAAATTTTGTTTGAATGTCTCTATAAAAAAAGCAGTGAAGAAGACCATGGTCAGAAGTTTCCACCTCTCCAGAATTATACGGATAGAGCCTTTCAACCAGTATACCCTTTGTATTTGCTGTCCAGAGTGGCAGATGGAAGAATATGGCATGGTGCAAGTGAAAAGGCTTTCACTATCTTCAGCTAGCTAAGATAACTGTCAGGTAGTTTATGTCTGGCATTTCTGGAGGAAACAAAGTAAATCAAAGTTACCTACACTAACCAAGAAATAGAATCCAGGATGGACATCTGCAAACTGAAGTTTCTTGATAGTGGAATGGTAATCACTGGTGGAGATTACCAAAATAAGGGAATCAGACTTTTCTCTCAAGTGTTCGAAAGACATTGGCTAACATTTTCAATACCAGTAAATGATTGCCCTTCCGTGGGAAAAACTGGGGCACCAACAAGAGGACATTATTGTGTTTTTGACACCAGAAGATTTTGTCCCCTTTGATAGACATCCTAGAATAATATGACCATCTCTATTTGTACAAAAGGTGCTTTTTCAAGTGGCAACTGGACTTTTTTCAGTTCTGAGAACTGAACTGAACCAAAACTGAGGAAGCTTCTTGGATAAGAAACATAACGTCTTCAAGGAAAAATCAAGGAAGTCCAGTTGCCTCTTGAAAAAGCACCTTTGTGACAACCATGACCTGGATGGCTGAGAATCTCCATAGACATTTCCATTGTAGTTTATAAATCCCTTCTATGTTCTACCCATCTTGGAAGTAGGCATGGTATTCTCCATGTTTGAAAAAAAATAATCTTTCAGCTTTCATCAAAAGAATCAAAAAGCAGTGCTGAGGGTTTCAGCTACAAAGGACCTGATGTTGTTTTTGCCTTGAATGAAGAGTTCTTGAAAATGCCAGCTTTTGAGTGTGTTTTGCTTTTTTTAAGCATTTTTCACTCTTTGAGGGTTAGGATCAATGATATCTGAGCAGCAAAAAGGCATAGATTTCCTACAGAATAAGGTTGAGTTTTCTGTAGCTGACCCTTTGGCCCCTCATTTGTGAGACAGAGTGTTAGTGACACAGTCTTTTTTTGTATTCTAATTGGAAAAAATGACAAGCCACTTTATATTATAATGGGGAAAAAATTAAGAGTATGTAGACAGGAATCATTTGATAGTCATTAGTCCCTCCTGTTCTCTTGTGTGCTTTCTCTCTCTCCTGCCCAGACGGGCAAACATCAAAAGGATTTCTTCCAATTATTCTTAGAACCCTTAATGTTGTTAATCTGCATGTATTTACATATCTATTTTAAAAAGTTCATCCAGTTAATACATCTTATATAAAAATATTAATCAAAATAACAAGGCAATTAACAAAACAAGGCCAGTTTTAGTGGGAACTAAAAGCTGATGTCTAGATTGCTTCAGTTTCCCACAAAGCAAGTTGTTTTCATCCATCAGAAAACGAGGAGCCACGTCCAAAAGAAAAAGAATAGTTGATAAAACAAAAATTGCAAATCCAAATTAGGCTGGATGGCCAGTAAACTCAGTTCCAGCTTCGTGAAGATGTTTTGCGTTGCTGTTTATTGCCAAGGAAACAGGCAGATTCAGTTAATGCAGCCCCTTAGGCCAGGATCCAAACTCTTGTTCTTGGGGAATAAAATCAGATCAAGGAAGTTAATAGGAAGATTTAGCTGCTATTGCTAAATCCCAGCCTGAGTCTTTTTTTTTTAATATAAGTTTTATTTGGGTTTTCACAAAAACATAATACAAAACATCTTTTTTTGAGAATAGCATGATCCTGGGTTATCACTTCTTCACACAGACACAAACTCAATTTCATATTCATCTTCCATATCTCATAACTATTTTAACATTTTCTTCATAATTTTTCCCCTCCCATAATTTTCTCAACTTTATTTTTAATTATCTCATATCTAAATTCAATTATATATCTTTTTCTAAGTTTCAATGTCTTCCTAATCATTATATTTATACTTTTGTCTGTTCTGTTTCAATTTCATATTATCTTTTCTCATTAAACATTTTTTTCCCTGTAATTGCTAATTGGGGTATGATACCTTTATATCTTATCATTTTATCCATTCAACTCTTATTTAAACTTCAATTTATGGCTTTAGAAATTATAACATTCAATATAGTACACAGCTTCCAATCGAACTCTGCTTGGTACATTCTTAAAATACACACTATGATCTTTAAATTATATATATATATATAACAATAGTAAATAAACACTCATTCCCTTCCAATTGAATTCTATCATTAATATTGGTTCTTTAACATTTCTTTTCGATTGAGTATCATCCTTGAGAACATTTATAAATTTTCCATAATTAATTCTTTTTTTTTCCATATTTCTATTTTTATAAATCATTAATAATAATTAACATGTTCCCTTTCTTTCCTAATTTCATTCTCGCATTCTCTTTATTTCATTTATATATTAACAAACATTCCATTGCGTTACAGTAAGTATTTTATCCATCATTTTAATCATACATTGTTTCATGTTTTCTAAAATTATTTCTATTTCTAATATAACAATACTATCTTATGTACCTTTGCAGAGTCCCTTTTTCAATTAAATTTTCACCCATTATCTCCAAATAGGCTTACACATTTTCCCTGTTTCTTTTTATCGATGGTCACCAACCAGTGGGCCAGGGATCACTGGTAATCCGTGAGAAAATTTTGGTCATCTTCAGAGAAATGCCCCCCCCCCCCCCCAAAGCAATTCAGGCTGTGTGGGAACACAAGGCTGTGCCGCCCACATGGCCCGCCCACCCGCTGGTCCCCACCCTTCAGCCGAGCGCAAACCTTATCTTGAATAGAGTTACACTAGCTGGAACTGGAAGGTAAGACCAACGATGGGGGAGGGAAATTCGCCCCAGGGTGGTTTGCTGACGTTGGGTCCCATATTCCAGAACTGCAGTAGTCACAGCACTGGCCCTTTGTTCATCCTGGAGCAATTGCTTCTCCACCCGGGTGCACCGGCCTGCCATGGACTAGAGGAGCAGCTGCTCCGGGATGACCAAAGGGCCAGTCCTGCGACTACTCCAACTCTGGAATATGGGACTGACTTTCCCACCAACATCAGCAAGCCACCGTCAATCAAAATTCATATTAGTGGTCCGCAGGATTTAAAGTATGAGTTTAGTGGTCCCTGAGGTCCAAAAGGTTGGCGACCCCTGCTCTATATCTTGTTTCTGACTTTTATAACTTCTTTTCCTTTCCTTCTTCCCCCTCTTCTTCTCCCTCCCCTTTTTGCCCCCTTGTCTCTCTACTTCTAATTCTCTCTTCTGTAATCCTCTCTTCTGTTGCTTCCTAATATTATAATTATTTTTCAAACTATTCTTCTTTTTGGTTGTCTTTTCAGATCTTAAACTTTCCACTCTCTTTCCCCCTTTTCCTTTCTTTTCCCCACATAAAATTACTTGATCATTAAAGATGGCTTCTTCTTTGTCCCGACCTTCTTGTTCTACAAGTGTTTCTTGTTGTTTCTCATAGTTCCAAATCTCCATTTCTAAAAATTGAAATACGAAATCAAAAGAACCTCTGCCTTCTTGTGCATTTTCTTTGTATTTTTCAAGTTCCATTTTTAGTTCTTCCAAAAGTGATGCCATTTTAAACACTTCTAAACAACTACCCAATCAATTTTAGTCATTTAAATCCAATAGCCAAAAATCCAAGAATCACCAAATAATCCAAAGCTGTTTTTCACCAAATAATCCAAAGCTGTTTTTTCTTGTTTCTTTTTTCCACTTTCTCTTGTTGCAAAGTTTCAGTTAAAAAGTATCTTTAGGAATCTTGTTAAAGTTTCACTATAAGTTCCTTTTAATTCCAGGCAGTGTCCTCCATTTTTCCAGATCCCGCCCTTTTATTCTTTAATCTTATTCTTTCTTTTTCTCTCCTTTCCCTGTTTTAAAGATTTTAAGTATCCAAAAGTCTTTGTTATCCCTTTGTCGTTTTATTTCAGCTTAAATGCCTATTGATGTCAAAGTGGATTCTGCCCATTTCTTATTTAAGTCTCTTAGCTGTCAGTATAAGGAAGGGAAAAAAAAAAGAAAACCAAATCCTTTCCTTTCCCTCTCTCCTTTGCTGCTTCAAAATCTTCTTTTGGGAACAATGTTATTTTTTATAGTTCAAATTCCAGGGTACCTTACGTTGTTGCTTTTTCAGTTCAACCCGGTCAACCAAAAACTTTCTCTTTCTATCTTCCTCCTGCACATTCTTTTCCGGTCGAGCTTTTCTTTGAGGTTGCCGTTTCTGACCACCGCTACAACCGCCTTCAGGAAAGGGAGTAAAGGCCAGCTAGGGAGGAGAGATGTGACTCCTCAACTCTGCTAGCAGACTCCCCCTTCTTCACCACCTCTACGGGGTGGCTTAGCCCCGAAACCAGCCGGCTCGGGGCACTCCAGCGGTGAGCACAGATCGAAACCGCGCATGATTGCGGATTTCGGTCTGTCACCGAAGAGGCTCAAACCAGAAGTCCCAGCCTGAGTCTTATGCAGGGTTTCCAAGCACTTCATAAAAGTCAACAGATTACAGGTAATCCTCAAATTGCAACCGTTCGTTTACTAACCATTCAAAGTTACGGCGGCATTGAAAAAAGTGACTTGTAACCATTTTTCACACTTATGACTGATGGTCTCGTGATCAAAATTTGGCCGCTTGGCAACTGGCTGATATTTATGATGATTGCAGTGTTCCAGGGTCCTGTAATCCTCTTTTGCAACTTCTGCCAAGCAAAATCAATGAGGAAGCCAGACTCACTTAGCGACAATGTTACTCACTTAACAACTTTAGTGATTCACTCAACAGGTGTGGCAAGAAAGGTTGTAAAGTGAGGCAAAATTCACTTAGAAGCAAAAGTGCTAGGCTGATAAGTCAAGAACCACCTGTATTTAACATTCTTTTATCAGTCTTAGTGTTGGAATAGTTTCTTTCCCAAAAGAGAAAAAAAAGGATATTTCCAATGGATGCAAATTAAATCAATTTTGGATCCAGAATATTTCCCCTATCTTGTCCCCCAGTAAATAAGTCAGGATAAAATTTAGCAATAAAACCTTTTTTACATTCATACCAAGAAGCTAAGCGCGCGCGCACACACACACATACTACTTAATAAGAAATGGAGAGTCCAGATTCTTTTTAAGTATAGCATTGAGAATTTGGGGAAATGTTCTTGACTTCTCTTTGTAATAGAATTCACTGAACTGATTTTCCAGCAGCTGCCTTCACAGTTAACTCCTCACCACCACAGACCAATTTCATTGAGAACCAGGCAAAGCTGCCCTGTTTTTGTCCCATCAAACTACAGCATGATTTTGCTCACACATCCTTTAAGCGCCAGAACGATTAGGATAAACTCCTTTTTCTTCCCCAAATCTTGCAGCCAGGAGCCGACATTTAATTTTTCCCAGGGAAACCATCGCAGTGGTGTTATGATGCTACTGGAAAATGCAGGGACAAATATTTGATCTATTTGGAGAATGGATATAAGAAATAAAATAGGTGCCACAAAACATTCATTTGTGAGATGCCATGAAAGAGCTTTGAGACACTCGTGTTGGTGGCTTCTTCCAGGAAATAGGTTGAATTTTTAAGGGATGGAAGGCGTTCTCAGAGCCTATCCCTGGACCATCCCACCCACCCACCGGCCCACCCCTCAGAAAAGAAGGGAGAGCTGCCCAGAAGATAAAGGCAGCTCTGTGAACGAATGTCTGGAATACTTTTTGTCTGATGAAAAAAACTTTCAGGTGGAAATGTGTTCTTGTTATACACAGCAGTTGGATGAATGTCCGCTTTTATTTTATAGGGAGTCCTCAGCTTATGACTACAATTGAGCCCCAAATTTCTGTTGCTAAGTGAGACATTTCTTAAGTGAGCGTTGCCCTGTTTTACATCCTTTCTTGCCACAGTTGTTAAGTGAATCACTGCAGTTGTTAAGTTAGTAACTCAGTTGTTAAGGGAATCTGGTTTCCCCATTGACTTCGCTTGTCAGAAGGTCCCAAAAGGGGATCACGTGACCCCAGGGCACTGCAACCATCATAAGTATGAGTCAGTTGTCAGGTGACTCAATTTTGATCACATGACTATGGGGATGCTGCAATGGTCATTAGTGTGAAAAACGGTCATAAGTCACTTTTTTCAGTGCCTTTGTAACTTGGAATGGTCACTAAATGAACTGTTGTAAGTCAAGGACTATCTGTACTACTTTGCAGTAGCCAGCAAAGGGTTCCCTTTGTATTGAAGCTCTTCTTTGGCCTCTTCAAACCAGGATCTAGTTGTGAACAGCAGAGAATTTAGAAGGCTATGATAGTTGGCAACCTTGTGGGTTGTGCTCTCTATCGCAGGAGGGGTTGGCATTAAGCCCTTTACCATCTATGGACCTGTCTGGCTCCAGAATCCTGGGAGTTAAAAGTCCACAGATCATAAAGTTGCCCATCCCTACTCTGAAGGTACTACAGGTAGCCCTCAAGTTACAACCACAATTGAGCCCAAAATTTATGTTGTTAAGTGAGAAATTTGTTAAGCGAATTTTGCCTCATTTTATGACTTTTTTGACACATTTGGTAAGGGAATCACTGCAGCTGTTTAAGTAAATTTGCTTTCCCTATTGACTTTGCTTGTCAGAAGGTCATAAAAGGGGATCATATGACCCCAGGACATTGTAACCATTATAAATCTGAGTCACTGGTCAAGCATCCAAATGTAAACCATGTGTCCATAGGGATGCTGGGGTCATAAAAATGGTCAGTGTCATTGTAACTTCAAACGGTCACTAAATGAATGATCACTAAATGTTGTAAGTCGAGGACTACCTGTACACAGGCTAAACTAGAGGACATGGGTCAGCCACAGTTACAACAAGCTTGTGTATATATATATCTACACATACTGTATATATCGCACAAACACGAAGCCTGAGCAGATGACTGTGATGTGACGTTCCAAACCAAATTGCGGAACATCACATCACAGCCACCCGCTCAGGATATCACATCACAGAACTCAGGAGGTTACACCACAAAACCTCAGGATGTTACAACACAGGAGATTACAGCATAAGACCCAGGATGTCATAACAATAGAACTCAGAAGGTCATCACACAGCCCATTACCCAGGTCATTACAACCCAGGAGATTACAGCACAAGACCCAGGATGTCAAAACAATTAGAACTCAGAAGGTCATCACACAGCCCATTACCCAGGTCGTTACAACACAGGAGGCTGATAGACACACAGCCAATACCTCAGCTATACATATTCTTAAGAAAAAGCCAGCCAATCTGCAAACATCAACTCCATCAATCAATCAAGAAATGACAACACAGTCAACTTTCCCACCAGTATTTATAGAGAGGTGGCAGCTCCAATCACGCTTTGCTCGCACAAGGATGAAGCCAAAAGCACCAGCTTGAAGATGCGAGTGGGACCTCGTCAAAACATCGCCAAGATACTCTGAAATCTTTTCACAGCTCTCCCCAGCAAGCTGACTTCATCAGCACCCTATCCTTTTGAGTGATTTCTGAAAATTGGTTTTTCAGTTTTCATTACAAAGTTTCATTATCTGGACCTGTCAAATTTCCTGAAAACTAGCTTTGCTGTAACACTTGGTTGGATGCTAGAAGAAGATCTTATTTTAACCTAATGACTTGTAATGCCTTCGGCCATTTTTATTTGGGAAGTGAAGTTTTTCTAGATAAGCCAACAATAGTCCCTTTCATGATCAGGAAGTGAGAGGAAAGAGGGGTCGAGATGAGTAAATTATGCTTTTTCCATTCCTGTCTTTATTTCCACCTTGAAATAAGGTGGAAATCAAAATTGTTGGGCAAGTCGCAGCTGTGAAGGGAAGGGACAGAACACCCTTAGTCTGTTCTGCATAGATAATTATTGACGAGATGGAGTTAATAATTATTAGAATCTCTGCCTGCTGTTTTCACATTTTTGTCCCTTAAATATCTGTAAAGTCACTTATCTGTTACAAGAACAGCAGAGCACTTAATATAGGTAGTCACTATTAAGCCCAAAATTGCTGTTGCTAAGCGAGACAGTTCTTAAGTGAATTTTGCCTCATTTATGACCTACCTTCTCACAATTGTTAAGTAAACCACTGCAAAGTTTAAGTAAGTAGCATGGTTGTGAAGTGAATCTGGCTTCCCCGTTTTCTTTGCTTGTCAGAACGTTGCAAAAGAGGATCAAATGACCCAGGAAACCGCAACCATCATAAATAGGAACCAGTTGCCAAGCGGCTGCATTTGGATCACATGACCATGGGGATGCTGCCAGCGTCATAAGTGTGAAAAATGGTCATAAATGGACCCAACAGAGCAGGGAGGCAAGGAAGGCTACGGGTCCCATCCCTGAGGGAGATACACCAGAAGAAGGGCCTTCTCTATGGTGGCTCCCTCTCTCTGGAACATCTTCCCCCCCCGGAGATTAGAACGGCCCCCTCTCTAGCGCTCTTTCGAAAGGCACTGAAGGCCTGGTTCTGCCAGCAGGCCTGGGGAGCCCAGAGTGGGATGGAGCCCATTAAATGGCTGGTGTGATCTGCTGTTGCCGGGGCGGGATGATTTTATAATGTTAATTTATTTGATTCTTTTTTATTACTTTTATTGTTTTAAATGAGGTTTTTTATTCTGTAAGCTGCCTTCAGTCACCATGGGTGACTAGGCAGCAATATAAATTCAATCCATCCATCCATGCATACATACATACATACATACGTACTTTTTTCAGTGCCGTGTTAATTTTGAACTGTCACTAAATGAATGGTCGCAAGTCAAGGACTACCTGTATTTCCTGAGTAATCTAAAATATTACTAATCTAAAACTGATGGCTATTCTAGAAAAGGACCCTTTCGTTTTTTTTTAAATCTTGTGATAGATGAACCAACAAAGAAAGAGAGGTTTCCACAGGTAGAAGATCACTATTCTAAAACTCTCATCTCTATTAATTGCTTTGTTTCCACAAAGAAGGGATGAGTTGCAAAGAATCTGATTTATAATATAATAATAATCTTAGCAACAGATTCAGACAGAAAAAAGGAATCTTGCCAATCTCTTAAACAACAGGGAAAGGTTGCACCCAAATTATATTCAGAAATTATTTTCTGATTTTATTTTAGATAAGATTAGATTCAACTTTATTGTCATGGATGCTAACTTCATTTCATTGCCTGTATCCATGGCAATGACAATAAAGTTGAATCTAATCTAATCTAAAATAACGTCCCAAAGGTGCTTTTATTTTAAAAGCAGCTGGGCTTCCTGATTTTTCTTTAAGACATTCAAACATTCAAAACTGAAGAAGCTTCTTGGATGAGAAGTAAAATGTCTTAAAGAAAAATCAGAAACTCTGGTTGCCTTTAAAATAAAAGCACCTTTGGGACAACCATGATTTGCATTAATGAGAACCTCCCTGGACACTCAAAAATAATGTAAATTTGATTGTGTGAGTGCGTGCGTGTGACCCTGTATGAATGTGAATCTCCATAGGCACCTAAAAATAAAAAACATCTGTATATACATTTCGGTGCATTTAGTTCTTTCATCTAAACCAGGCTAGTCTGTGCTTTGCTTGGTTTGTCTGCACAAGCTAACATTGCCACCTGTTCAGGAAGCCCTAAAGTAAATTTAGCCTTCCATTTGTATTCTTCACTTCAAAGGCATCTGCATGTAAACTTATGTGAAGTTAGGTTTTGTTTTCAATTCAAGCAGGGAAGTTTTGTGCTTTACTTGGCTTGTCTCAGCAAGCTAAGATATGTTGTTCAGATAACCTTAATTAATTACAGTTCTGGTTTATGCAGAATGTCAGACTGCTACTTTATGCATGTATGGATTAGCACTGTGTCTAAATCATGTCACATGCAGTCCACACAACCGGTCTTGAAATGTAGATGTTGAGCCAATTTATCTTCCTAGTGATGAATATATTTGGTGTCTCTTTGGTGTCAGGACAAGGATCCAATTTCACTGCCTTTTAAAGTTGAAATATAACTACACGAAGACCATAGAATATAAGCAATTTTGGAAGTTTTCTGGGGAGTAAAGAACATGGAATAAGGCATAGAGAGAGACACAGGCAGACAGACAGGTAGACAAATGATAGACAGGTTGGCATATAAGTAAGTAGACAGATACTGTAGATAGAAGGAGGTCTGTGGAAAGAGCAGGATTATTTCCCTCCACCAAGTGATGATACTATTGTTCTTTGATAAGACTTTCCTAACCAAGAAGAGTATGCATATATAAGGTGGCTAAGCACATTTATTGTGCGCCTACTTGGATCAACATTTGCAAAGCACATTTGTAAACCTTGATAAGCTCATTTGGTTGTCATGCTCTGTAGTTTTAAGGAGATATGTGGGAAGGATTTAAGATTCCACCGAGGAATAACTTTGATGTTTAGAGCTCTGCATTACCAACTTTTTTAGTCAAAAACACCCTTTTATATTAAGTAGTTCATCAAGTTCAAAACTACTTAGTTTATAGAACTGCAGTCTCTTTTCATCCCACACTTAACACAGCTGCAATACAGACGTAACTTGTTTCAGAGCTGGGTTCAAAACTCAGTCCAGCTATTTTGTTGACTTTATCAGTAGCCCATTTAAAAAAACATTACAATACAAAGTTAAGCGTGAAAACAGCCCATAGGAGTTGGGGGGCAAGGGAGTAAGAAACAAAAGAAAAGAACCTTGAGGCAATTTATATTTTTTGCCAATTTGGTCTCATAGTTGAAGGATCAGGCTAGAAGTTAGGAGACTGTGAGTTCTAGTCCTCCCTTGGGTATCAAGCCAGCTGGGTTACTTTAGGCCAGTCACTCTCTCTTAGCCCTAGGAAAGAGGCAATGGCAAACCACTTCTGAAAAGCCAAGGAAACTGCAGGCACAATCCAGGCCCTCACTAGAAGTCAAAAGGCACAAAGCTAAACAAATGTTTTTCTGCAGCACATATGTCCTGGTAGTCAAAAACTTAACTCTCTAAAGCAGCCAAGAGCAAGGCAAGAAGTAACAGATGAAAGCTTAACAAAGAGTGATCCAACCTAGAACTAAGGAGAAATTTCCTGACAGAACAATTAATCTGTGGAATGGCTTGTCTCCAGAAGTTGCGGGATTGGACAGTCATTTGTTCAGAATAGTATCTCCTGCTTTGGCAGAGGGTTTGACTAGAAGGCCTGTTATTCCACAAGTCTGTTATTCCATCATTCTCTAATTCACAGTGGTGTGCTGATCACTTCTCGTCCAAGTACAATACATTTTTTCCTCACTATCCTTCCGTAGCAGCACTGCATGGGGAAACTTGATGTGGATATAAGTGGCAGGGTTCGTGCTAGACCCAGCAATACGTCTCAGGTCTCCAGACACCTAACCTATATTCAGAAACAAGCTTCTTGTCAGAATACTCCCAGGTGTGACAAGATTGGTTTCTTTATTGCAAGAATAGAGCATCATCCAGAATTAAAATGTTAGGCTTCTCTTTTTTTCTTCCACATTTCCAAGTGGACAATTAAGTGGCCAGGGCTGTGAGAGGAGACAGCTACGTTATGACATAGTGATTCTCTTGAACCTGAGAACCGCAAGTTCCTGTCTCACCAGCTTTATTTCTAGTAGTAACTGCAATTATGAGACCTTATTATCCAACTGACATATTACAGTTGGTGTTAATTCTCCATGTTGTAATCAATTCTTGCCTATTCATTCTTGTATGTCATTTTGGAAGTGCAGTTCAGAAGATAATTTAAATGCACTATAACCTAGGAGTCCCGGAGTTTAGAAGCCAGTTGATTTTTTCCATAAAGGTGGATATATTTTATATCTTGAACTACAGCTAGGTGTGGTAAGGAAGTGTTCAATACTCTTGAGCCTCATAGTTCAGGGACATAAGGTCCAACTAGTCCACAAAGTAGTTGCAGGAAAGGGTTTGGGAGAGCTTTTTATAGAAATTTTATAGAGCGTTGGACTAGAAGACCTTGGAGGTCCCTTCCAGCCCTATGATTCTCTGAACTTCTATCACCTGCTATCTCATCAACCAATTTATCATTCAGCATAGTTAACATAATAGTTAACATTTGCAATCTGAGTACAAATTGGTCTTGTACAGGTAGTCCTCGACTTATCACTAGAATTGAGCCCCAAATTTCTGTTACTAAGTGAAACATTTGTTAAGTAAGTTTTGCTCTATTTTAGAACCTTTCTTGTCACAGTTGTTAAGTGAATGGCTGCAGTTGTTAAGTTAGTAACACAATTGTTAAGTGACTCTGGCTTCCCCACTGACTTTGCTTGCCTGATGGTCGCAATAGAGGATCAATGGCTCTGGGATACTGTAATTGTCACAAATACTGCCAGTTGCCAAGCATCCAAATTTTGATCATGTGACCTTGGAAATGCTGCAGTGGTCGTAAGTGTGGAAAATGGTCATAAGTCCCTTTCTTGGTGGCATTATAACTTTGAACTCTCGTTAACCAAATGGTTGTACGTTGAGGACTACTTGTATAAAACTGATTTGATGACTATTCTGAACCAGTTTTGGAAAAGACATGCCTTTTCTAAGCAATTGAGAAAAAAGTTGAATTTTCATATGAATCTTAACATATGTTAGCATGATCAAACTGTAGATGCTTTGGGTTTATTTTTGATCCAGAAGATCCATCATATTTTTATTCCCATCTATCTTGGCACATGCACATTTAACTTCTTTGAATCCCCCACCAGGCACAAGAAAAATAGTATTTCGTTAAAAATAAAAACAACTCGGGCCTTCCTTAAAAAACAAACCTGAAAAGCACTATTGGTCCAAAGTAATTTGTACCAGTTGTATTTGAATCTCTCGGCAATGCCTCTAAAGTAAATTCACAAAAATCTTCTCTTCCTTTCGTGTTCCATAGCCGTGTGTCTGGTGACCTAGCATTTGAATGTGTCTCTAACTGCCAGCTTAGTCACAAGTTCAGTTTGCCACAAGAGGTGGGGTGGGAGAAGAAACCCTTTCCTAAATGTCTGGGTCCACTGATTTCTCCTGGCTTCTTGAAATAAAATTAACCTTGTCATTGTGTTTGTAAGTATGCTCTAATCCTGTGACCAGCGGCTTCTCCTGAGCATTGAATTCAGCGGCTTCAGCCTATGTGTTACATGCTGAATGTCATCGCTTTTGACAGTGGAAGCGAAGCAGATAACGCTTGCAACTGAGACTTTAGATTTAAGCTGCCATGAGTACCATAGGAGACTTTTAATGGTTCCATTCCTCTCCTAAAACATGCTGAATGAGAAATAGGTGTTTTGGTTCTGAGTTTTTCCATTCAGGGAGGCTAAACTGAAGTGCTTTTAAAGAAAGAAATGCCTACAAGGAAGAAGAAGAAAAAAACCAGTCCAATAATAATCACGCAAACGTTGTATATTTCTAACAACCTTTGTTTTGTTTTCTTATTCTTTTTTAATGTACTAATAAAACTACTGGTTTCTTTCAGGTGGGTGTACATGGCATTAGAATAGAATTCATCAATGAAAAAGGATCAAAACGCACGGCCACCTACTTGCCCGAAGTTGCAAAGGAGCAAGGTCATTGTTGTGCTTTATCTCATATGATCTGGTGAAGAATTTAAACATGCCTAGGAACTTATAATGCAGTTTTTGACCTTGCCCTGATGTCAGATGATGGAACGGTCCTTTGATTGTAAGGGATGACTCTTTTAAATGCCACTTACACACTTGTAGAATGCAGATCCCCTGGTTCAGAGCACTTCCCTAGATTAAAGGGATCCAGACATAGGCAGCAGCTGCCAACAAAACAGCATTGGGCCAAACAGCGATGAGAGACGGTGGACAAAATAATCCATCCAGATATAATGAAGGAATAGTCCAGACACCAGTGTGCAGAAAGCTCTTTTAAAGACCCCCTGTCATCATTTATGAAAGCATTTCAGATTTTTTTTTTTTAATCCTCTTACCCAACTGCTCCTGACCCAAAGGTGCTTTTTCAAAAGGCAACTGGACTTTCTTTTGTTTTCTTTGAAGACGTTTCGCTTTTCATCCGAGAAGCTTCTTCAGTTCTGACTGAATGGTGAGAGAAAATAGAAGGATTTAGATTCTTGCAGTCATCCAGTCGTTAGCACTTGGTCTGAGAGCCATTGAGGCCACTTGGGGGGTTTATCTGTGCCCTTTGGGTCACCTGAATCAGAGTGCAAACTGAGTGTGAAATGTTGGAACTGCTGAAAGGGTTGTGTTGTAGCTAGAGAGGTGGTGTCCTATGCCTTCCCCTCTGCTGACAGAGGGCTGCACAATTTACACTCTGATTCAGATGACCAAGGGGGCATAGAGTGACTCTCAGGCAAAGTGCTAAAGCCCAGATGACTGCAAGGAAAATAAATCCTTCCATTTCCCCACCACCATTGTCAGAACTAAAGAAGCTCCTCAGATGAGAAGCAAAACTTCTTCAATGAAAAACAAAGTTTTTTTAAAAAAAGCACTTTGGGACAACCATGACCTGGATGACTTGAGAATCTCCATAGACTCTCTTCTGACATTTCTTTTAGATGTACCCCTATGATAGGTTATTGAGAGAATTCTCTGAAAAAAAGGATATCAGGCAAGTCAAAGAAATAGAATCGGCCCTATCAGGTGTAATCTTGGTCATAAAAATTGACTTCAGTTTTTCTGAAGTATCCCCAAGACCTCTTGTAAGGGATATAAAGAGCTATCATAAAAACGGAGAAAGGACTGACACGATGGGCATTGCCTAAATGCCAGACTCCAAATGAAAGCTATTGTTAAACAACATTTTCCATGGTCACAGTTCAGAGGGTGACACCTAGTTTCAGTAAGGAGCGTAGTAAGTGCCAGTAAAATTTTCACTAGTAGGAAATTGGATTTTTTTTTAAAAAAAAAGATGAAGTTACATATTTATCGGGGTTTCTGTGCTCTGAAATTGCGCAGAATCTCCTGCTTATAATTTCGAAGAATTGCATGGATTTTATTGTTAATATGATATGTATGTAATAGACAAAGTGCAGGTGGTCCTGGACTTACGACCACAGTTGGGCCCAAAATTTCCATCGTTAAGTGAGACAGTTGTTAAATGCACTTTGCCTCATTTTACAACCTTTTTTGCTGCAGTTGTTAAGTGAATCACTGCAAGTGTTAAGTTAGCACGGTTGTTAAATGAATCTGGCTTCCCCATTGACTTTGCTTGTCAGAGGGTTGTAAAACATGATCACGTGACCCTGGGACATGGCAATCGTCATAAATACGAGTCAGTTGCCAAGTATCTGGATTTTGATCCTGTGTCCACAGGGATGCTGTGCTGGTTCTATGTATGAAAAACAGTCATAAGTGCCGTTGTACCTTTGAATAGTCACTAAATGAATTGTTATAAATCAAGGACTATCTGAAGTTAATCCTACGGCATTGGCATTGCTCTCAAAATCTTTGGACAGGCAGGAATCTAGCAAGTTTGTTGGGTTGCACAGTCCTGGCATCATCTCTTTTGATAAAACGTAAATATTTGACCTTTGCGCTATAAAGTAGATTTCATTTCAAGGGTCTTTCATATTGACTTGTTCTAAACCAGGGGTCTCCAACCTTGGCAACTTTAAGCCTTTAATTCTGGGAGTTGAAGTCCTCCAGGCTTAAAGTTGCCAAGATTGGAGACCCCTGTTCTAAACTAAATTGATTTTAGAATATTGATTGGAATATAAATAACAAAAAAAGAGATGAAATTTACCCTTGATTCCTCCTCCTTTATGTTATTGCAGAAAAAAGGATCAAGAAATCTAAACAGAAAGAAGATTTCCCAGTGAGCATCACGGCTGATTGAAAATCAGAAGGGTTTTGATCGTGCTTTTCTGACTAACATGTTTTATTAGAAGACATGTTAGTCTCAAAAGAGGCTAGCAGAAACCTGACCTTTTGGTCTTTTGCTACTGTACACTAACATGGCAGTTGTCCTACTAAGTCTGCAACACACAGCACTGTGAATGATTAATGAAAATTCTTGATTTAGTTTTTCCTACACACAATTCGGTCCCCAAACTTAGGAGTGTTGGACGCCAGTTTCCATCATCCCCAGTGAGTGCCAGATTAGGGATGAGCCATTGTGTTACACTGCTTCTCATAACAGAACACAACACTGAAATGTTGAGCTTTAATCAGCTTACCTGCGGGAATTCCCCCTAGAAATACAAATCTCCGGGCAATTTGTATTCTTTGCAATCAGTTAAACCTTTTGCAAAACTCTGGGAGCTGATTTTCTTTGTGTGTTCTCTTCTAATGACTCTCCACAGGCTGGGACCATATTCAGACCATAGATTCCTTATTGAGGAAAGGAGGTTATAAGGCTCCAATCACAAATGATTTCAGGAAAACAATAAAACTGACCAGGTAAGAAGTCCTGTCCTGGGTTTTGCTGGAGTTCTATGCATACCTTAGCTGTCCCTATCTCTGCACTCTTCTGGATGGAGAGCTCTGATGTCATTCCTGGGATCTGTTGGAGCCTCTCTTCCAGTTTAAGAGTCATGACCCCAAGTGTTCCTATCCCTTTGGTCTTGACTGTCCACATCCATTCCAGTTCTGGCTTCTCCATGGTGGCCCCTTACCCTGTGGAGCATCATCTCTGCATATATAACATTGGCCCTGCTTTGACCCTGAAAACCTGGTTGGTCAGTTTGAGGACCTCAAGCCCATCAAGTAGTTGGTTTGTTGGAGGGGGGGCGTGAGTTGTTACTAGGTTTTGTATTGGGCTTTTACTTCTGTAAACCGCTCAGAGTCACCATGGGTGAGTTGGGCAACCACGTACATTTTCCTAATAAGTAACAGACAGTGAGAGCTGAAGCCTTGGCATGGCAGAGATGAGTTTTGGGAAGTTATATCTTAACCAAGTAAATCTTCCTAGTTTCAGTTCTGTTGAATTTTTCTTGTTCTTCTGGTTTTCCTTTAATGCTTAAACCAGGCATGTCTATTCCACAAGCTTTATGCTGCCCTGGACAGCTAGTCACGTGACCCTACAAGATATAATAAAAATATTTTAAAAATCAAGGCAGTTTGTTATTCATCCACATTAACTATATTAAATATTTCCTATGCGGCCCAAGACAATTCGTCTTCACTCAGTGAGGCACAGGCAAGCCAAAGGTCAGACATCCATGTCTTAAACTGAAACAGAATAATGGAGTTGAAAGAGATATTGAAGTCTTCTAGTTTTTCCTGCTTTAGCATAGCATAGCTTTACAGCCCTCTCTGGGCGGTTTACAGAGCAGCCTATGGCCCCCAACACTCTGGCTCCTCATTTTACCCACCTCGGAAGGATGGAAGAATGAGTTAATGTTGAATCAGTCAAGATCAAACTCTTGGCAGTGGGCAGAGTTAGCCTGCCATACTGTATTCAGACCACTGCTCCACCAAAAACTCTAGGAGGATTAAACTTGTCCCTCCTTTAACTCCTCCCCTTCTCTCTTTATCCCTTTCTCTCCCCACTTTTCTTTTAGGTATCGTAGTGAGAAGATGACGGTGAGCTACACAGAATACCTTGCCCACCGACAGCATCACCACTTCCAAAACGGCATCGGGCACACTCTCCCCCCCTACAACCATTATTCCTGACACTGAGCCGTATGACCAGTCTCTGGACTTTTCTGCAAACCTCTTCCCAGGAGAACCCCCTCCTTCTTGGTCTAGCTATCTCTATTACTGTACCATTTTATGATGATAATTTCCGTTGCCATGTTGACGCTTCTCCACCGCAGGTTAAGCTCACCATGGCAACGGGTGGAAACGCTGCATCGTTACAAAGAACCCCTTTGCTCTCTTCTCTCTCCCTCCCCCCCCCCCTTTTTTTTTTTTTTTAAAAATGAGTCACTGGGCTGGCTGGGTTTTCTTCTTGTTATGACAACAAAAAAATAGGTTCTCTTTTTTTAATAGTAACATTTTAAAGTTCTTCATTTATCACTCAATTGTATCGATTACCTTTTCTGTGAAACTGTTGATGGAAGGAAAGAATGCAAATGTGTCGGGGTAGAGAAGAATGAAATGCAGTAGTCTGCTCTTAAAATCATAAAAATCAGAAACAAGATAAAGATTGCCTTGAATAGGATGAGTTCTTTAGCAGTTCCCCATAATAAAAATGGTTAGACTACGCGAACCTCTGGTTCCTGGTCTGGTTGGCCCAGGCAAATAACAGTGATAAGCTGAATTAATTATGATGCGAAACAGATTGTGCTTTTGGTTTGTACCAGGGGTGTCCAACCTTAGCAACTCCCGGAATTCCCCAGCCAGCATGGACTTCAATTCCCAATTATTCTCCAGGCAGCATGGGTGGCTAGGAATTCTGGGAGTTGAAGTCCACAAGTCTTAAAATCACCAAGGTTGGACACCCCTGGTTTAGACATAATCATTATTACAGACCCAGATTGAGGTCCTGGTTCAAATCCTTTCAAATTGCCCATTCAAATCACTGGAACTAAAAATGGACAGATAAATAGTCTGTGTCTCTCACTCCCGGTTCTTAAATCTGTCTTCAGGTGGATGGTATGATCTGCCAAGCTCGAACCATCAGCAGATTGACAAACAGCACCAATCAGAGTCCCTCCAAGATTCTCTTTCACTTCTCCAGTGTTTCTTGTGGAGTCTGATCAGGAGGATTAGCTTGAAGAAACTGCTGTGTTAGGAAGTCAGCAAATTTTGATATTAGTGCCTTAGGGGACATAAGTTTTGGGGAGGAAGGCAAGGCAGCAGAAGCACAAGAGGAGATATATCTATTCCAAATTCTAAACTTTCCAAGCAGGTGAAAAATATTCTTTGGAGAGCAGGATACAATTTTTGTCTCTGACCTTACAAGGCTTGCCCCTGTACAAATTAGCCATTCTTGATGGCACAATTTTTGGTGCTTTTGTTAATGAAATGAAAACCAAAGTAGGAGCACTGAAACAAAGAGAGAGAGAAAGAAAAGAGGAGAAGAAAAGCTTACTGGTTTTTAGAAAAATCCTAATGGTTAATAATTTTAAATTAAAAATCTAACAGCAGTTACCTTTTTTATGAAGCTGCAAATGCAGTGCTAGAAGTATTTTTGGATAGCAGACCTAGGAAATTGTACCAAGTTTAGCAGAATCGGAATTGTTACCACCTCGGGGTGGAAGTAGCAGTGGTAGCTCATCCTAACCGACTTTGAATTCTAAGAACTTTCACAGAGTTCTCATTTCAGGCGGTTCCTGAACTCATACAAACTTGAATGAAATAGATCTTAGAGCTCTATTTCAGAGATCCTTCTTGACAATTGAGAATTGGAGGAGGCAGATACCATTTTGACAGAAGTCAAATTCCAATTTCACCCCATTTATGGATGCGACCTTCATAGACATAGACTACCATAATAAGAGACAGGAAGTCGAATCACAGGCCCTGAAGGTTGAAAGAATTGACTATGATCCCAGATAGGGAAGTAAGGAGAAAGCCATTTCATCACAGTCTTTCCTTCGATCCACAGTATTTGAACGTCTGGATATTAACTTTCTGTTTTGATGCCTTAATTTTCAAATAAGCAAAAATCCTGAAAAATTTTTTAAAAAGGGCAATGGATGAGGAAAAGAACCCATTGGAGCTTCGGTTTGAAGTTCTGGGGTGTCTTTCCCTATCAGGAGGGTGGAAAGGGGGGGGTTCATTTTTTTATGTGAAAAGTATTGTGGGTTGCTGTCTAATTGCAACTTTCCCTGTTTTGCCTTGAAAGGGAAACTTGAGCACAAGTTAAAGCAAAATTTCTCTGCTGCAAGCATTTGGAATATCTATCATGGCCACCCAACACACAAACACACACACACATACACACACACGCAGAGCCATCTTTCTCATTACAGTTCATGCTTCTGGGTGAGCTCAATGTTAAGTTTTTTTTAAAGAAAAGAAAAATCTATTATATATATATATTAAAAATATATATGTGTATTTAAAGGTGCTAATCATCTTAAGCAGGTCACGTGACTGGTCATGCGGACTCTAAAATCATATCAGATTTTTTTTAGAAAAAAAAATCCTCAATATATGCAGATGTTATACAGAATTTCTTACCAGTGTAATAATGATATACTGATTTAAATAAAAATAATCCTGCAGGGTTTGAAGGAAGAGGTCAGCAATACTTCCCACCGTGGCTTGGAGGAGGAACAAAAAAAAAAACAAAAAGGATCATCTTGTCAGCATAATGCACAATATTTTTTATTTTCTCTCGTTTTGGGTGTCTCCGTATAGCTATTGCTTTGGGAACTTAATCAAAAACAACAGCTGTCGTTCAAAGGGTTGAACAAACTGGAAAGGTGCGCTTTAAAAAAAAAAGAAAACCAAAAAAAACCTCCAGACTCTTTTGAACCTGTTGTAAATGTCTATGTTTGTTTTGAAAGCTATTCCTGGAATCTTGCAAGGCTGGCGAAATGCCTCAGTGAAAACCTTGGACATATGGGTGGCGATCCATGGGCTTCAGTGGCACATGGGCTTTGTTGTTTCTTGGGTCAGGGAAGGGCTGGCCATGCAACTGGACTGCTGTTCCTGACGGCAGGGCTTTGCAACCTTGGCAACTTTACGACTTGTGTGGACTTCAACTTCCAGAATTCCTCAACCAGCCTGAGGAATTCTGGCAGCTGAAGTCCGCAAGTCATAAAGTTGCCATGGTTGCAGAGCCCTGCCTTATTAAATTGCCCCAACCGTGCTGCCCTCCTTAGGCATTTCCCTCAAACCCCAAGTAGCTTTTGCGGTCCCTCCTTAGTCTGCAAAGCCGTGTCCATTTCCAACCTGGGGTTTTTTGGGTCAGTGAGCCATAGGTTGGTCTTGTTCAGGCAGCGGTTGTGGTTTTCTTGCCTTATTTCATTCCAAAAAATAAATCAAAAAGGCAGTTTAGTTTTAGCTTTAAATGTTTTCTTTCGTACACCTGTGTGGTGGAGGACAATTTGGAAACAAATGTCCAGCTGAAGCTAAGAGAGAGGAGATGGTGGGACCACTGTTCCATCCAGGAGTGAAGTGGGTGCATTGCACCATCTTTGTTCTGGGGTTGGACACAGACCCCGCAAGGAAGGAAGCACCCTGTGCTGATGCGCCATCAGTTGGGAGCACCTGGCCCACCCACCCACCCACCCCCATTTCACGTTGATGATCTCAACCTCTTGATGTGTCTTCAACTTGTTCTGGATTCTTGAAACTGTCTGGAGTAGCCGACATTTATGTGTGTTGGACTGAACCAAAGACACCTCCAGCCGAGCCTCAATGCTGCTTCTTAAAATGTCTGCCTTCCGATCCTTCAAAGTCTCTGCAGGATGCAAATGGGTTAACTTTTTTATTTTTGTACAGTTTCTAACTGATTTTTGCTAGTGATGTTAATTAAGTTTGAGGAACCGCTGAGGCTCCTCTGATGAAATTAAACTGGTGACTTTTATGTTTAAATAAAATAATATAGAAACCCGACATGTGCCTCTCAGATTCTAAGGGTTTCTGGTTACACTTCTTAAGACCAGCAATGATTCTTTATATACAAAGATATGTTTTTTTTCTTGTTTTTTTTTATTATTACTGTTTCAGAAGGAAAGAAATAAAACTTCCTTCTGCTCTGAAGCCAGTGGTCACACTGGTACATAAATGCACTGAGTTAAAAAGAAAAAAAAAACTTTTTGTAACAACTTATGACTGTTTTTGTATATCAAAGCTGATTCTTTCCAAAAGATTTGGATCTAGTTTCTAAGTTATTTTAGTGTTTTATATGTTACAAGAATTAATTGTTCACCAGCATAATAACTAGTTACCTTCAATGGAAAAAGTGGCATAGGTGGGCAATGATCTACCTGGAGTAGCTCAAGCCCCTCCCCCTTCTTTTCCTTTGACTATTGATTACAATATTATCACAGATTACCACAAACTTCCTTCCATTAAGACTAGATTCTGATTTCCATGTTTATTTGCTATTAGTGTGAAGAAACTGTTGATTTAAAAAAAAACGGGCATTTTATAAGTATGGCTTAAAGGTAAAAATGAGGAAAAAGTTTTAAAAAAAAACTACTTTAGAAGGTAATTTGTGGGTCTGTGAGATATGGCTGTGGAAAGATATTGTAGTAGTTTTAACACTATTGTTATTACCTTTTAAATCATTTACCCAATAAAATGAGGAAAAATCGCAGCTGCTTTGTATTAATGGTTTCCTTGCCTTTCCTTAAGTTTTAGATCTGGTTGCGTTCAACCAGAAGGAATGATGGGAACTAGAAAAGCCCCACCCACAGAGGCAAGAGAGGTTTGAAATAAACTTTAGGAAAGTTTACAAGTAGTCCTTGGCTTACAACAGTTCACTTAATGACCATTCAAAGTTACAACAGCAAAAAGTGACTTGGATCAGAGGAGATGTATCTGTATAAAAGTGGCCAGAATGAAAAGAAACAAGTTGTACATCCTAAAGGAGGTGGCTGAATTTAAGAAATATGGTAGACATCTTTCCAAAAGGTTCTTTGGAATACACAGAGACTATTAGGGTTGGAAGAGACCCGGGAGGTCGTTCTAGTCCAACCTGTTGCTCACCACAGGACATCCTAGACTGAAGCTGACAGGGAAGTCTAACCTGCCCAGCCATCCACCATGATGAAGTTAGCACCAAGGAATGAAATTCAAGTTACAACCATTGGTATAAAATATTTATCTCTCTGAAACAAAACATAAGCATTTTTTTTCCACAAACATTTTATTTTGAGATAGAAAAAAACATTTTGAGACAAACTCTACAGAACCATAAGCCCAAATACACAATTTTGTTGGGAAATGACTTTTACATTTAAAAAAAATATTTTGTTTTTAAGAAATATCTTAATAAAATGATCTTAGTGGGTGATTCTATTTTCAATTCACCAAAAGTAGAAGTAACTGTACTTTGACTATCCCTTGATAGACAGAATGAGCTAAAACTCTAACATTTGACTATTTGACTAGGAAAACAAGAAAAGATAATATGGCCATGAAGAACAAGGTTATTTTTGCTTTTTGCCAAGCTGCCAACTGAACTAAGACACTAGAAGAAAAGGGCCATTTCAGACAGCTGCAGCAACATCAATAAACTTCCAATTTTCCAGATTTGTAAGAGCCGAACATCTTGGGCGGTATATCTCATATCTTTGCACAATCTCAGGTATAGATAAAACAGTATTAATCTGATGCACATTGGGAGAAGAACTCAGTTCCCAGTTATTTTTTCCAAAGCACACTCAATTTCCATGATGAGAAAATATCAAAACCCTGACACAGGCCACAAAAGGAGCAGCTTCACTGAGGTACTTGACGTTAAAAGTGCACACAAGCCAATCACTCATTTCTGGTGGTCGTCAAAAGACAACAACTAACTAGAATTCCAAGAAGTTCTATAGCCATAAATGGAAACCATGAGCAACCTTGGACTCAATGATCATACAAGATGTTAAAAACACAGGAAAGCAAGACAGAAGGATTTCATACCCAGTAGATAGAAACAATTAGTGGAAGCCAACTAAGTTTCTTCCAAGACATTTATGAAAAAAGAGATGGTGATGCTAGGTGAGAGGACCAGAGCATTCCAAGGCTCTGTTTTTGGCCTCCATGACAATCTGCAGCTTTTTCCAAGCTTCGTTCCAGGATGCTTTGAGCCAACTTTTTCATTCAAAGAATTTGTCACAGGCCAATGAAAGCTGCCAGGCATCAGTAAACAGTAACCACAAAAGGTTTTTATTTTGGAGGGGGCCAAATCCTTCTCTCTTTGAGTTAATCGATTCATGCGATTATTCCCTTCCCCCAACCAATCTATAAATTAAATGTGTGTCCCTCTAACTGCATTTTTCGTCCTCCCATACCCATTTAAAGAAGGAAATATGACACTTTCCCTTGGCACTTGCACTGTTAGTGATATACAAAGATCATGCCTGACTGAGGCACCACAAAGGACAATGAATGTATCTTAAAAATTCAAAATAGAAGACCACGATGTCCTGCTGCTTCATTTCTCCCCCATAAAGCTTGCTAGCTTAAATTTAGAACAAGGAACAGGGAAAATCCCAGCTCTAGAACAAACAATATTAGCTATCTGTCCTGCTGAAGGTGCTATTTTTATCAAATGAGACTAGCAACCTCTGCACAGATCTGGCACCAGCAGTCCCTAATCTCTCCATGATCTGATTGCTTCAGCCCAGAACTAAAATTCTAGTTCACAGAAGTTGCAACTTGGATCAACAATCTCCACAACTCTGCCAAATCACAGAATGAAAGAAAATACTGCCTCAAAAGAGGTTTACAAGTCCCTGGTCTATTTACCCAGGATGCATGTAGAAGAAAACTCTTCAACAGGAGCTAGAGAGAAGTGACTTAAAAAGAAAATTCCCAATCTTTTGTTCTAGCGAGGCAGTGTTCAAATAGCCTGGTCTTGAACAGAGGACATAATGTTTTTTTTTTAATGTCTCAGCTATTGTATGATCTGGAAAGAAAACAAATGGCACCTGTTTTACGAGCAAGTAGCTCTGAAAGGAAATTCAAAGTCTCTCCGGTGATCAAGAGGCACCACACACCGATTACATGGTCTAGACCAGAGGTCTTCAACCTTTGCAAGGTTAAGCCTGTGGACTTCAAATCCCAGAATTCCCCAGCCAGGTGGCTGGGGAATTCTGGGAGTTGAAGTCCGCCAGGCTTGAAGTTGCCAAGGTTGGAGACCCCTGATCTAAACTAGAGAAAACTAAGGCCATGGTGTGGATGATAAATATGGCACAGAATCGAAGGATAGGTCCAGATTGAAAATTGATACCACAGTAGGAATACAAAGATCAGATCCAAATAAAAAATTCACCCTAGCTAATTCTTGGCTTTTAAAAAGAAAAAGAAAACTCAATATTCACTATTTAAAACAGATGCGTAATCTCCTTGTAAGTTTTACGGTTCTATATGGAAGGAGTCCTGAACAACTGTCACACGCACGCACACACTCTCACACAAGTACAAATACACTGTGGCTATGTTATTCATCTAGAAATTTCACTGCATGTCTACATATATCTGTTTAAATATGCCATGTTGAAGAGTAAACATCAAGATTTATCAAAGCAGCAGCAGAAGACACATTGCTGCCCAGGGCCCCACTGGGTTTTGACATCAGGAATTTGGCCCAAGAAACACAGAGATGAAACTTCCCACTGGGCAGCATAGAAGGAACTATCTCTTCTAATAGAAATGTGACAACTAAAGAATATTCACAGTTGAATATTTACAACATGTCTCAAGAGTTACGAATACAAAAAAAAAAAACCCAAGATCTATAAAGTCCCCAAGTAGAAGATTACTTCTCTGATCACACCAAACTGCAATGAGATTCAAGTTTTGGTCAACTGGAATGAAATTTCATAACTACACCAGTTCTTCATGATGAGTACCCACCCCACCCTGCCCCATTACTTCCTACATTCAGGTGGAAACAGCAGATAAGGTTGACCTTAAGGCAATTTTTCTCTGCTTGAGGTATCAAAGGCTGCCCAACATGGGACTTGTAAGGCAATACAACTGGAGAGATTGGCGGGATGGGACCAAAGAGTAGCCGCGATCTAATTCAGAACAACTATCACAGCAACAACTCAAAAAGCTAGAGATTCTGCTTCTGAGAATTACTTTTCTCCAACTTTTCAATGCTGAAAAAACAATCATTCCTCAATGTCAGTGAAGGGTGATTTTTGGAGCTTGGCTACTTCAGTCAAACCTGGCTAGCTTCTCTTAAAATTCCTGAATGTATGCTGTCTTCCCCAAGGATCTCCAAATATGTTGGTCTGCAGGATTCTCATCTAGCAGCGTCTTGCTAGATGGTAAACATGGACGAAGAAAGGTTATGCTTTCTTCTTGAGTGTCCTAGAAGGGGGCAATTGATACATATGTGGACATAACATTGAATACATGTATGTACAATATGTAATACATTTATGTAAGTATGCTTAACTATGATATAAAGTTCAACTCCAAATTGGCAGATTTTCTTGGTCAGTGCCTTTAACTCAGACATATTCATCTCCTAAATCATAATCCAGCAATTAAGCTGTTTTTCACCAATTAATTTAGAACAATCTGAAAGGTGCCAGCAGATATGATGACATCTGAGCAGGCTTCAGCTTAAACTTTCAGGAGGCAAGTAGGTTGTTATTGTTCCCCATTTTTAACCAATTTCAACAACCCAACAGCCTTCCCATCTGCACTGATAGTGCGGAAGCACCAAATACTATTCACGCTCAAAGTCTACATGAGACAAGAAGAGGTTCTTTGCTGAAGGTAAAACCTAAGAGCTGCCACACAGGAGGGAAACCCACTGAAGTCACAAGAATACGGATTAGTGCTTTCCATGATATGATGGACATCTGAAATTCCAAAGGTGGCAAGATCAGAAGTTGCACTCTAAGTCTACTTGTGGCTTTTTGTAAATAAGCCCACATGTTTTGCCATCCTTGCCAACTACAGGTAAGGAAGATTCAGCAGAACAGTGGGAAGATAAACCTGATATCATAATAGAAGAAAGAAATTGAAAACAATATAGGAAGTGTTCTTTTCCAACCCCAAATATCATGGTTCTCCTTTAGATCCTTCAAGAAAGAAACCAGAATGGAGACTCAGGATACTTTCTTAGCCGGAGATCGTAGTACATCCACACCAAGCTTAAAGAAAGGGACAGCATTATAGAAAAGGAGGATGAGTTTTCCATGGAACAGGGTCATGATGGATTGGTGTCCCGATGCCCAGATTCTATACCAAGGTCCGTAGAAAGGATCAGAAATAGCCGGGCACAGCATATTATTCAAGTTCACTTCGGTGATCTAGAAGAACAGGAGAAAGATTGGTTTTTAGGGGGGCGATGTCTTTATCCTGTCTTATAACAATTTGTTCTACTTTAAGTAATAATGCCCCAACCCTTAAATATTTTATTTATTTATTTCATATGTCACTGATCTCACTATCCATAGTGACTATGAACCTGAAATATGTCAGTTCTTCTTTGTCTCCTCTTGCACTCCAGTTTACACCCAAACAACACCCTCAAACAGATGTAATTTTGAAGCTTTTTAGCACGCTGGAAACACATCTGTTTAATATACTTGGCTAGATGGTAAACCATTTAAAATAAGAATTCTTTTCTTCAAGCTACATCTTCTGTTTTTTCTTTTTACTTACCTGCTCCATTTGCATATTTTTAATAAACCCACCCATACACAACTCAAAGAGAGATCTACAATTCATATAAGTAAATTGACTTACGAGTCCCAAGATCTGTAAAAAATTGTAGTGGTAGACAAACATCAATCCAGTGGACAGCAAGGCCCACCAAAAATTCCAGGATGGCTCTGGAGTGTAGACACCTTTTAGAAAGAGAGAAAAGGAGAAAATTATTTTGGGCTATTTCAAGGTGGACACCATTCTTTCTTTAACGAAGTATCCCTTTTCAACCTGAAAATCCAAGATTATTGCTATAGAAAACGTAAGCTGATAGGAATGCCTCTGTTATAGATCAGATTGAAAGCCAAAGAAGAGAACTGCAAACATTTCAAGATACTAAGAAAGCCATGGCTGGCTCCTGGCTAGAAAAATTTGCATACTAATCCCGGTAGTCTTCAATTTACGACCACAACTGAGCCCAAAATTTACGTTGCTGAGTAAGAAATTTGATAATTGAGTTTGGCCCCATTTTATGATTTTTCTTGCCCCATTTGTTAAGTAATTCACGGAAGTTGTTAAATTACTAACATGGTTACTAAGTGAATCTGGCTTCATCATTGACTTTGCTTGTCAGAAGGTCACAAAAGGGGAATCACACAACCTTGGTCCTAAATATGAGTCAGTTGCCAAGGATCTGAATTTTGATCACATGATCGTAGGGATGCTCAATGGTTGTAACTCTGAGGAATGGTTAAAAGTCACTTTTTCAATGACATAATGTAACTTTGGTCATTAAGTGAACTGTTGTAAGTCGAGGACTACCTGTATTTCAGCAAACCAGGACCACAGAGGTCAATGCCAGAGCAGGCATGAAAGTTAATGGTATACACAGCCTCATTCAGCCAGACTACGGTTAGTCTTTGAATCATGATCATTTGTTTAGTGATCATTCAAATTGCAACTACAGATGATCATGCACTTACGTCCGTAATTGAGCCCAACATTTATGTTGCTGAATGAGACAGTCGTTAAGGGAGTTTTGTCCCATTTTATGACCTTTCTTTGCAAAGTTGTTAAGTGAACCCCTGCAGTTGGTCAGTTAGTAATATGATTGTTAAGTGGACTCTGGCTTCCCCATTGACTTTGCTTGTCAGAAGGTCACAAACCGTGATCCCAGGACACAGCAGCCATCATAAATATGAGTCAGTTGCCAAACATCTGAATTTTGATCCCGTGCCCATTGGAATGCTACAAGCGTCATAAAAGTGTGAAAAACATCACCTTTTTCAGTGCTGTTGTAACTTTGAATGGTCACTAAATGAACTGTTATAAGTCAAGGACTATCTGCATTCATGTGAATCAGGAGGAGTGTCTATTTGAGACATTTGTGCAATCCTCCCCCATTATTTGGACTTGTTCTGACCCAAACCTCCTTCAAATCAAAGAAACACGAAGTATATATAAAAGCGAACCTTTTTAATGCGCCTCTGTGAATTCTGTTCATTCACAGCAAAGAGTCATTCAAACTAATTATCCCAGATAAGAGCAAGCCCTTTCAAGGTTACAAAAGGCTGCCAAGAACACAAAGAGTAATTGCAGAGAAAAAGCCAAAAGTCTCCGAAAACAAACCAAAATAGACAGGACCTCCACAAGAACTTTGAGTTGAAAGAACTTCTTTGCTTCCTGCAAAGAAGCCAACCCCGAAGGCTGGCTTTTATCCCTTATGGGAGGAGCCATCACTTTGCAGTCTTACTCCTGAGTCGCCTGGGCTGCTTCAGCTGCTCTTTCCTTCGAGCAGCCCTGCGCGCATGCACACTGAGCACAAGGCACCCCGGGGTCCTCTTTGCTGCCAGACTCCACAAGCTCCGAAGGCAGCACCCCACTCTCCGATAGTCCTGGCCCCATCCCTGCATCACTACGCAGGCCCCTCATCCGAGTTCTCACTCTCAGGAGACCTCAGCCATCTGCACCTGCTGCCAGTGAACCATAACAGGACCTATGTAGTAGTTTCCTTTAGAGGTAGTCCTCAACCTACAACCACTTGTTAGTGACCAAAGTTTGCAGCAGCACTGAAAAAAGTGACTTTCACACTTTCCTGCCTATAACCATCGCAGCATCCCCATGGTCACGTGATCAAAGTTTGGGCGCTTGGCAACTGGCATATATTTATGATGGTTACACTTCCCAGACATGCAGTCTCCATTTGTACCCTTCCTAGCTGACTTCCGATAAGTCAATGGGGGGGGGAGCCTGATTCACTTAACAACCTCATGATTCACTTAACAATGGCAGCAATTCGCTTAAGCATGGCAAAAAAGTCATAAAATGGGACACACTTAACAACTATCTTGCTCAGCAACAGAAACTCAAATTGCAGCATCAGATGTCAAGGACTACTTGTAGATCAGGGGTATCAAACTCAAGGCTTGCGGGCTGGATCCAGCCTGCGGGGGTGCTTAGAACTGGCCTGCAGGGTCACCCTGGAAACAGCAACGACTGGCCTGCAATGCCTCCACCAATAAAAACGGGATCCCAAGCTCCGTTTCTGGCTGCGACAGCCTCCTGCAACCCTCAGTCAGTGGAGGCTGTCAGAGCCAGAAACAAAGCTCGGGAGCCCGTTTTCGCTGGCAGAACGCTCCGGCCACCACAGGAGCCCGATATGAGTGATGTCGAGCTGGCCACACCCAT
This sequence comes from Bungarus multicinctus, assembly GCA_023653725.1. Lineage (NCBI taxonomy): Eukaryota > Metazoa > Chordata > Lepidosauria > Squamata > Elapidae > Bungarus > Bungarus multicinctus. The sequence continues at coordinate 6,315,342 of CM042841.1, forward strand.
CCTGGCACACACACTCCAGCGCCCCCCTGAGGTCAAACATAACCCTGATGCGGCCCTCAATGAAATCGAGTTTGACATCCATGTTGTAGAGTAATGACAATTTGATGCATTGCTCTAGAAACAGTTAATTAGAAAGTTTGCTTGCCTCCCCCTAGACATGCTCTAGAAGCATCTGGTTTGATGGCAGGAGCTTTCAAACAATGTATTGTACAAGCCAAGGGGGAAAAAAACCTGGGCAAATTCCTGGCAACCAAGCCAGCTGGAAAAGAAATCTACATGTGTATTTTTCCAAGCATCAATGGCTCCCATTCTGAGCTTTTGAATTTCAGCTCAGAAATGCTTTCTCTTCTCTCTTTGATGCCTCTCCAGTCAGAAATGCCTTCTCTGCATACAGTGGGAAATCACTGGAGACTCATCTGGGAAATGGGTAAAAAGGAAGAGTGAAGGGAAGAGAAACAGTTGGGAAGAGCTGAAATTACACTTTTCTTTTTCTTCCTAGCCTAACTCAACTTCTCCAAAGCTCCTCAGGAACCATCACAGCTGGCCCTTGACTTACAGCCATTTGTTTAACGACAAAAATTGCAACCACATTGAAAAATGTGACTTATAACCAATTCTTGCACTTACGCCTACTGCAGCATCCCTAGAGTCATGTGATCAAAATTCGGGCACTTGCAAACAGGCATTTACGAAAGTTGCAGCATCCCAGGGTCACGTGATCGCCATAGAGTCTCTCAGCTGGCTTCTGACAAGCGAGGTCAATGAGGGAAGCCAGATTTGTTTAACATCCGCATTTCTCTAACAGCTGCAATGATTAGCTTAACAATCTATAACCCAAAAATGTGGTGAAATAGAGTGAAATTCGCTTAACAACCGCTTATTTAGCAATGGAAATTCTAGTCCCAATTGTGGTCCTTAAGTGGAGGATTACCTGCAGAAGATAGGTTAGCAAAATCTTCGGAGTTTAATTCCATCTTCTAAACCAAAACTAGAGAAACTTCAACACAGCTTAGCAGAAATCTGAAGTGGGTCTCATGTGTTTGGTAAGTGATGGTTTTTATTTAAGCTTTGCTGAGACCTTAATAGCAAATTTCATGCTTTTAAAATAATAAGGGCGGGGGGGATCTCAAAAGACCATCCTACCACATAAGGTAGTCAACAGATCTCAAAGGAATCCATGGAAAGTAGATGAGATCCAGAGTCTGAGTTCTTGGATCTTGCCACCAAGATCCTCTTTGTTTGTTTAGAAAACTTATCAAGCTGAGGACTTATATTGCAATTTGCTCATGATAGTTATGAGAACTATGAACCACTCTACCGTTGAGAGCCTTCCCATAGATAGAACATAGAATCAAAGGGATTGCAGACAGGAGTATAAATCCTTCCATCCCCCATCATCTAGTCGGAGCTGAAGAAGCTTCTTGGATGGGAAGTGAAACATCTTCAAAAGAAAATCTAGAAAGTCCAGCTGCCTCTTGAAAAAAGCATCTTTGGGATAGCTCTGACCTGGATGACTGAGACGCTCCAGACATTCTGGACAAATGGTTGTCCAGTCTCTTTTTAAAAACTTCCAGTGTTGGAGCACCCACAACTTCTGGAGGCAAGTTGTCCCGCTGATTGATTGTTCTCACTGTAGGAAATTTCTCCCTCATTCTAGATTGGATCTCTCCTTGTTAGTTTCCCTCCATTGATTCTTGTCCTGCCTTCAGGTGATTTGGACAAACATTATATGGCTACCTGTTTTGCATGTTAATCCTAGGTAAGTCACAACAACATGTTCCCCAGATAAGGTCATCAAGGCAATGTCAGTGGCGGCAACTAGGTTTTCATTTCTTTTGTGGTTTTTTTTTTTCCTATTTCACAACATTTTATTCCACCTTTGACAAACATTAATGGAAGGTAGAGTTCAGGGTTTGCAGGCCACCAGCAGAGGGTAGCAGAGAGCTGCAGAAACCCAAAGGAGGTGACTGGTTGGAAAGTTCTCCTGGCCTGGCCAAGAAGTGATTGTGGTTGGGCAGCAAATGAAGAAGTCATCATGCAAAGTCAGTAGGGCCCTTTCACAAACAAGGAAACATCTGCCATTTCTTGGGTGGGGGGCTGAATTCATTTGTTGATGACTTTCCCTTTGTCCAGAGGGCAGACAAGTAGTAATGGGTGGAAGCCTGTTTAAAAGGAGATCCAACCTAGAAATAAGGAGACATTTCCGGGCAGCGAGAACAATTAATCAGTGGAATGACTTGCTTCCAGAAGTTGTGGGTGCTCCATCCCTGGAGGCTTTTAAGAGGAGACTGGAGAGCCACTTGTCTGGATGGAATGATGCTCCTGCCTTGAGCAGAGAGTTAGATAAAAGACTTGCCCTATGATTCTATCTGTGTTCTATGTTTTTAAACTGTGAAAAGCTTTGTTGAGGTTTTGCTGGAAATAGAACTTCCTTGGTAAGAATTGAGGAACAAAATTAACATTCAGTGGCTGAAGGATCTCCTTTCTTCTCTAGAACATAGCGATGGAGATTGGCTGATTAGCTAGGAAGACAGGATATAATTAAACAGTATCAGTAAGGCCCCCACACACAGACATACCTCCTTTCTGTAGCAGGTAGATGGGGACAACATAGAGCATAATATGTTGAATGTAATAAATTTCCATTTCAAAAGGTAGCTGCAAAAAAAAAGGAAGTATAGATTTATAAATACGACTGGTGTGCACACAGCTCAGAGTAATTTTCCTTGACTATGTGATCAACTTAGATTTAATTTCAGGTCAGTTGTATTCAATGCAAGTAGTCCTCAACTTACAACAGTTCATTCAATGTCCGTGCAAAATTACAACGGCACTGAAAAAAGTGACTTGTGAACATTTTTTCACATTTACAACTGTTACAGCATCTCTATGGCCACATGATCAAAATTCAGGCGCTTGGCAACTAACTCATATTTATGCTGCAGTGTTCTGGGATCACATGATCACTTTTTGTGGCCTTGATTTCAAGCAAAGTCAATAGGATGCCAGATTCATTGAACAACCATTACTAACTTAAGAACTGCAGTATTTCACTTAACAACTAAGATATGAAGTCATAAAATGGGGCAAAATTCACTTAGCAAATGTCTCACTTAGCAACAGAAATCTTGGGCTCGTGGTTGTAAGTCGAAGATTACCTGTATTGTATGCCTCTAGAGCAGGGGTGTCAAAACTCAAGGCCCAGGGGCCAGATCTAGCCAGCGGGCTGCTTAGACCTGGGCCACTGGGCCACTCTGAAAACAGAGAAGGATCAGTCCATAGTCCTCTGCCAGCAAACATGGAGCTCTGAAGTGCCATTGCGCCCCGCTCCCTCCGAGCTTCGTTTTCACTAACAGAGAGCTGCAGAAGGCCGGCCCAGCCAAAAACGGAGTTTGGCCCTTATCGCTGGTAGAGTGCTGGGGCCACCACAGGCACTGCCCCCGACATGAGTGATGTTGAGCTGGCCATGCCCACCCTGGCCATACACACCCCAGCCCCTTCGAGGTCAAACACAATCTTGATGGGGCCCTCGATGAAATCGAGTTTGACACCCCTGAGCCTAGAGGAAAGACTATTGTTCATCAGGACAGCTGTACATCTATTTCCCAAGGTTTGTAAGATGGCTCAAATGAACAGGTTGACTTGACATGTTGCATCCGTTAACCATCTTCTCCAAATTATTTTAACCCAGTCAAATGTCCTTATTGATGGCTTTGGGTGTGATCCCTGTAGGGGATTCCACCAACTGAGTCAAAGGAGCGACTATCCCAAAAGCCATTGCAAAGGACGTTGTAAGGACCTGCGTCTCCTTCTGACTCTAGAAAGTAAAAACCCTTGAAACTAAATATTTCAAATGGAACCTTTTATTGAGCAAAAGTGAAAACAGGACAAAGGCAAAGCAGACTCTAAATCCTTCCAGGCAATAGTTAGAAATAAGGCATTAGAAACCCTCCCTCCAGTTCAACATGGGTTCAGCCAATCCACAGGTGTGAAGATGTTATTGCAACAGCTGTCCTGAGAACCAGACACTCCCAGGGTCAAAATGAAACAACCCACACGGCCCTCCCCTCTAGTACATCCCCCAAAACGTGAGAAAATCTCAAGGCACTCAGGTGCCAGGGTAAAGGTTATAAACTAGCAGTTGTCAGAGGAAGTAAGAAAGAATCAAATTTGAGGTCCTCCCAGCCTTCTCCCAATTGAATGGCAATATCACTTTAGGGATCTGACAGATGTTTTCCTCTTGGAGAGTCAAGAGTAGCCAGGATGGTTAGTTTGGAAGCTTTGAAGAGTGCTGAATACAAACCGGAATTCCAAAAAAAGTCTATCACAATATGGTCACAAAACCACAGAACTATTCATTTTCATCAGGTTGTCTCTGATGCTGTCGTAAAAGTTACTTATGACTGGTCCTCACACTTATGACCATTGCACTAATGACCTATGGTAACGTGATCAAAATCCAGATACTAGGCAACTGATCCATCCTGGGATCACATGATCCCCTTTTGTGACCTTCGGACAAGCAAAGTCAATGGGGAAGCCAGATTCACTTAACAACTGCAGTATTTCATTTAACAACTGTGCAAAAAGATCATAAAGTGGGGCAAAATTCACAACTGTCTTGCTAAGCAATGGAAATTTGGGGCTTAATTGTGATAAGTCGAGGACCACCCGTTTAGGTAGTCCTTAACTTATAACCACAATTGATCCCAGAATTTTGGTCATAACTCATTGCAATCATTAAGAAAGTCCCCATGTGATCTGACTTCAGTTTTACAATGGTTGTTAAGCATTGTGGTCAGTAGGTGAACCAGTGGTCATTAAGCAAATCCAGCATTTCCAATGGGCGCAACAATGGTAAAAAAGTCACAAATCAGAATCACGCAACCACAGGCTGCTGCAACCAGTCACAAATGCAAGTGGGGAGTTGTGGCAGTTGTAACTTTGAGGACGGATTTTAAGTAGCTTTTTTTAAGACTGTCACACTCTCACAACGTCATTAACTGAGGACGACATGTATTTAGGCTACTACATTCCTTGGTAAACCAAAATCAAGAACCGCCAACACCCTTCACAAATCAGGTCATTAACATGTAAAGCAACAATTCCAGTTGTGATCACAAGTAAAGAAAGATGGCACCATCAACAGACTCCACTTATTACGACATTTTAACTAAAGAGTTATTACCTGGATCAGCTATTGGTACCACAAACATTGCAACATGACCAAGTTTCACCACAGCCGAATTAGAAGCATTAGAAGGGATGCAAGAAACAACTCAATTATTTTACTCAACCCAAGATTAAACATAGCTGTCCAGCATGTGTTGACCTCTTTCAGATAAGCTTTTAGAAGCTGGAAGCTGTGACATTTAAAAATATCAAATGTATACAAACACAGTCCGTTAAAATATCCTTCCATACCATCTTCCTATCATACTCATTCCTTTTCCACAATGGACTCCTTGTTTTGTTTAGATTTTGATTCATTAACCAGAGAATTGTTTCATTTTTAGGAAGCGAACAAGGCAGAAAGTGCAATAAGCTGTGCTCAATTAATTAATATTATCTCTTGGCAATCTCTATTGGTTTGCTCTAGAGACAGAGATGTTTCCAACCCTTTAAGATTTCAGGGGGCTTTGAAGAACTGGTTGTTCTTCTACGTTTGAGGTTGAGCAAACTCTGCTACTTAAATTGGTTTTTATTCCTTTTTTTAAAAACGGAGACTTCTGCAACCTTGGACATGATTTGGACAGTTGATTTTTTTTCTGGTGCTTTTAATCCTCATATGCTACCCAAAGTTATTTCCAAAAACGATGAGCAGCCAGAGAAATGAAATAAATCAGTAAATAAATGCCACAAAGAAGGAGGAAAGCATGAAAGGCTACCTATCTTGAGGTCCAGCCAGCCAGGTATTAGAGGTTCTTGGCATAGGATCCATGTGGGACTCAGGCCCAGTTCTATCTTTAACTGTGGAAACTTGTTGGGTGACTTTAGACCAGTCCCCACCTACCCATTTCAGCCTAATGTGACCTGCCAGGGTGGTTGCTAGGGGAAAATTGCACAGAAAATATGTAACCCACCTGGAGAGAGTGAATGAAAGGCAGGACAGAAAGCTACCAAATAAGTAAGCAAGAAAATATACAAACAAAGGACAGGTTGCTGGAAAAACCCGACACTGATCATTGCTTTGCATTCCTAAGAGTTTTAATCCATTTTTTGACACTTGGCAACTTTAAGCCATGCATTCTGGGAATTGAAGTCCATGCATCTTAAAAGTTGCCACATTTGAAAAACACTGCTCTAAATCTTCACAGGCTGCAAAAAATCCCCATAAAAATTGTTGTGATTGCTGAACAAATTGGTTTCCTCCAATGCAGGATTATGCAATTCTGAATTCTTGGCCAAAGGAAAGGACTCTTGTACAGTACTTTTATATACATTCGGGAGATTATAAAAGACAACACAAACAATTCCTGTATTTTATCAGCTCTCCATAATCACCATACAGAACCCCAGTTTGTGCCAAACTAAAAGGAGTGGAAATGACAGCTGCTGATTGTTGGCCCAAGAACTTTATTTCGCAATGTTGACCCTCCTTAGCAGGAAGGTGATGTCAATATTTTCCTGTACATACCAGGGTGGAACAGTTCAGAGAAATTCTGAACACAAGATTGCATGCTACTGGCAGCTTAACTCAGCCACACCAGCCTAACCTGATCCTAAGCTAGCATTTATGTAACAAGCTGGAGGATCAATGTCTATGATATTTGGTGCCCTTGTGGCACATCGAAAGATCTCCCCGTACCTCTAGAGATGCAAGTTAAGCTATAGAATGTAGAATAACAGAGCTGGAAGGCACCTTAAAAGCTTCTCTTCTTAAAAGCCTCCAGTGTTGGAACACACACAACTTCTGAAGGCAACTGGTTCCACTGGTTAATTGAACTCACTAGAAATTTCTCCTTAGTTCTAGATTGCTTCTCTCTTTGTTTAGTTTCCATCCGTTGCTTCTTTTGTCTTCAGGTGCTTTGGAAAAAATAGACCCCCTCTTCTTTGTGGCAGCCCCTCAAATATTGGCATACTGCTATCATGTCACCCTTGGTTCTTCTTTTCATTAGATTAGACATACCCAATTCCTGCATAGTATCTCATGGCCAAATAAATCAATTATTCAATCAATCAAATTAATCAAGACCAATTAATCAACATAATAGCTTGCCTCCTGGAGTTGTGAGTTCTCCATTGCTGGAGGCCTTCAAGAAAAGACTGCAGAGCCATTTGTCTGGGATGCAATAAATCTCCTGCCTTAAACCGGGGCTGGACTAGAAGACCTCTGAGGTTCCTTCCAGTTTTACAATTCTTTGAAATGTGGGAGATTGAAAAAAGCAAAATGGCGTGACTGGGCTTTGCATGTTGGACATACCATCCTCTGCAATTTGTTAAATTGTAGTTTGGGGTTTGGTGAGAATCCAGGCAGTTGCTAGTCACCTTTCACTAAGTCTGCTTCAGTAACCCAGCAACAGTCTCCACTCTCAGCAAGTATTCAGTTGTCAAACTAATTCAAATTGGAGAGTCTCCAAGATGGATTTTCATGAATACTATTATACTTCTGCCAAAAATGTATCTGTCCATTCAAAATCCAGTGCTGGCTTTAATCATTGATGTTAGTAGGTCCTGTAACAAACCATTAGTAGAACGCATTGCCCACGAGATGTTTCAGGGTTGTGTTTAGAACTGGATCGGCTGTGACAGATAGAATATTTGGCCACAATAAGATCTGAATTTGAGCATCTATGGAGATTCTCAACCATCAGGTCATGGTTGCCCCAAAGGTGCTTTTTCCAAAAGGCAAGTGAACTTTCTTGGTTTTTTCCCTTGAAGAAGAAACTGAAAAAGCTTCTTGGATGACTAGTGAAATGTTTTCAAGAAACCCAGCTGCCTTTTGGAAAAGGATCTTTGGAGCCTCTTCTCTTCCTCATCCTCCAAAGAGCTAAGCTGGCTCTTAATTCTGGGAGTTGGAAGTCCACAGCTCTTAAATTTTGAAAGGTTGAGAAACATTGCTCTAGCTTAAGCAGTTCCCACCAGATACTGAGAGAGAGTGGGGTTAGTGCGCAATAAACATTTCTCAGTGGCGTTCTTATAATGGGAATTCATCTTTCCTAGAATTTAGATTCTACCCTTCAGTGTGGGACTTTACATTGCAGGGATGTCAAACTCTATTTCAGTGGTGGCTAACCTTTTGGGGCTCCCGTGCCCAAAATTGCTCGTGTGCGCTTGCGTGTCAGCACCAGAAAGCAATGGGCAGGGGGGGATGCCCCCTGCGTCTGCGCTTGTGACACCTCATGATATGCGTCTCTGCGCATGCATGCATGATCCTCCCACCGCCCCATGCATCTGTGCATGTGTGCACATCTCCCATGCGTCCCTCACCCCCTACCGCATGCGCGCCAGATACCCGAGTAATCAGCTGACGGATGGGAGAGCAGAGTGGGGCTCTTCCGGGTGACCTCTCGCGTGCCAGCAGAAGTGGCTCTGCGTGCTACGTCCGGCACACGTGCCATAGGTTAGCCATCACGGCTCTATTTCATTGAGTGTTGCCTTCAGGTTGTGTTTGATCTCTGGGTATCCAGGGCGAGGCGTGGCCAGGGTGGGCGTGGCCAGCTCAACGTCACTCGAGTTGGGAGTGCCTGTGGTGGCCCGAATATTCTGGCAGCAAAAACGGGATCCCGAGCTTAGTTTTCAGTGACGGCCTCCTGCAATCCTCTGCCAGCAAAAACAGGGCTCGGGAGGGCTGCCCATGGCCCTCCGGAAGTCTATTTTTGCTGGCAGAGGCAACGCGGGCTGGTCCTTCGCTGTTTCCAGGGCAGCCCCGGGGGCGGGGGGGGGCAGATCAAAGCACCCCATGGGCCGGATCCAGCCCCAGGCCTTGAGTTTGATACCCCTATTATATTGGGTATATTCAAGACACTAAATCTCATGATAGCTTGGCTTACATATTTGGAAAACCCACCCAGTGTAGTTTGTAGGTCTCAAGTTTCATTTTTTTGGGAATGGGACAATGCACTACACTTGACCAAACTCGCATCCTTGATTTACAACAATCCACTTAGTGCCCATTCAAAGTTAAAAAGTGGTTTACGACTGTTTTTCATACTTGGAACCATAGCAGCATCTCCATGGTCGCTTGATCAAGTTGGAAACTGGCTCGTATTTATGACAGTTGCCGTGTCCCACAGCCGTGTGATCCCCTTTTGCGACAAAGCCAGTTTCACTTAATAAAGATATTACTAACTTAAGAACTGCAATGATTCACTTAACAGCTTTAGCACGAAAAGTTGTAAAATGGGACAAAACTCACTTAAAAACTGTCTTGCTTAACAACAGAAATGTTGGGCTTAATTATGGTTGAGGGTTACCTATACACAGGGATTTGTGTAGTTTTCATATCTTGCTTTCTCTCTCCCTCTCTCCCTCCCCCTTCCCCTCCCTCTCTCCCTCCCTCCCTCCCTCTCCCTCCCTCCCTCTCTCCCTCCCTCTCCCTCCCCCCTTTCCCTCTCTCTCCCTCCTTCCCTTCTCTCTGTCCCTCTCCCTCCCTCTCTCTCTCCCCCCTCCCTCCCTCTCTACCACCCCCCCTCACACACACACAAACATCTCATCCTTAATAGGCAGGGTTAGCTTATCATTGTTAAATAAATTGCTAAATTAATATAGAATTTGACTTTGACATCTCTACTTATAACCCCCTTCCTTTAGAATTAACAGAGTGATTCATTTAATTTTGTATGTTGGCCTCAAGAGGGAAAGTACAGCTTCTTCCCATCTTGCAAAACAAAATTACATTTCAATTGAAGTACAAGTAAAAAAATTTCCTGCCTACAGGAAAGCGGGTACGAAAAATTGATGGTAAATGTAAAGCAATATTAATGATTGCTTTACAAAAATTTGCTCACAGATACGCCTTCTGTGGGGGGGGCAGACATCAGAAGAGAGTGGCAGGAACAACATTTGGGCAAACTAACAAAAATACGAAGGTGGCAAATGGAACAACTGAGAAAAGGAGAAAGGAAAACTAATCAATTTCTCCCTTCTATTCTGGTAGGCAGGGTCAGATTTCTAAGAGCCAAGAGAATTTGCTGTATGTTGAAATGGAAATGTCGGAGGTCAGACTGAGAAGCCAAATGTTGCTAATATTTCATCTGAGCAACACTCTGTATATCTCCTTCTGTTGAAGCACTGTCAAGCTTTTTAACCAAAAACAACCAAAATAAAAATACTCACGACCTTTCTTTCCGCGGTTGTTAAGCGAATCACTGCAGTTGGTTAAGTTTGTAATCCGGCTGTTAAGTGAATCTAGTTTCCCTATTGACTTGGCTTGTCAAAAGATCATAAAACGCAATCACGTATGACCTTGGGCACACAGCAACTGGTTGTAAAAAGGAACCAGTTGCCCAGCATCTGAATTTTGATCACATGACCCTGGGGATGCTGCAAAGGTCGGAACTGTGAAAAATGGTCATAAGTCACATTTTTCAGTGCTACTGTTGTAACTTTGAACTGTTCACTATATGAACTGTTGTAAGTCAAGGATTACTAGTCCGACTGGTTAAACAGATCCTGTCTATGTAAGAAGTGTCTGAATGGACTTTCTCAAGGAAAGCAGATCGCATGTAAAATACTGGGCTTCCATAACCAGAGAGGATTTGGGCACTAATTAAAGCCATTCCATAGGAAAAGTGGGATTAGGAAGGAAGGCACAAGGGCTGATCCAGCTTGTACTTTATTTGAGATTTGGGGAGATTAAGCAGCTAAATTATCCCAGGTGAATCTTTGCAAGGCAGGAGTGCCCCAGGCCTGCTCTCCCAATGATGCCTCATTCTTGGCTCTGGGATGTGTTTCTTCCTCTGGTTGGTGCCAAGGCAGAATATCATCCAAGCAGATTCCAAAGCAGAGAAAGCAGGCTTCTTTGAAGCCAGAATCCTTCAGGTGAGGCATATTCTGGGAGACAGTGATCCCAAAACTAGGTAGCCATCATTTAATGACGATAATTGGGACCGGAATTTTCCTTGTTAAGCAATGCAGTTGCAAAGTGTGACATCATGAGACCACACCACTTAGCCACACAACTCTTGGGTTTTGTGCGTTCCATACCATCATGAAAGTCTAATGACAGTTAGAATAATCAATCAGTGGAACAGCTTGTCTTCAGAAGCTGTTAGATGCTCCTATCACTGGAGATTTTTAAGAGACTGGACAGCCATTTTGTCTGGAATGGTATAGAGCAGACCAAACTCAAGGCCTGAGGTACGGATCCGGCCCGTGGGGTGCTTGGATCTGGTCACCCTGGAAACAATGAAGGATGGGCCCGCGGTGACTCTGCCAGCAAAAACAGAGCTCGGAAGGCTGCGACAGCCACCTGCACCCTCTGCCAGCAAAAATGGAGTTCGGGAGTCTGTTTTCACTGGCAGAGGGTTGCAGGAGGCCATCGCAGCCTCCCGAGTTCCGTTTTTGCTGGCAGAGCGCCCCCTACATGAATGACATCAAGCTGGCCACTCCCACCCTGGCCATACCCACCCAGCCCCCAAGGTCAAACACAACCCTGATTCAGCCCTCAATGAAATTGAATTTGACAACCCTGGCACAAGGTCTCATGCTTGAGTTGGGACTAGAAGACCTTCAACATCCCTTCCAACTCTGTTATTCTGTCACTATTGGGTGAAGGCCTGAGTACAAAAGTAAAAAAAAATCTGACTTGAGATACACAACCATAGGATCGCTCTGGTTGGACCAGAGATAAAACTGATTAAGATCAACTGATGGCAACAATAGCACACTTTGTTTTGAATAGGCATTCTTGCATCCAGGGCCCAATTGTCACATCCCTTTAATTATTGTGATAATGGACCAACTTGATGCACTGCCCTGCAATGAAGCGGAATACACCGCATTTTAATGGCGCACCTCAACTTTGACACAATAATTTTCATCACTTCCCAAAATAATTAATGCAGAAGGGATGCATCACATTTTGTAAAATGAAGCCAGGCTAATCTTCTTTGTATTGTTCCATTGGGTATGTGGGTGAGTGGATGGGACAATGAATGGAGAGTCAGGTTCAATGATCCATAATAAAATATGACTATGACTAAAATCAGAACCAACAGTTTAAGGGAAAAGTGTTAGAATTAATTACAAGCTACAACCAGGCAGCCAGGGGTTAAAACTCTTAGGTCTTCTCATAATGTTGTGTTTTAAGCCAGGAAATAAGAAAGTTTGTCTGGCTGCCTTAGCTGACTCTAAGTCATTGCCCAGGGGCATCCAAGTGTAGGATTCCTACATTCTTTGGGGAGGCTAATTTGTTAATTTGAATTCAGGAACAAATAGTTTCATATTTGCTCATCAAGAAGCAATTGTGGTATGCTTTTTAAATATTTATGCTAAATAAGTAATACAGCTTTCATTATATTGACTGTTTCCTGGTATGATTTGATTGCTTATTGTATCCTATGACTATTATTAAGTGTTGTACCTTATGATTCTTGACTCTTGACGAATGTAGCTTTTCTTTTATGTATACTGAGGACATTTGCACCAAGACAAATTCCTTGTGTGTCCAACTTAACACACTGTGCCAGATCAAATAACTGTGATTCAAAGCCTTGATTTCTGTATCCACTCAAGGGAAGAACCTGCCCAATTGTGGCTTCTTTAACAAACCATGACTGAATCAAACATAGTCAACTACTTTGCGGTCCAACCATTCATCACTTAATTTGTTCCTCTCCAGTCCTACAAAGAGAATCCTTGTGGACTCTGCAGAATCCAAAGTAATCTGGTAAGAAATTTAATTCATAATCTGATTGAAGGTTATCTAGTTGCTGATTTTTAAGAGGGCATGTTATTAAAATCTACATGTGATTCTAACAAGTGAGGAGGAACGATTAAATAGCTGCAATCAACCAAACCCCATTATGCATTCTTTACAATCAATATCATTAAAACAGGATATAAAGCATAAAAGAAATAATCCAGCCCACCAAGTCTCTAACTCTCTTCCTAGGCCATGCTCCATGCATCAAACCCTCACCCAATCTACCAAAATTGATTTCAATAGAAGAAAATCTCTGTAGCTGAGGATTGAACTATGGAGTGGTTGGTACTATTTGAGCGTGGTTGTTTTCTTACATATATTTCATTACCTAACTAGGTAACATCTTCAGATGACACTGGTGATGTTACCGAGTTGGGTAGTGAAATGTCTTCAAGAAAACAATTAAATTCAGAGAGCATCCAAGATTCACAAACATTGATTTCAGTGTAATGAGGAATTCTGATGGTCTTCTAGCAACCTTAAGGATCAGAAGAGAAATTAGATGTTTCACTGTAAGGGATCTGGCTGATATTTCTCCCAGAAGGCTAATCTTAGTTTGAAAAGTAGTTCAGCTCCTACTGATGGACCAAACAGCAACTTTTTCCTAAATATGCTTCAGAGACTTCTTTTTAAAAATCTGAACATGTAAAAGTAGAAAGAAAACACTGATCTAGCAGAAACCTAATTATCATCCTATTTAAAAAATATATATTTCCCACATCAAACTAAATTATCTTCAACCATTGGGAGGGGTTGATTTTTTAAAAATTAACTAAATGCAAAAAACAAGGAAAAATAGACAAAAGAGGAGGAAAACTGAAAATAAACCCACAATGTATATTTACAGATGTGGGTGAGTGGGTGGGTGGATAGGTGTATTAAGAAACTGAAGCTATGATTCATGAATCCTCACCCATTTTTACATAATAAGTCTTACCCTAATTTTACCAAATTCTACATGATTTGGAAGGGACACGATAAGCAGCCCATATGCACAAATATACAAACTTGATCTACATGCTTCCAAATCATGTCCATTTGCAAATTTGCCTTACTGGTGTTGGTGCCCTGGTCTCTCTCAATGTTGGTGTGAAAGATTAAGTCCACGCATGAAGATCCAATCAAACTAATTTATTGCTAAACAGCCTATGCACAGGAATATTCTCAACTAAAATTTCTAGCACCTGCTAGAAATTAAATAGGGATTAATGGAGATCAAAGAGGAGAGCATGGACTTGGTTTGCTTGTGATTATGTAACGATTCCAGGCGGATTCCTCTTTGAATTCCATCCCAGGTTCTGCCACTCCTTCTCCTATAATCAGGACATTCAGAGAAAGACCTTGTAAAGAATTTTGTGAGAACATTCTTGCAACTGTTCTATTACTTCACACGAAAAATAAAGCATCAAATGCCAATTTAAAAAAACAGCCTCCCACATTAGCTAAAAAAAAAGAAGAAGAGTACACCAGTCTGTGCATTCAAAAATAAATGGTAAATAATAAAAAAATAACCTCCTCTGAAGCACCTCAAATAGCCCTGGAAACATACGCCAATATTGGATGCATACAGAAAAGTCCTTACTGGAAAAAGGAGCTATTTGCACTGACAGCTATTTAGTACTCTGTACGGTCAAAGATCCTGTGATAACGTGGGCTGCCAATTCGTGTAATTGTCATATGTGTGCAACTTTTTTTTGCTGGATATGCACTTTCACCTGGACTCATAAAAAAAATAAAGCAAGCAAGGTTTGATGGAGACGCACTGCTGGGTCACATGCAAGGAATCACTCCATCCAAATTAAACCCGTCACCCGTGGTTTTGTAAGGAGCATGGACTCCGTTCCATTCCAGTAACAAGCTGAGATTAACTCACCAGGCGGGTGTTAACCACAGGAAACAGGAGAGCAAGAAGGGCCCCATTCAGCATGTGCATTTGCAACCTACCAAAAGAGAAAAAAGAAGAAAACAAAGGTCACCTTTGCAGCATAAGGATGTCTGTTGCAAGCAATTCACAACAATTGCCGCTGGTTCTAGAAGAAGGCTGCACCTTCTCTTGTCATTAGAAGAATGAGATAAGCATGAAACCCTGCCCAAGGTAACCGAGCTGGCTTTGTGATAGGATGGGACTAGAACTCACAGCCTCCTGGTTTATGGCCTGGTGACTTAACCAGTACTCCAATTGGTTCTTTATTATTGTGTGTAATTATTATTCCTACCAGTTGTCTTGGCAAGATTTCAGAAGTGGTTTGCTACTGTCTGCTTCCTAGAGCCAAGAGAGAAGGACCCATCTCATCCAAGGCAGAACTAGAACTCAGTCTCCCAGTTTGTAGCCTGGTGCCTTAACCTCTACAACTGTTTTTTTTCTCACCATCTGCCGACTGACAAAGTCAAGTTCAGATGCAAACTTTTATTGGCACAGTCCAATCGTCTGCTTCTTAAATCAACAAAAGCAAAAACAGCCCAGGCAATTCCATTATGAGTCATTTTAAGAACACCACCAAAAAGTCCATCTCTAAGTGCAGAAGAATTTAGATCCTTGAGAAGCAGGTAGGATAAGTAAAGTGGTTACTCAGCTGCGATACTCAGAACCATTCCTCCTTGACCTTCTTATCCTCCAAGAGTATAAAGAGTATACAGTGAAGGTATGAAAAGGTTTTCAAGATTCATTAATGGCCCTAGAACAATAATGCAGCATTCCTGGAATCCAGCCTGTCTGTTTTTTGACCTGGGCTGCCTCCAAGGGCTGACATTAGGGCAGGATTTGTCAACCTTGGCAATTTTAAGATGGGTGGACTTCAACTCCCAGAACTTCCAAAGCCTAGACATCCTGCATTAGGGCAAAATAATCCCAACTTCAGTTCTTCCTGTTTGTAAAAACTACAACCTTTTATATTCAAGGCTCAGTTAGCAAGATGGCTACTTAAAGAACAGCCCTTTCCAAGAAGGAGTTAAATTGTATACCGAGGCCCTAGAAAGAGTACAGAGAAGACCAGCAAAGATTATAAGGGGTCTGAAGGCTAAACCATACGATTGAATTGCTAAGGAAACAAGGCATGTATAACCTAATCAAGAAAAGGCTTAGGCTGACATGATAGACATCTTCCAATATTTGAGGGAATTTCCAATATCCAGAGATGAGGGGGCCAACTTATTCTCTAATGCACCAGAGG
The DNA here is from genome assembly GCA_023653725.1 of Bungarus multicinctus. NCBI lineage: Eukaryota > Metazoa > Chordata > Lepidosauria > Squamata > Elapidae > Bungarus > Bungarus multicinctus. Next base: position 6,331,380 of record CM042841.1, read on the forward strand.
GCAGGAAAAGAAGCAATGAGCTCATCAAAGGAAATATAATCTTGATACAAGCAGGAATTTCCTGATAGTGGGAACGGTGAATCAATGGAGCATCCAGAGTAGTGGATGCCCTGTTGCTGGAATTTTCAAGAAATGATTGGACAACAATTTGTCCCTGTTAGTCCCTGTTAGTATAAGGTCTCCTACCTTGGCCAGGAAGTTGGAGTAGAAGGCCTCCAAGGTTCTTTCCAACCCCATGACTCTATTATCCTATATATAATAAGATCTTCTTGCCATGGCAGATGAATTACTTAGATTACTCTCTGACATCAATCCACACATCAGAATGCCAACCAAGGGAATTCCTGTTTTGTGTATCCACCAGAGGCATCCAAAAGAAGAATCTATAACACGAGACATCCTTTGGGGTACTGCTGCCACCTCAAACTTTTTCAAAAGGTGTAACCCAATTGCAATTGTTAATATAACAGAAGGAAAAACATCTTTATTTGGGGGAAATAAAGAAACAAGTCCACATGTAAAGCATGAAGGTAGAAAGGCTGGATAAAAATCTAATGATAAAGAAAGGAATAGCCACAGATTGTCCGAAAGGTACTTCCTTTTCTTCAAAAGGCAACTGGACTTTCTTTTTCTTTGAAAATGTATTGCTTCTCATCAAAAAGCTTCTTCAGTTCTGACTCAAGTTTCTTGGGTGAGAAGCAAAATGTCTTCAAAGAAAAACAAAGAAAGTCCAGTTGCCTTTTGAAGAAAAAAATAACACCTTTGGGACAACCATGATCTGGATGGATGAGAATTTCCATAGACATTCAGCCACACAGATACAAATTGCAGATGGTCGATGTTCTTCAATGTAAAATATAGGCAACCAAGCCACAGACAAGGTCATAATTTGAACAAACTACTGTATTGGTGGTAACTCACTTACCTGAATAGAATCATGGCGAAATGGCAAGGTGGACAAGCCAGTAGAAAAATCTGACATTTAAACAAACAACAAAAAGAAGTTAGCATCATGGTCTTTCTATTTATTTGCATCCTTACATAAATGCATAGAGGCAGAGAGAGCACATATGAAAGAAATGACTCATATTTCATTTTTAAATCACTCAATCAGACATTTAAAGCTTGCAATGATTACTGTTCAAATATTTCCAGGAGGATATTTATTTATTTAGTTAGTTAGTTAGTTAGTTAGTTAGTTAGTTAGTTAGTTAGTTAGTTAGTTAGTTAGTTATAAAATTTATATGCCACCCATTTCACAATCGAACCACTCTGCTGATATCCAGGAGGAACTAACAAACTATCTACCTAACTAACTAACTAATTAATGGGGAACTGTGATGTTGCTCTAATCCAACATCCATCCTCACCTTCCAATTCTCAACCTCTCCTTCCGTTGTCCAAACAAGCAGAGGCAGGATTGAACAACTGATGGAATAAAGAAGCATGCTAGTTAACCAAGTTGATGTCTTTGAAACGTCCTTCTGGGCCACTCGCGAGAATGATCCCGTAAGACAGACTTTAAAAAGCAACACTTTCTTAGTAAGAAGATGAAAGTTATCTTCATCTAGATCAGGGACCATAAACTCATTAGTTCATTGACCATTCATGAAGCATCAGATGATTCATCATTTCCCATTCAACTTTAACAACAGGTCATCCTCAACTTACAATCACAATTGATGCTAAAATTTATGTTGCTGAACAAAACAGGAGGTTAAGTAAATTTTGCCCCATTTTACAACATTTCTAGCCACAGCTGTTAAATAAATTATTCCTGTTGTTAAATGTGATGATCCGGGAAGCAGCATACAGGTAATAAAATTCTCAAACGTAAATAAGTTTCCTTTAATGCCTCCAATTTGGCCTCACTGTTCAATTGTTCACAGTTGGAGATGAAAACTCTTTCCAAAATAGTCTCCAAAAGAAAGAAATACAGTTCAAAGTCAAAGAATAGATAACGGAGAAATAAAAAACCAAAACAAACTGCATTGAAGGAATTTCCATGACAGACCAGGATAATTAATTACAAACTTCAAGAAGATAACAAGGCACAGTCCGTTGGAAGAACGCCAACCAAGATAAACCTCAGCCGGAAATAAAACATGCTTTGCTTCTAGCAATGCTGTGTTGTAACCATCTCTCTTATATATTAGTCTCCCCAGCTGCAACTAATGAGGGGGATCATGGCCGCTTCCTCTCCTGTAAGCCACATTGTTGCCTTCTCTGTTCCTCCGTGTGTGCCCTAGGATGGAGAGGGGATGGGCCTGGGTCTTCCTCTGACTGCCCAGCCGGCCTCTGCCCTTCCCCAGCCTCCTCCACAACCTCCGGAGCCACACTTCCACTCCCTGTCGGCTGTTCCTCCTCTCCTTCGGAGTCAGTCTCCAACAGGGGCATGACATTAAGTTAGCAACGTGGTTGTTAAAGGAAACTGACTTCCCCATTAATTTTGTGTATGAGAAGGTCACAAAAGGGGATTACATGACCCCAGGACACTGCAACCATCATAAATACATGCCAGTTGCCACATGTCTGAATTCTGATCACATGATCACTGGGATGCTGCAACAGTCGTAAGTATGAAAAATGCTCATAAGTCACTTTTTCAGTGCTGTTAGAACTTCAAACTACACAAATGGCTGTAAGTCAAAGATTTCCTGTAACAGTACTACAAATAGTAACAATATTGACCCTGGATAGTCCCATCATTTCTTGGGGGTTGATAGTGGTCACTTTGGGGGACCTTGCTGCAGACTGGTATAGTCACAAAAGAGTTTTGTGATGCATTTATTTCAGCCAAGAATGACCCAGTTTATTTTTTTTTTGTAATATTTGCCAGGAATACTTGTCCAAAATCATTTGTCATCAAAAATGTAGTATGGGATCCCATACTACATTTTTGATGACAAATGATTTTTTCAAACTCATTTAAGGATATGAAGAATTGGATCATCTCCAGGAACTGATTATTCAAATTTCCAGCAAAGAAAAATCCACAACTCAATAAGGAAACTGAATTTGTTGATCAAAGTTGCTCATAATATTAAGGGATATCTTCTAATGGCAAGGGACGTGGTGGCTCAGTGGCCAAGACGCTGAGCTTGTTGATCAGAAAGGTCAGCAGTTTGGCGGTTCGAATCCCAAGCACCGCGTAGCAGAGTGAGCTCCCATTACTTGTCCCAGCTTCTGCCAACCTAGCAGTTTGAAAGCAGGTAAAAATAAATGCAAGTAGAAAAATAGGGACCCCTTTGGTGGGAAGGGAACAATGTTCCGTGTGCCTTTTGTGTTTAGTCATGCCGGCCACGGAGACGTCTTCGGACAGCACTGGCTCTTTGGCTTTGTAACAGAGATGAGTACCGCCCCCTAGAGTTGGAAACGACTAATACAGATGATGAGAAATGAGTTGACAAAGATGAAAAGACGACAAGGATCATAGCAATACAGCCTACTACATGGGTAAATATCTTTTGGCCTAAGACAGTGCTGTGGGAATTGGGTGTTCGGCAGAGTGATGGCACGAGGAAAAAGCTGTCTTTGTGTCCAGTTGTTTTGGCATGCTATGCCGTATAGCACCATTCTGAGGGGAAAAGTTGAAGCAGTTTAAATATCTATAGATCCCTCATGTGAGGGATCTATAGATATTTTCTCAGCCCACTTTCTAGTTCGTGCAGTATACAAGTCCTCAATGGAAGGCAGGATCTAAAATTATCCTCACTGGACTCTTTTTGTCAAACTCCTCGTTTCTATGAGTTCATTTCAAATTAGTTATAACTTCCATAACGAATAGTCAGCAATGAATATGGTCTTACCAGCTGCCAGCAATTACTGCCAAAAGAGACTCTATTTCTAAAGTCATATTTCTTTTAATTATTCACCGACTTTACTCCAAGAAAGATGAAATTATGCGATCCAAACAAGCTGCAAGGCACTTTGTTAGATTTAACCTTATGATGTTGCATAAACCCAATCTTTGAAGCTTCTACAATAAACCATGAATCAGGTTGACACATTATGCTAGGCTATAGCTTTTTATCTACTGCACTCTACCCCTCCCTTGTTCCCATGGTGACTGGTTTGGTCTAGTGATTAAGGCGCCAGGCTAGAGAGCAGGGAGATGGTGAATTCTAGTCTCCCCTTAGACAAGAAAGGGAGCTGGGTGCATTTGGGCCAATCTCAAGGAGACTGGAATTTCTAGTCTTGCCTTAGGCATGAAAGTCAATTGGGTGACTTTGGGTTAGACACCCTCTCCCTCAAACATCTCCTAGGATAGTTGTGGTGGGAAAAATAGGAGGAAGAGGAGGTAAAAGTATTAGGTATGCTTGCCACTTTGAATTTCTTATAAAGCAATACAGGTAAATAAAAATTAAAAAAAGAAAGAAAGGTACAGCAGGAAGAGCCTTGTTGAACTAAACAACCTACGTGTGAATATATCTGGCTGATTCTAGGAATATTCTGGAACCCCAGGGGCTAAGAGACCAAATTGGCAATTCAGCCCCCTTTACAGACCACACAGCAAATCCAAAGGGCATCCTTGCTTCTCTTGCCCATGAAACCAACAAGGTGTTATGGCACCCACCTCTTGGAAAAACTTGTGTTAATTTTCTAGCCCAGTCAGTGCTGCAGCCAAAGTAGTTTTGACCTGCTCGTTATTTGTCAGAGAGGCTCAACTGCTTTCTGCCAAAGTTGATAAGAGACAGGAGGAAAAAAAAACACAGCCAATAATTCAGAGAAACCAAGCATGCCACAATTAAGTGTGTACTTTTAGGGTTGAGCCACATAACTGACAATGAGCCTAACTCCTCCCCACCACACACCAAAAAAAAAATGGAATGCACAATTTGAGTGATGCAAAAAGAATAATACTGGACTGATAGAAGACAATATTGGTAGCTCAGGACTGGGCTGTGGGGTCCTTGGTGCTCTCTGAGCTTGGTAGTTTTCTTGCAGATGTTTTACCAAGCGAGGTAACACCATCAGTGCTGCAATCCACTCCATTCTTCCACTGATGATGTTACCTAGTTTGGTAATGAAACATCTGCAGAAAAATCACCAAGCTCAGAAAGCCCCAAGGACCCCATGGATAATAACTGTATTAAGAAGAGAAATGGTGCTGGTTGAAAGAAGCATTTGTCCAAGCCATGTAAATATTAAAGGCGTTTCATGATAATTCTGGCAGTTTTACATTACAACACAAAATTGCTAGTGTACCTGAGGATGTAACAAGAGCCACAGAACTTGGCTGTTTTGCGAGGAGGGGAAAAGAGAACAAAAATTCTGCTCACTTTGACACAGCTTGTCTATTATGGTAAAACCCTGGAGAAGGTGCCGGACCAGGAGAAGAAAGACTCAGGTTCTAATCCTCCCACAACTCCAGGAGACCCAGGGGTTCAGTGCAAAACACACAATTATTGTGTAGAAAAATAGAGCCTCCAGATCCAGATCCTTAATGAAAGGAGGAGCAGCCAAGAAATCAAATAAGCATGCAAACCATAATTGCTTGGGCTGTCAACACTTGCTAAATCCTAACCCAGTTAACCAACCACAGTGGATGGATCTGTGCAGCTCGCTCAACCCAACCAAATGAATCACTTCTTCTAGCTAAGGGCAAAGTCTGCCTGAGCTTCAATATCAACTTGCAAAGAGCCCAATCGTTGAGAAGTCAGTTCAACCATGTTCAGTGGGCAAGAGCCCCTCTAAGCCTAAGATAAGCCTGAGTAAGACATGTAGTTGAAGGCCGCAAGGTTCTATCTTCTCTCCTAGCTTAGCGATGTGGTTAGTTAGAATAAGCCACTTCTATTTAACAAACAGGTGTGAAAGCTCTTCACACCCCAATCAGCTTTGCTTGGATTATGACAAGAGAACACACCCATATCTTGCTAGAGATAAGGGTGTCAAGGGTCTTCAAGGGCTGACCGGCTGAACCAGGAAGTACAGGTAGTCCTCAACTTATTATGACAATTGAGCCCAAAATTCATGTGGCTACGTGAGAAATGTGTTCAGTGAGTTTTGCCCCATTTTACAACTTTTCTTGCCAGATTTGTTATGTAAGTCACTGCGGTTAAATTAATAATATTGTTAAGGGAATCTAGCTTCCCCATTGACTTTGTTTGTCAAAATATCAATAGCAATAGCACTTATACACCGCTTTACAGTGCTTTCCATCCCTGGTCTCCAAGCAGTTTTTCAAAATCAGCCTCTTGCCCCCAACAATCTGGGTCCTCATTTTACCCACCTTGGAAGGATGGAAGAGCTGAGTCAACCATGAGCCAGTGAGGATTAAACTGTTGGTAGTGGGCAATTACCCTGCAATACCGCATTCTAACCATTGTGCACAGGAAGGAAGGAAGGAAGGAAGGAAGGAAGGAAGGAAGGAAGGAAGGAAGGAAGGAAGGAAGGAAGGAAGGAAGGAAGGAAGGAAGGAAGGAAGGAAGGAAGGAAGGGGAATAGCAACAGCACTACCACTTAAGACTTATATATGGCTTTACAGCCCTCTCTGAGCGGTTTACAGCGTCAGCCTTTTGCCCCAACCATTTTACACACCTCATTTTACACACCTCGGAAGGATGGAAGGCAGAGTCAACCTGGAGCCTGAACTGCCAAATTGCAGGCAGCTGGCAATCAGCAGAAGTAACCTGCAATACTGCACTCTAACCACTGCGCCACCATGGCTCACAACAATGTTACAAAAGGGGATCATGTGACCCCAGAACACTGCAATTGTCATAAATGTGAGTCAGGTGTCAAGTATCCGAATGTAAACCATGGAGGTACTGCAATGGATGTGTGAAAAATGGTCAAAAGTCAGTGTTGTTGTAACTTTGAATAGTCACTAAGCAAACTGTTGCAAGTCGAGGACTACCTGTACAGGTAATCCTTAACTTGCAACGATTCATTTAGCAATATTTCATAGTTACAATGACACTGGAAAAAAGGTGCCTCACAACCAGTCCTTGCACTTTTAACAACTGATACAGCATCCCCACAGTCACGTGATCAAAATTCGGGCACTTGGCAACTGGCATGTACTTAAGACGGCGCTAGGATCATGTGATCGCTATTTATGGCATTCCCAACCAGCTTCTGGCAAGCAAAGTCAATAGGCGAAGCCAGATTCACTTAAAGATCCCATGATTCACTTAACAACTGCAGTGATTTGCTTAACAACCATGGCAAAGGTTGTAAAATTGGGCACAATTCAGAGGTGGTATTCAGCAGGTTCTGACCGGTTCTGGAGAACTGGTAGTGAAAATTTTGAGTAGTTTGGAGAACCGGCCAATCCCACCTCTGACTGGCCCCGCCAACCCCATCTCTTCTCTGCCTCCCGAGTCCCAGCTGATCAGCTGGGTCTTCTTTGGTTGCCCTGCACAGGAGAATGGAGCTGGAAAGCAGGTTAGAGGGATGGGGCGGGAATGGGAATTTTGCAGTATCCTTTTCCTACCACGCTGTCAAGCCACACCCACCAAGTCACGCCCACAGAACTGGTAGTAAAAAAATTTGAATCCCACCACTGGTGCAATTCATTTAGCAACTGCTTGGCTTAACAACAGAAATTTTGGGCTCAACTGTGGTCATAAGTCGAGGACTACCTGTAAATGTAAACACAAAACGCTGCTCTTTTCTATTGTGCAAATGCCATTTCATGGTACAGTTAGTTGCTAAATGAAACAAGAGAACCACCAGCTCAGCAGAGATTAAAATCCAGGAAAAGACTTCAAAGAATCTGAAAGCAGAGAGGACTATGGAAAGCTGCAAAAAGCCAGCCTGGGTGGGACCAACGGAGGCGATGGCACCTGGTCTGCCAAAAGCCAGGAAGTATGGAAATTGTTGAACAGATTGCAGAAGGTACAGCAAGATCCAGAGACACTCCGAACAAATGGGGCTGTCCCGTAGCTTCTGTTCTTTGCGATTGTGGTGACATGCAGACCCTTTGTGTCCTGATCAGTGTATACTTGAGGACCTCCTGGCAACAAGACAAAACACAATGTTGCTCGTTTTGGGGAAAGGTCTGTTTAACTTGTACATACTTTAATCTTGTATTTTATATTTTGCATTTTATGTCGTGTAGTATGCCTTATTTCAATTGTGATGCTTCTGACACGAATAAATACACAAACCGCTGCAAGAGAGAAAGCAAGGCAGGGAGGGAGGCCTAAAACTCTTCTCTATTACTCTAGAAAAGGAGCCTGGGGTCTCTGCTATTTTGAGAACAATGGTGGTCTGCTCGCAAACTGATGGGCTTCCAAGTACCAGTAACGAAAGATCTGTTTTTTGCAAAGAAAACTTGACCCATTGGGATGCTGGGTCTTCCCAAGGGCTCTTGGCTGTCAAGGCCCTGATGCAAATAAATACAGAAGCTAGAAATTGAGTGTGCTGCTTGCTTTGCAGCAAGCTGAATTCCCTAACTCTTTTTATAATTATTTAAGATTTAATCTTCAATTTGATTCACAGTCTGGGACTTAGTAAAAACTCAACAGTGCAAGTCCTAACCAAGAACCTAAGAGCTATTAAGGTAACATCTGACTATATAGACAGTTCCAAGTTGTTGTTGTTGTTACAAAAAGAATCTGGTTTAGAACAGGGGCCACTTCTATTTCAAACAGCAAGGTTGAAAAGTCTTAATTCTCCTCCCTTCACAATAGCATTGAATTCAGCAAAATCAAGCTCTCTGGGGCTACTAAGTTGAAAATTATTTAACTTCGTCACTTGATTGGGAGATTTGTGGCTTTTAACAGCCAAGCTTATTTTCCACTGTGGGACAGAAATTAAAAAATCCAGCATCTGTGATGTGCACTTCTACAAGCAATTAATCCTTGCTTGCAGAATCCCCAACTTAAACCTGCATGTGGAATATGCTTCTATATATAACAGTAAATCACCTCCAGATGTTCTCACACATACAAGCTGTCACTTAGGGTTTTTGTTAGAGAAAGAAGGCCGGGTGTCACTTATTTTAGGCTGACATTTGCAAAGCACGATGTACCTGTGAATTAATTTTTACTTTGCCCTTTTTTTGCAAAACAACCCAGAGGCACAGCTGCATTTCAAAACGGTGGATGGGAAATAATGAGGAGTTATTTTAACATGTCAGAGCAGGTTCTCTATTTTTTAACATTTATGGTGGCAATTTCAGTGACTGGAGGCTTTGTCTAAAGCAATACTTCCCCCCAAAAATGGGAAATGACAACTCCATATATCTTATGCGTCATCTCTCTTTCTCAAAACGTATTTCTAAATATTAGTCTCCTATAGCAGATGGTATGTAAGATTAAACACTGAGAAAATGGAAAACGACTGGCTGCAATTTGTCGGATTGAGGCAATAATATATTGTAGACTTCGGTTCTAACATATTGCACAAGGTGGTTACATCATCAAGAATAGGCAAAGGGAGTTTTTATTTCATTAAATTTTTAATTAAAATGAATCTAGGACAAACATAGGTAAAGCATCCCCATGCCCACCAAAATTAACAAATTAAATTTTCAGACATCTTGGAAGCAAATAATATCTTGCAAGGCATATTTATTTATTGATTAATTGAATTAATATAGTGTTACTCCAGGCAGGGCACTATGATCTAATTAGATTTCAGTGATCTAATGCAAGACTTGTATCTGTTTGCTCAAGAAATTAAAATATATGGAGCCTTGGAAACTTCTTGTGCAAGCTGGCATGTATTTACAACAGTTGCAGCATCCTGGGATCAGGTAATTACCATTTTCAACCTTCCCAGGTAACTTCCCACAAGCAAAGTTAATGGGGAAGCTGGATTCGCTTAAGAACTGCAGCAATTCACATGCCAACCATTACAAAAGAATTTGTAAAATTGGTTGAGACTGACTTAACAACTGCCTTGTTTAGCAATGGAAATTCTGGTGGCAATTGTGATTGTAAGTTGAGGACTTACAAATATCAGGTGATACATGGCAGGTGAGGCCTTTCTCAATCTTGTATAGCAGCGGCCACCAACCGGTGGGCTGTGAGAAAATTTTGGTGGGCCACAGAGAAATCTCATCCCCAGAGCACCCCCACAAAGCAATTAATCCAGGCTGCGCAGAAACACCAGGCTGCACTGCCCACATGGCCCATGGGAACCCTCCCCACCCACTCACTCCTTACCCGCAAACTTGCCTGCTAAATTGCTATTTTTCCTTTTTCCGACCATCTGCTGTGCCGGGAGATTTAGATTAGCTAGGAAGCAAAAAATGGTTGGATTGCTTACTTTCTAGCTAGTCTTTAGATCTTCGGCTCTGCTTTTAAGCACAACCGAACCTCCCTGAAGATTTGCTTGCAAGCAAATTCAGTGCAGACTCATGGCAAGCAAATTTGAGAGACTGAGCTAGCCGATGGCAGATAGATAGATCACTGAATGATTCTGTGAGCAACTCAATCTGCCTGATTTGCCTGATTTTGGGTAAAAGTTGCTCTTTTTTTAAAATAAAAAATTCAATATTTACATACATGGTATGTTGTGAGTTAATTTTGTGAGTTTGCTTGCTAGCAAATTTTATGAGTTTGCTTGCAAGCAAATTTTATGTGACAGACTGAGCTAGCCAATGGCAGATAGATAGATCTCTGAATGAATCTGTGATTCTATAAGCAATTCAATCTGCCTGCTTTGCCTAATTTTGGGTAAAAGTTGCTCTTTTTTTATAAAAAATTCAATATTTATATAAATATTTATAATATACACAAGCCATGCCCAGCCAGTCACATGACCACCAAGCCACACCCACAAATTAGGCCACGCCCACAGAACCAATTAGTGGTCCCTGGGATCTAAAATTATGAGTTTGGTGATCCCCGGGGTCCAAAAGGTTGGCGACCCCTGTTGTATAGCTTTTCTCCCCACCCGAGAGGTTTTCACTTGCCTCCCACTTTGTAAAAGGGGACCAAACAGTAAAATTTCACTCTACTCAATTCTATTTTCTCTTCCAAGAGGCGTCTTTTTATAATCCTAGACCAGGCTGTCAAACTCCCAGCCCATCGGCCAGATGTGTCACATGTTGGCCATGCCCCCGCCCAGTTTAGCGAAGGTGGGAAAAGTCCCATTACATCACCACCGTAATGACACGAGTTTGACACTCCTGTCCTACACCAAGCCAAGTACAAAACCGCTAGGGGATTTCTCAAGCTTACAAGTTAGCCATCAAAAGACACATAGACACATAGTATCTACAGAGTATGCAAAAGAAACAATCAACATGCCAAAAATGGAACCAGAAAAATCCAGAAACCTCTCCACCAGCAATCAGTATCAGAAGAGCATACATTAACACCAATATTAACATCAGACCAACAATCAAGTAAATAATACCCCAGTGAAGAAACTAAACAAGCCAACAGTAAGCCCAACCAAGGAAACTCTAAAACCACTCCCACCAATACTGACAGGGCAAGCCACCAGAATACAAATTGAGAGCAAACCCCACTAGTACTGATGATGTTACCTAGTTGGGTAATGAAGCATCTGCAAGAAAACAACCAAGCTAAGAGAGCACCAAGGACCCCTCATATCAACCCTACAAATATTCTCCTTTATTGATATTCTGCTTCAACCAAGCAACTCTAAACCACACTGCCGTTCTCCCTGAAAGTAGGAACAGGGCCTTAGAATACTAGCAATCCACATCTGTGCAAAAGCACATCAGTTGCTTTAGAATAGCACTTGATAGCTCTTAAGGGCATACAGACTACCTCTTTGTCTTTTGTTGTTTCCCTGGCACATTTTGTAAAGAGCCGCATTCACAAAAGATAACAACCTCCTTTTTTCTTCCCACTATTTTTAGAAGAGGAGGAAGAGGAGGAGGAAGGAGGAGGGGAAAAAACAACAACTCGAACGGTGACCCTGTCAGATTATATTTATGTTACTGCTTTCCTCACAGACTTCAGCCTTACTGACTGAAAAGCAGGTTCAGGAAAACTAATCTGCAGATGACAGAGTTGAAAAGCTGAGATACCTCAAAAGTTTATGCAAAACATTTTTTGATATTTATACAGATATGATAAGGACATCTAGGAGAATAACAAGAAGCCAGTTCCACTAAAAACCGTTTTTGCAGGAAGAAACTCAAGACGAGAAAGTGGAAAACTCTCTCTCTATAAATATATATAAATTTCATATCCCACAAACTTAAGTTCTAAGAATCACAAAGTTTCTACAAATTTTACCCATTTCTAAGGCCAGCAGTACAGAACGTGGCATGATGGGGAAACACATCCCACTAAACTAGGAATCAGCAACCTATTCAAACAGGGGGGGCCCTGCACAATGTTACACAACGTCACAACCTTGGAGCAATCGTGTTTTTGAAAGGAAGAAAAATGAAGAATGAGACAAGAAAGGCCTCTCGCCTTCTGAGAGTTCAGGTGAAAGTTGGTTACCTCATGAGCCTCAGAAGCTTTTTAGAAAGAACCATAGAACACAGAAGCTGGAAGAGACTTCAGAGGTCTTCTAGTCCAACCTCGTGTTCAAGGCAGGAGCCTTACACCATCCCACTCAAATAGCTGTGCAGTCTATTCTTTAACCACTCCAGTGATCCTGCATTAAGGGATTGAGCCAGATGACCTCTGAGGCAGTGGTGGGATTCAATTTTTTTTACTATTGGTTCTATGGGCGTGGCTTGGTGGGTGTGGCAGGGGAAGGATACTGTAAAATCTCCAGTCAGAGGTGGTTCTTTTTGCCGGTTCTCCGGACTACTCAAAATTTCTGCTACCGGTTCTTCAGAACTGGTCAGAACCTGCTGAAGACCACCTCTGCTTTGAGGTCGCTATCCACCCTATAACATGACATTTCAGAGCTATTGAACAGCATTGGAGCATGACAACTCAGTGAAAGGTACTAAGTCAGACAACAAAATCTAGTTAACATCAAGCAATACTATTAAACAAAACTGCATATTGTTTGTTCGTATAATCCTAGCTTTTACTTGAACAGCAACTGGTCTATCTCTCTGCTGGTCAGTTTCAAATCCTGCCCAGGTCAATCTGACTTGTTTGGATAACTTTAAAATGACAGCTGAAATTGCTTCTGTTTAGAGTCAATGTTGTTCTTCATTTTCTTTGCTGGTAGTACAAATAGTCCTTATCTTAAATTTCATTTAGTGACTGTTTGAAGTTACAACGGAGTTAAAAAAAAAAAGGGAGAGACTTATGACGATTTTTCACATGACTGTTGCAGTATCCCCATGGTCATGTGATCAAAATTCGGATGCTGGGCAATTTATTCACATTTATGACGGTTGCAATGTCCTGGCGTCATGTGATCCTCTTTTGGGACCTTCTGACGAGCAAAGTCAACAGGAAAGCCAGATTCACTTAATGTCCGTGTCACTCATTTAACAACTGCAGTGGTTCACTTAACAACTGTGGCAAGAAAAGTCATAAAATGGAGCAAAATTCAACAAATATTTCACTTAGCAAGATCAATTTTAGGCCCAATTGTGGTTGTAAGTCAAGGACTACCTGTAGATTTTTATCATCCATTCACAGTTCCTTGTGGTTACTACAATGTATTTTTTCTGGCTTTAGGAAATTGATTTGATTTGTTGGGGTCTTCGTACCAAACATGAAGAAAAGCAAAAGCATGATGCTGTTATTGTGTATTGTGTATTGCACAGCAAGGGAAATAGAGTCACTTGAAGTGTGGTTTCTAAAATATACATCAGCAGGTCCTGCAAAACTGATTAGAGGATGAAGAAGGGGAAGCAGAAATTAAATATTTACCTATGTTATTTTTAAGGCTGTTTTTTTTTCTTTTTTGATTCTGTTTTTAAATGTTTATATCTAACAATATAGCACAGGTTTTTGTTATTAAGCTCAAAAATTACATTTCTTTTTTAATATCATGAAAACAACTCAACATATTCTGCTGGTTGTATGGAGCATTAATTGCCTATTTTCAGGAATTATCTTAACTTTTTTTTTTCAAAAACGTTTTTGTTTTAAATTTGAAAAAGAGAGAATGTTGTTCTCCCAATGAAATTGCTAGAAATAATTATGTTTGGAAAGAGTCACTGAAGGTCTAGTGACCGTGCTGGATTAAGGATGCGTCACGCAGAGGCCACAGCCACTCCAGCTCCACGAACGGGGAAAACATTAGAAAAGTCACATGACGGCAACATGACACCGCAAGTTTGACACCAGTGGTATGTGGGGTAAAAACATTCTTATCTTCATAAAAGATTTTAAGAAAAACACCGAAGTGCTAGAATTATAGTAGGATGACCAACCATGGATTATGGTAACAACCCACCATTGCCTTAATTTTGTAGATGAGCCTCCTGGCACCTGGAATTCATCAACATCTGGAATTCCCACCAATGAGCTTTATTAATGGGCTTCTGGTTTGCTAATGGCATTATCTACGCCAGTGGGAGATCTTTGACTCTCCTGACCTGTTGGATTTCAACTCTCATCAGCCATAAATTACAAGACCAATGGCAAGCAATTATGGGATCGGTAGTCTCAAAACTCAATCCCTTTGCCTTGTTGCTAAGACTTGGCACCTCCAGATTTTGGGCTTCGACTCTCAGAATTCCCTTGACAGGGCCATTGCTATCGGAATTGCTTATCTGCACATCTAGGAATCACCAAAGTTGGATAACTGGTCTTCACCATAAATGATCCTTTGGCAGAAATGGGGAGAGAGCGAGAAAATTTTGCATAAACTTTTTTCAAGAGCATCTATTTTTAGTTCAGATTAATTTAATTTCTTTACCTTCTTGTATTATATACCTCTCTTTACATTCAAGGTTTGCTCAGACCAATAGATACATCACAATCTTCAAAATAATTGAAAAAAACCCAGTCTAAATAATCTACGCAGCTCAATCTAGTAGTCCAATATAATTTGGCATTTTCTCTGCAAAATCGTGATTTGTAGTAAAATAGTAAAACATCACACCATTTCAGGTGAACAGTCTAATGGAGAGAGGTAGTGATACCTTCTCACCAAATTGCAGCAAGGGTGATATAGGGAGGAGTTCTGGTGACCCCAAAAATGAGATTGGCATGTGGGGCTTTGGGTGATCGACTTTCTTATATTTCACTGCAGTCTCAATGCCTCCGGAACTGAGAATTTAATCTTGCTTGTTTCCCTGGCTTTTTTGTCATTCTGTCACTTTCCTCCCAGCCCAGTCCTAATCATGGACAGTTCCACTATCACCAAGTTAAGACTAAAACAAACTCTACGTTTGTTTAATTTCGTGTCCTTTCCCACAGATCTCCCTTTGAGTTCTGTTTGGTTTTGTGCACCTGGCAGCAATGACTTTTTCCGCGCAAACTGAAAGATGACAAACGACTACACTGAAGATTGGACCAGTGGAAATTATTTTGCTAACCGTATGGACTCTGGATTTCATATATTCCCCACTGGAAAACTTGACTGAACTCACTGCTGATCAAAGTGTAAAAGCCCAATGGGCTCCTTGCTTAAAGAAATGTTGCTGTTAGAAAAACTGGATGAAAACAAACAAATCCACTTGCTGAACTGAAGAAACTTCTTGATGAAAAGCAAAATGTTTTCAAAGAAAAAAAAAAATCAAGAAAGTCCAGTTGCCTTTTGGAACAGCACCTTTGGGACAACCACTGGTCCTCACATTGCAACTGTCTCGGCATTCCTACAGTCACATGATCAACATTTGGCAACCGGCATGTGAACTGCCTAAGAACTGTGGCAAAAATTGTATAATCGGACACAATTCATTTAACAGCCGCATTACTTCACAATAGAAATTCTGTTCCCAACTATGGTCATAATTCAAATACAGAATAATAAGAGTCCGAAGGGACCTTGGAGGTCTTCTAGTCCAACCCCTGCTCAAGCAGGAGATCCTATACCATTTCAGACAAGTACCAGTCTCTTCTTAAAACTACTACACAAAAACAGCTGGTAACATTCAACTCACATTCCTAAATTCCTCATTTGACTGGGGGGGGGGGGGGGGGGGAGAGAGAAACCAGCCCACAAATTGGTCCTGAAAGAGCCTCCTCAGCAGACCCGATTAGCACCAGCCTCGTAGTCTTTCAGAGACCATAAAAGAGATTTGGATTCTCTCGAGCAGCTGAATGCTGGATCTGTTCTTTCTCCCAGCCTCACCTCTTTGCTAAGGAGAAGACCAGTTGCAAAGTAACATTTGGCACTGATAAAAAGAAGGGAATGCAAGAAGAACTATTGACTAAAGTAAAAACAGCCGCCTCTTTGGATACAAAAGGCCTTTTCCATATTTCAAGCAGCCTTGCCCACCTTGAGGCTGCCTAGATAGCTGTGGCCGATGGTAGTTGTAGTACAAACCTTTGGGTCAGGAGTGGGATATGACAGGGTTAACTACCAGTTCGATGATTTACCCTGCGCTTCCCTGTACACTACATGCGCCTGTAAATCATCATCAGCCTGGTGCCTGGACAGCTGAGCAGTGCTGCGTGCCGAGAAGCAGCCTTTGAAAAAAAAGTACATTTTTCCTGCTTTTTTAACTGCAGCTGTGCCTCGCATGGCAGCTGAAGTTGAAAAAGCAGGAAGTAAAGGTCAGGTAAGAGCCCAGGCGGGCATGTGGGCAAAAACATCAGCAGACATAGAACCGGTTCTACGTCTGCTGCTCTTCAGAGCTACCGGTTCTACAGAGGTGGACAGAACCAGTAGAAACCCACCCCTGCTTTGGGTGCTCTCTGAGCTTGCTGGTTTTCTTGCAGAGATTCTGTTACCCAGCTGGATCTGAAACATCTGCAAGAAAACCACCAAGCTCGGAGAGCATCAGGGATCCCCCAGTTCAACCCTGAGCTACAAATATTCTATTCTACTAGTAGTTCAAACTATCTGGAGGAAGACAGTTCGTTACCTGCATCATTGTAACCATATGGCACGGGTTCAGCAAGTAGATGACCGTCCTGGAGGCAAACTTGAATCCTACTTCAACTCCGAAAGTCAGGCAGAGGGTCACCAGCAAGAGGTTTTTGCCCCAACTTTCCCCCTTGACCCGGGACTGAGCCAAGAGGTCAGCAGCTTCCCTGGCCGTGGACCTTCTGACCTTCTGCAGAGAGATCAGGATCTCCAGAATGCCCATGATGGTGAA
Source organism: Bungarus multicinctus (assembly GCA_023653725.1). Classification (NCBI taxonomy): domain Eukaryota; kingdom Metazoa; phylum Chordata; class Lepidosauria; order Squamata; family Elapidae; genus Bungarus; species Bungarus multicinctus. The sequence goes on from CM042841.1 coordinate 6,348,448, forward strand.
GACCACGCTCTCTAGCAGACGCTGCTCCCAAGGGAGGAAGGCAGCACACTCGCGGCCCCCGTTGCCTTCAAAGCTGGGGTCCACCCCGCCATACATCCAGTCCATCAGGTTGGAGAAGCTGTAGCGACTCATGGTCCAGGGCCCCTCCCCGCCTGGGCCGGGAGGAGGGAGCCGGGGCGAGTTAGAGAAGATCAAAGCCAGGACACCGTCCAGGGGGCGAACCATGAAAGGTCAGCACGCCTTCCTCCACAGACCGCCTGGCCTCTTTCAGCAGCCGGGAGAGGGGAGGGGGCTCAGAAGACCCCAGGAGCAGAACCTGGGAAGAAAAGGAGACGAAGGTAACTTAGCCAAGGGCCCTTCCTTGACCATCTGCCCCCCCCCAACGCTATCCCCCCCCCCAGAGGCACGTTTTGCCCGTTTGGAACCGCCTGGACGACACCTCCCCCCGCCCCCGCCGCCCGCTATCCAAGCCAGCACCCCAAGCACCCCACTAAGGCGGCCTCAGCCCCACCAGCCAACGGCCGCCGGGTCGGGAAAGCGGCTGTCCGACCTCTGGCGCTTGCTGGCCGCTGAAGGAGCTGGGGCGGACTCCGCCTTTGCACGACGCCCCTGCGAGGGAGGGCGCTTGGGGAGCAGCGGGGAGGGGAGAAGCGAGGGGAAGCGGAGGAAATACAAGGCGGGGCAAAGCCACCTGTCTCCCTGCCAGCGTCTGGGGGGAGGCGGGAGGGCAGGAAGGTCAGCGCCTGGAGGGGAGGGGAGGGGAAGCGAGGGAGGGCGCCTCCTGCCCTGCCCTGCCCAGCCCGGGCTCACCCTCCCCCGCGCGCTTCCTCCGGCCTCGCTGCCCTCCAGCCAAGCGGGGAGCCGGGCGAGGAACCCACCGCCGCGCTCTGCCTTCCCAGCCCGCCGAGCTGCAGCTGCGGCGGGGACTCGCCCGCCGCCCAGACTTAGCAGGGACGCAACAATGTGGCCGCGCCGCCCGCGCCCTGCCTTGGCCCCGCTCCTCCGCCGCCGCCAGTCGAGCAGCATCCCCCGCCGACGCGCTGGGCTCGGCCCGACCAGCGGCCGGGGCGCCGGAGATTGGCTGCGCGGGGCGGCCCGCTCCGCCTCTCGGAAGGCGGCTCTAGCGGGCCGGGGAGGGTACGGAGGCGGCCGCGTTTACGCGGCTGCTCCGGGGGGGCAGCGGGGTTGCCTGCGCCTCCTGCACGCCGCCAGCTAGCAGCTCAAGGAAGGCAGCCGGGCGGCCGCTTTCGTCCCGTGTTAGCCCGGCTTGGGCTGCTGCTAGCGGCGAAGGCTCGCCCGCGGGCGGGGAGGGGGGCGCCTTCTGGGGGCGGAAGGGCGAGAAGAAGGAAGTGGGGCCTTCGCTGCACGTGGGAATGCTGCAGGCGCGGCGCCCGAGGCACGTATTTGCACGCGGGGAGCCTTTGCGGTCGGAGGCGGGAGACCGGCGGTCCAGCCGCCCAGGAGACCCACGAGGAGCGGGGAAAGCCGCCTTCGTCCCGCTGAGCTGCGAGTTTGGTGCCTGCGGGGACTGGCTTGGGCAAGAGCCAAAGGCGGCTGGGCGCATATAGGCGATGCCTCCCTGGGGTAGCGGAGCCCTCTTTTCCCGCCCTCCCCAGGGGGCATTACATTACATTAAATTAGATTAAATTAGCTGGGCTGATGCGGAGGGCTGAGGCAGCAGCGTGTGGAAGGCAACAGGTCCTTCATCCCAGTCAGAGGACCAGGAACGGGGGACTTTGGGCAGGTGCTGAGGTCGGAGATGGCTCTCGAGGAGGATCCCTTCCTGGCAAAGAATGTTGGAGGAAGAAACGGATCAGAATCGGTCCAGTTTGAGAAGATGAATTGACTCATCACGTTCTAATTAAGCCAAGTTTAAGTTCAGTGTCCAAAGCTGATGCAGGTATGGAGCTCCGAGTTTAACGCAGGAGCATCCAGTCATGGCAGTTTCTGGGAAATTTGGGGCTTGGTCCACAGGTCTTAAAAGCTGCCAAGGTTGGACATTCCTGGTCTACTGGCTAGAAACTGGGAGGCTGTGAGTTCTAGTTCCACTTTAGGCACAGTTGGGCGCTTAGCCCAGTGACTCTCAGCCCTAGAAAAGAGACGAGGGCAAACCACCTGTGAAGTCTTGCCCAGGAAATTGCAGGACAGTATCCAGGCAGCTGTCATACTTCCTTGATGATGGACAGAGCGTCAGATTTTTACACACCCATAGGAACTGGCTGCTAAACAATGCAGGCTAATTACTGGCTAATTGAAATGCCCTCTGACCTTTGCTGCAAAATCGTTAGCAAACTGTTGTGCTTTCTTCCATGGTAGCAAACAGAAAATCCTTCAATGAACGTCTGCAAACAGCTTTATGTCAACAAGGAAGAAGAATCGCGCACTCACCGAACCAGTTGTTATACCGGTTGTATCCCATCACTGGGAGAGCAACTTATTTGCATGCTTCACTTTGCAGTTCTGTTCAGCCAAAAAAATTGAGTGGGGATAAAGCAGAGAAGGAAGCAAAGAACCCCAAACAGAAAGATCTCTCACTTGTGATTTTGTATCACACTTCCTTCCCTCCTGTTTTGGCTTTGCATCTATTTACATAAATCAGCAGATTGAGCTAGATATAAATTATCACCCTCTGGAGAGGGTGATAATTTCTTTCTTTTTTTAGAAGAAAGAAATTGGTACTGGGTGGGTGTAGCCCATCCACTCCTACACACACAGACAGAGTAAACTATTGAGTATTGATAACAAACTCTCATTCTGGATCTCTTCTGAGTTTTAAAACTGAATACGTTGATCAGTTAATTTCTGAGGAGGCCTTTTCCACAGTAGCTGACTTTGAAAGCATGGGACGGACTCTTAAATTGATGCTCCTTTCTGCTTACCGAGAGTTCGTGTGCCTTTTCCATTTGACCTCACAGTTGTGATGCTGTTAAGTTCTGTTCTTACTGTTTGTCTTAAATCTCTGATAGTTGTGTTACTCTGCTATTGGTGAATTAAAGAATCCACACCAGTTGAATTTTTTTTATGAACTAGCTGTACCATATTTATAATCTTATTATTTACACAAGGATCGATTCTGGCACATGGTTGTGCTTCTCTCTTCTGAAGGAAGGAAAAAGTGTCTGCAATTCTTCAGAACGGACTGTAAAATGCCATGCCAAATGCAACAGGTACAACTGTACAGGTTGTCCCTTAGAATAGAATAGAATAAGAATAGAATAGAATTCTTTATTGGACACACAAGGAATTTGTCTTGGTGCAAATGTTCTCAGTGTACATAAAAGAAAAGATACATTCGTCAAGAGTCGTAAGGTACAACACTTAATGATAGTCATAGGGTACAAATAAGCAATCAAATCATACTAGGAAACAGTCAGTATAAATCATAAGGATACAAGGGACAAAGTTACAGTCATAAGTGGGAGGAGATGGGTGATAAGGAGTGATGAGAAGATTAATAGTAATAGTGGTGCAGACTTTGTAAATAGTTTATTTATTTATTTATTTATTTATTTATATGATTGATCTTCTATACCGCCCCCTCTTCCGGTGGGACTTGGGGCGGTGTACAGCCGAATAAAAATACAAACATAGATACGATATTTAAAATGGAATTAAAAGAATTAAATAATTGGCTGAAAAATTAAAACTATCAAAGGTTAAAAGCTTAAAAAAACCATTTAAAATCAATTTAAAAAGCCTGCAAGTAACTCTAGGCCAGACCGGCTTGATGGAATAGGTGGGTCTTCAGCGCGTGCTGGAAGGTTAATAGGTCAGGGATGATCCTCATCTCCGGGGGTAATTCGTTCCAGAGTGAGTGTGCTCCCAGAGAGAAGGCCCGCACCCTCGGGGTCGCCAGCCGTCCAGTCGGCGGCACCCCGAGGAGGCCCGCCCTATGGGAGCACACTGGCCGACGGGAGGCCGATGGTGGCAGTAGGCGGTCCCATAAGTACCCAGGTCCCAAGCCATGGAGCGCTTTAAAAATGACCACGAACACCTTGAATCGCACCCGGAAGGCCACCGGGAGCCAGTGCAGCTCGCGCAAAAGTGGCGTAACATGGGAGCGCCAAGAAGCCCCCAAAACCACCCGCGCGGCTGCACATTACACCAGCTGGAGCCTCCGGATGCTCTTCAAGGGGAGCCCCATGTAGAGAACATTGCAATAGTCTAGGCGGGAGATGACGAGGGCGGATGTGACCGTGCGCAGCGCATCCCGATCCAGAAATGGCCGCAACTGATAGATCCTACGGACCTGACAAAAAGCCCCCCCTGGCGACGGCCGCTATATGCTCTTCTAATGACAGCTGTACGTTCAGGAGGACACCCAGATTGTGAGCCCTCTCCATGGGGGCAAGAATTTCCTCCCCCACAGCCAGCAATGAAGTTAGGTGGCTGTATCGGGGGCCAGAAAGCACAGCCACTCGGTCTTGGCCGGGTTGAGCCGAAGCCTGTTCCGCTCCATCCAACCCCGCACAGCCTCCAGGCACCGGGTCATCACTTCCATGGCTTCGCTGGGGTGGACTGGGGTAGAAATGTACAGCTGAGTATTATCAGCATACTGATGAAACTCCACCCCAAAGCCACGGATGATCTCACCCAGCGGCTTCACATAAATGTGAATCGACAGTATCAAAAGCCACCGAGAGATCTAATACTCTCAACAGCCTTTGCCATAAAGCGAAGGTTGGAGATCGGACGGTAATTAGATAACAGAGTTGGGTCCAGGGACGGTTTCTTGAGGAGGGGCCTCACTACCGCCTCTTTCAAGGCGGCAGGCAAAAACCCCTCACTCAAGGAAGCATTAATGATGCCCTGGAACCAACCTCGTCTCACTTCCCGAGTGGCCAATACCAGCCAGGAGGGACACAGATCCAGTAAACATGGTGGCATTCATCCCACCCAGCATCCTGTCCACGTCCTCGAGGGTCACAGGATCGAACTCTCCCCAAATGACCTCCCCAAACTCCGCCCCCCCCACCCAGAGTTGCCCAGTCAGAGTCCAACCCATCCTGGATCTGAATGATTTTATCCTGCAGAAAATTTGAAAAATCCTCAGCCTGCCTTGTAGAGGATCGTCCCGCATTCCCACCTCTAAAAGGGAGCGGGTCACCCGAAAAAGGGCGGCTCGGCGATTTCCTGTGGACGCAATAAGGGCGGAAAAGTGAGAATGCTTATAGTTGGACAGTGTTGAAGGAATTATTTGTTTAGCAGAGTTTAGGAAAAAACTTGTATCTAGTCGTTCTAGTGTGCAGTGCTCTGGTGCGCATTCCTTATTTACAACAGTTCATGTAGTGTCCAAAGTAACTACAGCACTGATAAAAGGGACTTATGACCATTTTTCAAATTTACGACCATTGCAGCATTCAAAATTTGGACAGTGTCCAGGGATCACTTGATCCCTTTTGCAACCTTCGCACAGTCACTTCCGCCCTCGTTATCTCCCGCCTGGATTATTGCAACGCTCTCTACATGGGGCTCCCCTTGAAGAGTCTCCGGAGGTTACAGTTGGTCCAGAATGCAGCTGCGCGGGTGATTGTGGGTGCCCCTCGGAGCTCCCACGTTACACCGCTTCTCCGCAGGCTGCACTGGCTTCCTGTGGCCTACCGGATTCGATTCAAGGTGGTACTGATGGTATTTAAAGTGCTCCATGGCTCGGGACCTGGGTACTTACGGGACCGCCTACTGCCATCGTCAACCTCCCGCCGCCCAGTACGCTCCCACAGGGTTGCCCTACTTGGGGTACCGCCGCCCGGCCGTTGCCGGCTGACGGCCCCGAGAGTTCGGGCTTTCTCTGTGGGAGCTCCCTCCCTATGGAATGATCTCCCCCCGGAGATACGGGCTATGACGGATATCCTGACCTTCCGGTGCGCAGTGAAAACCCTATTTTTTAGACAGGCTGGCCTGGCCCAGTAACTCTGTTCCGGTTTTAATTCAATTTTAATTGGGGTTTTATTAGTTTTTTAATTTTTAATTGAATCCCTTAGATGGGACACAGCCGGACCAAATTGTTTAATGTATTTTTAATTGTATTTATAGTATATTTATTGTGTGTTTTTAGTAGGCTGTACACCGCCCCGAGTCCCTTTTTGGGAGAGGGAGCGGTATAAAAGTTTAATAATAATAATAATAACCTTCTGACAGGCAGAGTCAATGGGGAAACCAGATCCAATAGAATAGAATGGAAGGGACCTTGGAGGTCTTCTAGTCCAGCCCTCTGCTCAAGCTGGAGATCCTATACCATTTCAGACTGTCTAGTCTCTTCATAAAAACTTCCAGTGTTGGAGTGTCCACAATTTCTGGAGGCCAGCTGTTCCACTGGTTAATTGTCCTTACTGTCAGGAAGTTTCTCCTTGATTCCAGGTTGCTTCTCTCTTTGATTATTGTTTCTTGTGCTGCCCTCTGGTGCTTTGGAGAATAATTTGACTCCCTCTTCTTTGTGGTAGCCCTCAAATATTAAAATACTGTTATCGTGCCACCCCCTAATTCTTCTTTTCTTTAGACTAACCAGATCCAAAACCTGCTGCCGTTCTTCACGTGTTTTAGTGTCCAGATCTTTGATCATCTTAGTTGCTCTTCTCTGAACTTTTTCCAAAGTCTCAACATCTTTTTTGTAGTTTGGTGACCAAAATTGGTTACAATATTCCAGGTGTGGTCTTACTAGGGTTTTATAAAGTGGTATTAATACTTCACGTGATCTTGATTCTATGCCTGTGTTTATACAAGCCAAGGTTGTATTAGCTTTTTGGGTGGCAGCTGCACACTGCTGGCTCATATTCAATGATCATCCACTATGATGCCAAGGTCCCTCTCACAGTTATACTGTTTTTGAGCCAAGTCTCGCCTAATCTGTAATTATACCTTTGATTTTTCATTTTGTTGGATAAGGCCCACTGTTCAAGTTTGTCAAGATCTTTTTGGTTCCTGAGCTTGTCTTCTGGGGTGTTGGCTATTCCTGCCAGCTTAGTGTCATCTGCAAATTTGATGAGTTCCCCTTCTATTTCCTTAACTAAGTCATTTATGAAAATATTGAAGAGTATTGGGCCTAAGATGGAGCCTTGTAGTACCCACTGCTTACTTCTCTCCATGTGGATGTAGTACCATTAAGGACTACTGATTGAGTATGGGTTGTCAGCCAGCTACAAATCGATCTGGTGGTGATATTGTCTAGTCCACATTTTTCTAGCATACCAAGAAGTATGTTGTGGTCTATTTTGTGAAAGGCCTTAGTTAGATTTCAGTCTACCCTAAATAAGTATTCTATGTCCACAGCATTTTGCTGGTCTACTAATTAGTCCCTTTACCAAAGAATGAAATAAGATTGATTTGACATGATCTGTTTTTAACAAACCCATGCTGGCTACTAGTTATAACTCTACTTGCTTCTAGCTGCTCTCAGATATATTTTTTGATTATCTTTTCCAGGATTTTCCCGGGTATTGATGTTAGATTGATTGGTCTGTAGTTTCCTGGGTCTGTTTTTCCCCTCTTATTTGAAGATGGGAGCTACATCAGCTCTTTTCCAGTCCTCTGGTAGCTCCCCGCTGCTCCAGGATTTTTGTAAAGATATAGTGCAGTAGTTCTGAGAACTCTGGGATGTAATCTGTCAGGTTCCGGTGAAGATCAGTCAGGTGTTCTCTTACCATTTTTTTTTTTTTTTGCTTATTTTAACTTTTATTCCTAGTCTGTTATGTTTTTGGTAGGTTGGACCAGTGGTCACCAACCAGTGGGCCAGGGACCACAGAGTGGTCCACAGAGAAATGTCACCCCCAGAGCACCCCCAAAAGCAATTAATCCAGACTGCATAGGAACACAAGGCTTGCGTTGCTTGCACTGCGAACAACATGAGGCAGTGGGGGGGGGGGAGGGCAGAGGGTGAGGAACTTGTCCCACTCACCCCACGCGCCTCACCTGGCCATCGGGCTGCTTCTTTCTGCTTCTTTCTTCTTCTGCTTTTGGCTGCATGCAAGGAAAGCAGCAAAAGTCTTTCTTTCTCTCCCCCAAACTCCGCCAGAAATGAGTCTTTGGGACCCTGCAAGGCCTCCTGCTCCAAGGGGCTGTGCCGGTGCGACAAGTCTCACAAAGACTCATTTCTGGCGGAGTTTGGGGGAGAGAAAGAAAGACTTCTGCTGCTTCTTCTGCTTTCCTTTCATGAAGCCAAAGGTCTCTCTCTCTCTCTCTCCCACTGAGAATGGAACTGGAGACAGTATCCTGCGATCCCAAATAAAGAATGATCAATTGATAGGAAAATGAGGTAGGAAATTTTCCTGTAGACTTTTTTGGGGATTTCCCCAGGGTCTCTGGTCCGCAGGATTTAAAATGATGAGTTTGGTGGTCCCTGAGGTCCAAAAGGTTGGCAACCCCTGGGTTGGACTATTGCTTCTTTTTGTGTGAAGACTGATGCAAAGAATGAGTTAAGCAGCTCTGCTTTCTCTCTGCTGCCTGTTACTTTCTTGTTGTCTTCTCTCTTTAGTGGACCGATTGTTTCCTTGATTTTTTTTTTGTTGTTGTTGTTATTTATACGTTGGAGGAAAGTTTTTTTCCCCTTTCTTGAAGATGGGAACCACATCAGCCCTTTCCCAATCCTCAGGTATTTCCCTGGTGCTCCAGGATTTTTGAAAGATATGGTACAATAGTTCTGAGAAAATATCTGCCAACTCCTTCAGAACTCTGTGATGTAATCTATCAGGTCCTGGTGATTTATATTCATCAAGGTTAAGATAGGTGTTTCCTTATCATTTTCTTGCTTATTTTAATTTTTATTTCTAGTTTGTCTTTTACAGTAGTTTTTTTAGAACGTTGGGCTATTATTTCTTTTTGCATGAAGACGGATACAAAGAATGAGTTAAGCAGCTCTGCTTTCTCCTACTGCCTGTTATTTCCTTGCTATCTTCTGTTTAGTGTCCCAACTGTTTCCTATACTTTATTCTTGTTATTAATATGTTGAAAGAAACTTTTTAAAACTATCTTTGACTTTTGTTGCAAGTCTTTGTTCATTCTAAGCCTTTGCTTTCCTGACTTCATCTTTATTTATTTATTTATTTATAAAATTTCTATATCGCCCTTCTCCCTAGGGACTCAGGGCGGTGTACAGCCAATCCAAACCCCAACAGTAATATAAAAGTTAAAAGAAGATTAAATTAAATATTGGCCGAATAAGAAAAACCCACCCCACACCCTTAAAACCCCAATTTAAAATTACGGAGCAAATGGAGACAAGTTAAAACTACCTCAGCCCAGGCCGGCCTGCTCAAAAAGCCAGGTCTTCAGCGCGCGCCTGAAGGCCCTCAGGTCCGTGCCGGTACGTAGTTCCGGCGGCAGAGTGTTCCAGAGGGCAGGGGCCGCCACAGAGAAGGCCCTACCCCTCGGGGCCGCCAGGCGACACATGGTGGCCGACGGGACCCGGAGAAGGCCCTCCCTGTGTGAGCGCACCGGCCTGCTGGAGACCACTGGTAGGATGCGGTCCTGCAGGTAACCTGGCCCAATGCCATGGATCGCCCTAAAGGTCAAAACTAGAACCTTGAAGCGAACCCGGAGAGCCACCGGCAACCAATGCAGCTCGCGCAGGAGAGGCGTCACGTGGGCGCTACGCGACGCCCCCATGATCACCCGCGCGGCCGCATTTTGCACCAGTTGGAGTCTCCGGGTGCTCCCCGCAGGGAGCCCCATGTAGAGGGCATTACAATAGTCCAGGCGAGAGGTAACAAGGGCCTGAGTGACCGTGTGCAGGGCGTCCCAATCCAGAAAGGGCCGCAACCGGTAGATCCGACGGATCTGATGAAATGCCCCCCTGGAGACGGCCGCGACATGATGTTCAAGCGACAGCCGTACATCCAGGAGGACTCCCAGATTGCGAGCCCTCTCTGTGGGGGGCAAAATTTCCCCCCCAATAGCCAGCGAAGGAATCAGCTGGCTATATCGGGGCGCCAATATAGCCAGCTTCAATCTTTGCATTATCTGTTGATAATCAGTCTTAGTTATGTGTCCCTCTTTCCATTTTTTGTATTTATCCTTTTTGTTTTTCAATTTGTCAGAGAGATTTTTGTGCAGCCATGCTGGGTTCTTCTTGAATTTCTTGTTTTTCTCTCTCAGTGGTATTGTGCTAGACTGGGCTTTTATGATCGCATTTTTCTGTTTCCCACATTTCTTGAATTGTTGAAAATCCTTTAGGATTTTCATCCATGGAATCTTTTCTAGGGTCTCTGAATTTGTTAAAATCAGCTCTAAGACATTGGTTGGATTATTTTCTATTGCTTGTGTTTGCATTATATTGAATTCTAGTATGACATGGTCACTTTCATCTGGCAACTTCAACACTCTCTATCACTTCTTCTCTGACAACTTAATTGTTAGATTGTTAGATTCACTTAACAAGCATGTTACTAACTTAATAACTGCAAGGATTCACTTAACAACTATGGCAAGAAAGGTCATAAAATGGGACAAAGCTCACTTAATGAATGTCTCACTTAATAGAAATTTTGGCCTCAATTCTGGTAATAAGTGAAGGGCTACCTGTACTTTGGTGCATAATAGTATGATCTAGGTTTGAGTTTTGTGATTGTAAGGTGTGTGTGTATATGTGTTTACGTGCGCACACATGCGCATCTGTCTTAATTTTGAACACTGGTCACAAGTAACTCCAGGGAGGTTTGTAATAATTACAAATAGTCCTGAAGTGGCAAGTCATAAGTCAAAGATTCCCCATATTACCCACAATCATTGTCTGACATGTAGAATAATATCATTTTTCCAATTAGTCAATGTGATTCTCTTTAGTCTATAGTTCAGCATTTACATGAACATCTTCAATATGTAAAGATTTTCCCATAAATCTGTTCATTCCGGCTGCATGTTAATCCCATCTGCCTTAATGTTATTTTGAAGGGCATAGCGCCTCCTGGTGGTAGGTTGCTCTAGGAGAATAGTTGTGCCCTCTTTTTCACTTCGGTGTAAGAAGCTCCTCATTCTTTTCCTCCGCTGGCTAATGGTGAGGAGAAGGAACCCTTTTAAACCTCAGCAAAATAGAGGCAGTACCACAATCCTCACAGACACCAAGGGGATGCTGCCCAAACTGAAACTAAGCATTTGAAGCAATCAGAAGAATCAATATTGTCCTTCCTTCCGTCTTTTCTTCCTTTTCTCTACCTTTTCTCCCTCCCTCTCTTCTTTATCCCTTCTTCCCTCCTCCTTTTCTGTGTTGTTTAAGTCCTCCCAAAGTAGCATTTCCAAAATCCTGAACATTTTGCCCACTGCTCAGCTAAAACATGCCCATTCACCTGGCTAGGTAGGATTCATGATCATATTATCCACTCAGTCACGTCGGACTTGTGGTGGTTCTCTGGGCCAGGTCTCTCCACATCTTCCCATCATGCACTGCTTCCTTGAGTTTTCCTGTGCTCTGGCTGGTGTCGGTTGTTGTTGGTGTCCATCCCCCAAGTTCCTTCGGTGACCGGGTTTCCTTTCACCACAATTGCTTTCTCCAGTCAATTTCCGTGCATGACATGGCCAAAATAAGTAAGACACAGTTTTGAGATTTTGCCTTCTAGGGCAGTGGTCGCCAACCAGTGGGCCAGGGACCACTGGTGGTCCGCAAGAAAATGGTGGTCCACAGAGAAATGTCACCCCCCAAAGCACCCCTCAAAGCAATTAATCCAGACTGCACGGGAATACGAGGCTGCGCCGCCCACATGGACCCCAGGAACACAAGGCAAAAAAAGTCTCTCTCCCCACCCACTGAGAATGGAGCTGGAGACGGTATCCTGCGATCCCAAATAAAGAATGATCGATTGATAGGAAAACAAGGTAGGAAAACAATAGGAAAACGAGGTAGGAAATTTTCCTGTAGGTAGGAATTTTGGGGGGATTTTCCCAGGGTCTCTGGTCCGCAGAATTTAAAATGATGAGTTTGGTGGCCCCTGAGGTCTAAAAGGTTGCCGACCCCTGCCCTAGGGGCATGCCTGGTGTTGTGGTAGTCCTCGAGGTATAACCACAATTGAGCCCGAAATGTGTGTTGCTAATCAAGGCATTTGTTAAGTCAGTTTTGCCTCATTTTACAACTTTTCTTGGCATGGTTAAGTGAATCATTGCATTTGTTCAGTTAGTAACACGGTTGTTAAGTGCATCTGGCTTCCCCATTGACTTTATTCATCGGAAGGTTGCAAAAGGGGATCACAGGACCCTGCAAACCTCATAAATATGAACCAACTGTAAATCACGTGACCATGGGGATGCTGCAACGGCTATAAGTGTAAAAAATGGTCATAAGTCACTTTTTCAGTGCCGTTGTAACTTTGAATGGTCACTAAATGAAAAAAATGCTGAATTGGGGTCATAAGTCGAGGACTACTTGCATTAGGGATATACTGATCTAGTCTAGTTCACTTGGATCAGAGAATCTGATTCTTAACATTCAGAGAAATCCAACTCGGTGTTCAAATAGATTGATTTTGTTAAAAAATCAGCTCAAACTTACTCCAAGGCTTTTGATTCAACCCAGTCTCGAGGCAACACTTTGTTGACTCAAATCCCTTTGAATCCAACCTCCATGCTGAATCTCTGCAAGGCCCTACTAATTATAAGTCATTAACAAGGATGTCCACAGAAGGGAGGGGGATCCAAAATGTCCAAGCCCTTGTAAATGGTTACGCAGTGATGGTGTCATCTCGACTTCGAACCTTCTGGTTGTCAGATGCCCTGAGGAGGGGGAAGAGCTTAATTTTCCTAATGAAGTAAAAGAAGCAAAGAGGGATCTGAAATTCCAGATCGGTAAAAAAGCAAGATGGTTATGTAGTTTCACAAAAGTAAAAATGTTTACTAAGTGCAAGAAGAACTAAATGTGAGAAATCGGAGCATACCATCCAAGGCGTTTCTGCTCATTTCTTCTCCAAGCCCCCACATTTACCTTTCAAGAGGAAAACTGACTCAGTAGCAGAAACTGTGAGAGGAATCTTGGAGTCCTAGCGGACTACCACTTAAATATGAGCCAGCAGTATGCAGCAGCAGCCAAAAGAACCAATGCAACCCTAGGCTGCGTTAAATAGAGGGGCAGAATCAAGATCACATGAAGTGTTAACACCACTTTATAATGCCTTGGTAAGGCCCCACTTGGAATACTGCATCCAGGTTTGATCACTACAGATGTTGAGACTCTGGAAACAACAAAGATGATTACGGGGCTGGAATTGGGACTGTCTGATCTACTGAAAAGAAGGATCAGGGGGAGATATGATAGCAGTGTTCCAATACCTAAGGGGCTGCCATAAAGAAGAGGAAGTCAAGCTATTCTCCAAGGCAAGGGTGTTGTGTGATGTATTGGGACTCTTTTTCCACTTTGCTAAACCGGGCATGGGTGTGGCCAGCACGTGACATATCCGGCCCATGAGCCAGGAGTCTGACAGCCCTGCTCCAAAGCATCTGAAGGCAGGACAGGAAGCAATGGATGGAAACTAATCAAGGAGAGAAGCAACCTAGAACTAATAGATTTCCTGACAGAACAATTAATCAGTGGAACAACTTGCCTGCAGAAGTTGTGGGTGCTCCAACACTGGAAGTTTTTAAAGAAGAGACTGGACAGCTATTTGTCTGAAATTGTATACGATCTCCTACTTGAGAAGGGGGTTGGAGTAAAGGACCACCTTGGTCCCTTCCAGCTAAGTTATTCTGTTAAAAGACTGTGGAAGTGTCAGTCACTAAAAAACGCACCTTGAGATTCCCAGCATTTGCAGGCTGATAGCTGCTTAGCATTCACCCACTCCAGCTAAGATGCTCAATCTGGCTTTCTTATACTAAACCTTTAAACCTGACTTTAAGAAGAATGCTTTTTAAAAGTGCATTATGAAACAATCATTTGTTTCAGCCAGGATTTTAGTAATTAGGATAAACCATTTCTTTAGCCAAATCTCCTTACATGCTTGCTAAATCTTCTCTTTCAGACCAGTAATTTCACACTTTTGAAGGTTTAACAGTGAACTTTTACACCAGAAATGTGTTCTTTTGCAGTGCTGTTATAATTACACTCACTAAACAAATGACTGTAAGTCAGAGAGTACAATGATTTATTTTTCTTGATATATCTACCTTGTGTGAAGCCACCAGGAATTGAAAATTGAAAAAAAAAATGAAATTCACGTGGGCAAGAAAAACCAACTATATAGACTAGGTGAAATTTGGCTCAACAACAGTAACTGTGAGAGCAATCTTGGAGACCTAACGAACAATCACTTAAATATGAGCCAGCAATGTGCTGCTGTTGCCAAAAAAGCCAATGAAACCTTAGGCTGCATTAACAGAGGAATAGAATCACTGGAAGCTTTCAAGAAGAGATTGTCATTTGTCAGAAATGATACAGGGGAGGGATGTCAAACTCACATTGTCACAGCAGCATCACGTGACATATCGGGACTTTTTGCCCCTTTGCTAAACTGGGCATGGCCGTGGCCAGCACGTGACACATCTGGCCCACGGGCCAGGAGTTTGATAGTCCTGGTGTAGGGTCTCCTGCTTGGACAGGGGGGTTGGACTAGATGACCTACAAGGTCTCTTCCAACTCTGTTAATCTAAAATAATCTAAATCTAAAGTGATCTAAAGAATCATGATCAGGAGAAGTGATAGTATTGTTTTTTAAAGCCTTGGTAAGACCACACTTGGAATAATGCATACTGCATCCAATTTTGATCACTACAATATAAAAAAAGATGGTGAGGCAATGGAAAGAGTACAAAGAAGATTAACCAAGTTTATTAGGGGACTGGAGGATAAAGAACAGTTGCAGGGTATGTAGTCTAAGGCAGTGGTCACCAACTGGTGGGCCAGGGACCATTGGTGGGCTGCGAGAAAATTTTGGTGGTCCACAGAGAAATGTCCCCCCCCCCCAAAGCAATTAATCCAGGCTGTGCAGGAACACAAGGCTGTGCTACCCATGTGGCCACCCATCCGCTGGCCCCCACCCTTCAGCTGAGCGCAAACCTTACCTTGAGTAGAGCCACCCAGGCTGGAACTGGACGGTGAGACCAACGGCAGGGGAGGGAAATCCGCCTGGGGTTGCTTGCTGATGTTGGTGGGAAGGTTGGTCCCATATTCCAGAGCTGCAGGAGTCACAAGACTGGCCCTTTGGTCATCCCAGAGCAGCTCCTCCAGTCCATGGCAGGCCGGTGTACCCGGGTGGAGGAGCAGCTGCTCAGGGGTGACCAAAGGGCCAGTCCTGTGACTCCTGCAGCTCTGGAATATGGGACCGACTTTCCCACTAACGTCAGCAAGCCACCGTCAGTCAAAATTCATTTCAGTGATCTGCGGGATTTAAAATGATGAGTTTGGTGGTCTCTGAGATCCAAAAGGTTGGCGACCCCTGTTCTAAGGAACAGAAAGGCTTGGGGAGATATGACAGCAGTGTTCCAATATCTCAGGGGCTGCCACAAAGAAGAGGGAGTCAAGCTATTCTCCAAAGGCTTGAAAGAAGTCATAGATGGAAACTAATCAAGGGAAGAAATAAGGAGAAATTTCCTTACAGTAAGAACAATCAACCAGTGGAACAGCTTGCCTTCAGAAGTTGTGGGTGCTTCATCACTGGACACTTTTAAGAAGAGACTGGACAGCCATTTGTCTTGCATGGTATAGGGTCTCCTTCTTGAGCAGGGGTTGAACTAGAAGACCTCTATGATCCCTTCCAATTCTGTTATTCTGAATTTAGAGACTTCCCTTTTAGTTACCAAAATCATCCTAATGGTAGGATTTTAAACATAGGGCTGTAGCAAGCACCTTGACTGTACTTACCATAACATGCACACGCACGCACGCGCACACACACACACACACACACAAAGGGAGCGGATATCTTACCATTCCAACTTACTATGGAGCCTCCAAATCCATCTGAGGTTTTGATTCATCTTTTCACAGGAGTAAACTTCCAATTTGGAAAACAATCAGTAGAGCGGATATGTTTTTAAGTACTGCAGTTTGCCCTGCCCAAATCTCTTCATTGGCCCATTTAAGATATATTTGAGCTCGGTCCCAGATCAGTGACCACATTTTTCAGCATGTGCAGTTTGAACTTTGGGAACTGTTCGAGTGATGTGGTTTGTTTCAAGTTTTTTAAGATGGCATAAAAGGAGTTAATTCAATAACTGGGTGAGCCCAGCCACTGTAAAAATGTGAAACCTTTCAATTTGTAAAAATGTGAAACCTTTCAATTTAAGCCTTATTTTTGGCTCTAGGCCTCCCACAAATATCAGGGTCAAATCCCAAAATAATACTCATTCCCTTGCAAGGACTCCATATCCTTAACCTTTTGCTCCTATTTTTAGCATGGCTCAGAAGTCTTTAGAGAAATGTTCCCCAGATGATAGCCTAATAAATTCCTCTGTTAGGAATTACCCAGCAGATATTTTATTTTATTTCTTTAGTTCATTTCTGTCCTTTTTTTTTTTTAAAGCCAGATGGTTCTTCAAGGCAGTTAATATAAAACTATTAAAATGCATGAATACCATTTCTGCCCACACACGGCACAATCATGCTCCAAGGTTTCATATTCTCTCCTTCCAAGTTGTGCTTTCTGGCTTCTCTTCCTGGCCACTATTTATTTATTTAATTTATATTGCTGCCTATTGGCCCATGGTGACTCGAGGCGGCTTACACAATGTAAAACCATATTTAAAACAAAAAATAAAAATAAAAACAATAAAAACTAACAAAAATAATCAAATAAATTAGTAAAGTATGATAGAACAAAATTGGGGGGGGACCTCCCTGATGACAGCAGATCACACTAGCCATTTGATGGGCTCCATCTCTCTCTGGGTTCCCCAAGCCTGCTGGCCAAACCAGGTCTTCAGTGCCTTTCGGAAGAGGATTAGTGAGGGGGCCATTCTAATCTCTGGGGGAATGATGTTCCAGAGAGTGGGAGCCACCATGGAGAAGGTCCTTCTTCTAGGTCCCACTAGGTGTATCTCCCTCAGGTAGGACCAGCAACATTCCCTACCTCCTCACTCTAATGGGTCGGGTGGATGTGACCGGCAAGAAACGTTTTCTCAGATAAGCTGGTCCCAAGCCATGAAGGGCTTTAAAGGTGACAACCAGCACCTTGAATTGCACCCAGAAGCATTGGTTGTTTCCGGCAACCAATGCAGCTCCTGCAGGAGAGGTGACACATGTGCACACCGGGGTCTGCATAAAACCATGTGGGCCACTGCATTTTGCACCAATTGGAGCTTCCGGATGCTCTTCAAGGGCAGCCCCATGTAGAGCGCATTGCAATAATCAAGAAGGGAAGTGACCAGGGCATGAGTGACTGTGAGTAGGGACCGCTGATCCAGGAAAGGGCGTAACTGGTGCACAACCCACAGTTGCGCAAAGGCCCTCCTGGCCATGACCGCCACCTGCTCTTTGAACAGGAGTCGTGAGTTCAGGAGAACCCCTAGATTACGCACAGGGTCTGTTTGGGGTAGTGCCACCCCACCCAAGACTAAAGGTGGTAATGCTCCCTGAACCAACAAACCCCAGACCCAGAGCCATTCAGTCTTGCATGGATTTAGTTTCAACCCATTGCTCTCCATCCAGCCTCTAACAGCCTCCAGGAATTGCGAGAGGAAGGACACAGCAACACTTAACTCACCACCAGATGAGACATACAGCTGAGTATCACCAGCATATTGGTGATACCTTAGTCCGTGGTGACGGATGATCTCACCCAGCGGCTACATATAAATGTTGAACAGGAGCGGAGAGAGTACCGAGCCCTGCAGAACCCCATAAAGCAAGGGGAAGGTTGGAAATTATCCAACTGGGTGGAGTCCAGCGATGGCTTAAGAAGAGGGCGGACCACAGCCTCCTTAAAGTGCTGGGGCACCGTCCCCTCCTGTAGAGAAGCATTAATCACTGCCAGAATCCATCCGCCTGTCACCTCCTGGGAAGGTTTCACAAGCCAGGAGGGACATGGGTCTAAAATTCAGGTGATCGCTCGCATACTCCCTAGGATCCTGTCTACTTCCTCGGGATCAACAGGGTCAAACCATTCCCAGATAACAGGGCAAGAACCTGCCTCAGGAACTTCCACTGGATCAGCAACCACGCCGGCATCTAATCGGGAACGAAGTCGAGTGATTTTGTCTTCCAGAAAATCCGCAAATTCCTCAGTGCACCCCTCCAGGTGGACCTCAATTTCCTCCTTGCCTAGGAGGAATGGCTCACTTTAAAGAGGGTTGCTGGGTGATTATCGGCAGATGCAATTAGTGTGGAGAAGTATTTACACTTCGCCTCCCGAATCACCACAAGGTAGGCCTTAGTAGCAGCTCTTACCCGTGTTCGATCGAGTTCATCTTCTGTTGTCCCGCCAGCAGCACTCTGGACATCTCCTCATGCGTTTCATCTCTCAGTTCGCTTGTATACCTAAGTATAGGTAGTCCTCAACTTACAACTACAATTGAGCCAAGGGTGGGATTTTACCTATTCGGCCGAACTGGTAGCTCTGAAGATCATCTGGGAGAGAACCAGTTTGCTCCGACAATCAGCTGCTGGGCCCACCTGCACCCCCCCCCCAGCTCCATACTGCCCTTTATTTCCTGGTTTTGAAGCTCAGCTGCATCGCACAGCACAGCGGATTGCAGCGCGTCAGCTGTTGAAGACACAGGGAGCGTGCAGAAGGTCAGTAGGAACGCCTCTGCGCATGCATGAAGCACATGTTTACCACATGTGTGCACAAAGCGTGCATGCGCAGGCAAAGACACTCGCCAAGCCACACCCACCGAACCAGTGGTAACACAATTTGAATCCCATCACTGAATTGAGCCCAAAATTTCTGTTGCTAATCAAGACATTTATGAAGTGAGTTTGGCCCCATTTTACGCCCTTTCTCACCACAGTCGTTAAGCGAATCGCTTTGCTTGACTTTTGCTTGTCGCAAG
Organism: Bungarus multicinctus; assembly: GCA_023653725.1. Taxonomy (NCBI): domain Eukaryota; kingdom Metazoa; phylum Chordata; class Lepidosauria; order Squamata; family Elapidae; genus Bungarus; species Bungarus multicinctus. Next base: position 6,367,342 of record CM042841.1, read on the forward strand.
GTCTCAAAGGGGAATCCCATGACCCCCGCAACTGTCACAAATATGAGTCAGTTACCGAGTGGCTGAATTTTAATCCATCTGGCCATGATGATGCTGCAATGGTCATAAGTGTGAAAAACAGCCAGTTGTAACTTTGAACGGTCACTAAATGAACCGTTGTAAGATAAGGACTACCTGCAATGGGATGTATAGCACAGGGCTTGTCTGCAAATCTCTCCTATGAATTGAACGAGTTTAATCATCCACAGGCAGAGAATACCAAACTGGTATACAGGTAGTCCTCAGCTTACAACCACAACTGAGCCCAACATTTCCGTTACTAAGTGAGACAGTGGTTAAGTGAGCTTTGCTCTATTTTACGTCCTTTCTTGCCACCGTTGTTAAGTGAACCCCTGCAGTTGTTAAGTTACTAACGTGGCGTCTGAATTGATCATGTGACCACAGGGATGCTGCAACGGTCATAAGTGAAAAACGGACATAAATGGTCATAAGTGAAAAACGGACATAAGCCACCTTTTTCAGTGCCGTTGTAACTTTGAACAGTCACTAATTGAACTGTTGTAAGTTGATTGTCAGGGTTGACCCTGATGACTACCTGTAACCTCTGAGGTCTGCTGGATCCACTCTCCCAGCTTTGCAAGGGCTCCTACCACCACCGGAACCCCTTTGACCTTTATTTGATGTCATTTATTTTAGATTTTCCACATTGTCTCTCGTTCCTCCTTGTGGTGCGATGGCCTAGAGGTGGAGCTCTCACCTCCCAATCAGGAGGCTGCGAGTTCAATCCCAGATAGAGGCTGCTATTTCTGTCTCTGGGCACAATGAGAATCTATCAGCTGAACCAAGCTCTGCCTTGGTGACAGGAAGGGCATCCGGCAGTCAACACTCAGCTCCATTCAGTTGCCCAGACTCCATCCTGCAAGGGATTACGGGGTCATTAAACAATGACTCTAGTTCAGACGCCGGTACTTTTCCAGCTTCTCATATTCCTCCTTCCTGAGGTTGCTGTCATTTGGTGCTGCTACATCTGCCTCTTGTCTATCACCACAATGTCTGGTTGATTGGCCAGCACCTGCCTGTCTTTCTAGATCTGAAAGTCCCACAGGCTTCCTGGGAAAAGGATGAGAAAGACCTAATAGTTCAGCCATGGTTACCAGCATTAAGTCTGGTTCTGCAAAGCAGATCAAAGTGTTTCAAACTCATCGCTATGTTATGAGACACGGAACAAGCCTGTTGCTACAAGCCAGAAGAGCTTTTTCTTGGAATAACTACTGAGCAGGTGGTGCTAAAATAGTCAAGAACTCCACCTGCTCTCTACCTTCTGAGCATCTGGACTTGGGAGGGGTCTATGACAATTCACCAGGGGCCAACTCACCACAAGGCAGCTTGCTACAATTAACTCACCACAGCTAACTCACCATGGGACAACTTGCTACGCCCAACTCACCACAGCCAACTCACCATGGCCAACTACCACGGCCAACACATCATGGGACAACATGATATAGGACAAGAGTTACAATAATCTCAAAGTAGTGGTGCAATAGAATCATTAAAGAACAGATGTAAAAGGAGGAAGAGAATGAAATGTGAATGACAAAAATTAAAATAATGTTTTTATTGATTTGAAATAAATTAAATTGTTATATTGTGCTGTGGTGAGTGGTTCTGCGACTAGTTGGCCATGGCGAATTGTCCCAGAACAAGCTGGGCTTGGAGATTTGGCTGTGGCGATGTGGCCGCAATGAGTTGGCTGTGGCAGATTATCTCATCCCAACTTGGGAAGGTCTAACCCCACTCTGGGCAGATGTTCCCTGCCTCGTGCCAGCTATTTGGCTATGGCATTCAGTAGATCTGTTCCAGCCTGCATCTGTTTTATAAAAAAAAGGGAAAAGAATGAATATGCAAAACAAGTAACTCAAAAGTACATTTGCAAGTTCACCCATCCCTCCTTCCTGGATATGAATGAACATCCTCATGCCTAAAATTCTTACGAAGGAATTTAAGCTGGGACACTATAATCTGATCCAAAGAAGTCAAGTTGGAACAGGGGTTTCCAACTGCGGTTTCTGTTGTCAAGCGGCAGCCTTACTTTCTACACCCTGATGTGACAATAGTAATTAACATATGTGCAATATCGGTTTCTGAATTTAGGAATGGTAAAGAATGTTTTAGCACCACCTGCTCAGTAGTTATTCCAAGAAAACACGCTTCTGGCTTGTAGCAACAGGCTTGTTCCATATTGACAGCTTTGAAACATTTTGATCCATTTTGCAGAACCAGGCTTAATGCTGCCAGTTGGGTGGCCTTGGGTCAGTCTCTCTCTCTCTCTGGGGGAGGTGTCTGGGGCAGGTCTTGAGAATGTTATCTGGGGGGAGTTTGACCCTGTGACCGCCGAGGGTGTGGACAGATTGCTGGGGGGTCTGAATGCCACCACCTGTTTGTTGGACCCGTGTCCTTCCTGGTTGGTTTCAGCCGCCAGGGAGACGACACGAGGCTGGCTCCAGGGGATTACCAACGCTTCTTTGAGAGAGGGGTCGTTTCCTACCGCCTTGAAAATGGCGGTGGTGCGGCCCGTCCTCAAGAAGCCTTCCCTGGACCCAGCTGTTTTAAACAACTATCGTCCAGTCTCCAACCTTCCTTTCTTAGCGAAGGTTGTTGAGAGCGTGGTGGCACGTCAGCTCCCTCAGTACCTGGAGGAAGCTACTTACCTCGATCCGTTCCAATCGGGCTTCAGGCCTGGGCATAGTAGCGAAACAGCATTGGTCGCGTTGGTCGATGATCTCTGGAGGGCCCGTGACAGAGGGTTCTCCTCTGTCCTGGTCCTATTAGATCTCTCAGCGGCTTTTGATACTATCGACCATAGTATCCTATTGCGGCGGTTGGAGGGGTTGGGGATTGGGGGAACTGTCTTGCAATGGTTCTCCTCCTTCCTCTCCGACCATTCGCAATTTGTGTTGGTGGGAGGGGAGAGGTCCACCTCTAGGCCCCTTGTTTGTGGGGTGCCTCAGGGGTCGGTCCTCTCCCCTCTCTTGTTCAACATTTATGTGAAGCCGCTGGGCGAGATCATCCGTGGTCTTGGGGTGCGGTGTCACCTGTACACAGATGACACCCAACTATACATCTCCACCCCGGACCACCCCAACGATGCTGTAGAGGCCGTGCGGAATTGGATGGGCGGGAACAGGCTCCGGCTCAACCCATCCAAGACCGAGTGGCTGTGGTTCCCGGCGCCCCGATATAGCCGGCTGACACCTTCGCTGGCTATTGGGGGAGAGATTTTGTCCCCCACAGAGAGGGCTCGCAATCTGGGCGTCCTCCTGGATGCACGGCTGTCTTTAGACCATCATATTGCGGCCGTCTCCAGGGGGGCGTTTTATCAGGTTTGCCTGATCTACCGGTTGCGGCCCTTCCTGGATCGGGACGCCCTGCGCACGGTCACTCACGCCCTTGTCACCTCTCGCCTGGATTACTGTAATGCTCTTTACATGGGGCTCCCTGTAGGGAGCACCCGGAGACTCCAACTGGTGCAAAATGCGGCCGCGCGGGTGATTATGGGGGTGTCGCGTAGCTCCCATGTGACGCCTCTCCTGCGCGAGCTGCATTGGTTGCCGGTGGCTTTCCGGGTTCGCTTTAAGGTTCTAGTTTTGACCTTTAAGGCGACCCATGACATTGGGCCAGGTTATCTGCAGGACCGCATTCTGCCGGTGATCTCCAGCAGACCGGTGCGTTCTCACAGGGAGGGCCTTCTCCGGGTGCCGTCGGCCTCTATGTGCCGTCTGGCGGCCCCCAGGAGTAGGGCCTTCTCTGTGGGGGCCCCTGCCCTCTGGAATACTCTGCCACCTGAGATACGCACCAGCACGGACCTGAGGACCTTCAGGCGCGCGTTAAAAACCTGGCTCTTTGAGCAGGCTGGCCTGGGCTGATACAGTTTTACATGTCTCCTCTAATTTGGTTTTAACCGGGGTTTTAATATTCTTGGGGGAGGGTTGTTTTAGCTTAAACAGCCATTATTTAATCTCTTTTTAACTTTTGTATTGTTTGGGTCTGATTTGGCTGTACACCGCCCTGAGTCCCTAGGGAGAAGGGCGGTATATAAATGTTATAAATAAATAAATAAATAAATAAATCTCTCTCCTCCCTAGGAAGCAGGCAAGGGCAAACCATTTCTGAAAAACCTGGCCAAAAAACCTGCAGGGACTACTTTAGGTGGTCAACAGGACTCAACACTAAATTGAAGGCACAAAATCAACCACCCAAAAGATTCAACCAATTAGTTCAATAAAATAATTGCTGGTGTGATATCATATAAAGATAGGACCAGTCAGGCTTTAAGAAGAGACTGGGCACTCCACTTGTCTGGAATGGTCTAGGACAGGGGTAGGGAACCTTGGCTCTTTTATCACTTATGGACTTCAACTCCCAGAATTCCTGAGTGAGCCATAAAAGGTTCCCCATCCCTGGCCTACTGGTTTTTCAGTTGTGGGGGAAATCAATTTTTGACTGGAATGGGACTGTTTAATATACAAATGTAGGACATATTCTTTATATATTCTTTATATGTCCTACATTTGTATATTAAACAGTCCCATTCCAGTCAAAAATTGATTTCCCCCACAACTGAAAAACCAGTAGGCCAGGGATGGGGAACCTTTTATGGCTCACTCAGGAATTCTGGGAGTTGAAGTCCATAAGTGATAAAAGAGCCAAGGTTCCCTATCCCTGGTCTAGGATCTTAGTGGACAACCAGCTAAATAGGAGCCAGCAATGTGCAGCAGCAGCCAAAAAAGCTAATGCAATCCTAAACTGTGTTAACAGAGGGATACAATCGGGATCAAGTGAGGTACTAATACCACTTTATAAAGCCTTAGTAACCACACCTAGAGTACTGCATCCAGTTTTGGTTACTACACTATAAAAAAGATATTGAGACTCTAGAAAAAGTGCAGAGAAGAGCAACCAAGATGATTAGGGGATTAGAGACTAAAACATATGAAGAAAGTGGGCATGGCTAGTCCAGTGAAGAGAAGGACCAGGGGAGACAGGATAGCAGTGTTCCAATATTTGAGTGGCTGCCATAGAGAGGAAGGGAGTCAAGCTGTTTTCCAAGGCACCTGTACAAGGAATAATGGATGGAACTGGAAACTGAGCAAAAAGAGATGTAACTTGGAAATAAGGAGAAATTTTCTGACAGTGAGAGCAACCAAACAATGGAACAGCTTGCCTTCAGAAGTTGTGGGAGCTTCATCACTGGAAGCTTTCAAGAAGAGATTGGACTGCCATTTGTTAGAAATGGTGTAGGGTCTTCTGCTTAGGTTGGGGGGGTTGGACTAGATGACCTACAAGATCCCTTCTAACTCTCATTATCTGTATCTATATCAGTCTCCTGCTTGAGCATGCAGTTGGTCCAGAAGACCTCCAAAGTCCCTTAGAAGTCTGTTATTCTGTTATTTATTCTGAATTCCACTTGCATCAGTCTGGGCATTTTGGCATGGAACAGCAGTTGGGACAAGAGCCATTGTTTTCGTCTACCTTAAAACCAAAACACAAAGCAAGAACCCAGGAGCCCCTGACCCTCTTGCTTTTTCAAGAGGCAACTAGACTTTTCAAGAAGCAAGTCCAGTTGTCCCTTGAAAAAGCACCTTTGGGACATAAACAGGAGCCCCTGAGTTCTAGTCTCCCCTTAGGCACAAAGCCAGCTGGGCGATGTTGGTCCAGTCAGGCCCTCAGTCCTAGGAAGGAGGAGGAAATGACAAACTACTTCTGGAATCTTGCCACAAAAAATGCAGGGCTCTGTCAACACTGACTTGAAAACACCCCCAAATTTATAGAAGGTGGAAGCAGGTGCTTGCTAGTGAGCTGAATGAAGTATAAAGCATAATTTCTCTTGTTTGGGCTAAAGGCAATATGTCAACCCGGTCACTGTGTTTGCCAGCTATTGTTGATAATGGACGCTCAAAAGAAACATTCCACTGAGTCAGCCTTAACTCCTGGCAATTATACAAATAGGTCCCCACAGTTTTCTTGGCAAAGTTTTTCGGAAGTGTTTTGTCTCTGCCTTTTCCCTAAGGCATAGAGAGAGGAGGATTGGTCCAAGGTCACTCAGCTGGCTTTGTGCCTAAGGCAGGATTAGAACTCAGAATCCTTTGCTTTCTAGTTTGCTGCCCTTAGCCACCTCACCAAACTAGTTCTCATTGTTTATACTACATATAGAATAGAATTCTTTATTGGCCAAGTATGATTGGACACACAAGGAATTTGTCTTTGGTGCAGAAGCTCTCAGTGTACATAAAAATACATTCATCAAGAATCATAAGATACAACACTTATACTTATCCACATTTGAATTGTGGTGCTGGTGTAAATTATTGCGTATACCATGGACAGCCAGAGTAACTACAGGTAGTCCTACAGATACTAGAGGCTTTCAAGAAGAAATGGGACAGTTATTTCCCTGAATGACATAGGGTAGTTGATGCTTGAGCAGGGGGTTGGACTAGAAGATTTCTTCTAGATTCCCTCCAACACTTTTATTCTATGTCCTAACATGATATTTTTCATTAAAGTCTGATGGTAGCATGGCAACTATATCACTGGGGGTAGCCCCCAGAATCTCTGGCAGGTTTTTGTTTTGTAGTAGTGTGACACAACCTGCTAAATGTTGGTGATTCTGCATGAAAAATAGGTCACCTACCCCTAAGTTATGAGTCTTATCTAGAATTATTGGGTGAAAAGGTACTGGCATCCTTTTCCAAGTTTAACTTGACTCTGTAAAGTTCTGCTTTCACAGCTGATCTGGATATATGCAAAAAGTGAGCTTTCCTACTTGATCCACATTCCAGAACAAAGTGGATTCCCTAAAGCTCTCACCAAAACATCTACAGCCAGGATGAATAGGGCATTGGTACTTACCTGATACGCCCCTTCTCAATGAGCTGCTCCGAGCATCCGTAGATTGGGAAGTGCTTAGTCTCCGGCACGATAGGCTGAGCTTAATTAACAGGACGCTGTGGCTCCTCCCCGTCTGTTGCCCAGCGTCCCCAGTTTTTTGACGAAGACGAGGAGATTTATCCCCGCCCATACTAAGGTCAAACTACTTGAAATTAGATAGCCACAACAACCACATCATTGGTCGGAGCAGGAACAAACAGACGGACATTGGGAGGGGACAGATGCTCGTCGCAGCTCACTGAGAACGGGCGTATCAGGTAAGTACCAACGCCCTTTCTCCATTGAGCTTCTCTGAGCATCCGTAGATTGGGACATACCAAAGCTTGGCTGTCCTACGGGAGGGAATCCGTCTGATTTGGAACTCCCTCTCTGTCAGAATGGACTTGTTGCAACACCCTCCTGCCAAAGGAGGCCTCAGCGGAGGCAAATGTATCAATTTTGTAATGCCTAATAAAAGGCAATGGAGAAGCCCATGTAGCCACCCTACAAATTTCAGTGATAGGAGCCTGAGTAGCCCAAGCTGCCGAAGTTGCCGCACTCCTTGTAGAATGTGCAGTGATACCTTTCGGCACCTGTAATGAACTAGATTCATACGCCTTGGCAATCGAGGCCTTCAACCATCTGCCAATAGTCGATGGGGATACCTTTTGTCCTTGAGTTCCTGTGCTCTATGAAAGGCTGAGTTTACTTTAGGAGTGAATGTTGGATCAGGCCGAAGCACGACTCTGTCCGCATGGAAAATACAGAGGTCCTTTCGGACTGACAAGGCTGCTATTTCCGAAATGCGTCTGGCTGATGTGACTGCTACAAGGAATACCACCTTGTAAGTGAGATATTGGAGGCTTGTAGTTCTCAGGGGCTCAAATGGGCTCCCAGTGAGAGCTGAGAGTACCTTGTTGAGATCCCAGGTGGGATAGCGGTGGATCGTGGGAGGGCGTAGATTCATGGCACCCTTCAGGAAACTCTTTATCCTTGGGTGATGAGAAATAGATGTAAATCCTGCCCATCTCACCACCGAGGCAATAGCTGCCACTTGCCTCCTCAAAGTGTTTGAGGAAAGCCCCCTATCTAGGCCGTCCTGCAGAAATTCCAAAACCTGTGCTGGTGACGCCGAGCACGGATCTATCTTAAATTTGGTGCACCATTTATGGAATATGGTCCACATAGCATTGTATATGCGGTTCGTGGAAGGGCGTCTGGCCGCCTGAATGGTAGCGATCACCCGGTCAGAAAACTTCTCTTGAGTTAGATGTTTCCACTCCAGGCGGTTAGTTGTAGCCATTGAGGTTCGGGTTGCTGGATCGGTCCCTGTGTAAGGTGAACCTTCCGAGGTGGGATTCTCCAAGGTTCGGTTACAGACAGTTTCTTGAGATCTGCAGACCACATCCTCCTGGGCCAGTGTGGAGCCAGCAAGAGCAATTCTGATCTCTCCTCCAACAACTTGCAGATTATCTTGGGTATCAGAGGAATAGGTGGAAATGCGTAGAGAAGATCCTGGGGCCACTGACAATGGAGGGCGTCGAAGTTCTCCGCCCCCTGAGTTGGATACCTCAAAATGAACCTGGTGAGTTGTGCATTTTGGGGAGAGACGAGCAGATCCACAAGCGGAAGACCGAACCTCCGAACCATCTCCTGGAAGAGATCCGTATGCAGGCGCCACTCTGACTGATCGACCATGGCCCTACTCAGCCAGTCTGTTGTCATGTTTGCCGTCCCGGAAATGTGTTCCGCTACAATGGAACTCAAATTTCTTTCCGCCCATCGGAACAGCCTCTCTGATTCTGTCATGAGCTGTCTCGAACGTGTTCCCCCTTGTCTGTTGATGTGGGCCTTGGTTGTGACATTGTCCGTGAGAATGAGAATATGACCCATGTGCACGTGAGGGAGAAGGTTGCGAAGGGCTAAATGAACTGCCCTTAGCTCCAGCCAATTGATGTTGTGTAATTGTTCGGGTACTGACCAGAGTCCCTGAGTCGAAAAGGTCTGGAAGTGTGCTCCCCAACCCAACAGGCTGGCATCTGTAGTAATGGTCAGCCTTGGAGGTTCTTTCAGAAGACAACCTTTGTTGATTGTCGGAACCGTCCACCAATAAAGGGAGAGACAGACTCTTGTTGGGACCAATACCTTGACTCTGGAATTGCTGCGACCTGATCTTTGGTAAGGAAGTAAAAACCATTGTAGCGATCTGGTATGGAATCGAGCCCAAGGAATAATAGAGATAGAGGAAATCATTTTCCCTAACAGCTTGGACAAATCCGCGAGGGGAACTCGTTTCAGTGTTCTGACACTTTGAGCTAAGGACCTGATGCTTTCCAGTCTCTCAGGAGAAAGGAAAACTTGCCCCTGCAGTGTATCTATTATCGCGCCTAGGTGGGATAATCGAGTGGAAGGAACCAAATGGCTCTTTGCCCAATTGACTGAAAACCCCCGTTGTTGAAGAACCTGTAAGGTTAGTTGCAAATCCAATTCTGCCTGTTCAATGGAGGAAGATAATAGTAAAATATCATCCAGATAGCAATGTAGCCTGACGGAATGACTCTGTAAATGAGCGGCCACAGCCGCCAAAATCTTTGTGAAGGTCCTTGGGGCAGATGATAATCCAAAAGGTAAGGCTACGTACTCAAAATGTCTGTTATTGTAACAAAACCTGAGAAATTTGAAGTGAGCCGAATTGGAATGTGTAAGTATGCTTCTGTTAGGTCTATAGAAGATAAAAAATCTCCTTCCCTTACCCCAAGAAGAATGGACTGCAATGTGTTCACCTTAAATTTACGATAAACCAGGGAACGATTCAATCGTTTTAGGTTCAAAATTGCCCTCCATCCCCCCGAACTCTTGGGGACGACAAAAAGAAGGGAGTAAAACCCCTGGTCTTGCTGTTCCCTATCAACAGTTGAATGGCTTTGATTTCAAGAAGATGAGCAATCGCTGCCTCCATAAGGTTCCTTTTAATAGGATCCCTGGAAATAGGGCATTGCATAAAAAAATTTGGGGGGGGGGCGGAGGAGAATTCTAAAGCCAGGCCAAATCTAACAGTGTCACGGACCCAGGAATCCGATGTGATGGGATCCCAACTATCTGCAAACCTTTTCAATCGACCTCCAATGGGAAGTGATTGACTACAGCTATCTTGGACGTCTGAATCCTTTTCCTCCCGGGCCCCTGAAGGATCTCCTCCTCTGTCCTCCACGACGGGATCCATCCCCGAAGTTGAGCCCCTCTGGCTGTCAGAAGCCTTCTGGAACCTATTGGCGAATGATCCCCTGTAGTAGGGACGAAAGGAACTCCTCCGAAAGGGCTGATAGGGTCTGGGGTCCGAACGACGGAGGAGATAATTTTCTTTTTATTCCTTGTTTCAATCAACAAGGGATCCAAAGCAGCGCCAAACAGCTTTTTTTCCTGAAATTGGGGAAGATGCCAGCTTCCACTTGTTTTTGGAATCTGCTTGCCAATTCTTGAGCCATAGTAACTGACGGGCCATCGTCTAAGAGGCCATGGCTCGAGCCGAGAATTTTACTGAATTGAAGGTGGCATCAGCGGAGAACTCTGTTGCCACCATTAACTTGGCAATATCCTGATGGGCTCTGAGAGTGGAACTCGGAATAGTGTCCTTCAGGTGGCGAAGCCATCTGAGGGAAGTTCTGGTAAAAAAGGATGCAGCAGTAGCCGCCCTTATCGTCCAAGCATCTGAGAGATAAGCCTTCCTAAGCGTGATTTCAATTTTTTTTGTCCTCAGCTCTAAGGACATCTTCTGATTCCGTGGGAACAGATAATGGGGAAGCCAAAGAAATGATGGGATCATCCACCAATAAAGTAGTGAGATGGTCTGAAAATTCTGGATCTAAATTGAAGAATTTTTTGACAAAATTTTTGGGCGGAGGGTGTGTTGAGGCAAAGGACCATTGTTTCTGGAGTAGATCGGAAAACATTTTGGGGACAGGATAACCTTCAGTGGCCGGTTGAGAAAAAATGAGGCCATCCACCTGCTCCTGAGGATCCTGGTGCTGGGCAGGAGAAGGTTTGTCAAGTCGAGCTGTAGCTCTTGCCTTGTAAAGAAGGGATTTAAATAGTTGGGGATGAAAAAAGCCCGTCAAAGAAGGCTGGTCGGGGTGGTCCTCTTCATCACCTGAAATACCCCTTCCTGGGGACTCAGCCTCCAGTGGAAAGTCACTATCTTGCATGGAAACTGAATCTAAAGGATCCAAATTGAGGTCTCCGTCACCACCTTCAGTAACAGGTTGTGCATGAGACACTAAGAAAGGCCCCATTGGAGAAAGTACCTGAGGGTACTGAAGATCCGACCTATCTAAGGATCGAACTGATTGATTGTCACAGTCTGACAGTGGTACCTGTCCGGTCCTGTTGGATTGATGAAATCCGGCTGCCCCTTGATGAAATCGCCAGCTCCATCCGGGACCTCAATGCCTGAGGGACTTCTTCTGGGAGAACCTCTTGTTGCCTTAAACCGGCTGCTGTCGGTGTAAACGTAGCTTCTGGAACTCTCCTCGGCTGGTTTGAAGTACTGGGTTCCATGAAACTAGATGGGCGAGATGGCAAAGACAAGTCTAACGGTGCGTGAGTATCCTGAACCTGAGTTTGAGGGGATGGATTGTGAGGTAGAGAGACTCTCTCTTTCTCTCCCTAGTGTGTCTCGCAATCTGTCTTTCTAATGCTTTCTGGCGCTTGGAGGCGTCTTTATCTGCAGCTTTAGAAGATCTGCTGGGCTTTTGGGACTTACCTTTGGTCCTAGGATTGCCCCCCCCCCCCTGCTTGCCATTGCAACAAAAAGCAGTAGAACTGAGAAGAGTATGTCTGTAAATTTATATATATATATATACAAGGATATAGAGATGTAGTAATTTTATATACTAGGACGTATTGCCAGATGGCACAGTCAGGTTCCTGCAGCCGCACGGTGACAGGTAACCCACAATTAACCTCTCCCCTTTTTATCTTTTTTTATTTTTTATTTTATTTTTCTTTTTAAATTTGTAAGAAGTATATACAAGTCAAATTAGAGAACTCCACCTGTCAAGGATTTTAGATATCAGTATGTCAACAGATGTCCCACAGGCCTCAGGCCTTGGTAAATCAGTTTATGCTGAGACAAACCGTAAATTGATTGAGTTCAATAAACACTTCTCTCAACCGGAGTTGAAAAGAAAAGTATCAGATAATAGCTTCCTCCCTTACACAGAAGGGAACAATGACTAGAAAAACCTCAGCAGTTTGTAAAAAATGGTGGAGAGGCCGCACGAAGACACGCGGTGAGGCCTGTACCTGGGGAACGCACGCACAACAATGGCGGACTGTCCCCAAGGTTTTAATGGCGCAGGGCCAATTGGCACCAAAAGTAATCGCAGCAGAGTCGCGCTGCTGCAATTATTCCATATGGGGGGAGAAACGGCTCCAGCGCCCTCAACCCTGCGTTCTGGGGATGAATGCAGACCACAACAGCCCAGTTCTTGTAAAATGGCAAGGAAGGGGAAGGAACGAAAGGAAATATTGTCCACGAGCTGCCTAACGACTTTATGAGCGGCGCTATCAGTGCGATCGCAACGGAGCGTCTGAGACGCTCCGCGATCGCCCCGACTGCTAATTAGCGACCGCAGTCAGTTGAGACAGTTTGAAGATAATTTAGATAAAACCCACCCAAGGATCAAAAGGGATCACCTCAGTTGTCCTGCTCCGAGCAAGGAAAGCTGCCTACCGTCACGAGGCTGAGCAAAAAACTGGGGACGCTGGACAACAGATGGGGAGGACCACAGCATCCTGTTAATTAAGCTCAGCCTATTGTGCCGGAGACTAAGCACTTCCCAATCTACGGATGCTCAGAGCAGCTCAATGGAGAACTACATAGATTTCCCTTAACAGTAATATTGTGGAATGCGTCTGTGGTCAGCCCTTCAGTATATCATATTAGGAATCTAATGTCATGGACTACTTTTATTATAAAAGTGAAGAATCTGAAGGCTGAATCTTTGTAATGGGATAATTTTTGTTAGTTTGAGAGACGTTTCACTGCCACACCAACCTCAGGATTTTCCTCTCCAAAATGCATTGTAAAATGTCAGATTTTCAGTCATAGCACTTAGCAATAGCAAAAGCACTTAGACTTATACACCACTTCATAGTGCTTTACAGCCCCCTCTATGCAGTTTACAGAGTCAGCCTCTTGCCTACAACTATCTGAGTCCTCATTTTACTGACCTCGGAAGGATGGAAGGCTGTGTCAACCAGTGAGTTGAGCTGGTGGGAATCCAATTGCTGACAGTTGGCAGAATTAGCATGCAATTCTAACTACTGTGCAACCATGACAATCATCCAGGTAGAGTTATCTGAAGGTTGTCTGAAGTTGTGCGAAGGCTGAATCATTGCACCTGGACTGATGGACTAAGTGCCCTGAATGGGCAGTGAAGCATCTCTCAACCGGTAACAACAAAAAATTAGTCCAGTTGCAACTCTACCTGGATGATTGCCAAGGTGGCACAGTGGTTAGAATGCAGTATTGCAGGCTAATTCTGTTGATTGCCAGCAGTTCAATTCTCACCAGCTCAAGATTGTCTCAGCCTTCCATCCTTCCAAAATGAGGACTCAGATTGTCTCAACCTTCAGACAACTTCAGAGAAGTCTACCTGGATGATTGAGAATCGCCATTCTCATATAGTAAAGAATCTTCACGCACTTCCTCCTCCCTCCCTTTTTCTTTGTGAGAACTAGGGAGGGTCTTGTTTGAGATGTTTTCCCAGATTATATTTCTAGCGCAGACTCACATTTCTTTTATCTGGACGTTGTCCTGGTATCAGCTCTTCCTTCTGTTCCTCAAGGTCATTTTTCAGTTCTCTATAGTCACAGAGAAGCAGGACTATGGAAAAGTCCCACATGTTTGAAAGGTATGACGAGGGTGATTTGAAAGAAGTCTGAAAATGCATGACGATGATCACAACTCTGCGTTTGAAGCTCCCCTTTCATTACAAGGTCCTGATCATGTTTGAGTTTTGGCACTTCCTCTGCCCTTGCAGATTTCCTTGCCCAGTTTACAAACTTGGCTATTTCAACACTATTTCAACACTTGCCTGCTTTCGCTATAATGTCCTTTTTGAGTTGCGTTGGTGGTGGAAAATGATCGTAGATTTTGCAGTCTTGCAACTCCCTAAAAATAAATGAATTTGTGCAATACTACTCTCTCATGAATTAAACAATTTTGTTGCGTGAGATATAAACAGGCCACTTAATTTTAACCATTGAATGAAAACCTAGAGATCCCAGCAGGCCTCAGAGTTTGCAGATGCAAAATCAGAAGGAAAGCTCTTCAGAAGTTTTGATGGCACCCTGATTTTGCAGCACACTGCTGGCTCATATTTAAGTGATTGTCCACTAGGATTCCAAGATCTCACCCACAGTTACTACCTTTGAACCAGATACCACCTAATTCTGCAAACCATTTCTTGAACAATCGCTTCCAGCTCATTGCATTTTACAGAGCAATAAGCCTTCCATGCCACCCCTACAAGCTGACATTATTATTCCAAGGGATAAAACTTCTTGGGTGTTAATAGGAACTCCTCTGGTAGGGCTAAAGGCTGTTTTCCAGTTCTGAAACCAGAAAATAATGAGTCAGTCTCACTTGGCCCCACTGCTCTTTGGTTGCTGTGGCTAAAGTCCTCATGACTCTCCCTTCCCCATCTCCTCATCCCAAAACACCAGCCTGTTGATGGTTGTGGGGAAACTGAACCCTGCATAAATATGTCATTGCTCTCACTGCTTTGACCCTTGTCCCTCAAAGGTAGAACAGATGCTGGCCTGGGGGGTTCTCAATCTGCATTTCAGATGAAGGTGCCTGGAGGGCATCCCAAAACAAGCAAGCCTCCTGGGTGATTCATGCCCATTAAAAGTTACGAGTGGAGATTGCCTGGGCCTGTTGGGTGTTTCCATTCAGAGCCGTTGGGGAAGTAGAAGGACCACGAGCAGCTGCTAAAAGTTGCACAGGAAGTGAGGAGAGAAAACAGAAAACAACCTATCCGCAAAGAGGGTGTCCTGGACAGACAGCAGGGCCCCGCCCCAAGACGCACGTTGGGTGTTCAGTTGTATTGTGCAAATCTTTACTCAGTGCCAAAGGGCAAATGTCATTTCAATACACACCCAATCTTTCTCTCGGTGGGTGCTCCAACACTGGAGTTTTTAAGAAGAGGCTGGACAGCCATTCGTCTGAAATTATATACGGTCTCCTGCTTGAGAAGGGAGTTGGAGTAAAAGACCACCTTGGTCCCTTCCAACTCTGTTATTCTCTCTCTCTCTCCCTCCCTCCCTCCATCTATCTATCTTTCTTTCTATCTTAGAAATCTATTCAGCTTCATAAAGAGAGTGATGAACTAGGTTATCAGCTAAATTCCCCCATTTCTAATATGAAAGGATTAACTCGCCACACAGCCTCTTTTCCATATTTTCTGAGACAAACATTAGAGGCAATAGATTTCCTTCCATCTGTGGCAACTCTTCAAGGAAACCATAGCAACCTCTTTTACGGAGAGCGCATAACAATGAGCAAAGCTGCGTGCGCATGACCTCAGAGCAGAGCAGACGCACGGTCTGTGCTCTCCCCGAGGGGTCAGAGGGGGTGGCCCATCAGATTTTTTCCAGATGGAGAGGTCTGAAAGGCTGGACCACACAACCTTGTGGGGGGGGGGGCGAGGGCTGACTCAAGAATAACTTAGCTGAGGGTGATGGGGGACACTGTAAATCCCTCAGGAGAAGGGAAAAGAGGGAGCCAATTGTGTGTTACTCATCTTGTGCATCAGCAACATCAAGAAGCAATGGCTTAACAACGTATTGGTACTGAAATGCATCACCAATTAAGGATGCACAATTTTGGAGTCTGGTTAATGAAAGTGAAATCAACTCCCTGAAGAACTTCTCTGCATACAAGTAGCTCTTGACTTCTGACCACTACTGGGACCAGAATTTCCACTGCTAAGCAAGGCAGTTGTTAGCTGAGTCATGCTGTATTTTGCGACCTTTTTGCCATAGTTATTAAGGGAATCCCTGCAGTTGTTAGGTGAATAATTCAGTTGTTAAGAAAAACTGGCTTCTCACGCTGTTTTTGGTTGTTGGAAGCCAGCTGGGAAGGTTGCAAATGGCAGTCACATGACCCTGGGAGACCAATAAACATGGTAAATACATGCTGGTTGCTGAGCACTCACATTTTGCTGGTATGACTGTGACTGTGAATATAAATCACCCTTTTCAACACCATTGTAACTTCAGCTGCTAAACGAATGGCTGTAAGTTGAGGACAACCTGGAAACCTGGATGGGAGATGGACAGATTCCTGGTCTGTGCATTGTTCAAGACCTGAATGATCAATCCAACATGATGTAGCCTATTTGACTTTAGGTACAGAAAAACACCAGTTTGGCTCTGAAGTTGTGGCTTTTATATGACTCCTTTTTCTCTCTATTGTGGAGATGAAATAGGATTCTGAGGCAGAGAATTGTATTTTAATTTATGTATAGTCTTTTGCAAAGGGAAATTGGAGAGATAGAAACCTGTTAGATAAAAGGATGGGAGCTTACATACAAACGTACATATATGAATATATATTCTAACACAAATTACTTTTCCCTCCTCAACTTTATTTTACCGTACTTTGGTTTTTCTTTAAATATCAAGCATAATAGTCTGCTGTGTTGGTAAAAAAAAGTGGAAGGCACCTACATTTTTTTTTACCTCTGGAACAAACCAGATGTGGTCCTGGCCATCATCCAAGTGAGAAACAGCATCCTTGGTTTATGAATTTTCTTACTTCTGGGATAAATATAATAAACTCTGCTTGATGTAATAAACACAGACAAAGAAACACCAGATTAAGAACTGTAAGAACATAATCCATGGCAATTAAAACCCATATATAATGAGCAGCACAACTATCTACCCAGTCAGATCTCTAATCAGGGTTCTTCCACGATTGGTTTTTTTGGGGGGTTCCATAAAATTCCTCAAGGAGATTTGGAAATATGGATCTTCAACAAAGAATTTCAAAAGTAAATCTCCCCTAAAGGTGAACAAATCAACCAAGGGTTCTCATTCAAAGCACCAACAGTTGGGTCTAGGCCAACTCACCACGGCCATCTCGCCTTGCTGTGGCCATCTTTCTGCAGCCCATCCAATGCGGCCATCTCATTGTGGCTATCTTGCTGTGGTCAACTCGCCATGGGGGGACCACTTGCCATGGAACAATCAACATGGAATAACTCAACATAATAAATGTTATCTGCCACTGTTTTTTAGAGGTTATTTCCATTTTTGTCAGTGGAAATACTGTCAAAGAAACAGTAGTGGATAGTATTTATTGCATTGCGTTATCCCACGTGGATTGTCCTGTGGCAAGTGGTCCCGTGGCAAGTTAGCCGCAGTGAGATGGCTATGGTGAGATGGCCACAGCAAGTTGGTTGTGGCAAGATGTTCCATTCCGCCAATGGCTAGGCTCAAATGATTCTACTTAGGACACATTAAGTGAAAACCCACCTACCTGGAGAAGGCTCTGAGGCTAAGAAAGCTGGAAGAAGAGGGAAGAAGAGGATGACCAGCAACAAAGTGGATGGACCCATTTACAATAGCTTTTGGGATGGGGGAGTTGGGAGACTTGAAAGAACAAGTGAAGAATTGATTGTCTTGGAGAAAACCCATCTAGGTATAGGTAGTCCTCAATGAATGGCCATAACGAGCTCAAAATTTCTGTTGCCAAGTGAGAGTTAGTTATTAAGTTACCTTGACCACGTTTTACAACCTTTCTTGGCACAGTTGTTAAGAGAACCACTGCAGTTATTAAGTTAGCAACATGGTTGTGAAGTGAATCTTGCTTCTCCATTGACTTTGCTTGTCAGAAGGTCACAAAAGAGGATTGCATGAACCGAGGACATTGCAACCTTCATAAAATATTATGAATCAGTTGCCAAACATCCGAATTTTGATCACGTGACCATGAGGATACTGCAACAGTTGTGTGAAAAAGGATCATAAGTCCCTTTCTTCAATGGTGCTGTAACTTCAAATGATCATTAAACAAAAGGTTGTAAGTCAAGGACTTACAACCTTTCCTGTGTTGACTAGGAGTTGACAATGACTTGATGGCACATAAGCAAGTTGGATTCAGGTTCTGAAGACCACAAGAAGCCAAATACACAAATCTCTAGCAGGAGCAAGGAAGTGGTTTGTCATCAGCTTTGCATCACACTAAAGAGAGGGGAACCCTCTAGCCAACATAGCACTCAATGGGTGAAAAGTTTCCATTGCACAACAGATGACCTGAAGGATGCTCTCCCTCTCTTCTGGGTGTTTAATAAAGAAGAAGGGTTCAAGTGCTTTGTGCTCTGAGAGTTTGAAAGATCTCAAAATTACAATCCCCTTTAAATGAAAGAAAAAGAAGTGGATTTACAAATAGTCCTCAACATACGACCACCCTTGAGTCCAAAATTTCTATTGCTTAGTGAGACAGCGTTAGGTGAATTGTGCCTCATGTTATGATCTTTCTTGCCTCAAATGTTTAAGTGAATCACTACAGTTAGTAAGTTAGCAACGTGGTTGTTAAGTGAATCCGGCTTCCTCATTGACTTTGCTTGTCAGAAGGTCACAAAAGACCCCAAGACATTGCAATCGTCATAAATATGAGTCACTCATATTTAAACCAAGCATCTGAATTTTGATCACGTGGCCATGGGGATGCTGAAATGGTTGTGTGAAACACAGCCTAAGTAGCTTTTTTCAGTGCATTTGTAAGTTCAGTCACTATATAAACTGTTGTAAACTGAAGACTACTGTACTATGTATGACTGTAACTTTGTCGCTTGTATCCTTACGATTTATATTGACTGTTTCCTAGTATGATTTGATTGCTTATTGTATCCTGTAACCATCATTAAGTGTTGTACCTTATGATTCTTGACAAATGTATCTTTTCTTTTATGTATACTGGGAGCATTTGCACCCAGACAAATTCCTTGTGTGTCCAATCACACTTAGCCAATAAAGAGTTCTATTCTATTCTATTCTATTCTATTCTATTCTATTCTATTCTATTCTATTCCATTCCATTCCATTCCATTCTGTTCTATCCTATATGCTTACTCTTCAACCTGCAGTAGGTGACCTGATATCATCAGATTTGGGGATGGTTGCTTCTGGCTCAGCCACATCCAGTACGGAACTAGAGTATCAAGCATGGAGGCTGATGTTCCCTATCTTAATTTTATAGGCTAAACTTGCAATTCTCCTTCTCCAATTTGAAGAAGAGACACTCATTTGTCAAGCTGAGGCAAAGAGGAACCAGCGAAATCTGGGGGTTGGACAGGGGACAGACTGTATCTATCCTCAATGTGGAAGGGATTGCCACTCTCGAATTGGCCTTTTTAGCCACACTACACGCTGTTTTAGGGCCTCTTTTCAGAGCACGATACCATAATCTCTTGGGACTGAAGGATGCCAATAAGGCCTGTCTTATCAGGTGTAGGTTATGCTAAACCATGCCTACTATCATGCCCCTGTCGGAATCTGATTCAGAAGAGGAGGCCGAACAGCTGATAGGGAATGGGTGTGTGGCTCTGTTGGCTGTGGAAGAAAATGGGGAAGGGCACAGTCTGGCTGGGCAGAGCAGGGGAGAGGTAGAGCAAGAGAGAGAGAATTCAGAAGACCCAAGTCTGCCCCCTCTTCATCCTGGGGCACGCAGATAATGGAGAAGGGAGCAACATGAGTTGCATGGCTTATGGGGGAGGACAGAGCCCTGATTCCCTTCATTAGCTGCAGCTGGGAACAGAGTGTTTAAAAAGGGAGTTTGCACACAGCAACTTGTTGGAAACAAATTGTGTATTATCTTGTTTTGTCAAGACTTATCTGGGTTCCTGGAGTCTTCCCAACTGTGTATGTTTTATTGGCCTTTGAAGTCTGCAATACTTTATCCTGCCCCATCCAGTCAATTACTGCAGCATGGTTTGTGTGGATTTTTATTTACAGTTTATATGTACTACCCTTCTCCTTCTTTTCATTAAACTAGACATACCCAGTCTCCTAATCATCTTTGTTGCTCTTCTCTGTAACATTTCTAATCTCAACATCTTTATAATAAGTTTCTTAACGGAGAGTTTTGAAACTTTAATTTAGTTTTGTTTTAGTATTATTATTTTTCCTGTTAACTATTTTGTTACTAATATAATATATAGAACATAGATAAAAAATTTGCAAATGGATTTAGTAGTTCTAAAAATTAAATTGTTTTGCAAGGGGTGGGAATTAATATAGTAATGTATTAATCAATATTCGATTAGGGGAGACCATATGTGTTGGTCTTTCTTTTTGATGCACCTTTTTCTTTTCAAATGTTTTGATTGTTCTGTGTTTTTTGGGGGTTTCTTTTTTTTTTTTTTGAGTGTTGTATTTTGTATTTTAACTTTGTCTTGAGAAAAATAAAAATACATGCAAAAACAAAAAAAAAGCCATAGATGTAGTTCAGGGCTGAGTGTTCCATTCTCAGTGTTCTCACAGCTTGTTTCTTTCATTGCAAGATATTCTGCAGAAACCTCTCCAGGAAGAGAAGCGAACTCAACGAACACCTAGAACAAACATTAATTAGCAACAGCCAGTGGTGGGATTCAAAATTTTTTACTACCAGTTCTGTGGGTGTGGCTTGGTGGGCGTGGCAGGGGAAGGTTACTGCAAAATCCCCATTCCCTCCCCACCCCATTAATCTGCTTTCCAGCTCCGTTCTCCGGTGCAGGGTAACCAAAGACCCAGCCAATTAGCTATGGACGTGGCTTGGTGGGCGTGGTGTGATGTGGTGGGCGTGGTGTGGTGTGGCTTGGTGGGCGTGGCTTGGTGGACATTCCATTCCCTCCCTGCTCCTGGGAGAAGTTTATTTCAAAATCCCATTCCCTCCCCACTCCACTAACCTGCTTTCCAGCTCCATTCTCCTGTGCATGGCAACAAAAGAAGACCCAGCCAATCAGCTGGGACTCAATGGGAGGCAGAGAATAGATGGGGGCAGGGCCAGTCAGAGATGGTATTTGCCAGTTCTCCAAACTACTCAAAATTTCTGCTACTGGTTCTCCAGAACTGGTCAGAACCTGCTGAATACCACCTCTGAACAGGTCTCAAAAAAAAGAAGCAATATCGTTGTATTAATTCCTTTTGCAAACAGGATAGCATGACTATTTACTAACTAAAGTTTAACTAACCACTGCAATAATCATTATTCTCTGCGGAAGTTATAAAGAGTGGGCGTTCTGTGTAGAGAATGCAGAAAAAAAATTCACAAACAGAGAGGAAGTTTCTGTCCAGTGGATTACCAAAATCTGACTGTTTACAAAGATAATTAATGGAGAAGTAGATATGTTTACATCAGCAAAAAAGCAGGATGATAATCTAAGTAATAAATACATCATAGCACACACTAAAATAAAGCAGCTCCTATAAATTGCTTAAAAGAGACCAGTGGAATAAAGGAAATTAAATGTAGGAGAGGAAGTGTTAAAAGTTTTACTTCCTCATTCATAGTTCAATTTTGCTTCCATTTAAATTCTTAAGAATAAGACTGTGGTTAGATGAGATGTTTTCTTCACGCACATGGGATATTTTCACAGTGTTTGCCTAAATGTAGATATTGTTTGTCCCTGGTAAAGCAACAAGGCCACTCTGAGACATATTCTAAATGCAGCTCTGTCTTCACTTTTTCATTATTTAATGCGGTGTTTCTCAAACTTAACAACTTTAAGTTATGTGGATTTCATCTCCCAGAATTCCCAGCCAGTTTGCCAGATCCATGAACCAGTTGGATTGAGTCCCAGCGTTCTGAAAGAGCTGGCAGACCGGATCTCACAACCAGTGGACTGTATCTTTCAAAGATCCTGGAGCACTGGGAAACCAAGAAAAGAGCTGATGTGGTTCCCATCCTCAAAAAAGCCTGACAATACCTGGGAAGATTACCCTGGAAAAGATAATGAAGCAACAGATCTACAAACACTTAGAAACCAGCAAAGCTATTACAAGAAGCCAACATGGGTTTGTCCAAAACAGATCATGCCAGACAAACCTTATTGCCTCCTTTGAGAAAGTGACTAAATTACTGCACTAGCAAAAATGCTGTGGACGTAGTAGTGTATAGTTGGATGTCAATAAAGTATTTGATAAAGTAGACCACAACCTACTTCTTAGTAAGATAGAACAATGTGGGATAGACAGCATCACCAGTAGATGGATTCATAACTGGCTGACAAACTGCACTCAAATTGTAGTTCTTAATGGAACTACGTTGATGGGGAGGTAAACATGTAGTGAGGTTCTGTCTTAGGCCTGGTACTCAACATCTTTATATATGATTTAGTTGAGGTGATAAAAGTGGAACTCATCAAATTTCACATGATACCAAGCTGAGATGAAAAGCCAACACTTTAGAATATAAGCTCAAGATCCAGAAGGATCTTGACAGAATTGAACATTAGGCTCTATCCAACAAAATGCAATTCAATGGTGAGAAAAGTTACGGTTTTACACTTTGGCAAGAAAAATCAAATGCACAGGTTTAGAACAGATGGTACATGGCTCAGCAGCAGTAACTGTGAGAGGGATCTAGGAGTCCAAGAGGACAGCTATTTAAATATGAGCCAGCAGTGTGCTGCAACTGCCAAAAAAACTAATGTAACCGTAGTCTACATCAACAGAAGGATGGTTTCAAGATCACATGAAGTGTTAGTACCGCTTTATACCGCTTCGGTAAGATCACACTTGGAATGTTGCATCTAGTTTTGATCGCCATGATATAAAAAAGATATTGACACTCTAGAAAGAATACAAAGAAGAACAAGATGACAGGGGGAAAGAGGATAAAAATATGATGAACAGTTGCAGGAACTGGGTATGTCTAGTCTAACAAAAAAAAAAAGGATTGGGGTCTTCTTCCATTATTTGAGGGGCTGTCACAGAGAAGAGAGGATTAACCTACTCTCCAATGCACCTGAAGACAGGACAAGAAGTAATAAATGGAAACATATCAAGGAGAGAATTTCCTGACAGTAAGAACAATTTATCAGTGCAAAGGTTTGCCCCCAGAAATTGTGGGTGCTTCAACACTGGGAATTTTTTTTAAAGAAGAGATTGGACAAACTATGGGTTGGTGTAAGGACTCTTGCTTGAGCAGGCAGTTAGACTAGAAGACCTCCAAGGTCCCTTCTACCTCTCTCATTCTGTAATTCTGCTAAGATTTCTGGGTGCATTTCCCTCCAAGTTTGCTGTTTCTGTGAATAAAGTACAGAGCAGTTTGTGGAAGCATTGTGGTGCATGAACAAATGTTTTTTTTTTCAAAGCTGTTGTTATAAATTATATGGCTTAGCATAAAGTATAAACATAACAGTCAAAGATATGAGCAGGTGTGTGTTTCTCCCTCTGGGTTAACATAATTTAATTACCATTTTAATTCAGTGATTAAAATTGAAAGGAGAATGAGAGTCTTGTTATGTTCAATAAAATCCATGATGTTTTTTAAAATTTAAAAATGTGTTGTTTTTAAAAGAGTTGTACGTCATCCTTCAAACTGGTGTAAAAGATTGGCAATGTTTGCTACTTTCTTTTTTAGCTGGAGGAAGATTTAATTAAATTGGCTGCTTTGGGATGAGATTTTACTGGGATTCAGCAGCATGCTATTAAAATGTGAACAAGGCAATTCAGCAGCATTGTTCTGAACTATAATTTGGTTGTACCACCAAACCATTATTTATAAATTATTAGAAACCTTGAAAGAGAAGAAATAGAAGAAAATGCATCAAAAGAATTCCTTGGCAGGTTCTCACCAACTTGCTTCAGTAGAATGAAAAAGAAATCCAAAATATGCTTTGGTTTTAATAGCAAGAGTGTTTCATATATAAATTGCTGGCTTTTAGCTTGAAGTCACCAATATCTAAAGCAATTACAGTTATACAACTAGTCCTTGTATTATGACTGCAATTAGGACCACAATGTGTTACTAAATAAGGTAGTTGTGAAGTGAGTCATGCTCAATTTAATGATCTTTTTCTTTGCCACAGTTGCCAATCACTGCAGTTGATAAATGAATCACACTGTCATTAAGTGAATCCAGCTTTGACTCCACTGACTCTGCTTGTCAGAAGCTGGCTGCGAAGGTCCCAAGTAGTGACCACATGACCCTGGGATGCTGTAATCATCATAAATAGTTGCCCAGCACCTCAGATCTGATGAGGAGACCATGGTCTAAGTGCAAGGACTGGTCATAAGTCACTTTTTTCAGTACTGTTGTAACATTGGTCACTAAACCATTGGGCACAGCACTGAGACGGCGTTGGTCGCGTTGGCTGATGATCTCTGGAGGGCTCGGGACAGGGGTTGTTCCTCTGTCCTGGTCCTGTTGGATCTCTCAGCGGCTTTTGATACTGTCGACCACAGTATCTTATTGCGGCGGTTGGAGGGGTTGGGGGTGGGAGGCACCGTGTTATGGTGGTTCGCCTCCTTCCTCTCCGACCGTTCGCAATCTGTGTTGATGGGGGCAGAGATCGGCCCCGAGGCCCCTACTGTGTGGGGTGCCCCAGGGGTTGGTGCTCTCGCCCCTGCTGTTCAACATTTATGTGAAGCCGCTGGGTGAGATCATCCGTGGCTTCGGGGTGGAGTTCCATCAGTACGTTGATGATACTCAGCTGTACATTTCCACCCCGGGCCACCCCAACGAAGCCGTCGAAGTGATGTCCCGGTGCCTGGAGGCCGTGCGGAGTTGGATGAGTCGTAACAGGCTTCGTCTCAACCCGACTAAAACCGAGTGGCTGTGGTTTCCTGCTCCCAGATACAATCAGCTTGTTCCTTCGCTGGCCGTGGGGGGAGAGGTTTTGACCCCCGTGGAAAGGGCGCGCAATCTGGGTGTCCTCCTGGATGTACGGCTGTCCTTGGAAGAACATATTGCAGCCGTCGCCAGGGGGGCTTTCTATCAGATCCGTCTGATTCACCAGTTGCAGCCCTTTCTGGATCTGGGCGCACTTCGCACAGTCACTTCCGCCCTCGTTATCTCCCGCTTGGACTATTGCAATGGTCTCTACATGGGGCTCCCCTTGAAGAGTCTCCGGAGGTTGCAGCTGGTCCAGAATGCAGCCGCGCGGGTGATCGTGGGTGCCCCTCGGAGCTCCCACGTAACACCGCTTCTCCGCAGGCTGCACTGGCTTCCTGTGGCCTTCCGGATTCGATTCAAGGTGGTACTGATGGTATTTAAAGTGCTCCATGGCTCGGGACCTGGGTACTTACGGGACCGCCTACTGCCATCATCAACCTCCCGCCGCCCAGTACGCTCTCACAGGGTTGCCCTGCTTGGGGTGCCGCCGCCTGATCGTTGTCGGCTGGCGGCCCCAAGAGTGCGGGCTTTCTCTGTGGGAGCTCCCTCCCTGTGGAATGATCTCCCCCCGGAGATACGGGCCATGACGGACATCCTGACCTTCCGGCGCGCAGTTAAAACCCTATTTTTCAAACAGGCCGGCCTGGCCCTGTAATGGGTTTTTGGGTTTTAGATCTAAATTGGGTTTTAATTGCTAAATTTTATATTTTTAATTTTTAATTAATCCCTGATTTTAAATCTCTAAATTTCTTAATTGGATGGGATACAGCCGGACTCGTTTATTTAATATATTTTTAAATTGTATTTAAATTATATTTATTCTAGATGTATGTGTTTTTAGTAGGCTGTACACCGCCCCGAGTCCCTTTTTGGGAGAGGGAGCGGTATAGAAGTTTGAATAATAAAGAAAGAAAGAAAAGAAAGAAAGAAAGAAAGAAAGAAAGAAAGAAAGAAAGAAAGAAAGAAAGAAAGAAAGAAAGAAAGAAAGAAAGAAAGAAAGAAAGAAAGAAAGAAAGAAAGAAAGAAAGAAAGAAAGAAACGGTTGTAAGCAGTACTGAAATTCCAGTCAAATATGTCCCTGAGGGATACAGGGAATTTAGAAATGTGAAATATAAATGAATGAATTTCTTTGCTGATGCATGCATCATATCAGAAGAGCATCTGCAAAGATCTGTGGATCATCACAACAGAAGTGTAACACAAGTAGCCCTTAACTTACAACCACAATTCAACCACAAATTTTCTGTTGCTAAGCAAGACAGTGAGTTTTGTCCCGATTTACGATATATTTTGAAAAGTTGTTAGGTTAGTAACACAATTATTAAGTCAATCTGATTTCCCCATTGACTTTCCTTGTCAGGTCTTCAAGAGGGGATCGGAGCAAGATTCTGTGGCTCGGTGGTTAGAGTGCAGTACTACAGGCTACTTCTGCTGACTGCCGGCTGCCTACAATTTGGCAGTTCAAATCCCACCAGGCTCCAGGTTGACTCAGCCTTCCATCCTTCCGAGGTGTGTAAAATGAGGTGTGTAAAATTGTTGGGGGCAAAAGGCTGACTCAGTAAACTGCTTAGAGAGCGCTGGAAAGCACTATAAAGCAGTATATAAGATTAAGTGCTATTGCTATCGTGTGATCCCAGGACAACGCAACCATCATAAATACATGCCAATTGCCAAGCATCTAAATTTCGATCCCATGACCCTGGTGAATGCTGTAACGGTCATAAATGTGAAAAGTGGTCATAAGTCACTTTCTTTCAGTGCCTTTGTAATTTTGAATGTCACCAGGCAAATGGTTGTAAGTCGAAGACTACCTTTATGTGAAGAATATCTATTTCCAATGGCTTCTTGGCACAACAATTTTACTAATCTGAAACTAGAAGATGATAAAAGACTCTCAAGGTTAAAAAAAGTGGGAAGGACACTTCACAAGGCCAGACCTTGGAACAGAGGGAACACGATGCCATCAAGAAACGCCAAACAGGGGTTTCTGAGAAATGACTATTTTGTGGCTATTGAGGGTTTTAGGAGACCACAAAGCATTTTCAATGATGAAATCACTTCGGAGTTATAGGACAAACCTGAATAGGGGTCCTAGCAGCCTTCTTTTAAGACTTCCTAGCTGATCAAGTCCTGTTTTTAAAAAATAATTGAAGGTAGTCCTGTACAATTGAGCCCAAATTTGTCTGTTGCTAAGCGAGATAGTTGTTAAGTCAATTTTATCCCATTTTACAACCTTTCTTGCCAGTTGTTAAGTGAATCACTGCAGTTGTTAAGCTAGTGACATGGTGGCTCAAATGAATCTGGCTTCCCCAGATTTGCTCATCAGGTCCCAAAAGAGGATCACGTGACACTGAGACCATCATAAATATGAGTCAGTCGCCAAGCATCTGAATTTTGATCACGTGACCACAGGGACCAATTACAACTATTGTAAGTGTGAAAAATGGTCATAAGACACTTTTTCCTAACTTTGAACGGTCACTAAATGAAAAGTTATAAGTCAAGGACTATCTGTATATGCAAAAGGACTTCAGATAATAAATTCTGGAAATTGTGTAGTTCCCGACTCTTCCTTATAAACCTCAACATTTCTTTGTCCCACCATCCTGCTAGCCATGCTCTTTATTAAACAATTCTCTTTATTTCTTCTTTCTCCATGAAGATTTTAAGCCACCAGCAGAGTGCTGAGCCTATTATAGATCAGGAAGCAGCCACCCTAGAAAGCAGAGCCGTGGAGAGCTTGCATTACAAAGGGCCTTCTCTAATTGAATTATTCTTATGTCAAATTCCACCAATCTCTGTTCCATCTGAAATTCTGTATTTGGCAATCATGAGAGGATTTTCACATTAGAAGAGCTGCAGACATATTTGCCTATCTAAAATTGGTGTCTCCTCTCATATTAATAAGTAAAGAGTCACTTGGATAGTGCATTTCTCTGCAGGGCTGATATAAATTGGGCTCCTCATACTGACTTAACATTAACACACATCCCAGAACGGGGCCATGTTGTGTTATTGCTGTACAGCATCTCTGCTCAAAACAAAAAGGCTCAGGACTGAAGAAAGAGGTCCCACAACACAGCTATCAAGATGGTAGCTGAACAGATACTTGTCTCCATCTCTTTCTCCATCGCACCCAGATTGCATGGAGCGGGTGTCCTTTGAGTTTGCTTAAGACAACACTATCCAGACCTGGACATTTATGAATGGCCTCAGCCTGCCACAGCAGGGAGCTTCCCGTGAGATGGTGACATTTCTTTAGCTGACAGTAAGAGGTGCATCTCCTCCTGTCCCCCCTCCCCTCCCCTCCCCTGGTGATGTCCTATATCTCTTTTTCAACACCAAAGTGCCATTTTCTCTATTTATAAACTAAGGTCATGACATTATACAGCCTGCAGGAATCATTTAGGTAAGCAGTCTGGTTCTTGGCCAATGAAAGGAAGGGAAACGAAGCTTTTCTATGGAATTTCTGCAAAAATCTAAACAGTAGGAATCAAGAGGTTAAGCTGTTGCAGCTACATTTTAAACTGTTTTTCCAGGACTGGCAAAGCAGACAATGTCAGATGAAAGCTTCGGTAGCCAAAAATCAAAAGTCTGGTTATACCTTTTCCCACAAACCACTTATGTTAAACAGCATCAGGCTTCGGTGTGTTGTCTTTTGTGAGTTGGAAATTATTAATTCAAAAAAGTGGCAATTGTATCCAAAAATATTGCGAAAGATATCCTGCTGATATCCATGGAACAACATGGTGACCCTGAATGAATCATTAAGTCTACTGAAGAACATCCTGCGCCCTTTTACTGTGGTCAAGACTCAGAAAAATAATGCAATGCGAACTTTAGCACAGATCCAGAAAATATGAGGAAATCTGAGGCTGATCTTTGGTGGTTGAGCTTGTCCTTAATCATAGCCTGAAGTTCAAATCAACACAAAAGAAGCACCTCTGGAGCGACACACCAAATATGGTGCTTGATTTGAAGAGTGGAAGAGGGAGGGAGGAAAGAGCAGAAGAGCCCATTTCAAGGAAGTTCATGCCTTAACAGGGTTTATCTAGTACTCAACATTTCATTCCAGTATCTACAAGGACATTTTGAAGGACTTTCTTCAGTTGAGGGACGCAGAACTTGAGAAGATTTATAGTTCTGTTCAGACAGTTTGAGACCACGAAACATTGCTTTTGATCACAACAGATTCTAGTTTAGTTGCATTCTTTTTCCAGCTCCATTATCCTCACATCCACAGGTTACTTTCACACTCCCCATTAAGCCATGGTAATAATGGTTGAATGAATCCAGTCCTTGTGATATCAAACCATGATGAATTACTTAGCACAATATCCAAATCTAGCTAATTGGAACTTGTTTTGTACACAATGTTTAAACAAGCACATTTATTTTAGTGTGTGAATATCTAATGTTCCAGAGCCACTATTATGATGTAGTTTTTCAATTATGTTAGGAAGACTAACCCTCACCTGAATTATATTATAAGGCTCAACGTTCCACATTGTTGGGCTAATTATGATCCTTAGTTGTCAACTGAAAGACAACAAATACATTTTAAAACTTATGTGTTTATTTTAATGTTTATACATGTTACAGTAAATACAGAGGAGTCAGTGGTTGTATTCTACCGGTTCGGCCCAATTTGGCCCAGCCGGTAGTGGCGATGAGCAGCGGAAACCACTGCTCTGTTGTTGGGTCCACGCGCTTGCCTGGGCTCCCATACTCACCTTTATCCTCTTCTTTTGAAGCGGCAGCTGCTGAAGTGACCGGGAGAATGCAGGCTTGCAAGAGGTGAATTGGAATGCTTCTGTGCCTACGCAAAGTGCGTGTTTGGCATGTGCGTACATGCAAAGTCTGTGTATGCACGCAAAGCGTGCCTACCAAGCCACACCCACCGAACCGGTGGTAAAAATTTTTGAATCCCATCACTGCGAGGAGTCCTTTATGCTCTCCGGGCTTGGGTTTTTTTCTTGCAGGTGTTTCATTACCCAAACTATATAATGTCATCAGTGCTAGTTGATCATCATCATGATCATCGTCATCAAGACTAGCTCTGATGACATTACCAAGTTTGGGTAATAAAACATCTGCAAAAAAAAAACCCAAGCTCAGAGAGCACCAAGGACCCCACATTGGAGTAGCTTTCAAATTTCATTGTATTCATGGCATGCAATGACAATAATGGTATTCTATACTATTCTATTTCAACCCTGAGCTACTAATATTCCCCTTTATCGGCACAGTAAATATTACTGATACGGTATGACTTACTTCTGAATAGATTTACATATGATTATATCTGACAGGCCTTCAAAGCAGACCTGCCTGGGAAACCAAATCTAGCAGGCCAATATTACTTTTATGATAAATGTACAATAACAGAATCTTGCAAGCATGAATGCTCTTCCCCTCCTTTCTCCCTCCTCTCTCCCTTTATTTTCATGAGAATTAAGGGGAAGCTTTGTCTGAAAGGCTTTCTTAGGTTACAGTTTTGCCCAGACTCAAGTTTCCTTTATCTGATTGTTGTCTTGGTAATGGCTCTTCCTCTTGTTCTTCCTTCCCTCATCCACAATACCTTCAAACTGTAATCCTAAGGAGAAAAATAGCATTTTATTTATTTATTAACCAAATTTATATAGCTGCCCTTCTCACACAAAACGAGTTGAAATTAACTTCCAGGAAAGGATCTGAAAGTCTCTTTCTCTGACGTGCATTACATAGAGTGGTGCTCACCTATGAGGGAAGCGCTTTTGCAATATTAATGTCCATCAAGACAAATGTTATTATGAATGTTCTAGTGAATGGCGGAAAGATAGTGAAGCATTCAGATGTGGATAAGGAAAGCCACGGATAACTTCTGGAATATCCAAAGATGTACAAATATATCAACTTTTAACTGAGAAATGGGAAAATAGATATTTCTATTTGGAGTTATAGGCCCATCATCAGCCTCTCTGCGATAGTTTATATTTTTGCTAGTCAATTTTTGCAGTAATTAAATAATTAAATGAAATGACAAGATCTCACTGTAGTTAAATTGTGCCTATCATGTGTGTGTGTGATGTGCGTGTGTTTGTATATGTATAGATATAGATATACACACACACATATAGTTAGACAAATGGCTATTATGCAGCTGATTCAGCCGAACTCAGACTTGACAAGACATTTCCAGCGTTAAAAGAAATAGCTACGGGATTGTTACCCTAAGAAGAAAGACCGTACTTTTTTTTTCTTTCCTTCCCTTTCCCAGGGGGCTACCCGATCGCCTCATCGGATCGTTCAGACTCGCGCCACCGTTCTTCGGGGCTTGATTGGAGAATGCCAGTGGATCCCTGCAAGGGAGGATCAGCACCGTCGGAAGGTGGGCGTTGTGGTGCAAAGCGAACAGGCGAAGGACCCCGGGGTGTGTGTGTGTGTGTGTGTGGCGCGTTTCTGGGGAGAGGAGCGAGAGGAAATTTTGGGGAGAAACTGAGGCGAGGAGAAGCCGGATGCCCTCCAGCCCTGGCGGTGGGTCCTCGCCCTGGCAACGTCGTCCTTCTCCCGTTCTCCTGCTGGGCCAACCCCGGGAAGGGCGTTGAGGCGGGTGGCGAAGGATTGCGCGGGTTTGGGGGCGATTGCACGACGATGCACTCGGCCCATTTAGGGGTCGCCTAAGGAGGAGGCTGCAACGGGCCTTTCCTTGCACGGAGGGAGATCGCGATAATCATCATCCCCTCCCGCCCCTCCTTGAGATGCAGCTGCCGGTCCTCCCCAGGCAGGTCCCTTAGCAGCCCAGGCTACGTGGGGAACCGACTCGCCGCCGGGGCCGCCATCGCCGCCGCAGCAACCTCGACTGACGTTTGCAAGCCGGCTCAAGGAACCTGTCCCGCCCCTTTCTCCTCTCCCAGAGGTCGCCGGGAACGTCCATCACGCCAGCCCCGCGGCAATTGGTTCTGCCCCCGCCAGGTTCCGCCCTGCGCGCGCTGCCTTTCCTCGCGCGCCCTCGCTCAGCCATTTTAAACAGCGCGAGGCGGCGCCGGTGAGGGCAGGTTTGCGTTGCTGTCGCTCGGAGAGCAGGTTCGACCCGCGAGAGACGTCGCATCCCTTCACGGTGAGTCCGGGTTAAACCCGGCGGGTTGCGGGCGGGCGAGCGACGCGCGCGCGGCTTCCATCTCTTCCGCCCTGCCCGCTTCTCCCGTGGTCGTCGGGATGGGGCAGGCGGCTCTCGT
The DNA here is from genome assembly GCA_023653725.1 of Bungarus multicinctus. Classification (NCBI taxonomy): domain Eukaryota; kingdom Metazoa; phylum Chordata; class Lepidosauria; order Squamata; family Elapidae; genus Bungarus; species Bungarus multicinctus. Next base: position 6,399,379 of record CM042841.1, read on the forward strand.
CCCCGCGTCTGCGTCAGTCGGGAAAGGGGGACCCGGCTGGCTGGGTCTCCCTGCCACGTGCAGGCGGCACCAAGCTGGAGCTGTCCTCCCCTGGGGTTTCGGGACAGCCGCCGGCGGATCGAGCCCAATGGGGCTGCGGGGGTGGCTGGAGGCCTTTCCGGGCAGAGCTGCCTCCTTTTCCCCCCTCCAGCTTCCCCGGAACCGGCTTCTTTCCGGAAAGCCGAGCTGATTCACCGGTGATGCTGGATACTCGAGTGGGTGCCGATGGGAACTCGGCTTTTCCCCGGGCAACGGGAGGAATTTGGCCAGGAGCCCGAGACGAGATCAATTTTTACTAATGGACTGATGACCCATCTCGTTTTCGGCAGAAATTAGGGAGATTCCTCTCTCTCTTATTTAGCATATAAGGGCAGATGCACCGAGATGGGTGTGGATTTACCTACAGGTGTCAGCCTCTATTTTTCCTACTTGTAGAGGCTCGGATCTCTATAGAAATACAGGCAGAGACCATACAGGTGCAAATACTTATAGAGGTAACTCGGAGGATGTAAAATGCCATGTAAGGAAGGTATTGGTATGGGCAACGATACATATATGTGTGTGTATCTATCCAGAAAAAAATAATTTTATGAATGGCTTTTAACCCCTTTAAAGTTTAAAAGAAGATCTGGCTATGTTGAGGCAAATTCCATAGTTTAGTTAATGAGCTGGAAGGCACACACTGATGTTCATCCATCCCCTAAGAGTCCACTCCATCCAGATGCAGAGCTTGAATGTTTCCTGAAGAAAGAAGCTTTTGAAAATTAAATGTTTCCTAAATTGGGTACGGATGTTGGATCAGTTGCCAGATGAAGTCTATTGTTTTGATGGTGGAGGAACCCCTCCCCCATGAAAGATCTCCAGAGAGCTCAAATTTGCCAGCCTTGGACGTATATTAATTTTCTCTCATTGCAGTATCTGAAAGGAAATCTGAAACCTTCTCTTGAAGGTTAGAACCTTATCAGTAGAACTTTTGATAAAGACATTACTTTGTAGAACTTGGTCTTGTCTTTGTCTTCAGTCTCCTATCACAGTGACTCTTTTAAGAGAGCAGTTCCAAAAGGGATGAGGTAATTGCAGAGTTTCTTAAGGTTGACCACTTGATGATGGTGGACTTCAGCTTTAGGAATTTCCCACATCATCTAGTTACCAAGATTGAGAAACGCTTATTGCAACAGAAATGTTTAAAAAGATACTATTAATTCATCCTGGCATAATATCCAGGATGCATTAACGTGTCAATATCCGAACATATCAAAATATATCTGGTCATTTTGAGGGGACAAAAAGTTTCAAATGTTGCCATTCTAGGTATAGTTTTATTTAGAATACTGTAGTAGTTTTAAAAAAACTTCATTGTTGTCAAAATCCTTCCTGTAGTTCTTCCTTTTGCATGCTTATTTGGAGATAAAGCCTCGTCTTGCAGCCAAGTCATTGACATAGTAATCCACTTATAAAATAGATCTTGCACTTTTGGCAGTATGTACACAGATGATGTATGGCTGCTATATTCAGTCTGACAATCTTACTAAGAAAAAGATATCAAAATGTATAATACAATAAGGACATGAGGGGAATAAATGGAGTTGTTCTGTCTGGGAGAAAAAAGCAAGTTTTCTGTTCTAATAGGGCTTATACTCAAAGCAACAATACAGGTAGTCCTCAACTTACAACAGTTCATTTAATGACCTTTCACTTAGTGAAGTTATGACACTGAAAAAACTGAGTTATGATCATTTTTCACACTTACAACCATTGAGCAGCCAGCCACATGATCGTGTAATCAAAATTCAGGTGCTTGGCAACTGGTTCATATTTATGACCATTGGTGTGTGCCAAGGTCATATGATCATGTAATTTTCTGGCAAAATCAGTGGGGAAGCCTGATTCATTTAGCAACCAAGTTACTAACTTATCAATTGTAGTGATTCACTTAACAACAGAAGCAAGAAAGATTGTCAAATGGAGCAAAATTCATTTAACAAATGTCTTTAACAGAAATTTTGGGCTCAATTGTCATAAATTGAGAACTACCTGTATTGTGTACTTAAGTGTCAAAGAGAAAGATATTGTGTTAGACTTACGTTTTATTGTTTGTTTTTGTTACTAAAATTATTTTTGTTTTATTCATTTGTCTGAGGTTTTCTTTTAAGTAAGGAGACTAACAACATAGCAGATGCCTACTTAGAAAGAAGGCCTGTCTGATTTAGCGACACCCGGTCCCAGTGAATGGTCATGAAGTCACCAGATGCTAGACTTGTCTTGAGGGAATTTTTGTGGGCACATTGACCTGGGTGTAAATCGCACTAAGCCAAATAGCTTTCGTTCTAAATAAATACATAAAGTCATTTGTTGATGTTGTTCTTATGTTAATAATCTATTCAGGTTTTATTATGGCTTTGAGGAGGGAAAATAAATATGCGCTACCTTCCTGGCAATACGGCTGATAGAGTATTCAGCTGCTAAAATAAATTCCTCCCTGTTCCCCTCTCCCCCTCCCCCCCCAAAGGGTTCTCAGATTATTTGATAATGAAGTTAAAAAAAAAACAACGATAGGAATGTTCAGTTAGAAAACAATGGTGGGAAATGAGAAATGAAACAAATGTACAGATGAATCAAACACCATCTCTGAAGAGGCGAAAACTGGATGAAGACCAGTTCTTTGAGAGGAAAACAGAACAAGAAAAGCAAGAGAAATAAAGGAAGGAGCAAATCTGAGAAAGCACAAGTAACTTAACAACAGTGTGAAGTTACAACAGACCCACCCCAAAGCTACTTATGACCCCCTTTCAAACTTACAGGTGTTGCAGTGCCCCAGCCATTCTTCTTTATGACGGACTACAAAGAAGCAGCAATAGAGCCGGTGCTTCTCTCCCCCATATTCCCCACTCCAGGGCCCTGCAGACCTGGAGCCTGTTTTCACCCCTCACCAGGTTTGATTCAGAACCCCATTGGAGGGTTCATTAATCAAGACAACAGTCATGTGGTCACTTCACTTAATAACTGTCACAACTTGTAATCCAAATGAGCAGGCTCCATTAATACTTGTAATTCAAGGACTATCTGCACTGCAGGATTAGAAGATGATTGATAGTCTGAGAGAAAATGAATGAGAACCTAAGTAGCGAGAACCAGTGTAAGCAATAATGAGCAGAGCTGGAGTAGGGATTGCATTCTAGCTGTTGGGGATGCTTATGCTGCTCCTCCAGGATCAGTGTTAGTATTTCTAGAACTAGCACCAGCTGCTTTTCCAGGTGATTTACTGATTCAGCAGCAGAGAGAATAATATGCAAAATCACATTATTACAAGCAAAGTATTCTTGTCAGTATGAAGAATACGAGTAGATGAAACTCATCTGTTTTCTTTGTGAGATAAAGAGAAATGATAGTATTATGGAAAATAGAATTTGACTGGGAAATCTTGCCTATTGCTTGTGCTTTAGATGTGGCATAAAGCATGCAAATCAGGACTGTTTTTATCTACCTCGTTCATCAGTTATTGTTCCCGGCTGTAATAGTTATTTTTCTTTATTTTGCTGGACCTTATTCAGTTGCTTACATTTACTTCTATGCATTGAGGAGGGTTTCAATTAGATTAGACACCTTCCCCGCCCCCCCAAATGAGCTGATCTGGATTTCTGTGTTTTCATTCCTAGGATCTCAAGGGGGATAAACCCATTCTTTGTCATCCTTAGAGATAGTCACATCTGTCTCAGTTCAGGCCCCCTCGTGTCCTTAGTTGCTCATGGCACAATCTCTTCCTTTTCACTCCTCCGCCCCTTCCTACACGCAATTTGGGAGGCTGGGCTCCCGGATGTGGCCTGATGCTGATGTAACAGGCTGGGGGGGGGGGGGGGAAAGACCTGGAAAATGTGATTCACTTCTTAGGAGAATCCAAGGTTGTATATTTCATCTTGTCAATTAGGATAAGAATGCAGATTTAACCAGTGGGAGGAGCTTTCTTTCTCCAAGGATAAAACAACACCATATTTTTAACTTTCGTTGGAAACCAATAGATTCAAGTGGCATTTTTGGATCTGACAATATAAAATTTCAGTTCAGCATATGTGCTGTATTTTGGAAAAGTCAATAGCAACACAATAGTTTAGTTTGTGCCAGCATGTTATTAAATATACTATCTTATGTCTTGCATTACTAATGAACAGTCTGGGTTTTTTTTTATTACTAATCTTTGTCATCTTGCCTTTAAGAGGCATCATCAAAAGATTATTAAAATAAGGTGCATTGCAATATAAAGATAGGCGATTGAACATGTTTTGCAATAAGCATTTTCTCCTTAAGCCAAGCTTGATTCCTGGAGATAATATGGAGATGATCATATAATTTTCATAATGATATAATTTTTTCTTGCCTCCTTCTGGGATTTTTTTTCTGTTTTTTTGGATGATCTATAGGATTGGGGAGGAGAATCTCCTGTCCAGATAACAACTAGATCTCGTCGTTCTTAGCTTTGGGGGGGATGGAGATTCATTAAATTTGGTTACATATTGCTATCTAGTATGACATGAGCAGCCTGGTGGCCTTGTGGTGAAGCAAGTGAGAAGGCTGCAAGTTCCATCCTATGTAGCTGCTGATCCTAGGTAGCTTTGCACTCCTAGGGTGCAAAGAAGCTGCGACCTTCATGTGGTGTCAGGAAGGGTATCCACCAATAAATCAGCTCCATCCAGTTGCCCCGATTCTACCCTGAATTAAGGGATTACAGGGTTGTAAAAAAGGTGTTGCTATCTACTATGACATTTCTCGGAACACTGGAATTAATTGGTTTTTTAAAAAAATGCTATGTACTGTTCTACACTTAATAGGAGTTGGTTCTCTGATAAAACTTGGAGCATCCAATGTGTAAAGGAACTGTAGTTCTTGCTTTATCAGACGAGAGGTGTGTTCACACCGGTGCATCATAAGAATATAAAGAAAAGGTTGAGAAAATTTCAGCTCTAATATACACATAGATACACTAGTTACACATTGAAAACAGCTTACTTGCAAGAATTCTTGCATCATTTACAACTTCTACCTTTGCACGTAATATGGTTTTCATAATGTGTAAAGTACGGACATAATACAGTAGCTAATTATGGAGAGAAATGTACAGACTGTAATCCTTAATTCTTAAAAAAAACACTGTTCTCTAAACCTTTTTTCAAAACATACATAGTTTATCTCAGGATGTTGTTTCCTGTTTTGCTAGATTTTTATGTAAAATATATTTGAGTATCAGATCCTGTAGGCAAGCTGAATTAACAATGCCATTATCCTTCTCTTGTTGTTAAATAGCTGAGGTGATTTGCTTCTGGCTTGTTCTCAGTAGCCTTAACTGGTTTTGTAACAATTCTGCTCAACTGTGAGTTGACAGATTACTCCTGTTTTTCCGTTGGACTTGCTGAACCTATTAATAGGAAACATGGAAATATTCAAACATTCTCTGTTCATGTCCTTTTGTTTTCCTCTGCTGATTAATATTTTTTCTACTCTGTGTTTGATGGGCAGAGGACTTTGCGCAAACGTTTTTCAGAAACATTTTTATTGAACAGCATTAAGCAGCAGATAAATAATCGCTTGAGTTAGGATTGCATTCATGTTTAAGAAAGCATGGCAGCCTTTTCAACTCTGGGGCATTACTTTTTAGAAAGTATTATATGTATTGAAATGTTTGGAGAACAGGCCAGAAGTATTTATAAATGTTTTATGTTTTGATAATTTGAGCTATAATTCTACACTGCAAAAGAAGTATTAACATTCTAACTTTGATAAATAATAAAAACATTAAAGCAACAACAAAACCATTAATCAAAACAATTAAAACAGGAAAAAGCAAAGCCATAATTTTTGTGGTATATTTATGGTAGTCATCTACTACTCTTGCACATCAAAAGCATGGGTCTTAGAGAGTGGTCAGCTGCAGTTGAGCTCTTGAGAGAGAAAAATGTTCTTAAAGAGGATGTTCTTAAAGAGATGGATCTGCCATCTGTCACCATACTGATCTAAGTTTCCTCTGACTATTGCTATGGTTGTATTACAGCACATCATATCAAAAGTTCAGTGGGGCCGTGGCATGCAATAGACCCCAATTCTCAAAGCTGGAAATGTTGGGAGAGCTCTGCATTAGGCCCTGAGTCATGAAAGGCCCAAGAATGCCAGTTCTTGGCTAATCAGCTGAAGCTGAGCTGAGATACAGGTAGTCCTTGAGTTTTGACCACAATTGATCCCAAAATTTATGTTGCTAAGTGAAACATTTGTTAAGTGAGTTTTGTACCATTTAAAGACTTTTCTTGCACAGTTGTTAAGTGAATCATTGCGTTAAGTGCAACAAAGATGATTAGGGGACTGGAGGCTAAAAAGTATGAAGGAACTGGATCTGGCTAGTCTAGTCAAGAGAAGGACCAGGGGAGACATGATAGTAGTCTTCCAATATTTGAAGGGCTGCCACAGAGAGGAAGGAGTCAAGCTATTTTCCAAGGCACCTGAAGGCCAGACAAGGAATTATGGATGGAAACTGGAGAGATTCAACCTGGAAATTAGGATAATTTTTCTGACAATGAGGAACAGTCAACCAATGGCTTGCTTTTGGAAATTGTGGGAGCTTCATCACTGGAAACTTTCAAGAAGAGATTGGACAGCCATCTGTCAGAAATAGTGCAGGGTCTCCTGCTTGGGTGGGGGTTTGACTAGATAACCTGGTTGTTAAGTGAATCTGGCTTTCTTTTCTTGTCAGAAAGTCACAAAAAGATATCACATGACCCTAAGACATTGCAGCTGTCATCAATATGAAACAGTTGACAAGTTGCTGAATTTTGATCACATGGCCATGGTTGGGTGAAAAACCATCATCAGTCACTTTTTTCAGTGCTGTTGTAACTTTGAATGGTCACTAAATAAACTGTTGTAAGGGGACTTACAACACTACCTATACTCCTAGACTACCTATACTCAAAGCTACTAAGATCAATTGTGTTTATACCAGTTGGTTCAGGGAAAATACAGAACCAGACTGGGAACAGACTTTCTGTGCAGTTCCCACATCCAAGCATCACTTAGGAATAAGATTTTAGCAGGTTTGTAAATAGAGTTATTAAACCAATTTGAGCTAATTGTGTTAATGACTTACAGAGCACAGATACAATCTGTATTTAGGTTATAATGAATTGGAGGCAAAGTTCCAAACTATGGTTCTGCCAACTGAAAAACCATTGCAACAATCTGCATGGTTAAATCTTAAGAGAACAGTTATAAGGAAGATCTTCCCCTTTTAAATGCATGTTAGTGTTTTGTGTGTGTGTGTGTGTGTTGCTCTGTTGATGTAATTCTACCTTTGCCTCCTTCAGTGGTGACACACAGATGCATTGTTGCACTGTCACACTTGTTTTGACAGCCTGGCTCCACCAATCACCCTGCAGAGAGAGCAACCTTCCCCCCCAGGTTTGACCCATGATACAACAAGCTTATGAAGTTTCTGGAATAAGCTACTTCATTGCCAGCTGTTTAAGGAGATGTCTTAGGTTTATAATTATAGTGATGAATGAATTCATCTTTTTTAAAGGATTTCTTTCTCTTCCATGCTGCTGATGTGTATTTTCAAATATGGGGGATGTTTTCATTGTATATTAGTATACAATTATTTTTTTCTTATCAATTGGTTTTTATCTAGTGACTGTTTTATTACATTTTGTAAACAACTATAGAATTATAATTGATAAACTTTTCAGAAATATTCAAAAAACATCTGAGGGTTCTTGGTTCTTGCATCAGTTCCATCATATTACAACATTAAATTATGATAGTAAAAAAACTCATATGCCCATCATTTTAAATGGCAGTGACAATTTTATTTTAGTTCTGTTATGAGCATTTATCCCAATTGTAACATATTTCTACAGTTTCTTAATAATAAGAGGAAAGACAATTTTACTTTGAAAGTTTTTTTAAAAAACTCCATATGGATTCTTCATAGTAACTTCCTAAATGGGACAAACATTTTGTACCTTCAAAGTAGCCAAAGAGAGCAGAAGGAAACTTGGAGGCAATTGATACAATTAAAAAAAAACATAGAATACTAATTCACTTCTGATAGATATATTCATTTTTGAAAGAAAGGATGGCAACTTGATTTCTTTGATTTTTTTATTGCTATAATAAAACAAAATGTTATAACGTAAACTGAAATGAACATAAATCAGTTTCTGGGAACATCAGAAAAATAATATGCTGTTTTATTAAAAATGCGTCATGTGAGAAGGTTGCCAGAATTTATCAAAAGAAGTTAGGAATTAAACCCAAGGGCATGAAAATGTTGTGCAATCTTCCTGAGAAAATCAGGCTGGCAGAAACACCTTTAGGTCTACTATTTATTTATTATTTATTTATTTATTCGTACTTCTATACCGCTCCCTCTCCCAAAAAGGGACTCAAGGCGGTGTACACTCAACAAACAAGATAATACAGAAAACAGAAGTGAAAACCGGTAAATAATCAAGATGGCCAAGAATAAGAATACTATAAGAATACTATAAGGTGGTTTTAGACACATCTAGGGGATATTAAACCAATCAGAACTGGAGGAAAAAGTATCTAACAAATTATTAGCATAGCAATTAAAAGTTAGTCATAACATGTTGTGTTTGTGAACAGGTGGCCCTGGGGTAAAGCAATACTTTAAACAAACAGTTGCCCTTGATACACATTTGATAAAGATCCCTTGTCACAGGTTTAAACCAGATGAGAATTCTGATCAAATATGTTATCCTGACTCCGCCTCCCAGCCTTTTAAGGTAGACAAAGCATTCTGCCCCGAAAGGGGAAAAAAGCATCCTTCCTTTAGTTAAAGTATGCTTTTAACAATTACAGTAATCCTTGACTTACGACCACAGTTGAGCCCAAAATTTCTGTTGTTAGCTGAGACATTTGTTAAATACGTTTTGCCCCATTTTACGATCTTTCTTGCCCCAGTTCTTAAGTGAATCACTACAGTTGTTAAGTGAATCTGGTTTCCCCATTGATTTTGCTGGTCAGAAGGTTTCAAAAGGGGATCAAATGACCTTGGGACAAATAAGTATGAACCCAGTTGCCAAGCATCTAAATTTTGATCACATGGTAATGAGAATGCTACAAAGGTGGTAAGTGTGAAAAATGGTCTCACGAGTCACTTATTTCCAGTGCCGCTGCAACTTTGGACTAAATGAACTGTTGTAAGTTGAGGACTATTTAGTACTTAGTTACATTTCCAGGATTAAAGTCCCCATGTCTTTTCTTTAACTCCCAGACCAAGGTCCCAGATTCCCCTGCTACATGAAGAGCGAGGAATTTTGTTTCAATTTAACCTGATTTATAAGCAGACTGCACCTTTTAGAAGCCATAGTTTGTAACTGCACTCTAAACTGAGCAAGATACAATTCACCATAAAATTGGAAGTGAAGTAAAGAGAAGTGGCTATGAGGAGGGAGGCATGATATTTATGTTTTGTTCTTAGGATTGCAATGATTCACAGGTAATTTGCCTTCAGGGCATACAGAATAGAAAACCCAGGTGCAGGAGAACTCCAAAAGTTTTTATGATCTTGCCGAGAACAAACTTCTCCAAATGTTAAAGTCCATTCTGATTCACCCATTGAGACTTGGGGTTATCCTTTCTTTGAGCAATTACTTCCCAAAGCATCTCAAATCAATTAAAAACCAAGGATCATGTTTGTGCTTCATTTAGACATGAGTACATGAGCCAGTGTTCACCACCAAATCTCAAGATCGTTCTGAATTACTTAAAGCCCAGATTGTCTGTCTGTCTGTCCATCCAATCATGCACACAAACACACAAATATATTTCTCTTATGAAAACACAATTTTAGAAAAAGAATTAAACAGCAACTTTATTATTATCCCAAACCCTTTACTTGCTCCTCTTATTTCTGAAAAGGATGGACTTCTCACTTCTTTTCAGCCTCCAGATAGGGATAAAAAGAGTGATTTGGCTAGGCTTTGTCTATCAAGATTGACACTTAGGGCTCCTGATTGTCAGTTACCTAAATTGCCCCAAAGTTTAACCCATCCCCACAATATAAAATGCTTGGGAAATTCTGTTTAAGAGCAATTGGCTCCTGGAACATAACAGAATAATGCTATCTGGTATATATTGCCTAACTAGTCTTTCTAAATATTGATTTCCTTTCAATTGTTGTATCATTCTTATAGCAACATCTGTTATAGATTTTGCATACAGAATTTTATCCAGAATCACTAACATTGGTAGTTTTTAATCTGAATTTCAATTTATTCTTTAAAAGCGTTTCCTTTGTATTAATGTTGATTTCCTCAATAGGTTAACAGTACAATTTGCCTTTGTATATTTATTTGGAAGAAAAGCTCCCTGGGTGAGAAAACTATATATGATTGCAGTTTTAATTTGTGTGTATGTGTGTATTTTAAATACCAGTACGAAACCTTTTCTTCTTTCACCCTAATAGGTATTGTTGAACTGCATTATGTTGACACAAAGAGCTGGAAACTTAGATCTTAAAACAAATACGGTTTTGTGGGTTGCAGTATGCTTGTGAACAGTGGGAGTGGACCTTTGCTTCATCCTTGCAAAATATACCGTGTGTGAACCATCCCATGTACTGAGCAACTGGGGCTGTCTTGTTCCAAGGTTCAGCAGAAATGGCTTGTTGGAAGGAAGAAAGAGTGAAGGAATCAAAGGTGGCTGTAAGAGAGAAGGCACAAGGGGCAGGTGGGCGGGCCATGGGAAATGTCTAACTAACCTAGAATCATAGAATCACAGGGCCAGAAGGGACCTTGAAGGTCTTCCAGTCCAATCCCCTGCTTCTACAAGGCAGGAGACCTTGTATCATCCTGGACAAGTGATTGTCCACTCTTTTCCTGAAATCCTCTACCCTCAAATCCAAAGGTAAGCTGTTCCATTGATTAACTCTTCTCACTGTCAGGAAATTTCCCCTTAGTTCCAGGTTGGCTCTCCCTTTGATGAGTTTCCGCCTGTTGCTTCTTCTGTTGCTGCCCTCAGGTGCTATGGAGAGTAATTTGACCCCTTCTTCCCTGCATCAGCCCCTCAGATATTGGAAGATGGCTATCATGTCACTCCCAAGCCTTTTCTTTGTTAAGCTAAACATACCTAGTTCTCTTAAATGTTCATCATATGATTTAGCCTTCAGACTTTTATCCTCTCTCTTGTTCTTCCCTGTTCTAGAGTCTCAGCATCTTTTTTTAAATTTTGGATACACAAGTGTGGCCTCATCAATGCAGTGTAGAGCAGTACTATAACTAGTACCCAATATAACTTAGTGCTGAGAAGGAGAAGAAGAAAGTGCAGAATGTGGGGCTGAGAGCTGCTTTGTGGAACAAGGGGAGAAGGAGCATTGTACTTGCCCTCTCTGGGTTTTGTTTTCTCCAAATCCAGCAACAACAGAAATATTCTGTTTTTGGATTGTGAAATTTCTTCTTGGTTCAGAGCAGAGCCTTTTTCTTCTATGTCATGTGTATCTCTTCTCCTTAATTTGTTGAGGTCAATTTTGCCAATGTGCCAATGTATGGGCTGGTTCTCACAATGTTTGGGTGTTCAAGTTTGCACTGTGGGTGATTTGCTTTCTCAGAGAATCTTGGCCAGGAATTCCCAAATCCCCAAAATGTGAATGATTTTAATTTTCATGCCACAAAGTTTAACAAAGTTTTGTGCAACCAAAAGAGGAACAATCAGCAAGGCTGGTTTTCTGGTACAATTTCTTTGCCTGCACAAGTTTGATACGTTTTTTTTTTTTTTAAATGGTGACTCCAGGAAGTCCTACTTGCTATCTTTTCTCTCCCCTCACCTTGAATAATTTTAATAAAAACTATTCCTGTGTTTTTTTATCATTGGCTGTACACTGGGCTTACATGATGTTCTGCCCTCAAACATCTTTGGGTTCCTAGATTGGGAAAGAAAAGTTGGAAATTGATAATGGGACTTCTTCATTTAGATCTTGTTCCATCCCCATCATATTTAAGAATTGTACCACTCTCTGAATTAGTGTTGCTCTCCTTCAAATTATCCCTGTGTGTGATCTTTTGTTGTGTGGACATCTGTGCGCTCGAAGAAAGGCAGGATAAGTTGTATATTTTTCTCCCCTTATGTTCAGTTTTTTTTCCTTTTATGCTACGCTGTTTTACTCATTCATGCTACATTTCTGTTTTTAATTGTTGATTTTGGATTGATTACACTCAATTGCAGTTGTAATTCTATTAAGAACAGTCCTATTGCTAATATATGATCTTTGGACTACCTAGGCGGAGTTACATGCCAAAATTCAAGCCAATCTTAACATGCAGGCGCTTTTAGCATCTCATCCAAAGAGCAGAAGAGGTTTATTCAAATGGGGGTTCTATGAAACTGCTGACTCCTTTCCCCTCCAAGAAGCAGGTTTTGAAACTCCACTTTTAGAACATGGTGCGATCTCACCTGATGTGGAAACAGCTTCAGAAAAAAAATGGTTTGATTATTTTAAGGTCACATAACTGGTTTGGCAGTTTGTATGTTCCCATTTTTCACTGAAACATGCAATTATGTACTGTGCGTGAAGTGGGGTGTAAATGCAAAGAGTGAATTGAGAAATGGTGGTGCAGTCTTTCTCGATTCATCCAAGTCAGTTTCCCTAAATTTCCAGCCAGGTGCGGTTGTATACCGTTAATGAGCAATAGCAAACCCCCAATATTGTGGACCCCTCTAATGTGAGAAGTGAAAGCGGATATCTCTGGACGGAATAGAGGACTCAGCTCCACACTCAGAAATTTTATTTTGCACCGTCTCACATCATTTGATTATTCAACTGTGTTTAGCATAGCCACGTTTCCCGCTGAGTAATTTGCTTACTCATTTCCTCAGCTCGAAAGGTTACGATAGGACATTACTAAGACGTGAGCACGCAGATAGAAGCGTATCATAAGCATATTGCCAGTGACATGTATCTAAAATTTCTAGGAACAGCAGTGGGCTCTTCTAAAGAAAAATACGTACAGCATATTTCAAGTAGCCGTCATGATATTGCAGTTGAATCATTTAAAAGAATTCCATTAATCCTAGGGGGATTTTTCTCAATATGCAATTTAATGTATTTTCCCCCCTGTGTTCACTGTTTAAAAACGCAAAAGCTTGCAACAAAAAAATTGGACCAGGTTGCCAGACTGGACCTTAGGACAGGATGTCTGGATGATGCGAAGTTCCTTGGATGTTCTTCTGTCAGCCTGCTGGGCCAGAATGGGGCGATTAGAATCGATCCTACCTTGAGTAGGTTCACCTTGTTCATCATCCTGGATTGTCTTCAAAAAGGCAGAGCTGCTATTTTTTTATCCTTTGGTGCAGTGGTGGGATTCAATTTTTTTTACTACCAATTATGTGGGAGTGGCAGAGGAAGGATAGTGTAAAATCTCCAGTCAGAGGTGGTATTTGCCAGTTCTCTGAACTAAAAATTTCCACTACCAGTTCTCCAGAACTGGTCAGAACCTGCTGAATACCACCTCTATTTTGGTAACAACTAAACATGTATTCTTTTTTGATCCTGAAAATTGAGTATAATTTGAATACTTTTCTGTTTATTATTAAATTAAATCAACATGACAGATTAGTTTATGCACATCTGATGAAATTTAGATGCAATTAATGTGCAGTCATTTTTAAAGACATGTTAGACTCTGGAACATTTTAAAGATACCAAGTTCATGTGAAAATGGTCATCACATTCATGTGTTCCAACTTGAGTCCATTTAAGAACAGTACTTTGGAGGTGCAGATAGGGCCTAAGACAACTCACTGTGGAACAATTCAACATTGTATTAAGCATTACTTTTATTATTGTTGACACATGTTTGTCAAAATTATTGTAACTCTTGTATTTCTAGATTGACTTTTGTTGAATTGTCCCATGGTGAGTTGGCTGCAATGAATTGGCCATGGCAAATGTCCCATTCCAGGGGCAGATGTACCAGACTTTATTTGCAAAATGATATATATGACTAGATATTGGCACTTGGCAAGCTATAACTTGGCAAAGACATTATGACATCTTCTGAATACTTAGCTTCATTTTTTCATATGGTGGCTGGGATTGACTGGTTCCTAAAAATGGAATTCCAGTTTAGTATTACCCTTCTGCCAATTGCTTACATTTTGCTGCCCTACAGTTTCACAGAAACCTGATTTGGTATCAACCTTCCTGGTTTAAAGTGACCTCTGATGAGTTTCTAAAAAACCCTGAGTTTTAAATATAGCTTTGACATCAGAATTGGTTTTAAACCCCTGTCTCTAGGATTAATCAAATTATAGGATTGGATTCCATGACAATGAAATGTTAGCATTGATTGCAGCTCATAAATCCTCACAAAGTCTGGGTGCTGGTAGAGCATAAAACAATCTGGACAGGCCAATTCTTCTGCCTGTGGTCCTGTAATAAGAAACAGTATATGGCTACTGAATGAGTTTCCACATATATAATGGCAATCTTCCTTCCTTCCTTCCTTCCTTCCTTCCTTCCTTCCTTCCTTCCTTCCTTCCTTCCTTCCTTCCTTCCTTCCTTCCTCTTTCCTCTGTACTCACCAGGTATGACCCTCAGCATCTCCAATCTTTGGGGGGAGGGCATATATACGCACACACATCTAGAAATGAAGCCCAACCCCTCAAACAAATGGAATTCTTTTAGCACCCTTTTAATCCAAGAACATGATCTACAGATGGTGTGACAAGACCAGAACTGGAGATAGATTAATTTTAGTAATACAGGGAAAATCTTTTTTTTTTTTTTAATGGCAATCTGATGGGTTATTTTCATTTTGTTCATAGTAGTATTTTTAGCTTTTTGGCCATAAAATGTATTTTGAACAACGCAATTTGAGCCTGGAAGTAGGAAAAGCCAGAGTAGAAACAAAATTTGACATGAGAAAAATTGCATATAGGGAAACTGGCTGAATATATGAATGTCTCAACTTTCCACCAAATAGACAGCCAAGAAACAGGCAGATTTGGCCTTTATTAGCAATCCACTATGAAATTTCTCAGGTTTTCTCCTCTTCATACTTTTGAAGCCAGGAAAGGTGCAGGCTAGGAGTTGGCTAGGTGTTTTATTTCCAAAACATATGTCAACTTGTTCTAAAATAATTCAAGAAAGTGATAGTATAATAGAAAAATGTTATTTATGTATTCTGCAGACAGTTAACCATTTTCCTCCATGTTTTCCAGTAATACTTAAGTCGTGCAGAAATTACCTTGGTTTTGTAAGTCAACTCTAAATTATTTTCCCCAAAACATTTGTAATTTCCCACAGAACTTTTCTGAAATTCTTCTGATGTAAAGAAACATGTCTCTTGTTGCTTTCGTAGCTTCTGAAACACCTAGTCTTACCTCACATTTGAAGAATTCCCCCCCTGCATGAATATCTGATTTCTTCATACCCATTTGCAGTTTGGCATGAATGCCCAAATGTCTTTGCAGCAATGTGTCTGGGTCACTAAAATATTCTGCTTTTACTGTAGTTATTGTTTTTAAAATACTGTTTGGCTGTATGTGCTATGCCTTCCAGTTCATTATATTTTTAGCCAATTCTTATAAATATATTTAGCTACTGGAAATACAAAACATCAACCCCAAGTTATTACAGGTAGTCTTCAACTTATGACTGCCATGGAGCTTGAGCATCATGGTTGTAACTCACAATGGTTGTAAATCAGCACACCCACAAGGCAGACTCGATTTTAGCCACCTTTTTTTTTACTGTAGTTGTTCATGGTTTAAGTGAACAGGGGGTTTGCTATGGGCCATTTCCCCGCAAAACACCAAAAATAAATGCCAGTTTTTAACAAAGCTGTCATAAAAATTCAGTTATACGATCGCAGGACACTGCAAACAGCCATAAATGTGGTCTGGTTGTCGAGCGTCCAAAGTGCAATCATTGACCTTAGGGGCAGGAGGCTATTAAAACGGATTCTGGGTCATTCCAGAATTCTCCGATAAAGGAGAATATTTGTAGCTCAGGGTTGAAATGAGGGCTCCTTAGTGCTCTCTGAGCGTACTTGCTTTTTTGCAAATGTTTCATTACCCCAACACTGATGATGTTACCTAGTTTGGGTAATGAAACGTCTGGAAGAAAACAAGCAAGCTCAGAGAGCACCAAGGTGCCCTCATTAGAACTTCAAACAGTTGCTAAGCAACTAGTCATAAGTCGAGAACCACCTGAATCACTTTTACATCAAACATGTTCATGCGGTTTTAAAACATGGTAAGAAATGGAATTAGTTGGGTAACTACACAGTTAAATAAAACACAGAAATATTATTGTTGGGTTTTTGAAAAGTGAATAAACTCTAGTCTAGACAGCTTACATTCTGATTATTACATGCTTAAGGCAGTAAAAAGTGCTAACTCGGATGGAAAAAATGCAGTGGGATCCTGAAATGAACTCAACTTGTCAGGAATCAGTGACTGTAACTATTCCATTACGGTATTTACAAGTGGAGAGCTGCCAAATATGTACTGGTAGTATATTTTCTCTTAATTTTTTTTCTCACTTTCCCATCATATTGGGCTGTGTTTGTGTAATACTGCATTCATATCCATGGTTCGCCTGCTTTATTGAATCAGATTCTAACTACGTAGACCAGAGATGCCAAACCCATGGCGTCATAGCAATGTCACATGACATATTGGGACTTTTTCCCCCTTCACTAAACTGGGCGGGACCGGAGCCACTACATGGCACATCTGGCCTGCGGATCGCAAGTTCGACACCCCTGATCTAGTTAAACTTGCTAAGGCTAAAATTCATTGCTAAATTTACTTTGGGAAATCACATAAATGCACCCATTTATGTCTTTTTCCTTCATATTCCCCTTCTCTCTCTTTTTTAAAAATTTTTATTCTTTAAAAAACAAAAAATAAAAAAATCTCATTTAGAATAGAATAGAGAATAGAATAGTTTATTGGCCAAGTGTGATTGGACACACAAGGAATTTGTCTTGGTGTAAATACTCTCAGTATACATAAAGAAGGAACATTTGTTAAGAATCAAAAACCATAATGTACAACACTTAATGATAGTCATAGAGTACAATCAACATCAAATCATACTAGGAAACAGAGGATACAAGCAACAAAGTTATAGTCACAAGTGAGAGGGGATGGGTGATAAGGAGCGATGAGAAGATTAACAGTAATAGTAGTGTACACTTTGTAAATAGTTGAACAGTGTTGAGGGAATTATTTGTTTAGCAGAGTGATGGCTTTCGGGGAAAAACTGTTCTTGTGTCTAGTTGTTCTGGTGTGCAATGCTCTAAAGCGTTGTTTTGAGGGAAGGAGTTGAAACAGTTTATGTCCAGGATGTGAGGGGTCTGTAAATATTTTCACAGCCCTCTTTTTGACTCGTGCAGTATACAGGTCCTCGATTGAAGGCAGGTGGGTAGGAATTGTTTTTTCTGCAGTCCTAATTACTCTCTGAAGTCTGTGTCTGTCCTGTTGGGTTGCAGAAGCAAACCAGACAGTTATAGAGGTGCAGATGATAGACTCAATAATTCCTCTGTAGAACTGGATCAGCAGCTCCTTGGGCAGTTTGAGCTTCCTGAGTTGGCGCAGAAAGAACATTCTTTGTGGTGCTTTTTTGATGACGTTTTTGATGTTAGGTGTCCATTTTAGGTCATGTGATATAGTAGAACCTAGAAATTTGAAGGTCTCTACTGTTGATACTGTGTTGTCTAGTATTGTAAGAGGTGGTAATATGGGAGGATTTCTTCTAAAGTCTACCACCATTTCTACGGTTTTGAGTGTGTTCAGTTCCAGATTGTTCCAGTTACACCACGAGGCAAGTTG
Organism: Bungarus multicinctus; assembly: GCA_023653725.1. Lineage (NCBI taxonomy): Eukaryota > Metazoa > Chordata > Lepidosauria > Squamata > Elapidae > Bungarus > Bungarus multicinctus. The sequence continues at coordinate 6,417,259 of CM042841.1, forward strand.
TATAACCTCCTGTCTGTATGCAGATTCATCGTTGTCTCGAATGAGACCAATGACTGTTGTGTCATCAGCAAACTTCAGTATTTTAACAAATGGATCATTTGAGATGCAGTCATTGGTATATAGGGAGAAGAGAAGTGGAGATAGCACACAGCCTTGGGGGGCCCCTGTGCTGATTGTACAGATATCGGATGTGATTTCGCCTAGCTTTCGCCTGCTGCTTCCTGTCTGTTAGGAAGCTTATGATCCACTTACAAGTGTGTTCAGGTACTGCTAGTTGGTTTAGTTTATTTAGAAGAGTGTCTGGAATGATGGTATTGAATGCTGAACTGAAGTCTACAAAGAGGACCCTTGCATAGGTATTTGGAGATTCGAGGTGTTGTAGGATGTAGTGCAGAGCCATGTTAACAGCATCATCTGTCGATCTATTTGCTCGGTATGCAAACTGCATGGGATCTAACAGCGGATCTGTGATGGTTTTCAGGTGGGACAGCACAAGCCTTTCAAAGATTTTCATAACTACAGATGTTAGAGCAACTGGTCTGTAGTCATTCAGTTCCTTGATGGAGGGCTTCTTTGGCACTGGGATGATGGTAGAACGTTTGAAGCAGGAAGGAACATAGCACATCTCTAGGGACCAGGTCCTCAACCAAGTTGTGCGCTCGAACGTTGGGACAAAGCCCAAGCTCCGTCAGGAACCTATCTGGATCCATCAGGCGCCTGGGGCGGTACCATCATAATTGGTCCGCCTCCATATGGAAAAACATTCCTTTCTTTCGTTTGCACTTCCAGCATTTCCGGTTTCAAGGTTGGATACATTTTCGCCAGTCGTGCCGGCCCTAAGTGCCACCTACAAAACATTTTATATTGATTTTCTTTGAATGCTGTCGACAAAGTTAGCTTCCAGTTCTGGGTCCAAATCTTTTCCCACTCATCCAAATTTATATTATGACCCACATTTCTCGCCCAGGCAATCATTAACAACTTCCTCCTCTAATTCCACCTCCAGTAGGTAATTATATGTTTGTGTTATAAATTTTATATCCTTGCCTGTCAATATTTGGTCCAGTTTTTGTAAATCTTTATCCCTAGCTCCTTTACATCTTTCTTAAATTTAGTTTGAATTTGCAAATATACCCATCAGTCTAATGTTATCCCTTGTTCTTTTAGTTTATCCAGTGTTTTTAATTCCTCCTGTTCATCTACCAATTCTTTATGTTTACTCATTTTTTAAATATCTTTTGTATTTGGATATAATATAGCTTCCATGGGTGAGATCCAGTTTGGTCTTTTCAAATAATGCTTTTTTTAATTTTCTCCCATGTTTGTAAAAGTGAGTCCCTTATCAAATGACTAGGGAAATAGGAGTGGATCTTATTCTTTTTATCCCATAGAAAGGCATGCCACTCCTATTGCCAAAATTCTTTTATTTTTTAAATTTATCCATTCCTTAACCCATAGTAAAATTGCTGCTTGATAATATGTTTCCCATTTTGGGAGTCCAAGGCTGCCTCTGGTTCTACTTGTCTTGTAACATTTTCAATTTTATTTCGGCTTTTTCCCTCATCCATATAAATTTCATTACCACCCTATCTAATTCCTGAAAAAATTTCTTATCCAATTTTATAGGTATTGTTTGAAAATAGTATAATAGTTTCGGAAGTATGTTCATTTTTATGGTTGCTATTCGGCCTATATATTCCCCTTCTCTCATTCATACCTTATATATTTTTCATACACATATCCAATCAAACAAACACACACACACACCCCTACAGTAGATTGGGCCTCTAATGAATCTCTTGTACCATTTTAGTATTAAGGTAGTCCTGAATTTCTTCCTGAAGCTGAATTTCTTACAGCTTTGCCAGTAGTTATACACTGTGTGTCTCTCTGTGTTTGACAAACACAAGATGACAAATATAACTATACCGTTCTTTTATGGTGTGGTCAGGTTAAATGTCATAATTAAATGATCTCATGGCCTTCCGTCAGTTACTTAAAACTCACCTATTTCGGCAAGCCGGACTGGCCTAGGGGTTTTTAAATTTTAACCTGGTTTTAATTTCTTTTAACTTTTGTTTATATTTTTAATTAGAGCCATGCTATATTTAATTCTTTTAATTTTTAATATTGTCATGTTGTATATGTGTTCTGTATATGTATTTTTATCTTGGCTGTTCACCGCCCCGAGTCCCTTTTGGGAGAGGGGGCGATATATAAGTCTAATTAATAAATAAATAAATAATGACATTGTTTCAAGATAGCCAGGGTAGCTTTCACCAGAATTTAGTTTTTTATTTGATTTCCTTTATTAACCATAGTTCTTTACTGTAATATATTGCAGTGTTGTGTACTTTCCCTCTCCCCTTCTGAGTTTAGTGTTAAATTTGAAATTGAACATGGATTAGAAGCTTCCATTTCTAATCTAAGGACCGTGATTAATGTTGTTAGTTTTGATGAGAAATATGTGAGAATTCTCATTTGTTCAATTAACATTAATAACAGATTGGCAGGTTTGTTTTCAGCTCAAAGAAAGCTTGGATAAAAATATAAGTAGAATCTTTAGTTTTGTCACTTAATATGGTCCTATTTCAGATTTTAGTAAGAAATAATTTATATATCTTTGCGTACTTCTGGTTTCTAGTATGTTGCTTTCTTATAATTGATCAAAATTATTTATATAACGGATCTGATGCATGTGTGAAATAGTCCATGACAGCCTAACAGACTGTGTCTGCTGTCTGCTAAAATCGTGGGCAAATGGCTCAAAATGAATTCTTGGGTAGAAACCCAGCAAAACTACTGGCCTTTGGTTATTACTAGGGTAGAATATTATAGAATCACAGGGCTAGAAGGGACATTGGAGGTCTTCTAGTCCTGGAGGAGTGGAAAAACATTCCAGAAAAAGACAGTTGAAATCCTCTCCTAACCTTCTGCGAAAGAACTCCCATCCCTGAATCACCACCAGGACTCGAAGGAAACACTTTTGAATTTTGAAACTGCCTTGACGCAACATTTTCCAAATAAACATGAATGCTCAGAACAGGATGGGAAAGCAAGAAAGCTACTAACTTGCTAACAGTCAGATAGAGTTACTAATTTTTACATAAAACTTTTTCTTAGCCTAGATACAAATACTGCTCGTTTCCCCATCCTTGCTGTGGATTGAATTTGCTTAGAAGTCCTGAGTTTTCTTGGAAGCAATGTAAGTAGTGTGTTGGTTTTCTTTCTGATTGGAGCCTGTCTTTATTCATTTATTAATTACTTGTATAACTCAACAGTCTTGCTTTTGCAGAATATATAAATGTAATATATTGTGCTTTCTAATTTGGGGAAATAATGAAGAAAATTGGGTGTTTTAAAATAGGATTTGAGATTGTGTCTGGGAACTATTTCTTATCAATCCAAATGAATGGGCAGGGAAGCTGATTTGGAACTGATGCTGTGAATCACTGTGTTCTTGCATACTTTGCTTTTTCAGAAACTCTTTTAAGCGCTTCATTCTTAGATAATACTTTATGTTATGTCTTTTGTTAAGCATTGATTATAATATTAACACTTTTCTGTGTATGTTTTTCATGTGGAATCCTTCTGGAGTGTTAAAGTGAAAAAAATTATCAAAATAGCATTTAAGGAGCTACTGCAGGCAGATTCTGGGGCCAGAGTCAAGAGAGGAATCATCCTGGAGTCCTTATGTTTCCACAAACATCTAAGTCTAAACCCTCTTGAATTCCATTAACTCTTATCTAGCACCAATTTAGGACTGACCTTTAGTTGACTAGATTTTTGTATATAGGCACAAGCAATAACTGGAACTCATCAACATAACTGGAACTCAGCATGTGGTCCATCTCTTGCCTGACAAATACAGTATTAAGCAAAATGAGGAATAATGACATTTCATTCCAGTAACTGAGATTTAAATCTCATGCTTTTGTTTTCAGTGAAGGCCAATCATTCAAGTCCCCTTGGAAGCTTACAGGGTGTTAATGGTTAATGCAATGATTTGGGGACTGTAACTATATAAATCTGCTGTTGTACCAAAAATAACTAATTAGAGTAAGTAAACAACCACAATACTCAGTAGAAGTCTAAAACGAGCCATATTCCATTATTGGGATGGGGAGAATCCAGTCTGCAACCTGTAAGTATTTTAAAATGGAACTGGTTGCCTAGACTAAGACAGTGCTTGAAGGCTACAACATCTTTCTTGAGCTTCATTACAGTTTTCCCCTGGAACTGACTTTCTGTCATATGTGCCCTCCAGATGTTTTGCCTTGCCCTTGGGAATTATGAAAATTGCAGCCCAAAACTTCTGGAGAGCATTAGATTGAAGCAATAGTTGACAAATAGCTTATTTCCCTTTCCCCCTACTGTCCATTTGATTGTCCAGTTTAGGGAAAAGTTCTAGAAAGCATGTCCTTTTTTCAGAGGCCTTCCTCTTCTGAATATTGGCAATATGAAACACATTGATTATTGGCAGAGGGCTGAAAATAGATCTTATTGAAATTATAAATATTGAAATTTATTTCAATGCTCCTAATTCAACCCTTGTCTTTGTGCTGAAGGTTTTCTCTTCCGGCCTTTTTATTAACTGTAATCTTTTAGTTTGAGCTGGGCTTGAACATTTACTTGGAAGGTGCAATTTAAAAAAAAATCTGCTGAAGTTAACTTTCTAAAGAATGTATGTAATAATTAACAGATTTCTTAAGTTTGCAACACATCATTTCTCTTACAATAACAAAAATCCTGCAAATAAACAGTTCAATAAACAACGAAGAGAAATGATTGTCAGAATCATAAACAGCCTAATTAAATCTTTGTTAGCCTTTCCACATTTTTTGGGGGGAGGAGGAAATCCATGGACTTTTGACCATACTGATGTAATGGTCATATTGCTAAATTGGATTAAAAGCATAACATTTTAAGAGCAAAATGTTTACCTAATTCTCCTAAATATTTAGAGTGGAGCAAAGATTCATTGAACAGATCTGCTTCCTTCCGATGCAATGATTTAAATTCCATGACACTGTTTACAAATGTCAGAGAGTCTCCTTCGATGTCCAGGGCCCAGCTGCATGTTGAAATGAAGCCAATCAAAGACTGAAGCTAACAAATTATTGCTGTTTTTCTAATGCTCTCCGATTAGCCATGATCTTCAAATAATTTGCTGCTGCTATTGCTGATTGTTGCTGATCGTTTCTAACCTTTTAGTGATTCTTCTAAACTTCAACCATCTAAAGTCTTCGTTTCTGCTTTTGCCTGCTGCTCCTGCTGCTGTTTCCTCCTTGAGAAAAAAAAACCCAAAAGCTTAAGAAACTTGGATTCCCCAAAAGGACAGGTGGCAGATCTAAAAGAAAAAGAAAACTGTCCATTATGAATATTAAACAGAGACTGTGGACCTTTGTGTGGTTCCCCCTGTATTTTTTGATAAATGTGTACAGTGCCCTTGTATTCATACCCTGGTATTTTCTTACAAATGTTAAGAAGAAAAAAGCTATGGCGAAGCGCTTAAAAGCTAAGCCCATCTCCGACAGCCCTGGAAGTCCTTACCGGTCCATTTCGCATATGGAATCATTAGCCAGTATAGACTTTCCTGGAGCGGACACACTGGACAAGTTGTTTGACCTTGCTGTGACAAAGTTTGGGAAGAAAGACTGTCTCGGAACAAGGGAGGTCCTGAGCGAAGAGAACGAAATGCAGCCAAATGGAAAAGTATTTAAAAAGGTAAATGACCTTTTTTTTGTAAAAAGTTTTTTTTTATTTTTTGACAACAAACATAAACACAAACAACAAATAAAACCTTTCAGTTGTATAATGTGTCGGTTGGTACATACTTCTTGTGCACAATATCTATTGTCTTCCCTCTTAAATTTATATTTATATTATATTAATTAACTTTCCATATCATGTGATGTTATCATTACATCATCATTAGACCTCAGTTGCAAGTTCACAAAAAAGGGTAAAGGACTTTTGAGTAGGTGTACATCATCTTCCCCAAAAGATTTTCAGGAGGCATGAAGATATAATTGTCTTGATTTTCAACAGGACAAGAGAGAAGCTAGAATTAGTTTTGAAAGAGAGGTACGACCACAATTGAGCCCATAATTTCTTTACTAAGTGAGATGGTTGCTACGTTTTGCCCCATTTTACGACCTTTCTTGCCACAGTAGATTAAAAAAAAAATCACTGCAGTTTTTACGTTAGCAACACGGTGGTTAAAGTGAATCTGGTTTTCCTATTGAATCTGTCAGAAGGTCGCAAAAAGGGGGCAAATCACATGACCCTAGGACAGTGGTCGGCAACCGGTGGACCACGGGTGGGCTGCGAGAAAATTTTGGTGGTCCACAGAGAAATGCCCCCCCCAAAGCAATTAATCCAGGCTGTGCAGGAACACAAGGCTGCGCCACCCACATGGTCCGCCCATCCACTGGCCCCCACCCTTTGGCTGAGCGCAAACCTTACCTTGAGTAGAACCATTTGAGCTGGAACTGGAAGGTAAGACCAACGGTGGGGGAGGGAAATCTGCCTGGGGTTGCTTGCTGACGTTGGTGGGAAGGTTGGTCCCATATTCCAGAGCTGCAGGAGTCACAAGACTGGCTCTTTGGTCATCCCGGAGCAGCTCCTCCAGTCCATGGTGTACCTGGGTGGAGGAGCAGCTGCTCCAGGATGACCAAAGGGCCAGTCCTGTGACTACTACAGCTCTGGAATATGGGACCGACTTTCCCATCAACGTCAGCAAGCCACCGTCAGTCAAAATTCATATTAATGGCCCGTGGGATTTAAAATTATGAGTTTGGTGGCCCCCGAGGTCCAAAAAGTTGGTGACCCCTGCCCTGGGATACTGCAACCATCATAAATATTGATTCATATTGACTCATGGCCAAGTGTCTGAATTTTGATTACGTGACCATGGGGATGCTATAACAGTCGTAAGCATGAGAAACAGTCACAAGTCACTTTTTTCAGTACCACTGTAACTTCATACGGTCACTAAATGAATGGTTCTAAGTTGAGGACTACTGGTATTATTTCTTAGTTGTCTCATTTCCTTTTGAACTCTTTTCTGTTTGTTCTACAGTGGCCATCATGAAAGTATGGATTTTGGATGGCCCTTTCATTGTTACTTTGCTGTGCTGATACAGGCGCAAAGCTTTCAATTACATGTTCTAGAGTAGTCCTCTAGATTGGAAATGGGCCCTTACATGACAAGAGTTTTAAGTGTTTCAGAGGGGGTTCCTTTTATTGAACCAAGTGAGTGGAACAGAAGAGGAAAATTTAGAGTGGCTTGGACAGTTTCTGAAACAATAATCAAAACTAATCCAGTATAAATTGATTTATATCAGCAGTGGCTGAACTGTTTTGTTTTTTTAAGTCGTCTTGTTTTGATCCTCTTGCTTTAACATTATCTGATCAAATGTTTAATCTTGACCAGTTAATCCTAGGGAACTATAGATGGTTGAACTATGAAGAGACCAACCAGAAGGTTAAACACTTTGGGAGCGGGTTAGCGGCGCTTGGATTGCAGCCCAAGAGCACCGTGGCCGTATTCTGTGAGACTCGAGCAGAATGGTTTATTGCTGCCCAGTCTTGCTTCCGGTACAACTTCCCTCGTGAGTATCCGTGCTGAATTTCACCCCCATAAATAAGGGCCATAGTTCCGATTCTCTTCAGTGTGTCACCACTCCTGAAAGATGTTTGCCCTCACCGTCACATTGTCACCAGCATAAACGGGTGGGATTCTACCATTCGCACCGGTTCAGGTAAGCCGGATGTTGATGTTTCATCTGGTTTGCCAAACCGGTATTTCAACCGAGCGGCTGGCCCCGCCCCTACAACCGCTCCCCTCCCAGGACCCTCCACGCGGCCTATTTTCGATGGAGGTAAGTGCAGGGTCTGCGCGGAGGCTCTGGGAGGGGGGGCAAATGGGCCTTCCGGAAGTCTGGAAATGGGCCTGTTTCCGGCTTCCGGAGGGCCTCCAGAGCCCAAGGGCGGCGGTTTTCGCTCTTCCAGAGGCCCAGGGGAGGCCTCTGGACCCTTGGGAGGGCAAAAAATGGTCCTCCCGGAAGTAACAGGTGTTTGGAAACAGGCCTGTTTATGGCTTCCTGTGGATCTCCAGAGCCGGGGGAGGCTGTTTTTGCCCTCCCAGAGGCCCAGGGGAAGCCTCCAGACCTTTGGGAGGACGAAAACAGCCTCCCCTGGACTCTGGAGGCCCACCGGAAGCCATAAACAGGTAGTTCCAGTAGGCCATGCCCACCCAGCAAACCACCCGGTTGCTGGGAATTTTGAATCCCACCCCTGAGCACAAAGATAGCTTAAAAACTGGTGCCTGTGTTGAATTAATTGTGACATTTATACATATGGTTCAAATATATACAACATGAAATAACAAAATGATCTGTTTTAAGACCAGATAATTTATTAGGGATCAAGTCTTCATACCTTTACAGCTATAATAGAGTATTTATATACTTCTTAAAAATTTGAGTATTTCATATACCTTCTACCGGTGCTTCTCACATTGTTCATCTTATAAAATAGTTGGTAGGAAGGGAGTCCTTGACATAATTTATGTTGCTAAGTGAGACAGTTAAGTGAGTTTTGTTTTCTTGCTAAAGTTGTTAATTGAATCGCTGCAGTTGTTAAGTTAGTGACATGGTTGTTAAATGAAACTGGCTTCCCAATTGACTTTGCTTGTCAGAAGGTCACAAAAGGGGATCATATGATCCCAGGACACAGCAACCATCATAAATACATGGCAGCTGCCAAGCCATCCAAATTTTGATCACATGACCATGGGGATGCTGTCGCAGTCATAAGTGTGAAAAACAGTCATAAGCCTTTTTTTTCCCCAGTGCTGTTATAACTTAAAACAGTCACAAACGAACTGTTGTATGTTGAGGACTACCTGTACACAAAACATAAAATTACCATGGAATATTTATTGCTTCAGCTGATTAGTTTATTGATCTACTTACTAACTTCTTGCTTTTTAAATAGTTGTTACACTATACGCAACCCTTGGAGAAGAAGCGGTAACCTATGGATTAAATGAATCTGAAGCATCCTTTCTAATCACTAGCTTAGATCTTTTGGAAGGCAAACTGAAGGTAAATCTTTCTGTAAGCGTGATAGTAAAATTAAATATTAGATCAAAATAAAATTAGATCAAAGCTGTCTTACTAAAAGATACTGGGAATAACGGGAGCCTAACATAATTTAATCTGTAAGGAAAGCCTACATTTTATTTTATTTTTAATAATATTTGTATTATGTATAGTACATCATACATTATATTATTTTGATATAATGGTATATGCACTGGTACTTTGTTGACTAAAGAAGATTCTAAAGTTTATTTGGCTGAATTTCTGAGTATACTATAAAATTGTAGTCAGTAGTAATTTGTAATGAGACTGTAAAATGTGTGTGGTCATAACCTTAACAATTATTTGAAAATTGTCAGAGATTAATCATCGCCGACAAATAATTTGCCCAGCAGCTATAATTTTTGTACTAAACTTTGAAAACAAGTCACTTTAATTTGCATGAAACTTCTTTGCCTTGAAAATGCCATAAGCTGTATAAATAAGATTTCCCCATATTTTGATGGTTTATGAACAGTCAAAAGTAGAAGAATATATTCTTAAAACATTATTACAACAACAAATTTTCACAATCGTGAGAAGCAAATGCAGACATATGCTGTGCATTCCAAACTTCTGCTTGGTTTCCTACAGTCATTTCTCAATTATTTTTGCTCCTTAGAATGTACTGTCAAAAATTCCCTGCCTCAAATACATCATTTATGTGGATAATAAGACTATCAATAAATCAGAGTATCCTAAAGGGCTGGAGATTCATAACATGCAAGCAGTAGAAGAACTTGGGGCCAAACCAGAAAACTGTAAGTAGACCATCTGAGTAGTAGACCTTTCCAACAATCGTATTATCTTTTTCTGTATTACAAGCAGCATTCTAGACCATTTCAATAATTTCATCTTTAATTCTGCATAAGAAATATACAGCTAGTCCTCGACTTAATGACCATAATTGAGCCCATTGAGTTTTGCCCCATTTTACAACCTTTTTTTTTACCACAGTGGTTAGGTGAATCACTGCAATTGTTAAGTTAGTAACATGGTTGATAATTGAATCTAGTTTCCCCATTGTCTTTGCTTGTCAGAAGGCCGCAGAAGGGATCACAGGATCCTAAGACACTGTAACCGTCATAAATATGAGTCAGTTGCCAGGTGCCTGAATTTTGATCACATGACCATGGAGATGTTCAAAGGTTGTAACTCTGAAAAACGGTCATGTCCCTTTTTTTCAGTGCCGTTGTAATTTTGAACGGTCACTAAATGAACTGTTGTAAGTTGAGGACTACCTGTAGTCTGCTTCCCTAGAAATTTGTTCTGAATTTGAAAGGGAGCTGACACAGTCCCAGGACTCGGTCCTCTTGAAGAACAAGGGGAGGATGTCTCTAACCCGCGGAAAGAGTAGCTGTGGCTTTTGAAATCCCGTCTCAAATCTCTGCAGAGAAACAGAATCTATAGCATGGCTACTGATGAGCAAGAGAGAGATCTTATCAGCAGCCTGAATTGTGCAAGGCTGTGCCGTGAGGGTTTGTATAATCATTTGTGTTTTGAGGCTTTCTGGAATTAAAGGGTTCTTACAAAGGTGCTTCATCACCACCACAATCATGAGCTGGTGCTTCTCATTTGCCAGCACTAGAAGTAAAAAATACAGTTTTTTTAAAAAAATAACACTTGGCCTTCCCCATTCAAGGTTTTTCATAGGTGAGAAACTTAATGGAAGAATGAATTTTTCTCCACCAAACTCTCATCACAGTTGCTGTCCGACACAAGTCACAATGATGCCACAATGTCACTTGGCCTAACCGTGTCCTGATCACACGACCATTGCTTCAGTGTCTTGAAGATCTAAGCCCACACCTTCTTTCTCAACAGCGATCATAATTTTTTTCCACCATTTTCAACGTTTTACTATAATGTGGGCCACAAGGCTTAGCCCTGCTTGGTTTGCAAGTCTGTTTGCACTTACACTTAGCTGTTTCTTCACAGTATAAAAACTTTTTATTAGTTTGATCAGTTTTATTTTCTTCTCAACATCGTAACCTAACTGCTTTGCCTTCTTATCTTTGCCTAGTAAACATACCTCCCAGCCTCCCTGTCCCTACAGACATGGCCCTCGTAATGTATACCAGTGGCTCCACAGGGAGGCCAAAAGGAGTCATGATGGTCCATAAAAACTTGATAGCTGGAATGACTGGACAGTGTGAGCGAATACCCGACCTGGGGTAAGCAGTTAAATATATGCATTTGTTTCTAATTCAGTTTTTTCCACAAACAGGGCAGATGGGCTGAGAATAGAGAGGACCCAAGTCATGGTTGTCCCAAATAGGCTTTTTCCAAAAGGCAACTGGGCTTTCTTAGTTTTTTTTTTTTTCCTTTGAAAACTTATTGCTTCTCATCCAAGAAGCCTTCAGAAGTTAGAACTAGAAGTTAAAACTGAAGAAGCTTTTGGATGAGAAGCAAAACATTTTCAAAGAAAAAAAAAAAAACCAAGGAATTTTGGTTGCCTTTTGGAAAAAGCACTTTTGGGATAGCAGGTGAGAGTCCAACAGATAGAAATCCAAGACCTTCCATTCCCTGGTGGATCTTCCCAAATGTGTGCTGCCTTCTCCAGCTATGAGTGTTTGTATTCTGCAAACAGAATGAAGACGCAGAGATTGAGCTGGCCAAACTTTTATCATTCTTCCTTGATGCTTGGCAGTGACAGCAATTTATGTTAAGAGATTAAATTGGATGGATATTGCCATGTTCCCAGGAACCTGTTGGACCCATAATAATGCCAGCAACCCTTCCCTTCCCATTGATTTGGTGTGATAATGTCACAAACATTGGTGTCCCATGCAAGATCTTAAAGTATAATTGCCAAAGCTTCTGTTATTTTTAATTTTGGGGAAATGGGCTTGGATTGTGGTTAGGACACAATAACAGCTGATACTAGGAAGATTATGTATTACTGGATTAAAGTTTTGTGATCATAATTGCAATAGCCTTAGCCTCGGTGGTGCAGTGGTTAGAGTGCAGTACTGCAAGCTACTTCTGCTGCAGCCAGCTGCCTGCAATTTGGCAGATCGAATCTCACCAGCTCAAGGTTGGCTTAGCCTTCCATCTTTCCAAGGTGGGGAAAATAAGGACTCAAAATAGTTGGGGGCAAGAGGCTGACTCTGCAAACCACTTAGAGGGGATGTATAAGTCTAAGTGCTATTGCTATTGAGGGGTCCTTGGTGCTCTCTGAGCTTGCTTGTTTTCTTGAAGATGTTTCATTACCCAAACTAGATAACATTATCTGTGCTGATGATGCTACTTAGTTTGGGTAATGAAATGACTTCAAGGAAACAACTAAACTCAGAGAGCATCAAGGAGCCCTCATTTCAACCCTGAGCTATACATCTTCTTCTTTATTGGAGCCTTGGTGTTGACCTGTGTTACCATCCACCTCTTTCTTCCCTATATACACGCCACTATTATATTCTGCCCAGCCCATGTAAAAACTTGATGGTGCTCATCAATGCTGTGAAGAATGCTATTCAGCATATTCAGAACCTAATCAATGAGCTGTATCTTAAACATTGGTCTATAAACTTAAACCATTAGTCATCAAGATTAGAAATATATTTATCTCAAAGAAATAACGTGGTTCACTTGCTTTGGAGACATAGCTTATCTCTTCTTAGTAATTGGCTTCCCAAGGAGAGTTTTTTTCCACTACTTGAGCAATAAAAACAATAAGGTTAATCTTTATATAGGGGTAAAGATAAGTCTTCCTGTGTTTTTGCTGCTGCAAGTGAAGCAGAAATATACAGTTACACTGCTCAAGGAGTAGGACAAACTCTTCAAAGCTGTACTCTACTTTAATTGTTTGATTCAAGCAAGCCCACTATGGTCTTTCAAGCTTTACTATGTCCATTAACTATCCAAAAGTCAGGCAGAGAAAGCAGTGATGCTCTTGACTGCTAGAACTTGAAGGCTGGAGCGAATTAGTACGTTTGTACACAACTTATAATTTTATAGTTTTAAAATATAATCTATAGAAGCTTCAAAAGTCAACACAAAATAAAATGAACATTAGGGATGATAATCATAATATAGGTAGTTGTCAACTACCTATATATGATCGCGATTGAGCCTAAACTTTCTATTGCTAAGTGAGACATTTGTTAAGTGAATTTTGCCCCATTTTACGACATTTCTTGCCTCAGTTAAGTGAGTTACTGCAGTTGTTAAGTGAATCTGGCTTCTCCATTGCCTTTGCTTGTCAAGATCACAAAAGTGATCACATGACCCCAGGACTCTGCAACTGTGAGTTAGTTGCCAAGTGTCTAAATTTTGATCATGTGATCATGGGGATTCTGGATTGGGTGTGTAAAACACAGTCCTAAGTCACTTATTTCAGTGCCGTTATAACTTTGAACGGTCACTGAACAAATGGTTGTAAGACAAGGACTGCCTGAATAGTAAAGTATAACAGTAGAATAGTGTGGGATTTTAACATGTCATAATATCAAAGGATTTCAAGTGTCTGGCAGACAAAAAGACTGCAGGATAAGCACTAAGCAAACCTCTCAAGAGGCCATGACTCCAGGCCTGACCTATTTTGGCTTGAATTACATAAATTGTGTGTAGAAGATAACATTTCTGTTGCCCTAGTACAGAGGTCTCCAAACTTAGCAACTTTAAGACTTGTGGACTTCAACTCCCAGAATTCTCCAGCCAGCATAGCATTAATCCACAAATCTTAAAAGTTGCCAAGTTTGGAGACCTCTGCCCTAGTAACTAGAAATGATAGGCATAAGGTCTATTAAAGCAGGCTCCTCCAATCTGAGGGTTCTCCGGCTGGATGAACATCAACTCCCAGAATTCTCTATGCAGCATGAGCAAGTTGAGAGCCTTACTTCTGGAGGCCAACCAATTTAGCTGAAGTTGCATTTTAACTCAGTCAATCCAAGTTGATGTTTTATCAACCCGAATATACATTAGACCAGGGGTTTCCAACCTTGGCAATTTTAAGACTTGTGGACTTCAACACCCAGAATTCCTCAACTTCAGCCAGATGGCTGAGGAATTCTGGAAGTTGAAGTCCACAAATCATAAAGTTGTTAAAGTTGGAGACCCCTGTATTAATTATAAGGATTTGGTTGTCCCCAGTTAAGAGACAAAAACTCCAAACCATGTTCTGTGTTTATTTAGACTAAGATAACTTGACTGCCCTGTTGAAACAATTTACATTTTCTCCCTTAGACCCAACGACACATATATTGGCTACTTGCCTTTGGCTCATGTATTAGAACTAACAGCAGAAATTTCCTGTATTACTTACGGCTGTAGGATTGGATATTCCTCACCACTCACCCTGTCAGACCAGGTAAGCCAATGGATGGAACTGCTTTGTAAATTGTTTAGGAGGAAAAGTGTTCAATTAATGCCAAACATTGGATAGAAATTCATTTGTTTGTTTGCTTATCAAATTTAATGCCATGCATCTCCCCTACAAGATGCCTCTGGGCATCTTAAAAGTTGTAAAACAAGTAAAAAGTTATTAAAATATTAAACTGCACAGATTAATATATTATTGTATAACTTTAGAGCGAGAAGTAGTCTTAAGTTTGCCACCACAATAATCTGAATCAAAGTGATGTGCACAGATAAGGGCATCTTAAAACTATTCCTGGAACATTTCTAATTTTCTTGATTGCAAGTTTTCAGTTTTCTCAGCAGCTTTAGAATCTGATCAGCTCTTTGATCCTCAAGCAAGGAAATACGATGAATGCTCTACTTTTCATTCCTTCAGCTTATTTTTTCAATTCACAAAATTTAATAGCCCTAAACACCTTTCCATAGTTTGATTCTTATGTGAAAATAATTTAAAATTGCGCTCTCATTTCTCCCTTCATTCTTTCAGTCCAGCAAAATTAAAAAGGGAAGCAAAGGAGACTGCACTGTTCTGAAGCCCACTTTGATGGCAGCTGTGCCAGTAAGTATCAGTAAGGATGAGATACTTGTGAAACGTCATGTACTCCATGCTGAAACTTTATTAGAAATGGCTTAAATGTTAAATTTTAAACTTTAAAAAGTACAGTAACTTATTTTTCCCAATAGGTTTTTATAGACCACCCATCGTATACTCACAAGTAAAAAAAACCCCTACATCTTGGAACTTTTAATACCTAATTTCAAATTTTTATTAGTTTCTTAAAATATAGCATATATTATTATATAAACTAAAAAAGTAGAGTGTTTATGCTACTACCTTATTCTACTGCACCCAAAGGAGTCGGAAGTCAACCCTTTTTCCTTCCCTTTTCCCTCCCTTGCCATTAGTTTCTTTTGTAGTTTATATATTTTGAGAAACTAATAAAATTTTGAAATTAGGACTCTTATAAAACCAATTGCAGGTGCGCGTATATCTACAGCTTTGTTTGCTTGAAACAGCTGTCATTGCTCATGTTTCATATACACATTTGAAAATCTGTCTTCCTTTCT